>JAXDDX010000083.1:857500-2224725 GCA_034670405.1 Hoplostethus atlanticus
TAGATAAGGAGAAAGCGTGGAGTGGATGAGGGGAAGACAATGGAAACAGAGGGAGGGGGGGGGAGATTAAGGCAGAGCGCCGTGATAGTGAGGGATGGCGGGTAGGTTAGCATGGAACAATACCTTGACCAAGAGGTGGGAGACTCTCTTTTCACTGCTTCTCATCCTCATTGCCCCCTCTATCTCTCTCTCTCTCTCTCTCTCTCTCTCTCGCTCTCTCTCTCGCTCTCTCTCTCTCTCGGCAGTCACCTTGCAGTCCAATAGAAATATGGCTGCTCCTTCGGCTGGTTTAAAGGTACATAAAACTCGCAGAGGAGAAACCTTGGCCAGGCTATGGTGCGTTTGCGTGCGTGTGTGTGTGTGTGTAATGTGTGTGTGTGTGTGTGTGTGTGTGTGTGTGTGTGTGTGTGTGACTAAGGTGAGTCACCTTGGTTCTTCTGCACCGGGAAAGAGAGCGGGGAGAGCGGGGAGAGAGACAGTGCACTTACAAAAATGGTGTTATTGTGTGTGTGCATGTTTGTGTCTATGTTTTTGTGTACGGGGGTGCGCATTCCTTGGTTCATTAAGCTGTCTGACGCTGAGAGGCAAAACACACACACACACACACACACCTTAGCGGTCCCCGGTGCCTTACCTTAACCAGTGGCAAAACATTATTGCTGTCGGCAAGGTGAAAGCAGGCTGACGGTGGGTCATTTGCAAGACGAGAGACAGAAAGACAGAGAGAGAGAGAGAGAGAGAGAGAGAGAGAGGTGGTCTAATTTCAGCTGAGAAAGCAAGAGATAAAGTGTGTGTGTGTGTGTGTGTGTCGTCCAGCGGAGGTTAAGGTGGAGTGAGAGAGACAGTGTGTTGTCTCCAAGGAGTACAGCTATCACCGCTGCTGAACGCTCCAATTAATCAGCCCAGCCCACATAGGCACTCGCTGTGTGTGTGTGTGTGTGTGCCTAGGTTTGCGGATTGTGTGTTTGTCAAGTGTGTATTGCGCGATTGTCAAGCGTGTGTCAAGATCTATATTTGTATTTGCATCTGGGGGTTGCATCATCACCCCCCTACCCCCAACACACCCACCCCTTGCAAACACACTCAGCCCCTGCATGTCTTGTTTCCATGGGTAACGGTAATGGGGTCAGATGTGGTGGCGGTACCTGCAGAATGGAGGAGATGGAGAAGTGTGTGTGTGTGTGTGTTGTTGTTGTTGTTGTTGTTATTATTATTATTGTATAACCTTTATTTAAATGTCAGACATCCTTTACAACGGCGCTGACTTAGAAAGAAACAATAAGAGACCAAACAAAAAGAATTAGTGCTTCGTGAGGAGCGTACGTTTTCCTGCAGAAGAAGAATGAGAGAAGAAACTTTTGAGAGAGAGAGAACGATAGAGAGAGAGAGAGAGAGAGAGAGACACAAGCGGCTCCATAGTCCAAGCACTTGAGGCAGCGTTTCCGTACCGCGCCGTCACGCCACTGCCCCCTCTCTGCCAGCCGATGTTCCGCTTTAAAAATGAACCCCCCCACCACCCCCAAAAGGCTTTCGCTCCGTTTCAAATCATGTCTCGACCGCAGGGCGGCGGGGGCCAAACAAACAGGGTTTTCGCTCACAAAAGTTCATTGTTGTGGTCTGTCATACCTTCTTCGGTTTTTTTTTTCCAGTTGAAGAAACGCTATGAACAGAATAGCCTCTTTTGTCATTCAAGTATTTGTAAAAGATGGAGGACGGAGGATCGCTTGGTCAGCCGAGGACTTGTGTGCTGGAATTTGTTGTCCCCTGTGATGGCATGTGGGGAGGACGATGGATCGGCGTCCGCTCATTCTTTCATCCGTTTGTCCGTCCGTCACGCGTGGTATTTCAGATGGCGAGACATCGGATTTTGATGAAACATGAGACGATTTTTTTTTTAATTACATTGATTATCCCAGGGAGCGGGGCTTCAACTACAGGTCAAATCAAAGCATTTGATATGATTGATTTGATTTGATATTTGATACTGGTTAGCTGTGAGGAGGACGACATGGGTTACTGTTGCTTCTGATTTAGTTTGAGAGCTTTTTTCAGTGTGACAAAACTCTCTAATGTTTTGCTGCTGACTGTCACATCTGTGATGGTTCATCTGGATTCCCAAAACGGCGACACGGAAAAGCGATTTCAATCTTGAGATATTTGCAGATTCCGGACTAAAAGTCATGGTTTTATTGAGCTAGAATTGGTGCAAAAAGGTTTTTGTTTTTGTTTTTTTTAGAGAGAGAGAGAGAGAGAGAGAGAGACAGAGAGGTCAGACAGGGAATACACATCTATACCCCTTCCCCACACACACCATCCACTTACAAAATACATTGACAGGAAATGGGGGGGACTGGTAAGAAAATGCAACTCACGCCTCAATGCACTCCTCTTCCTACATAATAACACATTAGATACATAGATACAGACACACACACACACAGTCATGTTTCATTCTATTCATACAGGGAGTTCATTTCCTTTCGAGACGTGATATCTACTTCGCACACGTGACATGAGTATAAGCACACATATACACAAACACACACACACACAGGTAGATGGAGAAAAGAAAGAGAGACAAAGAAAGCAAAGGAAAAAAAGAGACACAGAAAAATAGAGATGCTATGAGAGAGAACGCTAAATACCGGGAAAGCGAGAGAAACAGACATGAGACACTCTGACGACAAGAGCAAAGCAATGTGTGTTCTTCCAGAGTGAATCACCAGGAGCAGACAGAGAGCGAATGAAAGAAGAAGGGGAAAAAAAAAGCGAGTTAATGCCGAGGCAGAGGTGAGAGGGAGGAAAACAGTTGCAGCCCTGTGGGCTACATGGAGAGACAGAGGAGGAAGTGTGGCTATTTGCCTTTTTCTTCTTCTGCTACCATCTGGCCCTCCGACTCTCTCATTTACTTAATTAGAGCACTGCGTCTCAAGGCCGCTGCTCCCAAACGGCATTAACTGTGTGTGTGTGTGTGTGTGTGTGTGTGTGTGTGTGTGTGTGTGTGTGTGTGTGTGTGTGTGTGTGTGTGCGCGTGCATACATCTGTGAGTTACTGTGTTGGAAAGCGTGCACGTTCCCCCGGCGTGCCTGTGTGTGTGTGTATGTTGTGTGCATGTTTAGAGGCCTACCCTAAGGCAGGTGCTGTTCAGAACGGAAGGAGCAGGTGATTGTAGCACCCTCTTCAACAAACAAAATCTGGTCAAAATGAGCGGTGACCTATATTTGAATTAGCAGCACCACAGGTTTCCAACAGCCCCCCCCCCCCCCCCCCCCCCTTTACTTCTGACTCTTGCAATAAGACTGTTTGTTGTCAATTCTCCTGCTCCGCTCCGATCTGGATTTGCTATCACTTTAAAAGCAATATTTCACTTTGCTGCACATGCTTACTCTGACATGATGCAAAGTCGGACACTTGCAAAGAGGATGTCAAAAAACAAATATTGTGATTACTTTATTAGCAAGTGTAGACAGTGCCACTGGAATTTGCCCCCTTCCACATTTCATTGGAAGACCTGCAGTGCAGCGCCTTGTCCATGGGGCGTTTTAGCAGATGATAGATAGATGTAGATGAAACTGAATCTGTGTATGTGACAGAAGTATGGTTTTCAGATTGGAAGCAAAAATAAAAGCACAGTGTCCTTTCCTATAGGTAACCGGTATAGACAATATTCTGTGTTGGTCATTTTAAAGTGATATGTGCACAAAAATGTGAAGTAAAAAAATGTGTGCAAAGACTAGAAATGCCATGATAATTCAAATGCACTCCAAAATGCATTCTCAATGTGATAGTAGCTTATATAACATATATTAGGGTTCAACCAATATTGGGTTTTTTGAAGGCTGATAGGTAGGTAGGTACTTTATTGATCCACAAGAAATAGAGAAATAGAATGAAACATTTTTTTTTAAATTTAATAAAATAAAAAACTACAATGGAAATAATAAAACAATGATGAATTAAAAATATAAAAAAACTATACAAAGTACAAAGTTATGCAAATGCAAAAGTCAAAAAGTGAAATGTGCAAAAAGTGAGAATGTGCAGTGTGTAGTTGTGTGTGTGTGTGTGTGTGTGTGGGGTTGTTGATAATACAGATACCGCTATATTTTACTGTTTTAAAATGCAGGTGTACTAAAAAGTTTTTTCAATGTAGTATATATATATACATAGAAATACAAAACAGGAGAAAGGAAGAAAAATGGCTAAATGCTGCAGCTCCTGTGATACCATGAGAGTCGGCATACCATAGAGTCTGTTTAGTGTAACTTTATGGGAATAATGCACTTGTTTTTACCAATCAGATCACATGTCTGCAACCGTTTATTGTTTATTGGCGAGTAGTTATTGTTCGTCCCAGCTGGCTATTGTTCCTTTACTAACAAGAGGAAAAGACATTGCATTGTCAAACGGTAGTTTCTGCACCATTCAAGTGATTTCTCGAGTGCCATGCAGAAAAAACAGACATAATCAATTGTTGTCTCAAGTGTCGAAGCCCACTCTTTACATTGTAATCAAGCTTCGGCAACGCACGTAAGACATGCACACACACACGCACACACACTCTCTGTATGTGTGTGCCTTGTCAGCCTGGCAGGAGTGATGGCAGATCAGGCTGGTAGGTCATGGTCATGCTCAAGCTGGCATGGGATAGACAGACTGTGATCTGTCACTCAGTCTGTCTCTCTCGTCCCTTCCACGCCTCTCCCTTTTCTGAATGGTAATCCTGTCTTCTGTTGAATATCAACCCCTGCATCTCTCCCATCTCATTTTCTCTGTTTGGACTGGCAGAGCTAGAAGAGAGGCAGGAAATAGAGAGAGAGCGAGAGAGAGAGACTCGACAAATGCCGAAAGCTGACATGGCATTCTAAGTTCGTAGCTGTGCTGTGTTGCCGTTTTCACGACACAGTGCTCCCAGGCTGAAGCTGAATGCACTTTGTTGTGTGTGACATCAAACACTTAAGAAATCACATTCGCATTCCTTCATTCCCCCTTACGAAACAAGTTCAGCTCGTGGAACTCCTTCGCCCCTTTTACACTCTGCTGGAAACATCATCGCCGCCTCCTAAAAAAGCTGCACTATCAAATGAAAATAAAGCAAATGGCTCTTTTTGGCGTATTCCTCCATCTTTGTGGTGAACCATATGAAGGCTTTAGTCCCCTGAAACACATCTCAGCTGTTACATTTTACCGGGAACCGGCCAAACGAAGGCCTTTCATCACCTCTTGTCTATTTTCTTATCCGTTTTCCACTGATTTATATTCCTGCAGAAGAAGCACCTTCCTTACAGTTAAAACCCACAGCAGCGTTGCTTCAGAGTTTTCTCTCTGAAGCAACGCCGCTATCCTCTATCCTCTGAGGGGAATCTAGTTAAAGGGAGGAGGAGGTAAAGCTAACGAAGCTTTTGTACGGAAGGATGGCGATGCCAGGACCCAGTTATCAGTGGGAGGGTTGCGGTAATCGGCTATCTAGGGGAGGAGACAGCAGGGGGTCCCTAGTTATCAAGGCAGCTTTTGAGATTCAGAGAGAGAACCCTGGAACAATGGGGAAGAAAGGAGGAAGATTTTGTGTGTGTGTGTGTGTGTGTGTGTGTGTGTGTGTGTGCAAACCTACCTTATGTGTGTTTGTTTGAAAAGACACAGAATGAAAGTTTGCTCCCGAAGCGAGAGATAACCACCATTTTTAAAACTTGGGCACCTTGTATAACCCTGATAGCTGATTACAGAACAGAATTGAGGTAATTAATTATCTTGACATGTATATACAGTAACACATATTTTTTTTTTTTGGAAGATGAAATCATGGTTCATTTTGCAATCCCGAATGCTTGGATAGTGTGGTTATTTTTTTTCCCTCCCAAGTGGAGACAGCCTTTTGTGGGAGTCAACTCTCGACGGCATGCAACATACTGAGCGTATGAAGTCACGGAGGCACAAATTCAAAGTGAAAGCGCACATAACTACCAAGTACATAAACTGCATTCACCCAGAGTAGGGCGGGGCAATTAACCGAAAATGTAACAACATTTAGAACCTCTCACCGACTTAATCTTGCTCATGTCGGTTTAATTCGGTTAATGCTTTCCCCAATGTGCGTTCATGAACTGTCCCCTTAAAAAAAAATACTACGTCGTGTTCAGTCACGTGCTTCCGCCCCCGTCCAACTAACGCCGGGTTCAGAACGGTTTTGACCGTTTCAGACCAGCCGCGCTGCGGCGGGGAGCTCCGCGTCCGAAGCCGTGAACAAATGTGTCAAGCCGGTCAGGAAGTCAGACACAGGAACGGCATAGAGCAGCCGGTCAATTTTCAAAATAAAACACATTTCAAAATAAAAACCCCTGTATAAAATAAATAATCGTTAATTAATCGTAATCGAGTTAAAAGTTTGAAATAATCGTGATATTGATTTAAAGTCATATCGCCCACCCCTAACCCAGAGGCATACGGTTCTTGCATTCACATAAGCATTCTCATTGTCACTCGTTCACACGCTCACAAAGAGGATGAGAGGACCATTGCCAATACTAAAATATTGTGGCGTGTGAAACAGCGACTGCCCATTTGCCCGTGTGTGTGGCTGTATAATGAGCATCTGTGCTTTTTTTATGTAACGTTATTACCTTTAACAGCACACCTGTCTCTTCTACGCCTCAGAAAAAGAATGTTGATTTTTTTTTTTTCTTTTGGAAAGCCTTTTTAAACACCAGCCGGTGAATTGGCTTGGCGGGTAGTTAGCAAAGGGAGACCTCACACACACACACACACACACACACACACACAACAAAACACATTCTGTTGGGAAAATAGTGCTGCTAATTAGCGGAATTAGCCACAGATCAAAAGGTTCAATTAAAAAGTGGTGTTGTAGCGTGGAGGCAGTGGGGCCTCGTTTGCCTCACAACACGTGTTCGGCGTGCCGCGATATGAGTCTGCTGCACCCGTGCTAACTTTTGCACCCCGCAGGAATCGAGGAGTTGCGGGCGCCGGGTGGCATCTAAAGCTGCGCACTTATTATAGAAGATATCACCCGCGCACGACACCTACACATGCAACGGCAGATGAGAAATGGTATCAATTTGCTCTATTTACAAATGGACATCTGCATGCACACACACACACACACACACACACACACACACACACACACCAGCAAATGAGACACAGCATTTATTTGCTCTGAAACTAACGAGTAGACATGCACATGCAAACACACACACACACACATAGAACATGTCATTAATTTGCGCTGATACACAAATGGACACACACACACACAGATGTACATGTGCACACACACTCTCACACACACATTTATGACTTGCCACACGCCTATCCATACAGTCTTGTGTTCTTGCCCTGTTGAGTTCCAGGCTTAATTAAGAGTATAATTGAGTGTGTTCTGTTATGGGTTTGCTCAGTGAGCTCTGAGTGTGTGTGTGTGTGTGTGTGTGTGTGTGTGTGTGTGTGTGTGTGTGTGTGTGTGTGTGTGTGTGTGTGTGTGTGTGTGTGTGTGTGTGTCCCCGGAGCCGCTAAACGTGCTCCCTGCCACAGCTTGGACCAACACGGCCAATTCACAGCACTGCTGCTAATTCACCATTTAAATACCACATGTTTTGCTCCTAATTAAATACGACACGAGGCAGCGCACTTTTTTTTTTTTTTCTCGTTGTTGTTCAACGTAGAATTTCGCAGCGTAAATGTCACGCCTTGTACAATATAATTCCCTGCTTGTTTTCTGTGCGGTGCTTTCATCTACGGATGTTCTTTTTTTCTTCTTCTCTCTCTTTGTTTCACTCTAAAAATCACTTTCTCTCAGATTCTCTCATCTCTCGTTCCTTCCGTTTCCTCCACCTGCCATCTTCATATTAGTGAGAGGTTGTGTGTAGGGTAGTTTGTTTGCATATCTGCTGTCTGTGTGTGTGTTTTGTCTGTTTGAGGGCAAAGATATGATGGTGCCTGTTTTATGTGTGTGTGTGTGTGTATTCCCATGCTGCTTCTGTCTGGTACGGTGGCAGTTTGTAGCTCCATGCTGTGTTAAATGGGAGTGTCCAGGCTGCTACCGGGCCCCATTCATCAGCCTCATGCAGGAACAGACCCGGCTGCTGGGAAACCACCTGGGACCACATACACATACACACACACACACACACATTCTCTCTCTCACACTCATACAGACATCTGGATGGACACGCGTACACACACACCCTCGACACAACACGTACAGATACACACAAACGCATTGGGCACAGACACGTCCAGGAAAACACATATGCACACCCACTGAAGTGTGCATAGATATATATGGAGGAATGCATGTCACACACACTCTATTGACCTCAATTTCCCACATTGGACACCAATACCCGCCCCCCCCCTCACCTCTCTGTCACCTTCACCGTCACCGCCGCATTTTTCACTCCTCCCAACCCCTCTTTGCCATTTTAGAGCTGATATTTTCTGTCCTGAGTCCATCTGGTGCTTGGCCGCTACACCCGTTGTCGCTAGCTGAGCCAAAGCTTGTATCGGCTTGGGTCCGCGTCCAGCAAATTCCTTAATAGCATCAGAGAGAAAACATTTAGACGTTTTACTCTGAAGTGCAGGGCTGGCATCAGTGGGTGTGAATCGGCGGAACAATGCGAATCTAGGTGCTAAATGGTTTTGGGAAACACTCCGTTTTTAGTGTTTTGAATGTAACAAGGCAAACGTGTAAGATTTGTTTTGACTTGGTTTGTGGCATTTTTTACACTTTTAATGACGTTGAACTGGTTTCGGTAGCGCCTGGTAAGCCGCAGTTATCCGTCTTCCGTTTCCACAATTATCAATTCCACGTTTATCCCAGAGTGCCTTCGGGCTTACTCACACTTGGCGATCCGTGGCGTGCCCGAGCACGTTTGACCCCCAAGTCCAGTTTGTTTGACTAGTGTGATCTACCTCTTCAAGCGGGCACGCTTCAGTTGGACTAGTGTGATCGCTAACCATGCCCGAGCACGAGCACGGAAAGCGAACATGATGTCAATGATGCGACCGTCCCATTTAATTGATGATTTATTGATGAACGCGAATTGTAGTCAGCGAGTAAAGCTGCAAATTCCTCCCTCAACATCAGCTGCCTCCGTCAAAATCTTCTTAGCACGCAGCACCATTAACTGAAAATCGCTGCGTTGCGTAATCGATAAATCTACGAGCCCAAAACAACTCAAGATAAGTCACAAAGTACAATCATGAACTCCATTGTGCTGTCCGAGAACGCTTTTCTTCGACACAAAAAGTTGCATCGTGATGACGTGAGCGCGCTCGGGCCCGGAGCGTTAAGCGCAATGTGAGCGCAGGCCAGCGGGGGAGGGGGGAGGGGGGACAATCGTGCTCGGGGCACGAGGTACAAGGCAACCGGGCCAAGTGTGAGTACGTCCATACAGTATTGTGAGTGCATACATCGTTCACTAAATACAGCTGAATTCTGTTGAATGCATCACTTAACTCAACCTCCTTGGGAGAGCTGTGAATTTCTGACAGATATTATTTCCTTCTTTAACAATTCCTGTTTACGTTGCACACAAGTGCACAGCTTCATAAGTGCAATGTTGAACCAACTGGAGTACCAAAGGGAGTACCCGTCGTTTAAGTAAAGTCACATTACCATAGTGTTTACCATCGTCTCAAGGCAGAACTGATTGAAAGAAACAGTCCTCTTTCAGATTCTTCATGGCATGTCGTGCAACTGCACACCGAGCCCCTGTGAACCGAGCTCTGTTTGTTCTTCTTCATTGCAGCGCCGCTTGCAAACCCTGATATTACGCTCGCACAATACGTAGGGTCTTTCAACTCTCTACGATTTATCCTCGTCACTTGTTCCGCGACCTTTCTTCTCGACGTAAAAGTGATGACAGTGGGACATTTGCAGAGGTTCTGAGTTGGGTGAAGTTCAGCGTTGTGAAAAATCCTCGACCCCGTAACCTGGGCCGATGCATTTACCTTCAACTCTCTGATTCCCGACTCTCCCGATTCCTGACTCTCCGATTCCCGACTTTTTCGGCTGTGAGTCAAGTTTTGATTTTCAGTGAAAGTTTTTATGTAACCATGACCAAACACCTCACCCCTAACCCAAAGTTGTGTTAGTGCAGTGATAGGTCAGGCGACTGGCCCTGCGTAGCTGTTGTACAAATCAAGGGTGAACTTCTTCAAAAGATATGATACGAACTTTGTATAAGAATAGTTTTTGTTCCACTTACGTTTGGAGCAGTTTACCACCTAGGATGGGTGTTTTACCACCCCCCCGGTATAGTTTGCGGTGAGGAACAGGAAGTCCTGGGAAGTCTTGAGAAAGAGTTACTCTCATCACTGCAGTGAGTCTCTCTTCACTCCCGCGAACTAGGTGGGAGATTTATACAGCTTCCCTTGACCTTGACTTTCCCTGTTTTCCTTTTTTATTTTACTCCACGAGCGTACCATTTCTCAGAAGAGCGACGCCTTTGTACTCTGAACTCACTATTCCCTGTGTTGAGTCACGGTAAAGGAAAAGACAAAAAAGGGGATGTAGAAGAAGGAAAAGCAGTTGAGAGAGGCAGAGAAAAAGAGCGCTTTTCCCAGATGAAATTCATTGAGGATTTGATGAACTGCTTTTTTCTCATCCTAACAACTTGAAAAGCGACGGCGGCAGTGGTGCGGACAATCGCAATCAACCCTGCATGTCTCCGCTGAAATTTTCCACCTTGATGAGCAAACTCCGGAAATGACTCAAACCCTTCCTAGAGAAGCTAAGTGATGAAATAGCTTTCATCGTGTACAGGAACCAATCGTGTAGACGTGGTTCAAAACGGTCGCATTGTGGTCTGATCTCTCTATTAACCCATACTGGAGGCGTTGGTGTCACGGGTGTCATTTCTTTTTCTGAACCAGCGCTGCCCTTTCTTTTCTAACGAGTTTAACCCCAATCTCGTGGGCCGCCGCCTCCGTATTGTGGATGAAAACACATTTTGACTGTGTAAAACATGTTTACAGTTACTGTGTGACCTCTCGACTCCCTCTAAGTAATACGTGCTGCCTGACTCTCCTCTTTTCATTTACACCCCGGTGTGAACTCTGCGTATACTGTGAATTAGTGAGAAAAAAAACAAAAAAAAACACAGTCACATGTGTCTGATGAGCAAAACATCAGAGCTGTAAAAGAAAATGGCTCTACGTCGCTGGAGAATGAGGGAATTCACGACCGGGTCTCCTTCCCGTGCGGCGAGTCCCCGTTTACCTCCACCGCTCAGACTCCAGCTCTTCTTTATTTCGCTCTGGTCCCTCACTAATTGGCCAATCCGTTCATCCCCCCCCCCCCCCCTCCCCCCCGGGGGCGGAGCCCTGTGATTGACAGGGGTGATAATCAGCGTAATGGCAGCTCGTAGTGGCGAGTAGGCCAGCTGCTTGCCAAGGTGTTGAGAATGCCCCGCAGGAGAAGAGTAATAAGGTGGGAGGCTGTTTTCTTACCGAGACCACCGTCGGTGTTTTTTGCGATGGTGCATGTGCATGCGGGTGTGCAGAGCTTATGAGCTTATTGCGACCGTTCACTCTCCTCCGAGGTAGTATTTGTGCACAGGAGTGGCAGTCCTTTCCTTAATTCCTCTCATCTCCTCGCCTCCTCCCCTCATTTCTTTTCTCGCCTCCTCCCCTCGTTTCTTCTCTCCTCTCTTAGCCATGCAACCATGGAGGTGTCATTAGCGCCATGTCCTAATTAGTCCACTGCCAGCTAATTGTGCTTCTGACGCCGAGTCTCTGGGGAGGCAGGCCCTGCTAATTTCAATAAGAGTAAACAAGCAAACCGCTCCCCACTGACGGCAATGGATTAATTAGAGACCATCCACCACATGTGCCGACTGAAGGAGAGGGAAATAGATGGAGTGGGGGGGGTAAAGACGGGGAGGTTGGGAAGGATGTAGAGAGAGAGAGGAGAGAGAGAGAGAGAGCGCGAAATAAGCCGCAGAGGAAGAAGGGGAGGTGAACACGAGTTCGCTTTCATTTTTTTGTCACACAACAAACTCAGAGGCTAACGCTAATTCTGGGAAATTACCATCGCTTTCATTTGGCGCGGCCGTTCCAAAGCCCATGCCGTCCCGAGCTGCGGGAACAATGCCCCCAACGTGTTGTTTTTCACAACTTCCTTTAAAAGGTTGAAACAAGCAAGTGAGTCTGTTTTCTTTTTTTCCTTGAGAGAGGCTGATTTGTGTACGCTTCGGGGGGCTCGGGCTCGCTACAGTATAGAGGCGGTCGCTTCCGTACAGTGAATGCGCCTATTTTTTCCACTCACCCCTGCGGAGAGCGGCTTGTGTTTTCGTTTTTTTTTTTCCCTTCTACATTTTAAGGTTGGCTGAGCATGCATGCTCTTTTTCAGCAACGCTCCGCCTCACACTCGTACTGTTAGTTTCACCTGGGAGCTGCTCCAGTAAAACCACAGTTTTGCTACTGCAGCTCCGCCGGAGAGGTTTTCGGTTGCGGTGCTGTGGTCAACTTCAGCAGTAGCCGTTGAGGGAGAGGAGAGAGTTACTCATTCACTTTATCCACCCAGATTTTCCCAGTTGGTTTGGGGGATTTGAACTGGTGACCTTATTATCACAATTACCCCTCTCTCTCATTCTTTGGAGTATTTTAATACACTTTTTTGGCTTATTTTCTGATGCAAGTGATGAACAGGTGCAGAACTCATCTTCTCCCCCACAGTGAATGGACGGACTGCTATGCGCCTGCCTATCTGTCTCTCTGGCTTCCTGTTGCTATCAGCCAATTGCTTCGCATCTCATTCTGCTCCAGATCGTATCGCACTCTCCCTTCTCACCTAATTAATCACGCTATCGAACCTCGAGCCACTCCAAGAAAAGTCGGAGTGAGATGTGCTCGATTTGGCCTCTTCTCTTCTCCTGTTTTTTCCCCTCACTCCTTTCTTTCTCCCGATCCATAGATCTCCCCGTCTCCACTTTCATTCCTGTGTGACGCTGACATGTAAGGCAGGTTAGTTTTTCATGGTCCAGATCTTAAGCTGCACTGAGGGCCTTTCTTTTATCGCCCCGACCCTGCCCGAGTGCCGTTAGGTCAGGCATTAACGGCTCGCGCCTAACGCTCACCGGTGTTGAAGCAGGCTCGTAAATCTGAGGCCATTGAACGGTGTATCTCCTCCCGCAAGAGACGGATGGGCTAATAGACTTTCATTCGAGGTCTCATTGTCTACATGTCAGCCCGCACGCACCAGCACACACTGACACACACTTGCTGTTAAAATGTACCATACAGGCACTGTTTTGGCAAAATAAAGCACCATACGAACACACACGCACTGTTAAAATGCACGACAATCTGCCACATGCACAAACACATGAGCATGCACACATACGCAAACACACACATATGCGTGGACTCGTACATATGTGTACACGCAGTCATGTGCAGACACACACACACTGTTAAAATCCACCACATAGGCTCTGTTTTGGCAAGCGCACACACACTGTTAAAATACGCTACACTTTAAAAACTCACAGTGCGATTTAGTGAAATGAACTCTAAATTTAATAAAAACAGTTTTATTACTGTGCTTATTAGCAGACTTCCCAGCATGCATTGCATTTGTGTCAACTCTACAGAAACCCTTCCTTGGCTAAAGTTATAAGATGAAGATTTGCTCTGTGTACGTTTTAGGTGAATCATAGGTCAACTTCTGATTAAAAATTAAAATCATGCTAACCGTGATGAAAATTTTGTGTCCAGATCAAACCCTACCCTCAATGCTATACAGCTTCTGGTAATTCTGTTTCACATGGTGGGAAGTTAGCTGTTTACTTTTTGCCATATGGTATAATCATTTTGTGACACATAGACAACTGATACTAAAAAGCGTCACACTATATATACACTTGTCAACAAGACTGGGCATTTGCTGGTTTAACTTACTGTTTTCGGTTCACTGAGTGAGTTCTAATGACATTAGAACAACTAATGAACTTTGACCCAACTATTCTGTACTATTTCAGTCAACATTGAATTTTAAGGCAGCGAGGATACTTATGTTTTTAAGTTGAAATGATGTAATATGTTTTACAGTGTACACATGCTCTGTTGAGGCGTAAAGACACATGGACACACGCGCGCGCACACACACACAGCTCATCGTCTGACACCCGGGAGGCCCTCCCACATTCCCTTAATGACAGCAGTTAGAGTTGCCTCAGGAGAGTGGAGGTGTTGGTGCTGACGTTGTGATGGACGGTTATTGTTCAGAAAGATGTTAAAGTGAGCACTCTCTGAAATGTGTGTTTGTACTTCAGGTTTTGTCGTCTGAACGCACATGGATATTGCTCGTGTATGAGACCGAGAGAGAAAGAGAAGGAAGGAAGGAGGGAGGGAAGGGGGGGTATCAGTAGGATTTATGGGTGTAATAATGGAATCTCGGTGGCTTGCCGTTGACACTGAGGCATTTTCCTCTCATCCCCCTGCCATTATTAGATGGATGGAACAGGAAGGAGGAAGCACAGCAACATATGGGGGAGGGAGGGGGGAGGGAGGGGGGGGGGGGGGGGGGTGGTGCTGGCTATTTGAGCACAGACTGTATACTGTGGTGATCATCAGCCTTTATACTATCCACACATCCATATATCCATCAATGCGTACATCCATCCATCCAACATCTATCTCTCTGATTGAGTAAATTGTGCTCAAGTTGATGGTTTCACTTCTAGTGTAAAGGTGTGCCCCAGGGCTCTATACCTGGTCCTCCCTTGTTTGCTATTTATGTTAATAATATAGACCAAAATGTGTAAAATGCTCATCTTTATCTGTCCACAATCTGCAGGATTGTTTACCTTTGCGGTAAACCTAACCTGTTACCATGGAAGGCAAAATGATTGAGACTGTTGACTCTTTAGTGTTTAGGCATTTTATTTGATTACTGCTTTCCCTTCAGGCCACATCTTCAGCACCGTAATTAAAGCTGAAACTGTGTTCTTTTTTTAAGTCATGTTTTTCTTTTGCAGCTATAAAGGTTGCTGCTACTTTTATGCCAGTACTTTATGGCGATGTAGATTATGGTGATGTTTTATGTTCACATGCCTCCCCTCAATGTCTTTGTACCTTAAACTGTGAGCACTGATGTTTATCACTGACTGTAAACCTCTCTCTCATCATTGTACCTTGTATACTTGGGGCGATTGGTCTGCTCGTAGACTTAAGACCATTCTGGGACTGCCTCCTGATTATTTGTGCTCTTATATCTCTAAAAGTTGGTGTAAATTACTGTCCACGGTAACAGGATTTGCTCTTGTTATCAGTCCCTAAGGTCAGCACTGAATTAAGCAAAATTGCCTTCCTGTACTCTGTTGCCTCTTCAGCTTGTTGCAAAATTATTTAAAGCTGAACGATTTGGCCTCCCTTGATGGGTTTAAGCTTTTAATGAAGGATCTTGTGGTAGACTCAATGAGGAGCTATCTCTGCCTTATTTAGTCAAGATTGAAATAGGTGTGGCCTATGTGCCTACTGGACTACTAATACTGGACTACTTTACTTTGCTCTCACTTCTATGTAAGATTACATTTTGCTTTTGCACTTTGTTGTATGTTGTTTGCAACTTTTTGTCTTGATGCTGTTTTTTTTTTTTTTTTACCAGGCCTCTCTTGATCTTAGTGGAGGAGCTGGTTAAATAAAGGTTCAATTTTATATATATATATATATATATCCCTTCCTTTACTCCATCCACCCATCCATCTTTACCTATTTCCTTATCTTTGCAATTTCTAATAAACTCATCATTTATTACATCCCACGGATCTCCTGGCAATATGTCATATTGCCACAAAAACTGCTCACTGGCTGTCATTGAGTTACGAACACCTGCCATTTCATAACGAACACCTGTTGTGTGATAACAGACACCTGTTTTTTGCCTGCCTTGATCATTCTGTAGTGACATAATTGAGTACATTGAATGGCAAAACTCTGCAATGTTTTCGTCCTTTACATTAAATCAGCATCTTGAGCATTCACTCGAGGAAATCAGGCGGCATCCCTATGCAATGTGTAGTCTATAGTGTAGGACCGGAGGTAACCACACCGGGAGAGTGAAAGCTGTGATCGAAACTGTCATCCTTATGCATTCTGTCACATCTGTTCTCACATCTAGGGAGTGAAAGACACTAACAGTGAAATTTAACCTGCCCTCATTTTGCTAGGGCCCCCCCCCCCCCCCTCGTGGACCCCTGGTGGTCCCTGGACCCCACTCTGGGAACCATTGGTGAAGTTCACACACTTCACACATCACTTTTGCAGAGCACCGCAAGTACTTTGACCTTCGTACTCAAAAGATCGTCGCTTCCTTTTCGCAACGTTTCATCAAAAAGGAAAAAAAAAGAGCGAGCGCTGGCGAGAGCGAGTGCGGAGTTGCCCCCGTGTTCACCCGCTGTTGTATTTAAAATGAGAGAGCAATTGAAATATATGCTAATCCTCGGCTCATTTTCACTCCTATCCCACAGCGCAAAGCAGCATAGCATTTCCAGAGCGATACAGACATTTTTGGGGGGGATTAACGGGGGGGTTAGGAGGTGGTCAGGGAACCCCAGGGCAGCTACTACACACACACACACACGAATAGACACACAGAGGACATTAGCTGACAGTGAGCACGGTAAAGGGCATGTGTTTAACCATGATTGATGCACTGTCAGTAACGTAGAAGACAGTGGGAATCTAGATTAGAGAAAATGACTCACGGGAGTGGAATGAGAGACGGGTGGGAGAGAGGGAGAGAGAGTGCTAGAGGAGGAGAGATAGGTCTCTGTGAACGGCTGATAACCCGTTTTCTAGCTGCGACACATTTCTCTTTGAAGCCCGAGTCTATCGCTGCATGCGCCGGCCTCGAAAAAAACGTAGATACGCGTGCGTTTTCTTTTTTACGCACCCCGCCGCTTACCCTTTTTAATCTGGTGCCTCTTGTTTTGTAAAGGAGGCTTAATTTCAGTTGGTCACAGCAGTGGTGGAAAGCCAAACCACCCCTTTCAAAGTCTACCCCATTAACTTTTACCAGCGCGGCATACACGCTGCGTATGAGATTAAAGTGATGTTGAGGCGAGTCGTGCTTCAGCGACAGTGATGCTGTCATGGAAGGAATTTATCACATTTAAGACTTTGGTACGACTACAAGCTCAGATATCACTATTTTAATTCTAAAACTAAAACTATAAAATAACCAAAAATAGGACGGAAGGAAGGAAATATGATTCATTAAACAAGTAAATCTGTTTTTTGATCCCCCCCCCCCCCCCCCCCATCGTTAGTTTTGACAAAGCAAGATAGAAACTACAGATAGCATAACTGCGCTGTCCCAACAATTATCTCAGCAAGCTGGAGTAATGATGTTCTGGTGGAACACAAACGTAATATGTGCAAATTTAAACCTTTTTACAAGGATTTTTATGCAAGCTGATGGTAAATACGGCGTGAACCGCCACAGATTCTGGATTCTGGTATGGCACTTTTTTTTTTTTTTGGTTCAGCACCACTCCGTGCAACATTATGCTAGAAGCTCGAAATGGGCTGAAAGTTAAAAATTTACAAAGTGAGATCATAGGCCCCTTTTTTAAATGGCTCCTGCTTTCATAGTGGCCCGTACAGGACAAAAGGCTATTTTTACTTTATCCGGTGATTTCCGGATAAAATGAGAATTGCTTTCCTGGAAAGCCAGTGGGTGGTTATGCTATAGCTTCACAATAGAAATCTCTGCGTAGCCGTGTCACCCGCAGACAGCAGGGGGCCTCGGGTGCTTTTAAGCATGTTTGCCTCATCTATAGATAGGGGGCGTCAGTGTCAGGGGCCCGGGCATGGAGCTGAAAGCTGTCTGAGTGCTTTGGGGCCCCCCCGGTTTAAGGACCATCGGGCACAATGACAGTTTGGTGTGTGGGCGTCAGAGCGAGAGAGCGAGAGAGAGAAACAGTGATGGATGGAGAGAGAGAGCGAGATAGGTGAGCTTGTATGTGAGAAGGTGCGGCCGGTGTTACATGTGACTGTTTGTGTTTGGATGTGCGTGCGAGGTTGAATGTTTGGTGTGTGTGTGTCTGTGTTTGAGAGGGTGTGTGTGTGTGTGTGTGTGTGTGAAAAAGTACCCAGGCTGCCCATCCATCGTGGCTGTAAGCATGGCCCCGACAGAGGGTAATGGCCCTTATTCTAATCCTCTAAAAGATGAGGGGTACGGGAGGTTCAAATGCACAGAGAGGAGAGGGAGGAAGAGGGCAAGCGAGAGAGAGAGAGAGAGAGAGAGAGAGGGGAAGGGGAGGGATGGAGAGGCCCCATTCCACGGCTCATTGAGTCTTCATTTTGAACGGCCAGCACTTCATTAAAAAAGGAAGGCGTCTTCCCCGGAAACAAAAGGCCGCTTGTTGTTCGTACTCCATCACGGCACACGGAAAAAGCCCAGAGAGCATATTTGTTTTATCGCAAACAAAGAGCAACCAAGCGTGTCTTTGAGGGGGGCGCAAATTTGTAATTTATGATAATTGTTTTCTCCAAAAGTGTAAATATATTATGATGATTATTTCCGGGGGAGCACACACCAGCCGATGTAATGTTTCATCAGATAAGGGTGACAGATCGCTCGGGCGAAATGCTTCAGACGGCAACGAAAGTGAACGGGGGGTGGAATATCGTGTCAAAACAAGAGTCACACTATCACACACGAGTGCATGCAAACACACACACACACATCCTGCATATGCAGTGCATTCTCTCTCACACACACACTATGCCTGCTACATCTGGCTCTTGTCACATTCAACCCTACTGACTTCAACATATGTGGGCCAAATATGTTCATCTTTTATTTGAGGATGATTGAGGATGATTGAGGATGTTGATTGAGGATGCTTGATCTTTTCCTTTTTTGACACCCTGCCTGCATTCACACCTGGGAGTTGCCATTAGTTGACTTAGTTGCCTGGGAGTTGCCACTAGGTTAGAGAGATCGACCCATCACCGGAGGGTCGTTGGTTCAATCCTTGGCACCACCGGGAGGGTGTATTCCAGCTGTGAGCTGGTGATTGAAAAAAATGACCGGTGTCACAGCTACGGTGCCCACCAACACTGCCGAAGTGCCCTTGAGCAAGGCACTTAACCCCAAAACTGCTCCAGGAACTGCTCCTGAAAATGCATGTGTGTGGGGTGATACGTTGTGGGTATATCTAGTCCGGGGTGTGCAGAAAAAGAATTTCACTGCATGTATGTGTATGTGACGATTAAAAGTTCATTCATGAACCTGTTTCCTTCCTACAACCACAGTCTTGTACCAGGTGGCCGCTGGGTTAAGGTGGAGTTAAAGTCCCGCTTCACTAACCTTTTAGGTAGTCTGGAGCATGATTTTACTGGTGAAATTTCTAGCTGAACGCCACCCTAAACATTTCCTTCTGCTAACCGGCTGCATGCAAAGACACGTGTAAGCATCTTCAATCAGATATTGTTCAAATGATGGATGGATGGTGCAAGCAGCATCAGTGTTCTTGTTATGAAGCACAAACATTGTCGAATTATGTGCACATGAGCAAACAGCCCACACCCTGTCAGCACCCACAATGATAAATGAAATATCAATCGTATCCATCAAACATGTTATATTGTACTAAGAAAGATCCCATAGTAGCCAATAAGGCACGGCTAACCATGTTTTACGGGATTTATCAGCATGGTTGGGACCAATCAGATGACTTGGCTTAAAGGTCCCATATTATGGAAAACGGTTTATTCCTGGCGCTTATACATGTTCCACAGGAAATTACTTCCCTAAGCAGCTGAGAAAATTTGAAATCTGGAAGTCAACCCGTTTTTCTGTGTTTTCCTTTTTCCCAAAACGGTGCCAAAGATAGGAGAAGAACAGCCCGTTTCAGAAAATGGTTCCTTTGGATGTCATAAGGTGCAAATCCAGCCCCTCTCAGAGCGTGCCCACGCCCTAGTTGAACAACCAATCCCATTTACGTCGTCGCAAAATGCAGCTCACGGCAGCGCCGCAAGCCGTTGCTTATGGTGCATTCCATTGTACTCGGAAATCGATAATTCCGAGTCGGTATTCCTAACTTCCAATCTAAATGTGTTCCAGTGCATCTGCTCGGGAAAACATAATCGCCCGCAGCAAACTCATGTTTGTATGGTAAGTCTCAGAATGTTACAAGCATCTAAACTCAACATCAACTACTACAGCGCCATTAGTGAAGAGAATCGGCGCATATCACATTCGGACGCCGTTTTTTCCGAGTACACTGGAATGCACCATTACTTTGCGACGACTGAAGCTAAAACAACATATCAGGAGATATATCAACTCCAGTTATTATTTTGTAGGATGCAGGCAGCAACATAGATCCCTGCACAGTCTCCCAACACGCGAAAATGCCAGGACAGAGTGGATTAATTTGATTTTTAACGGCAACGGCTACAGTTTTTTCTGTGTGTGATGATCACTCCTCGGACTGCTTGAGCAACGGCAGGATTAGCATCTAAATTGAAGCTTAAAGATGGAGCAATTCATAAGGTACGTGACCCATCTGCAAAATTGGAATCTGTAAGTGTCACCATGTTTTGATTTAATTTACCAAATTAGTCTGGTTAGTATATTCACTGCTGGTTAGCTAACGAGCTAGCAGGGCTAGCCACGGGCTTGTTAGGGCGTGGAAGAAGAGAGAAAACTAAAGCTGGAGTCATTAAAAGTAAAGTAAAGTAAAAGTAAAGTTATTGGTTGGAGTCAGGACTCATCTTAAAGTTATTTGTTGGGACCAGTGTCTGTTTTATAAGTCTGTCGAACGTGTCAGGCTTGGTAAACTTTAGCCACCATTAGTACAATCGCGTTTGGTTGTGTGTGCTGCGCTGTTTGGATGCAAATAGATTGCATCCAATAATATATTGGTTAACTAGCTCAACAAAATTGTCAATCCTAGCTTGTCTGCAAGTTGTATTCAATAAGCTTATGGGACATGAGCCATAAACAGACTGGCTACAGCAGAGAGTGTCGCTCACACACCCACATACACAAAACAAAGTACAATATTACACAGAATTGTTATCAGTGAGAAACTAAGTGGAACCGCTCAGCTGCCTCTTCCCATTCTGGGTCAGACTCCGGCTCAAACATGTACGGTCTCAGTGTTGGTTCTGGAGCGGCCGCCATGGTTATGGTAGATTTCTGCATCAAGCTTATTTGTTTACCTTGAGCAGCATGGGTGCTCTGCTCTCCGCCTCCGCCAGGCCATTGCGTGTGCTCCTTACATACAACCTCCACGCCCTCAAAACAGCCTGTTCTTTACAATGGTGAAAATGAGAGACTGAAACACACACCACAGAAGCTGGTTTTAGGATTTTTTTTGATATAGACTTCACAAACGTCTTGTAAACAGTTTAAATAGCCCAAAATGAGTACAATACCCCCCCTTTAAACTTCACAATGTATAATCAAGATAGTAGTAAATAAACTTTATTTATATAGAACCTTTCAAGTCAAAGTGCGTTACAAAGTGTTTTACATAGAATGAAAGAGAATACATCAGGTGAAACCAAGTAAATTCAATAGTAGAGACAAACTGAATTAGCAGTAGAATAAAAGGTTATAAAAACTCCATATCCTAATATAATGAAATTACCTTCTAAACATGTAGTCATGATGGAGAGTCTACATGCAATTACGTAACATTGTCACATTGTTTGTTTTTGATAAATCCTTAATGCTACTGTAGAGATTCATTCCATGAGATTATCACCATTTTGAAAAAAAAAAGTGACACCCCCTCTGCCAGAATGATTGCATTAACGTCGCACCAAAGTAAAACCATTGCATATGACAGATCTTATTAGCCGTCTTGGGGCCCTTGAGCGGTCTCGTAACAACTGAAAAAATTGCCAAGATCAAGAAAAATATAATAAAGTGTCATAACAGACAGTGTGACACGTGCAGATGTGTTTCAATCTCACCGTTTTGTCATCAGTATTGATACTGATGTGTTTCAATCTCACCGGTGAGATCTGCCCGTTTTGTACATATTGTTTCCATTGCGCCGATCACCTTCTGTTATGACACTTTATCATTAAATTTGCGATTTTTTTTTTTTCTTGATCTTGGCATCCTTTTTTGTCTTCTTCATGACGCTTTTTTTTTACCCTCAATTTGTCATGGGACGATATAAAAATTTCATGTCAAGATTATCCCGGCCAAAATAATTGCGATTCACGATATTATCCCGATAATCATCAAAATATGCTTAAATCTCTTAAAATAGCACTAAAACATACTGGAATCACTTTACCTTACATTTTGTTAAGAAACAAATATTTTTATTAGGACACATATCTTGAATAACTTGTTTTGTTTTCAGATCACACAATTATCGCAATTATTCCGATAATGGAAATTCACCACGATAAAAAATTGTGTTTTTATCGCGATAAAAGATAAAATCATATATCGTCCCATCCCTACCCTCAATATTCATACTTGTGCATGTACTGTGCTTTTGGCCCCACGAGCAGTGAGAACATCTCTTCGTCCACCTGCCACCAACCTGACTAATGTGCCTTTGCTATCAGTAGTTTTCTGCCACCGGTGCGTCACTGACCACTACTTCAGTTCACCCGGGGTCAAGGTATGTTTGTTTTTCTCTCCCAAGCCCCCTCTTTGGGGGTGGCGGTGTCAAAAGCACGCAACAACGGCACGGTGGCCTTTCTTTTTTAATTTTTTTTTATTTATATCCGAGTCTCTATCTTTGTGTCGCCACCCTCCCACGTATCGATCTGTCCCCGACCCTTAACCCCGACTGTGAGTAATGGAATTGCCTGTCGCGGACACGGACCCGGGTCAAGGTCTTGTAAATGTCAGACACATGCTTGCACGAACCTGGCCGATCGATGCCGCGGTCGCTCTCCGTGTCATGGAGAATAAGAGCTTTCCGCCGTGTTATTTCTGTCAGGGCCTTATCTGGATTCCCATAAAGTCCTTGAAATTCAGCTTTAACAGCCGTTTGGTTTAAGAAGTCACTTTTTATTTGAAATGCTCACAGTCTTGTTTTTTTTTTTTTTGTCCGAATGCATTGCTGCGCTCTCGCTCAAATAACTCCTATTATTTAGGAAAGTCTGTGTTCAAGGTGGAAGATACAAAATGTGCACAATTCTTGAGACTTTTTTTCAAAATGGGATGTCCACCATTTGAACAGTTGGACACCTGCTCTAACAAAACTCAGGAGGACTCAGGAGTCATCCTAAGACCTTTGCTTGCAAAATACTACTCTAAGGAGAGAATTGTCTGTGCTTTTGTAAGTACCGACTGATGAATTCCAGGCGGATATATGCCTGTCTTTTGAACGGAACCCTTCATTGTTTCCCTTTTTAAAGATTCATTTGTCCCACAATGTCAGACCTTCAAGGTTTCCTGAGCACTCTGACCACTGGCAGAGACAGACCGAGAGAAAAGACTTGGGGGTCGTTTCTGGAGAATCGGTGGGCCGAGGCAAGATGACACACCGCTCAAGCGTCTATCAGATTTCATTTTGACAGATGGGACCAGTGTGGGGGAGATATCGTCTGGTGATGGGAAAGGGTATGTTAAGAAAATAGGGCAGTGCGGTTTTGGCAAGGTGTGAGCCGGGGAGCGCCGTGCCCATCTTTACTGGAGTGTTTGTGGTGGTTACCGAAGCGATGGAGTGTGTGTGTGTGTGTGTGTGTGTGTGTGTGTGTGTGTGTGTGTGTGTGTGTGTGTGTGTGCCGGCAAGTGGGTTAGTGATATTTTTGGGAAGAGGTGGGGGATGATGCAAGGTTAAGAGCGCCACAAAGTCGTACACTGCAAAAAATGACAAGCTTGGCAAGGGATTTCATTTGAATCCAGGCTTATTTATTGTTAGTTATTTCAGGATATTTCGATAAATGCAACTTTTTTTAGAAGAACGTAAGGCAAATTGACTTTCTTCCCAGATTTAATTCCTTGTTTCATGATTATTTCTTGAAAGAAGTCATACTCACATGAATCACGTGAAATTGATTGAAAGTTATCAGCCAGTGCAGTGAGATCCTGTTTTGAGGTTGATAAAGCCTGGATAAAAATACTTGCCACGCTTGTCACTTTTTGCAGTGTAGCTCCTGTTTAGGCTTTACGGGACTTGGTGACCTTAACCCCCTCTCAACACACGGAAAAAAAATCACACACACACACACACACACACACACACACACACACACACACACACACACACACACTAATGCCAGGAATCTGGGCTCCCCTTGAAATAGAGAGAGAGAGAGAGCGAGAGAGAGCACCCAGAATAGCAGCGCTGCCGCATCCATTGCATTCCTCCACAAAGCCGGCTGCCCCGCGGATAATACCGACAGACACACACACACACACACAAATACTCTAGGCCATCGTACACACATGACATGTTACACAACAGACATGTTACATACACATATGTTTAGGCGGGTTACACACAGGCACAACCACCAAACACCACCCACCTCCCACCGCCACCCTTCACCCAAAACCCATTGCCCTGTACCGTATTAGATTGGACTACATTGATTTCGGTGCATAGTGTTCACTCACTCGCCCTGCCCCATCAATGAACAATACCAGTCCAGCCACACAGTGCCCATAGCTAATCCCTCAGCTGTTTGGTGGTCGGCAGTGGACAGCCGAAACACTGGAATAGTCCGCGGTTGCAGCGCGAGAGATCAGATATCAATTTGTCGACAAAGCTTGGCCGGCTGCTGGGCCGACCGGTACGCAGCCCGGAGGCAGAGGTGAGTCAGCAAAGTCAGCAAAGTCAGCCGGCCAAGTGCGGAGAGCCAGCCAACCGACCGGCCGGAGAGAGACCGCGGCCTTCGTTTTTTTAAAACTCAGACTTTCAGAGACAAGTTAGCGAGTTTCGTCGAAAAATTGAGAATGATGTGTGAGATTAACGCTTTGGGATGGTATTCTTGAAGCGAGTGAAACTACATTGACTTTGAAATCACTGCGTTGACGTAGCCGCCACCAGTTCAACACCAATTTAGAAGATCCCACGGCAAACACATTGCCACGTTAATCTTGCTCTCACAATTTACTCTCACCTCTTTCTCAGAGCACATTGATCTTGATAAGTTGAGTGGTATGACTGCTTCGCTGCCTCAACGTGCAATAAAAATGTGTTTTCCCAACCTAACTCTGTATGGAAGTTTCACTTTCCAGAGTGGCGCTCATCATTTGAAATCCAATTGGCTTTCTTCTGTTTTGAGATAGACGCATTACGACACCCTTAGCATAAATAAATACCCATCCGGGCTGCCGTCTCATCACTTTCAGTTCATTAATTTCAAAAATGGAGATCGAGATGGCAATTCGCAAAGGAATAATGATGAACCTCCATGCCAGATTGGGTATTAGAGCCTTTTTATGGCAAAAAGATGGATGAATTTAGAAGAAAATCCCACTCGCTCACTCAACTGAAAGCGATTTGACCCCAAGCCCCCGATGCCCACCCTGCCAGCTCTTCACCGCCGATTGCGGGGGAGACAAAGCTGGCTGTGGGTGGGACGTTGGCTTCGTGTGAACAGGGTCCTTCTTGTCTTCTTGCCCGAGCCACTGTTTTGGACCCCCGCCACACCCCTGCTGTTGGGGCCGTTGTTGGGTCGTAAAGGCCTCGTTTCCCCACTTGCGTCGCGCATAGCCGAATTAAAACCTATTATGAAATGTGACAGGGCCATTAAGAAGACGGATGGCGAGGGCCCTCCCCGGGTTTGGCTTCACTCTTTGTCCACCTCAGGCCCTCTTTCCCTGACAAAGGCTTGCCCCCTGGCAGCCCCCCGCTGGGCATAGATAACTGACCTGGGGCACTGGTTTGTGTCTGTTGTGTGCATGAATGTGTGGGTATACACATGTCTATGCATGTGTGTGCACATGTGTGTGTGTGTGTGTGTGTGTGTGCATGCATACAGTAAATGTGGGTGTCTATTTGTGTGTGCATGTGTGTAGTGAGGATGATTTCCGAGTCCGAGGGGAGACAAATACATGCTGAGCATAATTGAATTTGCGCAGTGAATTGTGTGTGTGTGTGTGTGTGTGTGTGTGTGTGTGTGTGTGTGTGTGTTGTGTGTGGAAACAAGGTTCTGCCGGTAACAGCAGTATGCCACGGACCAGGTTCGTGGTCTGGCTGTCACAAGTCATCACACTGTAAGACATACACACTTGCACGCACGCACGCAAACACACACACACACACACACACACACACACACACTGTCCAGACTCCCAGGGGTTCATGTTGGAGGACAAGAGGTGAGGGACGGGCGGTGGAGGGATGGAGGTGGAGATATGATGGATGACAGGGAACAGGAAAGAGGCTCAGTGTTCAAAGCTCAGTGGGAGGAATTTATAGATTGGACTGAACAGTGAGTACTTGTCTCTGACATCTCCTGGTGTGTGTGTACAGTAGGTGTGTGTGTGTGTGTGTGTGTGTGTGTGTGTGTGTGTGTGTGTGTGTGTGTGTGCATGCGCGTTTTGCCAGAGCATGTTTGCACACGTATTCTTGTGGGATTTTCGCCACGGACATGTGCGAGTGTTTTGTCTGCAGGCTCACTCGTTACGCCGGTATATGGCATAGTCTGCTTTTGTCTCGTGATACGTGACATATTTCCCTTCCCTTCCCGGCTCTATTTGTAGTTGCTTGTTATTCCTCTTGGGCTCAGGTGTTTTTTCGAGGAAAGACGGGGTCTTTTCAAGGTTTTCCGCATTGATCTCTGTTCCCATGGTGTTGACAGCACTTTTTTTTATCAACTAACAATATCGTTGACCCTGGGTGGACCCAGGGCCGGGTAATGTAGCGGGATTCTTTGAGATCCTAGGATTACCCTGTAGAGTACCATTTCCTCCGAAGAGACCACCAGACTGTGAGGGGTAACAATTCCCCACATCCCTCGTTTTCCTATAAGGAATTGGTATTGCGGCGTTCCGTCGCGGCGATCGTGAAATATGGAGGAATTAGCCGAAGGTCGCGTTTACACATGCGCCCCCCCGCGATGCCAATTTCCTGCTTCCTCTATTAAATGCAATTCCAATGTTCTCCAACGCTCCTGCAGGGATTGATGTTGGAGAAAATTCCCCAAAGTTATCTTGGGATAATGAATGAGCTAACGGAAGGCGCAAAAGGGAACGATTCTCATTCTCTCGTGCACAAGGATTTTCAGGGACTCACGTATGGTGGTCATCTATTACACCTATTGACCAATTACTGTGCCAAGCCGGCACCGGCTTCTAATGAGCTGCGAAGCAACACAATGGAACAGGAGTCAATATCGGACGGGTGAATTATTAATAGCTGCCTGAGATTTTTAGTTCCTCACTTGCAGTTACATGGAGGGTGGAAGGAATAGTGAATAAAGGAGGTGAGGCAGCAGCTTTTCAATGGCCTGACTTTTATGAACTGAGGTCTGTGACCGCTGTTATACTGTAGCTAGAAATAGATGCATCTTCTCTGTCTTGTGTTGTCCTGCTCTTCTCTGATTAGGGTTTTGGTTTTCTTGGTCTTAGATGAGAGAGTGACTTCCATAATTATCTGGACAACAACTTAGGGGTGGGCGATATGACTTCAAATCAATATCACGACTATTTCAATCAAATCTCGATTACGATTAATGAACGATTATTTATTTTATACAGGGTGTTTTATTTTGAAACAGTTTTTTGGGACAGTTCATGAACGCATGCCGTTCATCAACTCATCAATGTTTTGGTCTCATATGCTCATTGACTAGTTGACTTAGTGACTATGAGGTAAAAGTGCAGGTTGTCAGCTTTATTTTGAAGGAATTTTAGTCAGGATAAACTCTGATAACTACAGGCCTTTTTGCAAAAGGTCCTTTCACACAGCAAACTTCTTTTGACTTCCATTTTAGCCACATGCGATTGGACTGTAATTGTATGTGGATTTACGTGGTACACTATCCAAATAAACTTAGTGTCATGTTCTCTTTCCAACACGCATTTCGTTGCATCTGCACGAGGACAACTGTGACTAAGCAAAATAACTCTGAGGCAGCCGCGACGGCTACATGGTCCGGGGTAAATGAGAAGGAGTAAACAAGAGCATGAGGTATCTACACCGATACAACTCATCGCACTCCACATACCGCTGCAGACTCATCAGTATAGCTATTAACAACAGCATTTTTTTTTCTCTTCCTACTAAGTTTCCCTAGAGTTTTAATGCCTGTGTTTAATTTGTACTTTTATTTTTAATGTATGCTGCAACACTTGCAATCTGTACGCTGCTCGGTAGACTCTCTGAGGAATACGCAGGCAATCACAAGCTTGTTTGTCTATTATTGAGGATGTTTGAATTTGTTTCCACTAATTGCTTGTGCATCCCCTTTAATTCACTTCACAAAACATGACCACAAAATACTTAGGAAGAAAGCGGACGGTTTTAGCGAGCTCTGCGCAGTAATAACATTAGCGAGAGCCGTTCGCAACTTAGTGGGGTTCATGCTCATGCTCCCGGAGGAGTACGTTTCAATCTGTTCTCAAATGTCACTAATCCACTCAAACCAAGAGTCCTTTTTTTTCACGTCAGCAGGCGGCCTCCCGATATAAATAACTTGTATGGGAACCGTCTCCATTTAAGGTGGTTTGGTTGAAAACTGGAAAAAAAAAGGAGACAGATTATCATCCAAAGAGGTGTGACCTCTGGCTGCGTGCCTCCCTTCGCTGTCGATCTGCCTTTAACTTTATTTGGCTATCAAGATGAATAAGTACTGCTGGGCTGGCTGCTGTTACTGTGGACACACACACACACACACACACACAGATATCCTCCCATATGGCGACATTTAAAACCCCTGGCAACTAATGTTTGTGTTTATTCGGACAACAAAGCCGACTGCTGGACCGTGATGCTAAAAAAGTGCCCCTTTAATTTTAGCAAACACATTAACAATACACCCCGCTGCTATTATTGTAGCTGCAAGGGTCACGGCTGGGCACTGGCTTATATTTAGCCCATATTGTTAACACATATCTCTGTCCAACGCCTTGACGGAGAACCAGCCTCGCTGATTTGATGCGTGCATAGTGGTAGCTGCTTCAAGTTAATCCTCCGATAAGGAATTACTGCTGCTGCTATTATGAATTAATAACTGGATTAGTCTAGTTTAGCTGTCAGCTGCATATATGACCACAAATAGACCATTATCCTCAGGGGTGTAGTGGTAAAAAAAAAAAGAGGTGGGTAGACTATGAATTCTGTGATCAAGGTAAGGCAGACCATGACCATGATGGTAAAAAAATGACATTCAGAATATTTGTTTATTTATTTGTAGAATGTACATTTCCTGGAGCAACGTGGAGAAAAAGTGGGCTAGCTGCTACACGGAGGTTATCACCCAATGCTTGCGTCCCGAGCAATACAGCTCTTGTATAACAATACAGATTGGCAATCTGATTCTAAAGTTTGTTTTGTTTTTTGCGCTCACTTTGTGGTCGAGATCTTTTGCTGGCATCGGCGGGAGGAGGCTTGCCTTTTTTACACGTTTAAGAAATCGCCGTATATCCATTTGTCAATGACAGGAATCCAGACACGTAACGCTAGTCAACCATAGATAGCTAGCTGGCTAGCAAGCCACATGCTACGGCTCTATCGCGAGCCCGGCTGCCGCAAGAGACGATGTGATTGGTCACAGATACCGTAAATGCTGATAAAGCGCAATTTTTAATATACTACGGCTTGTGCTGGTAAAACAATAGGAAACTCTAACTCCAGCAAATTTTAAAGTTGCGTAAACGCTATTTAGAGGTGCGTAAACGCTATTTCAGAAATGTAGGAGGTGTCCCCCTCTACAGCCCTGATTATCCTGCAATCCTTTTTTCTTTCTTTCTTTGAGTATATGAGGAATTAGGTGCTACTATCATTCTGAGGGGAAAAAAAATAATTACCTGAAGTTCAATTATTCAACTCATTGATTTAATAATTTAGCATCTTTAAAATACAGAGGATCCAGTCTGTAAAAGAGTTATCATTTTGTCAGGTATCCTAAGTGATTTAATTTCTAGGATCCTTTAAAAAAGTCCATTCATTTGTGTTGTTTACGTCTACTTTTTGAATGAGATTCTTCATGTACATTTGAGGTGAAGATCCACTGGTCCCAGACGGTCCCCCTCTTGTTTCCATGAAGGCGGGGGGGCTAGAATATGTGAAGCACTCTGGACTACAAAGAGCAGATCTCGGCCATATTCTATCTATAGTGTGAGAGTGCATAGCGGCGGGTCTTGGCACGGAGCATTTCACAAATAGAATAGTGAAGCCGGGGCCTCTTTTTGGACGCTCCCTGCGATTCCTGTTATTCGCCCTGCTTGCCAAGTCCACCCTTATGGGTCTCAGCTCTGACCTGCAGAACAACGATCTGTGTGTGTGTGTGGGATGTGCGTAAGATTCTTGGGTGATGGCGGTGTGGGGGGGGAGGTGTTGTGCTACTCTGTATTCTCAGGGGCAGACAGATGAGATATCGCATGAAGCCAAATCACACTTAGAATATCGGTCAGTGCTCCCAAACAACGAGTTCAAACTCATCCGAGGCACAAACATGGACACACACACACACACACACACTTACTCCCTCTGTAATGGCGACCTGCTGTAGAGGTCAGCGGTGTTAGCGCTCAGCTCCTCCAGGCCCAGTCATAATAACAATGAAAAATAGTCTCATGGCGCATGGCCTCTGAGTCTGTGTGTGTGAGGGCGTCTCTGTCTGTGTGTGTGTGTGTGTGTGTGTGTGTGTGTGTGTGTGCGCGCGCGCACGCTTGTTTTCTCTCTGGGGGCCCGAGCTCGGACTTGCCGGGGGGGGGAAATGGGAAACAATCGGAGGCAAATTGCCTCGCCGCCGCCGACCGCCGCGCACCGCCGCTAACACACAAGTGGGATGGGGAAGTGCCGCGTGCTCTCGCGGGGTGCCGGCGAACTCGGCTTGATGGATGTGAAGTAGAAATGATACACACTGATAGCGCCGAGCCTGTTCCAGTCCCCCCGGAAAGATAGATTGAGTGCGAGCGTGCGCTGCGTGAGTTGCCGACGACGGACGCCTTTCGCGAAGCGTCTGGCAAAGCGCCGGCCCCTCGAAATGTATTCTCGGCGCCATTCGACGTCGACCCGGAGCTGCAGTTTTAAAGCACTTCTGGAAATAGCCTGGAAAGACAACCAGTCACAACAATGCACGAGCGCTGCCAACTCGCCCCGCAGCGACGCTGCATTGTAAAGCAGGCTCGGGGTACACGCTGTTGTTTTCCATTTGCAATGCAATGGAGTGAGAAAATAACTCTGGCAAACCGGCTCCCCAGGTTAAAGAATGGGTCTAGCGTGAAATCTGTTAGCGGCGATGATGAGTATCAACATTGTTTTCAGGCCAGGAGCTGCCGTGTCAGCGCCTCTCCTAATGGAGAGGTACCGCGCAGATCAACAGCCGCGCGGGGGCAAAAGGTTGGGGGAAGTCAGTGTGTACAGGTGTGTGTGTGTGAGAGAGGGATTCTGCTGATTGGTAATTTACTGTCCAGTTTTTTTTTGTTTTTTTCGAGCTCTGCGTCTCCGGGGCTATAGGTAGGTTTGCAGTGAGCTTTACCAAGTTTTGGCGAACAACTCTTGCTGCCTGCCTGGTCCCCTTATCTCTGGGGATATTGGAGGAAATCTGATGGATTGACAATATCTATGTAATGAGCTGTGTGTGTGTGTGTGTGTGTGTGTGTGTGTGTTCACGCTTCCATTAGTGGGATATTAAACACAGGCACACATAAAAGATGACACATCTTTCCATCCTTTAGTTCTCAGAGGAATTCAGCCTCATTCTTGTCACTCAATTATGAATCAAATCTCCAAACTCCAACTACAAACAGTGGCTGCTTCGAGGGCCTCTCCGTTTTCTCTCTCTCTCTCTCTCTCGCTCGCTCTCGCTCTCTCTCTCTCTCTCTCTCTCTCTCTCGCTCTCTCGCTCTCGCTCTCTCTCTCGCTCTCCGTCTCTCTCTGCTGCTGTTATCACAGCGCAGGCGGTTCAGCTATTTCAAGGGGAGCCCAGATTCCTGGCATTCGTGTGTGTGTGTGTGTGTGTGTGTGTGTGTGTGTGTGTGTGTGTGTGTGCAGGACAGGTGCTACCTGTCCTGCCCACTATGGCCAGATGGACAATGCCCCAGTGCACCTGTCCCTCGTGCTGGTACTACCTGCTTAGTGCCAGGCCTCAGTGCTGGCACCTAAAGACACACACACACACACACACTTGGAGCCCTGTGGATGCCCCTATGTCCAACTTGGCATGGCCTGTTCTGCCTGAGGGCACATGGAGTGCCTTCCCTGTATGCCATGCACTTCACCCACCCACATACAGACAAATACATACAGCATATGCAAGCATGCATACATATATACATACATGCACGTGCACTTTCCCACGCGCACACACGCACACACTCCACAGCAAATACCACTACAGCTAGGCCCGAGAACAAAGATGGCAACAGCAAAACAAAAATGGGAACTTTGCAGGAGACGCTCCAATATTCCGCCGAGAGCTGGGGGGGGCCCTTGGCGCGGAAGGGAAAACACCTGTGTTTACTGTGGCTTCAAAAAGAGAGAGAGGGAGATCGAGGTAGAGACAGAACAATATACGGAGAGAGAAACAGATATGGAGATAAAGTTGGCACCGATGAACAGGCAGAAAGCTGGTCAAACAAATTCCCCCACTTCCCCCCCTTCCCATCCGCCTCTCTGCATTCAGTGGGAGAGCGTTTGATTCGCCTCTCCCATCACCCCTCCCTCGGCTGAGCCTTTGATACCCCCTTTCTTCCCCCGGTGCTCCTGGGAGAGGCTGGCTGGATGCGGTGGGGATCTATCCGACGTGATGTGATGTGAACTGATGTTGTGCCTATCTTTATCTACAGCCGAGCTGCACCGCGAGGCGCCCACACATCCGAGAAAAAGGGGTGGTTTTTAGGGGTGTTTATCTGGCAACCAAGGCACGCCGGGGCACAACTGGGTTGCCAGCCGAGGGCTTAACCTGGTATAAGAGAGCTCTCTGGGGTTTTTTTTTCTCTTTTTTTCTCTTTGTTACTGTCTCTCTCTTTTCCATCTCTACCTTTTGTCTTTTCTCAACTCTTTTAACTACATGTAATTGATATAAGTGAATGTAAAAGCTGTCATCAACTGGGTATCGGTGGAGGCGCTGTTCTGTTATATCAACGGGCGATTAAGAGTAGCAAAACAGACATTTATTTCGAAGAAAATGTTGCAGATTATTACTTTGAATCTCTCTCTCACGTACATTTCTCCATCGCTAGTGAGCGATCCAAAAACAAGAAGATGCAACATCAAAGCCAGCTCTAAAAGTGTTTAAATAAAAGTTGTGTATGGCTGGTGTGTGAGTCACACTCCCCCCCCCCCCCCCCCCCACACCCCGTCTCAGACAGAGGTCAGAGAGGTGTCGTGCTTTCCTGGAGCAGAAGAGGTGGGCAGACTCACACCTGCTCTCCCATTTTCACACGTACTCCCTCCTCCATCTCTCTCTTCACCCCCCGATATGGCAATATCGTCCAATGCGACGTTTGTGCCAGTTTATTATGAAAGAAAAACAGAAATTGAGTTAATACCTGGACTAGTATCAGTGTGTGTGTGTGTGTGTGTGTGTGTGTGTGTGTACAGCTATTAGATTGCAGGGTAGTTTTGCGAGTATGCAACTATCATTCAACAGACGCGTAAGTGAGTCACTCAGTGTTTCCTCCCATTTGGTGGCATCAGGGACATTGAAGTCAGAGACCAAAGGCAATAGATGCTATTTCTCCTAACCTATGAAACTTATTGTTATATAATTATTATATAAATGAAGAAATCAACCCATTTTCTTCCACAACTTGAACACAGATAGCCTTTTTGTGATGAAGGAGATCTTTCAAATTGTAAGAGAATGGGCAATTCCACCCTTCCCTGTCATGCGGTGACTGCGTTTATACCAGCGCTGTCACGTTAACCGGATTTAGATATGAAAGATTGAATTCAATATATTGCATTTTATAGAGATTTTATTTCGGCGTCACTTCTGCAGGGCGTGTACGTGCTTGGTTTTGGGAGAGTCAAGACGATGAAGGTTCGGAATCGACGGTCCGGCTCTTCGTAATGGAGCATGTCAGAGTCAGATGGCTGAAAACATGACAGCGGCATCAAACTTCAACATCGACCTTTAACTGAATCCCAGTTCGCCTTAACTTGTTAACAAAACAAGAACTATGGATTAAAGACAACTGGTAGTACTGCATTTTTAGATATTAAACTTGAAGTGAACAGTCTGGTATCATGTCAACACTAATTTATACTCCTAACGTCTTTTTTGTTGCCATCTTTTTTCTGTTCCCGCTCTCTCCGGTTAGCCTCTATCTCCTCACAAAAAAAAAAAACAGAAGCAAGAGATAGGGGGGAATGAAAAGCGAGAGCAGGGAGTATTTGTTATGTCATGTGTATGCTGTGTGTGGAAGGAGGGCGACAGCTTCCCCTGATCACGACCCTCCTTGTACCTTGTGACAACAGACACCAGAAGCCTCTGTATTGGTGGCGGATTGGGCTGGGGACCGATTGCCTTTTTTGTCCCGTGACAGATACACTCCGCATGTGTCACAGCCGCGGACCCGTCACCTCGCCGGAGAGATGAGATAGAGAGACGGAACAGGGGTGGGGGAAGGGGAAGAGGAAGAAGGAAGGCGCAAGGACGCGACCAACAGACAATGCTGTCAGCCTTGTCTATCACAACACGTTAAAATAGACACCGGCCTCCTCTCTCTCTCTCTCTGTCTCTGTCGCTCCCCGGCATGCCTCGCATTGTTTCTGGAGGAGGTAGATGTCTAGGACCTGCCTCGCTAAGTGCTTCCAGAGCACCGCTCACTGTCATTACAAAGTGCCTCATGCCTCAGCATGGAGCGAGCTCTAACATAGTGATTTTTTGTCTTTGGGCTGCAGTGGGGTTCCGTATTTTAGAAAGAGAATTTTTTTTTATTTTCATGTAGGAGATAACAGAGAGAGCTGCATTCTGCTCAGTTACTCTTTACAGATCACTATTAAGATACAAGCAGTCCGTAGTGATACTTACATAAAGAGCCCCTGCTGTGAGAGAGCAGCAACCCGCCCCCCCCTCCTGTGATTTTTCTGTCAAATTGGACGGGCCTAGGATTCAGCTGCCATAAGACAGCTCTCTGTTCCACTTTGCTATTGTATGTAGATCTAAACCCCTTTCTGTTGAGTTCATTTCAATTTTTCTCCATTTTGGGGGAAAAAAAATATCGTTCACTATGTGTAAAAATTGTTTTGCTTTTTATCAAAAAGTAGATAGTTCACTTTGGAATGAACGTCTTCAACTAATGCTTCAATATGGATAGTAAAAAAAACAACAACATACTTTTATTTTGAAATCATTCACATATCTTCAGACAGGGAGGCCTTGTGGTTGAAAATGAATTAAGCTAGTCATTATTTTTGTTATTGATTCATCTACATCTACAATGGATTTAACAGATAGATGAGACAGATCACTCATGGGACGCATTCAGTTCTCTAAAATGTTATTCTTTTCAAAGTAAATGTCAATTACATGGAAAATGATATTGAATGATTTGATTTACTTTTACGCCATCAATCATTTTGTAAGACTCAAGTGTTGATCTTTATTAGTCTGTCTCAGTTTAGAAAGAAACTCCTCATATTTGACTGTTTTCAGATTTAAGTCGGCTGTCTGACCCCCACTTACTCCAATTACATACACCCCTGCTGGTCGAGGATTGAATCCCACCAGTCTTTTCTCTTGTGTCTTAGCCTTTATGCTTGTCACAATAAAGCAAAACGACAGTGGGCGGCGGGGTATAAAAAATGATTGGGTCTTCTGAACTTAAAATTCAGGGGACGAGCAGCCTTAGACACCAAAAAGGCCTCGGTTTCTGAGATAACGCCATAGTTCGGTGGATAATTTTATCTGAACTGGAGTGACTGGACTGTAGGTTTCACGAGTGAAACGGCTTCCCGCACAGTCACAAGACTTGAGGAATGTTGTGGAGGAAAAACAGGCATTTGGTAGAATGGAAGCAGGCACCGTGTGGCACCCGGTAGACCATCTCCGCTATGTGGGGGGGGGGGCATTAGGGCTAGTGTCAGGGTCAAGGTATTTTTAACCACACACACACACACACACACACACACACACACAAGCCTACCACGCCATGTGCCACCTGCTGGACCCTGTCAGCTGTTGAATAACTGGAGGGGCGAGAGAGCAAGAGAGAGAGAGAGAGGAGTCCTCTACGTTATGGCCATTCAAGCCTATGGGGTGGGGGAAAAAAATGACTGCCCGCCGCAATGCGTTTTACACAGATAATTCAGATATAACGGGGAGAGAAAAAAAATACCTGCAATTTACAGGGAAGGTGCCAGGGGGGGTTGCTGGTTTATTCCACCCGAGAGAGCCCAAGAGGTGGCGGTAGATCAATACTTTAGTAGATATCGATGGGGCTATAGTGTTTATTTTCCCCCCGAAACCCCTTTGGCTGCGGACATTTCTCCACTAGGTGAAGACACGGCGGGAGTCTATCAATATTTCCCCCCCCCCCTCATTCTGGTCACAGCTGCTCTCATAAACCAAGGCTCATATTGCAGCAGCTGGGACCCACCTCTACAAGACTAATTGTAATAAGGCTTTCACCCCGCCGCTGCTGGATCCCATTTGCAAAAGCTCACCACGAGGCCAAATAATACTTTTTTTGTTTTGAAGTGAACATACGATTTGTTGCCGGGTGAAGTAGGTGTTTCAAGGTTTTTTTCACCTCCGTTTTTTAAAAATCTGTTGTTGTTTTTTTAAGTTTGAGACATCTCAGAGGAAGAGTATTGGTATTGCACAAACACGTTTATTATTTTTTTTACCCCGCCACACTTCCGAGATAGTGATAAAGGCAGCCAGCGTTATGTGAGCAGTTCTTGTCCTCTCGTCCTTGCGGCTTTTATGACAATTGAACCGCCGGTGTACCGAGGTCTGAGAGAAAACAAGCCTTGTAGCAACAAAAAAACGGGAGAGAAACACACACACACACACACACCAAGGTTACAGACACTGTTAGCACACAAAACATTTCCTATGGGTGTGTGTGTGTGTGCGATAATCCTCCCTTAATGATCTGCAGCTAGCAAGTTTGGCCATTGTGAAGGGGCGAGGCATCCAGCCGGCCAACACTCAAGAGTTTCTTTCGTTGCCTGGCAACCGCACAGAATGTACAGTAAACTAGGGAAGGGGGATTTGGATGTATGTGTGTGTGTGTGTGTGCGCGCGCCCTCATTTAACTCTGCACTCAACACTTGGACATGGGAGTCTGTTTTAAAACCCACTCCATGCTCTAATTTTGGACGGAGGTGTGGAGATTAGGGTCGGACCAATATATCTGTTTGCCGATATATTGGGCCGATATCGGTCAGATATCAGCCCAAGTCAGTGTCATCCGCCTCTGATATGATGCATTCTGTTACATATCACATTACATCTGCATTGTTATGTAACTGATCAATACTACACTGGTTGTCTATGGGAAGCCAATGGAGAGTTTTAGTGTTTGAACCTGTTTCAGAGGCTTTTCCAACCCTGCCAAGAATAAAAATTCTGGCAGAAACACTGAATCTTTGTGGGGGTTTTTTGGCATGAAAATGGTCCGACAGGAAGATGCTGAGTATCAGCTTTCGGCAGCTTCAATCTAAAATTATCAGTGTTCAGAAAACCCGTATCGGTCAGCTGTTGGAAGTATACCAACATACCCAGCGAGGCCACCAACCACCCCTGGAACGCCAACTACGGACAAGCCTCAAATATGAAAGAGGCTCGCCTCCAACTCCGTCCCGGCACCCTCCGCAATGATCCGATGTGACAAGGACAAACACAATGCGGTTGTTTCATTGTCTCTGATCGTCGATTGTTTTTAACCTATTATGGCTATCGAGATTGGCAGGAATCGGATTGTGTTGTTGGCACCTGCGTCCTAGCAAAAAACGCTCTGTTTGATTCCCTGTTTCCGTTGTCAGGCAAAGCGCGTGGGTGTGCAGCTGACAAGGGGCTGACAGTCGGTACTATAGCAGTTCTAGTCTTTTAAATGTATTGCAGGGGGAAGAAATGAGCCCATTTTACTGGGTACCAGGGTAAGAAATGATTTGTTTGAGGGATTTTTTCTCCCCTTGATCTGTTTTGTCCTTTGCATTGCATACAGGGTTTTGGGTTTGGGGGGCCCCCCTCATTGTAACGTGTTGCCACTTCACATGACACTGAACCAACTTGTGTATTGTAAATATTAGTTTAAGCACACATAATGTACAAATAAGCATGCAAAGACTAAAGTGGGACCTATTAGCAGCAACACTATCTTTAAATAGACTACAGTAAATACAGTATTTGTCTATTACTGCCTAAGTGCTGGAAAACTGTCGAAGAATAGCTTGTGAAGATACTTGTCCCTTTACCACAGAATCCTGCAGTGCTTGTTTGGTAGGGGACAGAAAATTACTTAGCCTACCTAAATTGTCCATTTCGCCCGTCTCTGAGCTCATTGTTTTGTCACTATTTGTGGGCAAAAATGGCACGAAATGTTGTCAGTTTTTGTTTAGGAAGTTCAATTTTTATTTCATTATTGTCTCGTGTTCATTATAAAAATATTTTCTAGGGGGCCCCCAGAGACCAGGGGGCCTTAAGCAACTGCTTATATCGCTTAATGGGTAGGGCCGGCTCTGATTGCGTATAAACACCCAATTTGTACCACAAAGATTTGTTTTAACTTCTTTTCCCACTGCTGGAAACAAGGCCTTACAGAAGAGCATGGTGCCGTTTTCCCTCTCTGTCTCCAACTAGTCCATCTTCCACCCCACCGTTGTTGAGGTGTTTTTTTTCGACATTGATTGCTTTATTTTTTGTTGATGGAGTGGTTTGTGTGAGTTTGTGCGTCTTCTTCTTCTCCGGTTGGCTGCTTTGCTTCAGGCTGTGTACTCGTTGTTTTCTGACCAACAACCACCAGGAACGCACTGGAAAGAATCCCCTGGTCCATCGGCTTACACTAATCACCCTACGATGGCTGGGGGGGGGGGGTGCAGTTGTCTCATTCACGCGTGAAACATCGTGAAACGCAAAAGAGGGCACTCCAGATTTTAAGACAACCCTTTTTTTGAACTTGTTTTGCCCTGATGTCCACTCAAAGTAGAACAGTTACTTCTATCCAGCCACATTAACACTCCGGTTATATAGAAACTCCGAAATTGGAATCCCTCAACTTCAAAAAGTTGCACTACAGTTTAACCTACAATTTGAAACTATCGCCTTTATCACCTGTACGTTTTTAACATCACGCAGAATGCACTTTGATGAAGTAAATCACTAAATGTAGGTCAACTGTTCCGTGAATCTCATTCCCCCGGACCCTTGCTTCGCTGTACGTGGCAAGAGTACGGCGTGGACGCACACGGCGACTTAAAAGATTTATTGCCTTCTTGTCTCGGTGCACGTTGGATTCCACTCTGTCAGCACAGTACGGGCTCCGTGGCTGGATCGGCATGAATTAGTATCCCATAGATGTATTCCTCCCGCTCACTATTGTTTGTTTTTCGTGCCGTGTTGATTATCATTGAAAATGGCACGTAGGCCTTGATGTAGAGAATAAGGCTTTTGACTTCCTCCGTATTCTTACTATATATTAATCTTACTTGGAAAGCACTTCTTGGCCAATATGTTTTCCCGTTCTACCCTTATCTATATTCCCCCCCCCCCCGCCCCCGAAGGAGTCAGGGACAACGTACGATTGCTCCGTACAGTAATGTAATGATTTTCCACGATGTCACAGCAAGCACTCCCCGTCTCTTTTTTTTATCCCGCCACCCCGGATTGGAAATGAATGGATGTCGCCCCCCACGCCGAGGAGATTGCAAGCCCGGGCTCGCCCAGATGCTATCTCTAAATTGCTACTGTCTTTGTGTGTGTGTGCATATGTACACATATGTACATTGTACGTGCATTGTACATGTACACACGTGCCTGTGTGCAAGTGCGTGTATTGTACATTCGTGTGTGTTCATGCAAGTGTTGATGGGCCCGGCCAGCAGTGGAGGCACTGCCGTGGGAAAGAGCAAGGATCGATGGATGGGTAATGCCTTTTTGCAGAGTATTTACCTCTTATTAGGAGCAGATCAGCTGTGGATGTTAGAGGAGATTGCCTTACGGGCCTAGGGGACAATACGGAGCGCAATGGCAAAGTCCAAGGGCTTAATCCTCACAGTGCATTTAGCATTTGAGCAGAGAGGACTTGCTGTGGTATGGGTGTACAACACAGGGCGGGTGGGTGGTGTTTGTTTTTGAAGCTTTTGTGTTGCATGCATGGCTCGGTAAGGCGGGCGTGCATGCTTTGCACATTTGTCCGAGGTACGTCACTGTCATCGGGGCATGGTGTTATTTGTGAGATATTTGTTTTTTCATCCTGCGTCTTGTGTGTGTGTGTGTGTGTGTGTGTGTGTGTGTGTGTATGTGTCGCACGCTCAAGAGGTGGGTCACGCCGGTACGACAGGCGCCGGCTCATTTTTCATCCCTCTCCCGCGTGTGCCTCAGTCAGGGGAGGCTTTGTCACCAGCTATCTGCCATGCCGGGGTATTGTTATTCCAAAGTACGGGCCAGTTAACATTTCTCTTGTCACAGCTACACATCTCCCCCCCCCCCCACCAACACGCTGAAAGAAAAAGAAAATACCTCTGCCCTTTCCTCTTTGTCTCTCTCTCCTCTCTCTCTCTCGCTTTATCCCCAGGAGCTTCTGATGCACAGAATGAGGCAAAAAAACGGCCCCTTACTCAATCATTTTATCTTGTTCTACATGTTATCTTGTTAATAAAACACTGCTCTTTTAATAGCACGGAGCTGATGTGCTTGTTAAACATTGATGCTCCGTCTTCTTTCTCTGGGCTGCAACTCCGAGACAATCCCCGCAACTCCTCCCGCGAGTTGGCTCTTGATAATATGCGGGGACTATTTCAAATGTTTTGCTGAATCTGATAGCAAAATGGATACAGGTTTACCATCCGGAGAGCCAGGTGTTTCTCCTGCACCTGTCGATGCCCTGTTGAGAGTCTCGTCTCAATAGCGTGAAATGCAAAACCCGCTCGTATCAGCCACCCTCGGCTGAGTCGGATGATAAATACTGTGTCGGTCCTTATTCGTCAACAAATTTGGTATTTACAAAAAAACATTTGCACCAGTGGTAAAAACCCATTGACGGGCTGGATTCACGTTGAGTGATTAGGCCATTACCTCACGGCAATTAGCTTCAGCACTTGGACAGCGCCAAAGCTGCTGGCGTTTGCCAGATGCACGCGTCCCCCGAGGGCCTTTTTGAGTTGATGACAAGGCTTTCTCTGCCCATATCCCTGAGATTTATTTACCCCGCGAGAGGGCTGGCAGGCTCAATCGCCCCGCAGTAAAGTCTTTTACGCGGTCGCTGTTCGATTGGGAGAAGCCTCGTAACTCAGGCAGTCTATCAAATCAATGGGCGGCGTGTTGAGCGCTGATTTAGGGCGGTAATTAGAGATGTTAATTGTTTTCATTACTCAGGGCCTGGGGGGGGGGGGAGGGGGGGATCCAAAGAGAATGGGAGAATGGGTCCTTCCGGGGGGCCGATCGGGGATTTCATCACTCAGAGTGACGTAAAATGACCTCCCGTCGCCTCCATCCGTGTGCTGTTTCCACGTGACCTCCATTGTGTAAGATACCGCTGAAGCCTTGACCCACAGATGACCTCTGTGGGTATGTGGCGTTGAACCAGGGAAAACAGACATTGATTCATTGTTTTTTTTTCTGCTACATAATTAACTCCTATGTTTAACATGCTTTGCAGCAGAAGGGGGGGGGGGCACGGTACAGCCACTGCCACTTTTCCTCTGTTCCATTTAAACGTTATTTATTAGGTCACATCAGAGCAAAAAAATCTCGTTTACAAGCCGAAATGACATTTTACACAATTTCCGAAGCACCGCGCACAGTGAAATACACTCCGGGAATTGTTTTCCCGTGTTTGTGCTGTAAATGTGTTTTTAAATGACGAGTAACGTAAATGAGCCGCGGTGAGTAAATATCGATCAGCGCTCGGTAGGGGTGGCGCGACGTTTCGGTGTTGTGTGTATGTGCTATTCAGACGTTGCGACCGAAGAGTTTCAAATCAAAATGAGATATCCGACATTTGATAAACTACGCGTACAAAACGATAGATACCACAAAACTGAAACACACGTTACTTTTTAAAAGATACTGGCTACTACAGACTGGATCCTCTTAATGCTGAACTTGACATAAATGGGTATGTAATGTTTTGGACTGGAGCTCTTTGAGGCTAACACCTGGAATGTAAGGCATGCCTCATAGGGCACTCCCAAACTTTTTCCATGTCAAGGATCCCCCAAATAGATCTTCATCAGACCCTGTTTGATACGCTTTTGTCCCACGGAACCCCCTGCCTGAGATTATTTGGTATAGAACTGCATCTCCTGTCTGTAGGTGAAGAAGGGCAGTGAAACCTATGACTAGAATTGTCATCCTCACTTCTTCTAGAATAACCTTTTGCGAGCCTATAGTGAATGAAATAGTGAACTCACATCATTCCTTGAAACCCCAATGGACCCCAACCACTCTTATAGCCTATGTGACTGAAGTGACTGAAGCCAAGCCAACGTCAACTGACTGGAATTTCTGTTTTGAATTGAAATATCTCAGCATGGGTCAATGGGTCTAGACTTTTCCTAGACCCATTTTCTGTGCAAACTAGCGTTTCGATTGGTTTCTATTAGAACCCCCAAAATCCATTGGCCTTTCTAAGTATTAAACCATGCACTTAGCTGACAGCAAGGTGTAACCAGTACACACAACAGGTTGGAGGGACGGTTTTGCAAAGAGGTGACTGACACTGACAATCTCGTTTAAAGGTTTTAATTCAGAGGAGCAGATAAAGGTACAGACGTTTCAGACCTTGGCTTTCATCAGCGTGAAAGCCTCATTTGATGAAAGCCAAGCTCTGCAACATGTTAAAACTCTCTCTGCTACATTTACTGGTAAAGTGCACCTTTTCTGCCCTGAGTGCAGCGAAGCATCTGCTTTATTTGAACAAAGTGATGCGTTTTCTTCCAGCATGGTGCAACGCAGGGTCAGAAATGAATAGGGGCTCGGGGCAGAATGCCCTTAAAGTTCATGAAGTGAAATTAGAAATGATGGGGCCAAAGAAATTCTGCAGAAAATTAGGAGTATCCTTTTTTGGGAGATTTCACCCTGTTCACAGTTTCTTCTTTGAGTTGCCAAATATTCACGCATGCATGTGACTGCTGTCCCCCGTGGGCCACCGTAGGCAATTCGTTCCAGTTTCTGGGCGTGAAAAATGCAGCGGGTTTTCATCAAAAAAAGAGTGCAGACTGAAGCAGTAGGGAATGTTGGCACGGTGCAGCCAATGGTAGGCGAAAACGCCAACCCCGCACTAACCACTGCATCAACATAAATTTCCTCTTCTGGAAAGGCCTCCCTGCCAGTTTCCAGCTCTGGGACATGTAATATATAATAAATCTAAGTGGTACAAATTGAACGTTTATTTGCAAATGTCTTATTTCATAGTTGTAAAATTGTCTCTCAAAAGGAACCAAAATGAAGGGGTGAAGGGGTCAAAAAATGTCCTCTGAAGAAAAGGTTAGTCAGTACTTACAACTGATGAAAGATGGCTGCAGTTTTCCCCACTAACATATTGTATCAGTCTTTTAAAGTTTATCGGAGTAGAAGTTATGATTTTTTTTGTTTCAACTCACTGCGGGTCAGAGAGATCAGAGAAGCCTAACTTGTCAGCGCGAGGTCTTAAGGCTAACCGCTTCGTGGCCAGTCTAGTGCCCACGCTCCTCTCGGTGCCAGCGCCGGTATTTTTACACTCGACTGCTCATTCTTATCCTTTCAGAATAATGAGCACACGGCTCACGGTGCTTATCTGTAAGTGACATTTTTATTGGCCGAATTAGTCTCAGATGTTACTATCTTTAGGCAAGGGGAGTGAGGCCTCCGTGACCCCGTGCAGGGGAAAAAAAAAAATCCTCCTTGCTTCAGCCGAGCATGATTAAGATGTTTTTTTCCCCCCTCTGCCTTTACAGTATGCTTTCTGCTCATCACATTTGTTCCCATCCTTCATTTTAAGAAAACGCCACTTTGGACAAAATCCTCTCGAATCTGTCCATTTTAAATGAGGTTTCTCGAGACTGAATGTTCTCTCGGTTTTCAGGGAAAGCCGTCGCTTTGTGTTTTTGAGATCTCTTTTTCTTCCCCCTGCTCGCTCGGCTATGTGAAGTTCTCCGTGGCCTCTTCCGCGGACTGAAAGAAATCACTCACTGCTAAACGGAGGAGACGTTACGGAAGGCGTGGAGGACAACCAATTTCTTTCTCTTCTTTCTGTTAGACCCTTGCATTGCTACTCATAAGATTGTGTTGGGGTTTTTTTTTTTCCTGGCAAAACATCAAATAGGTATTTTAATTGATCTATCAAACTCTTTGAGCCATGCACAAACGACGACAAATTGCAGTTAGGGAAAAAGGAGGCATTTAATGACCCCTGCATAATGGCGTAATGCCTGTAATTACGATAACTGAGGATGGACGTTGAGTTAACGCGAGTCTCCACATCAAAACACACAAACAGACAAGCGGAGCCCTCTGCGCCACCTCATCTCAAGTCAATGACAAGGCAGTTGCCAGAAATAGCCCTGATTGGGGCCCTGAATAATTCAATGTCTTTTTTTTTTTTTTTTAACCCTCCCTCCCTCCTCCAAAAAAGACTGGGGGAGCAATTGATGAGAGCGGATGAATATTTAATGGCTCAGAGTCTCTTGGACAAGCCGGGGCCCGGGATGACAAGCTCCGAGGAAATCAAACAGAGAAGAGGGAACGGGGGGTGGGGGGAAAGGAAAGGAGGTTGCGCAGCGTGGGGTAGCGCAAACATTGGGAGGGGGGGGATATGAGTTCAGATGCAGGGTGGAAAGCAAATGCATCTTTGACATACATATATAAGCAAGTCTCTCTCACTCGAGTGTTCAACTTAAAACTCAGTTGAAGCGGAATGTGCGATTGATTGCCCGTAAGAATAACTTGGATACTTTGCGTTATCCTTTTTGCCTCGGTGTAAGACGCATTATTAATTGATGGGTATTTTAAGTATTAAATGTTTTTCACAATAATTTTTTTTTTCTTCAGGATTTCAAGCCTGTAGCACTGACACATTTGAATTTCTTTGCTCTTTTTTGATTTGTCAATTCCTGAGGGCAGAGAAATGTCCATACCCCAAATCTATGGGCAGGGCCGTATTTAGTATGTAAATATTAATGTAAATAAATATAATGTAAATATAATGTAAATATTAGTTTAAGCACACATAATGTACAAATAAGCATGTAAAGACTAAAGTGGGACCTATTAGCAGCAACACTATCTTTAAATAGACTTCAGTAAATACAGTATTTGTCTATTACTGCCTAAGTGCTGGCAAACTGTCGAAGAATAGCTTGTGAAGATACTTATCCCTTTACCACAGAATCCTGCAGTGCTTGTTTGGTAGGGGACAGTAAATTACTTAGCCTACCTAAATTGTCCATTTCGCCCGTCTCTGAGCTCATTGTTTTGTCACTATTTGTGGGCAAAAATGGCACGAAATGTTGTCAGTTTTTGTTTAGGAAGTTCATTTTGATTTCATTATTGTCTCGTGTTCATTATAAAAATATTTTCTAGGGGGCCCCCAGAGACCAGGGGGCCTTAAGCAACTGCTTATATCGCTTAATGGGTAGGGCCGGCTCTGTCTATGGGGATAGGAGGTAGGATAGGTGTATTTTTACTTAAGAATCTTGCCTAGTGTCACTTTAAGGTGGATCCACTCTGCTCTACTCTCTGTCTTCATCGCGATGAACTTGCTCCACGTGTCAAAACCTAATCTTTGAACGTCTTTATACAGGTGTTGAGCTGTTGGTAACAGATTTTCACCTGGCTTGAATCTTGGATTGGTTGCTCCTAGAAGTGGGTGATTCCTGCCTCCACAGTAATTTTACTTTATAGGATGTAAGAGTTGAGTCATACTGTTGATGCTGTACATCGTCTCGGTGTATTTGGACAGTTGTCGGGTGTTTCATTCCCCATCAGACACACCTTTTCCCAGGTGACCCAGCCAGTCAGGGGTGATCAGTTTGGGCGACCCGAATATACTTGGTTGGTTTTGATTGTAGGGGAAACTTCAACTTACATTTTGTTCTGTTACTTTACGTCCACACAGAAAAAAAAAAAAAAAAAAAAGACAAATTGCGAGCTTGAATATTCTATCTTTAGAGTCTCAATATTCATGTATATTCAGCACGGGGAAAGCGCTTTTCTACAACGAACAATCAGAGACGGAAAGGTCACCGTTGTGCTGAAATAGTGCATTATGGGAGTTGGAATAATTGCTTTTCTCACATTAGTTCCTATTGTAATGAAATCTCAGCAGCGTCGGACGCTGAATGACAGATTACGCCGTAGTTCAATCGCACAAGAAGGGGGGGGGGGGTGTGGGGGTGTGGGGGCCAATTGGCTTTTGTTGAAAAGTGTAGCTCTCCCAAGTCTCGGCATAAATCATTTGTATCATTTTTTTTTTTGCCCTTTTTAACTAACGGCGCCACTTTCATCGAGGGTTTGTGTCATTGCACTCTAATTGTTTTGAAGTGAGAGCTATTGTCTGGCGAGAGCGAATGAATAGACTGTAATGATTCGTAATCTAGCGTATTTAAAGACACGTGGCTGCGGAGCGGTAATTTTTAGCGGCCCTTTTTTTCCCCTCCCTTCTCCCATTGTTCCTCGTCTCTGTATCTGAATGGGCGTATTTGTGTGCATGTGTGTGTGTGTGCGTTGCATGCGCGTTCCCGTTTACTTTCTTGGCTTCTTGGCGGCGCTCAGATCTTCCGAAACCCCCCGACTGTGTTAATCACGGTTTATGTGTGGGAGACATCAAACATCCCTCTACTTCGCCTTCCTCACCCGCCGGGTTGCACAATCACACACGCACGCATGCACACATCCCTCAAGGGCACCTTCATTGTAGCCCCTTCATTTCCAGGGCTGACCATGGGCGAACGCCACATCACTTATCTACTGCAGTTTTCTCTATCGTCATATTGACTGGCCCCCTTATATATTTAGAGTGGGGTGGTTGGGTTGGAGACTTCACAACCCTTTTTTTTTCCCCCAGAGGCTTTATGGGCAAAAAACAGACACTACTACCACCATCTTCACATCTTGAGCCTGGAAGGCCCACCCCCCGACGGTGGTTATTACTTCAAAATACCTCCCCGTCTTTTAACCCGTAAGGCGCAGGCGCTCCGTGCCACTGCGCTCCATGCCGGGATAAAATGAGCACTTAAGTCGAGAAGGGTTATTCTGTCGGTCTCCGAGATGGAATAAAAGGAGACCGTATATTCCACAATGAAAGGGTGAGCGAATAGGTAAGATGAATGGGTAATTACTGCGCTTTCCCCAGTGGCCATCCCCTGTGAGAAAAACTATCGAACTCATTTTTATTTCTTGTCATGCCAGTTTTCACTCACCACAATAAAGACCTGGCTATTTTGACTTCTTTTTTGTTCTTTGTTTAAATTTTTCCCCAATTTGGTATGGCCAATTCCCCCTGCCTAAGCATTCCCAGTCGTTGCTCCGCCCCCTCTGCCGGCCTGGGGAGGGTGTAGACTACCACATGCCTCCTCCGGTGCATGTGGCGTCGCCAGCCGCTTCTTCTCACCTGACAGCGAGGAGTTTCACCGGGAGGGCATATCACGTGCGGAGGAACAGGAGTTCCCCTCCCCGCTGAACAGGCGCCCTGGCCAACCAGAGGAGGCGCTAGTGCAGCGACCAGGACACATACCCTTATCCGGCTTCCCACCCGCTGACACCCGCCAATTGTGTCTGCAGGGACGCCCGACCAAGCTGGAGGTAACGCTGAGGTTCGAACCTGCGACCTCAGCGTTGGTAGGCAGTTGCTTTGACGACTACACTACTGGGAGCACCGGCCGCACACTGTTCTGTTCAATTATCCCCCCGTGCAATGAAATTAAGTGTGTGTGTGTGTTTGGGGCGACACCTACAAAACCTGCTACACACAAAAAGCTATCCTTACAAATTACACAGATTAATGGGGGCTCCTATAATTAAAGGTCAGAATTTTTAACTCAAACGTGATTTTGACGAAACTTGGGAGGGGTGATGCATTTTGCCACCGGCGTTTAAAAAAAGGAATACACCAATTGGTCAAGATTTCACACCGTCAGATACCAGCCAATGCCAGCCTCTACCAGACGTAGCGAGTTAGACTGGAGGGCGTACGGTGACCTCTCCCTGCGCTCCTCAGCCATGTGGAACCTAATCCAAACCCCCAATGCACACTTCCTTTCTTTAAATAAATCTGCCCTTTCTGCTAATTACTTTTACGGTGAGAGAGACCAAGACAGAGAGAGAGGGGGAGCGAGAGAGAGAAGAGCCTCCTAATATCCTTTAATTTCCTGCCACGCCTCCCTTTTTGTTTTTTGCTGATCGCAGCTTTCACAATTAGACGAACTCTGTGATAAAGCCGTGTGTGTGCACTGGGGAGATCCATAGCAATTACGCTTGGAGGGCATTACTCCTCTAGTGTGCCGAGCGGTGGAAGTTGCTTCGCCAAAACACACACACGACACACACACTAGAAAATTCACAACTCCCCTTGAGAGGTTTGCAGGGCAAGGGTGTGTCCTCAATTCTCGCTTGGATTTCTTCCCTATACTTGCTGTGTGTTGCTGAGAGAGAGAGAGAGAGAGAGAGAGAGAGAGAGAGAGAGAGAGAGAGAGAGAGAGAGAGAGAGAGAGAGAGAGAGAGAGAGAGAGAGAGAGAGAATTGCAAAGCATCCAAATACCATGGGGATTAATAAAAAAAAAAAAAGAAAACATAACAAAGCATATCGAATCGAAGAACTGAGGAAGGGAGAGAAAGGGGGAGTCTGTGCACAAATATGCACCTAAATACGCATTTTGTTGTGTGTGTGTGAGCAATATGTGGTTTTAGTAGAACAAACTCAGAACATGGATTTTGTATATGCCATGATTGCAGTCAAGAAAGCACTTTTAACAAATACGCTCATCTCCGAGCGGCTTTCGCAGAGCTCCAAGAACACCGATAGACAAATAAAAGTGGGAGGCACAGCTGTCGGGGGGAGGGGGTGCGGTGTCGTTCACTTCCTGTGTCACCCGCTGTCGGAGACAGCGAGTACGCGCACGCTATGCATATCACCGAGTTCACACTAGTAGCCCGGGTAGTTTCCTGTGTCCGTGCTGGTCAAAAAGAGTCCAGGACATTGAAAGAGGAAAGTGATTGGCTCGCGTTTGGTTTGGCTCTTGTATGTGTGAAGGATTCCAAAAAAACAGCAGAATTTAGGATGAACAACCTGCTGGCAGATTGCTGCAGCGACCAAAGCTTTATCTTCCTGTTGTAAGCTACTGATGGAAAGAACGATTGCACGGTATATTGTATTCTTCAGCCGTACAGATTCTTGTTCACACTTTTGAGCCGGTTGACATTTTTCGGGAACGACAAACAGTCAGTGCTTTTGAAAATGAGTTCAATTCACGATTGCGCTTTGGCGAGCTATTCCCTGGCTGAAGTAAACCTGACACTTTACCAAGCACACACCCCCCCCCCCTTAAAACAAACACACACACACACACAAACAGGTAAAACCTCTCATCAGTACACTAGTTATCGTTTCTGTCGCTGCTAATCCACCTCGGTGTCCCTCGGGGGCGCCCCAACACACACACACACACACACTCCCCTTGCTCAGCCACTACTTCAGTGCATAGTCACGCATGATGCAGCCTGAGGCGTGTGTGTTTGGATTCACTCTTATCTACACCGGCGTCTCGACTGTAGGTGACAGTCGAGACGCCGGTGTAGGGGACTCCCTCCCTCACCATCCTATTGGTCTCCTCCGGCGTTTGACATGTGGAGGGGGCGTGACATGGCGTCTGTCTCATTTTGGCAAGCCCCACGCCCACTTCATCTTCTCTTCATCCCCCCCCCCCCCGATCCCTTCTCCCTTCGGGGCCCGGCTGTCTCAGACGGATGGTGGAGTGTGCGCCGCTCCCAGATGTGGTTATTCCCGCCTCCGCCGTTATTTAGTTTGGGAAAACGAGTTAATTAGAGGCAGTGGTGTATGTGTGTGTGTGTGTGTGTGTGTGTGTGTGTGTGTGTGTGTGTGTATCCATAGCTGCTCCATCTGTACGCTGCCTAATAAATACTAGGAGTGAAGAGGGAGTGTGTGTGTCTGTCCTCGTTTGTGTGTGTGTGTGTCCTGTTAAAATAGCACCAGAGATGGACCCCTTTTTATATTTCGATAAGATCAATAGAGAGACCTCTTTCATCTCTTCTCACTTATCTGGCTGTGAAAAAAAAACACAGATCTCCCTCTGACTCGTTCTCTCTTTCTCTCACTCTCTCTCTCTCTTTCATTGCCGTCCAGCGCGGCGCATTGATGTTATAGATATGAAAACCTATCCGAGCTGCGATCCGCGTGATCTTCCGGCTGATATATCAGAAGCAGTGCCTCTCTTTGTCTGATTCCAGCGGCAATAAAATACAATATTCTTTTTAACGTGCTGCAGTTTTTTCCTCTTGTAGGATGTTTGATAGATAATCTTTTTTTTGTGTGTGTACAATAAAAAGGACAGACATTTTTCATACTTTCTCCTGAGTGGCCATACACTAGTGAATGAGGGCTCTGTCTATTTGCTGAAACATATGCACCTAACCTGGGAGCTGTCTATTCTCTGACACCGTTGCACCTGACTACACATGGAGTGAACACCGCCATCTATTTAGGAGCTGTACCTATTGTCTGGAACAGATGCTAGGATCAGGTAAACGGGGGTATGTGTTGGCCCGTAGAACTTTCACACCTCTGGCAACCTTCAGACGGAGCAAACGATGCTCCAGTTGCGTTGGCTAATGAAGCATCAATCTCTCCCGTTCCCATCACGACCGGGTACCGCTTCAGGGGCCAGCCCGGGTTTGTGTGGGACGGACTAATTGGGCAGAAAGCCGGTGTGTTTCATTCCAGAGGCCGGAGAGAGAGAGAGAGAGAGAGAGAGAGAGAGAGAGAGAGAGAGAGAGAGAGAGAGAGAGAGAGAAATCACCAGGTAAAAGGGAGAGTGGAAATTTGCCCTCTGGCGGGAAATTAGACCAGAGCACAAGCCGCGGCGGCGTTAGCCCGTCTTTCTTTCGCCGGGCCTGATGAAATCGAGGTCTGAATTTACTAATGAGAAATCAATGAGTGCTCAGCAAAAGAACCTCAAGGCTCCTCCCTGCTCCCGCGGTTTCATTCTTTCATTCCCCACGAGCTCCCTCTGTTTCTGCCTGCTCTCCTTCTCACATCCCCCCGCTTCGCTGCGTGGTGGCTCTTTGACATATTTCCCAGAATTTGCTTTGTTGCGATAAACATCATATATCTTCCTTTGAAATAAAGATCAGAGTGTCTTATTTACTTGACTGGCCTATTTTCACTGCAAAACTCTGGAGCCAAGTGTGTGCATGTGTGCATGTGTGTGTGTGTGCGTGCATGTCTGGAGTGGTGTTTCAACCAGTCCGGGTATAGCTCTGATCGTGATCCCGCTATCAGCAGCGTAACTGCACTGTATCTCCAAACGAACAGATATCGTTTTGAAGGAAAATTGCTTTTCGCCGAAACAAATCACCCGTCTGACAGGAGAAGAATCCGTCAAATAAAACCTCCTTTTGAAATGCCGTTATTTAGGGCCGCGCTCTGTCACAAACTACAATCGATGTAAGACGTGCCACATTTGTGCTGCGTACTTGCCGCGCCGTTGCTCAACTTGTCGGGAGGAATTTTATTCTGAAAGTTCACATCTTCCACTTTTCGTGCAGCAGGTAGTTTTTTTTTTGGCTCGATTTGGGTTTTTGTGGTACAAACCGCCTGCACAGGTCCTTCCACAACACTGGAGAAACAACAGGCTGCAGTGGTTGTTTTGGAGAGTTGCAGGATAAGTTACTGGCTTGACTTTTTTTGTGATGGCTACCGCTGTATTTGCGCCTCGTTCCTTAGCACCCTTGAGGAACATCAATTATGAATGTTACGCCACTAATATGATGATCACTCTCTTTTCTCTCTCTCTCTTGTCTCCTCTAGGTAAGGCGTACCTCCCCCCTTCTTCCCTCTGAGTGTGGTCGCAGAGGGGCCCCCCTGCATTAGTCATGAGTAATGTATGGCTTATTTATCGTGAGTCCTCCGGACTATGTATGAGCATCACGCGTGGAATTCTGCCAGAACTCATGAAGTGGCGTGGGTTATTTCAGGGTGTTAATTTTCTGACGCAGTTGATTGGAATGCAAATTCAGTCACTTGTTGTGAGAGGGAGGGAGGGAGGAAGCGAGGGAGAGATGTGTGTGTGTGTGTGTGTGTGTTATATGCTTATAGACGGTGTGTTTCAAAAACATTTGATGCAGTAGCCTTTATTTCCCCCCGAGAAAAGACAAAAGGAAGGAATGGAACGGAAACTGCACTAGAAAAGTTTTAACTTTGTCACAGAAGAAGAAGAGAAACGAGGCGAGACGAGGCTAGACACAGTCTGAAAAAAAGACTTGTGAAATGAGCAAAAACGTTGTGGACACCAATAATGTGAAGATTACATTCCTCCACCGTGAAAGGATTATGGAACTATAGGAACGATCTCTCCGGCCCATTTTAGTACCATTTTCATGTTTGTCACATGAAAAGGTTTAGTTATGGTTAGGTTATGGTTAGCTGTGATAAAGGTTCAGTAGCTAAAACAAGGTTAGGGTAAGGGTTTTGGTACATCATGCTCATTACATGACATTTCTAGAGAGCAGGTTCAGTAGAATAACATAGAATAGAGAAGTCTTTTCAACACAGAACTACACTATATGGCCAAAATTCAGTGGACACCTGACCATCACACCTATATTAGCTTGCTGGACATCCCATTCTAAAACCATGGGCATTAATATGGAGTTGGACCCCCTTTGTGGCCAGAACAGCTGCCACTCTTCTGGGAAGACTTTCCACAAGCTTTAGTGCCCATTCAGCCAAAAGAGCTTTTGAGAGGTCAGGCAGTGATGTTGGATGAGAAGGCCTGGCTCGCAATCGGCGTTCTAATTCCTCCCAAAGGTGTTCAGTGGGGTTGAGGTCAGGGCTCTGTGCAGGCCAATCAAGTTCCTCCACACCAAACTCGTCTAACCATCGTCTTTATGGACCTCGCTTTATGCACAGGGACACAGTCATGCCGGAAGGGCCTTCCCCAAACTGTTGCCACAAAGTTGGAAGCAGCCAATTGGCTAAAATGTCTTTGTATCCTGTAGCATTAAGATTACCCTTCACTGGAACTAAGAGGCCAAGCCCAAACCCTGAAAAACAGGGTGGCTGAAACACCTGAACTCAATAACTAGTAGGGGTGTCCACTGACTTTTGGCCATATAGTGTAGATTCTGGTTTTGACTGCTATACAGTAGGATATCATCTGTCAAAATTTTTTTTTTTGCTGCAGTCGTGCCATAACCCGACGATAGTACATCAGTGAGAAATGTACACTTGGCAATCGTAAGCCCCTCTCCATGTCAGATACGACCAGGGTAACGAACAGAATGGCTGGTGCTTTAGTCTGACCTCCATTTTCCCTCTGCTTCTATCAACAGTTAATGAATACCTGGCAAACATTTGAACGTCGCTGCTGGTATTAATTTGGTGGCTAATTATGAAGCTGTTTGAATCCCTGCTGCCTTTAGCGATGCCTAATGACTCGATAGATACCTGCATGTACACACACTCGCACACAATTCTCCCTCTTATCTGTCAGTCTCTCTCCAGCACTCGCTCTTTCTCTTTTACTCACACACACACACACACACACACACACACACAGCTGGTCTGTGGTCGATTTTGAGGTGATTAGCTACGCGGCATTAAGTGGTAGCCTTGGCTGGCCCTCCTAATGTCGCTGTCAAAGCGGGGTCACCATGGCTCGGGTTGCACAGAGGCCACCATCAATACGCTATTAGACCCATTTTGCTCCTCTTCGATCTATTTTGATGCAAGGTTCACCGGCCTGCACTCTATAACACCAAAGATACATACATACACGCCAGGAGAGCATCAACTCCTTATTTATCTTTAAAGGCGGAATCTCACCGCACCATTTCTTCAATTAATGAGGCCCTAGTTTGTTGTGGAGGTCAGATTCTCAGTGGAAATCTAGGATCTGGAACTCTCACAAAGATCTTAAAAGAGCTAAAAGGGGATATCAATTTAAGAGTTCATACGTGAAACATCCAAACATAACTGAGGCGATGTCATGATGAGATATTTTAGCTATTTTTCAGCTATCTAAAGCATCAACGGTAAACGTCAGGTTTTGGTGTCAGTTCCTCAGAGTCAAAGCTTCTTTCTACACCGACGATCAACAATCATATAGGGGGGAAATCCATGGTAGAAGAGGAAGAGACACCGATTTCTCCACTGACAGTTAGCCAAGATAGACCAAAATGCAATGCGGCCGCGAGACGTGTTGCACTTCATCACAAAATAACTCCTAGAATTCAGTGCACATCACAGATTGATGAGACATAACAGTCCACGGGTGGAATTTTAAGTATAGGGCACAAGGTTGTCAATAATACCAATACAAATCAAGTTAAATGTTAATCTTTTTAGCCGTTTAATAGGTTTCATATTTTTCAGATCATAGATATCTAATTTTGGAATGAAACGTAACGTAAAGATTGATGTTAATGTTTGTCTGTTTGAATGCTTGGAACCCAGAGGCCTCTGACTTGGTGCGTCATACCAATATACACCCTGGATACAGATAAGATGACACTTCAGTGATTGGAAGTTGGAGCTAATTCGTTGACAGTGACAAAGCACTTTATCGCAATAAAATCACCCAAGGCACAGACACTTCCTTCTCCGATTTGTTCTCTTTGCATCTGTATATCTCTGCAAAGAAAAGTCTTATTTCTTCTGTCTGGCTATGGGAGAGAGAGAGTGTATACAGATTGAACTGGTCGTCGGACTCACCTGAAATTCAGTAGCATCCCCCTTTTAAATGTGGTCAGAAATATTCCATCCGAATCACAGACTGAACTCCAGTGCTTCACAAGCAGCTAAGAAGAGTAGACAGGGGGATCTGGCAAAGGAGACAGGATATCAAGTAGGGCCAAAAGTAAGGAATTGATTTCAGGTACCTCCTGCAGGTAGCTCAGGGTGGTTAGATTGCATTTCTATACACTGCAGCTGTTGCCAATGTAGTTGATGACAGCCCCGGGTTTAAATGTAGACCTCCATACTTGGAGAAGGGCCAGAGAAGTTGTTTGTCCAGAGAAGTTGAGTTTGAAGTAGATAACTGTAGTGATAGCGCAGAAGAGTGTGATCAGCCCTGACGTCAGTATAGATCGGGATTGTAGCAGGACCTCGCTGTCCTCTGCACAGGTATGCATTCAATATCACCACGCCGTGATCTACACTATATGGCCAAAAGTCAGTGGACACCCCTACTAATTATTGAGTTCAGATGTTTCAGCCACCCTGTTTTTCAGGGTTTGGGCTTGGCCCCTTAGTTCCAGTGAAGGGTAATCTTAATGCTACAGGATACCAAGACATTTTAGCCAATTGGGCGCTTCCAACTTTGTGGCAAATGTTTGGGGAAGGCCCTTTGCTGTTCCCTGTGCACAAAGCGAGGTCATGGTCATGGAGGACCTCGTTTGGACGAGTTTGGTGTGGAGGAACTCGATTGGCCTGCACAGAGCCCTGACCTCAACCCCATTGAACACCTTTGGGAGGAATTAGAATGCCGATTGCGAGCCAGGCCTTATCGTCCAACATCACTGCCGGACCTCACACATGCCGACACACTCCAAAAGCTTGTGAAAAGCCTTCCCAGAAGAGTGGCGGCTGTTCTGGCCGCAAAGGGGGGTCCAACGCCATATTAATGCCCATGGTTTTAGAATGGGATGTCCAGCAAGCTCATAGGTGTGATGGTCAGGTGTCCACTGACTTTTGGCCTTATAGTGTATATCAAATCCCATATACTAACAATAGCTCCCCTTCCACTGAGAGCATGCAATAAGAACCTGAGTATATGCTCTTTGTTTACCAGTGACCCAGACTTCACTTCAGTCTGTTGTTCAGTGGTGGATTTGTTTTCACATTTTCTTGAGGTTTTCAATATGTAGCTTCTCAGAGAGTTATTAATAAACACATCCCACTGGATGGCTCTCGTTACCTGGCCTCCAGATGTGGAGCATCACTTTTTAAAGGTACTAAGGGTAGTGCTGCTCTTGCCTTTAGCGATTTCTTGTTTTCCTCACTCTACTCCCCCTTGCAAAAATACATGTGCTTTTAGGATACCTATCGGCTTTCACATGTGAACAATAGTTTTTTCCACATGTTGCAATCTAAATTCTGAAATTTTCACATCTGAAGTATAAACCGGTAACAATCTATGTGATTTCTGAGAAAATAAATATTGTTTGAGCGTGGATTGACCCTTTTTAAGAGGTTACTCATTTCAAATCCAGAAACGTGATGTTTCCCGCAGTACATTACCAGCTAGCTACCATGTAGAATATATGAGCCATACCCCCTTGACTCTGCAACTTCAAGCCGGGTCTAGAAATCAAACACGCCGTGGAGCGAGCTCACACGTTATACCACCCAGAAGTCTTACAAAATCAAGAGAAACAGAGTTCAGAGCGGGGGAAAATATACTTCCTGTCTTTGCCAGTCTCACCGCGGCGTACATTAATTCAAAGTCAAAGAGGGGAAGTGGTGGAATTAAAGCGCCGGCCCCCCAAGGACAATAAAGAATTGAGGTGTGTGGGAGGGGGGTTAGAAGCGCCTGGAGGAGAGAGAGGAGGAAGAGAGAACAAAGGCGACGGAGTAAAAAGGAGAGAAAAGTAATAGTGAGGTGGAAATCTTTTACTACGCTCGTTCTCTCCTAATGGAAGGCTCCCATGGCAGAAGGGGGCATGTGTGGAATGGCTGATGAGCTCCCTGCTGCCGCCTCACAGACAGACGATGATTCCTCCATATTGCCCCAGAAGGTTGTAAAAACGTTGGCCATCAGTTCAGGGCTGACGGCGGTGAACTTTTGGCCCTCCCTTGACCAATGTGGGCCACACTGAGCAGAGATGGACCCTTTTTTATCAACTTTCCAGGTTGAAAAGAGATGGAATGATGGGGCCTTTGGGGTGGAGGGTGTGTGTGTGTGGAGGGGGTTTAGAGGCTGTAGCCGGGTTTTCAACCAAATCTATATATTTTTTTGCAACTTATGATGTTAACTGGCTGCGGCCAGTTAAGGCCGATTGCAGCCAGATGCAGGGAGTCAGCCCACGGACTCAACTCTCTCCTGCATCCAGCCTATGCCTCACTCACACCCTCCCTCCCCCCCAGTCTGCCACACACCACAATATCAAAGTTTTTTTATGTTCACTTGAAGAGGAACATTTGCAATAACTAGCAACGGAAAGACATTTTGGCGAATCAATCAGGACGCAGACACGATCAGCCTGATGAATTGTTCGATTTCATCGCGCAAGAGTTCAAAAATTGACTTTGGGGGCGTTCTGAAAGGTTGTCTGTAAAATGTCCACCGCGACCTCCCAGAGATGTCATACCCAACAGGTTCAGTTTGAAATGTCAGCTTGGGGGGGGGGGGGGGGGCAAACGGCATGAGGAATGTGCACAATCGAGGTTAACTCTCCATTATTGATAGGCACTGGCTCAACCAGCCCCGTGGCTGTTGAATACAAACTTGTTGTACGCCGAGACACCGAGGCCTTGTATTATTCAGAAGTGCATTTCATTTCATTTTCTTTTTCTAAAATTGCCCATGCCTAAGACATCGATTAAACTAGCGGAGATAAATGGAAATAACAAGGGGAGGCCTCATTTCAAAACGACGTGCAATATGACCGCCGGTGCTGAACTGACAGCTCCTCCAGATGCTGTGGTCCTTTTACGCAACAAGCATAACACCACAGAGGCACAAGCTAGCAGAGTATTATTGCCCTATGCACAATAGTAGGCAATAAAGTACCGGCCACACTGAAAATGCACGTGAACACAGACATAAGCGGCATTTACTGTCTTAGGTTTTCATCACTGTGCACAATTAATGTCTTACTTAGTGTAGAAGAAGGTGCTTCTTTTTCCAGCTGGCATAAATGTCGACTCTTTTCTCTGGTGACTGTTCTGCAGCCAGTTTGAGGAAAGTAATGATACTATGATGGTTTCTGGGCTGTATTAATTATTATTGAACGATGCATTCACTTGCACGGTAAAAATTGTTTATGCCTATATACATTTTTGACCCCTGCTAAGACCCCAAACTAATTTGAACATGACATTCAACATTTGGATGGGATATAGCTTATATATCTGCTTTTGTAGCAGTGTGTGTGTGTGTCAGTCAGATAGAGATAGAGAGTCAATGTGGGAGTCTGGGTAACGTTTACTTGTGTCCTTTCCTTTCCTTTCCTTTTCTCCCCTCTCATTTCCTCTCCTCTCCTTTCTCCTCTCCTGTCCTCTCCTCTGTCTTTGAAATGTGTCCCGGCGGAGTGCCACCGGGTCCACTCTCAAAAGAACAAGTGTGCGGATCCATAACTTTGACAGCCACACACACAGAACAAAGACATCACACACATTGTGCGCACACACACACACACACACACACACACACTGCAGTACGCTGTACTTGCCACAATGCACTCTCACTTCATACAATCCCTTGATACAAGCTTCAGATATCCACTGAAAAAAAAAACAGTATTTACCCCACCTCCCAAAACACACACACACACACACCTGACACTCCCTCTTACAGGAAAACCTAGCACATCAGAGCAGCATTCTCCCGAGTCAAATCCGCTCGAGGATAACCGAGTCAAAGTCAGAGGGGTCCAAAAATAAACTACCTAATGTAACAGCAAGCAATTCCTCTTCATGTGTAAGCCTGTGTTTTGCTAGTTAAAATGCTTGGCGGTGGACCCAATAACTGTGAGTGACTGTGGACAGGCCTCAGGCTCTTTGTACAGTAACTTCTCCACCATGAGTCGTGGGACACTGAGAGAAAGATGGGAAGGGGTGGGGGGCAGTACTGGAGGCAGCTAGAATACGGTGTACTAGCGATGCCTGTCCTCTCCCATCTCTCCCTTCATCTCTACAGGCAAACTGCAGAGTGATGATCTCTCCCTCCCCTCTGTTTCAGCCTCCCCCACTCCTCAACAGCCGAGGCATTCAGGCGCCACATAATGGCTCCCTTACTCTCCCGGCACCCCTGCCCCGCAAGGTCACTCCTCTCCCCATTGTGTTACCTCCCGAGGCGCTCTCAAAAGGCTCATTCAGTTCAGTTATGGGGCTTTTGTAAATATTTAGTGCAGGCGTTTGCCACACACCACATCGTTTTCACATGCTATGTAACTCGCTGGAGGATTAGCATAGGATCTCAGGGCCTCTGAATGTCCGACCCTTCCGTCGGACCTAATAGGTTGAATGCATTGCTCTCCGATGGATATTCCATTCATTTCAAATGAGGACATTTGTAACCTCTGCAATATGTAACCAAGTCAATTTTCAAAATAAAACATATTTCAAAATAAAACACCCTGATTGATAATAGCGTTGGCTGTCCAGCCTATATATATATATTTGTCTGAATATCACTGACAGGCTTTTATGTGTCACTTGAACAGAGCTCGTATAGAAAAATGTAGCATGCATCATGGGAAGGGGCCTGGGCGCTGCGCATTGATCATTTTCTTTGTGTTCAGGCAACGAAATGTTTGGGCCATCACCAGTTTGCACCCCTGGATTTGATTGCCTCACTCATGTTTTGCACTTTGTGTGTGTGTGTGTGTAGCTGCTGCTTTGGGAAGGTTTGCTTTCAGAAAGTAACCAATTAGTAATTACCTACTTATGCTTGGAATCAGTAAATAATCAGTTATTACATAATTATTACAATCCATTAATGCAGTGGCCATTTTTCATTTGCGTTTGGATCACTGCCCGGATGGAACATATGACATAAACGGGCAATTTATCCCAATATACACAATGTCCCATAGCATTACCGTCATCATCTACAAGCACGATTAAACGTCACGTACAGTAAAGGTATGAAAAATGATGTTTGCATCTAATACAAACACCTGTAATGTGATTACCGTGGGTGGGTTTTCTGTACCGAACAAACAAGTTTACATCAGTGTGTGTGTGTGTGTGTGTGTGTGTGTGTCCATGCAGCTCTTCTATTGCGGTTGCGATCGGCGCGGAGAACCCCCTCGCAATACGAGTTACGCGGCGGCTCAATAAATGGCGTGGCAAACTGTGTCAAGCCGAGTGCTCTCGGCGAGCCAATGAGATCAGCTGATAGATAGATTTCACACTCCGGTGGCTCGCTCTCATGTTGGCTTCACACCAGCTTTGGTGTTCTGTCAGGGAGCATAACAGGTGATTATTCCACTTGGCTTGCGCAGAGAGGGAGGGATAATGTTGGGGGATGTAGAGAGAGAGAGAGAAAAGAGTCCACATTGATGCAACAGAATCAAAGTAGGAAACAGTAACCAAGAGGTTAGAGAAACAAGCTTATAACCAGAAGATGGCTAGTTTAAACCTGGGAGAACTATCACCTACTGCTTTGGCAGGGCAGTAGAACCATAGTAGATGGTGTAGATTAAAGACAGTAGATTATGGCTTCATTGTGGTTATAGGGGCATTTCTTAAGGGTGAATGTACAGTATAAAGCTGTATGAGTGTGAAGCAGAACATTGTTGAGAGATCACAGAGATCACCTGTCAATCAAACAGTGTGTCCAGCACTGTGACGTCTTTCTCCTTGGATTGTCTTGTTGATGGAGTTTGAGTTTCTGTAGGTGGCGCTCTTTTCTTTGTCTGTTCAGCCACGGCGGCTATCGCTGCTCATGCTAACTACCCAGTTCTTCTTCTGTTTTTACATTACAGTCATTTAGCAGACGCTTTTATCCAAATCGACTTACAAAAGGTGATAGTTGACACTATGTGGGGATTGAACCCACAACCCTGAGACTGTGAGTCTCATGCTCTACCGAGACCAAGACTGAGAGTCTCGTGCTCTACCGACTGAGCTGTCCCACAAACCCCTGTTGCTGCTGCTGGAAACTCAAAACGCATCACTTCCTGTGTACCGGAGGATGCGGGAGGAAGACGGGTGTTTAGAACAGCAAACGAGAAAGCTTTCATGAACTGGCTATAGGTTGAATCACTATTGTGTTATATCAATCAGCAATAGAGACATTTAGTTACATAAAAATGTTGGTTATTATTAGAAAGCACCTTGCAACCGACTTTGCAACCTCCGCCCGTTCCTTCCTCTGCCTTAATATCATCTTCCTCCTCTCTTCTCACAAAGCCTGTTGTGTCTCCTCTGCCTTGCCTCCAGCCTTACTCACCTTTCAGCTCCAGTCCTCCTGCGTCGAACGTTAGCCTCAAAGCAATTAGCCAGAGCGCTGCAGCCAAGCCCATTGAAAAAAACCTCTCTGACCCTGCTCGGGCTTGGACCGATTATTGGGGGAAGGGGGAGTGTCCGGACGCGAGAATGCCCCAGGTTTTGAGTGACAGGTGACACGGGAGGGCAGCGAGACGCGGCGTCTGCAGTGGACTCACCCGTGTCATCAGTCCTGTCTCCCGGAGGAAGGGAGTGTTAGAGGAAAGGCATAGCGGCTGAAACCCCTTATAATTGGCGGTGGAAGAGAGGTGGACGGCTACACACACACACACACACACACACACACGCACATAGGCAGGCGTGCATGCACACACACAAAAGTGCACGTATGCAAATGAGTGCAGACAAACATGCACACACTGGTATTTCATGGGGGAACAACCGCACTGTTTTCAGCCACGGACACACACACACACACACACACACGCACACGCGTGCCCAGAGTGAGTGACAGTGTCAGGGTCGGGCAGCTTTGTGTGCGGTTGATGTGGGAAAGTTTTTTTTTTTTGTTTTTTTCTTCTTCCAGCCCAAATCCTCCCTATAAGGCTGGACTAGTCTAGTGGTGAGAGGCTGTCACTCTCACTGCTCCCCCTGGACTCTCTCTCTCTCTCTCTCTCTAACACTCTCTCGCATTCTTTCTCTCCATCTCTCTCTCAAACTCTCTGCAACTCGCTCTCTTTCTCACCCATGCACTCTCTCTCTCTCTCCCCCTCCCTCTGTTGCAAACTCCTTCTCTCTCTCTCTCTCTGGTTCTCTCTCTCTCCTTCCATAACATTTGCATGTTCTTTCACCCATGCACATGTGCACGCACACATGCACGTGCACACACACACACCACACACACACCACACACACACGTGCGCACGAGATGACGTGATTGCGTATGCCCGAGCGGTGTTCGCATTGATTTCTCTCACTGCTCCACTAAGTCTAGTGTGCAGGACCAGTGGAGTGTGTTAGCCAGTAGAGGGGGAGAGCCCCAGAGGTTAGAAACCACAATGTGAAGGGAGAAGAGGGCGCAATTAGCAAGAGTCTCCGGAGCTCGCACCTTCAAGTCACGGCGATGTGTAATCACAATAATTATCAGTCGCTGTAATTCCATGATGCATTGAAATATTGATTAGCTCGTAATGCAGAATGTGCTGACACACACGTGATGCACCGTGTGTGCTGTGGTACGTGATATGACGGTTCATCATCGTTAACCTCCTCCCTCCTCTCTCCTCCCTCACCACCCCCCAACCTCTTGTCTTCCTCTACTTCCGTCCTCTTCCTCTACTTTTTTTTTGCAATTTTCACACACTGCCCCAATTGGCAAGAGGTGACTGCGTGAATTTTGACGACTTATGTAACGAGATGTCAGCGAGCTGCCACGGCACACACACTGTTTACCAAGTCTGTTATCGCTGTATACCAAAGGATATCAAAGTTGAAGTTTCTTCCCCCTTTTGAGGTATTTTTTTAAAAATGCGAATGGAAAATGTGAATTTTCCCGGGTTTTGATTCATCGCTCCCTGCGTGTGGTAGTGACCATACCCCGACGCTGGAATTGCATTTGGGCAAGTAGCGAGAGATGATTTAGGCTGATAAAAACCGGTGTATTTTCACATTAAAATCTCGCAGCCTTAACCTCCCGAAGAAAGATGAGGTTTGATGTACATCCAAAATATCTTCCCCAGGAGCCACACGAAAAAAGCAAACATCAACATCAAAAAGCACGGGAAGTCTGTTCACGGCTCTTCCTTTCGATTTAGTCTGCCTGACAAAGACGATATATTTGGTTGAGACGTTCTCTCTCGTCTCCCCCGGTTTATTGAATAAAATGCGTTTTGGCAGCAGCGGTGCAGTAAGTGGACAATCCCTTCCTGTTCTCGATCCATCCCTATCTATTTCTACTCTGTCTCTTTTCTCCATTGCTTTCCCAGCGCAGATGGCTGCTGCAGACGGTGGCGCGCGCGTGCACGTGTGTTGTGTGTGTGTGTGTGTGTGTGTGTGTGTGTGTGTGTGTGGGCGTGACACAAAACAGATCAACTGCACAGTTTTACTGCACATACGCCCACAAAGACACAGACGGAAAAGACACGTGCATGCACACACACACACACACAAAAACACGCAGATGTGCACGCACTTGCAAAACCAGTGGGGAAACACTTGTTTATCTATTTCTTCACGTACGGTGAGTCTTGTCGATGTTGCTACGTCTCTCTGCTCGCATTGTAATTCACATTTGAGTTTGGAGCAGGCTGCTATATCAGAAAACACACACATGTTGTGCACACACACACACTCATTAAAGTCTTTAAAAAGGAAATACCGACGGCAGGCTTGAACTGCAGCTCTGTACTTCACTTAATCTGCTGAGTAAAGGAACGGGATGCCACGCCGAGAGGGAAGGGTCGAGAACAAAATGTTATGTACATACAGTACATCAGTGTGTGTGTTTCTACATGTGTGCAAGCTTTTCTGTGACACCCAGCTTCCAAAAGGGGGCGTGGCTACGGATGCTTTTTGAGTCGGTCCCACTACCCAGTCTCCTCTCCTCTCTCTCCTCTCCTCAGCCAGCCAGTCACCTCAGGGGGTGCTCTCACAAAGAGAGCGCCTAATGAATGTGGAAAATGAGAATACCAGTTTGATGAACTCTGTTACTCAATTAGAGCAATTAATTTTCCTGTGGCGCCGCCGAGTAAAATGGAGTCACGGATGACTGAGCCACTCTGGCTGCCGTTTCGCTATCGTATTTTATTTTTAGGCAGCTGTGCGTGTGTGTGTGTGTGTGTGTGTGAGAGAGAGAGCGAGGGGAGGGGAGGTAGATTTTTTAGTGTAATTCATTTTTGTTTGAGGAAATTTAAAAATAAATTGCGTTCTTGCTCGTTCGCCGCACAAGACTAGTTTTCACCTTATCTTTTCTCGGGCTAACATTTCATGATTTAGCCCGCAGTGAATTATAAATCCCCATGCTTCGATCAGATTGGAGGGTGTCTAAAAGAAAAAAGGGTTGATTCACTCTGATACTCAAACAGAAATAATAGAATAGAACAGGCAGCACTTCCAAAGGCACTTTGCAGAGCTTGGACAGGTACATTTATTACAGGTAAGTGTATAAATGTCAAACAGCTACACGTATGTTAGAATGAATTCAAAACCCTTGAAATGTAGCAATCTTAAGATGCCGTCATGACCCTGGGGCAGAGCCGGCCCTACCCATTAAGCGATATAAGCAGTTGCTTAAGGCCCCCTGGTCTCTGGGGGCCCCCTAGAAAATATATTTTTTAATGAACACAAGACAATAATGAAATAAAAATTGAACTTCCTAAACAAAAACTGACAACATTTCGTGCCATTTTTGCCCACAAATAGTGACAAAACAATGAGCTCAGAGACGGGCGAAATGGACAATTTAGGTAGGCTAAGTAATTTACTGTCCCCTACGAAACAAGCACTGCAGGATTCTGTGGTAAAGGGATAAGTATCTTCACAAGCTATTCTTCAACAGTTTGCCAGCACTTAGGGCAGTAATAGACAAATACTGTATTTACTGTAGTCTATTTAAGATAGTGTTGCTGCTAATAGGTCCCACTGTAGTCTTTACATGCTTATTTGTACATTATGTGTGCTTAAACTAATATTTACAATACACAAGTTGGTTCAGTGTCATGTGAAGTGGCAACACGTTACAATGAGGGGGGGCCCCCCAAACCAAATCCTGCTTAGGGCCGGCCCTGTCTGAGCCTGGGGTAAGAGAGTCCTGGTACCCTCAGCTCAACCAGCTGATCACCAACATTCAACATCGATATTCCTTGATTTTTACCCCAACAATTCCTCTCAGGCATGAAGCCAAAGTAGTTCAGTAGTTGAGCAAGTCTGCAGTTGTTATGAGTGAAACCAATAGCTGACAATCTTTTATTTTACTACTTCCTCACATATGCCCTTTTTACTACCTCCTGGCCCCCCCCTTACCAGTCTAGGGCCCAATCTGGGTTCAAGTCGGTGCTTTTCCGAGACCATTTGGACAGACCAGTTTCTGCCCAAGCTCTCTCAGACCTGTTACCATGCACCCACGTCAATGTGCCTGGCATAGCAAGGCCAACAGGCGGCACCCGGCATGCCCGCAGATGGCAGGGCGGTCAGAACAGGCTGTGAGAATGGCCCCCCTTTGCTGTTGCGCACACACACACACACAGGGCTGTCGACTGTTGCTTTGTGTGCTAACAGCCAAGCAGGCTCAACTCCCACTCCCGCTCTCCAACAGGCTAATTATCATGACTCACATGTTGTAGCTGTTGGAAGATGCTACTCTCTGGTCAACGAGTTTGTCTTGCAGGTAGATCGAACAATGACTAGTCTACCGTTTCATCGTGTTTGCTGCTTGGGAGGGGGGGTGCATCGTATCTTCATAGACACAGATGCTATTTGGATTCATTGCAAATTAATCCAAATAACAAACGAGGAAAGAAAGCTAGAACTGGGTGACAGTAAATGTCCTTTTTGAACGATGCAGTCATGTCATCTTATTGGATATGTCATTGTCCCGCCCCCCCCCCCCCCCCCCCTTGGGCCAATCTGTGTCATGAAAATGTTGGATCGCAAATGTCAGATGCACCATCCCCCTAAAATCGAGTCAAATTCCGATCAGCAGTATCTGAGATATTATATAACGGAAGGAGACAGATCCAAAGATCCGTAGAAAGCTTTATGAAATATGTGCAAACACACACACCACACACACACACACACACACACACATACATGCATACCGCAGTGACGGGTTGCAATATTGCGCCCTCGTCGTTTCGTTTCCCATTTATGAGCGTTAGACGAGCGGCGCTCCAACCTCTTTATCAAGTGAGAATAACAATCAGCCTGGAAGCGATTAAAAACAAACATGGGATTGAGTGGTGATGCTCCGCGGTGCCAGCGTGGCCGCGGTTGGCAGGCAGTGGTGACAGTCGTCCTGCTGCCATACAAGCTGCTCCTACTGGTGAAACCCAGGCGAGTCCCAGGCTGGTCAAGTCCTCCTTGTTTCTTCCTCTCTCCATCCATCCACCCATCCATCCATCCATCCTTTCGTACCGTCGGTCCTTCTGGCGAGCCTTTGCTTCTTCTCTTTCGCCCGTTATGGTTCCAGCTTTCTTTGCACGTCTATTTCCCCTCCGGCCGTCCATTTCAGTCAATCCTCCCCGCCCCTTTTTATATCTGCCTCTTCCTTTCCCTTTGCAATTTTTTTGCCTTGTGTTATACATTGAGGACCATGGAGCAAGAGGGAGTCTTAAAGCTGCACTCGGCAAGATTTTAAGCCCAAATCACAAAGTGGGGCTGGGGGAAAATGTCTCCGCGCACAGGAAGTGACCGATTGAAACTTAAAGAAAAAATCCACTCTCGGTTAGTCTCGCGTTATTACATCAGTCTGTGATGTTCATTTCATTCGAGGAGTCATTTGGGAAGTGTTGAAATTCTCTTTTTTGAGTGTACCCACTTTCCCTGAACCTGTCTCGGCTATTTCTGCTTCACTTAGTGATTTCCTTACAGCTCCCAGAATTGCTTTCGACAGACGCCAGAGAACATGCCCGGACGTGTCCACGAAGTCGGCAGACAGAGCAATCGAGACGGCGATATCGATAACGTGCAAGACAGCGTTGTTTCGCAGTCGAGAAAAGAAGACTTGCGCCCCTTACTTTTAAACAGTGCTGTGGCTGCATTGCATTATGGTTTGTTGATGCTACTGCAGTGGGGAAATTGGGATCTCTGCCTCTGTCTCGCTATGGATTTCACCCTGTGTGATCGTTGTGAACCTCAGTGGCAAAACTCTACAAAGACTCTACAAAGACGCTTGCTGTTTGATTCTGTGGGACTGTCACCGAAATCTGACATTTACTGTTGAGGTTTTCTATAGTTGAAGATTTTTCCGCGACTATACACAGTGTGCACGCTTGACTAGTTGTAAAAGTGCTCTTCACCTCCTCCACCCCCACCAGCCACAAATTTAGGTCAGATGAGTGATGTCACGTTAAATAATGTCTTGGTATATAAACAGTTTACCTCTTGCAGCCATTTCCCTCTTGCCATGGCTAATGCAATAAATCTACAATCATGTTTTGGACACCTCTTGTTTCAACCCCCCTGGTTTCTTCTGCACGTTGCCGTTGGCCCTTGAACGCACCACTGTGAGTAAACAGGTGTGAGGAAGCTTTTTGTATTCTTTAATGCCATTAAACTGAGACTGATGCCTCAGGTGGGGTTTTTTTTTTGCCCTCTCCTTCTGTGTCCCAGCGCCAGCTTTCGGCAAACCATCCATCTAGGTGTGTGTGTGTGTGTGTGTGTGTGTGTGTGTGTGTGTGTGTGTATGTGTGCGTGTGTTCAAGAGGCTTTCAGGTCCTGTACTTTGGGCTTATCTATGTGATTTACAGTCCGGCGCTGTGAGCAAGAGAGTAACAGACAAGGCACGCCATCGATCGACAGCCACCACACAGAGGGAGGCTTGTGTGTGTGTGTGTGTGTGTGTGGTCCAAAGGTGTGTGCAATTCGTCTGAGAGACAAGACAGAACGAAATCACTGTGTGTGTGTGTGTGTGTGAGTGTGTGTGTGTGTGTCAGACAGAATATTGCATTAGGGTAAACTTGGCTTCTGTTTCTCAGACTGTGTCCTAATTGTCAGGCTGGAAAACAGATGGCAATGAATGCTATGTCTCCTCTTGGTCCCCCGGTGTCTGACACACACACACACACACACACACACACACACACACAAACTTTCATACATATATTACAATCCTACACTTCATCCCCACAGGAAATGATTCATGTTATGTAAAGTTATTGCATTGGGCCCTTGCTTTTGGATTGAGGCTGTCTCATATAGTATGGTATCCTGAGAGTGAGTGTGTGTGTGTGTGTGTGTGCATGTGTGTGTGTCTGTTTGAAGGTCTGTTGAGGGACGTGGCACCCGTGGGTGGTGTTTTAGCTCAGTGTGTGTGCTATATTGCTACAACTTAACATCACTGAACACTACGGGGTTGCAGCTTAACGCTCCAACCCCTACACATCGTACATACTCATATGCACACACACACACACACACACACACCTGCACACCCACACCACTGTAGGTTATCTATCTGGTCTTTTTTGCCTTACCTCTAAATGTAAATGTGTGCTAAGCCTAATGGTGTGTGTGTGTGTGTGTGTGTGTGTCAGTTATGCACTCCCACCTGTGCAGTGAAACAAGTCAGACAAAAGACTCCTACTACTAAATGAGCGCTTGCTGAGGGATAGTAGTACCAGATCTGCAGGGTTCCCAGCCCCCTAGTGTTCATCGGTGTGTGTGTGTGTGTGTGTGTGTGTGTATAGACCTGTAGATAGAGCTGAGCGGCCATGTAGTGATGGAGGGACTCTGGCTTGCCATCACTTGCCACACCACCCCTGAGTGGACCACCTGGATCGAAAAAGGCCTCGGATGACCTGCCACAGGACAGGAAGGCCACCGATGGTCAGGGTCCCCCGCAGTACTTCGCTTTGTCACACCAGCATGGCTCATCAGTTGCCAGGGGAAAATCTCCCTTATCCCCTGCAGGATGAAGAGCTGTGCCCCCCCATGCATTTTTCTCTTCTCGGGACCCTGCTACATTAATCACCTTCCATTTTGTCCGCTGCTTTCGGCGGACCTTTTCCAGGACTCCTCTTTTGAACTGGGGAGTGGCTTAGGGCATCATCTCCACCTCTATATCTGAACCACTTCCCAAAAGTTCAAGGCGCACTTGACACTTGATGTTCTCCGTCCCAGGGTGTCACAAGCCCATTCTGAGGGCAGGTCCGTGGCACAGATCGCACAGGAGGCAGGGTTGCAATGAAACGTTACTTACTTGTCTTAGTAAAACCAGTTGGCTACAGTTTGTGTAGCAGACTGCAGCACCCGTATGCACACACACACACACACACACACACACACACACACACTATTCATGTGCACTTGATGTACATGCATGAAGTACATCAATGCAGAGTGTACTGTGTTAGTATATGTGTCAGCATCACTTGTGTGTGTGTGTGTGTGTGTGTGTGTGTGTGTGTGGCAGGCAGCCTTCTACTGCCTTTACTTCCAGAGGTGTTTCATCCAGAGCCAGATAAAATCCCTCCTGGCTCCATGGCGGCGATCACACGGCACATCATGCAGCCATCACCAGAGGCTAACACGTGCATGCACACACACACACACACATAGGTGGGTTTTATTCTGTGTGTGTGTGTGTGTGTGTATATGTCTAGTCACTAATATAGATAAGGAGCTCATTACACACATCCCTAGTTCTTTTGCTTTTACAACCACTGGGGCCTCCTCAGACTAGAAGCATGAGAGAGAGAACTACATGAAATAGACAGATAGCCAGAGAAATCTCTGCAGGCTGATTCCCTGTCGGTTTGTTTTGCTTTTTCCTGACTAAACCAAGAAGAGTTCAATTTTGCACCGTCCTGTAAACGACGGAATAGGTCAAAAGGAGTACACACACACTCATAAAATATCACTTTACTATCAATAGTCATTTTACCATTTTCCTTGGTGAGGTACAGTGTGTATGTGCATCTGTTTTGCTTTTGTGTGTGTGTGTGTGTGTCTTTAAAAGGGTGGGAATGTGTGTGTGTGTGTGTGAGGATGCATAAGTGATCTTTTTGTTTTTGAATGTTTGTGTGTGTATGTGTGTGTGTGCATGTTTGAGTTTATGTGAATGTCTGAGAGTGTGTGTGTGCATGTGTGTGTGTGTGAGAGTGGCTCGCGGGGTAATGGCCAGTGGCAGGTAGAGAGGTGATGGATTGCCTGATTAGTGGTCTGGCAGGGCTCTCCTCACAGATGGGTTGTTAGATGTGGGCATCTGGCCCCCCGACACGCACACACACACACATGCACACTTGGATGTGTAGTTATGTAGACAGACATACTGTATACCGGACACACACACACACACACACACACACATGCTGCAGGCGCAAATGCAGGTAGATTTACTTGCACTTTTACATGCATAAAGGATGGTAGTTGGACACACACACAATTATTTTCTTCTCTACCTCTATATCAACATCTTCTCTTCCTCTGTCCTCTCTCTCCTTGTCGCTCACCCTCTCTCTCTCTCTCTCTCTCTCTCTCTTTGTGTCCCTGTGCTCTACTCGTTAGTCAGTGTAATTACCAGGGAAGGGGAACAGATTAGGGCTTTTACGCGCCAGGATGTTTACATGCGCGGACACACATACCGGCTGTATCGCCGTGCAGGGGATTAAACACACACAACGTGCACGTACACACAAAACGCACACAAACAAACACACTTTCGCGCGGGGAAACACAAAAAAACGCGGCGACGCAGAGGGCAGAGATCACGCAACACCGAACACCGATGGTATCTTCCGCCCCCCCCCCCCGAGCAGAGCGTGGATAAAAAGAAGACACGGGCGTATAATCGTAACGTGCAGAGAAACACACGCATGCATGTGTGCATGTGCATGTACATATACACACACCAACATAAAAAATGCACACACACACACCTGCTGTGAGGATACGGAGGGAGAACAATACCGCGAGGGATTAAATGGGATTGATGATGATGCGTGTTTGGATGAGGAATGGTTAAGCCTTCACCATATGCGTACACACACACACACAATTTTATCACCATTTAACTGTGATGCTTGCTATAACCCGCTTAAAGTAAATTAATTTCGATAAGCTACAATCCTCTGCAGTGTTTGCGGTGAATTTGCGCTCTCTTTTCATATCATGATCGATTATGTTTTGATTTGTACGTTTTTCGGCAAATTCTTCCTTTAAATCGCAGGTAGTAGGGCGTACAACTTGTATCCGTATTGCCGCAGGACTGAATCAGGCATTATTCACTCTATCAAAATGATGAACACGGTTGATTAAAGAGGAGAAACAGGTGTTTAAAGAAATTGAGATAGGGACTGAGCATCCATTGAGGATGACAAATTGAAGGTCACTTTCAAGGTGTAATTGCTCCTTCGCTTACAACAGCTGGCGGTTCTCTCTCTCGTCTCGCGAAAGCCGAGGCCTCGGTTTCTCGTCCCTTTCGATCCCAGCCCCCGATTTTTTTCCCCCGGACCCCCTCCATTTTACATCCTCTGTGTAATTGAATTCCATATTTGGTTTCTGCGCTTGAATCGTGAGGTCGTTCACCCAATGAACTGAACAGCTGACGTGACACTTTGGGAGTGTAGCCCCGTTTCACTGGATTGCCGTGTCCCTCCTCTCAGTAAATTACCCACCATGCTCAAGGGGGGCCTGGCCGCTGTGTGGATCCTGGCGTTTGATAGGCTCCCCGGGGTGTCTGTCCGGCGTGATGATAATGTCATATGTCGTATGCTTATTCAGGCTCAAAGTAATATCATTTGTAAGTTCCTCTCTCCCTGCAGCCTTCGCTCCATAAAGCTAATTACAATGCTTGGCTCGGATGGGGAAGGGCAAAGAGGGGAGAGGGGGGGGGGGGGAGTAGAGGGGAGTAAGCAGGAGCTAATGGCATTTTAAGGATGGGAACCACTCCCATTACTTATCATAATGAAAAGCTAATGCGCATACCTTCACCCTAAAGGCACGTGTGTGTGTGTGTGTGTGTGTGTGTGTGTGTGGCTACAATACAGAACATGTATCTTTCTGTTTGTTTCTTTTGTGCCGTTTTCTCCTTGTCAATAAGGACAGACAGACAGACAGACTTTCACAACTTAGTTCAGTCAGTTAAACCTCAATGAAAAAAATTCTAAAAGGAATGAAGCCAAAGACTTGTTGAGGGCTGTTGTAAAAAATACAGTTTCCGAGCTATGAAGTTGTTTCATGCGGTGAAAGCGGTTTCATAGGAATTCAAATAAAAAAACGTAACAAGCCAAACATCTCGTAAAGTGAAGAGCAACTAGAAACTCAAAACGGTTCAGCTCATAATACCCAAGGTAAGGGCAAAAACTCGTGTTGAAGGGAACTGGGAATTGAAGGCAGTTGGCAAGTGTTTCCTCTTTGTCAGGACCTGGAGAAACCGTTTTGATTGGTTGCTTGTTTTTGCGCAAAACTAAATAAATCCATTATACATTTCAGCAGTTTTCATCATTGAATATTATCATTTTTTTCATCACTTTCACATCTAGGTCACAAAATCAAAAATTGAACTAAAACAATAAACAATCTGTAGACAGGATATTACATGTAAGCATGAAAAACTAGTCTAGTCTTGTCCTTGGTGGAAAGCAAACAACACACACACACATTGAATGGATTAAACAATTAAAAGTGTTGTATTTCTATTAATAGTAATAATGATAAATATGAAACAAACTTACGAGGAATTCATCACTTACGTCTGTGAAGATGTTATCATGTTTAAATTACCTACTGTCCTCTAAAAAAGTACCGTCATTTGTTTTCATTTTTGTCCTGTCAAGAGGGTGTCATTTTTTTTAGTATCTCATTTTGGAATGAAGCTATCCTCAATTGTTGCAAACCAAGAATACCAAGCAGGTATTACACAGCAGGTAATACACACCTCACCCCCCCCCCACCCTTCTCCCCCCCCCCCCCCCGCCAGAGTACAGCAGACAGGTTTTGTGTAAACAATATGGGGAAAGTGGGTGAAGTGCCCAGAGACGTGAAGGAAAGCGTTACCTTCACTTGTCTGTCATCTTTTTCAGCTTTGCCAAATAATGAATCTGTGTCCCTGTCGCAGTAGCAGTTCTGTTTGTTATTGTGTGTGTGTGTGTGTGTGTGTGTGTGCGCGCGCACTCCTGAAGTGACCTCTTCTGTAGTGTGTTAGACTTCTTGTATTTCAGCCTGCTTTTTGACCCAAATGTCAAAATATTGCCTACATTCACACACGTGCAAACACACACACACATGCACACACAAACATCTTCCCCTTACACACATACACACACACACACACACACACACACACACACACACACATACCACAAGAACGAGAAAAACAGCGATTTATTTTTCTGTAGTGCTTGTCTGTCTTATTTGTGAAATGTGGGTGATGTTCCAACCTCCTCATCAAGGATCGAGGATGCCGATCAGCCTGTACCTGATAAAAGCAGTGTGGGCTGAGTGGTGCTATGCCAGCATTTCATTGAGCCTTCAGTGATTTGTGTTGCTTGGCGTGCTTACAGGCACAGTTGTCAATACTGTGGCCGATAGAGGGCTTTCAGGTGACGTAACACAACCTGTGGGCGGCCATATTGGAGGTCAACTTTTGTGCAACAGTGTACAGTGTATCACTTAGCTGTCTCGCCAGAACTGAATAGACATGGTTCATTTTTTTTATGCTGTTTTTGACTGGGAACATCATTTCACCACTGATAAATCTGATCAATATCATTTCTAGGTAATCATAATAATCATAATATGTTGTCTCACGTATCTGGTAGAAACTAGCATTAGTGGCTAGTTGCATGATAAAGTTAACATTGGTTGCTTGGTTAAATTAGCCTGCTGGCTAGTTAGGCTAGCTAACATGCTCTGTTAGCTAGCTTACTAGCCAGCAGGCCAAATTAATAAAATAATTAATAAATTGCTAGCTAGCTAACAAAGCATGTTAGCTAGCTAACTAGCCAGCAGGCTAATTTAACCAACAGCCGTTTGTTTAGGTCCAATGGTTTAAGGTTTAATGCATGTAGCTGATGCTCTTACCCAGAGGGGTTCAGCGTCTTGCTCAATGACACTTCAACAGAATGCGTGACGTGGTTGTGGGGGATCGAACCCGTGACCCCGTGGGGCAGTCACATTTAGCCACTAGGCCACTCGGCTGCCTCCACTGCGTGTAAGCATAATGCATGCACGTGCTCGCACATACAATATATAATATACAGACACACCGCTGACCTGAGACCGCACACATAACACCACACCACACCCTGCGGTGTGGACTCGACGAATGCCGCGGGCTTTCATGCATGTCATTAGCCTTGTCTGCATGCTATGAAACGGGGGTGGTGGTGGGGGGGTAGTATGACACGCTCTGGAGATAGACTGCTGCCCCCCTCTTTGTCCTCTCAAGGTCAGGGAGAGATCTCACGGATGGAGGAGGGTGGTCTTTACACACTCAGCAAAGCACACCTACTACCCTACTTTTCTCCTCCCCCTTTTCATCCTCCTCCCTCCTCATTCTAACCCCCCCCCCCTTCCTCCTCTTTTCCCCCTTCGTCCTGCTCTATCGCTCTGCTGAATTTGTCCTCTTTCCTGTCTTCGCCCCAGCCCTCCCTCTGTCCCTCGCTCACCTCTCACCTGGCCACTTGAACATCCGCCATTGAACATACCCCCACCTCTCCCCTGTTTTAAATGTGCATCCTCTCCACTCCATCCAAGGCTCATCCTTGCAACCCTCAGCATGTTGTTCTCGCAAAGCGCCAATTGTGGAGGAGCCCAAGGACGACAATAACGAGTGAGCTATTAGCTGCTTGCAGTCACGGGGACCTTTAAGCCCCTTTGAAAAGCCCAGCTGTTTCCTAATAATGTTGTTATTATGAAACATGCCATGCCCTTCATCACTGTGTGGAGTACCCACTGGATTTTCAGATAGTATTGTACAGCAAAACACAAGAGGAATGATATTCTGCTCAGTTTTTCCATATTTTTTTCTCCTTTTTTCAGTGGGATTGTGTTTCCAGGGTGATGCAGGTGCAAGTTAAATTGCTTTTCTTTGTTGTAGTTCAAATGTTTAAAGCTGCCATTGTGCAACTTTGCACTTTGTTGGCCTCAAATGGCAGTGGATTTTGAGGGTTTCAATTCCCAGAAATCAAGTAACGTGACGTGTACATACCCGACAGCAGAATTTCCCTTGGGTAGATATGGCGAATCGTCTGTGTTTCCATTCAGTGGGGATGGGAAGCTCTTCTCTGATTCAGGATGATATGACAGGGAAAACTGCAACCATCTGTAACTTCTCTCCAGTTTGGCAGTGCAGACAGTGGAAATATAGACTGCACGATGCCACCCATTCTGGGTGAGCAACAGCAAAGGCGAGTACGGCCAGATCAGAGGAAGAGAGAGTTGGCAGGCACAGAGGAAGGGATGGGAGGAGAAAGTGGAGATGGATGGAAGGAAAAAGTTAGCAAGAAGAAGAGATCGATGGAGCCGGTGAGGAGAGGATTGATACGTCCGCTAATCCCTGTCCATGTTGACAGGTGGGCCCAGTCAACCCTAGAGTGTGCCTTTGCCAAGCTAGCCCCTCGGCCCGCAGCAATACCTGCCATGCCAGGCCTGAGCCATGGGCATATGGGGCAGCGAGTCTGCCCGGCGTACCATTTTACAGAGAGAGAACAATGTTTACCGGTTAAGCCACACCCCCCCCCCAAGATGTTATAATTTGGACACGACTCACAGGCCATGTGGGAGTTTCCAGAGCTGCCAAACAGACGGTAGTAAAATGGCACTGCACACACACACAACTACCTGAGATACTTACATAAGACACCCAAACCCAGGAGCCACATGAAAATAGGAGAATCGTGTCATCCTCCCATCACAGACACAAACAGATACAAATATAGAACCAAGGTGAGGTTTGTTTGATGACTCATTACAGTTTCATTTTAAAATATTCAACTAGGATGATCATTAGGTCTTCTGCCAAAGAGGGTGAGCAACCACCTGGGATGGAGGCTAGCTGTGCCAGTGCTTTGGCACATATCTTCACTTCACTGGTGGATGAGAGTGGGAAGAGGGGCATTCCATCATGGAGATGTCCATCATTTCAAATAACAATAATGATTGTTGGCATGAAGGTTCATGCGAATTCTGGGTTACCGTTGAAGTTGTGAGACCTTTGTTTATGTTATTGGATGATACAATTATCTGTGCTTTTGAAACATTATCTGATGAATTTTCGGATAGCAAAGTTGAAATAAAGCATTTGGGAATTAAACCCAAAGAGTTTAAATAAGGTCCACATTTTTGTCTATCACTGAAGCTTGAAGTTTTTACATACTGCTACTACTAAAAAAAAATATAATAATAATAATAATAATAAATCAAATAAATAATAATAATTAAAAAACAACAACAGTAATAATATTAATAATAATAATAAAAAAATATATAATGTGATACTTCATTGATCCCTGTATGGAATTCCTCTTTTTGCTTGGCCCTCTCCACAGGAGGTCAGAGGTTGCACGTGATGCATCATTCTCAATCTGTTCTGGTCTCATCCGATGTACCCTTGGTTGACAAGTAAACTCCCGGGATCTTTATCCGCCATTCTTTTGTTAGTCATTTTTTTAGTCTGCTTTCCATGCACTGAAAAACCTGATTCTGACCCCTTTTAAATGTTACATGTTTTAATCTAGTTTATTTAATTGATTTTAATGTGTTATTAATTCCTACATATATTTTTTATTAATTCATAAATGTACTGCCCTAGTTTAAAATAAGTTAATTTCATTTAATTAAAAGTAATTACAAAAAAATATCTAAAACTAAATTTACACATATGGGACAACCCTTCAAGACCCCTGACCCCCAGTTCTGTGAGCCAATGGGGTTTGAGCATGAGTAGTGGGGTTCCGTTGTATGAAGTATGTAAACTTTCACTTATTTCACCTTAGCAGTCCACCAAAATCTGTTTCTGAACAAATTTGAGGCGAGAAATAAGTTGCTGAATCTCATATTAGATGTACAAGGCCTAATTTAAAAGTTTGTTCTGACTTTCGTAAGGCAACGGGCGGACACTTGCCGCCATTTTACGTTCTGGAGGCGGGGATTTTTTTCCACTCTTTCGGATTTGCGTTAGTATCTCCTCACAGTGCTGAATTCCAAGGCTCTCCTATTACAGTAAGTAAAGTAATTTATAACCATGGGTGTATTGTATTTTTGCCCAAACAGTGTTCTGTTTACACTTAAAAAAAGTGTAGTTCACTATCAGTTGTGTGTTTTGATCGATTAACATTAGTTAATGTTACAGCAGCTAGCTTAGTTGTTAACGTTAACGTTGATTAGTATCGTTAACATTAAAAGCTAACTTGATGTTGCTCTCAAGTTAAATGTGTGATGAATTCAATGTTTGCCTTGTTAGACTTTTTTTATTAGTTTGTGGCCATTGTCACAAGTCTACCAGTGTTAATTGACTAACGTTATTTAATGGCTTGCAGCTTCACCTTCCCCGCTGTCTCAGGGCAGTCTTCCCATGCCTACTGAACTCCCGACTGGCTGTAAGTATGTCTTCTAATCCTCACCGTCAGTGTGGTAACATTAGGACGAAACTAAACATGTGAAATCACGTTAGTAAAAGGTGCTTAAGGTGCTCTCTTGCAGCAGCAAGCTGCCGCCCAAGGCTACGTCCACATTAAGCCGGGTACATTTGAAACTGGCGTTTTCGGGTCTAGCGTTTTCGAAAAGCATGGCAGAGCCGAGGGCTCGCTCACGCCTGGATCAAAGCAATGAAACGTTATTGTTTTCGAAAGTCTCCATTTTCGCCGTCCACCCTAGAACGGGGAACGTTAGCCGGCGTTTTCAAATGTATCCACTTGGGAGAGCATTTTCGAAAAGAGATGAGTAGATAGATAGATAGATAGATAGATAGATAGATAGATAGATTTATTTGACAAAAATTAAAACATACATGACAGGCTGATCATAATAACAGACTCCATATAAGATTTTATAAAATTGTCGAGGATTAAAATACACAAAAAAGCCCGAGGGCTTATTTCCATTGTGGTCCTCTATCACAGTACAAGATGGCAGATTGAATAAGAAAGTGTCAAGCAAGAATGACATTAGAAAAAAAAATAAAACAAGCAGTAAAACATGCAAACATTTATAAATCTACAAATTATTTAACAGCCATTTCTTGAGATCTGATTTAAATCTCCTCTCAACCGGGGTTAGCTTAAGGGAGATAGGCAGCTTGTTCCATTGACATGTGGCTGTATTTAAAAATTTATTTTTCCCAAAACATGTTTTAAATCTCATAGGAATACAATTTGTTAGACTGCCTCTAGTGTTGTGGGTGTGGTTGTTTTTAACTAGATTAAAATGGTTGAATAGGTAGGGAGGTGCAAATTTGTACACACTCTTGTGGGTAATACCCATCTTAATTTGCACCACCCTTTTATCCACGGGGAGAAGATACATTTTTTTTAAATGAACTGCATCCAGATGTGTGCGGGGGGGACAGCTTTAAAACAACTCTTATTAGCTTATTTTGTGCAGTCTGTAATTTGTTTTTAAGAGACTGTGAGGAGCTGCTGTACCAAAAAGTAGCAGCATAATCAAAGTGGCATAACACCAATGCTCCAGCTAAAGTTTTTAGGGTTGGAATATCCAACAATTCCGCTTTTCTTGCCAGTATGTAAGTATGCGCTTTCAAATGTACCGGGCTTAATATGGACATAGCCTAAATTGCTGCTTCATTCAAAACACAACAGCGCTGAGTGGCAGACAGCAGCAGCAACTTGCTTTCCCAAAGGACCTCAAGTCTTTAGTCTGTGTTCGTCAGGAGCGGGAGTCCCGCGGCTCCGCCCAACCCTTTACCGTGTCTTCTTTTCACTTAGTGGTAGCAGCTAGTAGTGGACTGTTTCTGTCTGGCTTTACACGAATAAGCTAAAAACGTAAAGGTGGGGCTGAAAAGCACAGAGAAAATAAGTTGCAATCCCGAAAAATAGAAGTGTGCAAATGCATTCAGCAACAGCAGCTCTGCAGACAACAGAGAGGAGGACAAGCAGAGTGGGTTCAGGACCACAGCCCACTGAGTCCAGTGAAAACACCTAGGTTAAGGTTCTGAAGTGGTAGGCAGAAGGGATAAGATATTGGTTTAGCTAGCAGGTTAATGTTGTTTACCTCCTTACCTCCTTTGAGTCATGAGCGTAGCATGTTCTGTGCTGACACAAGTTAGGAATTATTAAACAATTACCTTTTTTTTTTTCTCAACAAGCTTATAATTTATCTTTTTAATTCCTGCTCCTTTTTATTGCAGGTTTTTCTCAGATCTGATCTATCTGATGTTGCTGTGATGTGGAAGAGAACCTAACTGTTTGGGGACCTCACATTGTATTGGTAAGTGCATTTAACAAACAAACTCTTCACAGCGATACTGATCACAGCAGTACTGCTAAGGATAAATGTTCTGTAACTGTTTGGTATCAGTTTTTTCTTTCTTTATTGGGGACTTCCCATGGTTATTGCCAAGTGATGATACCAAAAAAGGCCAAAAGAAAAATAATATGGAAAGGAGGAGCTCAACGCTGTTACATCGTCGTCAAATAATTCATAGAGAAGAGCTGTTATATTCATGCTGAAAAAAGTACTGGTACACATAGACACTTTCTTCATGTTTTAGCTTCTTGCTAGGTTTGGTTCTGTGTCTTTGGTCTCTCTATAGGACACTTAATGGCTAACAGCAGCGCAAATTAATCTGCCACTGATCCTGTGTAGACAGCATTACTCTTCATCTTTGAGCAAACTATTGGGCTTTTCGTCCTGTTTACTTTGCTTAATATGAGATTCCCTGGCCCAAACTACAAGTTACATTAAACACAGATTTTGTTTGCTTTACAGTGCATGGCTTTATGTAATCAAAGTTGATGCAGATCACCATGCTCCTGAGGTGACTGTAAAAACACAATCACTGATGTTAGATTTGTTTCCCCCTTTTCTCTTTGTTCTTTGTCTAGTTTATGTGGCAGTGTAAAGACTGTGGCGCTGAAGTGTCTAGGCGATCAGAACTTCTTAAACATTACAGACTCACGCCCCGTACCCACCGGACACGCACGCGCAGACGCGTAATTGCGCGCGCACTTTTGCGTGGAACTGAACCTACCAGACGCGCAAGAACACAGACGCGTAACTGCTTTTTCAGAGCGCATTATGAAAACAGAAGTAAGCATAGTCTTAATTAATTGAACAAATATATATATATTTGTATACTATAATAAAGAAAAGCATTATAAAAACGGGAATAACTGGTTATATGCAAAAAGTATGACTTGATTTAACTTCATTCATCCCATAATGGTGATTGTCTCTGTTCCCTTTTTCATTATGGCCTATATTAAAATAAAATATGTATTAAAATAATTAATAACACTAGTAAAACTATTAGTAGGTTGAAAAACATTCATATGTGGTGATATGATGCAGATATTGTGCATAGACAATGTATTTCTATGAGGTGCGCGCGCGGACACACGCGGACGGGCAGTTTTTTTTCCGCCCCGAGCGCAAAAATCAGCTCCACGTCCGCGAGCTGTCCGCCCGCCTGCCTGTGCGCCCGCGGCCGGTGGGATCCGCGGCATTCGTTAACATGGGAGCGGAAGTGAAGCGCAGCAGCGCGTGTGCGTCCGCTTGCGCGTCCGGTGGGTACGGGGCGTAAAACATAGTCATTTTGGGCGTGGCCATCATATTAAGTGTATATATCCTGATTGTCCATGCATTTTTAAGATTTGGAATTCACTTTTGGCACACTTGTCGAGGAATCACACCAATACCTTGAAGCACTCTGACATTTTCCTGTCATTTATGTGGCTATAGAGAACTTGGAACCGAACCTGATTATTTTGTGCACATAAGCCATCATTTGAAGAACAATGAGACAGTCACTTGTATGTTTAAAGGCTGTGAATACAAATCCAATGTATACAGCACCTTCAAGTCGCACAAAACTCGGAAGCACAGCTTACATTCGTTTGTAGATTTTAAGGATGGTGTAGCAAGCAACTTGTGTAGCTGAAATTGGAGAGCCTGGTGTTTCAAACAATGAATTCTGCGATGAAAGTCAGTCTGATGATGTTGATTTAGATACGTCAAGGGATCAGCCAGAGATAATAGAACAAAAAATTGCAGTAGTGTTATTAAAGCTGGAAAATATTGTTCATGTGCCAAGTGCTGCAGTTGATGAATTGCTGGAAGAATTTCAGTATTTGTTGAGCACAGCATCTTTGTGTAGTACAAGAAATGTGATACATGACACACTGAATAGTTACAACCTGCAAGTTGACCAGTCATTGAAGAACTTGCATCTGTTCTGTGTACGTCTAATCCTGTGTATAAATCAATTGGTAAAGGTTGTCCTTTGGCAACATCCTTTAAGCGCAAAAAATACTACAAAGACAATTTTAAAGTTGTGGAACCCATAGAATATATCTTGGATGACAAAGATAAAAGAACCCTGCAGTATGTTCCACTACTAAAGTTTTTGCAGCAGCTTTTCCCTGATGGCCACATTCTTAACAAAGCGCTAGATAGTCATCTCATCTCAGAGGGTAGAGAAGAAGTGATATACAAGTCTTTTCGAGACGGTTTGTTTTTCAAGGATAACCATTTTTTGTCAGGAGGTGAGTTGCGAGTGTTACTGAATTTGTTTGTTGATGATTTTGAGATTTGTCATCCGCTTGGCACATCTCGTAAAAAACACAAGATCTGTGGCGTTTATTGGAATCTCAGCAATTTACCACCAGGTTGCCATTCTTCGTTGTCTTCTATTTATTTGGCCTTACTCTGCAGGTCTGAAGATGTGAGGAAATATGGCTATGAAAGGGTCCTAGAGCCCTTGTTGAGGGATCTTGTCATTTTGGAAAGTCAAGGTATTTTTATTGCACAGCTTGGGGATTTTGTTAAGGGCACAATACAGTGTGTCATAGCAGACAATTTAGGAGCACATGGAATTGCTGGATTCATTGAGAGTTTTGCAGGTGAATACATTTGTCGGTTTTGTGTGGCACACAAGTCTGAAATTCAGGAGAAGGAAGTGAGTTCAGGTACGTTTACTCTCCGAAGCAAAGATGTGCATGAAATGCATGTCAGGTCAGCACAGGAAAATGCACAACCTTGTTATGGTGTTAAAAGGAAGTGTGTCTTCTCTGCACATCTTTCTCATTTCAACGTCTGCACTGGCTACCCTCCAGATGTTGCACATGACATCTTTGAAGGCATATTACCAGTTGAGTTGGCACACTGCCTCAACTTGTTAATTTCAAAAAAAATATTTCACACTTGACAATCTCAATGAGTCCATTTAGAAATTTCCTTACAAATGGACAGACAAGAGTAACCGTCCTCATGCTATTCCCAGGACATTCATGCTGAATAGTGATGGGAAGACCGACTCTTTTAACTAACTCGATTCTTTCGAACCGTCCGATAGAAGTGCATCGATTCTGAATCGATTCATTATGATTCACCAACAAAAACATACTACCCCATGTGAGGTTTGAACCTACAATCCTCAGTATGAGAGTCTGCTGCTCTACTAACTGAGCTATACTAGTAATGGAATCATATGAGCACCACCCCTTTCAAACCAGATGTGTAACCAACTGTAAAACACCAACTAAACTACAGGTTAATGATAATAATAATAATAATAATTATAGTATTTACACAGAGTATTGCTATTGATTTCATTTTATTTCGTGTGCTCTTGACTTTCTTTTTCTAATAGAGACAGTTTTGTGGACCAATGTTAAATGGCTTATAGTTTACCCAATTACCAGTTAATTTATTAAACAACATCTTAAACAACAAAAACTGTTGTCAATGTGTGCAGAATAGATCGCTACATTATTACATTGGCCTTTTTCACTATCCAGTATGGCTCCTTGATCCGGCAGGTACGCGGAAGTAGTCTCTCTCGTTCATCAGACATGCACCGCTCGGACATCTCGGACATCTGCTCTCTCGGTTCGCGAGATGTCCGATGGAGTCCGAGAAGTCCGATATTCATCTGCTCTCTCGTTCATCTGCTCTCTCGACTCGTTCGCGAGCCGCTCAATCTCTCTCGTTCATCTGCTCTCTCAACTCGTTCGCGAGCCGCTCAGTCTCTCTCGTTCATCTGCTCTCTCGACTCGTTATTTTTTAAATAAATTATTTTTTTTCTGGCGCTGCTATAACCGCTGCTGAATCAATTCAGTCGCGTGTGCGAGTCGAATCAACTCACTCACTTAACTGATTCGGTTCTTTTGAACAATTCGTTCGCGAATCGGCCATCACTAATGCTGAAGAAAGGTATTGGTGAAATGCTCACGAGTCTTTTGCGATTGCTTCCATTTTTGGTTGGACAGTTGGTGCCTCCAGATGAGCCAGCCTGGCAGGTCATTTTGGACCTTAAAGATATTGTCGAAGTAGTTGTCGCACCAGTGCACACGACACAATCAATTGCTTTCCTTGAAGCCAAGATTTGTGACCATAGATGTAGGTTCCAAGAGGTGTTTCCGGGTATAAAGCTGTTGCCGAAACATCATTTTGTGGAACATTATCCACAGATGATCCGATTTTTTGGTCCACTAGTTGGGATGTGGACAATGAGGTTTGAGGTGAAACACAGTTTTTTTTTAAGCAGGTTGTTCGTCACACACGCTGCTACAAAAACATACTCTTGTCCCTCGCGGTGAAGCATCAGTTCATGATGGCATATCACTTGGAGTCAACCACATTCTTACTGAAAACGTAAATCTTTAAAAAACACATCACAAATATATAGTTTAATTCAGAAAAATATACAATATGACCAGACTTATCTTGGGATATATTATATATTGCATAAATACATGTTTTGTTTTTTCCCCTATTTTCTTTAAATACACAGGACATCAAAGGAGATGACATCCTGAGAGACCTGCAGAAATCCACCATGGGCATATATGTCATCAACAAGGAGTGTGAAGAAACTGGACATTATGATGACATTGGAATTTATGTTGAAGGAGTAATCATTCTGGACAACATTGGATCTGTAGCCCAAGCTTGTGCAATGATGCTGGGAGTCATCTATGAACTGAACATGGCTTACCCCAAAGAGCTGCGATACTACTATGAATTCATTCAGAAAGTGCTCCTGCAAATGGATGGTGGAAGGTGTCAGGGACCCAGCAGTAAAGGCAGGGACACAAGGATTTACTTGGATGAAGGCTTTATTTCGCCCAGTCAAATTAGAAAAAGCAAAGTAACAAAGTAAAGTGCAAACATTTAAACTACATAAGCAAAGAAAAAGGACATCAAAAGAAATACTAACGCTGAGTCCCTTAACTAAACTGAGGTCAACAAATCAATAACACACAAAACAACTGAACAGACCTGACCTAACCAAATGACCCACCAAGGGGGGGTATATATACTAGTGGGCTAGCTCACACCGACACCAAGGGGGGAAAACATAATTTCAGACGAAGAAAAGGTTCCAAAATAAACTCAACAACTAATGACAAAATACAATAAACTAAACAGTGACTGTAAATACTAATACAGCCCCCTACTGTACTCCCTGTACACACATGACTGTGTGGCCAGGTTCAGCTCCAACTCCATCATTAAGTTTGCGGATGACACAGTGGTGGTGGGCCTGATCTCCGACAACGACGAGAAGGCCTACCTGGAGGAAGTGGCTGACCTGTCACTCTGGTGCCGGGACAACAGCCTCCTCCTGAATGTCACCAAAACTAAGGAGCTGATTGTGGACTTTAGGAGGACACAACAACAGAGGACGTACTCACCACTGGGGATTAATGGGAACTACTGTGGAGAGGGTGAGCAGGTATAAATACCTGGGAGTCCACATCACAGAAGATCTGACATGGACAACACACACTGACACTCTGGTGAAGAAGGCTAGGCAGCGCCTTTACCACCTCAGGCAACTGAGGAAATTCAAAGTCTCTCGGAGGATCCTTCAGTCCTTCTACTCTGGAGCTGTGGAGAGCATCCTGACAGGAAGCATCACTGCCTGGTTCGGCAACAGCTCCGCTCAGGACAGGAAGGCTCTGCAGAGAGTAGTGCGTTCGGCTGAACGCACTATTGGAACTACACTCCCCACCCTGCAGGACTTATACACCAGGAGGTGCAGAACCAGAGCCTGCAGGATCATGAAGGATCCTCACCACCCCAACAACGGACTGTTTCAGCTGCTGCGGTCAGGCAAGCGCCTCAGTAGTCACGCTGCCAAAACAGAGAGACTGAGACAGAGTTTCTTTCCTCAGGCCATCAGGACTGTGAACTCTGACCTCACCAGGGCCCCCACCAAGACCCACACACTGCCCCTCTTATGCACACACACACTCACACACTTAAGGTAACGACTACACATAATTTATATTATATTACATACATAAGATTTCCCTTTTTTACCATATTTTTATTTCCAAAGTGCTCTTACTGTAATTATTGTGTTGGTTTTTATATAGAGCTCTTACTGTGATATTGTGTTGTTGTTTTTTTTATTGTAAATAGTGTGACCTGTTATTTTGCCCTTTGCACATTTCTGTTGAGCATTGCCACTTTACATTTCACTGCACACCTCGTGTGTGTATGTGACAAATAAACTTCTTGAATCTTGAATCTTGAATCTACAGTCAAATTCAAAAAGGGAATATCCACATGCTGCCATTTTTAACCAAAGTCTTTGGTTAGAGTTCCCCCGCCCAGCCCAGGAAGTTGGTCCCCTCCACTTCCTGCGTTCAGCTTAAAGGAGTGGCTCGAACTTCAACTCCTCTTTTGGGCGGGTGGCTCAGCAGCATTTGGAGAAACAAAGCGAAAACCCAGGTAATATATATTAATAAATTCCAAAACAAAATAAACATATGACCACTAAATGTTAACCAAAATGTGTATCGTTTGTGATTCGTTCTGTACTGAAGTTAGTCACCCACACTGCAATATGGTGTCGGCCATCGGCAGGGCCGTCACAGAAGGCTTTCCCCCAAAGTTTTTGGACTAAAGAACAAAATCAGTGCTGGACTGTAAGATTTCTTCAGCTGCTCCTGGGAACCCTGTTAATCTGCATTGTTCTGGTTTGGGGGTGATGGAGAACATTTACTATGTGGAATATTCACTTGATAGGAATATTGCATTCCTGGACATAGGTGCTTGTTTGAAATTGAGTATTGTATTCACTCAATGAAAGTGTTTGCAGCATCAGGTCCTCAGTGTTCGCTGTCTTCCAGTTATTGTGTTTTATATTAGTAACGCTACTCCATTGTTTTGTTTTTTAACTGGATGGTACTGGTACATTTTGTTACATGTCAAGCAACTCAAGGAGGTGTTACCACTGAGCTTTTTTCAGTGAGTATTTTGTGTTAATATTTGCTTAGTAGAATCTGAGCATCAGATTTTATTTTTCTCCAATTGATGTTTTTTTATTTTAAGGAAGCTTTTGTATAAATAAGCTAAAGGTTACTAATACGTGGCATAATAAAGTAAGTAAAGAAAATAAAGAATTAAAGAAAATATTTGTCTGAATGTTGAATTTATTAATTATATTAATAATAGCTAAAGAAAATTAATTAGATTAAACTTAATTTTAGAATGTAGAAATTAAACAATTAAATTGATCTGAATGTACAAATAAAAAAGTTTTAAAGGTTACATAATTCATTTTAGTATAATGAACATGGGTTTAGTTGAATTTTTTTAGGAAATTAGAGTATATTCTACTCATAATAGTTGAGCGAAAATTACAAATATAATTAATCTGAAATTACTAAGAATAAGTACACTCAACTTAAAAAATATATCTAGATTTAGATAAATTTATTTCATGCAACCACTTACCTAAATAAAATTAAGTAAATTCAACATATCATTTTTTTCAGTGTGCATCGTTTTTTGCAAAGTCACATTTAAAATCGCAGGATCGGTTTCATCTGAGAAATGGCTTACGGTATGACCTCAGAGGAACTGGTTCGCGGGAGCTACCGTCTGATTAGCGAAGGTAGCCGCCAGCAAACGAGCCTCCTCTCCACTGGGGTTGTGTGTTCATCCATCGCGGTGACACGGTGGAAGATCATACCGACTCCCCCAACCCCAACCCCAACCCCCCGTTGATCCTCCCTTCCAAACATGTTCCGCTACGGATAAGCGCGTCAGTCGTCGCGGTTCTGTGTGTTCTTTTTTGTGCTCCGGGCTTTTGCGCTGTGAGAAACGGAATAGTTGATTTGCCTCTCTCTCTCTCTCTCTCTCTCCAAAAACCACTTTATCTTTCCGCGGGCTTAAGTGTTCCTCTCAGACGGCGGCTGGGGCCTCTGCGAGTCCCTGAGTATCACGGCCCGCCTTGATCTTGTTTACTTAGTATTCCGTCAGAGCCCACAGAGGAGGAGGAGGAAGGAGGAAGAAAAAGAGGAGAAGAAGAAGAGGGTGAGGATGAGGAGGCTCTCGCTACCCTAACACCCCACCCCCCCACCCCTCCCAATCACAACCTCTCCGCTCTGCTCTTCGACACTCGAAAGAACTTCCACCCTCTGGTAACTTTTCAAAGGCGCCAGTAATGGTCTTTGAAGCAGCCATCAAAAATAAGTGTTTTTTTTAACTCTCTTCTTTTTTTTTTTTTTGTTAGACTGAATACTCTGAGGGGTTGGATGACTTTTCGTCTGTGAGAGTTGTGTGTATGAGAGGAAGCGAGACAGACGGAGACAGAGCGACGGTGGGGTCTCATAACCAGGTAGCAAGGAAGTGGGTTTTTTTTCTTTCCTCTGCACCTTTAGACCTTTATCTTCTCTCTCCTCCCTCTCTCTCCCCCTTTATTTCCTTCCAGAATCTTTTTTTCTCTCCAGTGAGAGCAGGATGTGTGAGAAGAGAGTGAGGGACATCACAAGGAAGTGTCTTTTTTTTTTTTTCTTTACGCTCTAGCTTTTCACCTTTATTTTCTCTTTCTCTCTGTCTCTCTCACTGTCTCTCCCTTGCTCTCAGGGGCCACATCGTCTGAAAGAACATTATGTAGAAGACGAAGAGAGAGAGAGACAGCGATAGAGAGAGGTAGAACGATAGAGACAGCATCAAAGGGTCTTAAAGCCATGCAGCAAGTGTTTCCTGCACCTTTCTACTCTTATCCTTTATCTTCTTCTCTGGGTTTCCATCCAAGTATTTTTTATGGAAATTATAATGTATTAGAAAAGCTGAATGGAAACTGCGAATTTCGATGAACTTTCCCCGAATATCACAGAAAAAAAGTTCTGCACTCGCTTGGGGGTGCAAAACGTTATCTGATATATGGTGATGGGAAATCCATTTGTGGGAAAATGGTGATGTTGCAGTTAAACTATCCGCTGCAACCTCCCAGAAAGTTCACGTCTCTGTTTTTTTCCCGACTTTGGACTGCATGAAGAACAACAACAACCAATACTAATCAATTCTTGAAAGACTTTTTTCTTGTGGATGTGTTTTCTGGTGTAAACATTCAGGTCAGGAAAATATCAACTTTAAAATAATAATCTGTGACATTTAACAAAATAAGTCTTTTTTTTGTTGCTTTTTTATGATATAACACAACACTGTTTCAGGCTATACCCGGTTCATGAAAGCTTTTACATTTGCTGTTCTAAACAGCCGGTGTCTGGTATAGGTCTTTCCTGGGAAAAGTCCTCAGGAAGTGATGCCTTTTTATGTTTCTGGCAGCAGCAACAGCGGTTTGTTTAGAATAAATAGAAGAAGAACTCAAACTGCATCAACAGAACATTCAAAGAAAGATGCACCGGCCACACTGTTTGATTGGCTAAGTGATCTATGGGAGGTGCGGTGCAGAAAAACACCACAGCAATGAGCACCAAGCAAAGATGTCACCAAAAACTAAAAACTAAATTGAAATGTAGTCTCTTGCTTTTTCTCTCTCGCTCTCAAGAGTTCAGTGTATCCATCTCAGATATGTTTTCAGACTCCTAACCTCCCCGGGTCCTCAGCTCACCCCGACTGCAGAGCAGAGTGTGTGACCGCATAGCCAGGCCAGATAAATGCTTCACTTGGAAGCTGGCTGGCTGACTTCCAATGCGATTGTGTGTTGGACTGTGTATGTGTGTGTGTGTGTGTGCTTTACGTGTGCACATCCTGCAGAAAAAACAAAACTTTGTTACAGCTCTTGAGTGGATTTTTCAAGAATTTATGCTCTTTTGTAACCGTGCTCTTAAAATTGGAAAGATAAATGCTTCCTTTCCACTCCACTACAATTTACAATAAGCATCGGTACTTTGTCTCTAACAGCTAAACAAGTTTAAAGGATGTTTTTTTTTTAAATTCAATACCCATGCTCTGCTCTGCCTGTTATCCAGCTGCCCTTACAATGTAACCAGTGCTTTAATAACTTGACATAGCTAATTTAGTACGTGGATTTATTGCAGATTTTGTTTATCCGGCCCACCTTTGAGTGTTTATGCAGGACATCCCGCTGAGATTGATATTTTATAATTCAAGAGTGACCTTGAAAGAAAGCGGCATCAGACGCAGATCAGAGGGCAATAGTTGTGCTTTAAATGACGTCTTTTAGCATCATTTTTTCCCGTTTTTTTTTTCTTATCTGAATCTTATGATTGTACACTTTTAGCTCTGTTAATGACTTTGCAGCTGTGTGTCACTGCTTTGTTTAATCTATTTTTCTATAATAACAGTGTGATTATCAGATGGGATGTTTTTCCCCAACAGAAAGTAATAGCCCGTAGCCCCATTATTTTATTTTTTCTTACTTGGGGGATATAGGACTAAAAGAAAACCTAATATAATACCTTGAGGGTGGTTTTGTACCAGCTAAACAAAAGGGACGATGAGAAAGTAAATTGCAGCCTCTACACGTGTTCTTTTCCCTAAAATCGGATGATAACAAGAAGGAATGCATGTAAAACACACACACACACACACACACACACGATACTTGGGGCAAAGTAGGCAACAAGCGTGGGAGACAGTACACACTTCCCTTTTTTGAAGTTCACAAGAGGTGAGGTTCTTTTAAAACGCTCCCAGGTGCAGGTTTTTCTTAGATATGAGAAGTAAGGGCAAGGAGTTCAGAGAGAGATAGAGAGGAACAAAGAGAGAGAGAGAAGAAAGCAGGGGAGGAAGAGAAGAAAAAATGTAGCAGAGAGAGAGAGAGGGGAGGGCAATAGAGAGAGGGCATACCAGAAAGAGTAGGAATGGATTTGTGTATCCCGCTCGGGGGGCAAACGGTAAGCCACTTTCTGTGTTTTGGAGGAAGTGGATTGATTTCCCCTTCTGCGACCTCTGTCTTCACTCTCCGCTATTGCCAAGTGCAATACAAAATCTTTTAAATGGAGGTGGAAACACACACACAGCACAGACTGTATGGACTCCAAATGTTCCCAGGCATAGTGCACGAACAGAAAGCCGGGCCCGCAGACGTAGCCTTCCACTGCACGCTGGCTGAACCGCTGCACCTCGGCTCCATCCCCGAGAGGAAACGGTTGGAAAAATAAAAGTTGAGTTCTCCTTTCAGCACAATCAGAAGGTGAGAGGAGTGGTTTGATCTCTAGTCAGTTGAAAGAAGAGCTATGCTACTTCACTTTGACTCTATGAAGATTCACCTATGAATTTGGTACTATTCCTAAAGAAATTCAGTCCCTCAAAGCAGGAATGTGCTTGTGAGCCTCCTTCAACAGGTCACGTTCATCCAGCGGGATCAGTTGAAACATAAAATAAAAAAAAGACCTTAGCCTCTTTGGCGTCTCCTTACGGGGCGCCAAAAGTTAATCTGTACACCGTCGGATTCAAAATTAACTTGACCTTCCCCTTTACAGCCTGGCGCCTTCCGTCGAGCCTTTTTAAATGGCACGGGACGGACCGGCGCTGTTTGCCCAAAATGATACAAGCCCGAGCCCCTGAGGCCAGAACGCAAACACAAATTACCTTTAAAAAAAAAAAAAAAAAAGCCCGGGAGGAAGGGGAGGGGGGAGTCGTGAGCGGAAGGGAAAGGCGTTACAGCCGAAGGTCGAGGCAGACCACGGAGCGGACCGCGCTGCCAGCCCCAATGAAAAAAAATGCCTCGTGATTGAGTGCCGTATCTGGGCCCGCGATAAATCACAGAGCTGTAAAACCAGTTCTGTCTACACTTCTCAGCCCGGGCCGACCCTCATAAATTGCCCCCCCCCCCCCCCGCCGTTCCCCGTCCCACCGGCGGCTTCTCACACACACACATGCTTTATGACAAGAAGATCAGACCACTAAATGAACGGAGGTGATGGGCTTGTAAATCGTCCAGGTGGAGACGGGGATACAGTGAGGAAGGTTGTGTCGGTTGACTCTTGACCAAAGACAAAGAGTGAAAGTTTTTGGCCCTCGGGGTGAAAGGAGGTGAGAGTAGTGAGGAAGAGAAAACTCGGATTCGTGGCAGAATACAGTGTTTTACTAAACTTTTTGTCAGGCAAACACGCAGAGAAGAACAGACACGTTAGTAAAAGTTCAACACCAATTTATTTGTGTGAGATCCAAAACGTAGTCAAGACAGTCCAGGTCAATACCAAGCAGGCAACAGGGCTAAGGTACCAAAAAAACAGCAGGCAAAAACGTAGTCAGGAGAAAGCAGGCCGGAGTCGAGAGCAGGCAGACAGGATCAGTACGGAGCAAGCAAAAGGCAGGTTAGAAAACAGCAGGGGTGGAAAATCCAGGTTCAGAAAGTAAAATGACTTTCCAGAGTTTTATTTTGATATTCCTATTAGTTCCATTCTACAGCATGGGGAGGGGCTAATAATTGCAATCACCTGGTTAAGAGCACAGGTGGAGAAAAATCCTGGCAGGACTTTTACTTTCTGAACCTGGAGTTTTCCACCTCTGGAAAACAGGCACAGGTTCAAAAACAGGTTTTGCAAATAACAGGTCCGATACTCTATTACATCGCTATTACATCTAGGCAAGCTAAAACGTTCTGGCAGGGAATTGCAGGAACAGCTCTCTACTTATACTAAATGCTGATTACAGATTGCATCCAGGTGTGGAGGCTGGAATTGAGTGAATCCTCTGATAGGCTGGGCAGGAACAGGTGACAAGCAGGAGGGGGAAACCAGGTCGGTGGGCGGAGACAGGGAGACAGGCTATGAGGAAGAACTGCTGCCAGGATCCATGACACTTTTATTTTGAAGGTGCTTTCCAAAACAAGGTCCCGCGGTGCTGTTTTGGATGCCTGGCATACAAATCGAGTTGCAACATCATGTGAGATAAACTTTCATTTCATTTTAAACTGAGCAACTCTTGAATTACAGCAATAATAAATCCTCGAGAAATATTCATTGAAAAAAAAAAAAAAGTTCCACTGTGATTTGTTGTCAATATTGTTTAGCCCTCATTTGAACGAGACTTATTATCTGTGCTCCGCGCGATCGATCCACGTCAGAGAAAGGCTTCACATTTTTTTTAATCACAGTCTCTGTTCCATTGTCGCTAACAAAGATCAATGCAGTGTTTACCCCCCGTATCTGTGAAACGGCATATTATTAAATCTATGATATTAAAGTCTTTCATAAGATACAAAAACACTTTGTATTGTAACAAGTTGCTACACAAACATGCAACTCCTCTTTGCGCAGGGAAGGAAATTAAATCTTTTACGGGGGGGCGTTTGTGCCCACGCAAACTGTTTTGCGGCGCCGTTTTTCATTTATAGGGCCGTTTCATCAGAATCCCTGTTTGAAAATAGACAAACTCTGACAATAATGTGAGAATTATGATACACTCTCTCGGCAGAGAAAAAAAGCAGCTCTTTTCCATTCTCTATCTCCTTATTTTCAGGGTCAGGCTTTGCAGCCGCAATGTCAGTTTCAGGGCCGGTCTTTTCTCCCGAGCGGCTGAGATGACGCCCCGAAGTGGAGCAGCAGTTAGGATAGCCCACCTCATGAACGGCATGCACCTCTGATCCCGGATCAGCTCTCCTCGGGCCATATTTACAAAAGTTTTTCAAGTCCAAGCTGAAGCTGTGATTCATAAAGCAGCTATGTTGATAGTCTACAGTTTACATTTATTTTCTCCAGTTTGTTTCGGCGATATATAAGAGAAGATAAAACTATTTTTGATCATTACTAAATCTAAGTTTTGTTTTTTATCATACTCTTTCAAATGCTTGTGCTATGTAGTCAGAGATAAAGTCAAAGGACATTTTTATAAATTAGGCCCCTGGGTCTTACTTGCGCCAACATCTCAGCCTACGTTAAAAAAAAAGGATTGGACAACACACACTCCTTCGCCAGAAGAGATTATTTTGCGCTCTGTCATTTGATCCTGTCTGTTTTTTCTTTTTTTTAAATCAGCTTGATACATTTTTTTCCTACACTGCTGTGGGAATTGAGGCTCTGTATGTGTGTCCGAACCTGCTTAGGCTGTGCGGTTCTTTGCGCGTGCACGTGTGCTCCAGCAGTTTTGCGGTTTGTGTGTGTGTGTGTGTGTTGTGCACGTGCTTAATGACTGGATCAGTTGATCCTTGTGCTTAATAGATGGAACGGGCCTAAGATTAGCCGCCCTGCGGCGAGGGCCTAGGGGACTGAGGCATCAGCAGGTACAATACACAGTAATCCACCCTGCTCGGACACACACACACACACACACACACATACAGCTATCACTCAGTATCTTCTTTGCACCATCCTGTTTCTCAATTTCAATCCTTTTTTCTCCCTCTGAACTCTCTAGCCTCTCTTGTTACATTCTATATTTTTCTCCTCCATCTGTCTCTCTCTCTCTCTCGCTCCCTATTTTTCTCTCTTTCTTGTTCTCTCTCTTCACAAAGCTCCTTTACTCCTAATCTCACGCGTTGTTTTCTCCTTGTTGCTCCCATCTCATCTGAGCTACCTCTTAGCCTTGCACTCACTTCTTACCCCATCCATCCACCCATCCATCCCACCTAACTGTTATCAGCTCTCTCCATCCGGCTGTCCTTTACTCCAGGTTATTCTCTACCTTGTGTTCAAGATTTTCACTGATACTGTATTTTCTGCCCTCAAATAAATGCGTGTCTGTGTTTCCACTGAGGTACACAGGGAATGGAACCCCTACTGTGTGTGTGTGTGTGTGTACGGATACCAGCAGGGAAGCTTCCTCGTTTCCCTTGGGCTCTGGTAATTAAAACATCGCCCCGTCCTTTAATTTCCCTTAAATTCACATCAAACACACGGAAGAAGGAACAGGAGGACTTTGTATGACTCTTGCCTCAGTTTGACACAGTTTGTGTGGGTTTGTGTGTATGCCTTCTGCGCCCCTGCGCCTCTTGCGTGCACGCTCGTGCTTCCGTGCACGCTCGTGCATTCTCAAAGACATTAGCTCAGTCAGACCGGATCTCCCACCAAAAAAGAGATTTTACGATGACAAGACTAACCCAGATACTTGAAGATACATCAATCAAAATGACCCGGATATCATTCTCACATTCTTCCGATCAAATCTCCAAGCTGACATTTTCCTGAACTTTTTCACTCTCCCCCCTGCCTGGTATTTTTTTTCGGGGAGGCCTTGATGTTCGCCTCAGACGGTGTTTTCCTTTCAGAAAGTTATCGCTGATGAAAAAGATTTTCAATGGGGCGAGCGCCTAGGAATGGCAACCCCCCCACCCCCCACCCCGTTAACGGGCGGTTGTTTCTGATGTGAAGGGGCTTCGTTAGAGGGAGAGAGTTTGGGGGCGTCGTTAGCGTCATGTTCTCCCCTGTCCGTCATGACACGCTCCTTCACGACACGTTTCATTCCCAACTAGGTCGTTCAGGTTTGCTCGGCAGATGGGAGAGCTGCAGCAATGTAACACACATACATACACACACATACAGTCACACTTCCTCTCCTTCCTCCCGCTCTCTACCTCTTTACCCCATACACCAGGGAAACACTCACACACTGTCGTTCATTCTCTCTCTCTGCGTCTGTCCTGCTCTCATACCCTATTACATACACAATCAGGGAAACACACACACACATTACACACACATTACACACACCTACAACCATTACTCACTTTCTCTCTCTCCATCTAGCCCGCCCTCATGCTCTCGAACTCTATGGCAGGTAGGAGAAACAAAGCAATCACACACTCTCACTTTCTCTCTCTCTCTCTCTCTCTCTCTCTCTCTCTCTCTCCCCCCTCCATCCCTTCTGTTCTCTCTATCCTCGTACACAGGCTGTTGAGAAAACAAACACACACCCGTTGCGACGGGCGTTCTCCCAGGGGGGCGGAGCGGGGTAATCATGCCGCGGCACCTCTGGCAAGGCTAATTAAACCGGTGCATCTGTGCCTTATTCCACATCTGGAGCAGGTGGCGGCGTCGCCCGCGGTACCTTCCCTCACCCTCCCGCCTCCTCGTGACTGCACTGCTAAACAATGACGACAGCAAAGGGCACACAAACAAACACACACACACACACACCTCCCTCCCTCCCTCCTCCTCACCAGACCTTCTGTTCCCGTTCTTCCCCCTTTTCCCTCCTTCCTAACTTTAAAAAAAAAAAAAAGTTTATTTATCCAGGGGGAAGTTGACGGAGCGCGCGACACCCTGTTTGGCAGTTGCGCCCGTTCACACCCAGGAGTTGCTCAGTCTGTTGTTGTTGGCCACCAGAGAGATTGGGGGGCGGGTTACATGCCTTGCTCAAGGGCACCTTGGCAGTAGTGGTTGAGGGAGCACCCATTTCCAGCCAGTTTAGGATTCAAACTCACAGTTGGAGAAATTATAAGAATTACTAATCGTAGGTTTTTCAAATCAACAACAACAAAAATCCCAAATTGCTCCCTTATGAAAATGCGTTCCGTCTATCTGAGGGTCCTTGAAATGAAAATATTTGAGCAAGCCTCGCTCTAGGCTACCGCCGGCCTCTCCTTCCCTCCTGCCTGCCTCCCTTCCCTCTGAAAAAAAAAGCAAAACCTCTCAAACTGCTATTTTTTTTTTCTTTCAAGAAAGATTCAAAAAATCTCAATCGGACTTGGAGTGGATAACTAAAAGTCTGCACTACAGTGAGAGAGAGAGGAGTAGAACTTGACAACTGCGGGGTGTTGAATCAAAAGCCAACAGGGGGCGATCTCGGGGGATTACGCAATCCCCCGGGGGGTGCACGGACATGAATGCGATGTCTGCATCCGTGCTTCCATTGGTGTAAATAAAGATCAATCAAGAGATCCGGCCAATTGGATTCATTTGGACAATCCTGCAGGCTAAATCTCTACTTCTGTTACTTCTACTTCCATTAGAACCCTCCCTATGTTCCTAGTCAGCTCATGCAAGGTCTCCATCGCACTATTATCTCCTTTCTATACTAAATTGTTACGGGGTTTTTCCCATTCAAATGATTTGGCTGATTTCTCGGTGATCTTCCCGCCTTCACAGGATATCCCCTCGAGGCTCGATGACATGCCTGTAACAAGGAGCTTATTGCAGCGTTATTGCTCACTGCGTCGAGAAGGTTCCAGGGGCCTGAGGGGGTGTACGTGATGGCGCTGACAGGTCCCGGGGACTAGGTTGTCATTGTCAGGAGCCGGTGGGGCCGGGCCGGCTTCGACACAGCTGACAAATGCCAGGCGGTGAAACACAGGGCAATATAAACACTCGGGCGGTACGCTAATGGATGCATATCATTCCACGTGCAGGGGGCCTGCGCTCGTGCATGCACAAACACACACACACACACACACACAAGGCGTGCAAAAGAGCACGTCAGCATACATGCACATGCAAAATGACAGTGTAACGTTATTATTACTGATTATTACTGAGGTGCGGCACACACACACACACACACAAACACCGTGTTGAGTCTTTTGGGAGCCCCTGACAGCTCTGCCCTGAGCTTCCAATCCGTCTCGGGGAGCTCCGAACACCCAGTGCAATTACTCTTTCTTGCTGACTGCACCTGCACAACATAATTGAGAAGGCTACTGGGGCTTTGTCACTTAAGGTAAAGATGTAAAGGGAAAAAAAAAAAAGTGTCCTGGCTAAGCTGCAGAACTGCGGCGTGGGGCTATTACAACTCAAACAGTGTGCGTGCGTGTGTGTGTGCGTGCATGTCCATGTGCATGAAAGCATCCTTGTGTATGTGTGTGCATGCGAGTGTTGCTGTATGTGTATGTGGGCGGTAGACCTGTGGGGCCGCGGACCACCTCGACGAAGTGAATTTAAGATCCTCCGCAATAACCTTTTTGTATCGAACGTTGCGAGGCGGGGTTTCGGGGGAAATTGGAAGTTTGAATTCTGTCGAGACGGCATCTGTCCCCCCAGACTGAGCGCATCAAATATTAATGCGCTGCCCGTCGTTTGATGGTTTGAGACCCGTTTTTGTAACGATGTGCGATTTAATTAAGCACAAAGGTGCCACTCGGACTGACTTCTCGAGACCGGGGGGTATCCGGAGAATTCCCCCCGGTCTTACTTTAATGAAACCGGCGGCAGGTCATTGTCTGTAATGAGGAGAGTGACTTGCTTCTCATTATAGGAGCCTCATCGTACGGGTTGCATCTTATTGTACGTATCGCATCGGCCACTCCAGAGTCTTGGCGAACTGAAATATAACGTAAAATGCGATATCTTCATATCGCTCCGTTATTGACTTTTGAAAGATTGCGGGTCACGCGTGTTAATCGTCGCTCCCTCTGATTGAACGGCTTGGGAAACCCGACCACCGCCGTTTCCATTTAACTCATCTGGCACCCAATTAGTTCTAACACTCTAGGCTTTGAGATGAATTTGACTGTTGGGAAATGGCAAGGTCTCTGCAAACAGCGTTCTCAGCAATCTGGCGTACATGCCAGTTTGCTCGGGGTTTTCCGACTGCCTCGCTTCTCGCGCCAAGTCCCGCAATCCTTTTTCTTTCCCGTTTCAGACAGAAGAAGTGAGAGACGGGGTGGTTATTGACATCGAGATCGAGAAGCAGGGGGAGTGTAGTGAACAGGGGATGAGTGGAGGAGATCAGCAGGCTTAGGAATGTGAGCTGAAACTCACAAAGCTTGTATTCAACTCGTATCTATCCGACATCCATCTACTTATTTGAAATGAAACTCTGTTAAACATGAGATACAATGATAACTCTGACAACTTTAAGTTCATTTTCTAATAACTTCAAGTACAACATAATATTTTGCAACACTTCACGAAAGCTTTTATATTTTCTAAACACCGGGGTGTCTGGTGGATCTTTCCCAGGAAAAAAAAATCCCCCTGGCACACAGGAAGCGTTGAATTTCCAGCAACGGTGGTTCGTTTGGAATAAATATAAGAACAGCATTAGCGATAGCGATAGCCGCCATGTCTGAAGAGACAAAGAAAACCCCACAGAAACTCAGAAACTTCATGGACAGAAAATCTGAGGAAAAAGACACTGGATGCAGCAGAGTGATTTCTGGAAAAGTGCAGAGATGATCACTTAGCACCAAAGATGTTGCAAAAAAAGAAGAGGATCTTGCAGAGATCCACCACAATATGTTACTTTTCTTTTAAAATTGATCGACTTTTAAGTTACGCAGTCCAGCCCCTTCTATGTCTCTTCTATGTGTTGAAGGGCTGCAGGTGGAGGAGGTAGCCGGAGGATGTGCATGCATGTGATGCATGCTGTGGATGATGACGCACAGCTAGCTAGACTGGCGGTGTTGGGTTAGCATCTTACTGTAAGGCCCTGATATCCTGACTACCACGGTGCATGTCTCCTCACCTTTGCACCTCCCCTCTCCTCCCCTCTCCTCTCCTCTCCTCTCCTCTCCATGTTTGCGCTACAGACGAGTGGATGCATGCTGCAGATTTCAACAACATCACTTTGAATGAATGAAATTGTTATGTCAAGTCTCTCCAGCTTCTCTTTCTCTCTGACTTCATACTTCATTCCACCGGTTTATATACACACACACACACACACACACACACACACCAGGAAGTCTGTTGAATTGTTCAACGGAGCTTTTTATTGGCTGAAATGTGGAGCTTTTAAACGTTCGATAAAAGCTTGCCCGCTTTTGCCTCTCTCGGCTCACCTCCATTTTCTCTGCTCTCCATCCTTTTTCCCCTCTCTCTCCCTCCTCCTCTTTACACCTCTCCACCCTCCTGCTTGCACTCTAAACTCTTTTCTCACTCTCCTTCCTACTCCCATCCAATTCCGTACCCTCATCTCCTCCTCCTCCTCCTCCGTGCACCCCACCTGTGAAAATGTCTAACTTTCATCCCCTCGCTTATGTATTCCCCCTGAAGGCAGACTGAGCTCTTTCCCCATCTCCTCCCTGCTCTCTCTCTCCCGCATTCCCTCTCTGGCTGTCTCTCCTATTCTCTCTCTATCTCTATCACTTGTGTGCTAACTTGTACAGAAAGCACACGCCCGCTCAAACACACAGACACACACACTCCCTGTCATTTGTCAACAGTGTCAGGTTGGATGGAAAGGAACTTCCCCACCTCTCTCACTCACACTCTCCTTCCTTTATGTCAACAAACCCCCCAGCCCCCCTAGTGCCTCAGCCCCCAGTATCGAGAGCCCCACCCCCCGTAAGTGATAGCAAACAGCTATCCATCCCATGTCACATCACAGGTACAAGTGGAGTAGTTGTAACCGTGGTGGAAAAAAATTTGAACACCACCATTCCTCGACTGAAAGCATTCCTCAAGAACGAGTTTAAAAGGCACAGAGAAACCTGACTCGTTAAATACAACCTCCCAAAAAAAAAGCGCTTCAGTGTAACACTTTGAAGAAATTGAAGACTTTAAAATACGACTTTGAAGGCATTTCTGGCATGCTGTCATACAACTAAATGAACTAATCCTTGAAAAATCAAGTGCAGCGTATTGTGATGTGTTTGCACGTTGAGAAATCCTGAAGCACTTGTTTGATCTAAGCATATACATCACTTTTTTCTCATTTCTGGTCCAGTCTGGCAGCAGATGCATCTCAGAGCCAGGAGAGAAAGAAACATCTATGGAATCAGGTTTGTGCCAATATAATCAAACAAAAATAAGAATTTGAGAGAGAATAAAACTCACTGAAGCAAAAAAAAAAAGCCATCTCAAAAGTAAAACTCATAACGATGATACAGATAATTTGTTTGCAAGTTATAAGTTTTACTTTTGAGATGACTTTTTTTTATTCTCTTGAGAGTTTTATTCTCTCTCAAATTCTTATTTTTGTTTGATTTTTAAGAAGTTTTGTTTGATTATATTGGCACAAACCTGATTCCATAACACCCAGGCACTCTTGACCTCTACATGGCCCTCCTGTTCCTACCTTCAACGTAGAGTTCACAACCTTTCAGTTCTGACAAAACGAGTCAAGTCAAGCATATTTGTATAACCCTTGATCACAGTTACAGTTTCAAAGGGATTTCGCAACCACATCATGAAACAATAAATGGAAAAAGACCCCACCCCGACCTTAGACTCAATGAGAACAAGGAAAAACTCCAAAAAACAGAAGAAACCTTGGGAAAGTTGCCCGAATTCACTGTTAAAAGGTCAACATAACCTATGTGCATTGACTGTGTCACGTACAGCGGGATCCTAAGTAGTGAATACACCCCGGGCCGATCGCGTTTGGACTTGGTTATGTTCGTTGGAGAATAAATATTAACATTAAAGCTATAACAAACCACTCTCCGGCTCCCTGCCCGCTACATTAGCTAGCTCCCAAGTAGTGAGTGATGAGTTTGGTTGAACAATTTCTTCAATATTGCATAACCGCTCATCGCGCAGTGGTGTTTCCTTTTAAAACTAATTGCTTTTACATTGCTGGTTGCCTAAAGATTCATTTGTAAACCTTTGCCACTGAGGCGTCAGAAGCAATTAAGCTGCTTTGAAGTCAAATGACAAAGTGGGAGAGAGAGGGAGGTGATGAAGGGAAATGGGTGAGGTCAGGCTTGTTAAAGTGTTGGTAAATGGAACGATGCGCTACAGCGTTATCACCATGTTAGCATTTATGTGAGCATTTGTCTGTGGGTGTGTGTGTGTGTGTGTTTATTAGCGAGGTAAAGGGAGAGAGGAAAGATGGGCGAGAAGTAGAGGGGAAGGAAGGGAGAGAAGTTGCCTACGCAACCAACAACCCAAGGGGAATTTCTTATATCCTCACATAGCAAAATATGTCTAAAGTTTGTAACGCGACGCTAACGCATGTCGCAATGTCATGTAGACATGACATCAAACACGTAATACCGCTAAACGAACAACTACAAATCAGGGAGCTGTCGGTTCCGGGCACTTACCCACAATCATCACAGTACCCAAATTGTAACTAGCTGACAATGCCTGCTCCGAGTCGGTAAAGTGCCTCAGTGTGACAGCCAGCCAGCCAGCCAGATTGCAGCGGTTCTTGTCATGGGTAATCAGAGGCGCAATGTGATGAAAGAGTTGTCAAAATTTGACAACCTCCTTTTTCTGCTGATATATCCAAAAATATTGGAAATACCTCCTTTTCACATAAGTTCCACACGGGCAAAAACGAGAGAATGATATTCCCCGTCTCGCATTATCGACCTATTTAAAGTTTTTTTTTTCAATCTTTTACTTTTAGCGATTGAGAAAGTTTAAAAGACAATCCTCCAGAGTCACCAGAGTGGGTTTTATAGTGCATGGGTGGAGTTATCACATCCTGAAAGCCGCACGAGGTTATGAACTGCAGTTGAACTTAGTCGAACTTTTGCGCCGGGCATTGCGGTGAAAGCCTCGCACGTCCGAAAGGACAAGTAGCCGGCCAGGAAGGGGAAGACAATCAGAATTGTCCTTTAGCTGCTTCTTGATGACTTTTCACACTGGCCCCAACTTCCCCAAGCATCCTACTGTCCTACCGGAAAGACTAGTCAGATGCGGTTCCCCCGACGGGTGGCATTACTCACAAAACTACCGTGTTCATTACCGCCCCGATGAGCAATAGCCGTTGCCTCGGTTAGCACGCGGCACGCTAACCAATTTAATTTCGTAATTATCGTTCGGTTTTGATGGCCGCCACCGAAAAGGTCGAGATGAGTTTTAGCTCAGCTGGACTCTGCGGAAGCGGCTCGAGATGAAAGAAGAGGCAGCGCGGGGGGGGTGGGGGACTGAGTCACACAGACAGACTCTCCTGCTGAGCGGCTGACACATAGCCGACTGATTGGAGATGGAAGTGCACACACACACACACACTTAAACACGAAGACACTGTCGAGAAAACACACGTAACAAAAACTTGCACACGTAACCAACCACGTAACTCACACATGTACATGCACACACACACACACACACAAAAGACACACGAGAAAACACATGTAACAGACACTCGCAACACATAACCAGCCACGTAACTCACGTGCGCGCGCGTGCACACACACACGCACACACACACACACACTAGCTGGGTAAAGAAGCACCTCAGATCTCTTTCTACATTTCCATCTCATACACATCAATTGCCAAATGCTCCTCCACGTCTCGCCGGGTTTTTCCCCCACGTTCGTTGTGCGTCTCTCGTTCTCTTTTGCCTCTTTTTTTCCCCCTTTCATTCTCTCTCTCTCTCCCCACCTCTCCTTGCTCTCCAGTCTCCTTTCTTTCTTTTTTTTACCGTCTCTGGGATGGAAGACGGACGGCGCTGTAATCACTTGCCGTGCTGTCGTTCTAATGAAAAGCTTTCATGGAAGGCCCGCAGCATTTTATGATGGTTTTGTCTTGCTTTCTCACCCCCCCTACCCCCCCAACCGATGTCCGACTGATGTTTGCGGTCGACTGATGTGTAGTAATGAGGCTCGATCAAACCTGACGCAATTTTAGTTCATCCTCTATTAAAGAGCGGCAGAAATCCAAAATAAATAAATGAACGGATACAAAATAAATAGTCAATTCAACAGTAATTGGTATCCTCTTGCAAAAAACAGCATATTGCCTAAATAATAAAAATACATCATTAAACTTAAAAAAAAAATGGTTACCACAACATAGCAATTAAATTTGGGACAGCAGAACACACACACACACACAGAAGAAAAAAATAGAAAAGCTGGAGCAACAGAGCCCATTCAAATAAATCCAAAACGGCACAATAAAGAAATTTTGAAACAAATCAATCACGCGACCCACACACACACACATCACACTGTAAATACTTACACAAATTGCATTGCACCCCCACCCCCCCTCCATTACTCCCTCCCTCCTATCTCCTCTTACCCTGTCATACCCACAATTCCTGACTCATCAGGCAGTATTGTCATGGCACCCCTCCACCCGCTGCTACACGGGGCTAAATTATTGGTCCCTTTTTAATAAGGCTATGGATTTGTTTGAGGAATGGGACCGGCGCTGGCTTGTTGATTATATCGAAAGCCTGTTGTTTTATATCCTCCGAATGTCAGATTTCTGCTATTTACATCCCTCAACTCCCGCGCGCGAGCGAATGGTTATCGATTCTGCCAAAGATGAATGGGAGCGGCCGCGTGGAATTAAAAACAAAAAAAGATAAAAAGGGTGTGAAAAGGAGGAGGAGGGAGGGAAAGGGGGGGGGGTGGTTATGGAGAAGAAATGGAGCAGATTGCTTAAGGGAAGGAGAGAGAGAGAGGAGGCCTGAAACGAGGTGGTGGGGGGGAAGGAGAGCGGGTTGAGAGAGGAGAAACTGGGCGTATTAAGCTTAACATCTAAAAGAAATTGAGCAACAGACAACGAGTTGCTGATTTGTGGGAACTTTGGCACGAGGGGTTTCAATGTCGGCCGGGTGTCCCTCTCTCAAAACACGGTCCCATGTTTCGCTCCTGGCGCCAGTTTTGGTAGCCTGGGAATCAGTTCAAGATGCGGCGCACTTATGTGACGCCGTTGCCATGTTGAACCAGACTGCATCTCTCCATTCCAATCCTTCACGTTGTTCTTTTTTTTTACCGTTCCGATCCGCGTGCCATCTGCACATATATACACACGCCCCACTGGGGGGTGACGTTGAAACGGGAGCGCGTGAAACGTTTGAACGTACAGAACGATTGCAAATCGACTCGGCGTTTGAAATTTTCAGTCATCGGAGGAGTAAGAGCTTCGGAGGGGGAGAGGAGGGACGAGCGGGAGAGATGACAGGTGATGGGGAGAAGCTAGGAGGAGGACATGGGGGGGGAAGGAGAGGAGGGAAGCGAGAGGGAGATAGGAGACGCTAAATGACAACAGATGAAGAGGGAGGTCGGGGGAACATGGAGTCGGGGAGAAGAAATTGGGTGGACGGCACGGAAGGTAGAAGGGGGGGAATAATGGGAAGAGAGTGATTCTAAAGAGACGACAGAATGAGGTGGGGGAGAGAGACGGAAGGGAAGGCAGTGACCGAGTACAGAGAGATGAATGACATTTTGGATTCTCTCAGCAATAAAGTGTCTCCCCAGACACAGGCTGTCTGCGTTTAGATAGAGGCCGTCGCACTGAAGGGCTCATTTGCCTTTCAGTTGCTCATTACATCCAACCCAAATTTATTTCCTCCTGTGGGAGCCCAGGGTTCCCCCGGTGGTCTGATTGTTTGTGTGTGTGTGTGTGTATATATATATTTGTGTACGTGCACGCCTGGGTACGTATGTGTTTATATGTGTAGACGTGCATGTTTGTGTGTGTGTGGCTGCTCTGTATGTGCAGTATGTGCAAGTGTGCATGTTTGTGGTTTGTATGCATTGTTGTGTGTGCGTGCATGTGAATGTGTGTGTGCATCCTACTGTGTGTGTGTGTGTGTGTGTGTGTGTGTGTGTGTGTGTGTGTGTGTGTGTGTGAGTGAGTGAGTGTGAGTGAGTGAGTGTTACCTCATGATTCTCTTTGTACACAACTTTATCGACACTACTGTGCTTGAAATGACCCAAGTTAATGATTTATGCACAACACACACACACACACACACACACACACACATACACAAGCTGCTTGCATTCTTATGCCGAAGGCATACCCTTTCCTAACTTAGATATTGAAACATGGAGGCCTCATGGCATAAATGTTCTTGAACCTTCCTTCATAATGATTTCCTCCATATGGTTCCCAATAATATTCTGCTTAGAGCCAACTCATTGGAACTGACACACACACACACACACACACACACACACACACACACAATCATAGGCAGCCCTTCTGTGCTACATTAACTGCAAACCTCATTTCCCCACAAAGAGAAGCCACCGGCTGAAAATTGGCTGGGACGAGTCATTAAACCTGTGTCTGACACACACACACACACACACACACACACATCTGTTATACAAATGACCCCCCCCACCCACCTGTGTCAGTGTAGCAGGTGATATCCCAGTGCCCACTGAGAAATGATTGCCCCTTTGATGAAGGAGGGCTACTGTGTGTGTGTGTGTGTGTGTGTGTGTGTGGTACAGGTGTGCATGTGTATATGCATGAGTACCTCTCATGTTTGTCTCTTGATGCTCATGTGTACATTTCATTAAGAGTGTGTGTGTGTGTGTTGCAGACCTACATGGACTGGTAATTGATGGTGACTGTTAGGCTGGCAGATTAAGATACATGGGGTTGCCCTGCGGGAGAGAGGGGAAGGAGAGAGGAAAAAAGAGGGGAAGGGGAGGAAGATGGAGGAGGAGGAAGGGAGGACAGATAAAGGGGAGGTGATGAGAGAGAGAAGAGGAGAGGGATGGAAGAAAGTGGAGGAGAAGTAGAAGGGGAACGGGTGGAGAGAGGAAGAGGGGAGGCGATGGATGGGAGGGAGAAGAGAAAGGGGATAGGACAAGAAGAGGAAAGGAGATGTAGAAAGGAAGTGAGGAGAGGAAGAGGGGAAGGGGAGGAGAGCTATTGGGGAGATGGGTTAGAGAAGTACGAGGAGAGGTAGGGGAGATAGAGGAGAAGAAGATGGAGGAGAGGGATGGGAGGAGGAGAGCTACGGGGGGGCAGACAGTGAGCATGAAGAGGAAGAGAACCTGGAAATGATTGCTGGCCTCGGATCAACCGCTGCAAAGCCGTCGGGGCCGGTTTGAAGCCGACCTAGCGGGGAAGTGGGGACGCCCTAATAACCAAAACTAATGAGGATCCTTCTCACACCGTGGCCTGTTTCTATCAGGGTTTGGGACCCCAAAAAGATGTCGCGCTCCTCTTGCATTGATTTCACATCCCCTCAAAAATATCAGAAAAGCCCAATTTTTACCATGTTCATACTTCTGATGTACTTAGATGCAACAATGATTCTGAGTCTGTACAAGGCAGGGCACTGGAAGTAGCCTCAGTTAAAGGGGCTTTAAAGGGTAATTCTGGTATTTTTAAACCTGGGCTCTATTCGTACATATTAGTCATTTATACCACAAAATAGGGACAAAAAGTTTTGGAATTGCTCCAGTAGATTGCCTCAGCCAGCAGTCGCAAAACGGGCTGCTATGGCTGCGTGATCCGCAGGGGCAAGTGTGCCCGATCAAAGTACGTCCACTGAAAGTGCTTGTTTTTGCCACTGACAGGCTCAGATTGTTATTGGAAGTGTCTGACGATTTCTGGTTAAACAAAGGTCTATCTCTGTAGGGATCCTTTCCGTAATGTTGTCAGACACTTCCAATAACAATCTGGTACTTTTTGTACCTATTTTGGGGTATAAATGAGCCCAGGTTTAAAAATACCGGAATTACCCTTTAAGTAATTGGTGCCTTTTATCAACCTCTATCAGCAACCAAGGAATTACAGGTTTCTGGCCCAGATTATGGTAGTCTGTAATTGACAAGTCACAGTTTCACAATAGTAATGTAGATAATTACAGCAGCGATCCAATAGAAACGTCTAGTGAAGAGGTAATGCATCATGATGTAAAATACTGTAATCGTAACGCCGCTGTATCATTTGCTTTTAACGCGTTGCGATGCTGATTACTCGCCGGTAGCCCCATCCTCCGTCTTTGACCGATCAAATGCAAAGTCAGGGAGGAGGAAAAGATAAAAAATAATAACCTTGATGGATGCAACTTTGCCCTAGGTGGGGCAAATTGAGGCAAGGAGGCGTGCAATTCGGCGACTCGAGCGAGGAATTCGCTTGATGCAGTTAAGCGAAAGCCAATCGGCTTCAAGCAGGACTCTACATATGTGCCTCTAAATTACGCGCTCTACGGTTTCCATGAGCTGTATGAGGTGAGAAGATGAGCGAGATAGCCAACCAGTCAACCAGTGCCGTCAAAGCTCATTGTCAGGCGATCATCGTGAAATTTCACCCCGCTTCCTGTCCGAACATGCACTCATCGTGCAGCACCTACAGAGAGCAGAGACATGGATATACAGGGGAGGGCTGATTGGGGTAAACCTTGTTGCCCTGATGCCCCCACCCCCCCTTGCTACAAATTCATGACCATCCTTGGTTCACAGGAATTTTTTTGTTACAGCCATTGTCAGGGTGCTACGGTCCTGACAATGTACTATTATTTGCTTCCAAGGTAATCTAGGAATTGAAATTGTTGAATGGAGTTGTTTCACTTCAGCCGACGAAGGGTCACCTTGAAATTTCATGTGTTTTTGAAGAGGCCTATATATCCCCGGCTATATATTGAAAAGCCCATTGTTAAAATCCCATTCAAAAGATCATAAAGGGTGAAGTTCATTATTTAATATCTTTACAATACAGACGATCGGAGTCTGTAAAAAGTTTTACCGTTCTGTTAACCAAGGACGTCCCGCTATCGTACCATAATACGTTTTAATTCCGTGCTGCCGGCGATTTTGTAAGAGCGGGCGTGGCATACCGTTTTTTTCAAATGGTAGCTATCTCATTTTGGAATGAAACTCGTCCTTTGCTACACAGTGAGCCTATATGTGAGAGCTGAGCCCATAAGCTATCTGGCTGCCTTGTCAGCAGCACCTCAGGACTCCGCGTGGCTTTTAAGAGGCAGAGAAGATGATGATGGCGGTGGTGGTGGTGGTGGTGGTGATGGGAGGGATGGGGGGGGTGATGGCTGTTGGGCGCGGTAATAGCCGTCCACTATTGATGTGATGTGGGCTCCTGGGCCTTTTGAAGTCAGATGTGTCGGGAGTGTGTCAGCCGAGGTGTGGGATGTGTGTGAGTGGTTTCTGATGAAGGGATGGATAGTGGTAGTGGACTCCTGGATGGAATTGTAGCTCAGAGTTTTTTGTTTTTTTCTTCGACATCTAAGAAACTTTTTTTTGTCTCTGTGTGTGTGTGCATGTGTGTGTGCGTGTATTTATACGGTTGCATAGTGAAGGATTCTAGGTGGTTATTATATATATATATGTGTGTGTGTGTGTGTGTGTGTGTGTGTGTGTGACCTCCCAGTCAGTCAACAAGCAGAAGTTGTTATAGCACCACATCCATATTTTATCCTATTCAACGGCCACCGTTGTTGTGCGTCTGGTTCCACGTCTCTCCAAGAGGCATTGTAAATAGAAAAGCGGTCAATTTAGTAGTTATTCTGTTATTCCTCTGGTACTCCAAAATCCAGGTTTAATCCAGATTTCTGTAAATGGATGTGGGTAGGGCATGGACAAATGGCCAGGGATTTCTTTTAGCAAACTGTTTTATTGCTCACCAAGGAGATTTCAGTTGTGTTTTCAGTTTCTGCCTTCTGCTGCATACCCTATTCAGTAATAATGAATTTGGACAATGAATTAGGGGTGATGGGGATGGGGAAGCGCGCACCTATGGAGGGTTTTTCTGGGTAAATGAAAAAAAAAAAAAAAAAAGTGCTTTGGGAGAAAGTTGTTTATTTTCGACGATATTGACCGTACTGACCTAGAACCATGGGAATAAAAATGAATGAATTCAAAAAAAAAAATGGAGTGGTCTTCCCCCTCGAAGAGCATCGGGAATCACACTCCTTTGCTTGAACCTTTCGACCGCACGGCTTACTTGACCGCGACATCCACGTCGTGCCTCGAAAAACACGATCTGCACCATTCCTCCACCGCTTCACGCCCCCTTAACCGTTGAAAAAACGTACTTTTCTTCACTCTTAAGACCCTGTTCTTGTTGGAACACCATCACTTGTACCATTAACAAACATCCTTGTGAATCCAAAGCCAGCTTCGGTATGTCGTACATCATTGTGAACTTTTGCTTCTTCTTCTTTTACAAAATGTCCATGAGATCCAGGGGTGGGGTAGCGTTTGAATCGGTGTCCTTAGCTGTGTATGAATTGATAGTACATTTGTACACATAGTACAAATTAAAGTACATTTACACTAAAATCCTTGTAAAAAAATCTATTATGTACGTTAAAGTACAGAAAGGTGAATATAACAATTGTAGGAAAGCTTACAGGGTTATAAAAGAGCTTATACAACCTCAGCCCCGAGAACCGTGACATCTTTGCCAGAACTTTGAACCTGTTATGTTGTGGTGTACATTACTTAGGTCGCCCTGCTGACCCCTGTCGTTGCCACACCACCCACTCGGTTGGCCATTATACGGCTCAAAGCTCAGCGGTTACTGCCTTTACTCGCTGTTAAAACCCTGTGCGCCTGTCCCTCCAGCTTCTCCTTCGCTAACGACCTTCCTGTTTCAACCGCTGCCGAATGAGTCAGGCAGAGATGAAAGATTATTGGGAATGCAGTGAAGGACATTCAGGGGGGATGATCTCCAGATCCGGGGAGGGGGGGGGGGTTGATGGATTTGCAGAAAGACAGTCACACTTTTATATCACATGATTAGTATTAGGGTTAGAGCGCTATATTGGGCCGATGTTGGCCTTTTATGAAATGGCGGATATCGACCGCGTCATCCAGGCTCCTCCCTCACCACAGCTACATCAATTCTTCATTCAAAAGGCGTAATGTATCCCAGAGTTTCGCCCACCGCCGAATAGGTGGGGTGGGTCGCCCTGCCGTAAACAGCAGCCCAACCCAGAATTTCATTAGTGTGGGTCTCAATGGAGAGTTTTAGTTCCCCATGCTCTAAATGCTGTTTCAGAGGATTTCCTACCATACAAATTCTGGATTTTTGTGGCATGAATATCAACTTTAAACATAAGACTGAAATATTGGCGCAAAGAATCTGAAGCTTCAATCCTGTACCAATTTTGGTGTCGATATTGGCCTTCACTGGCTTTATTTCTCACTTCATGGATGGATCAGAAATGTGTGCCACACACACACACACACTTCCCTGCACATACCCGGCCTGCATTAATCAGGACAGATAGTCTTTTAAAAAGTACGGAGGCACCCCCCCGTTCTAACAGAATTCTTTGTCTGTTCCGGGGGGAACGGTGTGAGACAGGATTAAGTTGTAATTCAATTTAGGGAGATTAAATTCAGTCGGTTTCAAGCTGGAAAAGCAACTCGGAAGGGATACGGCAGCAGTGGAACTGGGTTAGTCAGCTAAGAGGTTAGTTTTTATTCTACATATAGACACACACACACACACACACACACACACACACACACCTGTACACACACAGAGACTTGGACATAGACACACACACAAACATACATACAACACAAAATGCAGGCACACACACAGACAGACATTTCCTCCATCTCAACCTCTTAGTCACCTCAGTCTTTCTAGCTCTCTCGCTCTCTCACACTCACACTCACTCTCACACACACACACACACACACACACACACACTCTGTATTTGAACTGGAGCGAGACCAAAGGGAAGCTATCGCCGCATCATTACGGCCTGTAATGGCTGCCAACTCATTATTAGCCTAAGTCTTCCCTTTCATAATCACTCATTATCTATTAGTCATGAAGGCACAGCCGTCATCAAAGCGAATGAGGGAAACTGGCTGTCGAGCGAAGGCATCCGGCCATTGGAGTCGAGCTGCAATGTCGGATTGTTGAGGGCATAGAAAGCTCCGCCGACAGGGCTCTCGTTCCCCTCTCTCTCTTTCAATTCAATTCAAAGGGGCTTTATCGGCATGGGAAACATACGTTTACATCGCCAAAGCAAGTGTGAAATAAAACCAAAAAAAACGTACGTACAATTAAAGATATGCTAGAATGAAGAAATGTGTAAACAGAGCTGCAACGTTGCAATCAAATATATAAATAAGAGTAGGTAGAATGAACTTAAAAATACAAAGAGATAAGTAAAGATAAACTTAAAATAAAAGTAGAAAAATGTGGACATTGCATTTAAAAGTGAGAACTGTGTAAACACTAACAATTTTTTTTCTTTTTTTCCTCTCTCTGTCATTCTCTCATCTTTTTTTGTCCTTTTTCTGCAGGTCACTCTGTTTCTCCTCCATCCCTCCTTCTATTGCCCTTTTACTTTTCCAGCTCTCTCTACCCTGTGTTCATTTGTCTCTGTCTTTTCATTGTCTTTTCTACCAGTGATGTATAGAAAAAAAAAAAAGAAAAAAAGTGGGTAAACTATGACATCCGGTTGGTGAGCATCATAATGGCAAACATCCATCATAAAGATATTTTCAGATGAGGGTTATTTGATCACTTCATAAAGATTCCTGTCAGGCTAAAATTCCACAATTAAAAAGGAGGGTAACCTGACCTCCACTACACCCCTATTTTCTACTCTCTCTCTCTCTGTTAAATAAATGAGTTCAGCCATGCTTTGTCTCTGCAATGACACAACTGTAGTGATAGCCTGCCTATTGTCCCGCTTGCCCCCCCCCCAACCCCGAGTTGTCAAGTGGACATGGCCCCTTTTATCACCCGAAGCATTAACAGGGAAAAAGGCTCAATACTTACACTGTCCACCGCTGAGCCTGAGAGAAAGAGAATGAAAAGAGAGACAGAGAGAGAAATGGATAGCTAAGGGCAGACAAAAATGAAATGAGGAAAAGAGAGAGAAAGAGGTAGAGCGGATGGATCTAGACACTTTCAAAATGAGCCCGGAGAAAAGAGCGTTTACAGTAGAGCGTGTCGATATGAATGCTAATGCTGCAGGACATCGTTCCCACTCTCACAAATAGAAGATTGGATCTCTCTCTCTCTCTGTCTTTTTTTTTCTTTCAATTCTGTTTTCTCTGCCCGGCTTTACCTCGCTTACTCACCTTTGAATGGACGCTCCTTCTCTTTGTGTGTGTGTGTGTGTGTGTGTGTGTGTGTGTGTGTGTGTGTGTGTGTGTGTGCGCGCGAGAGCCATCGGATGATATTGGCTTTCTGAGAGTTGCTTTTCCCTGACTTTTCACCTCACCACTCTGATCTTTTATCACCCATGTGCACACACAGACATAAACTTGCACACACACACACAACCCAAGTGGGTTTCAATAACAGATTATTACTGACGCCCACTCTCTCTGCTAACCTTTAGTCTCGTGCATGCGCGCACACACACACACATACGCTTATCGATCGGACCTATTTTAGAGCCTCACATACATTTCCTGTGAGCTTGTAGCCCCTCTTAAATCATTTCATCTAATAACTAATCTGTGTGTGTGTGTGTGTGTGTGTGTGTGGTCAGCAAATAAAAAATATAGCATTTATCACTATAGCTCAAGTCCCCTCATAGCCGTCCTGTCCCCCATAGCCTGTACCCAGAGCAATATGGAGGATCACAGAGGAGAGGAAGCGCACTCATCTTTGCTGAGCCAATGATCCATAAAGCAATATGGGAGTTTATGAGCTCTCAATGTTGTTCAATATAGGGGCAATGTCCAATATAAGTATGCAATAGTCAATTTTTTTCCTTTCTTTCTGAACTTTCTGAAGTCTAGTTTTACAAGCTACCAGTTACTTACAATGGAAGAAGGTGAAGTACAGCCAAGCTATACCCTCAAGAGAAAGAATCTACCTCTGCAGTGTCTTACAATAAAAAAAATCACATGACTGCAAGGAATACAAGGAATGTTCACTGGATGTACAAAAAAAATAAAATGTCAACTTTTTTTTGTATGTATTGTCCATCACTTTGATGCTAGTCTGCCAGAGACGATAGTCTAGACCTAAAACCAAAAACAAACAACACAATTTGGGTTCTGCAAAGAAAAAAAAGTAGAAGAAATGTTAACTTACTGTTGCATGTGAACTTAAAAAATAAAGTTCAATAAAAAATGGAGCTTTAGTAAGGTTAGGGTTAGGGGCCACTGCAGAAGTCCATCTTCATGCATTTATCGTTTTTCCTTGATGCAGACAAATACAATATTATACAGTGTATATTTTTTATTTCATACAAAGTCTATTGAGCATTGAGCAGTTAGGGGGCTGAGTGCCTTGCTCAAGGGCATCTACTTCACTTTCCCCATGCACATTTTCCCAGCCGGTCCAGGGATTCGAACTGGCAACCTGCCTGTCATAAACCCACATCTCTAACATCTCGGCTTCTGGCGCCCGACTTGGCCGCGTAGCACAAAGTTAGTATCTCGTAACTCATATGTCATAACTATTGTCTCTCAATCAACTAGTTACCAGAAATGAAAGTTTAAAAACAATGGATGTGAATAAGGATGTTTGCCAGAGCGTGTTGAGACCTGCCACCCCTGGTGCCTTTGTTTTTCTCACAGAGATTTTGGAGACTTTCACGGTTTTGTGTGTGCGGTTGGCAAGTTGGAAGGTTTAACCTGCGCGTGTACATGCACGTGCATTTATGAGTCTTGTGTGGCTAAAACCAACTGAGAATTTGATACATACCCGTTCCAATTTGCTTGTACTTCCCACACGGCCAACGCAACGGCTTTCCCGCCGCTATAATATCTTCAAAGTCTTGTAATCTCGGCGGCCGAGTAAAGTCTGCCAGTGAAACCCTCTGTAAAGGTCAACCAACGCGATTTGAATATCTTTGATTAAACGGCAAGCCTTTGCCAGACCCAGACTGTAGGTCACTGCCTCAGAGAAATGATATCCTCCCCCCCCCTCCCAACCCCTCCCTCGTCCCTTCCCAAATCTCGATCTCAGAGCTCCCTCATTGTCGCGGGTCATGTCTGCACTCTTTTCAATAATTTGGGTAATCTCCTACCCCGCTCTTTCTCCAGCCTCTGTGTCCTTCAATCCTTCCTCTCATTTTCTCTTGCTTTCCCCCCTTACTTCTCTCACTTCTTTTTCTCTCTGTATCTCATATTCACACTCTGTATTCTGTTTGAGCTTCCACAATCTCATGTGCCAAAGTTTTCTGCCCTATTCTCTTCCTTCCTCCTCTGCCTCCTCTCTCTTTTCCATTCATTCTCTCACTGTTTATTATACTCTGTGCTATACAGTAATCATAGAGTGCTGCAGGGATGACGTATTTTTGTAGGCCAACCCGGAAGTTAGCATCGCCCTGGTTCCCTCGACAAAAAGCCAATGGGATTTTACCATTGGATTTTGGATTATTGCAGAAAATAAGCTCTGTGGCAAACAAAAGTTTATGATATGATGACACGTTTTGTTCAGCAAGATGGTCTTCACAAATGAACACCACTTTTATGATTTTTGAAGCTTAAATGCAATCGCCAGAAGTAAAAAGCTAACGTTAGGCTTTAAACGAACTACATCACGGTCACATGACTTCAACGTCACCGCCACTAAAAATACTGAAAATACTATAAATTGATAAATCTACATGTTGGAAAGTTTGAGTTATAATAGTTTGCAAGAGCGTGAGTATAAACACAACTAGAGGCTGTAAAGGCGGACTAGTGAGTAGATGGGTTACCGTGTTCGGCGTGATTGCGTTTAATGTCCCCGACAACCTCTGTAGTCTCATTTAGCCACTTGTTAGCAACCGCCTTTTTTAAGACACGCAAAAGCTTCAAAATTCAAAAGTGGGGTATTTACTGACGTATTTTATGTCGTAGAACACAATGTGAAAACCTCTTAAGCTTGTGTCAACCACAGACCTTATTTCAGGCATCTAACCAAAAATCCATTCAAAAAACCCATTGACTTTGAGACGAGGGAACCGGAAGTGCAAAAATGCTAACTCATTTCTGGATTTTAAGACTCCTGCTCCTTCCTGCAGCACTCTATTGAACCCTGCACCTGAAGACAGGAGTTGTAGTTCTGCAAATGTTTCTCAGAAGCAGATCTGCTCTGGAGGCAGAAATAATCTCATTGGTTGAGTTAAACCTCAGTGGGTGGAGCCAAGGACAGTTTTTCCGACTAAGTAAAGTTAGACTGAAGTCCAGTGAAAAAGGAAAGGGGTAAGAGAGGAGATAGCTAATATTATGAAGTCTAGTGCCCTTGGTACTACCTGAAAAATGCTGTCTAGCTATACTCGTCTAGGTTAGCTAATTAGCCTAGCTACCAACTTCAAACCAGCCATATTAGCCTTCAAACTAGCCTTACTAACTCGTTAGATAGCATGCTGACCTTCCAAGATCATGAATGAATGAGTTCCTTCTTCGTCATTCAGCTTTGCCAGTTAACTAACTTGCGGACTGAAAAGCTGTGGTTCTTTGGCTCCGCCCATTAAGGTTAAACTCAGCCAAAGTGACTATATCTGCCTCCAGAGCAGCTCTGCCTCTGAGAAATGTTTGTATTTAAACTCCAATCTGCCCATGCATCTGTCTCTCTCTTTATCTATTTCTCTTTCTTCTTTCTCTGTCTCTGTCACGGCACTCGATCATCCCAATTACTGTCTTTAGATTTGACCATATTTGTATGAGTCATCGTTTTATGTGTTAACTCACTCAAGGAGACAAATTGCCTCTGAGCGGATATTAAACTTTCTCTCTAATCTCTCTCTCTCTCTCTAGTTTGTCCTGGCACAGAGAACAAGTTGAGCACTCTGTCCGACCTCGACCAGCAGTACCGCACCCTGAAGAAACTCTATGAGAACTGTGAGGTTGTCATGGGCAATTTGGAAATCACCAGCATCGATCGAAACCGCAACCTCTCCTTCCTCAAGGTATGAACGCTAAGGAGCTATCTCTGGTTCATTTTGTTCCGCTAGCGTAGATCATTCGGTGAGTTTATGAGCTTATAATACTAATTCGGGGCGGTTGGGTGACCCTGCGGTTGGAGATCATCCGATTACCCGGGTTCAAGACCCGTGTCACCAAGCATCTGCCAGGCTAAAAATGTCCTTGAGCAAGACACTGAATCCCTACCAGCTCCAGGGGTGCAGTACTGCAGCTGACCCTGTGCTCTGACATCTCTGGAAGGAGGATTTCTCCTCAGGGATCAGTAAAGCATCACACATTTTGTTGTGTATGTTCAGTAGGTGATATAATAGAATTTGTTGATTTTTTTTTTTTTTTCAAGGACCTACATTTGTGGCATACAGTGGTGACTGACAATATTTACATTTGGATGCAATAAGTGAGAAGGGATGGGTTCAATGTCTACGTTCACACCTCGGGCCTTCATGCTCAATTCCAAATTGCTGCTCATATCAGATTTTTTTGATGAATGTTTACATCTATTCTAGGATGTAATTCATATCTGATGCCGATATGATCTCACAAAGCAAAAGACACATATGTGCAGAGTAACAATAAGAAAAATATGTCAAATCTGTCAAAACCTTCTCATGCTCTCCACTAGCTAACATGAAGGGACTCCAAAATTCAATAGTCACATCACTCAAATGTGTTTTGACTGAATTGAGGCGTCTCCCCAAATACCAATCAAGTTGTCTGTTTCGCTTTCTTGCCATTGGTGTGTGTTGTTGTGCTCCATGCCAAGCTGCAGTGGGCATCGATATTATGACAGTTATTGCAGGTGAGATTTGCTTATTATCATTGCAACAAACTCACAAACTGTCATTTGAGCGTTCGAGTTGTGTGTCTGTCACATGCCTTGGAATCCGTACCATTTTATACTGTATACCCATGTTGTCTAGCTTGGAACTGAAAAAAACTCAGCTTTTTTCTGTTTATACGAATTAAAAGGTCATCAGATCCATGGCGCGTGTGAGGGAACAAATTGCAATCGGCTGTGAAAGTAGTGTCCTACTAAATTTGAGTGATACCATTAACACATTTCCAGTACAATGCAATGTAATGATACTGCAAAAATAAGCAGCATTGTAAGAATGACTATGGGAGATATGTGTGTGACACAGTGTTATGCAAGCAGACGAGCAGTACTGAGAATAACGTGCTCCCATCCTCTCCAGCTGAACGCAGCAGTCCCCTGGTTCTATGCCCCGCTGTGTGTGTGTGTGTGTGTGTGTGTGTGTGTGTTTGTATGCTCGTGCATGTGTCAACGGGTGTGCGTTTAAATCCACAAATCCACTCGTGTGCCAATTGCACGTGCACGTACATGCCAACACCCCCCCCCCCCTCCTGCTGTTTAATGAAGTGAGGTGTGCTCTAATTACTGGGCCAGTGCTCCCAAATGAATACCATAAACAGTCCCATCAGGCCCGGCGTCATTAGCGCAACAATTAGGCATCTGGGGGATTGCGGGGGTGTGGAAGTATTTGGTTGCCATAGGCAACTGTAGTGATTATCCTATTGGTCGCTAGGGATATCAGATAGACCCCCGCTCCCGCTTTAAAGCAGGAAGTGTTTCACTATAGCTGCCCGGATGTGTTGGACATTGTGATGGTGATGTTCCTATATGATGTTCCTAATAATAATAATATACTTTTTTTTATAGAACTGTCAAACGTTCAGCAGCAAAGCCAGGCTGCCTCACGTGTTGGCAAAAGATCTCTGAGATAATCGTGTTTCATCAATGAGTCTTATATTTACAATTTTTGCGATACATTTCAAATTTGCAATTAAAAGCAGCAAATAGATGCAGTTCATATGAAGTTCAACACACACACACACACACAAACAAAGGCGTGTGTGTGTGTGGGGGGGTTATTTTAGTAGATTCATAAATATTGAGCCGCGGGCAGGCTGCAAATACGTACGAAGCACCGAGGCTGCCGCAGTGTCTGATTCTCACTGTTTTTCTTTCAAACAGCAGCCTGGGAGGGCTAGACGGACAAAATGTATGGACAGAGGGGAGATGAAGGGAAGGAGGGGAGGGAGACGAGAAGGATGGAGGGATGGATGGATGGAAGGGAAGGAGCTAGAGGGGTGTCACTTTTATGGCACTCAAAACATCTGCTGTGCTAAAATTGCTATGTTCAGCTACTGTGCCGCGGGCCGTGTGCGTTTGTTTGTGTTTGTGTGCATATATCTGTGTATTTGTAGATGCCTGTGTGTGTGTGTGTGTGTGTGTGTGTGTGTGTGTGTGTAAGAAAGACGTGAGAGCTAGAGATAGGAGGCGATGCAGGGCAGAGAGACGGAGGGGGAGGCAGGGTAAGGACGGCGAAGGAAGACTTGGGTGGTTTTTTGCCCGGTGAGATCCTGACAGGTAGATGGATGAGATAGGCTCTCCGGCCCGCTCAGGGTCCAGCGTTCCCTCACTTCACGTCTCTCCATCTTTCCCTCCGTCTCTCCCTCCCTTCGTTAGATCCAGAGGGAGTACAGAAGAACCAGAGATGTGATAAAGTTCATTTTCAGACCTGGGTTCAGTTGTATTCACAAATAAAGCGGCGTGTTTGCGTAAAAAGAGCAGATTTAGGTACAGTCCTGTCGCGACGATGACGTAGCGTTATCTCTGAGTACGAGAAGAGGATTGTGGGAGTTGCAGCTATGATGTGTACATTTACACAATAATACCACTTCTACTTCATTTCATTTCTAAAATACCTGCTCAATAAACAACAGACATTTTGTGGAAAATGATTTGAAGTGATGAAGTTTTGATAATGCCCTTATTGTGAAGAGAAGCGTCTTGATCCCCGCGGCGCTGTGCTAAAACCGAACAATAAGAGATGTGTGCAAATCCTGTTTGACCCAGGTCTTGAATTTACACACTAACACGTTGAAAAATCACTTCTGACTGACAACGGTGCAGAGCGTGCAGGCTTTTTTTTATATCACTTTAATCTAGTTTGATGCCACCCATATTGAATTACCACAAGCGTAGAGGTCAGCCAACCCCTCACGTTAATGTCCGTCTTATTCAGAGGATGGAAAGAATCCAAATTGTGGTTATATTCATCAAGAGTAGCTCCTATCTGGGAAATTAAACTCTTCTTTCCAAATCCCCAAATCCAACATTTTTACTAAAGGTAACTTTGAATGTCACTTTTTGTACTAGTAAAAGTTTTCCTAAAGCTAGAAAACCAACTTGGGGGCGGAACTGAGGTATTTAAGTTGTAGTTACAAGTACTGTTATCACATTTGAAATGATTCCTGCCGGATTCCTGTTTTACCATCAGTCATTTTTACAAATATTGTATTCACACCAGCAATAAACCCGGCCCGGTGTTGACAGGTAGCAGCGTAGCGCCGTCTCCCTCGGCGTGCGCACCTCCCTCTCTCCCGGCAGACCAGCCACGGAGCACCAAGGCCGCCAGTCCGCCAGGTTTCCAGGCGCATCCCGCCCCAACCCCGACTGGGCAGCCCTTCCAGGCTGCGCCCCGGCTGCGTCCTCCGCGGAGCTCGGCCGGTCGTCGCCACCGGCGACGGCCGCTTCCCAACTCCGTCTCTATGCTCGCGCCCTCGCCTCCGTCCCGGCATCCCAGCCGCGGACCCCGCTCTCACTCCGTCAGCCTCTCACACTCACGCATGCTTCCTCTCGCACATTCACACACAGGTTAAAAAGGACCCAGCTGCAATCAGCCTCAACTGGCTGCAGCTGGTTACCGGATCCAGGGAAGAGTCAGTCCACCGACTCAACTCTCTCCTGGATCCAAGCTAAGCCTCACCCCCACCCTCCCCCAGTCTGCCACAGTATGTCATTCAATTCTGTGCTTGTTTCATTTACTTTTCATATAATATATATATATATGATATAATATAATTATATATATATATAATTCCGCCACCCGTTTTATGCTTTGAAACACGGGAACTCCTAGAAAATCTGCCTTAATCATGATGTTAGCTACCTTAAAGCTGAGTGGTCGGCAACAAGTGGTCAAACTTCACCCCTTCTGTGAGGTATTTCAATCTGCGTTACTCCAAAAATTCACTGATATCGAAATCTCACTTGCGTCAAAATTCTTAGCAAACAAGGTCTTCTTTCTCTTCTTTCAGTTTCTTCTTTAGTGGAAAAAGGAGTTGTTTTGAGGTATTTTTAGAGGAAAGATAAAGCGTTTTGTGAATACAGGCACATGGTAGTCCGAAGGGCATTACCATGCTGCTGCTGCCTGGCATAGACCCTCTGTCTAGTTTGCTGGCCGGGCTCCCCTGGCCACTGTCTTGTCTGTCACTCAGAATGACCCATTTTTCCCAGAAGTGAAGTGGGGAGTCGCGCCAAGTGGCCCGCGGTGGCCCGCGACCACCTAATGATGTCACCTAGGCTGAAGGACTCTTCATTAAAGCCTGATCAATCTGCCGGCTACGCTGCAAAACACGGGGCTTGATGCCAGGGCTTGGAGCTGAGAGCGGGGGGGGGGGGGAGGATGTCCATACATAAACCCAAGGCAGAGATATACAGGCATGGGTTGCTTACACACACACACACACACACACACACACACACACACACACACACACACACACACACACACACGGTCATGTATTCATGCTTAAACGAGCCAGGCCAGAACTCTAAACAGACACAACACACACATATACATGTATTCATGCATACACAAGCCACCACACACACACACAGAAATGCGTGCACAGTGAGGGTGTATGTTTTAGTCCTGATAATCTCGAATTCCCAAGCTGCACTCCTCCTGATATTGAGGACTGAATATATCATAAGTAAGGGATACACACACACACACACACACACACACACAGACAGACCACGGCAATAAAGCGAGAGAGATGAATGACACGGTCAGTGAGGTGTATACACTTTGTCGACGTGCAGACGGAGACACTCTGTACAGGGCTTATCTCTGACAAACACCAGCCAAGAGAGAAAGAGAGAGGGTGAGAGCGAGGTGAGAGAAAGAGAAAGGGGGAGGGAGAGCGAGAGACAGAGAGAGAGGGAGGCGGAGATCCGTTTTTTGTTTTTTTTTAACCGACAGTTATTTCCAAGGTCTCCCATTTTTTAAAGACAGATAATGTGGCTCCGCAAGTTCAGAATACCGAGGCAAACAGAGAAGAGAAAAGATCTGAGGAGAGAAAAGAGACTCCTTAGACCAAAGGGTTCCCGTTTTCCTTGGGCTGTATTTCTAGCCGTACGTGAAAGCAGCCAGTGATTCTGCAGCGCTGCCATTCTCAGAGCATGCATTCTCTGAAACGTATTGCGGAAGCACGCCTTTTATTCCGCTCTGCCTGCCCCATATACTTAGTAAAATATCAGTGTGTACTCTGAGTACACACTGTGTACTCGATTCAAAACGGGGTCCCCTGAGGACGGCGCTGTAAGACCAAGTTCCACGTATGATCGCATGGGTTTTGCGTGACCCGCCACCCCACCGACGCCTTCTACCCAACTTTGCAACCCTCGCAGTTTTTTTTTTGTGTGTTTTCTTTTTTTTGTTGTCCTTGCACTGACCCGCTGAAATCCATCCACTAGTTTGGAGATTACTGCATAGTGTGTCGTTAATCAACACACTGCCCTCTCTCTCTTCTCTCTCTCTCTGTGAGTGTGTGTCTTTGCGCTATCAATTTTCTCCGGAGGTTGTAATTCAACGTGATATTCCAATCTATCAAACTCCTTTTCACCCAGCCTGCCCTTCAACTTTTGGGTGTTTGTCATTCATCCAATTCTTGCGAAATATATTGAAAAGCCGCTTTACTTTTCTCGGATCAGATTGTTTCCACACGGTCCTGACTTTTTTTAAAATTTTTATTTTTTTAACCCCTTTTGATTAACTCTGATGTGAATCCGTCTCAATAGCCGGCCTTTTCAGCCCGGGACTGAGAAGAGAGAGCCTTCGCCTCACACAGCGAGAGATGTTATTCACATGGAGAGACAAAGAGAGAGAGATGTGGAGGTCAAGTGCTTTTGTCTCTGTTCCTCTCTCTCTCTCTCTCTCTCTCTCCCCCCTTTCCTACCCTCTACAGATGTTACATGCAATAGCGCTTCACGGAGGGGGGACAATGGCTGTCACCAGCCTCTTCACCAAATAATGGCACCGCGATCCCGCGAGTGAAGGTTGAAGAGAGGCGTGTTAGCCGGGGCTAATGGCACAGTTTCATTAGCCTCTGAACCAGCGGCGGAGCTCATAAAAGGTTGGGATTGTCTGCCCCCTGAAACGGGAGGCTGTTAGCGCCTCGCAAAACTCCCGGCGGCGCTCGGATAATTACAGCTCTTAACGCCGGGAAAATTAGCACCCTGCTTCGACGCCGACCGGCTCCCTGCCACATCTCGGTGGCACAACCCTGCCGTATCTTATAGCCAGTTAATGGCGGGGTAATTATACACTCTCTTGTCACAGGTGACATCTCAATCCAATAGAATAAAAGATAAATAGAATTTATCTTCTATGGTTTTTTTTGGTTTTTTTGTTGGCTGGCCTTCACAAAGAAACGTGACAAAGAGCCTCAATTATATCACTCCGTAACACAAATGTATAATAATTGCATTTGTAATACAAAATTACAACCTGACGATAACCTTGGGGTGCCGTTTTTTTTTTTTTTTTAGTCTTTAGAGGACAATGCCTCGGACTGATGAGGGAATGCAGAGCTACAGTATGTGAAGGAGCTTATGGAAGGAAGTGGAAGGGAAGTGACACTAGGAAGTGTCTGTGTAGGTGTGCGACAGAGAGAGTGAGATGGACACCTCACCTCATCGTGTGTGTGTGTGTGTGTGTGTGTGTGTGTGTGTGTGTGTGTGTGTGTGTGTGTGTGTGTGTGTGTGTCTGCACATGGCCCTCCACCCCTTTCAGTCAAACCCTCCAGGGGACCGAAAAAAATAAATAAAAAAAGATTGTGATGCCTGACAGTGAACACAGACATCTCTACCGCTTTCTTTTCAACGTCTGTCTTTTGGACTGTCCGTCATGCCGGGTCAGGGTGTAAGGAGCCGCAGCGGATCGGTAACCAAGACCGCCCACAGGTTTACTAGCAGCTAGCGCGCGTTTTCCATAGACATGAAGGGAATCAACTCAACAAAACAATAGATTGTGTTGAAATTCGTCATCCGCAGTTACATAAGCAATTTACGAGACGTACAGGCGTGCAAGGATATAGCAGAGTATATATACAGTAACATATGCAACCAACTAACCCATTTCATATCAGCATTATACTTGATACATTGTGGTCTACCTCAAAAATGTGCTACTTTCCTGAACCCTATAGAAAAATTCTCTTTTTCCCCACTGGGGCCACCCACACAGCAAATTCTGGTTTTGGGAATAAACTCTCTGTGAGTTCAAATCAACTCAATTTGAGTGTACATATCTGAATAGGGCAGAGTTAAAGTAACTCTTTTCTGGGAGTTGATGTTTTAAAACTTTTCAGGAGTTAAAACTGAACTCTTGTGTTAAAACACTAATCCCATATAGAGTAGAATACTCTCACCTTGAGTTAATTTTAACGTGAACTTTTTCATAGTGTTAACAGTCACTTAAAAGTTAAAATGTTTCATTTAATATTTCAAACCACTAAAAAGGTTTTAGGTGAAAATGACTACAAAAAAACACCATATTGATTACTACAAATGTCTTACTTTTATTTAACAAATCCATACAGTGCGTTCACTTACTTGTGTAACAAGTTACATTTTGAATAAAGTGCTTTCTTCACTAACAGTGTAAACATGTTACAGCAAACATTCACATTTAAAACAAACTGCTGTAAGGGCAGCTAAACAGTTGGGAAATTGTGTGGTCAAATGGAAATTACAAATAAATTTAAAAAAAAGAAATGTGGATATTTCAACAAAATTGTAAAAATATTGTCAATACCACATCCCTATGTATTGCATAAACTCTTCAGAGGAAAATGCATCAAGTGTAAACATTGTATAAACAACCTTTTTCACTGTACAGAAGTCCGATAAGATTACAAAAAATAACTTCTCTGTAGTGCAGGATTGTGTTAACATGAGGTAGACTGTTGACTTTAAACATGTACATAAAAGCAAGGATCAATTCCATATAGATTCCATTAAGCCAACAGATTTGAAATGTCTAGAACCAGTATCTTCCTAGGGATGTTTTCACTTACACTGAACAAAAATATAAACGCAACACTTTTGTTTTTGCTCCCATTTTTTATGAGTTGAAATAAAAGATCTAAGACTTTTTCTATACACACAAAAGGCTTATTTCTCTCAAATTCTGTTCACAAATTTGTTCAAATTTGTGTTAGAGAGCACTTCTCCTTTAATCCATCCACCTGACAGGTGTGGCATATCAAGATGCTGATTAAACGGCATGATTATTGCACAGGTGTGCCTTGGGCTGGTTACAATAAAAGGCCACTCTAAAATGTGCAGTTTTATCACACAACACAATGCCACAGATGTCGCAAGTTTTGAGTGAGCGTGCAATTGGCATGCTGACTGCAGGAATGTCCACCAGAGCTGTTGCCCGTGAATTGAATGTTCATTTCACTACCATAAGCCGTCTCCAATCTCGTTTCCGAGAATTACATCCAACTGGCCTCACAACAGCAGACCACGTGTAACCACGCCAGCCCAGGACCTCCACATCAGGCTTCTTCACCTGCATGATCGTCTGAGACCAGCCACCCGGACAGCTGATGCAACAGTTGGTTTGCAAAACCAAAGAATTGTCAGAAACCGTCTCAGGGAAGCTCATCTGCGTGCTCATCGTCCTCACCATGGTCTTGACCTGACTGCAGTTCGTCATCGTAACTGACTTGAGTGGGCAAATGCTCACCTTCGATGGCGTCTGGCACTTTGGAGAAGTGTGTACGACGGCGTGTTCCAATTCCTGCCAATATCCAGCAACTTCGCAACAGCCATTGAAGAGTGGAACAACATTCCACAGGCCACAATCAACAACCTGATCAACTCTATGCGAAGGAGATGTGTCACACTGCATGAGGCAAATGGTGGTCACACCAGATACTGACTGGTTTTCTGCCCCCCCCCAAAAAAGGCATATCTGTAGCCCTAGTCATGTGAGATCCATAGTTCAGTGCCTAATAAATGTATTTTTTCAAGATAAAACTGCACATTTTAGAGTGGCCTTTTATTGTAACCAGCCCAAGGCACACCTGTGCAATAATCATGCTGTTTAATCAGCATCTTGATACGCCACACCTGTCAGGTGGATGGATTATCTTGGCAAAGGAGAAGTGCTCACTAACACGGATTTAAACAAATTTGTGAACAAAATTTGAGAGAAATAAGCCTTTTGTGTGCATACAAAAAGTCTTAGATCTTTTATTTCAACTCATGAAAAATGGGAGCAAAAACAAAAGTGTTGCGTTTATATTTTTGTTCAGTGTACTTGGAAAGCCTGGAAATGGTCATGGAAACAGGTTTCATGCTCAAACAAAACAAAAACAACTTTACCATCGTGCAAAATGATAGAGGTTATTTTGCTGAACACTGGCATGGTTTCATCAGTGCCTGTGCAAACGAAGAGGCCAACACGATATTCAACTCCACAACACTTTACCCAGTTTGTGAGGTTGACAGTGGCTTGTGAATCAATGTGAAGAATGTGTATATTCTAGTGTGTCAAGTACACACATTTTGACTGGACTAGACTCAACTGCTTTTAAAGTCAAGCATTCCCAATGATAAGCGACTGCAAACTGGTGTTTCTTTGCAAGTGATACTGTCAAATTCTTGAAGTTCTTCGCACAATCTTTGAAAAATTTGTGTTTGGCTTCAAATTTCATAGTCCAGATATGAATGAAAGGTATGTTTGTGATCAAACAGTGTTTGTGATGCTTTTAACCCTATTCCATGTCCTCCACAGTCAAGCTTAATATTTGTTAGCTTCTTTTCCAAATAGCCATAATTACAAGCAGGTTAATGTCGGATCATCTACCAAAGTAGTATAATGTTGATCATTCAGAACTGGTGATCTTAAAGTCAAACGTGGGTCGTCTTCTGAGAAAACTGACTGAGCTGAAGATTTATCAATTAAGCAAAATCTACAGAAATAATTTGCACTAAATGACTCCGAGTTATCACCAGTAATTTGTGCAAGAGTGCCGCGTACAGAAACCTCAGTAAATGGAACAGCAACCCCAGTAGTCTCTAATATTTTCAAGTCCTTTACTAAGGGTTTCAGTATTTGATCATTTCCGTATTTCTTAGCATCTTGTGTTTCATCTTTATGTATACCTTTTTTTGAACCTAGAGGATTCGCACACTCAAATTCGTCATAGTACAATTGGATTTGGAGGGCAAACTTATTACTCGAAAACAAAGGATGACTTTTGAAGTAGCTTCCATCACAGAAGTCCTCATATTTGTCACACTGAGTACATGTTTGCATCATCTCACAAATAGTTTCATTCTTGAAAATGAACTGGAGTGTTGTATGGGAATATATATGAATTTGTCATTGACTGGAACTTGCTCATAGGTTCCAGTCTTGTTATTTTGTCTGGTATCATACCTTACTCCTAGGTGCAGTTCTTCCATTTGCTATCAGAATTCAACTGGCTAAAGGGGTTGTCCATACTAAATAACTCTTCTATGGCTGATCTGGAGGGATTGTCGGCTGGGAGTAAGTTAAATACTTGGTCCTGAATATTAGACTGCAAATCTCCCACAAATTCCTCTAAATTCTCAATCGTAGAAAGAACTGCAGTATTTGGTACACCGCTTCCCAAAACACTGAAGGGCCTGCTTCAGTATTTTGGCATTGAGATGAAGTAGAGGGTGTTTCATCATTTAAGCACTGAGAATTCTTGTGCTGTTTGGGGTCCTGGTCGGAAGGGGTCTCATGAGGCACACGTGTTGTCAGAAAAATCCAGAATAACTTGAGAATTGCAAGCGACATCCAATTTGACCACATTTCAGCCTCACATTTTTCCCAGGATACATTCCATGAATTAGTTTGAGGTGCCTGAACAAAAGTAAAGCTGTGTCAAGGATGAAGCACAAAAGAAACATCTCCTTGCTCTCAACCCTGTTGATTTTTGGAGTTTCTTCTGTTGTGCCTATATCAATATTGTACAGAGTAGTCTGCAAAAAGTCTGTGTACAGGCTGGACAGAGCATCATTGTATTTCACACTGAAAACAAAGTGGGACTTGAACAGCTCATCGAATGCGCCCAAGGATGTACGTGACTGACACAGAAGAAGCTTTCTATCCAAGACTATGTAGAAGCTGAAAACCTGTGCTTTTGAAGTCTATGTGGCCAGAAGATATGGCTGGGGGTTTCCTTCAATGGTTATGAGGTGATCCTCCAGGTTCTGGCAGGACTGAAACACAATGAAAAGCATCTCCATATAAGCCATTAGTTTAAAAAAATGTTTTGCATGAACTACAATATTTGGAATTGGATCGTATCGTCTTGACAAACCTTGTGAAATTTCACCAGATGATCTGTTGCCTCTCTTGGGCCACTTCCTTCCAGCTGGTTGTGGAGTGAGAAGATGCAGCAAGACAAGAACAGAAGCCATGTCGCCTGTCCCACTCTGCAGACAGTGTAAATAACACAATTTACTTAAGAATGTCTGTCTTCACATTTCTACCTTGTGGAGGACAAGGTTACGTCTGTCTTCTGCTGTTCATCTAACCTCTTAAACCTCACCGCTCAGAGTGGGCCAGTCGTTACAAACTTGTGCTGTGCATTGGTCAAACCCACAGACTTTATCTTGAAGGATAGGTTCAAGTCGGGAAATGTTTATCTAGAATATTTCCACTTGATAGAATAGCACAGCCATAAAAAAAACATGGAGTCTTGAGTTTGAGTAGTTTGAGTAGAAACATCATAGAGCTTCAATGAAGAGCTGCAACAACATGATACACAGCATACAGGATATAGATGATACTGTCAGACAGGATTGTCAAACTATATATTAAAGTCCAGCTGAAATCACATTTAGTCATCCCTTTTTGTAGTCAAGTAGTACAAGTTAGTACAACTTATTTAAGTGTATTATTTGACAACTCATTACTACACTAATGAAGTATAACTGTTGTAATACTACCTGGCTCGTCAGCAGTGTCAGATTCTTCATTCAGGGCAGATTTCAGCTGTTTTTTTTCAGGAGAGGCGCCTCTCTCTGAGGGCCCCTGGCCTCTCGGATGACCTTGTCTTTAAAACAGGTGTTCCATTTTTTCCAGGAACCTGGAAGCAGTCTCTGCTCCAAACATCAACAACAAAATCTAATAAAAAAGGGAAGGACTTAATGTAAATCAAGTATTTTTCACAAATGTTTTTCAAATTCACATTTGTTACCTAGAAGTCCCTTAGCGTCCAAGAAACGAGGAAACATTTGAAGTATGTCTGCCGATGTGCTGTGGGTCACGGAGCATCTGTTGACAATATTGGTGTATGCGCTCATGGTGCTGTGAGGCAGTTTGTAAAACATCCAGCAAATGGCAAATGAATAACCGTGCACGTAGTACTGAAGAGTAAAATTGCTACTTTATACAATGGACATAAATGGACTTGGACATAAATGCAGTTCTGATTGCAATCATAACAATTACGAGTGAAGGGCTTCTTTCCAAGACGCTATATAGCCATTTTGAAAAAATAATTGAAATCTGAAATTCATTATGTCATTATGTCAGTGTTTTATATGTAAAATACCGAGCAGCAATTTTCTATGCAGAGGTCTAAGGCTGCTTAATAGCTTTAATAGTATTCTATAATGAGGTCTACCTCATTCTGGAAGCAATCATTTTCAAGGAGAAGACGTCAGGCTTTTTCTTTCAAACGGTGCGTATCACGTTTGAGAATAAGACTCTTTCAGTTCTTAAAGAGAGATTCATTGCAATGCCATGGTGTCGATTGTTGTGACTAATCACCATTCAGTGTACGGGCTTTCATAGAGGCTGGACTGACTGCGTGAGCCTGGATGCTATTCACCTGTCTGTACCTCAATGTACCGTTTGTTCTGGCGAAAGGAAACCCTATTAGAAAAAGGGAAACTCATGTGCATGATCTGGTAGGCTTGGTAGTTATCTGGCAAATGTGCAGCTTGCAACATTAGTAAAAAAATAAAGAATAGGTTGACTTAAAAGAAACATTTTATGTGTTTTAGTCACTTTTTCTTATTTCACCAACTTTTTACAACAGTGTATTGTTGGATAAACGAGGCCAAGTGAGACTTTCGTGAATGCCACTGTTGGACTTGGTCTCCGTTGGGAGTTGTTGTTCCTCAGTTAGGATCTCGGGGTGTCTTCTGCCCCCAGGGGGGTTGGTAGGTGGTACAACAGAGATGCTGCTCCTGCTCATTAACCGGCTCCCGGGTTGTCTAGCCTGCAGCACTGGGGAGCTTTTCTTTCCGCTGCAGAGGAGAGGGCCTGGTATGAGGGGCCACGGTAACAGAACGGATGGCTTCTTCCTTCTACCACACAGGAAGATGCATGCACGCACGCACACACATGCACTCACACATATGCATGCACACACACACACACTCATACATACATTAAACATGCATTCACACTACCCTCCATCCAGTATTCAGTATTCATGATTGTCTGATTCAGTTCACGGTGTGTGTGCCTTGTGTGAGAAGTGCATTTTTGTGTGTGTGTGTTTAGGTGGGTAGGTGCATGTCTGCTTTTTTGTCAGCCTGATCAAAGCAGACACGGTGCAGAGCAGAGGTCTCGGAGGTGAAATTAAAGTCTTGCTGCTTCTACGGTGTGGAAGGGGGGGGAAAGTGATTACCGTTAAATTAAAAGGTACGACCATAAAAGCGCCGCAGCCACCCGAACCCTCGCCATTCATCAAAATGATCCCGCGGTGCGTCTTTTTGCTTATCAAATTGTAAAATATTGTCCATGACACCGGCGTAACAGGGGCGTAATTAATGCACTAAATCAATTCTAAATCACTCCGCGCTGAGTGGCCCTGCTGGGATGCCGTCATTATCGCAAATTATGGCGGCAGATGCATGGGGCCGAGAGGAATGGATCCTGCCCGAGCAGTGCCGTCCCTCCCCTGCAACCAATCCTCTCTCTGACTCTTTTAGTGTCACATAATGCGCCGTTCTTCTTCGCTAACACCTGTTATATGTTATTACCAGGTGCAAAATGGTTTTATTAGAGAGTGCTATTTTTAAATTCACGTCCTGAATTTATTTCTTGACCTCAAGTGATACTTTTAACATACGCTTGCCATTAGAATCATAACATGTACATGTAAAAAGTAGAGGGTGACAATTATAAACGATGCTCCTCTAATACTACTTTTTTTGAAGTATTATTACTTAATACTAAAACTATACTATAGCTTTGCTGATATGAGCTAAAAGAGAACATCCTCTTTCCGGCGTTCCTTTCTGTTTCCTCGCTTCATCATCAAGTTAGCCGGTTGATTTTTACAGACTGACCGACAGGTGCAATTGCCGACTGCTACCTCACCCGCAGGCATGTTGGGATCGACCCGCATTGGAGTACGAGTGTGTCCGCGACATTTCCAGTCACAGCTTGATTCCACAGCTCCTGTTTTGAGGAGAAATCCAAAGATCATTTGTGTCTCTTCGGTTAGCTCTCAGAAAGCTGGGAAACATTGAGAGTTTCTATTGAGAGTTCCTAGCCCGGCACCCTTTCTGCAGGGAAGAGCGAGGCACCACTCACTGCAAAACACAAATAAATAATAGAGTTTCTCCTGTCCCAGACTTGTCTACCGCAACTACCCATTAACTTTCTGAAATCCTTAGATCTCGGCTGCTAACATATGAATAGTTCCATTATGAGAGTAGTCCACGAGACAAAGATTTTGTGTCTGGCTCTGTTTAACAGTGCTTGTACAACTGTGCCCTGAGATCTTATGCCTTTTGGAGGGTTGCACATCATAGCTGCAGGATGTATTATGCATGCATCTTCCATTTTTATGTCATTTACTAAAGATTTTGTGACTTACAACAGATTATAAGATTTTTGCAATTGCGTATTCTGCAGAGTGTACTCCGCAGAGCTTGAATTTTCACCCAATTCTGTAGAAACTCCAATATTTAGCAATATATGGCTTGTTTGCACTCCGAGTCCCACAGTATGTGCATGCCAAGCATTCTGCATATTTCATAATCTCACATTGACACACAAGATCCCCGTTGTATTTGCGTTCTCGCTTTTTTTTCATTCTTAGGCAAATGGCGGCGGCGTAAGATGCAAAAGGGGGAAAAAAAAGAAAAATAAAGAGCAATAAAAAATGGAAGAGAGAGTTAGAGAAAGTTAGAGAGAGAGAGAGAGAGAGAGCAAACACTTACACCTGAAACCTCGGTAGTATTAGTCTCACGCTTTATCCATTGCGCTACATTGAGCTGCATATACGTGACTACTCAAGAATGACAAAACAATATCAGTACTCTTCTCAGTACTATTTTACTTCATTACTGTAATGCACTTCAGTTGCAGCTGAACATCTTTAACACCTCAAAACCATTACAGTTACCGTACCATACATTTAAGGTATTAAATGTTGGCAAGAATGAAATAGAAACTGGCAATGGTATTATCCTTTAATACTAGTCTGCTGTTCTGGCCCCTTTTTTTCCCACTGCTGGGAATGAACATTTCTCTGCAGTAACGAGTGCCACTAAGCGGCACCTTCAGTCGGTGTCACATCCAAGACACCTGCCCTGCCCGTTCTATGCGCCTGGCCTGGCCTTACCCCCGGAACCCTTTATGGATATTTGAAACGCGTCTTCAACCACAGCTTAATTTACGGGTCTGTGTAAATTGTTTCTCCCAATGCCTTTTTAATATCTAGCTCTCGCAGCTGGCTTTGGGCAAATATGCGCCGCGTTACGCCACCCCTGCCATGCTGAGTGCAAGGAACAGATTGCGTTCCTCAGTGACATTTATTTTGTGTATGTGTGTGTGTGTTTGTGCATGTGTGAGTGTGTGTGTTTTAAATTAGGATGCAGCCACGGAGGTGACTGAGTGCCCCCCTGCCTCTCCTTTTGCTCCCAGCCCTGATGTTGAGAGCCCTTACAAACTGTCAATGGATGACACTCAGACTTATGTGCTGACCTTAGAGGCCCCAGTAGTTTATTGGCTGTAGGTGCTAAAGTCTCCCTAGGCAACGTTTTCATATAAAAATACAACCATTTCATCAGCCTAATTCACCTATTGGGGCTGCAATGGAGATGCTGAAGATCACCCAAGTTTGGTAACTGGCAGGAAATCTTCTGGGCAAACAAGAACTGAAAACTTTCTCCTCAACAGCGAGTCAGCGAGCACTAATTTTTCACCCCCGCCAGCCACAAAGAAGAAGAAATGTACTTTTACTGATGTCACGTTACATGATTTCCAGGTATTGAAGTCCTTCAAACTTTCAAAGCTTCAGTTATCTAACGCTGCCACTTGGGGGCGCCAATCTGCCAAATGTCCCAGCGCAGCTTGAAGGTTTCTTAGTTTCTCTAGTCCATTTCCTGTCCATGTCCCGCCAGCAGGGGGAGTGACTAGCTCCCAGTGCATCGATCAATATTGTTACTCTTCATTCCTTCACATTATTATCACATTGCTGTTCTGTGGTTATGGCTGTAATCACTGTTCCAGTCCATCCTATTTACTATTACCTAGTGTTATTACTACTATTACCTAGTTTTCACTACTTGTCTTTGTCTATGCACATCTTTCTTCACTACTTTGCTTAAGCCTCAGGAACTTTGTCCAAAACTTATTCCATGCATTTCCATCTCACCCAGTAAAACTATCTCGATCGCACTGCTGGATTCTTGCCCATGGCTGGATCTTACTGCATGCCGTAGTCGAACAGTAGAATACATTTTTTTTTTGTCTTTGTAGAGTGAAATATAAAGACCACTTTCCCTTGTGCTAAATGTGAGTTTGTCCCCTGCACTCATATCATCAAGGCAAATTCCTAAACATTTATTGCACTCCGTGAATAAGGTCACTTTGACCGGATTCTGATGGAAGATCTGCCAATCGAGAGAGTAGAGCGTAAGCGAATGTGTCTGACGTCTGACAAGTGTCCGGATAAATTATTGCTTTCATGTTCATAATGGCCAGTAGTCTTTATTTATTCAAACGTGTGAGATCTGGAGGAATGAGGGCATGCGAGCTATAAAAGGAAAGGCGCCTTGGGCTGCGGTAGAGATGAGCTCCCCTGCAGAGAAGGGAAATAGTGTTTATTGGCTAAGATAGCACATGTGCAGGAAATGGAGCCAAAGAGAAGAACCGCCGCCATCATTCGGGCACATATCAAGCGTGATGAAGGACGTTGCACTCGTTCCTCTTTCTCCCGTTCTGTCGTTTGTGGTATGAGATGTGTCCGAGTAAATCCAGTGTTTGAACCTGATCTCCGTCTTTTCCCTTCAGCCGGGCAGGATTTCCACACCTTGCCCTCGCTTCGCGCTAATTCCGATATATTAAATTGAGCTGTATTGTGCTGCAAATGGCACTTGTCATTTGTTCTCTATCTCGGATTTCATTACATCGTGGACTTGATTGATATGCCGGCCCACCCCCCATCCTCAAACACATATGCACGCGTGCAGATACATTGCATGGGTGCACATGCCGCACAAACAGATACACACACACCTCATGCTCCCACAAATCAGACATCCATCTCCGATTAGGGCAATTTGATCCCTGAGTAATGAAGTAGTTTAGCGGGGAGACGTGGCCATGCTTCACAACAGCTGACAACGCCACCGCCATCATTGTCCGCTGAGGCAAAATGGCTGACGGACCACCCCCCACTCCCCTTCCCCAGAGCTTTTCACTTTATAAAGAGACAAGACAGATCAAATCTGACACAGTTGGACTCAGTCCCACAGCTGCCTGGTTACCTCGCCCTGAATACATTTGTAGGTTACAAATTGCGCCGTTTGCTTCGTTAAGAGGAAGAAGAGGAACCGGTCCTCGGTCGTTTAGCCATCGAGATGAAGCCATTTATATTCTGCCCATCCACTGTAGATTATTATTTTCACACATCTTCACAGTCCAGTACAGTTAATATGAACTTTGCACCGCTCTGATTCATACTCAGAATCTGTCCAACACGTGCAAAGTTACCACGGTGGAATTTCCTGCTTTCTTTCCCATTGACAGAAATTGATTAGCCAACGCCGATTCCCGCACGGTCGACCTGTGGCAGCGTCTCTCTTTCTCAAATGGGCGTCATCAATCATTTGGAAGGGCCTTTTCTCTCCCAGAGGAGGGCACTAGATACCACACAGCCCCCCACCCACCTCTCCCTGGACTCCTCCAGCAGTTTGACCCATCTCCTCAGGGGACCCTCTGTCATAAGCTGGGCTGACCATAAACAATGAGGGAATTAAATATGAGCTACAGCAAGCTAGGCGCTAGGAGATAGCATCCTGTAGCTCCCTTGCACTTCTCTCTATCTATCCCACCATACCCACTGTCAAGCAAACAGAAGCTAGCCTGTGGCTGACATGCACTGGCTTTGTCACATAACTGCATTATGTAGGGTCCCCAAAGGCTACGGCATAATGCGATACGCCGTGCGCTGCGCGACTGTTGCCGGGTTGCTCCAACAGCCCCTGCCTCCTGAGTTATATATTAGTGTTTTCACTCTGGCTTAAGGATCAGCTACTGTACCTCCCTGTCACTGCTTTAGTCTTGCCTGCTAAGTTTCCCCCCCTTTGGTAATTTTAATTTTACACCCAGGGCCTTTAGTGTAAATGCGTCTTGACAACACAGACGCCTCGCGGACGCCGCTCGTGAAACAGGCTCATATGAGATTGTCGGGTGCTGTCCAAGACAATAAACGTCATCGCCGAAAGCCAGTCGCAGCAGCTGCCGCTAGAGGCACACCAACACACACACACACACACACACCGCTATGTCATTCCAAAGTCATCGCTGTGACAGGCTTGTCTGAGCAACACTAGCTAACAATGTCAAACTGAAACATATCTGTGTTTATTCGTATCTAGCAAAACTTGCCCCTGTAAGTATAAGTAAAGTAATTGCGATCCAACGTGGAAAACCAGGCACATTGTGAGTTTTTTTTTTTTTTGACTATCAATCTTTGCATTCAGAGTTTTAAAATGGCATATTACATAATAGGAGCCAATAAATTATTTTGTTTTTATTAATAATTGTTTAATCAAAGTCCTACTGGTCTTTTCCTTGTCCTCTGTTGCGGGTCCAAGGCTGGGGAATGTCGTGCACTAACCATTTATTGTTTCACATGTTGTGATTCAGGGCTATACAAATAAATGTGATTTAATTTGATTTGTCTTGGATGCTCAAAACGTCCCCCCAATATATTGATATAAAAAATACAAATAAAAAAAATTGCTACGCTACGACAGGTAACCACGCACCGCCGTCCAAAATAATCATTAGCAAATGTAATCATGATCATAACTAAACTTAACACTGCAGTTGGTTTGTCCAAGTGGTGTTGCCATACCCCAGCAAAAGCTGTTGCTCGACTGCTGTCGGTAGGTACAATCAATGTCAAACACTGTACTGTCTCTCTATTTATCTATTTCTTTCAAATGTATTAAAAAGTGAGGAAATTAGTTTTCAAATTTTGAATTTTTTTCTGGGGGGGGAACACCAGGACCCCCCCCGCACATTTGGTCCCCCCCAATGTTGACTCAATGGCTACGGCCTTGCTTGGATCCAATCTCTGCTCTGTCTAAATAAAGAATAGAAATAGTAAAAGTTAATTGGACTGTCCATTCTCTTTGTTAAGAAATAATTAATATTTAAAAAAAAAAAAAATCAAAGCTCTTTCTTTAACCCATTTGAGAGAAAAATGGGCCTCCTCTAAAGTCAGATGAGTCTGGTGTTTGGTCACAATTAGCGATGCCGTGGCCCGATTCGCCGCACTTAAAGTAGATCCTCTTCCACAGAAAACCTGCCCATTAGATGTCTCTTGATTTAGTTTAGCTTTTTTGGGGTTTTTTTCCCCCCCTGATGTGCTGGGAAGCTAAAATACCGTAGAGTAGAGTGGATTTCACGTCGGTTTGTGCCACCGACATGAAAAGTGGTGTGTGGGTTCAAAAACGCTCACCCCTCCATGTTTGATGTGCTTTCCATTTGAAGCGAGCAAACCCCTACACCCCCCTCCCCCTCCCCTTTCTTTACTTGCACACTTCACCCTGTTGATTCATCTCAGAGGAATACCTCAGGGCACTATCGACATAACTTGAGATGGGTATTACTTCTTCTTCTTCTTCTACAAATAAATTTTAAGAAATCCTCACACATTCTGTCCAAACACCTGCCCAATCATTTTTCACGGAGACATTTGTGTGGTACTGGGAGTTTCATTCATTTCAAAGTCAATGGGCCCTCTCCTCTCAAAGGCCTTGATTTCTGAACAGGATTTCTTTTTTTCTTCAAAATCTTGAATGTCACATTCCAAAGTGCAGTAGCTCAAGGTGAAGTAGTGCGTGCACTTCTCTTCCAGAGCTCATTGAAGCGAGTTGGTAAACAGGTCCCTGCCCGGCCATTGACTTTGCTGCCGAGTCAGATTGCGCCGGCGCTCTGAAGAAACTGTGAAGAGTTCGGCATGTCTCGCCGCCGCTGCACTCTCCTTGACTCGCCGGCAGAAGTGCCCTATATGTATGGAGATGAGCCATAATCACCGTAATATGTGTCCCATCTTTTTGTATTTCGTAATGGTGTCATTATACTTTTTTTTTCTCCCTGCGTGATGCCTATCCCACCCCCCCCACCCCCCACTCCCGCTATCCTTCTCAATCTCTCTCCATCCCTTTTTCTCTACTACTTCCTTCACACACACACACTCGTGTCCTTCCCCCCTTTCCTTCCTCCTTCACCCAACTCTTTCTCTCCCTCCCGCCATCTACCTCATTTACACTCTCTCGCTCATCCAGATGACAGGAACAGGTGCACTATTCATTACGGTTTTAAAATGTGGCTCCTTCTCTGCTCCACTTCGCTTACCACTATCATTGTGCACGTTCTGCAAATCATTCTCTATACTGCACCCACCCCCCCAACCCCTGATCTCCTTTCCTCATACTTCTCTATAGATTCGCTGTCGTCCTCTGTCTCATTGTGGGAGATCTCTATAGATTTCAGATCTTTGCACAAGCTGTTAAGTTGTATTCAGCGTAATAGCGGGGCATTAAATCAGTCGAATTGTTAGTTATTTCATCAAAAAGGTGTTTTTTTGATGAAAAATCAGGACTCCTGTAGTGGTACAGGAGCCTCAGTTCACGGCGTATAGGGTCGGATGTTTCCTGACCTGCTTACTCTCCTTGAGTGTTTGCCAATGGAACAAATGGGAAAGTGTAAAAAATGAGGAAATAACAAGCTAGCAAGGTACACCCTCAAAAAATCCCACCAAGACCAAGTATTTTTAGATCGGCAGTAAACAAACTCAGTATTATCCTCAGCCTGTCACAATGCTAGTCATGTCCACCTTTATGTATTTGGCTGTGTCTGCTATCAACAGACTTGAAGTAGTCAAAATTTGCTAACAGGCAGTTGGAGAGTGTATCGCCGTAATGTTCTTATGTCATATTTCTCTCCTCGGCAAACTCCCTAATGCAGTGTGTTTCTCAAAAAATCTGGGGTGAAACCCAAAGGCAATTCTTGGGAAAACTTAATATGACTCGCCAAATTATTCTGGCTGTGTTGGCGAGGTTTCCCAGAGTATCTGCATAGTAAAGTCGGTTGGATGAATTGCCTAAAAAAACATTATGGATTTTGTTAGGTTAGCTTGCGTAAGTGTCTGTAAAACCCAGATTTGAGTTGAAAACGGAGCTCTAATACTCTCTTTTTTCATCTTTCACCCTAGCCATTTAGTATTCACCTCTCTCGCCTCTACTTTCTCTTCACCAGCTGTTGCCGAATTATGACACCAAAACAAATCGTCTCCAGCGCGCCAAGAAAGCATGTCTTGATTCATTAACTGATGAATCTGTTGCGAAACAATTGTCGGTTCATTTTGAATGCTGGCTTGAATACAAAATCCTCCTCCCTCCAAACCCCCCCCTCCCCCAGTCCGAGCGCTACACATTTACAGCCACGGTGCCGAATTCAATAGCGGTTAGTGCGAGACGCTGAAAACATTTCCACGTATCTAGAAGGGGGGGGGGCCCCCGACGACAGCGATGGTTGGCTCGAAAGAAGCAGGTCCGTTTCCAAGACTTTCTATCGTGATTATGTTGTGTAAAATAAATCTATAACTATATCTATAACTTTTTTTTTATACTTTATTTTTTCCACAAAAATATACATAACTAAACAATAAGCAACACAACTTCAATATACACATAAAAAGGAAAATAATAATACAAAATAATAATAAAGATTACAAACAAAACACACACGCTCACAAAAAAATTAAAATGAGAAAAAAATAAAAATAAATAAATAATAAAATAAAGAATAAATATTTATTTTTTAAATGTATCACTTCTGGGCTCCTTTTTTGTCGTGAGCTTCTCTGCCCTCTCAACATATTCTGAAGTTGCGAAGAACAATTTGCAAATACGTGTGAAATCCACGTTTTCTTGCCGGAGGGAAAAACCGACAGAAACGGACCTTCGGGGACCCGTGTGTTTGTTTCCCCTACTTTTCTCCCCATCAATAGCGGCCTAGCATACAGCGCTCAGTCAGGACAACGCTGTATGCTAGGCCGCTAATTGCGTGCAATTGATGGGGAGAAAAATAGGGGAAACTGTGTACTTGCAATGCATCATGGATAACTGACCTGTGTTGACTCCTGTCTGTGCCTCGCGGCATTTCGCGCGTAGGCGGGGGGGGTTATCGGCATATCCGAAAGCCCGTGTGCAAATGTGTGTGTGTGTGAGTGTGTAACAGAGGGGATGCAGCAAAGGCAAAGTCTCTCACACAAAGTCTTTGTGTTTCTTACAACAGAAAAAAAAAACACTCTGATCCCTCTGAGTCAGGCTGGTATCAAAAGACTCGTTGAAAAATGGTTTCTAAAATAATGACCTGGGCTCACGCCAGATCTTGTAAAGATTTGATGGTCTTTTCCCCCCTGCTCCGAGCCACTTTAATCACGTTCACAGCTCCACTGTCACGAACGAGGGGTCATTTGAGGGGAGGACGAAGGGGGTTGAGGTGGGAATATGTGTGTGTGTGTGAGAGAAATTGGGATTGGGTGGGGGCGTTGTCACGTATCCTTGTTGGTGCAAATTAGCCGCACCATCTCACCTTGTTAAGTCTCGATTTCTGAGAAAATATGAGGGAAAAACAAGTTTCCCCCCTTGTTAAAATCTGAACACATCGCCCACGAGGCAGCGGTGGGCGCGGCGAGCTTCTCTGAGTAGCATCCTTCAGCCTGTGTGTGTTTGTGTTTTTTGAAACAGAGCACAGTTGATGCAGCAGGAGGGGAAATGCAGGTGCTTGTGTTTACTTCCCTCCGGACCTCCCTCCCTCCCTCTCTCTCTCCCTCTGCTTCCTCCCTGCTCTCCGGCGCAGAGGAATGCAGAGAAATATTGATCTAGAAAGCTTTCAAAAAAAACATTTCGGGAACAACGGAAGGAAATTAAAGTCAAAGTGAAACAAAATGACCGAAAAAGGGCAGAGTAATCCTTTAATTTAATTAGGTAAATTACAACAAAAAATCCTTTCTAAGTCTGTTTTTTTTTTCTTCTCTGCTTTCTCTCCCTCTTTGCTCTCCTTCACTCCCGCTCGAAGGCTTTCCTCCGGTTGCTAAGCAACAGGGAAACAGTTTTTCTTTGGTTTTGCCAGCGGGTCCCGGAGGCTGGCAGGGAGACGGGGGCACAGTGGAAGCACTGTGGAGTCTGCCAGCAACAATGCCAACCTAGTGCATGCCCACAGCTGGGTCGGGGGAGCGGAGCGCGGCCTCCTCCGTGCCCAGTCACGGCGCCCCCGGCAGGCACCTGGGGGGGGGTTACGGCAGAGTTAATGATAGCAGAGTCAGCTCGCTAGGCACCCCTAGGCCTGCAGCAGTAAACATGGTAGGGTCACGGCGATGAAACAGCGTGACTTTTCCAACCGCCGCCGGGTCCAGCCCCTTCGGAGGAGAAAGCTTTTTCTTTCTTCTTTACTTTGTTTTAGAGGCTGAGTCACAAGTTGCACAATTTGGACTCTTAACAAAATAGAAAGCATTTTCATAAAGCATGTTTGGCAGACAATGATGAGGGTTTTCTGGCAGTGGACGACCTGACAATAGAAATCCTTTTGGAAATAACACGCTTATCAAAAGCACCATTGAAATGGATTCTACTGCGCTTTCATTATGTTGTTCTTTTCTCTCGTCGGGTGATTGGCGTATTCTAATCTCGCTAATAAGCACCTCCGCTGTCTTTTTCCCTGCCTATTGTGCTGGGTGTTACAATAGGCCAACTTGGCAGGTGTGCAGCGTTGTGCTGAGCGCTCAATACGGGAAGCTATACTCCCGCTAGCAGCTATTATCCCCGAAATACAGACGCTCCTGCCGCGTGCCCGCGTCCTGACTGTCAGTCTCCACTAACATCCCCGAGGGGTCACCAGCCAATCAAACCTCGCATTACTCATTTCCTCCCTCCCCTCCTAACCAATCATCCACATCATTACTGTCCTGTCTCCGGTCATTAAGAAGTCTCTGGTTCTGCCCCGTAGCTCCAAAACCTTTTTTTTTTTCTTCAAGCCCCCCCCCCGTTGCTTGAAAAATGTCCTTGAATGACGGGTTCGGTGTTTAACGGTGACGCAGAGTTTTGTTCCTTCGCCGCTACTCTTGACTTCATACCGAAATCTGAAACGAATGGGGGGGGGGAAAAAAAATAAAAGAAATTAATTATGTTTCTGTCAAATGATGCTCGCCTCTTACTGTATGAGTCAGTGTTGAACCTTGTAAGTAGATCTGCGAGATTTTTGTTTATTTTATTTATTTATTTATTTCCCAGAAATGCAGTGTTCTAAACAGGCTTGACAGTGAAGGGATGTGTGTCAGTGTGGGCATTTGACAGCTGTTTGTTTGTGTGTGTGTGTGTGTGTGTGTGTGTATGAAAGTAAGCTCAGGCTGCTGTTTCAGTGACTCAGATGAATATTGCATGGCCATAGTCTTGGAGTCGTAGTGACAAGGGACTTAGCTTTGTTTGCACACACACACATGCACGCCCACACACACATACACCCACTGGTTAAAGCTAGGTTTGAGTACCTGGTAATGATGCTGTATGTGAGGTTATGATTGGCTGTCAGAGTGATTGATAGGGCTGTCAGCTGAAAGGAGTTTCGTTTTTTTTTTTCTCTCGGCTGCTAGAGCTATTATCTGTTGATGTGATGACACAGTGCTGTGAACGGGCCGGCCTTCTACCCCTAAGTTGCAGGGCTATGGGAATGATTTTGTTTTCCAGTTTTCTTCTTTATTTGTTTGAGAGACAACCCTGGGACGAGGACAAACTCTTTTTTTTTTTTTTTTCTTCCGTGGAACAGAATTAAAATAAAAAAAATCTGCACACAAATTCTAAGCGCCCCGCATTGGCCTCATCCTTCAGAGCGAATTTGCAGTTGAATTAACGTGCCTCATCAAGCACACGGCACAGAGGTATAAAGCCTGATCTTTATTGAGTTTTTTAGAAGGTTAATTGAGAAGGTCAGATGATGCACCCTGAAATGGGGGAGTGGAGGAGGGGGGAGGGTCTGTCATGCCCTTCAGCAAGGCACTCGACGCACTATTTTGGAGTGCAGCTCTAGGTGAATACACTACATTTGGAAATGCTACTTCCAATACATAGGATAAAATGCTATTACTGTTTTCTACTAGTATAAATATTAAATTGTATCAATCATATTAACACAGGATTTGGATTTGTACATAGGAGTTTTATATTTTGCTGTATCTTGCATCAAAGAATAGCACAAAAACTGTAATCAGAAGAGAAGTCCAATCAGCCCGGGACTGTCCGGCATAGTCTTAGCACTTTGGGTTGCATGTTACTGGAGAGTACCGTTTCCAGCCTGGTCTCACAAAACAAAACAATTAGAGATATACATTTCCCCACCACATAACTATTACATGAAGGTGACATGAAGGTGAAAAAGCACAGTGGAAAGTAATGGTGTGGAGGTCATGGTGGTAGATGGTGGTACCTTCAACTCCGATGACCCGGGTTCAATTCCCGACTCGTGAAGAAGTTTTCTACTGTGACTGAAGTGTTCAATTCCAAGTTTTTGTTCATGACAAAACCTTACCCTACCGTGACCTTTTTCATGTGGACGAAACCATACAAATGGCGTGTTCAATTCATGTCGGTGGAAGGAATATCCCTCCTCCGTGTGTAAATGTCAAAACCTGTAGCCATCACATCCCCCCCTACACTGCACATTAAATGCATTTTCCTCCCATGTCTCCTTTCTCCATGCAGTCTATCAGGGAGGTGACGGGCTACGTGCTGGTGGCTCTCAACCAGTTCGACTACCTGCCGCTGGAGAACCTGCGGATCGTCCGGGGCACCAAGCTGTACGAGGGCCGCTACGCCCTGGCCATCTTCCTCAACTACCGGCGGGACGGGTACTACGGCCTGAGGCAGCTGGGCCTGCGCAACCTCACAGGTCAGGATGATGAGGAGCGCTCGCAAGTGATGATGCACCGCACTGCACAGTCAATCCGTCAGTGTAAAACTCACTTACACTGACAGATTGCACTTTTCCCACATCCGTTCTTCCCTTTCCATTCCGTTTCTATGAGATAAATGAAGCAAAAAATAAGAACAAAAGACTTTTTGATGCATCAAAACACCACCAAATTCTGTGTATATATATATATATATATTTTCTTTTTTTTTTAGTAATTATGATAAATCAGCAGTGAAAATGGCGATTCTTACCAATTTAAACTCTTTCTGAACACAGGGAATACGTTTGTCACCACCCCGTCGGAATATTCTCATTTCCTGCTCAGTAAATGTTGTGTTTGACTTGTTTTTACACCCACAGATACAGATTTTAAAAGGCCCCTTTTAATTAAGTCACAAAATTGGAACTCGACGACGTGTCTTCTATCCTGGCAAATTAATCCTGTGTGTTGCTATATAGAGAGGGATCAAATGCCTGGGAAAACTCTTTTTTTTCTCCTCTGTTAATTACATTTTTGTTTACACACTCCAAAATAGTGTTTTTTGGACGTGGCTGCGTTATGTTTACGTCAAATCTGTTCTTTCTATACTAGAAGGCATATGGCAGGTATTCACAAGATCGCACTGTCCAAAGACTAGCTTGTGGTCTGCCTTACCTTTTATAGGTATATTGGTATCAGACCTCTGGTGTCATGACCTTCGCATCAGCTCATCTTTTGCCATTTTCATGTTACCCAATGGTGGCGTGACCTTCCAGCTCCAGTCTGAATAGCAGAGTCATGCGCGACCCGCTGTCGTAGGTTGAAAGCTCGTCTTTTCAGGAGGTATGTCGGGTCACTTTCTTCCCCACTGAATCATACCCACTCTCCTCTACTCTAAAGAAATCCCTTCTGTTTCTGCGTAGCTCTTATTTTATTTCTTACATGATCATTCTGTCACAGGAATGATTGACTGACTTTTGCACTCCTTGCTATTGGTTGTAATTTTGGTGATCCAGGAACTTATTCTACTGTTTGCTCTGGATAAGCGCTAAATATATACCATATTTATCTGAATAAAGCATTCATATAAGGCTCATAAATACAGCTACTCTAGCAGGCAACCTACTAAAAGGCTCCCCTGTGACAGCCAACACGCCGAGAGCCAGGTGTCGGCATTCGTTGCGGCTTGGCTCGGTGGGCAGCGGCAGCATTACCATCGCTCCTGGAAAGAAGTACAAAAACGTTGGAGGAGAAGCATTGGGTGAGGGACAGCTGTCACGTGTGATCTGGCGAGCGGAGGAGATCACGTTGAATCCCACTTGTTTCTACTTTATTTGAAACCGCACCGTGGAGAATGGCAGGAAGGACAATAGAGAGAGAGAGAGAGAAGGTGTGATGAAGGTCGTGAGCTGGACCCGGACACACACAACTGGACGCAAGGGTGAAATGTGAGCTCGGCTACGTAGATAGATCTGACTGTCTGAACGTTTACGATGAGCTGCTTCCGTGCAAGATGAGAAGGTTGTCTGAGCCCATGTTTTTTCACTGAGGGCATGTATCGAATGTACACTATATGGCCAAAAATCAGTGGACACCCCTACTAGTTATTGAGTTCAGGTGTTTTTCCAGGGTTTGGGCTTGGCCCCTTAGTTCCAGTGAAGGGTAATCTTAATGCTACAGGACACAAAGACATTTTAGCCAATTGGGCGCTTCCAACTTTGTGGCAACAGTTTGAGGAAGGCCCTTTGCTGTTTCAGCATGACTGAGCCCCTGTGCACAAAGCGAGGTCCATAAAGGCATGGTTAGACGAGTTTGGTGTGGAGGAACTCGATTGGCCTGCACAGAGCCCTGACCTCAACCCCATTGAACACCTTTGGGAGGAAGTAGAACGGCGATTGCGAGCCAGGCCTTCTCGTCCAACATCACTGCCTGACCTCACAAATACTCTTTTGGCTGAATGGGCACAAATTCCCACAGACACACTGTTATAGCCGCAAAGGGGGGTCCAACTCCATATTAATGCCCATGGTTTTAGAATGGGATGTCCAGCAAGCTCATATAGGTGTGATGATCAGGTGTCCACTGACTTTTGGCCATATAGTGTATGAACACCTAGTATAGTACGTTAAACAGCACCGTGTTGAGTGGATGGAGACAGAGGCGTTGTCATTTCAGGAATAGAAAGACATATTAGAGTGTGGCTTCTCGCAATTAATGTGGTTAATGTGGTTTTAATTTTCAGAGTCTCATTTGGTAATCTTACCAAGGTATCAGAATTCATTTGATAATGATATATCGATGTTTAAAAGTACTACATGTAATCAAGTCAAGTTTATTTGCATTGCCCTCACAGGTACTGTCTCAAAGGCCACATTATGAAAACCAGAAAAATGATACGAAGTTATTTCTTTTTTTATATTTATTGATTTTTTACAATTAAGACAAGTACATACATAACTGAACCCTCCCCCGAATTGAACATATGGCATTACATAAAATAATAGTATAATAATATAATATCACTTGAAAAATAAATAATTTTAATAATAAAAAATAATAATTGTAATAATAAATAATGAAAATAATAATAATAATAACAATAATAATAATAATCAAATTATTAATTAAAATGAATTAATTAAAAGGACAAAGATTTACAATGAGAAAAAAAATATATAAATATATATATGCAGTCACAAACACAGAACAGAGTACAGCACACATTTCTCACAATAGATTAGTTATGCTTCACCATAGTTTCACACTTCCAATGCCTCCCCAATGTCAAACAATGGATTACCAATATTAACAAACTCCAAAAACATCTCCCAGATTGTTAAAAAAGCTTTCTTCCTAACTATATGAGTGAGTTTCTCAAGAGCCAAACTTGATGTTAAGTTTTTCAACCAGTGGCCAAGAGAGGGGCAACTAACATCCTTCCAACACAGAGCAACAAAGCTATTTCTACTTTAGTATTACACAGGAGAGTGAAGGAGAAGATGGCAAAGAGAGAGAGAGAGTACGACTCAAAAACAAAGGTCACAAGATGGGCTCGAACACACAACGGAATGAACACGTGACGTGGTTACATGCCTTAACCCACCGAGCCAGGAAGACGTGCCTCTTCTGATTCCTCATTTGTTGTATTTTGCCTGGGGCCTCTTCTCTGGTATCGATCCGATCTGGTTCACACCGCTCTCCCCCTGGGCATTGCAATTCATCCTGCATCTATCCTGCATTAGTACTGCAGGCGATGTTTTTTGTCAAATGTTACACAGCTGAATCAAATTAAATTAGCAGTGTCAAGTCTCCGCAACCCGTTTGCCGACAGCCCCCTTTGCAACTTCTGACAGGTGAAATGAGAAAAATATAATTCTGCTGAGTAATTTCTCCTGGGATGGAGCACGAGTACAGAATTGGTTCATCAAGCGTATGGTTAAAAAAAAAAGTGGGACACCTACATTGACTGCACTTGTACAATACATGCAGGGAAAGAATCACGACGTGCAGGCCCGGTGGAAAATGGTTCCAGAGGAAAATGGCAGAGACCCTTGGACATCCCGACCTCTTAAAATGTGTACCGTCGACTTTGCAGTGTTTTCGCCACCGATGGCGAGGCAAGACCATCAAACGGTGATCCACATTAAAGTGCATGTGACAGATTTAATGTAATAAGCAGCTTTTTATGGAGTCAGAGCACTGTGATAAAGGACCCCCGGGAGCTTTAAGGGCATGCTGACACCCTAAGCTGGGAAAGCAGTGGGATGCCTTCCATTTAAGCCGCCCGCCAAGAGAAGAGAAGGCTAAAGTGGCCTTTTATCCCTACCTGACTCAGTACGGGTCACACTCACACTCTCATATTTCTTTTTCTTCATATTTATTTTTCTGCTGCCGTGGACCTTCTCTGACCTGCTCCTGCCCCTGTGTGTTTCTGTCATTCCTAAAAATCTGCACTAATGAATGTATCGTTCCCACACTGTAATCAAAGGCTGCTAAAGGACAAATGAAAAAAAGGGCACATTTGTGACACACACACTGGCACAGACAGAAACACACACATGGACACACACACACTACCGAGAAGTTTGAATTTCAAGGGTATCAATAAAAGCATCGTAACCAAAGCACCGGGGCATGTTAGCCTTAGGTTGGGATTTCATAGCCCCTTGTATTTTCAGAGACCTCATTTGATTCGGGGGAGAAACAGCCCCGGTCTTTTCGCTTCTACTCCACTTTACTCTTTGATTTCTATTAGGTGGATGTGCTTCCCAGGATGATGTTGTGATGTGATCATCAACCACATACACCATCAATATATGGATATACGCGCTTTGATTGACCTGTGTCCATCTGTCTACCCTAGAAATATGAAATTTCATGAAATGAAAACGTGTTCAGGGTGGTGGGTACATTTCCCTTCCACTCTGATGACTTGGGTTCAATTACCAACTCATGCAACAAAAACTGACTTCTACTGTGTGTGAAGTCTTTGTTTTTTCTTATTTAAACGTTACCACAACCTGAACCAAATTGTTTTAGTTACCTAACTTTGATTTAAAGTGGTAATCCTCATAATCCAAACTTTCCCCAAGATCATACCGGGGTGGTTGCTCAAGGATTGAGAGATGCACTGTCCGCCTGCAGGGGCTGCAGGAGCAGCAGCAAGTTTGCATCACTACACATCCGTTATCGGGCCTGTTTTGGTCATTTCTACAGAATACACTTGGCAATGTCAAATATGCATTTCATTGCAATTCTATTAATCAAAATGATATCAAGGCAATTATCATGTTCGTGATAATCCTGCAGCCCTACCTCATAGGCAGAATTTTCTGGGTTGCAAGCTCTCCACGTGGCCCCCCTGCCCGGCACCGACACGCATCTCCTCTGTCGAAACACACACAGAGAATGGGGTGCCTCAAACATCGCAAGCCTTTGGTCTATACCATCTGATCCCACCGCACCCCGACGCCGCAATTAAGCCTGAATGAAGCCATGCATATGGATCAGTGCTGTTCTTCCCGATTCCCTCCACTTGTCTGCCTGGGACAAAAATGGAATATAATTCTCTCTCTTTTGAAATTAGCTTCCGATCAGAGGCCAGCGCAGGGAAATCGTTCTCCCCCTCCTAATGAGGATAAGGAAACCGCTATCTACACTCACTTAGATCCATGTATAATGCATTGATAAGAGTAAAGGGATGAGATACTTGTTTGTACCGCGTTTTACAGTTTTCCGCAATTCCGGCCTCGTATAGTGGGGATATCTGCGGTCGAGTAGTGTATATTCAGTGTATCGCACTGCACACAATACATTAAACAACAGCTTCACTGCAGGCTTTATCCCACTGTGGATTCAGTACGCAGTGGGAATCCACGGAAAGCATGGAATTCGATTTGGCTGTGGAGTCGGCGTGCATACAGCTGTGCCCCCTTCATAGCAGCGGGGTTATATAGTAATCTGTGTTAAAGAAATTCCTCTGATTCTGTCGTGTTCAACTTCATCCTGTGCTCCTGCAGTTCCTTATAAGCCCGAATAACCCATAGCACACACACACATCTGCGCGCACACACACAACAATGCATGTAGAGGCACGTGCATGCACGCACACCGAGAACGAGAACACAAGAACGTGCGCCGCTACACACTGCATTGCTAATTATCACACGCTGTGCAGCATTGGTGATAATCACCGCAATAAGGCTCTCAGTGCTGATGAGGGTGTCTATCTGAAAGCATTTCCAGCGTCCTGTTTCCCCCCTCTTTTACTCGCTTTATTTTTTGCTTTGTTTGTGCACTTTTTGCCGTTGTTGTTTTTTCTACGCGCCGTCCTGCTCTGCGAAATTGCCCATTTGGATGGGAGCCAAATGCCTCGGCGTGCCCCAAAGACAGCTCTGAATCCAGCTCCCCATCTGGCAGCAATGCCCCTGTGCCCGTGTGCAGAAAGCAAAGTACCAGTCCCAACCCCTCCCCCCTGCTGCCTGCCTCACCTATTTCCCCTGCCTTAAGGCTCTCTGTACAGTTACAGTAGTGAAGCACTGCCAGATATAAGTTTCAAAACCCGGCAACAACCCAAACATCCCCTGATTTAAGGCTCATTAATGTGTTTGGACAAAATTACCGACAGTAGTTGCTGCTGAGATAAATTGATTGATGAATAGATTTCAAACTCCATACCCCACGTACATCTTTATTTTTAGAGCGTGGCTACTGATTTACTGGTTCAGGAGCATTCTAAGCAGTTTCTCATCATACCACTCTGCCACATCAGCAGAGCAAATGGAGATCTGTCTTCATATCTGAGGAGCAAAATAATTATCGTGGCAGAATCAAAATGACCTGTGAACATATCATATTGATGTCTAGAACGATTGTCAGTTAAAGTACACATTGCATTACATATTTTTATTACATATATTCCATATTTTATCAGTTTAAAGTATAAATAGTCCTTTAGATAAGTACAATAATCCTTCAGTTTGCTAAGTCTCCAGGTACTAAATCATCTTCCTGGGTGTCAGAGGGGGTAAATTTGATATTTATGTTAAGTCACTTCAATGGGGAGTAGATAAATCTAAAAAGACCCTAAAATCCAGCAGATCAAATATATCTAATATCCTTCTTTACACTCTAAAAAGAGCACACACCTGAAATAAGATGAGTACAGTATTGCAACTCACGAAGACAGTGGACAGATGTTGGTTTTTGCTAACCTCCATGCTATCATACATTTTGTACTCCCATCAAAATTAGCGCTAAAGAGGGACAGGCTCACACACAATGAACATTAGCCACTTTGCCTGGCCATATTCATATTACAGAATCAGAAGTATTCCTGATTTTCCTGTAGCACAAAATGTTGTGTGCTAAAAAAAAATGGAAATGGGAGAAAAAATAAGGACCGTGGTAATTGTGTTGGGAATTTGTGAAGGAAAAAAAAAAAACTACTTCCAAGGCCTCTTTACTTAACATAAAGCTTGTGATGTAATCTGCAAAAAGTGGTGTAATTACACAAAGATCAAATGGAGCAACGGCGGCTAATGCTAATACCCACTCACACTCTGCTCTGTTGTGAGAGAGAGAGAGAGGGAGAGATAGAGGGAAGGGGCCCCATTAATAATAAATCCAGTGTCATCATTAAGGCGCCAAATGATTAAAACATATCTCCCAGCTTCAAACGCTGCTATTGCTACCCCAGAAAACGCTGCAGTCGTGGATCAGCAAAGCGAGAGAGAGACCCTCAGTCTGCCTGCGATAATAAAAAAAATAAAAAGTTTTTCTTTTTTTCTTTCATCCCCCCCCCCTTTTTTTTTTCTTCTGGTTGTTGGGACACCAAAGCAATGCACCAGCATTCCTGTGCAAAAACAAAAACACTCCAAGAGTTACGTAATAGAAAATATCCCAAAGATCCACGCAGACGCAGTCTTAGATACAAGCGCTCATCCGAAGCCAGGTTGGGAATTGTTTCAGGTTCGTTCGCTACACATTCCTGAATCCCCCTCGGTCTTACATGTCACCTGGAGAAGAATTGCAGCACAGCCAGAAAGCGGTATAATCTGTTTACTGTTGTTCGGTGTCACTTCTGAATAATAGACAAGATAACACAGCAAAGCAACGGCTTATTAAAAAAGGTGACATTTTGGTGACATGCGAACTCACAGTGGGATGCCGTGTCTACCGCTACAATTTATTTTCCCATCTCTCTTCCTTTCCTATTTCCTCTTGTTCACACGTTTTGCACCCCAAAAAAGTCATCGTAATGCCGTGTTTGTGCTCATTTTTTTTGCTGCGTTACGCTTTCGGGCACGGTGCCGCCGTCGGTGTTTTTTTAGTTCAAGTCCTGTGGACGAGGGAACCCCGGGACCTTTTGGATTTGTCTCCATTAGCGGGCCGTGGCATGTCTGGGAAGGAGGGCTAAGTGATCCCTAATGGAATAGTAATAGTCCCCCAGGGCAGTGTCTCTCGTTGCCCCTATGCACTGTACTTTGATGTTAGGGGTCCCTACCACTGGCTGACAAATAATGGGCTGCAGGTTAATATAAGATGACCCTGGAAATATCTGGCAGAAGCATCAGTTAGCAACTGATCAGTTCGCTTCTCGATACTGTATACTCTAGTTATGAAGTTGTAATAATAATAATAAAAATACTATTACAATTATCAGGGTTTGGTGTGCTACTTTAAAAATGTATTCCATTACAGTTACTAGTTTCCTTCCTTTCCTTCCAGTTACTAGTTTCCTTCCTTTCCTTACAGTTACTATTTTCCTTCCTTCCTTCCTTCCTTCCCGTATTCCATTACAGTTACTAGTTTCCTTCCTTTCCTTACAGTTACTAGTTTTCTTCCTTTCCTTACAGTTACTAGTTTTCTTCCTTTCCTTACAGTTACTAGTTTCCTCAGTAATGTAGTCTGATTACTTTCAGTTACTTTTAGATGATGTTGCCATATTTCAGGTATAAAGGTACAGATAAGAAAAAGTGAAACATTTCAGGAAAAAAGGTTCAAGGAAATGAATTTCAGGGTTGCATACTAACACAAATGTTCTTCTGTGCCAAAGACGTAGAACGCCTGCCACTTTTTTAAAAGGCCTTCTGAGCTTCTTGTAGTATTTTTCAGAAGTAAATCCTCTCATTTTTCACAAGTGTCTGTAATCAGAGTACTTTTTTTTTAGGTAGCGTAACAGAATACAGTTAATTTTGAGTTAATACTTTAGTCTGCGATGCCAGAATTTGCTGTTGAGCCTTCTGGAGGTGTTGCCAATGATGCGACGGGAAGTTCCCACTCGATAACCACAAATATTCCTGTACCACTGTTACAAAGGTCTTTTTTTAAGCAATAACAATAATACATGGGGGGTTAGTTGTGGGTTAGTGGGTTAGTTGACTCTCCGACATCGTCTTTGCAGAAGCTATGTTACATTCTAGTTAACTACAACAGCCAGCTAGCATTAATAACTCCCATGGCATTGTTACTCAATCTAGCTGAACACTCTCCAATTGTGTTCAGAGTGAAGGTGGGTGGGTGGTGTGTGTGGGGGGGAATGAGTCAGCATTCGGAAATCCCACCGAATCAAACCCGAAGAGCCGTGACTTCATCAAACTTGTTCATTGGAGCTCAAATAATTACGGGGGATTAGACTTTTACTTATAACTGGACTTTTGTGGTGCCGTGCCTCTTGCGGGCGCCTACAACCGACGCATTTGCGTAGGGGAGTCCGAAGCGCGAGCTGCAAGCGCCGCCGAGTCAGGTTTAGACAGAAACGAGACAGAAAAACACCCACCCCGTGGATCTGAAGGGGGCCGAGCCCGGGCCAAGCCGGTGAGGTGTTACAGGACGTGTTATGACAGAATGTAATTGCTTGTCGCCGTTGTTGTGTGAAAAAACTCCAATCCGTTGGGGGGATTTTCAAGTTACAAGAGTCCTCCTGGGTGGACACTTCTTGAGGCTGATGAAACCCTTTCAGAACCAACCGGATAACACCAAAGCTCTATTATCGGCAAGCTAAAAAACAAGGCTGTTTGTCTTAGTTCCCGAAAGGTTGACATTTGGAGATACGAGATTTTCACCTAAAGTGCCTACATGTTTGTCTTGCCGTGAGGGCACACGTCCCCCTTCTGACATTGCAGAATGTTTGCACACCTTTGTGGGTGTTTGGTAAAAATGGATGGTGTATGCTGTGACCTAAACGTACACGAGCGTGTGCACGCCTTTGCCCGTGCGCACGTTTGTGTGTGTGTGTGTGTGTGCGTGCATTCTCTCCCAGGTGTCTGTAACCTGCTTGACTTTGAGTTTTAATGCCTTTTTTTGTACATTATTATTTAAGCACTCCCGACTCCAGACCCAGCCTCCCTCTCTCTCTCTCTCTCTGGAGAGAGCCGGTGTGTAATTTACGTTCCCTGCCGCAAATCCATTAATGTTACAGAGTGTCGAGCAGCAGCCAATCATTACAGCTGATGAATATGTCTGTAAATGTCAGTCCGAGGCATCTGCTGAAGGAGTCGCAGTGGACTGACGAAGGCAGAATCGGGGACAAGGGAGAGGAAGAGGGAGCATGGAACGGAGCGGCGCCCGAGACCTGAGACAACCCCCACGCTAAATATAGCACCAGATGGGGAGGTGATTCACTGGTCATCATTGTGCTTCTGTCCTATGTCAGTGTGTTACGAACCCAGTGAGTGGAGGACATGTGCTTGCAGCTCCGTGGGCCAGAAAATGACAAATCAACTCATTTTTTTTTTAACATTGTAACTTATTGTTAATGCAGGGTCAGCCATGTTTTTGACACTTCTTAATGCACTGTGAAAAGTGTCACATTTGAATCGTAAATAAAAAGCCAAATTCAATAAGCAAGCGTGTGTGTGTGCACTGCGGGGTGAAGTGGCTCTAAGAGAACCTTTCTGCTTTCCTGACTCACCGGTGGACATTTAATAATAACACGCATTTCAGATCATGAGCTAAGCTACCCCAAACACTTTTAGCGTCTGGATGGCTCCCCTATGGTCCATTCACAGTGCCCTCTCAATTTCGGTTTGATGTTCTTTGCTCGGGCAATCGTGCCAAAACGCTATTTCCTGCACAATAACATTGACTCCTCTGTAAAACAAGCGATCGCTGCCGCCCCGTGTTGCTATCGTGCTCATTTTCACTTGCAGAGACATTTGTGTGTAAGTCAAACCCCCACCCTCCCCCGGAGAGGACAGGCTGTGCAGGCCACGCCTCCTCACACGGCCAGTCATTCTGGAGGACCGATGGGAAGTGGCGACATCAGACGGCCGTCATGTTTGGCCCCTCCCACCTCTTTCTAACGAGGACTGAGAGCCTGGACGGAAGGGTTTTGTTACTTGTGCTTCAGACGTTCGTTTTTCCTTTTTTAAAACCGAAACGTTTTATCTTGTGCGTTGCTACCAAACTGTTGCCGGTTTTGTTTTTTATCTTTTAAGAAGGAAATTTAAAGCGAAAAGCGAAAAGAAAGAGGGTATTTTCAATGAAATTTCAGAGCTCTTCAGTGCCATTTCCAACCCTCACAAACACAGAACCAAAAGTGCCGTCAAGATAGATTTTGACATTATCCCTCGCACAGACCGGTAATTGCTAGGGTGTTGGTTAAATTCCCTACTAATTTGCCCTCCTCCCCCATCAAGCGTTGATCATCGATGACCGCCGCTTCTTTGTTAGCTTGATTAGTATTCAATAGAGCTCTCATCTCTTTGGCGGGCTCTTTTGTTTGCCTGTGCTGATTGGAGGGGCCTCTGGTTAATTTAGATGCAGGGAAGCGGTGACAGAAGAGGGCTTATTGGGGGGGGGGGGCCGCGAAACCCACCCTGCCTTAAGTGCAGCGTCTCCGGCTCCATTTTCATTTGCCTCCGTTATTGAATTTGCTGGCTTCTCATTCGCCCTGATTGCATTTTGTGTCACCTCTAAAAAAGAAACCGGCCTCCCGGGGGTACCGCGACACTCGAGAGGGGAGACTCGCGTTGTGATACTGAAGTAATGAGACGGGGCAAAAGTTTGGAGATTGACACTAAAGTACTTTTTTTTTTTTAATCCTTCTTTTATTTTCAGATCAGTTTTAACAGTGTGTGAACTGAATCTCGATGAACTTTGCTTTATCAAAAAGTTATCCCAAGCATGATGGCGGCGTCAATGTGTGTGTTGGTAAGAGAGGGAGAGAGACAGCAAAGGAGAAGAAAGGGAGTGTGTGTTTGTGTGAGAGAGAGAGAGACAGACAGAGCATGACGGACGGGTGGAGCGAGAGTGGGTGGAGGAATAGAATGAGAGCGATGGCAGGGATTCATTTAGCGTCTCTCGAAGCTATAGAGGAAGCATAAAAAAAACAAAATGTGTCATCTCCACCCCCACCTTTTTAGCTGCCTCCTTCGGGCGCCTATACGGCTTCCGTAATCCCCCTGACGCAAAGCATTTTTCATAAGGATTCATCGCAAAACAATATCATTTGAGACTGTGAAATTTAATCGGGGGGTTTTAAAACACAATTATGGTTATCAGGGAGGACACCGCGGCAGAGCGGAGGATCGTGGGAGAGAGGAGGTGGGAGGGAAAGGGAGAGGGAGGAAGCAGGGGGAAGATGGAGGGGACCTCCCCCGCACTGTCTGCACCCTAGCGCTCCTCTCCCATTTGTCATGAAGTACAATATCTCTTTGGCTGGCAGAGCTAATAATGGAGAAGTGGGGGGGAACAGGGCTCCGGAGACCTACCTCCGCCTCTCCGTGAAGATCAGATAAGTTCTCCTCAAGTCGGAGGCCCCGGCCACTGCGGATTCGCTCGTAAGGATTATATCATTTATAAAAGACGCCGCGCCCCAACGTAACAGCTGTTTAGGTGTGTGAATAATGCAGGTCTTTAAAAAAAAAAATGGGCAACTTTTTTCGAAGCGAGATGTTGCCGGGGAAAAAGGAAACGTAGCGCTTGCCGCTTTGTACTTCTTGAAAAGTTCATTTCATTTCGGTCAGTCTTACAAACCTTTTGCTGATGTTTCCCTTTTTTTTTTTTTTTTCCCCGTGCGCCTCGAGGCAAACGAGTTGCCTTTCTCTGTCTCTATTATCTCGGCAATCTGAAGCCATTTATCTACCGCCGGCTTGTTTGCTGGTTTTGGAGCCTTAACGGTTATTCATGGGATTTTTCGAGAAGTCGTTCTCACTTAAGCGGTTACTTTCTCAGCGGCTTCTGTTTTTTTTGAGTGTTTTTTTCTTCAGAGTAAACATGCTTGGAGGCACTGTACAGTGAAGCGCCTCGCAATTACACGTAGAGGGTTTCCTAAGGGACCGACTGCTTGTTTTCCCAGTCAAGTCATGTGTTTACCTCAAGTAGCTGCAGATGAGTGCAGGGTGGTTGGAAAAAAAAAGAGAGAGAGAGAATCTATACATCTACAGCTTGATTTTTAATTAAGGTTAGTTTGAACAAGATGACATTTAGCAGCTTTAACGCGCATCCACTCTTTACACACACGCATGCATGCATGGCTGCAGCTAAGCACTTACCCCGTTCGTGCACGTGCAAACTCTCTCCCGTAGTCAGAATTCCCTGAAATTGCACACACACACACACACACACACACACACTTTGCCTTTCATGAAATCTTTCCCTTTGTTCTCTTGCCGGGGTGAAGTGTAGCTCAGTTGAGACGGCGCTGCAATATTGTGGTTATTCCCGCTATAAGATGAAAGATATTCTTACACTAGAGTGGGGAGCTGAACGCTTTATTGTTCCCCCCGGTTCTACCAATCCCGATGTAACACTCTCGTTGGCTCTGTGAAGTTGAAAGTGTAGAAAGAAAGGAAGATGTGGCTAGTTGAGAGCCAGGTGGGTTTTTTGCGGCTAGAGGATTTTTTTTTTTTTGGGGGGCCTGCGTTATGTATCGGCTCCCCTCCGCCGCTCTTTCTCTCCGAAGAACAGTAATTTGTGAAAACAGTTACCCTAAACACATTATTATCATTGGGGAAATTGAAAATCCAGCTGAGAACTAGCGCTCTCTCCCTCTCCGACTTTCTTTCGGCGGCTCTCGCGCTAGTCATTATTTTCCCCGAGTCGCAGATTTGTTGCCGTTTCAGTCGTTGTAATGTTCCGCCTGTGTCCCCCCATCCAAGAAGAGGTTTTGCACTCTAAGAAAATGAAGGCAATTTGTTTCATTCCCCCTGTTTTGGCGCCTTCTGTCATGCCAGCTGTCTTGCGCTGTCACAGGCCACGCGGAGGGGCCGGGGCCACGACGGATGCATGTAGATGACTGCAAAGATCACACACACACACACACACAGATGCATGCACACACACAGTGAAGCAAGCAAGCACCCACCATTCATGTACAACTCCCCCGTTTTCTCTATAGCACATACACACACACACTCGTACACACACTGACGCACTCACACACGTCACAATTCATGCACCTAAACTCCTTTACTCTATATAACACACACACACACACACACACACAGACACTTTTTCTCATTAATGCAATTGTATTAAGCTTGCTGGAATTTCTGTTAAGAAGGTCCGCTCCACCTCATTTATATTTTGGAGAAAATCACAAGGAGATTCCCCCGGGGCACTCGGCATTCGCTCTCAAGCGCCGAGTGATTAATTGGCATTTAAAAGGTAAAGCCGCGGCTTAAGTCTTCAGCTATGCCTATAAATGCTGGGCTTTGTGGACCTGATGCAACCAAGCTGAGGGGTGCTTTTATTCTTGTAGCAAACTGTGAACAGTAGGTATTTATAGATATTTCATAACATTTGGTGTCTTTCTTTGTGTGTGTGTGTGTGAACATTTGTTCGCCCGCATGTGAATTTTTGTCGGTGCACAGCATATATGTGCAAATATCTGCTTATATGTTTTTTTCATGTTTGCATGTCAGTCTACTTGCCTGTGCTTGTGTGTGTGTGTGTGTGGGGTGGTGGGGAGGTGGGGTTCCAGAAAAGGAGCACGCCCGACCGTGGAGGGAAAGAGTGATCATCTCGATTTCGCCGTTCCCCGTGCTCAGCAAGTCGGCCCATCGCCGGAGTGAGAAAGTACATTTCACGTGGGAGGGAGGGAGGGAGGAGGAAGTCGAGGGTGGGAGGGGGGGGGGGGGTGCGATGGTGAAGGACGGCAGGGATGAAGCTAATAAAAGGAGCGGAGTGGACGGCCCTGAACGCACTCGACTTGAGTTGTGCAATACGAGACGGTAACGGCGAACACACACGGACTCATCAGCTGAGGACGGATCACTATTACAGCCTTATTCATCGGCAATAATTAGGGAGTGAGAAGAGAGAGAGAGAGAGAGAGAGAGAGAAGAGAAAGAGATGCAGGACAAGTGGCTAGCAGCACTGATGAAAGCTCATCAGGAGACTCCCCATAGGGCCGTGGTCACTGATTGGTGCCCGTGGCCATCATTGCCTGGAAAGTACTTGAAAATAGGGGCTCTTCACTCTGCTGAATGGCGGTGAAGTGAACGTTATTGGTTTACCAAAACAACCCCCGGCACTGGGGTCATTTTTTTACTTCCTTAATCTGCAAGATGATAGGTTTGTGTAAGATGCACAATACATAAGGAGAAGAAGAAATCCCACACAGGGCAATCTGACTCTTGCACTCCTTACTGTTGTCTGCTTGTACTGTCAGTGATCTAGCAGTTGAAGTTGATTCTACTGTTGATTCTACCCATTGCAGTGCACTCTGGGTTGAGAGTACCTTGCAAAAAAAAAAGTGAAATGTGAATGCAATACCAGGGTTGCTGTGCATATTTGCTGCAACAATGCAATGTGAATCAGCGTTAGAACTAGAAATTCAGTGGGCATCCCCTACTAGTTATTGAGTTCAGGTGTTTTTCAGGGTTTGGGCTTGGCCCATTAGTTCCAGTGAAGGGTTATCTTAATGCTACAGGATACCAAGACATTCCAACTTTGTGGCAACAGTTTGGTGAAGGCCCTTTGCTGTTTCAGCATGACTGAGCCCCTGTGCACAAAGCGAGGTCCATAAAGACATGGTTAGACGAGTTTGGTGTGGAGGAACTCGAACTGGCCTGCACAGAGCCCTGAGCCCTGACCCCACTGGACACCTTTGGGAGGAAGTAGAACGCCGATTGCGAGCCAGGCCTTCTCGTCCAACATCACTACCTGACCTCTCAGAAGCTCTTTTGGCTGAATGGGCACAAATTCCCACAGACACACTCCAAGAGCCTGTGGAAAGCCTTCCAGAAGAGTGGCGGCTGTTATGGCCACAAAGGGTCCAACTCCATATTAATGCCCATGGTTTTAGAACGGGATGTCCATCAAGCTCATATAGGTGTGATGGTCAGGTGTCCACTGACTTTTGGCCATATAGTGTATGTAGAGGCCTCACCTGGTACGCTGTGGCCTTTTACACACACATATCCTAACAATTTATCACATTTTGCCAAAAAAGCCCAGCTGTAATGGGCGTGGCTGTCGTGCCATTAGATTAACTTGTCATTCCATATAGCACATGGCAATGGATGGATGTTCTTATCAAAAGCACATGTACTGTACCATGAATGGACACAATCGCAGCATGGACGGCCCTAACCCCGCCAGTGTTAGTGGCGTGCTCTACTCATTGAGCAACAGGATCAAAAGCAATCACTTTTTTTTCTCACCAAGATGTGTTGATACTATAAAGGGATACTACAGATTGGTAGTTGAGGGGTAACTGTTTGGCCTGTTAGGTGGGCCAGGTCAAGGTGTACACATTGCTCATAATCTACATTACCCATCATCATCTCATATCCTGACGCAAAATTCCACATGAAAAATAATCATCGATGCAACGTGACAAACGTTCACTCGCTAAGATTTGTTTTCATCGGGCAAACGGGCCGCTTTGATTCGCCGCCAAGAGAGCTGTAGCAAAACGCTCCAGCGGGAACTCTCGAGCCCTCGAGTCTCGAACCAAACGTGACCCCGAGCATATGGCGCCCGGAGCCCTCAACGGCCGCATGCACCACATAAAACAGCATCGCTAAGAACCGGTGCCACCTCGCAAAATGCTTGCGTAGCTGAACCGATTGCTTTGGTCGCACTATGAAAAAGGAGGATGAGAGGTTTCTCTTGTGTGTTATCAGTCCTTTTTATTCCAGAGTGAAAAAACAAACATTTCCAGCGGCCATCTACAGTGCATACATACAATGAAAGAACCCAAACATGAGCCGCATGTGAAGGTCAGAGGTCCATTCACCACATGGTACAATAACATAGCACTCCCATAGGTCAAAGTAATTACTCTTTTGTCAAAAGGCTTTGAATGAATGAAAGCATTGCAATGTTCCATGTGCAATGTGAAAGCATTGTAGGTAATGTTCCAAACACTCCTGGCGCTATGTTTACCAGAGAGATATGGGGTGACCCTGCAATGTACCTCGCATTTCTGGGTCCGTTTTGTTGTTTGGTAGTGTATTTGTTATCTAAAATCAATGGTAAACATCAGGTTTTGGTGTCAGTCTTTCACAATAAAAGACCTTCTTTCTAGACCGTTCAACAATCATACAGGGAGAGATCCATCGTAGAAGAGGAAGAGACACCAATTTCTCCATCGACAGTAGCCTCAATAGACCAGAATGCAATGCGGCCACACAAGACGTTGCATTTTCTCATCTGGAAAAATGCTGAATGCAATAAGTCCATGTTCTCTGGGGGGTTGTCGAAACTCATTCTGGTAAACAGAGGAAATAACTAGCAAGTTGAGAGGTAAGAGGACACACCAAAAACATCCACTTCCCAGAGATCACAGATCCCAGAACTGCTCTTCCCAGAGACCTGTCAATCAAACGGTGTGTCGAGTGCGGTGGCGTCTTTCTCCTTTAGATTTTTTTCTGTTGATGAAGTTTGAGTTTCTGTAGGTGGTGCTCTTTTCTTTGCCGGTTCAGCCGTGGTGAAAACGCATCACTTCCTGTGCACTAGAGGCCTTTTTCCCAGAAAAGACCTCTGTCACAGATTATTACGTTAAATAATTTCTTACTGATAGGGAAGAATTGTCCATATCTGCAGCATAAAGCCCTTTCCTCTCCCTTATCCTCTCTCTCTCTCTCTCTCTCTCTCTCTCTCTGTCGATCTCCCTTTCTATCTCTGTCCCTTCCCCTCTCCTGCTCTCTCCATCTCTCCCTCCTCCACCCCATCCCTCCGATGCAGGACAATAGCTTTTATGACTACCTCGTGAATCACAGGAGTGTGGAGGTAGGGGTGTGGGGGGGGTTGTTAGGAAGGGGGGGGTGCGGGGTGTCGGCTGTAGATCTCCCGTGCTGATGGAAAGATCGAAGTGTGGTGGGGGACTAGAGGAGCGGGAAGTGGTGGGGGGTGCAGGACTGTCGCCCGTTAATGAATGACCACCCGATACAGGCTTGTCATCTCGCTGGAAGAGTTACTGCCCCGCACTGGACGGACAGCGGAGGTGGCCATTTGTCTTGTGGCGAGCAGGGTGGGATCTGGACACAGGCACTTAAAAGTGCATTTGGGACAGAGCTGGGAGGGGAGGGGGGGAGTTGTACTGAAAGACAGCTTCACTTTAAATAGCTTGTGTGGGGCAATTGATTATTTCTGTCATACTTCAACAGCTTCAAAAGTAGAAATGAAAGATTTTATTCCCATCTGCCATATATGTCTTTTTTTTTTTTTGTAGAAAAATCATTTTGAGAATCATCAATCAGTTAAAGGTCTTAAATAGATGCTGTGGGAAAATGTTACTGCTGCAATTACATCATTATTATTGTCCAATGCCGCTTTTTTATTTCTGCATGAAGGCATGAATCCTGATTACAAAAGTGTAGTTGGCTACACTTTTTTTTTTTTATGTGAACACAAATGTCCTACCACCGGCCAGGAGAAGAGCTCCTCTGCAGAGAATCTTTATAGTGCTGGGTGGCCTAGCAGTCAGGAGGAAACGTCACAGGTTTGATCCCCGCAAAAAGACATGCTCATCAACAACAGCCTTGTGTCCTTTCAAGGTGACTTAGATGACAGAGTATTTTTCATGGCTTTGTTACTGACATGCTTAGTGTCTTACATTGTACAACATCAGAAATCAGCAGAATAGGATGTCGCTCACATAAATTAATGGTTTCTTAACTGTTGGCTGTTTTGTAAATGACATCAAAAGCGTGCTGACTGTGCGGGGCCACACATGCTATTTGAATGGAGCGCAGCCTGTCCCTTTTATTCGCCGCCGCCCGTGAATGTAAAACACCCTCTGATAAATCGTCCATTGTGACGGGGAACATGATTACACGAACCCGCGGCGGCTGTAGGCCATTCAGCGGGGCAGACGGAGCGCCGTGTCACATCTAAGAGGGCTTTGAATAAATGTCCCCCCCCCCCCCCGTCTCCACCAAGGCCCACTTCCTTAATCAGAGTGTCGGATGGTAGTGATTAGCTCCCCCGAGTGCGCTCCTCGGCCGGCGAACTCGTAATAATCTGCGCGGGTAGATAATCCCCTTCTTTACCTTCAGATAATCCAGCCCTAATCTGGACCACATCCTCATTTTTTTTTTACTAAATTTCATTTATTCTGACAAGTCCTTTCGCGGAATCCCGAGCCACTTCGTGTCCGACTCGTTCAAGGAGAAGAGGAACGGAGGGCGATTGCATCTAAATCCCCCTCAACTAGGTTATATTTTTTACACCCGGGGGAGAGAGGCGGTGATGCGAGGGGCTTGTTTGTTTCTCGTTTATCGTGTGTGTGTGTGTGGGGGAGAGTTACTGCAGCATCATTTCATTCTGTGTCCATATCCAAAACCCGGATTAAGAACAGGGAGAGGGATTAGAATTGCGTTATCGTTCTCAACGCGGAGGCATCTGTTGAGGGCACCGGTCTTTGGAAAAGAAAAACATATTCTTGTCATTAGGAAAATAACTGGAAGAGGAGCCTGCCTCGGGTTCTTTGCGCATCAGCTCTCAAAAGCGGAATGTGGAGCAGGTCAAGAGAGCTATTATCCTTTTTTTCCAATTTGATGATTTGGATTTGTCGTCGGCCGAGCGAGAGCCCTAGAAAGATAATAGCGCGACGATAAAATTGAGCTCGTCCGGCTTCGGAAACACAAAGTTCTTTATAGCGCCACTAGGAATCGAGGCGATGCGTGATCTTAAATACAATCAAATCCAAATCTGCTCTCTACCTTGAGCGTATGGATTCCCTCAAATCCACTCCACTCTCAAGTTCGTGGGATATTTACTGTATGTTACATTTCATCGACAATATATCCTTCACTGAGGATTTTTGAACTGGTCCACAAGTATCCAGTGTCTTCCAGTGATACTGGAACTCATGAACGTCCCGCTAACTCATGCACGTGTACAATTTTGAGTTATTTTTAAGAGCGGGACACCTTTGTTGCCTTTTGTACAGAGTGGCCCCTTCATGAAACATCAGTGACTGTAGACATGGCATTGAATTACTGCACTATTACTATTACTGCACATTTGTCAATAGCATTTATCCTGATGCTGAGATGCACTACAAGGAACATTGTATGCGGCACGATGCTTTCAGACAAAGGAACGATGAGAGTTAACCTTGAAGTATTGATTTCCTGTCACAGTGTTCATGTACTATATGTCCATGGCTCTGTGCTCATTTTTTTTTTTTTTTTTTCTTTGCCCATATGTCTCCCTCTGCAGAGATACTGAACGGGGGTGTTTATGTGGATCAGAACAAGTTCCTGTGCCACGCGGACACCATCCATTGGCGCGACATTATCAAGAACCCCCAGGCCGAGCTCCTCGTGGTACCATCCAACAACAGCAACCTCGGGTGTAAGTATGTGGGCCAAACCAATGGCCCTGGGGAGGGGGTGTTATGCGCTGTTCAGTTTGGGTGAAAATCAAAAAATCTCTCGCACACACACACACACACACACACGTGCACACATACACAGCCTTCCCCCACCAGTACCACTATGCCTCTTTACTTATTCTGTATGCCTGGCGGTCATTTGGAAGCGATATCACATAGTGTTACATCAACGTGTGAACTTCTCTATTGTAGTGGCTCTGCAGCGAGGCCTATGGAGCCGCTGTCTGCTGTGCTCTTTTTTAAAACTCAGCGAAACTGACAGCTGGTTTGAAGCTGCCCACTTCCTCTGGTGGTCCCCTGCAGTCGCTCAGCTCCCGCCGCCTTGCTTGGACATAACAGGCGACGCTATCCAGCGGACATTCTGCGTCAAAAGAACTGGCTGTTAAAGGCAGACTCTCTCCAAACTTTTCTCCACATTTTTTTAGATAAGCTTCTTGCTCATTTTAAGGGAGGCAGGGAAAGCAGGGGAGTTTCTTCAGCCCCTTACATCAAAACACGTCAGGGTAGAATACGGACAGCCACAGCTGGCTAATAGCGATCAAAGACGGAGAACAACGTGGCAAAGTGTCTAGAAAAAGTCACGATGATCCTCTCTTCGCTCATAGTCTGAGCAGAAGCCAGCACCAAGTTTGCACTTACACAGGGAGTGAGCAATACAATCATACACAGCCGGTGGTTCGTCTAAAATAGAGGTGTGATAAGACAGTGTAAAACACTGATATTTAGCGTTGATTAAATGGCACCGGAGATGGAGGAGAAGCAAGAAAGAGCAGAGGAGGTGGGCCAAAAAAAACAAAAAAACAGGAGAGTGTGTGGGAGTCGAGGTTGCCAAATTGGGGGCCTTTGCCAAGACGTAGTCGGTATTTAACATAACAACCCCACAGTGGGAGTGGTTGAAGGGGCCCGGGTGACAATCTGCCTCGCTATCCCCACTTACTCTGTAATTAACCCATAGTCAATTAAGTCTTGATGACAAGCCACTGGCAGACGGAGGCTATGAGTGCTCTGTCAGGTCCCACTTTGTGTGCGCGAGGGCTCGTCGGAGGGGAGTGTGGACGCCTGTCTTTTATACTTTTAGATTCTCCACCGGCCAGAAGTCGCCGCGGCGACACTCTCTCGCTCTCATTGTCAGAGGAGATGCGACAGATCTGTCACTGTCAAAACTTTTAGATTGCGACCAGTCTGGGAAGTTTTTGCGAGTGGGTGATTGGGGCATCGGGGGGGTGGGGCCTCGATGCGCGTTCGTGTCAAAGCCTAAACTCGTCTAAAGTTTTGGCGGGTTGGAGTTGTCTGACGCGCGACGCCCGGGTGTGTGTGTTCTGTTCTTGCAGGCAGACGCTGTCACCGCTCCTGCAACGGACGCTGCTGGGGCCATCAGGAAGACCAGTGCCAAAGCTGTGAGTACACACACACACACACACACACACACACAGGCAGTAAACCTAGCATGCATTTTCCCTCCTAACTACAGTTTGACCAATATGTGGCTACAAATACTGCTATTTTTAGACTCAAATTTTGTGCTGATGTTTAAATTCCAAGTGTTCTGTGTTTTCTCTCAGGCTTTTATTCTCGGCAGTGTGGGAAAAGCCTCCGAAACAGCAAACAGACACTAAAACCCATAGCCATTTTTTTAAGCCCACACATTAGAATTAAGACAAATAAAACATAAACAATTGAACAATTAAATGGATAAATGACACGTGCAGAGAAATTTCATTGCAGGTTTTTACATAGCTGTGGTCAGGTAGGAACCTCCATCGACATCCGATATTTAATAAAAGGCCCGATCTATCGCCAAACATCCTAGTAGTACCGCACGATTGTGAGTGAACAGCCATAAGAAGGGAAACAATAGAAAAACAGCGCAGGAAGGCGGGCAGCTGGCAAAATGTTAACCACAGCCCTCCATATATATAATTACAGAACGTTCCCTTCACGTTGCACAGATCTAGAAAGGGACTGGCTCCCTTTTTTCCCTTCCACTGTGCCACAGACAGAATAATAGACTACAGAGCCAATCTTTTTTTTTTTCTCCCACTACTGCATCATTATATTGAGAGTGAGCCCAGCAGTTGTTTTTTTTTAACGCCTGAACTTGAAGCTCCCGCTGACTCACTGGGTGTTTTGTCTTTAACCGTAGTCACGATTACGGTGCACGACTTTTGTTGCGGGTACGTACAAAGGCGCAGCAGAGTACGGCGGAGTACCCGTAATCGCAGGATAGAACATCCTCAAGGGTGTTACGGTGTTGTGGCTTTTATATATCGTGCACGTGTACTGACTGAAAGAGAGGAGAACGATCTCTAACTAGTTCCCTGGTTGAGCTGGCAAAGCAACAAATAAAGCCAGGCTTTGTTTTGCATGGTCGGAAGGTGTCTTGGACCAGTCAGTCTCCTTGGCTGAAAAATGCCCATTGTATAAACACAGTTCTAGTGAGTCAATGGAGGCGCGGTGCTGTGGAACTTTTTTTTTATTATCAAGCTTTATTTATCCAGGGAAAGCCAACTGAGCACACTCCAGTCAAACCGGATTCAAACCAACGACCTTCCAGCGATTTAGCTCCGCCCCATCCTCCAATATTAGACAGTGTTTTTATGGACAGCTGTAACCTGAGAGTGTTTTGGTAGGGGAAGTTCGGGGGGGTGGTGGTATACATGTTGGCTCTGTAGTATGACTCTGTTGTTTTTTCCAGCGTGCGTGTCTCAGACCTTTAACTTCCACTCTCTTTTTTTTCGCGGGCAGTGACAAAGACGGTGTGCGCCGAGCAGTGTGACGGTCGATGCTTCGGGCCTTACGTCAGCGACTGCTGCCACCGCGAGTGCGCCGGAGGCTGCTCGGGCCCCAAGGACATGGACTGCTTCGTACGTCAGATCGCACACACACACTCTTTAACTTTCTCTCTCTCACACATGCTCACACCTGTCACCCCCCATCAAAGGTAAAGAAGGCCAAAAGGCACTCACACACACACACACACACACACACACACACACACACACAGATTTCTAACCATCCTCCCTTCCATAGCATCTGTTTGTCATCCGCCCGCACGAAAACTATCCACTTTGTTTATCAGCTGATAAATTATTTGTCATTTTTACGGGGCTGTAAAAGGCGGCGGCGGCGCCTCCGATCAAAGAACAAATTGGTGATTCAGTGTTCCAATTAGTATCTCTTTTATCACCTCAAGTTCTTCCTGTTTCGCGGACTTGTGCGCGTCGCACACACACACACACACGCCGACAGAGACGATATTGTAGTTGTAATTCACAGAAAGCCTCATCCAATTCAATTACTGCTGTTTTCAGGCCGCGGCCACCGCCGATGACAAAACACTTAGGAGGTTTATGGGAAAACATTTCTCCATTTATATCGCGGCTTTGGATCAATGGCTTCAATTTTTCTCCCATTTTTGCCGCTCAAAGAGACAAGCGTGATTTGCGTGTCGCGATCGGAAGTAAAAAATGAAATGCTGCCGTAATACTCTCTCACTCACGATGACTTATGTGTAGAAATCACAACCCCCGCCCGCCCCCGTGCGCCCCCCCCCCCGCGGCGACCTCTCGAGTGGTATCTCCTGGCTTGGCTGACTTGTGTGGTTGTGTGCTGCTGTCTGCAGGCTTGCACCAATTTCAACGACAGCGGAGCGTGCGTGACCCAGTGCCCTCAGCCCTTCGTGTACAGCCCCACGTCCTTTCAGCTGGAGCACAACCCCAGGGCCAAGAACACCTACGGAGCCTTCTGCGTCAAGAAATGCCCACGTAAGTCTGCTTCGGCCTCGCCCCCCCCACAATCTCAGTAAGGGAAGACGAAGCTTCAAACAAGGTCCAATCACACATAGACAATCGAGACACAAGAGTGCAGCATTACAACTACAACCACATGACTCTCTGTGCAGTGGAATCCATTGTAGACGTCCCCTTTCATGAATTTATCCTCTTTCTATCCTGTATTAGGACTGTTGACAATTCTGTGTTGAATGTAATACAGCTGAACTAAATAACTGAAACATAAAACACTTGTGTCTCTCAATCAAGCCATTGCCAGACCATCTGTTAGAGCTTCTAATGCCTGAAAAGAGAGCAAGACTCTTTCTTTCTTCTCGGGTGCAGTAATAATTCTGGAAACACGACTTTTTTTGTGACAAAGCGATATCTATACGCTGGATAATTAAGTTCCGCTGAACGTCAAATAGGCATGCACTGATATCACTTTTCTACTGCCACTGCCAAGTACCCATTTGATTCATTACTGTTCCTCAACAATATAGACTAGACCATTAGTTTTTGATCATTATACAAGTGTGATAAAACATATTATCCATTTCTCTCCATTACAGAGGCTTAACATCCGTCGAGGAGTTAAAAAACGTTCGAAAACGAAGTCATTTCACTTTGATGTTTGATATTTTACATGTGATAATCTTAGAATTAGATTCTAATATTGAAAGAATTCCGCAATACTCTCCAATACTCCAATAATTTCAGCCCAGTTTCCGATACCAGTATTGTTATCATCCCCCTCTTCGTCTCTTTCAGATAACTTCGTGGTGGACCAGAGCTCCTGTGTGAGAGCCTGCCCCAGCAACAAGATGGAAGTGGAGGAGAACCGCGTCAAGATGTGCTCCCCCTGCACCGGCATCTGCCCCAAAGGTATAACACGGCGGTGTAGGTTGAGGGTCTCGACTCACACGTACAGGTATTTTGAGAATACGCTTTCAGGCGTATGGATCGGGGCTGTCCGTCCGTCAAATACCTCAGGCGCCATCTCAGACACCGCTGGTCTGGTTTCGACGAAACTTCGGATCGATGATGCATGCTTTGTAAAAAATGACACTGATTGATCTAATGGGGGCGCTGTAATGAAAGGTCAAAACTCAAACGTGATATCTCAAACACTACTGGTCCGATTTTGACAACACTTCCCTCACTTCCTGGACTACAGTAGCAACAGAGGAATAACTTAAAAAGCTCAGAGAAAATTGAATTCATTTTATGGGAGGTAGCACTACTTTTACTGTATATACTTAAAACTGATTTATTGATTCTAATATACACCAACAAAATATCAACATCGTCCTTAATTTCACGCTAATGCCATTTAATCACGTTTCCTCTACAGCTTCCATCATAAACTATACCTTAAATAAACTACCCCAGATTTATAAATCTCTCCCGGTATATTCAGGCCAGTATTGAGGCTCTAATAAAGTTTCCATGTTCTTGTGTTAAATTGTACAGTTTTTGCTCTGTGCAAATATCGCTATGCATTTACGGTCTTGTTTTTGTTTGATTTATGGAAGGAAAAGTATTGCTGCATGTTGCTCTCCTGGCCCCTCCCCCCAATAGGACCACAATGGAAACACACTATATGGCCAAAAGTCTGTGGACACCTAACCATCACACCTATATGAGCTTGCTGGACATCCCATTCTAAAACCATGGCCTGGCTCGCAATCAGCGTTCTTATTCCTTCCCAAAGGTGTTCAATGGGGTGCAGGCCAATCGAGTTCCTCCACACCAAACACGTCTAACCATGTCTTTATGGACCTCGCTTTGTGCACAGGGGCACAGTCATGCTGGAACAGCAAAGGGCCTTCCCCAAACTGTTGCCACAAAGTTGGAAGCGCCCAATTGGCTAAATGTCTTGATATCCTGTAGCATTAAGATTACCCTTCACTGGAACTAAGGGGCCAAGCCCAAACCCTGAAAAACAGGGTGGCTGAAACACCTGAACTCAATAACTAGTAGGGGTGTCCACTGACTTTTGGCCATAGTGTAAGTTTAGTATACAGAATCGGCCCGTAAGCTTTTGCTGTACCTACAAGATAAGTGCTCTTTAAGTGCACTAATAATTTTCTCCCTCAGTCAGACTCCCATGCATGGGGGCTGCGGCGTCCATCGATTGGCCCGATCTCTTGATTACATCGTCACGCAGCAGCGAGGGGTTAATGAGGGATAGCCCAAGGAACTGTGGGAAATGATAACAAATTAACATTTCAGATATGGAATTGGCTGGTATAAATCACTATCAAAAACTGGTTACACCACTTAATGCCAACCTTATTCATCATCCCCCTCCGCCTCTGTCAGGAAACACTTGGCTCACGCTGGACCGCGAGCGTAATTAATGCAGATGTAATGAATTCATTAGATGGAAGGAATTTGCTCCAGATCGGCCCAAGTCATGAAAAAGAATTCCAATGCACGGAGAACGGCATCAAAGGACGATTTCTTATATAATATAAAGCAGGAATCTATTTTTTATATAAAAAAAGAAGTAACGCATCAAACTGGCAAGTGTATTAAAGTGGTAACAAAAAAAGCAACCTATGTTTTAAGCCTTTTGAATGTGTGTGTTTTTGCATCTGTTTTTTTCCCAGTGTGTGACGGCATCGGTACGGGCAGCCTGCAGACGGCGCAAACGGTGGACGCCAGCAACATCGACAAATTTGTCAACTGCACCAAAATCAACGGCAACCTCATCTTCCTCATCACCGGCATTAAAGGGTGAACGCGCCGTCGTGCGAGTTTGAAACACAATAGAGTGGTGCAGGGATGACGTACTTTTGTAGGCCAACCCGGAAGTTAGCATCGCCCTGGTTCCCTCGACAAAAAGCCAATGGGATTTTTGCATTGGATTTTGGATTATTGCAGAAAATAAATCTGTGGCAAACAAAAGTTTGTGATACGTTTTGTTCAGCAAGATAATCTGCACAAATGAACACCACTTTTATGATTTTTGAAGCATAAATGCAATCGCCAGACGTAAAAAGCTAACATTAGGCTATAAACGAACTACAACACGGTCGCATGACTTGAACGTCCCCACCACTAAAAATACTATAAATTGGTACATCTACAAGTTGGCAAAGTTTGAGTTAGAATAGTTTGGAAGAGCGCGAGTATAAACACAACTAGAGGCTGTAAAGGCGGACTAGTGAGTAGATGAGTTACCGTGTTCGGCGTGATGCGTTTATTGTCCCCGACAACCTCTGTAGTCTCATTTAGCCACTTGTTAGCATCCGCCTTTTTTAAGACACATAAAAGCTTAAAATATTAAATATTAAAATATTTTATGTCTTAGAACAAAACCTCTTAAGCTTGTGTTAACCACAGACCTTATTTCAGGCACCTAACCAAAAACCCATTCAAAAAACCCATTGACTTTGAGATGAGGGTACCGGAAGTGCAAAAAATGCTAGCTCTCTTCTGGGGTTTAGGACTCCTACACCACTCTATAACAGACAGATGTAGCCGTGGCAGAAGTGCCACCTGTCAATGCAAAGCTTGCAGAACTGCTGCAGTACTGTTTGCCCCCCCCCCCCCCTGTTTGGAAAATTCTCTCTTTTGTCACCTTTTCAACCACCAGAATGCATGAAGAATAGTCTGGCAAGTAGTAGTTTGAGAGATTAGAGTTTTGTATTGCAATCTGTCTATTCAGCTCGACGTTTGTGAAAGAATGGCTTGTTGGGAAAATCAGTCTGGGGAAAGTTAACTCCAAAACCACTGAGGAGCCTTTGAGCTCTCAAGCATATTTATTGTGAATGTTATATATATATATATCATGTGCCTTTCTGCCATCTCTCTCTAAACCTGGTCTTGTTTTCTTTCTGCAGGGATATGTATCACGGCATCGGGGCCTTGGACCCCGAGCGCCTCAATGTGTTTCGCACTGTGAAAGAGATCACAGGTGAGAGAAAAAGGCTCCCCCGGAGACACTGACCACACCAAACAATTCAATTAGGTGGACTGAGTGTGAATTATATCGTCTGTGAAGTAGCGAGAGAGAGAGAGAGGATGAAGAGGAAAGAAAATGTGTTTTCGTTTTGTCAGTGAACTCAGCAAACGTGTTCAGTGCATATATTACATTATTGTGTGTGTGTGTGTGTGTGTGTGTGTGTGTGTGTGTGTATTCATTCATTAGCTATTAGAAGCCGTAAGGGATGAGCGATATCTTGTGTACAAAACCTTTCGTCATATTAAACCCGCGACTTGCAGTTGAGCCAAACGGCTAATGGAGTGAAACTGCATTCTCATAATGAAAACCCAAGCAATAAGAAAGAGCAATGGCCATCCTATCCCCGCCACTTCCTGCTCTATCCCCTTTTAATGTGCCTCTCCACACGTTCTGATTTGATATAATCTGTCATTAAAGGCAAGTGCAACCAGACAAATTGCGCTGGGTATTAAATCCATTCCTTTTAATAATTAGAGTATATTGTCTTTTTTCCCGAACGCATTTCCTCTAAAGGAATGGGGTTCTTGCCTCCGCTTCACAGAGGCTTTGAAACTCCGAAAACCGAAAGCTACGATGCTTTTTTTTATTTGGAAGTGGAAAAAAAACACAAAAGAGATTCTTTGTACTTCCTCTTCTCTCATGATTCTTGTGTTCACTTCATGAAATACACCCCCAAGCCTCTTTTCCTCTTTTCTTCTATCCTTCTTTTCACCCCTTGAATAGAGACTTGTTACCCATGCACTGTTTAAAGAACGGGAAAAGATAATTGCTTTAATAAGTTTGTTAACAAGCGAGTGTTTGTTCTCCCCCGGGGGCGGTCGCCTGACTTTTAGGTTACCTCAACATCCAGTCTTGGCCCGAGAACATGACGGATTTGGGTGTTTTTTCCAACCTGGCAACCATCGGAGGCAGGTCTCTCTACAGGTGAGTGTGAAGGCACTGTTAATGCACTTCAGATACAGTGTGGGCGCCGTCGGAGGCCTCTTCAAATTCATCCTCGGAGAAAACATGATGATGGATCTTTCAATAATAGAGCATCCTATAGTAGCTGTAGAAGTCTCTCTCGGCCTCGTGGTTATAATGGAGAGCTGCTCATTTGAGAGCGGGGCCCTCCACGTATTAGAAAAAGTGCAGACGTCTCATATGTCTTGACCCCGACTGTCTTAGCACCTTAGACTTTTGCTGGAGTGCCAGTCAGGGTAGGCCCCTGACGAAGGTTTAAATCAGTCAAGAACTGGTTAGTCAAACAGCCCCAAAGGATGCATGGATACAATTTCAAACCATATCATACACCCTCACAACCTTTCACACCGCATGGAAATATAGAAATGGAACAAAACACTCAACAGCAATACTCTTCGATGCAAACGTAACAGTCAGTCATACTCGAAACGGCAATAAATCCACTCGGAAACAGAGAAGACGATCCGATCCGCGGGCGATTGTAGGAACTAGAGGGGATTAATACTACCCACGACCTTCTGTTCTGCAACGGACTCGCTGACTCATTCAGTTTAAACAAACAGGGACTTCACAGCTGAGATTGTTTTTCGAATCGGCCATATTGAAAGACAAGGCGGGGCCGGAGGGGTTGGCCGGCAGCGTAAAAAAAAAAGAAAACACACAGGTAATGGGCGTGGTCAAAAGACTGCGCACAAGAGAATTAAAGAGGCCGTCAGATGACAGGAGGGGTGTTTGATGGTGACTTGTCACAAATTGTCTTTCGTGTATTTGAATGCAACATGTATATCCATTGCACGCAATTGCGTTGTGTTCACGGGACGGCCGCAAAGCATGCACGCATTGACACACGTGCAGTCCACACACGCATACACACACTCCTTCCTTTTACGTCTCAGCTGACTTTGTTCAGAGTGAGGTATCTACTCTCTCTCTCTCTCTCTCTCTCTCTCTCTCTCTAATGAGTTGTCAGCCTATGTTCTTTTGAGCAGAGACCCTTTTTTTTTTGAAGCGCCGCTCTCTCACGTGGCTTTGATTAGCGATGTTTTTGGTAACGAGTTTTGTGTTCACTTGTAAGTGGCGGATCTGAGGGACAGCCTTGTTTCCTAAATGCCTGTGATGAACCTGTACCTCCTCCTCTTCTTTCTCCCCCTCCTCCCCCACCTCCTCCTCCTGGCTGCTTGCTCATTATGGTATCTCTCATGCTTTTTCTCTCACCTTTTCCCAGTCTTTGTCCCCCCCCCCCCTCCCCCTTCCACCTTTTTCTCTCTCTCTTTATTCTCTTTCTCATCCCTCTGTCATGCCTATCTTTCCTGCCCTCTCTCACCCTCTGATCTCTCCCTCTTTTCTCTTTTTTAACATCCATTGTCTCTCCCTCTCTATTTCGTCCTCCTCTCCTCCTCTCTTTCTTTCTCCTTTTCTTTCTGTTTCTCTCCTCTCTCTCCTTTTTCCCTTTCTCTTTTCCCTCCTCCCCTCTTCCTTGCCCCCTCCTTCTCTCTCCATTTCTCTTTCTCCCTCCCTCCTCCTCTCCTTTCTATTCTTTCTCCTCTCTTCTCCTGTTTCTCCCTCTCTTTCTTCCCCTCTCTCTCCCATCCTCCTCTCGTCTCCTCCTTGTATTCTTTCATTCTCTTTCATGAATTCATTTTCTCCCCTCTTCTGCCTTTCTTCTTCCTCTCTTCCTCCTTCTCCTTTCCTTTCTCTTACTCCCTCCTCTTTCACGATCCTCCCTTTCTCTTTTTGTCAGCCCTGCTTTTCTTCCCTCTCTCCCTCTTCCTCTCCTCCGTCTCCCTCTTCAATTCAGTTTTTTCTTTTATTTTCAATGTAACAACCTTTATTGGCATGAATGTTTAAAACAATATTGCCAAAGCGATGAAATGTAGGAAACAATCAATGTAAATCAAATAAGTAACTTCATCAACATTGACACAAATCCACAATCTGTGTATCAGTATGTGTGTGTGTGTGTGTGTGTGTGTGTGTGTGTGTGTGTGATGGTCAGTACCTGGGCAGTAGAGGATCATACCCAGCAGCACAGTGAGCATCAGTATTCCTGTGTGTGTGTTTGTGTGGGAAAAAAAGAAAGAAAAATTATTAACATTTCCCCTCCTGTGAAATGTTACATTTTCATTTGACCTCTTGTAACAAGGTTACACGGTTCTTGCAACAAGGTTTGAGTAGAGAATTTAGATCCCGTCACGCCTCTAGTTTTGTGACAGGATGTGACATATTTGGCTGCAGTTGAAGCGCCGCTCTCTCAACCATCCCTTCAACCAGAATTTTCATTTTTCCTCAATACTGAAATGTGGAAATTTGCGCACTATTCCTTTACATTTAGAAGAACGGAGAATTTTGGCCCTTACAAAAAGGGCCACATTTTTTTCCCATGTGAATAGGGACAATCACATGAAATGTCGAATTCACATGTGACATTGACACACATTAAGTATTTTCACATGTGGAAATTTCATTTCACATGTGAGTAAACATGTGAAAGTGCAGGTTTCACATGTGAAATATATATGAAAATATAATGTGTGTCAAAGTCACATGTGAATTCGACATTTTCACATGTGATTGGCTTTCTTCACATGTGAAAAACTAAAACACATCACAACACTCACATGTTGTTTTCCACATGTCATTTCCACATGTGACTTTTTTGTAAGGGGGGGGCTGGTTTTCAAATTATTATAGAATTTTAGGGCTCTTTTTTTGAGCGTTGATTGATAAGGGGTACCTGCCTAACTCCGCCCTGCAGGCATTGCTTGTTGTACATTTAGTATATATTTGGAAAAGTCTGTGTGGAGTATTTCCACTGGATTTTTGCCCCATTTATCAGGATCAAGATGGCACACTGGGCCCCAGGTCTCACAATGTAGGGCAATGGGCAGGATTACACTGTCAAATATCTTCAGCCAAATTTTAACAGGGATATCGATATTTGAGAATATTTGACTGTGTGGAAAGCTCTCAACGTCAGTTACCTGAGGCAATGGCTTTTAACCCACGGTAGTTGTACCATTGACAGTGATCAATAATTGTGTTGCTTAATGAAAAACATTATCTATTTTCCTGATTTCTTGCCTTCTTTTTTTAATATCATGATTTTTTTTCTGGAGGTTTATGTTCAGAACTCAATCATGGCAAGATTCCCAGACCTGATGATCCAGTTTTTGTAGTCCTCGATCTGTAGCAGACAGTTGGACCAGGTCATCGGCCTCTGGTCCAGCAATCTGGCTCATTCATCAATATCGAGGTTGAAGATGCAGCCCTGTCTTACGCCACATCCTTAAAATAATCTGCTCTCTCGTCTTGTCTTTTCTTTGTTTTTTCTTTCTCTCTCCCTCCCTCTCTCCCTGCAGCGGAAGTGGCATCTCCCTGTTGATCCTGAAGCAGCGTTGGATCTCCTCGCTCCAGTTCCAGTCGCTGGACGAGATCAGCGCCGGGAACGTCTACATCTTCAACAACAGCCGCCTGTGCTTCTACAACACCGTCAACTGGACGTCGCTCTTCAGGATGGCCAGCCAGAAAGTCCTCATCCGCAACAACCGAGACCCTAAGGAATGCAGTGAGTGGGGGGGGGGGGCGGGGGCCGAGGCACAAACATATGAAGACACACACACACAGAGATAAACATGTAACCAAGCAGGGAATGGCACATGGTCTTAGGTATCCAAGTGCACATGGAACCCCAAGACACACACACACACACACTCATTTTTACACACACTCAAGGGGTAAGTAAACACCTATTAAATACTCCTATACTCTTTTTTCTTCTCCCATTTGTACTCCAATTTATTCCGAAGCTCGAATGTCCCGCCAACACACACACACACACACGTTTCCAAGGCGACCGTATCAGTGGCGTCTCCTCGCCCCATGGCCATGAAAGCCCCGATTCAGCTCCCTGCTAACAAAATGCTTATTAAAGGGTTTTTTTCAGGTTGGGGTTGTTGGGGCGGGGGGGGAAATTGTGTGTGGAAATTACTCATCCTTTGTGTTTTTCTGTGGAGACACTGAGCTTAGCGATGCCTTAGCCGGCACAGAGGCGCATTAAGCTCACGCTCAGCCACAGGGAAATGGACTCCTGATGGAATGATGGATCGTCGACGTGTAGCAACGTGAGAGCGAGGAAAGTGAGAGAGAGAGATGTTATTATCCATCGAGAATCAGTGTAAAGAAGATCCAGATTTACCGGGTCCTTGTTTACGATTCTTGTTGAATTTAATAAGTTTGAAGTTCTGCTTTGGCGTTATGGTGACATGTGTGTTATGCCAGTGAAGCTCACTGAATTTAAGAAAGATTGAGAGACAAATATAGCGAGGCAGAAACCACTCTGGGCCACCGTAGTTTTCCTTGCCAGGCTGCGGTCAGATATCATTAGCTGGTTAATGAGTGCGCGGCGTGTCAGAGTTCGATCGATGTGGCCCTTACAAAGGCCTCTTCATTAAGTGTACCCTCCCCTGCACACACACACACACACCATCGACCGTTGACCAAGGGTTGGCGGCCACCGGGGCGACACTCCCGGGGATACGGGTGGTGGCGGCAGGCATCGATTGTTATGCTTCCACACTGGAAAAGGGCTTAGGGTTTTGGCTGCCGCCGCCTTTAATGGCAGAGGTGCAGGGAATACTGATGCACTCGCACGCAGCCAGGCAGCCCTCGCCTACACACACACACACACACACACTCACTTTACTCACAGGCACAATATATAGACACACACACATGCAAAGCTAAGTGAGCAAGTGTGCACGCTTACACACTCCAACCTGTAAATTAGGTTCTTCATAGCGCCTTGTTATCAGATAATTTACAGTTTTCTCCCTTGTGTTCTACTAAATATATCGTAGTACTCTGTGTGTACTCTGTGTTTATCTGATGTATCTGTGCCTGTTGCCTGTGAGTGTGTGTATATTTGATTTTGAGTGTGTTGGCCCATTAATATCTCTTTGCGTGAATGCACTGCGCCTCCTCCCTCTCCACAGCCCAGCTGCGGATGGTGTGCGATCGGATGTGTTCGCACTCCGGGTGCTGGGGCCCGGGGCCCAACCAGTGTCTCTCCTGCCGATATTTCAGCCGGCGCCGGACCTGCGTGGAGTCCTGCAACCTCTTCAACAGGTGAGCGGTCAAGTAATTGTTTTATCTCTTTACTCACGCCCCGTGATTTTTCTGAATCACTTTGTATGTTTGCGTCAAAAGTGCGCTGAAAGTATGTTTGATTGACTTCCCTGCATGTTACTATATCATTCTAGTGTCTAGTGTACCTTGTGTTTCTGGGTCCATCTTGATGCTTGTGGTGTATTTTTCTTATTCCCATGGATGAACCAAACATAACAACGTGATGCCATGTTGTGATTCTTTATTGGTTTTACCTATTAGATCCATTTCTGTCTTGAATGGAAGGTGGAGATGAAGGTGAGGAGACGTTAAAGAAGCAGACGCATCAATAGACCATAATTCAATGCAGCCACAAGACATTCTCTCTCGCTTTTTCTTGACTGGAAAATCCACGCTCTCTTAGTTTTACTATGCCATCATTATTGCTCTCTCTATTGCACCTCAACCCACAGCACAAAATGCAACACGTTCAGGAACATTCTCCGGGAGTTTTCAAAAGGGCATTCTGGGAAATGTAGGAAATCACTGAACTGAAGTAGAAGTAGATTATAGGCAAGTTGAGGCAATGTGGGTACACCAAAAATATAAATCACAACACTAATATAACACAAAATAACACAAAATAACTGGAATGCATTGAACATCACAAAGTGACAGAACAGGAATTGTCCTTTTATTCCCTTGCATAAAGCCATACGCGACAAGTAGAGGAAATAAAATGAAACGAAAATGAAAAATTCCAAGAATATCTTTTGCCTACATGTTACATCCTTTGTGCTTTTTTGCCTGAAAATGTGCGGTTTGGATATCTTTATATTGTAATGTATTGCGTAACGTAGCTGCTGCAGCCCTTTTTGCGCTGCGCCGATGAGTGTTCACGACAACGAGTTAAGAAGCGACTGAGATTTGCGACACGGGCCCTCGAGTGCCCTCGCAATCCATTGATGTTCTATTTTCCAAGCGGATAATAGTATTCAGGTCATCGCTTTATGCTGCTGGAGAGACACATCAAAAAGACCACTGCCGATTCACCTGGGGAGAAAAAAGACATCTTTGTACTTTGTAACTCCCAGCCTCTTGTGCTGTACTCTTGAATGAATGAGGCGACGTCGTGAGCCGCCACACTTGAAAACATCCGACGTAAAATATGAATGTACAGGCAGCGTCTGCCGCAAGATAAATACGACTCTCTCTCTCGACGGCGGTGATGTCAGTGTTTTCTCCCGGGGGAGAAGGAGGAGAGAGTGTGTGTGCATGTGTGTTTGAGAGAGAGTGCAAACCCTCGGTCATGTTGACTTGTTGCCGGTCCTTTCCCTGGTGCTGGTTTGTGGGGAGGGGGGCTTTGAAGTTCCCGGGGAAAAAAACAGCTCACAGCGAAAGCTTTGAAGAAGACTGGCGAGGGAAAGGCACGTGGCGGGGGAAAAAAACAGCTGCACTCCGCTTCCATATATATACTGTAAATACAGCCAGTCACTGCAGTGCACAGTAAGTAAAACTCCGCAGGCCAGTTTCGGTCGCTCTGTGTCACTGTCCTGATGCGACGACCGCGTAACTGAAAGACGGTCACGTAACTGCTTTTTGACACAGTAACATTTGAATGCCTCAGTTATATACAGTATTTTTTTTTTTTGCCAGTTCTCAAAGTTTGTCCCTGCTGACCACCGTACGCTCTCTACGACCGCGAGCCGATCAAAAGCAAAGCGATACAATGGCTCTGTATCAAACAGGCCCCCCGTTGCATGAACTCTGTACAAAGCAGTAAGCGTCTAAACTTCTGTTTCTTTGCCGCCTAGCAGGTTTGAGACCACCACAAAGAAAAAATGATGAATAAAGCAAAAAAAAAGATATTGTATAAAGTGAGTAAGGTTAAAATTGTCTAAATCTTTTATTTGTCCAATTATAAGTACCTGACTCTACATACAAAATAGTGTTGTAAACGGGTAGGATGATATATTTCTGTGAAAAATGTATAGAGCTAGAGCCCTCGCTAGCACATCCTTGCTTTTGTATCACAGGGCCCAGACACTGACACCTCACTAATCCAAGCCTCTGGGGTATGGAGGTTCCTAATAACGAGATGCCTGAAATACACTGAAATACAGAATCCAAGCGAACTCTCAGTTCAGTTTGCACATTTTTAAACACAGTGAGAAAAAAAGAGGAAAAATAAAAACTGTTAATTTGTGCAGGTGAGATAAAAAAAAAAACACCCCAAAGGGCAAATGAAAACATCTCACCTCAAAAGAAAACTAAATGACAACACAAGCCAAACCCCAAAAGGAAAAAACAGGCTTCATAAAATGCATAAATGGCAAGTAAAGAGAAAGCAAATGACTTAAAATAGCCCTCGTGTAGCGAATACAACTGAAATGTACGTGAAGAGTCTAATTTCCAACTCACATGCTTGCAATTAAATGCGTCGGCGGCAAATTTCAGAGCATCGCGCACGGAAAAAAACCCAACAACCCGCTTTCAACACGCCTACACGTTTACAGCCGTTGTCGTTGGATCGAAAGGTCAGTTCCGATAGCCGAGACTGACCGAAATATCCCCGAGTTTGTCCCCGTATCCATTGTGCCGCGTCGTACAATCCCTTTCGAATTCATCGTTATCTCGTTATGTCTTTTCAGGTTAATGGTTTTAAACCTCGGGATTCCCAACGGCTTGGCCCTCATAGTACGTCTCCATTCTTAATGAGGAACAACGGTAATTCCCCTCAGTTTATACTGTCTGTTGAATAAAACAAAAGGAAGAGGAAAACGTGGGAGACAAGTGGTGTAAGAAGAGGGAGGGGGAAAAAAATGTCTGAGATGGTGTCCATTGGGGGATGGAAGAGGCGGTAGCGGATTAGAAAGTGTTTAATTAAAAAAAGTTGCTCTGCCGGGCTCTGGTTTTGCCGGAGGTTCAGAGGTCTGAACGGCGGGCCCCGGTCCTGCTTAAATTCCTGCTAAAATAGGGCTAATCCCCCATCAGCCCATCCCTCGACGGGGGTCCCCCAGTCGCACATGCCCAATGCCGTGAACGGGGGGTGGGGCCAATCAAGAGGAACAGCTTTCGACGGAATAGAAATGACCCCGGAGAGCGCACCGCTGCCGAGGTCTTTGTCTCCCATTTTCTTTTTCTCCCCCATCCAACAAAAGAGATATCTCTCCCACCGCCACCAGCCCCTTTTCAGAAAGGAATCCCCCCTTGGAAAGGAGCTTTCCAGAAGAGAAATCTAATTTATTTCGGAACGAAAAGGAAAGAAAGACGAGGAAAGAGGGGGAGATGTAAAAGGAGAACGACAGGCAGGTTCTCCTTCGAGTCCGTCGAAAAAATGTTATTTATAAAAAAGGGCACCCTGTGATGTATTTTGGAGACGTGAGAGGAGCTACTGTGAACACAACAAAGCATGAAACACATTGATATTAGGGCTTTGGCAACAGGAGGTCTTTGATTTTCATCTTCACTGTCATTGCACTTCAATGCGATACAGTCAAAGTTGAGAGTATCCAAATCATCTGTTGAATGCTCCAAAAGCCTTGTAGCATCACATGCACACACACACACACACACACACACACACACAATCGTTATCCGCCCGCTGTGAGAAAGGACTCGTCTGTAACTGGGCAGGAATCCTCCTCCTCCTCCTCCTCCTGAGTATTCACCCAGTCTGTCCCCCCTTGCGTCGGCCCGATCGATCTCTCTGATGTGAAAAGTGGTTTTGATCCGAGGCGGGTTCTTATTGACAACAGCCAGCCAGCCAGCAGCCAGCCAGCCGCCAGCCGGCCTCCAGCTCACCAGAGAAAACACACTTCAAAGATGAAGATGATGTGCTGATTCGGTCGCAAAACAAGAGAGGAATTTATTGACGGGGGGGGCGCTCGCAAAACACTCGCAAAAAGGTTTTCGGCGGTATGGCCCGAGGCGCTGCGCAGCTTCTCTGCCGGTGTAATTGTGAGCTCTGTTGTTTACCTCCATTGTTTCGGAAGTCTAAGAGAAAACAGGACTGAGTTATACTGACTATGTATGGTGGAACTTCCGCCAGGGAGTCTTGGGAATGGATTTTTCTTCTGACGTCCCTTTTTTCTCTCTCAAATTCTCTATCCAAAGCAAACTTCTGCCCTCCTCCTGGCCTCTCTGCCATCCTTCCCTTTCCCTCCTTCCCTTCCTCCCTGCCTGCCTCCCGTCTCAACTCCCTCCCTCCCTCCATCCCCTAGTGTTTGCGGATGATTTAAAAAAGGCCGTTCATAATTCATGAGCCTCCTCTGTTAGCATATTGACCGTCCTAAGCCTTTAACTTGATCAAATAGTCTTAGGCCGCCTGCTGCCCCCTGTGCGCCCCTCTACCCACAGTGCAGACGGACAGGCATGCGAGAAAGAAAAGAATTGGGCGAACGACTGTTTAACCTCGCCGTTACATGTTGTGCACACATCAAAAAGCCTCCTATGTGCAGTGTATATGTGTTCACAGCATACTTCAAAAGCCTCTTCCTGTTGGCCCTTAATCAATATTTCAATGCGGCTGCACTCTCAAATCTATAATACATGTATCTCTCTCTCTATCTCTATCTCTATCTCCGTCAGGGAGGCGCGCGAGTTCGCCAACGGTTCTGTGTGCCTGCAGTGCGATAGCCAGTGTGAAAAGATGGACGGCAACACCATGACGTGTCTCGGCCAGGTAAGGACCCTCCCAGAATCCACGTTTTCTCTTGACCGTACTGTCTAGAGCCGTTCTTTTTGCAAGAGAGTCTCGGATGTTCTCTGCATGTTGTGATGGATTTCCAACTTTTTTTTTTTTTGGTGGCGTTTCCCAAATAAATTCACAGGATATAAGTGTGGTGTTTTTGCAAAGGTTAATGGAAGGAATGATAAACTACTCTTATTTTGGCGCACACACCAAAATGAGTTTCTGACCTTCCCGTAAAGTCGCCTAAGAGTCTCTGATCCGATCGCACTTTGCCAAAATGTTAGAATTTCCCTTTAAAAATGTCACCTGAAATGCAGACACCAACACCCACAACACCTTTTTTTTTTTTTTTTTTCATTCAAGGCTGCAGCAGTCCAAGGTCGGCCTGATCACTTACAGTACGATTCTTTTACACCACGGCGTTCTGGAGAGTGACTTTAAATTTGCAGGGTGCCACGATACAGAAAGTTGCATCTCATTCTTCACGTGCCGCATGACCTATTTTGTGGTATTCGGTATTTGTGTGAATAACCTTTCATGACTGTCGCCCGAGAGAGAGAGAGAGAGAGAGAGAGAGAGAGAGAGAGAGAGAGAGAGAGAGAGAGAGAGAGAGAGAGAGAGAGAGAGAGAGAGAGAGAGAGAGAGAGAGAGAGAGAGACTCCTCAAGAATGCACAGAGGGTGCTGACTTTGGGATGCCGGTCACAGTTCAGTAGTAAATAACACCAGAGTCAATCATCCACAGGCGCTCATACCCCACACACACACACACACATCCATAAATGCACATACTTAAATGCATGCAGACATTTGTATCCATCCACACACACACACACATACACACACACACACACACAAAGTGAGCGTAATGTTTATTGATGGCGGGTCACTTAAACGTGTCAAAGTGTGAGAATCTGTCCATCAGGGCCACCGGTGCCCATCGTTAGCAATACGGCACGGTGTCAAACAGCACCCGAAAGAAAAACAGAGCTTGACAACAGGGACACACACACACACACACACACACACACACACACGAGTATACATGCACAATCATCAGGCGCACACACACACACACACACATATCCCTCTCTTCGCCACACACACAAACACACACAGGCAGGACACAAACCCACCCACACTGATACCCATCTTACTTATTCATGATCTGGGAGCAGTTGAGTTCATGCTCGGCTACTACTTGTCAACCCCTCCATCACATTCGATGCGCCGCGCTTTGACACCACCCCGATTCCTTATGCAGTTTGCCAATTTTAACAGGGGGGAATGCGGTGGAATACACTCTAGGCAATTTTGTTCGTGCCATTATAAATCACTGAGTGAAATCTGTGTGTGTGGGGGTTCTGCTAGCTACAGTAGCCGCGGCGCTTGAGCGAGCAAATTGATATGATTTGCCAGGTTTGTATTTCCTCCCTGCTCAGTTCTCTCTCTCTCTTCTCTCATCTTTCATTTCCCTTCCTCATTGTCCTGCGATATTCTTTCATTTCTTCTCCCTCTTTGTCTCTTACTCCTCGTCCTCCTCCCTATACTCCGCCTTCCCCATCCTCTCCTCCTCCTCCTCCTCCTCCTCCTCCTCCTCCTCTTCCCCCCCCAGGGCCCGGACCAGTGTGTAAAGTGTCTCCACTTCAAAGACGGGCCCAACTGCGTGGAGAAGTGCCCCGACGGCGTTCAGGGGGCCAACAGTTTCATCTTCAAATACGCCAAGGCCAACAACGAATGCCACCCCTGCCACGCCAACTGCACCCAGGGGTAAGGAAGGGAGTCGGGGCGGGGGCGGGGGTGTTAGTTTAGACGGATCGTACTCTCCTAAGGCGTATGTGCTTTCATGCTCGCTGCATGTCACCGGCTCGCATCGCAGCTATTCGGCGAGGGAGGAATAAAGAGAGAAAGAAGATGACTCAATCTTCCAGGACGCAGGCTGCACGACCTGCAGCCGGCTCCTGGGTGCCCTTTTTTTGTCGGTGGGGGCGGCAGAATTGGCAGCATTGACCCTCGGGGGGCCACGTGGACCGCAGCGGAGATGAGAAATAGGTGGAGGTTTGGGGTGCAGAATGGAAGGGGTGTAGGGGGAGGTATGAAGCAAGGGGAAGGGGTTAAGGAGGCAAAGGTGCGGGAGATAAGGAAGAGAGGGAGCTAGCAGAGGAAAGGAAAGAGGAAAGGAGGAGTAGGAGGAGAGGTGCCTGAGAGTTAAAGCTACACAAAGCAAGATTTTATGGAAAACGAGTCAAAATCACTAAATGGAGCTGCAACAGAGAGCTTGTGTTTTGTGGCTAAACAATTATACCCAGAATTCCTAGATTTACCTCATGATGTAGTGTTATTCTAGTCAGAGGAAATTGTATCTTCTTCTTGTGTAGCATGGCAGCCGAAACAAGGAAATAGGCTGGTTCTGTTTACAACTCACCAGCCAACGAGACAAGAGAGCCCCGCTGTGTGTGTGTGCAGCACACACTGCCCCCAAATCTGTATTTGTTTGGCAAGAAAGTGGACATTTTATATCATTTTCAGGAACACTGAACAACCAGTTCGATTGTTTGGGAGAAGGTTGAGATGGAACTGTGGGGGTAAGTAGGTAATGACAGAACTTTTTTCATTTTGGTGTGAACGGCAAAATACACAACTTGCTTCCAAAAAAGCAGCTAGCAAGTAGACTGCTTAGAGGGAGGGGGGGGCTAAGGAGACTGCAAAGGTATGGATGGAACGAGAGGGAAAAGAAGGGTGGGAAAGCAGGAATTGAAAGGGGAAAGGGAGAGTGGAGGGAGGGAGGGAAGGAGGGAAAGATGGAGAGGAGAGAAAAGGATAGATGACAGATGGTGATTGGGCGCTCATAGAGGAGAGATGGCAAGACTCCTTTGACGTACCCTTTCTCTTCTATCTCTCTCTCTCTCTCTCTCTCTCTCCTTGCATCCCTTCCCTCTTTTCTCTCTCCTTACATCTTCTGGGTATGCATGACAGCTTTCACACACGCACTTGTGCGCACGTGCGTGTGCGCGTGACTCTGTGAAGACTGATCTGCCATCGGCATGACAACGCCTCCATCATGCCTTGTCACCATATCCCACCCCCCTCCGATTCTGACGCGGTGCACTCTGGATTAACATCAAGGCCGAGGCGTGTGTGTGTGTGTGTGTGAGAGAGAAGGAGAGAGAAAACCTAATATCGGAAAGTGCCAGACTGAGATAATAATTATTTGATGTCTGTAGGGGGAATTCTCTTTTTGACCTTTGACCTTCCAATGAGGTCAAAGGTCAGGCTCAGCTACAAAACAGCGCCCTTGGAGCGGGTAGGGATTCAATGTCTTGCTCAAGGATACTTGCCAATACGTGGACTTGAACCAGGGCCCTCCTGGCTGAAGGGCAGTCCAACTCACCGCCACACCCTGCCGCCAACGTCAAATACTGATAGAACGATATAAAGGTATGTTACAGACAGGCTTTCAGAGGTTGGGTACCAACTAGCAAAGGGCAACGCAATCCATAAAAGACACTCGGCTTTGATAAGGAGAGTACGTGCCTGCCTTGCAGTGTTCATTGTCAGAGAACTCCTTTGTTCTAATCCAACTGTGCAGGAAACTGTGCAGCGTACACACACGAGCACACACACACACACACACACACACAACGGATATAGACACTGATTGCTCGCTAATTAGCTATTTGGTTCGCCATTTAATTGACAACGCGGTGGCTTTTGGAGGAGCCGCGGATTCAATTCCAAAGTTAGCTCGCTCCCCTTAATTTGCTGCGTAATTTGCTTCTGTCTTGCCTGCTCGTGTAGCACGCGCACACACACACACACACACACACACACACACACACACACATACACATAGTTCTTCTCTATATCCTGCTGTTCAAAGTCCCCTACTCAAGGAGCTGGAATTAACGAGCAGCTAACAGTCCACTCTAATCAGTTTCTGCCTACCTATACCGGCTGAAACCTCCATTTCTCACTGATCAACACATTATCGGGGGGGGCTATACCTTCCATGCAGCGGCTTTGACTGTTTAGATAACAAGAAAAAAAAAAAGACAGAGAATGAGAGAGAGCTTCCCGGATTGGAAAGAAGACAAAAGCAATGCTAACAAGGGTGTGTTGAATCAGAGGGCTGAATCAAAGTCACGTTGAAAAGAAAAAACTGACTGAGGCATTCTTCTTCCTTCCATCAAAATCCACTCACAGCAGTAGTATTCTGTGTTTTTATTTGGAAAAGGTATTGCACACAAAACGACTGAAAATATACCGGATACATAGTGAGCTTACAAGGATATCGCAGCTGCAATGGTAAGGTAAATGAAACTGAATCGCTGTGTGCTTGTAATACTTTTACACAGGAAAACACTGGAGTCAAGGCCATTCTCAAGTATTACACAAACATGCCTTTACGGGGGAATTTCAGCAGGGATTATTTCATAAAAAGTACAAATACAGTACCTCTTATCACATATGTGTTGTTGAATTAGGACTACAACACCCCTGTCATCCCAGAATACTCATTTACACCTTGACAAGGTTGGCAATAAGCCTATACTCACACCTAGTCCGCAACATCACACCCAATAATTGGATGGACTAAGTAATATGTGATGAAGGAACGATGCCGTTTACCGTGAGACACGAGAACTGACAACTTTTAGTCCGAGGAACGATGCCGTTTACTCTAAGGTCTGAGGATGTCCTATTGGCCAAACTGGAATGCATGGCTTTGTTTTTCTGGGAAGCACCGTAAAGAAATCAGTCTGGAAACAAGAAACGATAATACAGTGGCTGCAAGGTGGATCAGTGGTTAGCCCTATATCGCCTCACAGCAAAAGGGTTTGACTCCTGGCCTTGGTGCTTTCTGTGCGGAGTTTGCACGTTCTCCCCGTGTTTGCGCGGGTTTCCTTCTGGGTGCTCCGGCTTCCTCCCGTAGTCCAAAGACATGCAAGTCCGATGGATTGGTGTGAATTAGGTGTGAATGAGTGTGCGGATGTGTTTGGACTGGTGACCTGTCCAGTATGTTTCCCTTGCCTTCTGCCCAATGCAATACAGAAATAAGTGGGAAGTATAAGTATAAACAAAGGGAAAGATTTTGCTGGATCCACCAAAAATGATCATATTTAGCTACCATAACTTAAAATTATTGTTTGTTTATGATTATTTAAGGTGGTTTTAGTACTAGATTTTTTTTAGATTTTCGATCAGGCCAAAGATCCGTCTAAATATCACCCGAAACAAACAAGCACAACACTTTCCCTGCCGAATATCTCTCCCTGTCATATTGACAAGTGGTCAGCCGTGCTCGGGATTCAATTTTCCACAGGTTCCTGCCCGGTGACAGGTGATTGACGTGGAGGAAAGACAACGAGGGGTTTGCTCATAACCTGTGCCTAATTTCTTATGGCTGGTGTCTCTGGTTTCTCTGCCCCTGCAGTTGCGTCGGGCCAAGACTCCAAGATTGCGTCGGGATGATGGACAGGTAAGACGTTGCAACACATTATTTGCAATGTAGGATTTGGATACTGCTATTAGATACTGCTTACTACAGCTACTACTCATTTAAAGTACCTTATTTGTATGTGATACATTGTCATAGATTGTTCTCCAAGCCTTCTTGTACTCTATATATAAATAAGTGTCACTATCACTATTTGAAATGTATCACATTGTTTGATTTGTTAATTTACTCATACATTTTTGTACCGTTATTTTGAAAAGTGCTTTACAAAGAAACTATTATTATGATTATTATTATTAGTAGTAGTAGTACCAGTAGTAGTATTACTGCTGTTACTACAACTACTACTGCAGCTGTGCTAGCTGTGTTTTACAAAACACCACACAACAACCTGGAAAAAAAACAATCCTATTAAAACATACTCATAAAAAGAGTAAGTGATTTTCACAATAAAAGCAAATTTAACAGAGTTGAAAAAGCATTAGAATTTTACCAAAACAGCAAGCCCATAAAAAAGGGGGGTCTTGAAGCTCCTTTTAAAAACAGAGGAAACAGAATGAACGTTTTTATTTCCTCTGGGAGGACTTTTCCAAAGTCCCAGGGTCCCGGAGTTGTTCCTCTGCTTTTACAATGACATTATTCCCCTGCCCCTCTCGAGACCCCTTGTCACTTGCACTGGTGTAAAACTCTAACTAATTAAAAAAGTCCCTTCCCTTATCGCTTGCCTAGTTCTCTCTCTCTTTCTCACTTTCTGTCTTGCTCTCTCTTCATCTGTCACCCCATCCCCCCTTTCTCTCTCTGTCTTTTTTGCCTAGTTTTCTTTTTGCTGTCTCTTTATCTCTTCCTCTCTTTCTCTCCCTGTCTCCTCCCTATCGCTTTGTTATTTTTTCTCCTATATGTTTCTTCCTTTCCTTCCCTTTCTCCTTGTCTCTCTCCTCTCTTCTCCCCTCGTCCTAATCAGTCCAAACTGCTGCATTACTATTCACCACATGGCTGTATATCTCATTATATCAAAACCCGGGGCCTCTTTTGTAAATTTCAAGCTCCCCCCCTTCTTTCGGGATCGTCACGATCAATATGGCAAACGCCGCGGAACCTCGCGGTACACGAGTCTTCCATTAGCCGCTAATGGCCTCTACGACTAATAGAGACTAGTGTTTTGTACTCCCAAGTATCAGGTAGAAGAGGTTGTTATCTTATACTATGCACCTGCGTTCCGGGGAAGAAAGGAAGGACAGAGAAGACGCCAACATTGATAAGAGGGTGAAAATGGAATAAAGATGGGAGGGAAGGGGGGGGGGGGGAGAAGGAGGAGTAGGAGGGAGCGAGGAATAGAAGGACAAAGTTGAGTCATCGAATGCGTACGCCGGCGCGAGTCAATGTTTGCGGCTAAGCAGATCCTTTGAAATTTTTTGTCAGGAGGAGCAGGGGGGTGAAAGCGCCATAGCAGAAACAAGAGCAAGAGGTATGAAAATGGCAAATGCATTAGTGCCATCATTAGTGAAGAGAAAGCGCTTTTAACTTTTCAGCCTTTTAGGCTTGCAGACAGATTTTCCCCCCCAGGTGATTCAGAAGCATATTTCGGAGCCTTAATTTGAAGGACTACCCATCAGGTACTTCTTTTTTTTTATCGTTTATTTTAGTTTCCAGGTCAGACAAAGGAGACGATTAGTCGGTACATCCGTCTCGAAGTTGCCTTTGCGTGACTAAAAACGTGAGAAAATCCAGTCTGGTGTACGACTAGCTGCTGTAGCTTCTTCACCGATCCGAGTAAGAGAAACACATGCCCCTTCTTCTGCCCGGTGAAAATTGAAGCATCTGTCACTCGGTAATAGCTGTGTGCTGTGATCTCTGTGTAGGGTTGGCCTGTCTGGAAACAGGGTAGCAGAAATGGAACCCTTTCCCCCCAAAAAACCACCTGCGTTTATGTGTGTGTGTGTGTGTGTACGTGAGTCCTTGTCATTTCACTGGCTGTTAGCAGGCAGAAACTGAGCTGACGAAATGACAGGGGGAATGACAAGGAAAGGGGCAAAAGGGAGGGAGCAGATAGTAGGTGGAAGGATGGGGAGAATAAGGAGGGGGAGTAATGGGGCACCGAGAAGACAGATCGGAGTTGTACAACACTCTCCCTGCTGTCAGGTTGCGCTGTCTCCGACTTGTTGGATGGTTGTTGCTGCATGAGCATGGGGAGTAGCCACGCGTGGACAGCTAACAGACACGCCGCAAAGTACCTAGCCTTGCACACGTGACTCGGAACAAGCCCTCACACACTTATACCATGACATGGCAATTCAAAGGTTTAAACTTTGGAGTATTTGGAGTAAATATATCTTAAACCAATGTTATCAAGGGCAAATTAGAGTATTTTGTTTTTTAAAGTAGTTTGAGAATTGTCGGCAAATTATTAGGTAGGGGTACTCTCCTGTTATTGGATGAAGAATGGGCAGGTTGTTTGAGTCAAGCGTCAGTCAAAGATGTAGCCAGAGATGTTTAAGGAGTGACATACAATGAAATAATTTCCTTGTAAAACCGAAAGCTACGCTGTTTCGGAGTCGTTGATAGAAGCAATAACTCACCGTTAAAAGTATGCAGCATATACAAGACACCCGAGTGCAAACAAGCTTTCTCTCTATCCCCATTCCCCTCTTCTCTCACTTGCACACACTGATAAAGACGTGACATCTAGTCTCATTCTTCACTTGTTAAAGCAATGAATGAACTCTCCCTTATGTCTCTCCAGGACACCCCTGATAGCGGCCGGCATTATCGGCGGCCTCTTCATCATTGTCATCGTGGCGCTCAGCATCGCCGTTTACGTCCGACGCAAGAGCATCAAGAAGAAGAGGGCCCTGCGCCGCTTCCTGGAGACGGAGGTGAGAGGAAGACGAAGGTCACGCCGTTCGCCAAAAAAAGCTCAAAGCATTTTTGCTGTTCAGCTCTTGCAGCAAATGACTCTCGAAGCTGCTGAAAGTAGTATATTTCTTTCACTCGCAGGACGATAAAACTTCTAGCTGATGTATCGTTTAAAAGAGGAAAGATTTGACTTGCTCTCATCTCGGGGGATACAGAATGGAGTAGCTTTGTTCTGTTTTATTGTCTGTCGATAAATTAAAGTGGGTAAAATAAGATGAACTTTATTGATCCCAGAGGGGAAATTGGGTACGATACCAACGATAGCTGCCTTTTCGCTATTATTGTGACAAAAATAAATATTATGTCTGTGGATTTTTAACAATCTTGTCCCGTATCACATTCGACTCGGCACCTAGACTCGATGTTTGCGCACATGTCTCTGCTCTTTTATAAGGATACAGTTTCCCTAATCCTGTTCGCTTCAGCTTTTCGGTGCCGGTGCTCTCCCCCTTCGTTTTTTGTTTGCGTCTGTTATGGATTTCCTATTTGAAAGTTCCCCGGGAAGTCTTCCAGACAGATGTCGACTAAACTAGACTTCTAAGCAAACCTTGAAGTAGTAAACCTTGGGCGCGGTACTTAGCCAAACCCACGCAGCCGTGCAGAATGTTTTAAGCATTATGCACGGCCGCCATCGCCCCATCGATCTGGCCTTGGAAGAGGCTTCGTTTCTGGGAAGCATTAGACTGCGGGACGGACTTTATATTCAAAGGAGAAAGTCAAAAGATTGAGGTGTAGGGGAGTGCGGGGGGTTTTTGATGTAGGTGTGTGCATGTGTGTGCTCTCCACGCACACACACACACACACACACACAAACATACTTTACCCCTCCATTCCCGCTGCGCTCCATCATTGCTTGTCCGCTGTGTGGCCTTGCCAGTGGTAGTGGGGTTGCTTGTCAGACCGCGTTAGTATAATTTACAGGTAGAGGCAGCAGCATTATAGACAGCTGTCAGGCCAGAGACGAGGGAGGGGGGTGGGGGGGGGGGTTTGCGAGCTGTCTCTGCCTCATCCTGACTACACACATCCATCTTAATCAACCAGGCCCTGCTCAGACAGACCCTTGACCGCGGGGGGTGGGGGGGGGAAGTGTTCGGTCCAAAACGGACTACACTAATGTCACTGTCACAGAGAAGGAAGGGTTGATGGACAAAAAAGTACACGCGGGGCGAAGCGATGGAGTAGAAAGGAGAGGTGAGGACGGGATGGAACGGGGCTGGAGGGGGATACTTTTGCCTCTTTTGCAACCGACTCCCTCCAACATCCCAGTTTAGGAAGTTCTTCCGAGACCTGGCTATTGACGTGAAATAAAGTCAGCCAAGGCAATTTCTCCCATTCTCCAAAGAGACATAGTGTTTAAAGGTAAAGGGGTGTAAAGGTAGTTAGACATAGTAAAATCCTTACTATGTGGCAGGTTGGCCTACAGGTGAGACAGATCCACAACAGCCGTTACCAGCTTTGTGTATGACTTCAACAGCAACAGCTAAATGCATCAAAAGTAGCTAAATGGTGCAGAACAAAAGGGAGGGTCAAAGGGTCGACACTATGCCATTACCTGACATTTATGATTTGATCCTGCGGGGGAAGTTTGTGTATATGTCAGGGGTGGAAAATCCAGGTTCAGAACGTAAAAAGGACTTTCCAAACTTTTATTTTGATATTCTTATTAGAATCCATTCTACAGCATGGGGAGGGACTAATAATTGCAATCACCTGGTTAAGAGCATCCGGCAGGACTTTTACTTTCTGAACCTGGAGTTTTCCATGTGTGTGGTACATGTGCATGTCTATGTGGTACAGTGTGTGTGTGATCTACCAAATGAAGGGTGTTGACTACATTTTGTAAAAACCTCATGGGTCAATTTTTCAAAAACCCAATGTGAGTCTCTCCTCAAAAACAGAACCTTTTCGTGAGCAAAGGTCTTAAGATGCCTCATTTAAACCCAGGAGGTTTTTTCCATTTTGTTCATACATGAATACATGAATACACTCTGCAAGTACACACAAATACAGGTACTTTACATTTGAATGCTGTCTCTTCACCCTCACCTAGCCGGCATACTAAAAACCTTGCACTCTTTGTAGTGTCTCGTATCATTCTTTCCAGAAGCTCTTTTTAGCTGATGAAACCGTATGATAGGTTTTTTTTGTGGAACGACTGGTGAATGCAGATTCACTTATTCCAACAAATAATAAGAGCTGAGTCGGTACCTATGAATGGAGATCAAGCTTGTCTGGATGAGGGATTTGGGGGACGGTTAAGGCTCAGGGATTTCCTCTGTCTCTCTCTATATCTGCCACAGCTTTTTTTTTTTTTTAAACAGAGAGCTCACCTCTCATGTCAAGACAGAAAAAAAAGATGCCTCCAGTCAAAAAAAACAACGTGATCTGAACACTCAGCCGGTATTTCCATATCAAGGACATGTGGCGATGGCCGCCGCACCGGTGACTCGCAAAGCTCACGCCTATTTCTTTTTTCTTTCTTGTTCTTTCTCTGTTTTACTATTCTCCCTCGACGTCTTGTATCTCTATCTCAATCCCTCTATCTTTTTATCTGTCGTTCTTTTTCCTCTCCCGCTCCTCACCTTGAAAGATACAGAAATAATATTTAAACGCCTGCCTCGCCCCACGGTGCCTTCCGAAGAAAAGGCCCTGAAAACAAATTGCTTTTCGCAGGGAGAGAACCATTAGAGTCCCCTCACCGTTGCAGCACCAGGCCTTGAACTCTGACCCTGATCCAATGAAGCAGGACTAATGCGCTTGGAGTACATCCCCCCCCTCGCCACCCACCCCTCTCGTGTCCCCCCTACTCCTCTTCCAGCGGCCATTGTAGAGTGTTTCATCACCACAGGTTGTGGACAGCTCCCCCGTGGCGCTGACATGCTCTCCCACTCTCTTAGCAAAAGAGGATTTCAGCACCAGGGTAGCTGGACAGCTCCCTGTGTTTTCAGCCTTTGGGCATGCTGAACTGAACTGAGGCTGGAGTGCACACGAGAACGCACCGCATCACACACATAATGGCAGATTTACCTCGGTTGTGAATATGGTCACGCTACGCGGCGAGCAATATAACTGAGATTCAACTTGATTCCTGCTATACGCCACTGACGTCAGGGCCTCAAATCTTCACAGGAACTTGCGCGATGCTACATGTAGTATGCATCCTCAATAGCCCGGCCCCATCACCAGGAAGAAAATGTACCCTGTTAATGAAACCTGTGTGTTATTGCTAAGTAAGTAAGGAGTTGTAACAAGTTGCTGTGTCTACAAATGTTGTACAAGCAGACTGAAAAGAAATGGAACCAGACAGATAATCTGACAGACAAGAGGAGGGATGAAAGCACTTATAGAAGAAGCTTTCTTTTTGGGATAAGCATATAAAATAATGGCATAAATGATTGTTATTTAAAGTAAACCAGACAAGAGGAGGAAGTTACTTTATTGGCACCGGGCTGGGTTTCACTACTGTAAACTTGTAGACTGAATGAATCGCCTGGGCTATTAAACTGTTCCGGCAAGAAACACCCAGAAAAAAAAAAAAGTCCATTCAGAAAGGCTATTAAACTTTACTTGGGGCTGTCTGTGACTTTCATTGCATCCAGTCTGTCCTTTTAACCCTCTGGTTAAATTATTATTAAGCTACTCAATTAATGATGCAAGGGAATGGAGTGCTCAGCTCCGATCTCGTTCACGTGGCGTTTGATTTTATCATCGCCGAGTGCCGACAGAGAACAGGCGGGTTTTGTAGTTTTGTGTTGGCTGAACGAAGGGTCCTGCCTGCTGATTTGATTAGCATTGCGCTAGTGACATGCAACAAGTATTAATATGTACTTTAAAAAAAAACAGAAAAAGAGAGTTTGGGTGAAGCTGTGGATGAAAAGACGCAGTCAATGTGAGCTGCTTTGAAAAAAGGTAACGGTAGCTAGGAACTTGGACGCCCTCCCGGTGAAGCTCCTCGCTGTCAGGTGAAAAGAAGCGGCTGGCGACTCCACATGCATTGGAGGAGGCATGTGGTAGTCTACACCCTGCCTAAGCGGTCCCGGTCGTTGCTCCACCCCCCCCTCTGCCGGTCTGGGGGAATTGGCCGTACGAAGTAAAAAGTCTGTCTGGTTAGTGAGGTTTGTTGGAGGCCAGTGCACAGCTTTAGTGGTTGTTATTGTAGATATCCACCTTCATGCACTGTGTTTCTTCTGCTCTGTGCTGTTTCTTATACAGTGTGACCAAATAGGTGTATTGTACCACACATCTTTAAGCATGCCAGACCATTCCTTGTAACATACAACGCCAGTAAATAAAGCTAAAGTCATTCCTCTCGCGGTAACCTAGTTCTCCCTCACCCTCCCTCATTTAAACAGCATTATTACCCATTATGTGGGTAATTCGAACATCTAAAGTGTATACCCGGGGGTTAGCAACAGTGTTTACTTAGTGTTTACTTAGTCAATACAAAATAATTCTGGGAATGTATTCTAGCTCGGGGCTTGAATGTACTGCCTATTTGTCCAATGAAACGCCCCGAATCCTCTCCACTGTGCCACCAGAGAAGCTAATTTGGCAAAAGGCACGGTGCATTATTAGCTGGTAAATAAAGTGGTGTGTGTGTGTGTGTGTGTGTGTGTGTGTGTGTGTGTGTGTGTATGTGTTTGTGTAAGACAGAGAGAAACATAGAAAGAGAGAGAGGGTGTTTGAGTGTTTTGGAGACCTTGGGACTGCATCTTATTTAATCGTACTCCCCTCTCCTCTCCTCTCCTCTTCCTCCCCTCTCCTCTCTTCTCCTCTCCTCATTAGTCCAGTCTAGGCTTGTCCTAATGAAACAATAACAGCTACAGCCTGTCACCATCTGCTCTTATTACTGCTCTGTCACTACCTCCCTCTTTGTCATCGCCGCTGTCGCTTTCTGACTCGCTCCATTTCTCTCTCTTTCTCTCTCTCTCTCTCTCTCTCTCTACACTACCTCTTGTTTTTTTGCATGCGTTTGCACACACATGGTCGCACTATAATGCAATTGGCCGATATATCGAGCCGATATTGGCCTTTTACAAATAAATCTGATATCAGCCAGTCACGTCATTCACCTATGATGGATGTTCGTCCCTGACCAATCCCGGAGAGTTGTAGTGTCCCGTGGTGGTCTAAATGCTGTTTCAGAGGCTTTTCCACTCTGCCCGAGAACACACGTTTGGGGGGACACAGTGAATTTTTGTGATTTCCTGACATGAAAATGGTTAAAGATACTGAAAAAATCGACTATCAGCAGCTTCAAAAGTCGGTATCGGCCTTCAGAATATCTCACATCAGTCGAACCCCGCTTCACGCACAATCACTCATCTCCTTCTCTCTCTCTCTCCTTTCCAGTATTTCTCCCTCTTTCTCCCTTTCCCTATAGTCTGGCTGCTTACCTCACTTCCAGAGGTAACTATACCGCCGCAGGCTTGAACTCCGCCTTCAGGCCGGGGCCATAACAATAGCCATTAAAACGGCGTGTCATTGCCCCGAGCTCCGGGATGCAATGTCATCCGTTCTTGCGGGACCCCCCCCCCCCCCCCCCCCCCAACGCCGACGGGTTTGCGACCGCCGGTCCTATTGTGCTGATGTTTTTTATTTCACGTTGAGTAAGTGCTTGTACGGCTGACCGACTGATATATGGTCTCATTATATTGTTTGATGGCCGTGGCTGAGCCGGGTGATTATGCTGCTGATAAACCGCGGCGAATGAGGGGAACTGATAGGCTGATAGGCTCATTAAGACATGTATTGATCAGACGCATTGACTTCCTGTGTGTGTGTGTGTGTGTGTGTGTGTGTGCGCTTTGTGGAGGGGTCATTGAATTTGTGTGTGTGTGTGTGTGTGATGGATGTGTGCTGAAATGTGGAAATGTGGCTGAATTTTGGTGTGTTGATGTTTGATTGAATTTGTGTGTGTGTGTGTGTGTGTGTGTGTGTGTGTGTGTCTTCCTTCCCCACTGGCTCAGATCATTTCACAGCTCGTCTGCAGGTGCCAGCTCCTGCTCTTTATATTTAGTAGCCGAGGCTTTGTGTTGAGCGGCTAGTGATGAGGAGGAGGGGGGTGGCCAGCCAGCCAGCCAGCCAGCCAGCCAGCTGCCGGGGATGCTGCTCGGTCAGCTGTTATTGGCAGCTGAGGCGGTGTGTGGAAAGAGGCTTGTCATATACCCCCCTTTTGAATTGGAATTGGTTTTTTTTTAGTTATTTTTTTTATGTGCACAGCCGGCGAGCTGCTCCTCTTTTGTCTGCTGTGATAGTACCTGACACCAAAACTGTGATGTGTTTAGCGCGTGCCACACACACCACGGTCTAAACTGCATAACTGACAGTTTAGGCACAACTTTACATTCAGGTGTGATTTTTTGTTTTTTGGCGTGATGCATGAATGACTCAAATGTGTGCGTGTGTGTGTGTGTGTGTGTTACAAAGTTGCTTCTGATTTGTTTTGGTTCCCCTTATTTACTCCATCCATTTGAGCCTGGGTGTCCACCAGGCAGCCAAATGCTGGCTTTTTTCCTTATTATCTCGAATGGAAGTGTTGCACATTTTGGCACGCTCTCCCACCAGCGTTGAGGATGTTTTTAGCATCCAGAGTGCTAGAGAAGTATTTTAACTTTAAGCAAAAGAGAGCCGCACGTCAGGGTTTTTCAGTGATTTCACGGCAACAGCAGCCGTCATGACCAGCGCTTTCCCATGTGCATCCATTCTATAACAGAGGGGGCCAGTAGACACAAGGGCTAAATGATTTAAAGATGTGTGTGTGTGTGTGTGTGTGTGTGTGTGTGTGTGTGTGTGTGTGTGTGTCTCATCACAGCTGGTGGAGCCCCTGACCCCCAGCGGCACGGCCCCTAACCAGGCTCAGCTTCGCATCCTGAAGGAGACCGAGCTGAAGAGGGTCAAGATCCTGGGCTCCGGAGCCTTCGGTACAGTCTACAAGGTCAGCATGTGTGTGCGTGCGCGCCTGTGTGTGTGTGTGTGTGTGTGTACCTGCATCTGCATGTGTCTCTTTCTGTGTGTGGAAGTGTGCATGCACGTGTATGTGTGCACGTTAGTAATTCATATTAAAACTTGGGTCTTCCACAATATAGACCAAATGTCATCAAGTCAGCTAAAGGTTAAACATCCAAAGCTCATCTCAACTAAGTCTACCCTCTCACAAGTAGCATAGTCCCGCTCGACAAACGAAAACAATGAGAATAAACATTTCCCCCCCTATGTCAAAGTATTTTCCTGACAGACCTGAGCCCCGGGGTGGTTCAAGGACCTGGAATGAAAATGGTTTTCTTGCCAACTCCGCTGCCCTTGGCGAAATTATTCACACCACCCCTAAAACTCAAAACGCAAACTCACTGAATAAATATTGCATTCGTTCTCAACAACCGGCCTCTAAATGACTCTCAATTCCTTTTTTTTTTTACCGCCCTATTTATTTAACAGCCCTATTTTACTACAAAAGTTCCACACTCAATCTCCATACATAGAAGTCCATCAATTTATAGCCCTATTTTGCTCCACAAACTCCTCGCTTTGCAGCATACTGAGCCAAAAAGTTTCTTTTATTATTTTATTTTTCATTTGTCTCTCATGGCCTCACTTTTTATTGCATAACAAATAATGAAGAAGAGGAGAAGAAATCGCCGCTACATCCTCATTTCTTCCTCATGAACAAAAGAGCAGATTAGCAGAGGTTGGAATCAGACTTGTTGGAGGAATAGATGGCGGGGTGACTACTTCCTGTCCCCGTGGGGGGAAGGGGGGGTTTATCGTCACTCGGGGCTGCACGTTTACAGTGATTGCTTGTACATTGCAGGGCATTTGGGTCCCAGAAGGCGAGACGGTGAAGATCCCAGTGGCTATTAAAATCCTCAACGAGACCACCGGACCTAAAGCCAACGTGGAGTTCATGGACGTGAGTGTTTATTTCGCCACAATGTATGTTTGTGTGTGTGTGTCTGTGTGTGTCTGTGTGTGTGTGTGTGTGTGTGTGTGCCATAAAGTCCTTGTCAACAGAGCGCCTGATCCTGTCACTTTGTGGGATTGTGCATTTGGCGGTAAATTCTTATGAGAGTATACCCTCTCAGTCGGACCGAGTAATAAAGTGAACTCCGCTACGGTGTAGAGAGCCGGGCGTGTATTGAATGAGACTCTATTAAAAACACCACTTGTTTATGAGCTATCGCTTTATTGGAATCGGGGCGAGACAGGGAGGAAAAGGGGGGAGAGAGAGAGAAGATGGGAGAAGGACGGGAGAGAAAAAGTGAAGGGGATCCAGCACGAGAGTTCCTTTCCCTCATGGGCCTCTCTCTCCTCCTCTCACCACTCTTCCCTCCTTTCCTTTCCTTTCCTTTCTCCTCCTCTCCATGTGTTTCTTTTTCTCCTCCTCCTCCTCTCTTCTCTCCCACTTCTCTCCCCTCTCTTTCTCTTTCTCTCCCTCCCTCTCTCTCTCTCTCTCTCTCTCTCTCTCTCCCATCGGGGCTCTCTGTCCATCCAGAGCCAATATGCTCTGTTTGTCGGCTTGTTAAACAGCAATCTAAAGGCAGGATCACGCCTCGCCACTGGGAAACCGGAGTGCCAATTCCAAACACACTCCTGAATACACCCACATGCACACGCACACACACACACACACACACAAAACGACACAAGCTTCACATGCATGCAGACGCCCACTGTGCACACACAATGTCTCTTTCACCCTTTACACCCACCCGCCACCCTGTTTTCGCACTTCATACCTCCCTCCCTCCCCCCATCTGTGCATGTGCAACTCTCATGCATAGACGGTGGCACACACACACACACACACACACACACACACAACGAAAGCCTCCCTAGGCTGCCTGCTGTGTGAAAGATGCAGGATGATTTGCTCTGATTGGTTGATTTGCTTGTGTTTGCAAATATGTGCATTTGAGTGACCAGTTTGATTATTTGAGGAAAACGCAAACACATAATAATACACACTTTAATTCTGTGTGCAATGATGCGTGTGCACACACACACACTCAGAAGCATGCATTCGTTTTGCAGTGTGCCACCCAGTGTGTGTGTGTGTGTGTGTGTGTGCGCGCCCAGTGTTTGAGGGAGGAACTGAGTAACCGAGCTACATGGGAAAAGGAGGGTCAGGCGGCAGTAATGGAGGTCAGCGCTCAGGGAGATGAGAGATACAACAAAACAACCCTCACCCACCCACACACACACACACACACGCACACACACACACACACTTTTGAGTCCTCAAAATGTTTGCCCCCAGGAGTAGGAAGCGAGAGCAAGAGTTTAGCCCGACGCAGTTAGCGACTCCCAGGTCTTTGGGGATCACAGAGTAAGAATAAGAGCTCTCTCTCACTCTCTCTCTCTCTTACACACAGAGATGTCCCCCCTCCCTCCCTCGCCCTTTCGCTCCCTCCCCTTCCTCTCTATTGATCCCAAGTCGCAGGGTATAGCCCGGCGTAGAGGCGGTTGTAGCTGTGTAATGTTCGGCAAGGCCGAGGGGTGGGCAGGTGGTTTTATGGAGTGGAGATGTAGTGCCGCTACGTTGAGGCCAGCAGGCTCTGTTTAAATCAGGGCACTGATGGTGCCAAAAGCCCTCCCCCCACCACCCCCTCCCTCACCCTCTCGCCCGTCTCTACGGCCGGCCTCCTGTTTAGAATTAATCTACTCACAGCCACCACACACCGCCACTCGAAGCTCATCCTTTGGCACCTAAATTTAAAAAAGGCACCTCATCTATCTATCTATCGGCCGCCCCGGGGCCTAGCCTGGATATATACACCTCCTCGACCGTCGTGTGTGTCCGCGAGTACGTGTGCGTTGAGTATTTGTAAGCGTGCGAGAGAAAAGAGGCAGGGTGAGACGAAGTGAGTGTTTTTTTCAAGCAATGACTTTTGAGTGCCGCTTCTGCTCGGCCGTATATAATCCATATACACACGCCGGGCCGTGAATATCAGCCTCGCCATCATCACACCTCGCCGCCACCACACACACACACACACACACACACCCTTCTGGTTGCAGCTCCCGCCATAACAATTACCCAACATCAAGTCCCAACTGTGCAAACTGCTATATCCATCTGCTACGGAAAAAGAAAGAGAGAGAGAGAGACGATGAGACGAGAGTGGAAACATAAAATGCATTTGCACACAATATCAAACAGATAGAGAAATGGAAAAACAGCCTGGCTATATGAAATCAAACACATTTCAATTTTGTATTACGCAGCAGCCGGTATATTGGTGTTTTTAAATGTGTCGGTGCAACACTTCAGCATATCGCTGCGTTTTACAAATATTGAAATGTTGATGAATAAGGCTTCTTCTCATACGCGCGGCAGCTCCGAACGAGGTTTCTGCAGGATTCACACAATCTTCTCGCGTAGCCAATATATCCTCTGTGTTGCAGATGCTGGTGCATGCAGATGGAGTCCCACTTTTTTTTTGCACGTTTGCTGCACTTCTGCTGCAACTGTTGCTCTGGCCCCAGGAAAATAATGCACTATTTAGCCATTGATAGGCAGATGCACGATGGTTTTCTATACATCCGCACCCCTTTACCACCACAAACAGACATACTACTACTGCACCGTGGCTGGGGTCAAATCACTTTCGCGCTCAGTTTAAAACGTGAATCAACCGATTTTTATTCACTTAATCATTCTCAATGATGTATTAAGGAATTCAATAAAGAATCTCCAAATATTTCCAGCTTTTGAATTTTTAAAGAAAGTCCACTTCCTGGATTTAAAGTGACGTGAACCCAACCCTGCTACACTTTAACTAATATTTTAACGTAAATAAATATAGTTTTTTGGCTTCTCTGTATCACTGATTATCACATGTTATATCATGTTATATAAAAAAGCATTTATATTTGTTACAGTTCTGTCTGAACATCCTGCGTCCAACATCACAGTATTTGCCACACTGTTTGAATGACAACTGATCTCTGTGCAGTGGAGAAACACCACAGCACTGAGCACCAAAGATTGCCAAAATAAAAAATAAAAATTGCAAGGGTTTACCGCTTTAAACCAACACACGTGTACACACCCTCATGCACACCACAAGTGTCGAGTATCCCCGCGGCAGCTGTCCTGTAAGTCTCTCTCTGTGTGTCTCTACTCCATCCACCCAGGAGGCTCTGATCATGGCCAGCATGGAGCACCCCCACCTGGTGCGTCTGCTGGGCGTCTGCCTGAGCCCCACCATCCAGCTGGTCACTCAGCTCATGCCCCACGGGTGCCTCCTCGACTACGTCCACGAGCACAAGGACAACATCGGATCACAGCTGCTGCTCAACTGGTGTGTCCAAATCGCCAAGGTAAGAGGCCGCGATCGGTCGGCGAGTCGGACGGGTGTTTGTGTGTGTGTGTAAGTGTGCATTTTATTTCAATTCTCTTAAACAACTTTGTAAAGACAGATATTTATGTTGTATTATTAAAGATATGTAGGTTCTGATTTCACAAAAAGGTGCAGGTAGGTGTTTTCTGGTACAGTGATAATGAAAGTATCACATTATCGTGTGTGTGTGTGTGTGTGTGTGTGTGTGTGTGTGTGTGTGTGAGAGAGAGAGAGAGAGACAAAGAGAAAGAAAGGGAAAAAGAGAAAGAGATATTATATTTGCAATATTTGTGTTGACATTGAGGTATAAATCTCCTTCCTGGTCGCTCTTTGAGGACGCTTGCTCGCTTTTGATCCACGTTACCCTCTTTGCCTTGACACAAGAAAAGCGCAACGATCACATTCACTCATTCCTTCTTAGTGACATGACAGGGGCCACCGATGCAGTTAAAGCAGCAGCAGACAGGGCCTAGTTCGCCTTGTACTCTTAACGTGGAAGCAGATTGACGCCGATCGGGCTTCCAGGAAGAGGGATGATGCAATGTTGTGTTTGAAATAGTGTATTGTGTGTACAGATGTTTTTGAAATAAATGGATGCAGACAAAGACGGGGGGAGATTTAACTTCTCTGAGTTGTAACTCCAGGCTGGCATGCTGTGCGGGCACACATCTGCCTGCCATACAGCAGGATCCGCAGTCAGCTTTGGAAGCAGTTGCAGCGGAAAATTGTCTGAAAGAAGACTAAATTGCTCGTGGCTCTGATCAGCCTGACAGGAATTTAGTTAAGAGAACCACTTTGCACGGTATTTTTCTAACCTTCGCCGACTACGGGGGGAAGTTGAGCACGTACTGCGTACTCTTGTTCAGCATCACCCTGTTTCACATTCACACGGTTGCCATACATTCACACGCTGCACTGGAGCAGTTAGGGTTTAAGAGGCTTGCCAAAGGGCTCAGTGGTAGAAGACTGGGAGAGCTTTCCCCACCCAGATTTCCCCAGTCGGTGTGCGGAGTCGAACCTGCAACCTTCTGGTCACGAGCCTGCTTCTCCATTGGCGCTCTTTTATGATGGAAAGGTTGGAGTCAATTTGCAGATAGCATTAGCATTAGCACCGATAGCCACCATGGTCTAAAACAGATGTGGTTCTTTGGCTCCGCCCATTGAAGTTTAACTCAACCAATAAGATTATTTCTGTACTCGAAACTGCTATTTAACTGGCAAAGCCATGAATGTGGCTGCAAGGTTCATCTGCGTTAATGTGCTTGCAAACCAACATTCAAAACGACCAGGACAGCTGGCGCCATGCGCTGAACCCAGTGGGGCCCAAAACGGGGGCCATTCGGAGTGATACGCTATAGGCACAAGTAGGGCCCCATAACATCAACGTTTCTTCCTGCGATCCTGGGAATGCTTAGAGTGGTGTGATGAAGTGTAATGGCGGTGGTTTTCGACCGAGTGACGACCCGTATGTCTTCGGCACAGGTCGCCACTCGACTGGCGCAGTCACACTAATGCTACCATTAGCTAGCTTACAACCGCACGCGCTCCCAGGAAACGGCACTATCGACCCAAAAAACCACAGTTTCACAAATGACCCACCGTACGGACAACTTTCACCCACCAATCTCTCTCCCTCTCTCTCTCTCTCTCTCTCTACGACACTCCTTTATGGTGCCGTTTAGGTGAAAATATGGGAATTGAATTGTACTGGCCATCGTTAGGGGCGATAGATGGCCTCTCATTGCAGCCATTTGAGGAGTCAGTGATGAGAGCTTTGGTTTTATAGTGTGGGGGGGGGGGGCTGCAACCCCTTATCCCACCATGATGGATGATTCCTATGAGCTTGAGGAACAGGTTACTTAAGCAAGGTACTTATTGCCGTAATTGGATTCGATTTCACCTGTGGGGAAATGTCAGTTTCTCCGTGGTATTGTAAGTGGGGAAGAGCAAGGGAACGAGATTGTTCACAACTCTCCAGTGAATTCAACAGCACAGTGGCGTGCAGTGCAGTAAATTGCTTCATTGTGATTGATAGCAATCTGCACTGTTTTTTTTTTGTTTTTTTAATACGGTTTCGTGATATCTTCTTCCCTTTTTGTTGTATCAAGATGAAGGTCCTTGAGCGAAAAGTGATGAATTTGTTTGTTTTCACTTTTCCAAAGAAATTACAAGAGATAATTAGTTTTTAGGTGGTGAATCAAGTGAATCAATTTGCTGAAATCAATAGGGATTTTCCTCATGGTGCCATTTAGCCGTAAAAGGACCTTTCCTTCCTTTGCTTTAGTTCCCACTTCTGTCAGTAAGAACCAGACTGTGGTCGAGGAGTAGATGCAATGCAATTTGTAGCATTTGTTTTTACGGTGCTTGGAGTACCATATGGGTGGGGTTTGTCACATTAGAACGATAAACGACGCAAAGTATCTATCCGATCAACACTTACTGTGTGGACACGTTTGACTGGGGGGGCGGGGGCACAAAATATTTTCGGTTTGCTGCGATTATTTTGTGAAAATACATAGTTTTATTATTAACTGACTGAATACGTGGAGTTGTACCTGCACTTTCCGGACGTGGAGATGGGAGGTGAGCTAAGTGCCACACCTGCCTCTTTACGAATGGATGCTGATTCACGTTTCCGCCGAAATGGTAACTTTTTTTGCCAGACGTTGCCACTTTCCCAGCGTATTCAGTTAAGTGTTCAGAGTCAGAGAACGGTACACTGACTATACTGACTCCCAAAGTCTTTCTGTGATTGTCTAAACTCTTTTGGACCTCATTGCAAACCCCAAAACCGTCTGGCCCCAAAACAAATCCTGCAAACACAGATAGTCCTTCAGTCTAGTTCTGTCCCCTTGAATCATCAGTTTTTCTTCTTTTTTTTTTTGCTCTTGACAATTCCTTTTGTTTCTGTCTTTGAATGCACATTTTATAAGAATGAAAACACAAAACTGAACTGATCTAAAATTTGATACACCCGATTCCAGTCGCTTCCCTGCTGACACGTGTTCCCAGTTGCTGCAGGGGAGTCCATTCTATGTCTCGTCCAGACATAGACACAGATGTGTGCGCGTATGTGTGTGTTTTTGTGTGTGTGTGTGTGTGTGTGTGTGTGTGTATTTCTACACACGCCTCTGTGTGCGTGTGTGCTTGTGAGCAGAATAAATAACTCACAGCCCTCACTATGAGTGATCTTTGGGCTCTCAAGGTAATGATGGGGAACCTCTCCTCCCAGGAGGAAAAAAAAAAAAAAAAAAAGCATCTCGTGGAAGACACACAATTTTCAAGCAGAGGGGAAAATAACTCCCTCTCACTCTTCGGTTAGCTTTGAAAAGGGGTTAGAGGAAGGAAGGGAGGGAGGAAAAGATGGGTGAATGTGTAAAAAAAAAAGAAAGAGCGAGCAAGAACAAGATACTTAAAGCACATAGAGTGCTGTGGGATGTATGTAAAACCCAAGGACATATGCCTTTTGATGAACCGCATTAGAACACCACGAGTGCATGCACTTTAGTGGGTGTGGCCAATGGGAAACAAAGCCTTACCCTCTCAGTGTGAGCGCCTGCGCTCTACCCATGGAGCTACACAGGACTATACAGGAAGATAAGCCCTCTCCTTTTGTATGTTTTCCTATTTCACCATAATGCCCCCGGCATCGTGCCAAATCGGGGGGGGGGGGGGGCGCCACCCCCACCACGACAACACACACGCTGGCCGTATGTGGGCTCTGACCCGGACAGGTGACCGCTGTGCTGCAAATTGATTGGCCGAAGCCTCTTGCCAGGCAGTGACTCTTCATCACTGAGTGTTTTGGGCATTGAGGTAATGGGCCCCATTAATCTACAGTCGCACTCAGGGCTGCCCCACCCCCACTGACACACTCACACACATGCACACACACACACACACACAGACCTTACTAGCCACAATCACACCTCTTTTCTCCTTTGCTTTCCTTTCCTTTCCTCTCCTCTCCTCTCCTCCCCTCTCCTCTCATCAGTTCAGGCTTGTTCTGCCGAAACACTAACAGCTGCATAATTTCCTTCAATCCGTCCATTTCTTTATTTCCACGGTGAAAAGTAAGGTCGCTGCACACGGTATAGCCTCGATGCTGAAATCGATCTCATTTCAGCAACATATCGAGAGAAAAAGTCTTCTTCAGGGCAGCTGTATGTGACGGCGTGGTTCTGGTTAAATATATAGAAAGGGCAACACAGGTGTAATCAGTCCAAAAGAGCGTGTCCTCAATCACATTAGCACACAAAGCACAATCGCTGCTACCATTAATGGGTGTCAAAGATGTCAAAAATCTTTGCTCGGGACATTCTGTATAGACAAATACTACCGAGTATCCAACCTATACACGGTGCAAACACCCTTCTGAGTTTTATAGAGTAGTATAAGTGTAAAAAGAGCCTAAAAATTACAGCCTGTGCATGAGATAGGACATAGTACTCTAAAAAAGGGGAGGATAAGTAAAAAAAAAACAATGTGGAGGAGAACAAAGGGGGAGTAAATATATAAATAGACATGAGAAAATACTATGAAAAAATATAAGTTGGATAATTCTAGTGGGTGAAAATATGGAGTTTCTACTATTAGATATTAAAGCGAGTGTGGCGTGACTTACTATTGCAAGATCACAGAAATGGTTTTAAATCAAAATCAACATTGGGACCTAAGGGACAAGCGGTGTTCAGGTTCAGGGTGTGAAGCCATTATGCCTCGCTTCTTAAAAAGGAGTGTGTTCAAATCCCCCTCCCCTACATATAAGAAGGGATATGTAATGTTTTTACATCATATGCTGCGATGTTCTGCTATGTGCACTTTGAGAGCGCGCTTGGTTTTCACTGATTAGCTGAGTATCTGACAAATTGACACACTCGAACGTCCAATCGAGCATTGAGAAAGTCCTTTCCGCTGATTGCACCTACTGTATGTCTCCTTTCTATATATATTCTACCAGAATGTCACGTCTCATTGGCCCCAAGGAAGAAACTATATAAAAAGGTATATATTTTTGCATCAAGGCTATAGTGTGGAGCAACCTTTTCCTTTCGCAAGAGTTTCTTCCTGCACCTCGACAATACTGATGTGTGTTCTTCCTGTTCCCTTTTTTTTTGCCTATTTATATTGAAAGAGGTCAAAAGGTTGCCCTACATCCGCCTGTCCGTCACGCAGGACAGGCCACATATCCTCAGCTGACCCTGTGTGTGTGTGTGTATGTGTGTGTGTGTGTGTGTGTGTGTGGACAGTGAAGGATTTTTCAATGCATAAAGATGACCTCACTCTCTCTCCTCTTCCGTCTCCATCTCTCCCTCTTCCCCATCTTATCTTTATCACTCATTCACTCACTCGCCCACTCTCTCTCTCACACACACACACACACACACACACACACACACACACACACAGTTTCCGCTCAGTTTTGGATTATTAATGGAATAATTAGGTTTGGGATGTATTGTAATGAACAAATCAATCACTGAATTAAATATGGGATCAGGACTGAGTGTATGTGGGGGCTACAGGAGCCTTTTAATTTGGCTCTCTCCCCTCTCTCTCTTTCTCTCTCTCCTTTTTCTTTCTCAGTCTCTCTCTCCCCGGGCTCAGCATAATGAAAGTAGAATAGATTCAGCGTGTTGCTGTCCTGGCCCTGCCGGTGCAATGATTGGCTTTGACATTGAAGGTTTGGGCATGGGGGGCTGGGCAAGGGTCTTGATTGGTATTTGGGGAGATGGCGGTAGGATGCCCCGGGGGGCGAGGGGGGGGGGCTATATCTAGGCCACATTTGGGGCCTCTGGTTGGTGATTGGTGGGTGAGTAACACACTTCATATAAACACACCCAGACTCAAACCTGGTAGACTGACATTCACGCAACATGCCCTGCAGTAAAACCCCCGTTACAGCTTTTAAAGATCCACAGTGCTAATGTTACCGGTGGACGTCGACCAATATAATTTATCCAAGGCAATCCTGATCATGTACTGCATGACAGTAAAATGTGCATGGAAGCACGTCTGCACACACACACACACACACACACACACACACACACACACTGACACGATCCCATAAATGTACATACTCACAGGTATACGCGCGAAAATATTAAGTGCATTGGCGGAACACCCAAATACAGCCGAGCAAATACTCACATACACACACACACACACACAGAGTTACTTTTTCTGGCCAAATCAGCAGACACTCCCCCCCCCCCCCCACACCCTCTCTGCTTAGTCAGGGAAAGGAAAAGTAAATACTTGGGACTTTCAAATTTGGCTGCTGATCTTTGGCTCTGTGTGTGTGTGTGTGTGTGTGTGTGTGTGTGTGTGTGTGTGTGTGTGTGTGTGTGTGTGTGTATTTTTTAAATGCATTTTTGTGTGTCTGTGTGCTTGAACGCATGTGTGTGCACGTACTTGCATGTGCGGGTGTGTGTCATTGTGTATGTCTGTGCATTTGTGTGTGTGTGTGTGAGAGCGTGCAAGCTTGTGCATGTTTGTGTGAGCTTATCTTCTTGCTTGAATTCATGGCCATTTGTATGCTTTCACGTCTGTGTGTGTGTCCATGTATGCACAGTCGTGTGTGTGTGTGTGTGTGTGTGTGTGTGTGTATTTGCATCCTGTGGCGACCCCCCGGAGACACCACCCGGTGGTGGGAGATCCAATCTGGTCAGGCTTAGTGTGGAGCCCTCAGTGTCATTCCCTTCTCTGCAAACTGGTCTTTGCTGAGCAAACACATCTCCCCCGTACTCATTAGCCAAGTCTTAAGTCCTCCACATTCCCTCCTCCCTTCCTCCCTCCCTCCCTCCCTCCCTCACTTCCTTCATCTTTCCCTCCCTCGCTCCCCGAGCTGGATTCCACCATCGGCTTTGAATCGAATCACCTCCCCTCCTATGCTCTTGTGTGTCTATCATGTCACTGCATCTCAATGAGAGGACCCTCTCAGCGGACGCTCGCATGCATGTGCTCAGGCCGCCGTGCACTCTTGTGTTTAGAGCTCTTGGACTTCTTTTGCTCTTCTAATCAGTGCGAACAGCAAAATCCCATTTTTTTCTCTACTGATCTGGGACCGCAAGAATATGTGCCTGAGGTGTCCCGCATCCTGAGGCAAACAACCAATGTGGGACTTTGAATTTGTGGAGTAAAATCTTATGTCGTTTATTTGAGACAATTGTGGTCGTTTTGATGCCAACGGCAGCTTGGTGGACAACGAGACTCGACAATGGAAAGAAAGCGAACGGCAGACTTGATTGGGGTTTGGGGAGGCGACTTAGTTCCGCCGAAACTCAAACTCACACCCGAAATGTGTGAAGTGAAAGTGTAGGTTCAGAAGCAAGATTTGATGACTTTTATTATTTGTGCACATGTATCTGTGCACATGTGTCCTTTCAAAATCGCTTTCAGTTCATATTGGTATCATATACGGGCCACATCCTGGGATAAATATAAACACTGAGCATGAAGGCCTGTGATGTGAACGTAGCGTTCGTGTTTTTTCTTTGCTCTTCTTTGTCTTTTCTCACACACTTCACACTCTTCCTCTCTTCACTCTACATTGCATTGCCCCCAGGGCAATGCAAAACTTTTATTTTTTTTTTTATTTTTTTTTTTAAATCTCCCTCTTGAATAGATTGCCCAGATGCATCTTGAGAGCCTCTCTGTCAGCCATGGTCTCCCATAGATGCAGCCTGAAAAATGTGTGCGTTTCGTGTCAGGCCTGCATCCGTTAAGCTTGTAAGAACAGCAGTGATGATCGGTTATGTTTACAGATGAAGGGTTTCATTGTGTTTTCTGAAAACAAAAATGTTGAAATTCACTTCTCAATATTTCAAAAATTGAAATAAGGATATCCCTTCTTCATAAATGTTATTATTGTTTAGCTTATCATCTTCAATAGCTTCTAACTTTTAACTTTTTTTTTTTTTACTTTGATGTCAGCAATCTTTTTATTAGATTAGGCTCTTTTGTTTTTTGTCTTTTGTCTCTTTTTTTAACAATACCAATATGAATATGATATAAATAGCATCTGTTGTAGATGCCTTGTAACAGCGGTGTTTTTCTGCGCTTGGTTGGAGCAGGAATAAATGTCCCATGTAGTGCGGAAAAGCATTCTGCCGCACACTAAAAGGCAATTATGATTATGAATTGAAGAATTACACGAATTGAAGAAAACCCGTCAACAGGTTGCAGGCTCTGTTGACGGGTTGACGGGCAAACCTAACAGCCTGAGATGATGCACGTCGTTCGCTCCGGCGTATTCATTGTCGTAATGTTAAACAAATATAAATGGAATGGGGTCTGCAGCCCCGTCAGTGTCAGAACACTTTCATCATGTGAAAAAGATAGAAATTTAATGACCGGCACTTCATAGCACTTTTGGCTAAAGCGAAACACTTTGATCCACTTCTTTCTGGGGTTATATTGTTTAAAACCTTGGAATTGTCTACCCAGAATTATTAGGAGAGTATTACATTGTGCTTAAGACACAGAGGACAAAGGAGGTGCGCAGTCTTTCACATTCATTATCACTTCAACATAAAGTTGCACTCTTTATTAATGCCCGTTATACTAACTTATAGTATAGTTTAATATAGTTTATATTTTTGTCAACTGGCTTCAGGGGGGGGTGCTTCCTATAGGCGACATAGGCGGCTGCCAGACTGGCGCACATTTTGACATTTTTTTTTATGTCAAAATAAAAACAATTAAAAAAAGAAATTATTATTTTATTATATTTAAAATAATTAAAATGTCTGGGTAGCGCAATTTTGGCGCCCAGAAATCTGCTTCTGAACCTACACTTTCGAACACATTTCGGGTGTGAGTTTGAGTTTTTGGCGGAACTGAGTCGCCAATCAAATACCAATCAAGCCGGCCGTTCGGCTTTCTTTCCATTGTCGAGTCTCGTTGTCGGTCTGTAGTAGGGGTACAGACCTGGCCCAGGCCCTGACTGGCTTCAGTAGTGATCCATGTTTAGTGCTCCATGCAGTCCCACAATTCTGTATTTCAACATCTCAAAGCGAATCATGTCACAGCGACCAAACATTGCAAACGTTGTAGCAGTAGTGTAAAAAAAAAAAAAAAAGACATTTCCTTTACCGCCAACTAATGCACGGCTTAAGCATTATTTATGTCCCTGCTGATGCAACAAAATGAGGAAGCAGGGCGATGGCGGTAGAACGAGGCGGAGGAGGAGGATGGGGGGGTGGTGGTGAGGAGAGTGGCGGTGGAGGGATAAGCCCTCCCGGGTCTATCTAATTATCTGTGAGGATCAGCAGTGCTCAAGGATGCATAAGGGGAGGGGATTTGACTGCCAGATCCACTGGGTAGAGAGGCCTGATTGGATTGGTCACCTCTCCCAGGTCCATTACTAGAGACGGCTGCAAGCAGAGGCCCCATTAGACACAGACGTAAGCACGCATGCAGATGAACGCCGATGGTTGAAAACTCACAGGGATTCTCCTGCAACCTGCAACCCACAAGCCCCCCCAGACCTGGAGCCGACTGTATGTTTCTGCAACCCGTTAACATTTGAGATTGAGATTGAGAAGTTCCGCGTCGTACTGGATGGATGCGCTTTGAGAGGATGGTGCAAAGGCAAGGTTAAAACAGAATACATTAGGGGAGGGGCATAACAGCATTTCGCTACTGATATGTGTGTGTGTGTGTGCACTTTCATGTTTGCGTGGATACGTGTACAGTGTGTAGATGCACATATAGATGCATGTGTTTGTATAGGTGCAAATGTATGTGTGTGTCCTCATATGTCATACATTCTTGAAGTAGCCAGTGTGTGTGTGTGTGTATGTGTGTGTAGTATAACTTCTCAGTGTCACAGTATGTATCAGACGAATTACAGGCATTACTGTGAAGGTTGGATACTGTGTTGGTTATATCGCTTACACTCAGTTAATCCTCACACTAATTCTCTTCGTCTCTCTCTCTCTCTCTCGCTGTCTCTCTCTCTCTCTCTCTCTCTCTCTCCCTCTCTGTTTATTTCACCTTTTGAACCCGGGAGGCCCCGCCGAGCTGTCGGTGAAACCCATCATTTTTATGTCCCTCGGAGCGAAAGCCCGTAGGTTATCTTAAACTACGCGACCTCCCCCGGATCTCACTACGAGCGCTGCTAATTGATTGTTCGGGTAACGCCGTCCCCCTAGCGAGCGACGTTTAGCTTTATTGCTACAAATGCCAAACCTTTGTTGCTGCTAATTCTTGATTTGATACCAATACTGTTTTTTTTTTTGTGGATTTAAAGACTTTGAGGTTTCTCTACTGAATGACTTTCTAGCAGCTCCTTTGCTGATTTGCTGATTAAAAAAAAAGTGATGTTTTCCCCTTTTCTAATTCCTCCCCAGCAGCCAAAGAAATTATTGACATTTGCTCATGTAAATGTGCCGGCGTCGGTGTTTTATTGCCTTGTGCAATGGTGACATTTTGGGAGGATCTCGCCATCTCGCGGGGGACTTGAGATCACAGTTACAAAGCTTAGATAGTTTTACATCTGGGTCCGTCTCTTGAGGAGAATATAATTAAGTACGGTGGCGGGCGACCATCAAAGCGCTGATAGGTTCCTATATTGTTTAGGGAAGGGAATTTCACACTCTCTCGCTTTCTCTCTGGCTTTATCTTTCCCTCCTGTATGCATGCTTGCAACACACACACACACACACACACACACAGCTCAGGTTGATGGATAGGAGCATTTTTCCTACGCTGTGGTTCCAGAATGGCTGAATGCGGAGCAAATGGGCCTGCGCCCCAACGGCTGCGCTTACCCGATGTTATATATGTCACATTATGTCACATTATGTCACATTTACCTGGATCGTTCATTAACCATCCGAATACGGTTTTTAGAGCTTATTGGTTTCCATGGTAACACTTCAGAGGCGCTGCTCACGGGGCATCATTTGAGATGATGTAGTACACTTTCGCAGTACATTATCGAAGCGTTTGCAGTTCTTGCCCTTTTTTTTGTACTTCTTTGTTCTCTGCACGTCCTTCTGTGCTGAACCTGTTAAAAGCGCTTCATAAATAAATGTGACTCGACTCGTCATCGCGTTGGCAAATTTTGAATTACTCACACTAAAATGACATATGTGCTCAAAAAAAATGTGCATTTGGATGTGTACACAGACTGGCTCAATCATACACACAAAGGGTTTTCATACATATGCTATTGGGACTTCCAACTCTGTGGGAACACACACACACACACACACATGCGCCACATCACCACGTAGCACATGACAGACAGCCCGCCCTGGACCACCTGAGCGGGCTCATTGTGCACGCTCCTTATCAGACCGGTCCCAGTTCTCAGCACGTGGACAGTCCCATGCTGCTCACATTGTTGTCTCCCCTGCACCCATTTGGTAGGTTGAGGGGCGGGGGGGGGGGGCGGTAGTGGGATTTCGGGGTGGTGGGGGGGCAGCAGACCACATGTGGCGCTCTTATCTCTCCCTCCGGAAACAGGCACTTCACCCACTTGAAGATGTTGCGGTTCCTGTAAAGGAACTGAACGGCTTGTCTTTTTTTTTTTGAAGACATTTTTTTTTTCCTACATGAATGTCCCTGTTCCTTTGTGGCGCCGCAACACTTAACCCAGTTTGCCCACACCAATTATAACTCATATGGATACCTGGCGCAGAGCTTTGTACCTAAAAGAAAGAGTGTCATTGAAATAATTTGATGCGCCGACACGCTTCCTGATAGAGTAAGCTAATGTTGCCTGGCAACAAATTCAATCAGCAAATAGATTTGGCAGCAATATTTCTTGGCAACAAATTAAGGCTAAAAAAAACCCGTCGCAGTCTCTGGTTCGGTTTGGTAATATTGGTGAGGAACACCAGATCCCCCGAAGACCTGAATGGAATTTATTACCTGTCGTGCTGCATCATGCCCCTCCTCCTCTCCCTCCCTTTTCTTCCACTTACCTTGCAGCTGCTATCCTTTACACGCAGCGTCTTTCATTCCACATCCTCTATCTGTCCCGCTGAGGTGGACTGCACCCTGCCGTTACTCGCCACTCCACTTGTTTTTCACGCTTTCTTTCATCCTCTGTTTTCCTCCATTACTGAAGACTCAGATCTTTAGTCCCTCTCTTTCTCCCGCTACCGGGAAAGGTAGCTAATGGGTCGCAGGGCGGTCGCGACCTCGTCTGTTGCACCCCCTCAGAGGACTTTTTAGCCTCTGAAAACAATTCAAGGCTCTACAGAGATGGAGAGGAGTTGAGTAAAACGGAGAGCCGGCCTACAAAGGAAAAAAAGCAGGACCTTCAGTGTTGACGAAAATGAGATTTTGTCTTTTTTGGTAGCCAGCGTTGGTTCAGGGGAGGATAAATGGATAAAGACTAACCTCTTGTTAAGTCAACAAACCACCACATCCTCTTACAAGTCGTTCGGCTGGGCCATTTTTCTCAGTTACACATTCACACTTTTTGCCTCGGTAGGGCAGAAGAACAGAGCCGGACAGAAACTGACCACATTTCAGTTCAGTGCAATGCAATTCAGTTAATTTCAATTCAAGTTTTGCCTCACAGGGCACAATCTCCAGAACCTTCCTATTGCTTAGTACAATCAAAAATCTAAAAGTTATTAATTTCTTGCTAAAACTTTTAATATTTGAACTCGGTAAATGTTTCGTAGAACCTTTTCATTTAGGGTTCAAGTGCATCTTGTCTGGGAATTGAGGCTGTCTGCTGAACTGAACCAATGTATTCAAAGTTGCTCCTCTTGTTGAAAAGTACCTTTCATCTGCTCTGACCTAATGTCAACATTAACATTGAAGTTTTGTTCCAAAAATGAGATACCCACCATTTGAATGAAGCTGCTATTAAGGGATCTGGTGTGAACTTTGGGACCCTTCCAAAGCGGACTTTTAGTGAGGCTGCAAACCTGCAGATGAAAGTGGGGAATTTAAGACACTGGGGAAGCATCCAAAAAAATGGAAACATACTAAGCATGGCAGGTGTAAATATCTATCTTGCTAGTGTAGTGTTTCGTTACACTTGTGTATACAGTTGTGTGCATCGTCAGACAAAAGGTTTTCCATATCTGTCTTCATACAGTCGATGAAAATAGGCGGTCAAGTACATCTCGGCTTTCCACATGAGGCACTTGCCGTTGCCGTATCCAAGGCAACGTGTGATGTCATGAAGGCTGTCTCCTTTTACTGTTCATACCATTTTGAAAGCCCTCACACCCTCTTGTACTCACGCACTGTACTGAACACGCCGGTGCCCTTCGCCCCAAAGTCCAAGAGACATCACGATTTCACCTCCATCTTTGCTTCATCGCACATTAAAGGGGTTGTCTTTCCTGTTTTGCTGTTATTGACTGTTTATCTAGGCTGTTTCAGGCCATGGTTAAGTTATTCTTATTATTGTTGGTATATCTTGAATTCTGCACAAATTCTCCAAACAAAAGGATGGTCCGTAATCCATTTGCTGAGATGCAAGAGTTTCAGCAAGACGCCTTATGACTTTGCCGTCAAAGAAAAGTTCTGCGTGTGTCACTCCTTCTAACCAATCGGGGAAGCTCTTGGGAAGAGGACAGCCAATCGCACAGGTGCTCTGTATGGTCGTGCGGTCGAGGGAACGCTGTAAACAGATTGGTTATTGGAAGCATAAGCGGGAAGGAAAGGTTGGACGGTGCTTCTGGCTTTGGGTTCTAACAGAATTCGAATGCTGTTTTCCAAACATACCCATGCCAGGTTTTATGAGTTCCCCTTAGATGCAAGTTCCTGGATAATCTGTATCGATGATGTAACCACGTTTCGTAGCATCACAAGGTAGTCCAATTATATTTTTAGCGACTTCACGAGTCTAATACCTAGGCGATGTTAAAAGTGGCACATTGAGCGGGACCCTTCCAACCTGGAGCCAAGGCTGCCCCCACATCCTCCACCGGGACTGTGGTGTTTATTGCCCCGGAGAGGCTAAAATTAATTGGCTCCTCGCGCCGTTGTATATTCCTCTGTCGGTGCGATGGCCTCCCCTCATTGCCCCGTCACTTTAAGTCGAAGTGTATTAATGGACTGTGTGGGCCATCGATTCCTAATTCCTCTCGACGTCGACGTCAGGGGATAAATATTGCGCGGCGTGGTCGTCTTCGGGCTTATTGTAATCAGCATTGTTATTGATCGACCTGCCCGGGGCCCCCAGAAGTAATCTATTTTAAATACACTTTCAGTAAGGGGGGGACCCTGCCTTGTCCCGGCGCATTGTCTTCATATCGGCAGGTCTCCTGGGTGTTTATGGAGAGCTCGGAAAGCGGCGCAGGGGCTTACTTAGTATGAGTTTGGCGGAAAGACGAGCGGGAGGGAAGTGTGCCTCCGTTCAGCCCACACTTGTTAAGCCATGAACCGCCGGTGGAGAACGAGTGAGAAGCCATGAACCTGCCGGTGGAGAAAGAGCGAGAGAGAGAGACTGGGCAAACAGACAGACATAAAAAAGATACCGAGAGCCATCAAGTATCCATTATGCCCTTTTGAAATACGTTGCGTGTAGGTGGTCTCCGGGTGGTCTCTGTGTGTCTGTGTCTAGTCTATCTGCGCGAGGCCGGTGGATAATGGATGAGGGCTCAGCCCACGGCGAGCCAGGCGTCCGCGCTATCGATTTATCCTCACATTCGTCTGGGAGGCGGCACGGCGGCGGCGGCTCGCCACGACGGGCATTTCAACACAATCTGCCTGTCTCAGCCCTTTGTGCAGGCCCGCCTCTATACGCACACGCACACACACACACATATTTTTTATCCCATTTCGCTCGCCGCATACGTATTTCAAAGCGGGCGATGGCTCTCTTGCACCGGCGGAGGCGTATGGGGCCTAGTTGAAATTCTTCATTGTCTGCCGGGGTACAGGGACTCGCCTTTCTCCTCAGCCGAGGTGTTTTTATTGATCCACCTGCAAAGTGACATCCACTTGTTTAACATCCAGTCTAATACACTTCAATTGGCACTGGCCTCGCCTGTCTGCCTGCTTGTCTGAGTGTTTTGCTCAGCTGTGTGCACGAAATGAGAGAGGAAGGTGTATGGACGTGTGTCAGGGAGTTGTGGTGTGTCTTTGTGCATGTGTGTGTGTGTGTGTGTTTGCTTGTATTCATGTGGACAGAATGATTTCGGGCATGTGTTTGTGTGTGTGTGTCTGTGTGAGCTAGTGTGTATGTGCCTATGCGGTTGTGTTTCTGCCAGTATGATAAGGCATGTCTGTGTGTGTGTGGGTGTGTGTGTGTGCGTGCACGCATGGGTGCAAATGGGTTTTTCTGCGACTGTCAAGAGTCGGCGCTGCATCCAGCCCATTGAGCAACAAATTAAGGCTGCAAAACAAAGTCGCCATTCTCTCCGCTCAAGGCTCTTTGTTGTTTTTTCCCCTTATTGCTTTGCTCATCGGGTGTTCATAATCAACGTTAACAAATTGGAAGGACATCCATTGCTTTTCTCTTGCTTAGCCATCTTGAAAATGGCCCCCTGATTGCAGGGGACACGGAGGCGACATGTCAGAGACACAAACTCACTTGTGACTGAACAAGTTTACACTCGAGTCGGAAAGTAGCTCTCGATGCTGCACACTCTCATGTGGAGTGTGTGTGTGCATGTATGTGCGCACATTTTTTCGCCGTTTTTATAAGCAAGCAAATATGGTACATATTGTGTTCATGTGTTATGTTTATTGCTATGGCGATATTTGCAACTTAACATTTCAAATGCACGTTTTAACCATTTACCACGCCGTTGTTTTGAGAGATTTAAGGTCATGTGATGCGAAGGTCATGGAAAATCGAACTATGTTGAGGAGAATGAACGTGTTCAAGGTAATGCTGTGTAGCGTTTATGTGGTGACATCAGATAATGGAGTCTCGGAGACCTTGGGGTTTGAGAAATCTCGTAATCTTCTAGGAGGAATTTGTGACTTCTGACTTTCTGACATCTCCGGAATGAAGCTGGAATGCTCTCTCTCTCTCTCGCTCTCTCTCTCTCTCTCTCTCTCTCTCTGACTCATAGCTTTGAGGTGTGATAACGATGAAAGATTGTGCATTTAAATGTCGGTGTGTGTATGTATGTGTGTGTGGGTGGGTGTTTAATGACGGTGACAGTTCAGACAATGATTTTATGTTAGCGCTGACATTTACCGTAACGATTTTAATACGGTTATCATAGACTACGCAGATAACAAAAAAAACGGAATGATAAATGTAAGGTTTCACAGCGTCTTCCCCTACCTCCTTCCCTCTCTCCATCTCTCTCAGGGGATGATGTACCTGGAGGACAGGAGATTGGTCCACAGGGACTTGGCGGCACGCAACGTGTTGGTGAAGTCGCCCAACCACATCAAGATCACCGACTTCGGCCTGGCGCGCCTGTTGGACGCCGATGAGAAGGAGTACAATGCAGACGGGGGCAAGGTCAGTGTAAATGGAGGCCTGTGTGTGTGTGAGTGTGTGTTACACTCGACAAATGCAACAAACGGGAGACCACAAGTGGGAAACCGCTAACAAAAGTATTATTTATTTGGCTGCTGGTGGGAGGAGAGAAACTAGGGAGGTGAGCGGAATCAAATCACATTTATTTGTATTGCCCTTAATCAGTTACAGTCTCAAACGGCTTCACAGTGCCCAAAGTGTGAAAACAATATGGTGGTGACACGACACCCCGCCGCCAGCCTTGGTCACTTGCAGAGGACAAATACTCCCACAAAACCTTTTAGGAAAAAATGGAAGAAACCTCAAGAGGGGCTACTCAGAGAGGGATCCCTACTAGGACGGTCGGGTGTGCAATAGATGTCGAGTTTGGGCAAGCAGAGTAGGCAGAAGACGTCATTTGGGTGGGACGTCCAGATCTGATGTGGGGGCGTCACACAGCAAACGGCAGCTCAAGTCGCGTGGTACCCCAACACAACTGCCCAGCATCCACAACACATACAGGGGTGCAAACTTGTCACCTTTCAGCGAAATTTGCCGTTTTAACCTCAGAATAGGCCATCCACGTGAATTGTGTAGATCTGCCACAAAAAAGCGCTCCGTGGCCGACTCACGCTCTGCAGCCGTTTCGCCGTTTTTCCACGAGCCGCAAGCGACTGTGTCAAGCCGGGCAGGAAGTCAGACACAAGAAGAGCATAGAGCATCCGGTCAATTTTCAAAATAAAACAAATGTCAAAATAAAACACTCTGATTGATGATGGCGTTGGCTGTCCAGCCTATATATACATATTTGTCTGAATATCACTGACAGGCTTTTATGTGTCACTTGAACAGAGCTCGTATAGAAAAATGTAGCATGCATCATGGGAAGGGGCCTGGGCGCTGCGCATTGATCATTTTCTTCGTTTTCAGGCAAATAAATGTTGTCACCTTTTTGGGGCCATCACCAGTTTGCACCCCTGACATAGGTACTCCTTATTCAGCAAGCAAGTGAATGATCCAGTCTGATTTTGAGGATTTTAAGTAAAATGGAACAGCGATCATTTTCTCATGAAAGAAAAGAAAAATTGGAGGTATTTGATTTGAATTCGTTCTAGTCGGTATAAGGCCACGTCTCGTCTGAAAGTTTGGCACATCGGACGGGCGGACAGACCATTCTCCTCTTGTCACGGAAACACAGAGAAAGAAAAAAAGAAAAACTCAAAGCAAACAAACAAAGCATTATGCGTCTCACAAAGCCTCGTTCTTGGCGCCTTTCTGACAATTTCATTGTGAAAAACCTCTTTTGGGGGCGGGTGAAGTCTGGTAAAACGTATTGTTCAGTCCAATACAAGTTTACAAGTATTTCGTCCAAACAAATAATGCTGCCGCCGTTTCAATCAGTTTTGTTTTGTTCGGGGGGCCTTGAATGCAATCATCAGAAGCCCCTTATCTTTTGTGTCGCTTGAGACTTGCAATGCATGTTAGCCTGATCAGCTCCTATTATTAAATCAGCTTGTTCATTACTCCACATATTTGACATATTTGGAAGCCTTTATGTAACCACTGGGACTGGATTTTATCATGTATATAAGCGATAACTGTACTTTTTTTCTTCCTATTCTCATATTTTATGATTTGTTATAGTATCCATATGTCTTGACATTTTTATATTTGACATTTATTTTCATATCTTTCAAATCAAACGAAAAATATTTTTCATTCATTCATACCCTGCATACATGCTGGAATTCCTATATTGCATTCATTCATTTTCCATTGCCCGCTAATTCCTAATCACTGGTCACCGGAGGAGCTGGAGCCTATCCCAGCATGCACTGGGTGGAAGGCAGGGAAACAACCCTGGACAGGTTGCCAGTCCATCCCAAATTTTCCTGAAACCAGAACGGGCCAGTTTCATGGCAACTCTGACGACATGATGAATGAGAGCTGTTGTCAGCAGATACACATGTATACGCTGTGAAAAACAATAGACAGGCCATGGGGGGATAAATGAACAGAGATGAAAGCGAAGGACCACCCCCGCACCCCCCCACCCACCCCGTGCCATGCCACGTCTCCCAACCTGAAGTATTTCATTTCCTCTTCCTGTTCATTTCCCCCGAAGAGCGAGAGAGTGTCAAGAGGCGCTGTATGTTAAATGACCAGTGTGTGTGTGTGTGTGTGTGTGTGTGTGTGTGTGTGTGTGCAAGTTCAATATAGCAATAGGCCAGATAATTGCCTTTCCTTGTGGGCTTCGTACGTAAAAATTTCCCTTGGCAGTCGGTAGGGAAATCACATGATTGTCAGGATACGGCGATGTGTGCCATTGTCCTTGTCGGGGAATGTCAAAGGCGCCTGTTGTTATTACTGCTATTTCACACACACTGCCACTTCTACACCTAATTGCCATTGGGATAATGTGAGACAAATGGCCAATACAATTTCGTTTAGTATCTTAAAATGTGCTCTCACTATTGATGATCACTGAAGCCAATCAATTGCAGTACTTGAGTAATATTGAACAATGCAGAAGCTGAGCCCACGGTTGAAAGCACCGTCAATTCCCCGATATCTCGCTTGACAGGAGGTTAAAGGGGAAAAGGTTATTGTCGGAATGGAAAATTGTCTTTAATTCCTGTACAGATAAACAAAATTTTCAAAAGAATAATTCCTATTTTCCTCTTTTCTTGCTCCTTGCCTCTTCCCTACCCATCTATTTCCTTCTCTGTCATCCCTCTGTCCTCAGATGCCCATTAAATGGATGGCTCTGGAGTGCATCCACTACAGGAAGTTCACCCATCAGAGTGACGTGTGGAGTTATGGTGGGTGCACCGAATTAGCACGAAAAAGCATTTTAAAGATTCTTCATCCCTATGAGTAGATGTCACTAGTTTCTTATGCTCATAGCTGTGGGAGGAATGAGGGGAAATGACCCAACATCCTGTTCTCACTCGAATGTTTGCCCCCCTTATCAATCTTTATCCGCTTATCTTGCTCTCTATCGTGTTCTCTCTCTCCCTCTCTTTCCCTCCACACATCTCTCTCACCTTCCTTCCCCTCTCTCCAGGAGTGACTATCTGGGAGCTGATGACGTTCGGAGGCAAACCGTATGACGGGATCCCCACGCGGGAAATTCCAGACATCCTGGAGAAAGGGGAGCGGCTGCCCCAGCCGCCCATCTGCACCATAGACGTCTATATGGTCATGGTCAAATGTGAGAGGACGAACACACACACACACATCGCAAAAAAAAAAGGGGAGGGGAGGCAGAGGGGAGGAAATAAGTGGATTTTGTGTCTACAGAAAGAGACAGAGAAATAGAGAGGAAAAAGAGAGAGACCGTACTGACCGCGATGACTCAGACCACCAAGAGTCTTGTTGTGACTCTACACTACCCAATATCAATGTGAAACCCACATTGCAGCTACAACCGAATCCCGCTAGTTTACGGTCTACAACATCCAATGACTCAGACCCTTCCTCACCATGGACTCTGCCCAGATCCCTTGTTCATGTCATCTCCCATCTGGACTACTGCAACTCCCTCCCGAAACACTCCCTCCAGCTCCTACAACTCATCCGCCTCCTTTCCCCCCTCCCCTCCTACACTCCCTCCATTGGCTGCTCGTATTGAATTCAACACCCTGGTGCTGGCATGCATGCCTGCGAAGGGATCCACCCCCCCCCTCATACTTCCAGGCATTGGTCCATCCATACCTGCCAATTCATGCTCTGTGCGCTGCCACTACCGGACACTTGGCTATCCCTCATCTTCCAAAGAAATACCTCACGTCCTAACTAAGTGATAGTTCCTCTCTACTGTTTTTTATTATTTTTATTTATTTTTATTTTTATTTTTATTTTTTTATCATTATAAAAAAATCCCTTTATCTCTCCTAAACTCTTATTCTAAGACTTATTGCACACCTTATTATTATTTACTATTATTACTATTATTGGTTGCTTGTATTTTTGGTGATCTAGGAATTTAAGCTTATTCTACAAAACTAATTTGTTAGAATACTGAAGCTGAAAGCTTAAAATGTAAAATGTAGGGAGAATGATAGACTTTTGAGTTTTCCCTGCCTTGAAGCAAAATGTGGTCGCTAGAAAAAACATCTTAATCAAACTGAAACGGTTGTCATAATATCTGATTGCTGTTTCCAAATTAAAAAAAACACTGCCAATATTTTTTTGGACGCGATGCCGCGGTGGACAGCCCTGCAGCCGCTTCAACCTGGAAACGGTTCCAATGGATTTCATTCCCTCTGAAGATTTTTTTAATACACCAGGTGCAATGTGGTATAGGTGCTATCTGGAAAAGAAATGCTGTTTTTAAATGCTGGGATGTTTTAAAATGTTGGGGTCAAAGGAATTTACTAACCTCAGTGTTGGGGTCACCCAGCAAAAATGCTTGGGGGGGCATCCTGCAGTCCTAGTTTAGTTGTAGTACTTATAGGACAGTTTCATACGTGTCACAGTTGCATTATGGGTTCTTTTTACCCACTGTAGTGTTGAGCAGCTTATACGCCCCATAGCTCCTAAATCTTCCCATGCTCACTCGTTTCTACCCACAATGCAATGCTCCAGGCCCTATGCCCCGCCTCTTGTGACAAGTCTTACACATGCACCTCGCACGTTCGCAAACAGACACACAAAAAACATTGAATGGACTGAACATCTGCGATGCACACATGCGCCGATACACCAGTGCTGTCTTTGCCTCCAGATTGGGTGGTTGTGGGGGGGGTGGAGGGCAGAATTAGCCAGCAGATCGAGCAGTGAGTCATGCTAGCGGGAGGGTCACGCCGCCCTATGGAGAGCCAGAAGGGAAAGAAAGCTCTTGCAATTGACCACATTAATTCTAATTACACGTCAGACTGTGAGCTGTTGTTTGCGGTCCGTGCCCCTCACACCTCGGCGCCGTCCGGAGAGAGACAAAATGGATTGCCAGAGTAATTGCACCTCATTGAGGTAATGTGCCAGCGTGGGGTGCTAGACACAGAAATGAGATGAGTGACTGGCAGGAGGAGAGGTGAAAGGACAGCAGCGGGGGTCCCCAACTTCTTTTTTTTTTTTTTATGTCAATACCTTTAGTTAGATACACATTAGAGCACAGACTGTCCCATCTGAGCATTTAGTCATGATTTACTTAGCGTGCAACTGCACAACTGTCTAGACTAGACAGTGGGGGAGATTGAGATCTGTCTCCATCCTTATGGATTTTCTCATTGTGCTACCTGCTAAAACTCACTCATTTTTCTGGAGTCCCCCATGGAACCCTCTCAGAGTCCCCTGGACGTCTTCAGACCTCACTTAACCTCTAACTGCTCCGTGGTGGTACTGGAGCAGCTCCCACATTTACACACACACACACACACACACCTAGGAGGATGGCTAGGATGGGTCTCTGTTGAAACTGAATGATGACAAACTGCCAAAGCCACAGCAAATCAACACTGATCTTCCGGGGAAAATGGCAACAAACCACCAAACAAACTCGCTAAAGGTTAAGCTAAAGGTTGAGAAACTACAAGATTAGACAATTCTGTGCACAATCGATAAGTTGCAATTCTACTCATCTATCCTATAGTAGAGCATTGTGGGTAATACAGACGCACCCGTATACACATCCCCTTTGCACATACAGCTGCAGTTCAGACAATATCCTCCACTTAGTCTATTACCCATCACTCATTTCCCTCCCTCTCCTTCTCCTTTCCCTCCACCTTCCTCTCCCTTCTTTCCTTCTACCACCTTTTCTATGTATTTATATTTCCCTCTATCCCTCTCTCTGTCCCCTCCCCCTTCTTTCTCCTCCCCAGGCTGGATGATCGACGCCGATAGCAGGCCTAAGTTCAAGGAGCTGGCTGCCGAGTTCTGCAGGATGGCCCGCGACCCCCAGCGCTACCTGGTCATTCAGGTCCGTTTGCCTCGGCAGGCTCAAGCAGTACACATACCGTGCATACAATACAACTACCTCACCACATTGCCAGATTTTGTTTTAAGAATGATACATTTTTTGGATCTTTGTACTAGATTAAATAATTGTTGAGATTGATATTTTTGCAGTGATCAATTGGATTGTAATGCCCCCTATTGGTGTGTTTATGTGTGCAACAGGGAGACGACCGCATGAAGCTTCCCAGCCCAAACGACAGCAAGTTCTTCCAGAGCCTTCTGGATGAGGAGGACCTGGATGACTTCATGGACGCCGAGGAGTATCTCGTGCCTCGTACTTTCAACATGGCTCCTCCCTCCTACACAACCAGACCTTGCGTCGACTCCAACAGAGTAAGAACACTGCTTAGGGACACGCAAACAACAACAAAAACATGCTCTATATACATTTTAGCACGAAGAAAATACATTCAAGATTCGATATGTCAAAAATAAAAATGATCACATCCTCTAAACTGTTAATGTAGATATTATTTATGGTATTGTCATACCTTTGTTGAAGGCTTATGACATTTTTTTTATTAAATATTTGTTAAATATATGTTATTTTGCAATGAAACTCTTTAAATGTTAGCTTATTATGTTTGCACACACTGCACACATACACATACACACCCATACATATTCACAGACTGTAGACAGTGTTGAAAATGACTCAATGTTCTCAATGTTCTGCCTTCAATTATTCAGCCATAATTAAAAATCCTTTAGTGTGTTAATGAGCTATACTTTTTTTTTCTTTTCTTTTTTTTTTTTAGAAAAATCACTCAAAGACTTACCCTCAGTGTACGATATTTCCTCTTTAAAAGGGCTATCCATTCAAAAAACGTCTCACCATAACGTCCTTTATAAACGCTCAAGGTGGTAAGGAACTTACCACACCACCGGTGTCCTGCGCTCCTGGTTTTTTGCTAATGGCCCACCTCCATCATTTCCATCCCAGCTCACTCCCCCAGGCCCCCGCGTTTCATTACCCAAGGCCTCCGTGTGCAAATGACAGACGCTCCCTTAAAAAACGCTGGTGTTGTTTACTTAGAGACGGTGAGTGCAGGCTTGGCTATTTGCTCTGCAGGATGCACCACGTGCACCTGGCCCATGCTTCTGCATCTTACTTACCTTTACCCCCCCATGACCTGCCCAATGCCAGCAGCTCTTTGTTACATGCACCATAATCCATCCGGTGTCCTGCATGTTCAAGGTCAACGCCCCCATCAATTGAAGCTCTTTTTTAATATGGAGTCAAAAGCCCCTACATACCCAGACAGGGAATGGAATTCATTGTCCAAATTCATCGGCCGACTTTGGGTATTCAGGTGGTAACGCAGGCACTTTCCGATACAGACAGCCATCTAATCTGGACTGATTTGCTCTCACGCTCGTACTTGAAAGAGGAGAGGATAATGACTGGCTTTGAAGGAGGGATGAACAGAGAGGTTTGGAGGAGGGGAAAGTGGATTGCAGGGGTCAGTGGCGGAAGACAGTGTGGGAGTAGGTGAACAGATATACCCCCAAGGATAATTTTTTTTTTGTTCCTGTTGTGTTTTGTAGCCCCGCTTCCTGTAATTGCCGCTGTAGCGCTTGCAGTTGGAGAGAGGTGCAGAAGAGTAGGCCTGGGTGAAATAGCCCACAGCAAAATCAACACAACACTACAAGAAACCCTTCGCTTCAGATGTCATGTTTTGTATTTTCTTGTGTTTTTTTTTTTTTTTTGTTCTTTTTTTTGAGGTTCAGGTGTTTGAATTGGAGCTTTGCTTTGCTGGCCCCTTGCAGTCCCTTAAGGCTGATGACTACTACCCACAGAACTTTGTTGGAGAATTTCATCTTCCACAGGCAACTCCAGGGGTTAAACGCTTCACTTTCTTCCCCCGCGGGTGGCATAACTCTGGCTCAAACTTTATTTTAGCATGAGTTTTTCCTGTCTGTAGCTCCGTAGTCTTGCCAGCCAGGGAACTTTCAATGAGTAAGGGAGCACGGTTGGAGCCGTTGGAAGTGTTTAGTGTTGTTTGGGCAAGTGAGGGCAATGCCTTTTCAAACTCTGATGCACGCCGTATAAACACTGAGACAGAAACAATCCAAAATGAATGCTCATATTCATCTATTTCTTTGTGTATCCTTAACCGGTATGAACACCAGAGAAAGTAAAATCAGTGTAGACAAGTCCATCATGCTTAGGTAAAGTTACAGGGACTGCAATTGGATTTGTTTTGACTTCCCCCCCCAGCACCCAAAATCTCTCTACCAAAACTCTGTTCAATAAATGAGCTACTTGTGAAACCGTGTGACTTTTGTTTACAACCCCTGGTCCACTTGTGATTGGGCAGTGTGAACATAAACAAACCAAATGTACAAAAACTTTTACACTATGATTCAGACCAGTGATTCCACAATTAGATGGTGTTCGAAAACATCACAGTGCGTATTTGTCTTGTCTCTTACTACCAGAACCAGTTTGGCTATCGGGACGGCGGTCCAAGCCCCGAAGAAGGCTCCGTAGCAGGGGCCCCGGCCTGCGTGGCCCAGGAGGCCGCGGGGAGCCAAGGCCCGGCTCTGGAGAACCAGCGCTGCAACGGGACCCTGCATAAGAAGAGCGTCAGCCGGGCCGGGGGGGAGGACAGCGGGGGCCAGAGGTACAGCGCTGACCCCACCATCTTCCTGGGGGAGAGGGGCCCCAGAGGGGACACAGATGAGGATGGATACATGACGCCCATGAAGGACAAGAGCTCCTCAGGTACTCTAGCTGAAAGACAAGGCAGAGCGATTAAGAGACTGATTGTGTATCTATGCCGTTGCCAAAGGAATCACTAAACTGTGGCCCTGAGAGTCGAGTTAAGTCTGTACAGTCCCACAACGCATTTGTGGTGCATAGTTCTTTTTCAATAATGTAAAGACGATTGTGTGAATTGTGGGAAAATGTGCAGCTACAGAAGTGTGGAAATTCAGAGGGATTGAAGTATAATTTTCACATAATACGACTTTTACTTAATTGTATGAATTACGTAGCGTTCACTAAAGAACAGACATGGTTTGTAGGAAATGGCTTTCTGTAAACAGTGAGGTTTGATATACTATATGGCCAAAAGTCAGTGGACACCTGACCATCACACCTATATGAGCTTGCTGGACATCCCATTCTAAAACCATGGGCATTAATATGGAGTTGGACCCCCCGCCACTCTTCTGGGAAGGCTTTCCACAGCTTTTGGAGTGTGTCTGTGGGAATTTGTGCCCATTCAGCCAAAAGAGCATTGGTGAGGTCAGGTAGTGATGTTGGACGAGAAGGCAAGAAAGACAATTTAAATGTGAGTGCATTTTATATGTGGTCATTGATTTGTAGCCTTGGGCACCTTGTTCCCTCTCATAGTATTTGACACATGACGTCATATTTTGATGCAGCAAATTTACTTAAAGAGAAAATGATTTCTCATTCCAATTGTTCAGTTCTACCATTCTGCGTTGTCTCTTTGCTCATTCACAGAGCAAATATGATCTTTTGTAGTGTATTCTGTCTGTCATTCTGCCTGTCATTCTATCTGTTCATTTCATTTCATTCCATTGATTAAAATTCCTACGGCGTTTCCATGTACGGCGGCGTATGTACGGGCTTTGATCATAATTCAGTCCATCAGCCCTGCTTTGGCACTATCGTCTTTGATTTTTGAGCTGTTCAAAATATAGATAGCCTGCAGCAAAAAGCATCTGATACAATGTCAAGGAGTGGAGGAGTGGGCAAAATCAATAGGTTTCACACCCCACTATCATAATACTTTGAAGCAGTGAAGAGGGGTCCTTTTGCTGGTGTTTTCACCCCAGGCAGATGAAGTTATCAGTGCCAAAGAAATGTTGGCATGATGGCCACCATTATCATCTCCATCTTCAGTCCTCATTAGCAAATGATCTCTCTCCCTTTTCTCTCTCTCAATGTCCATTTCTTCAGTTTTGTCTTTTCTTTGCTTTTGTTTCTCTGGATCTTTGTGTTGTTGTGTCTGTCTTATTTGCTTCTTCACATATCTGTCTCACACTCTTTTTCTCTCTCGTTCTCCGTGTCCTTCCCTCCCTCTCCCTCCTTTTCTTATCTGTGCTGCAGAATACCTGAATCCAATTGAGGAGAACCCTTTTGTATCACGACGTAAAAACGGTGAGATCCACGCCTTGGACAACCCGGGCTACCACAGCACACCCAATAGCCAGCCCAAAGGAGAGGATGAGTACATTAACGAGCCCCTCTACCTCAACACCTTCCACAGCCCTGCTGAGCTGGGACTGGAAGCCCTGAGGAGAAACGGTCTGCCCCTTCCCACCCAGCCTTCCTCTTCCATCTCAGCCACAGCCTCAATCTCCCACCTTCCCCTTACCATTCAGACCGGCTTGCCCCACTACCCCCTCCCCACGGGCCAGCCCTCTCCGTCTGGCGTGCCCTGCCACCTTGGCCCTCCGGCCCACATCCTCCACACCCACCACACTGTCAAACTTGCGGGACAACCAGGTGGTGGCTCTGCCAGCCAGAGCCAAGCAGGAACTGTTGCCCAAGCCCAGGCGTGCCAGCCAGGTGCCCTGTCCACTTCAGCCCCCGTCGGACATGGCAGCCTGCCAGCTTACCAGAGCTACGCCACCAGCCACCCCTCCAGCATGCTGAAGCAGGGAGGACAGTCATCAGGCAAAGTGAGTGGGAAGAAGCTGAAGGTGACCTTTGACAATCCAGAATACTGGCAGCACAGCCTGCCCCCCAAGTCGTCTAGCCAGGCACCTGACGGCGCCCATGGAGGCTCCACCAATGCCAAGCTCTTCTACAAGCAGAATGGCCACATACGGCCAGCGGTGGCTGAAAACCCTGAATACATGTCTGAGTTTTCCCTGAAACCTGGCACTGTCCTGCCACCTCCACCCTACCGTCAGCGGAACACCGTGGTCTAGATCATTCTGTTCAACAAATGTTCCTCAATCTTGACTCTAGCATCCAACAACCCCCCGACCGAACGATCACGACCGAACAATCACAACCTCAAATCTTTCCAAATGACGCACCATCTGCTGTAGACAGTAGTGACACCTGAAAGAGATGGACCGAACCAACCAAGCTGACCCAACTCAGATTCTTCACACCTTCACTGCACCCGATCCGGTCCATTCATGTTCTGTAGATAAAGACTGTGCTCCGAGCCACTGAGAGAGTGCGAAGTGTAAAAATAAATAAATAAAAAGGTTACGCCAGTTTTCAGCAAATGACAGACACATGACTGTCACACAGCAGTGGATGTACTGTGTTCTCCCAGCAAGCTAGACCACCACGGTGACAAACAAGATGGATTAGGGGACCTTTTTTTTTTTAGGTGAACTCACTGCCAGACACTGCAGTGTCAGATTTGTGAGAGGAACAATAAGTGTTTTTGCAATATGAAGGTCTGAGCATGGATGTTACTCTGCCAAGGGTGTCTGAAATGAGCAAACAGACCGAACACAAACACACAAAGATGTCTGGTTTTATGAAGGACACTGTAGAGCGAGGAGAACTAGCAAAATAAAGAGGAAAAAGACTGATGTTTCAACACAAAAAGGGTTATTCAGGAAATTGACTTCCAGTAACATGAAGGATGGAGCACTGAAAGTTGATCATTTAATCATACATCATTTGTTTTGCCTATAGTGTTATATGTTGTAGAAATTCCCATCAGATATGTGAAGTCTATTTCATATTTCTACTGTAACTGTGATACTGTCATGGACAAAACTGACACTGACTACTCCTTTGGCATTTTTTTAGTTCAACCATTACTTTTAAACTTGCCCCAACAATGCAGGGCAACTGTGGTGTTCTTTGTTTTTTTTCTGTGTTTTTTTTGCTTGACGACTGTCTACTTGGAAAAGCCTATGAACAAGTGCTTCTCCAAGCCAAAGGGTATAAGGGAAAAATACATTGTCAACATTTTTATAAACACTGGTTGCGGTGAAACATATGGATTTTTATACACTGGCCTTCCCGTTCAGATCGTGAAGCTAAATTAGATGAGTAAAGAGTGACCTGCCATGAGAATAGGAGGATGATTAGGGAAATTGCTTTATCTGCTGAATACTATGATATGGCCATCCCTCCTGAACTCAAAATGGTAGTCATGGGGAGAGAGAGAGAGAGAGAGAGAGAGAGAGAATAAAAAATCTTTGCAGAGCAGCAGAGGGGAGGGGAAGTTCAGACAAGCCTCCTAATGAAGACCTCAAGGAATGAAGTAGACAGCACCAGCAGAGCACAATAAAAACCCGAGTACGTTCTTGTGTGTATGTTCATGCGTGCACACGCGCATCTATGCCCATCTGTGTGCACATCAACATGATGGGGATGAGTGTGTCTGTGTGTGTCTGTGTGTGTGTGTGTGTGTGTGTGTTCACGTACTAGAGAGCCATAGCCTGAGCTAGTTTTTTCCTTATAGGGACATCATGGGGAAAAGAGAGATGCTGGGAGAAATGATGGTGATGACGGGGTCAATGGCTAAAAACCTTCAGTACTGCTGCTAACTAACAGTAGATGCAATACTGGTCTGAACTTCTCTGAATGAAGATTCCAGCATATCACTGCTAGCAGGTATAAAAACACATAACTGGAATTTTTGTTTGGTGTTATTTCAATTGAAATTCACCACAAATGTGGTGAGCAAATTCCATGACCCATGGGCCCTCAGACTTCCTACTGTATAATTTCAAAAATAATCTTTCTCCTCTTCATTCCTTTTCCTTTTATTGCAGATATGTGTTATTGACCCAAAAGCACCAATATTCTGGGATCTTCTCACAGTTCTAGGTGGTTGTCAGATGTCTTGATGTTCTCAAGAGGGGGGTTTGGTGGAGGCAGTGACTGGAGTCCACTGATACACGGGAAGTGTTGCTCTGACAATGATTTTGTGAGATTGGTGCCAAACTGTGACAAAAAACTAGAAAACAGAATGTTTATATTTTACTGTCATAGTGTGTTTCGGTTATGAGGGACATGCCACCATTTTGGAGGAGCAAAACAAAGAAAAGGCCTAATTTCAATTCCAATTTCATCAGGGAGGAAGTCATGATCAGTATTTCTTGTGGTTCCTCCTCCAACATTGACTCAGTGATAACCACTCTGGGACAGGCCTCTGCTATTATTTGAGTTCCTCTGAAATACCCCTCTAGTATTCACTGACTCTGTCTTTTCTGATGGAAGTATTCTAATAACGGCAAATAGTGACGAGGCCACCTATAGTGCATCCTAGGAAGTTTTACTGCAAAATGCTGACAATTGCTAAACGTAGAGCACTGGTATACATAAGAAATGGATGTAGCCTCTGTTGTCGGTTCCTCAAGTGCAGCCTGAAGCCATTTTTTTTTACTACTTCTGTGTTCTCACAGTCATTCCACTGAAGCTTGTTCCTGCCACATCTGTGGCATATTGGAAGTCAAGAGCCTGTAGTGAGCTTCAACAATAATGGCTCAGCTGGCTTGGTGCAAGATGGCAGCACAGTAATGCCCCTTGAATCATTAGATTTAATTGAGACAATGAATCCCCCCAAAAAAGGATCAAATCTATATATAATACCGGAATGTTTAAATTACAACCAAGGTGATTAAAGCTGCTCTTTGGCAGCACCAAGTGGCAGCGGGAGGTAACTGTTTTAGGTTTTGAAAGTTTGAAGGACTTCATTACCCAGAAATAATGTGAGGTGACATGAGTAAACTGCGCATTACTGGGACATAAATGCTCTTTTCTCTTGCAGCCAAACTTCATGATTAAGACTGATAAGATGGGTGTATTTTTACAGAACAATGTCGGCTAGTACAGCTTAAACTCACTAATTTGCGCTTTTACTGACATTCGATTTTGATTTTGTGTGTGCTGAGTCTGGTCACTGAGATTTTGGCATCAAAGACACGCCACATTTCTGGCACCAGAATGAAGTCATTGAAAGTCAAGACCAGGTTTAGGACGGAGGTCTCCAATGGACTGGTCATTGCCCCTTCCTATCAAGTTCTCACCCTCGATACTGATGCCTCTATACTGCCAGTCATTGCTGCTAAAAGGATGGTGTACAAGTGATAGTTATATTTTGCAAAGATCTGGTCTTACAGCCATTATTGCTTCTGCCAAGCCATACACCTATGGGTGGGAAAACACCACAGGATTTAGAGGAAGAAGAAAATTCCATCATGTTTTGTAGAACTATGTTCAGTGAATATGCATTTAAAAGTTTTTTTTTTGTTGTTTTTCATCATTCAGTCCTAAGAGAACCCTGTCTGAGCTGTTCTCCTGTGCGTATTAATTTTATGTATTTGAGAGTGTGTGTGTTTGCCAAGCTATATATGTTTACTTTACTCCCCATGGAGCACTTTGTGGGTAGAAAAAAGGTACTTGTTTATCATAGACATATGTATAGCATTTGGTCCTACACCACTTTAGAAAGGTTTAGCAAAAGGAGAAGGAAGGTATCCTCGCCAGGAGAGACAGACGGAGAGAGATGTTTTTAGGTAGTACCGAGCAGCTGAAGGAATATCCGTGTTTCCATGTTTTTTGTCAGCTTCAAACAGTATTTATAATGCTGCTTTGATGATATCATGATTATTTGATGAAGGAGTATTTTGTAGTCCCTTTTGGAGCTCTAATTCAAGGAAATGGAGATAGCATTTAATATCAATGTGAAATATTCATAGCGCATTTCAGCTTGTTTATTCTGAGCGATGGAAGTGACTGACGAATTTGGGTTTCTAAAAAAAGAAAGTCCGATGAGTGAGAAAAGACAATTACATGCCTTGGTTTGCCCTAAATGATACTGCAGACAATGACAAAATATGTGTTCGAATCAATCAATAAATGATATTGAAACGCTGCACCTCAGAATATCTGTGGTGCTCTGTAAGAGAGGCAAGGTCCATCATGCAACACTCATTTTTTTTTTAAATTTGAGTTCATTTAAAGAGTTAATTTCCAAAATGCTACATTTGGGGGAAAACCATGACCTGAAGTTGACCGTTCAATATCTATTTTTGAATCTAGAGGACTGTAAAAACGTAATCTTTCCATCCAAGGACCTAAGTTACCTACTATCCTTTTTTTAAAGTACCGTAATTTGTTTCATTTTGTGCAAGCAATCGTTTTTGTAAGAGCACACATCACTTTTTTCTAACGATGGATACGTAATTTTGGAATGAAACACTCTTTTCAAACATGAATTTTGTCCTGGCCTGTTATACCTGCTGCTATTTGTTTCAGCCTTAAACACTGATGTGCCATGGCAGCCTTTGCTTTTAGGAACATGTCATGACAACGCTGGTGTTTTGGGACTGATCCGTTTTTGTTTTTTTAACTGTTTCCTCCAAGCCAAGGTGCAGAGGCATGTAGCCATGTTGTACTGTATAGTGAAGCCTTCAATAGTTCACCCTCATCCTATGCCACAGTATAGACTACCGTAGAGTCTATTGTAAGTAGTACAATATCACCTTGCATGGTACCCAGAGTGAGTGTTTTACTGCCCTCAACCTTTGTATCTGTTCACTGATGATAATATGATTATTGTACTCAAATGTCAATGACAACGTGGAAGGAAATCTTCAGAATCCCTGAGTAGGTTTTACCGAATTCAGTAGCACAAACTGGGAATCCTTATTTCTGAAAGTAGAATCTTTCAAGGGATGTTTTGCGTACAGTACCCTATATAGTTCTTTCATTTTGAGTACGCAAACTATACTTGTTTATAGTCCATATTATCGATGATGTTTTTGTTAGTTTTGTAATATTTTAACATATTGAGAAGACTTGAACATATATGATTTTTTGTTCACCGTCATGTCGGTCAAGTTATTTCACACGTTCATTGTTACAGCGGCGATTTCCTTTTGTTGTTTTGCGTCTCAATTGCACGAATCATTGCTTATGAGTGGAGTTCATTCATCTTGGTAGCTTTGTGTTTAAATTATCGAAACAATATAAACTGTACAGAATCTTTGGGGTTTCATCCAAACTTTATCTAACACATTTCAACAACAAATGTGAATAGTATTTTTATAAAGTGCTGAAATGGCCGATGTGGTGAATTTGTAAATAGGAGGCGACACTTTCGATTTCTATGTTTTTTTCCTCTCCTACTGCTGTTTTCTTCTGCTTAACAATTTGTCAGCTGAAAAAAAAAAAAAAAAAAGGCATACATATTTGCTTTATGTACGTGTACCTTTGGCTACTGGAAATTTTATTTTGAAAAGTGCTTGTTGACTCTTTCACATGTGAGACTCTGTTCAGTTCCCCTAGCCAGAGCGTTGCTTTGTGGGTGTCCTCATGTAATATTTTTTGTTTAGGTGAACAGTATAAAGTGTGTGTGTGTATGTATGTGTGCGTGTGTGTGTGTGTGTGGGGGGGGGGGTATGTTCGTTTCTCTTCCCCAGGCCTGTCACATTTCATTCGTCACTCAGTAATGAAAACACCTCAGAACAAGAGACTGATCCTTTACACTTCTCTCTCTGTTCCTCTGTCGTTCTCATAAAACCGAGACCAGTGCTGCCAACTAACCTAGATAAAACTGTGTTAGGGATCCAGTGTTACCCTCTCCTTGTTTACTCTGTACTGGAAATAATACTGAGCCAAATCAGACCCCCCTCATTCCCTGAAAGGCACAGCGCAGCCTTCACAATACCACATATTTTCATTTAATTGCCAATTTGTTGTGCATGCTTTTATACAGTATATGTAGAGGAGACACCTTGGAGAGAAGGTGGCAAGTATCCCCTCCTCACCCATGTTAGCGTTTCATACTTCCCCCATGTCCTTTTATCCAAGATGGTCACTGCTGACTATATCTTCTAAGTTCTTTAAAACCATACCCAAAGCTTTATATCATAGAAAAAGCCGTTCCTCATGTTTGTTACATGAATCTGTCAAAAGTATATTTTTAATTTAATATAAATAAAGATTGATTCAGTATATGTTGTGGTGGTTTTTGTGCTGATTTTGGCGGTCGCAGAGGCATGTGTAGAGCTTCAGTTAGATAGAAACAAAACGGACGCTCTATCGCTGGCAAAGGAAAACATGAAAGTGATATTACACTGAAAGGAAGGAAATCCAGCAGGGGAGGAAAGAAAGGGGCACACTGTAGCTGGGAACAGGGGTAAACAAACAAACTAAAAAAAAAAAGAAAAAAATCCCAAATAGTAGGTGTCACTTTTTTCAAACGGTGAATCTGATTTTCTCAGTTACAGCTGAAAAATACATGAAAGAAAAAATCTGGATTTACCGAGGAACGGGACCACAGCGTCTCGAGATTGAGCTGAAAAACTATGATAAGAAAAGTGACAATAAAGTGATTGTTTATTGATCCCATATGGAACTGCACAGGGAGGTCAGAGGTCAGGGTCAATGCACAGCAACCCTGGAGCTGGTAGAGAGTCTGAGTCTTGCTCAAGGACACTTCAGCAGGCCGGGGTCTCGCCGACAAAGAGGGCTGGAACCCAGATCCTCTCGTCGACGGTCTTCCTACTCAATACGGCACCCCGCTGCTGAAAAATTAAAGCCCTCTTTGGTTGCTCGAAATACTCATGCTAAGGGCTTTAGTAATATAATTTATTAACAGATGGTGGTGTCTTTAATTAAGATGAGGAAGCTCTCGAGTGTGCGCTGTGCTTATTTTGACCCGAGTTCTTAGGATCAACATCACAGGAGTTACACTGGAGGCGAGATTCTGCACCACACCACACTTTTATGCTCAAAAAGACTTGTAGATGAAGACCACTGCATCAAAAGGTCCGCAATGTTCTCTCCTAGCATTTTCCAAAAGCTCGTCTTAAATAGGCTAAAATGTGTGGATATAACATTTTGCTCTCATTTTTCTTGTGCCCCCGTGCTGCGCTTAATCCGCTGTTTACCCCAAGTGTTGGTTATGTAAACTGGCATGGGCAACATCGTTTGCTATGCAGCGCTCTTCCATCGCCGCTGCACTCCCAGGCTTTCATTTCAATCATAAATAATACAAAACTGTCCAATGGCAGAATATGAGCTTTCTGAAGTCACTGCTATTAATACTAATAAGGCAATGGGGGTGCTTTAAGTAAACACTGTTTATGAAACAGAAATCTCCACACACTCTCTCTCCCTCCCTCTCTCTCTCTCTCTCTCTCTCGGTTTTTCCTCGGAGCAGTGAGAGTCAATTACTTAGCTAGTTTCACCATAGTAATTTAGAGAGGGCGCTTCAGCCGCAAAGTAAGAGTCTGCAACGTGGTATTTGAACTATTTCCAGTGGTATTCATACATAGCCACGTATTCAAAATCTATATTGGCCCTGCTAGAATCACTGTCGAGTAAATTTTCCATTTGCCGCGGAAAAAAGCCTCGATGAAAAACAAAATGAAATTGATAATCGCTCGCTCCGTTCCAAGTGTCGAACTCACATAATAGACAGATTATCTTGAACATTAAACACGCTGCCCGACAGGACTTTACACATTATCACCTGGACCAGACAGCAAAAGGGGGGAGGAGGTCGTTGTTAATTTGGCAACTACTGTATAACCATTTGTCAATGTAATACGAGTCTCTGTTATAGCAGATATTCCAGCGAAGCCATGCTATCGCTGCCAGGAGACGGGCCTCGGCTCGATCCCAGAGGCCTGTAGCAATTATGCTTACAGCTGCCCTGTGCACCTGTGGCGTAGCTCGGTGATGACAGCGCGTCGCCGACAGACTGGTGCTGTTTAATTGCGGCGTGTCACCTTGACGGGGGTGTTTTACCCACACGCCACTGCACCAGAAAGAAACAATGCGACTGTTTTAAATGGAGCCCTGCAACTTGATATTATGGTCTAGGGTTCAACTGATACAGGCTGATACCGATATTTTAGCATTGCAGCTGCAAATAGCTGATATTCAATATCTTACAATTTGACAATTTTCCCCAGAATTCTGTTCTTATCAGGGTGGAAAGCCTCTCAAACAAGACTATGGGACACTGAAACTGAAATAAATTGAAACCAATACTAAAGAAATTATTTTAGGTGGGATAGCATCTCCTTAAGGCAGGCTGACCCACCACACCCATTGAATGGTAGGGGAAACTCTGGTGTAGATTACTACCTTTAAAAGAATAACTTACTCTCAGAAATTATTATTGAACAATTAAACAAATTAAGATTTTAAGAAATTAAGATTTACAGACTGTTTTTAAATAGTGGACGACACTGACTGGCCTATAGCCCTGATATAGAAGCAAAGCAGTACATCAGTCTAACCCGATTCTGGTCACAAACATAGACCTGCATACACATGCATTCAAACATGAGTCATTCACATTTACACTTTGCGGGCATTTAGTTGACATTGCAGATGTGCCTTCTATTTACAACATAATTGCTGGCTACCATGCTCCACAGTGGTTCTCTCTTCATTCTACTCTTTATTCTTTTTTTCACTTCTTCAGCATCACAAAAATAAGGGAGGAATATTATTGTCTCCACGTTTGACCTTTACCATGCCATCCTCTTTCTAAGGATCTTAATCTTGTAGCAGCACAAGCTGTAACCGCTTAGTGAAAGTCTAATTAACGCCTGCTAAGAATTTAGAAATTAATCTGTTTCGGTGTTAATCTGCTCGTTGTTTTGCTTTATTGTGTTTCGCTACATCACGTTGACACAAATTTGAAGCCATTACTCTACACATATTATATTGCTCATTTTAACTTCAAATATATTTACATTCCGATAGCGTGCAAAATGCCCTCGGCGTCGTGTAACGTGCAATTAAGCTTCGAATGTGGCCATTATGTTGCTCCCATAACATGATTAAGCGTATGAGGTATGAGTCATTGCTCTCTCCCACCACGGGGCAATATCACCCCTCGTGCGTCGGGGCTGCACACGATTACGATAACGCACAATTATGTGAGTTATATCGACTGGGATCCGATCCCCCAGGTGGGAGCTGTGTTTTCCCTGTAAGTCAGGTAAGCCTAGGGGAGGAAAGCCCTGCATCAACAGCAGACCTTCATTTCCAGATGCGACGGCGGCAAATCATTAGGAACCAGGTATCGAGTCCCCGATGTATCGAGACGGAAGTTTAGCTTGGGTTTCGATCTCAGTGTTTGTTGTGTCATTTTTCTTCATGATAATCCGGAAATGAATGGCAGTTTTGCTACTCTCTATTGCTGATTGCACACTAGTGATTCAACCTCTAGCCAGTCCAGGAAAGCGTTTACATTTGCTGTTCTAAATGTCCTCTGGCACACAGGAAATGACATCAGCATTTGTGCAACCAATGAATCAGTCCTTTAGTTGCGTGAAACTTGTTTTAAAATCGGACTCTTCCTTTGGATTACTGTCTCCAATCAATTACAACTCAAATTTTTTAATAATGTTAAATGTTAATAAAAGATGCCCATTCTTAATAATGAAAATACACAATCCTGCATCACTCGCAGGCTGCCTTGAATCAGCGTTCTTCCACTGGTTATCCCAGTGCTGATGAGGGGCCTAGAATCAATGGAATATAGCAGCTCCGTGCAAGAGGTTCGTACACCAGTCTGGGGGAAAAGACAGACCCAAACAGAACCCATCTGCAACCAAGCAGTGAAGAGGCTGAGCCCCGGCCTGTAGCTGATGAACACCACGGAGAAAAGGAAAAGCAGGATGAAAAAGAGACAAGAAGACTTCCCATGAGGCAACATACACACAAACATTGTAATCAGGACAGAGACGGAGTGTGAAGAGGCAATAGAGTAAGAAAACAACAGATGGAAGGTAGAGAGGGGCGGGGGGGGTTAGTGGAGAGGCCGAAAGGAGGCAGAGGTTGGGCACAACAGCCTGAGGCAAATTCTTGAGGGCAGAGACCCGTTCAAAACCAGCTCCAGGAGGAGGGAGGGAAGAGAGAGGATGGGCATTTACCTGAAGTTGTTATGTATCTGTGTGGTTTGTGACTTAAAGCTGCACTAGGCAATTTCTCATGTTGGCAGCCCCCCAATTGCAGTGAGAGGTAACCGCTTGAATTTTCAGGGACTGCAAAAAAACCCAGAAATGATTTAACACCAGTAAAGGTTTCACGTTTCTTCTTCGTGGCTGGTGGGGCGGAGGCGGTGAGGAGGTTCAGCTGTCAGCGGTGAGTCCAGCTTTCTCCGGACGGGAGCGCTCGCCTGCTGCTGTTGAGGCGCACGATTTGAAGTTTCGATTTGTGACGGGAGAATAGGGCGAATCTACAGTGTCTCAAATAGTGGGGATGGGATGCACTTCTCTGTTGATCACACTACTTTGTGATACAGGCTGATAAAACAGGTGTATTTGTACATAACAATCTTAGCCTACCCTTACAAAAAAGTCACATGTGACATTGCAACATTGAAACCTGCACTTTCATATGTGAAAATATGTGTTTCAAAGTCACATGTGAATTTGACATTTCCACATGTGATTGTCTCTATTCACATGTGAAAATTTTTTTACACACATATTATATTTTCACATGTGAAAGTGCAGGTTTCACATATGCAATGGAAGATTTCACATGTGACTTTTTTGTAAGGGAAGGCTAAGATTGATTGATTGTCCCTATTCACATGTGAAAAAATATTTACACATTCACATGTGATTGGATTTATTCACATTCATGTGAAAAACTAAAACACGTGTCCAAAAACCACATGTGGGAACACTCACATGTTGTTTTCCATATGAGATTTCCACATGTGACTTAGCTTTAAAGCATTACTCTAGCATTACTCTATTTTCTAGCATTGACGAAGCAATATCAAGTCCATCCAGATCTCTGTTTATAGGGAATGACAAGCTTTTTGTGGTGTTTTGTTAAATTAAATGATTTAGTCTTCATCGGCATTCACTTTAGTCTTTCCAACTCACCTGTGGTCCGACACACTGCGGTTGACAGCATTCCTTTTGCTCAGTTGAGGATCAAAGTCGCCTCATCATACAAAATGTTCATGATCAAGGCAACGCAAACATCAAGGTCCAAACTGAAAAAGAGAGGAAAAAAAAAAGTCTTTGATGCAAAATGTTCATCCTAATTTGAAATTCCCTCAGACGGTCTGACCACGTTACACCCCAATTAGGATACACACATTTTGAAAGTGACACTCGGGTGTCATAGTTGCTCTCGGATGCTTTCCCAGGGAACGCTGATATCTTTGATCGCTACAAGGTGAATGTGCTGAACAACACTGGTTCCCCTCATCTCCCTGTTTCTATCTCTTAATTCTCTCCCTCACACACACACACACACACACACACAGTTTAGGTGGCTGGTAGGAGTTCTTTGTTATGGTTTAGTAAGGATTTTCAGTCAGAGGTTTGTGACTTTTCTCACTTTATTCCTGACCCCTAGAAACAAATACGTGCGCGCACACACACACACACACACACACAGACTGGCCTGAGGACAGAGATGGAGAGCTCTAATTTCCACAGGGCCCACAAACTCAGAGGCCCCTCCATCTCTCTAAGCTCAATCTCCTTTCTCTCTTTCTTACACACACACACACACACATGCAATGATGTTAGATTCTCACCTATCTCACCTTCTTTCTCCCCTTTTTCTCTCAGTCCTTCTCTCCATCAACGGTTTGCTTCATGTAAATGCAGTTTACGAAACAGAAATCCCCCCGTCGCTCTTTCTCTCCTAGTTCTCTCCATCTTTCTCCCCTCCCAGCACACACACACACATACACACACACATACACACACACATACACACACACACTCACACACACGTAAGTGCGACACAATACCGCGAATCACACTGACACCTTTTGTGTCACACGTGCACAGTCGATTACGCTTGTAAAGCTCCGAGGCAGGGAGAGGAGAAAGAGGAGGATTTTTTTCTTTTGCGCTGAGTAAATCACGTAATGCTTCTTTATCACGCTCCACTGGGCTCTGGATGAGCCTCGGACAAGGGGGCCAGCTTTTGTGCCTGTGCCGACATGAGAGAAATGGAGAGGAGGGAGAGAAAGGGAGCGTATTGCCATTGCATGTTTGCAGATTCACATGCAGGAAAAAGGGTCATCTGGACTCCTGAAATGTAAAGAGGCTGGTTAGTGAGGCCGTCCTGCAACCGAAAAGGTCACAAGTTTGATCCTCGCGACAACCAATGGTGTGCTCGTTAATAGCCACAGTGTAATGTCATCCTTAAGCAAGATGCTGAGACTCAATCATAATTCACTCTAGGTAACAGCAGCAGCTAAACGCCTAAATTTAAAGAGGTCTTGAGACTCCCAGATGCTCTCGAGCAGATGTACAATTTAGGTGCCGAACAAATTAAGAAATCCAGCAAATGCAGACGTAAAGGCAATTTTAAATCTCTTACTTAGTGTGAATTGCTCTGAACCTTTCTTTATTGTAGCGGGTCAAATTTCCCAAGCGGCCTCGCTCTCCGCTCAGCCTAGTAGGAACTTTACCTACCTCGTACGTCCTGCTTTTCCACAAAACTAAAAGTGGTGATGAAACAACTCTTGAAAAGTGAAAGGCACCTTTAGATGTCGCTAATGGAGAAAACTCGCCGAAGAAAACTTGGTGTCTCGCCGCTTGACTCCGAACGCTTTGATGAGGGCCGAACGGAGCCTATACCTGCACCCGCTTTCATCCAACAGTGATGTTTCCCCCCGGGGGTGGGGGGAGTCCCGCCAGTGGAGGAAAAGACAGCGTAAGCAGAAGTTACTTTTATGTCCTGAAAAGGCTGTGTTTTAATTAATGGAGCCACTGAAGGCACCCGAGGGCAACGGGGGGGGGGGGGGGGCTACCACTGTGATGAATCAAGATTAGTGTGTGCGTTTCTGTGTGTGTGTGTGTGTGTGTGTGTGTGTGTGTGTGTGTGTGTGTGTGTGTCAATATGTCCTCTGGTTACTGTCACAAACCAATATGACTGCACTGCATATCTCTGTGTGTGTGCGTGTATCTATATATGTGTGTGCATACATGTGTGTTTATGTGTGTGTGTGTGTGTGTGTGTGTGTGTGTGTGTTTAATTGTGCATCTATCTGTAGATTTAAGTGCAAGTGCCTCGTGCCATTTTTCCTCACCTGTCTCGCTTGTGTGTGTGTGTGACTGTGTATATCTCTGTTTTTGATTGTACATCTATGTATGTAGTACCTCGTGCCATCTTTCCTCTCGTGTGTGTGTGTGTGTGTGTGTGTGTGTGTGTGTGTGTGTTGTGTCTGCGTGTCAGTGTGTTTGTCCTACCAGCTCCTACCAGTGAACGTCTCTAATTGAGTGTGCTGCTCACTCAAACGGGAGGTCTCACACAGTATTGACAGTGGAAGGCCACCGTTGGGAATGACAGCTGATCATTCTTCCAGCCAGCACCCTAATTATAGAGAGAGAGAGAGAGAGAGAGAGAGGGAGAGAGAGAGAGAGAGAAGCAAGCAACAAACAGGTTCCAGTTGCTTCCAATCAAGCCTCCTGTCCTGCTGTTTCGTCCATTCATAATGGGCAGACCCCCCACGGCTAAAAACGCAGCCTACACCCCACTGGCTTCCTGATCTCCGACTGAGCCACTGTCACCACCCGCCCCCCACCCCCACCTAGCATCCTTCACACACTCAGCACTCTTCCAATTATAGTCCAAAATTGTGTGTGTGTGTGTGTGTGTGTGTGTGTGTGTGTGAGTTTGTTGTTCCCCCCCAAAGCATAGCAAACAACAAGCCCTCTCTCTCTCTCACACACACACACACACACGCGCACTGACGTGCACAAACTCTGTGATGTATGGAGTCAATCAGACTTCATTGGACAGGGCTGCAGTAGCCTCAGGATATTAGCAGGCTTGCTCCCCGCTCGCCCAGACGATAAACTCTTTATGTGTCCATGGACTTTTGTGGAGCAATAACAGCATCACTGGCCTTTCCCCACCCTTCGCCATCCATTCCAGTCTAATCTGAGATGTGAGCAGCATAGCAGCCGCTGTCCAAAGTCCCAGTGACGGCAACAGGCAAGCAGGCCAAGCTGCGATGCGCTGGGCAAACGCACTTTTAACGAATACACCGAGTTTTAGGACATTGATGATCAACTTACTTCTTAAGCAATGAGAACATAGACACCAAAATCATCCACGTGACCCCGGTAGATCATTTGTGCTCCATGCTAACACTTTAGCATACACTGTGTTGCCTGATGGTATGCAACTAGCACCATCCAAAAGTGAGGACTGACGTCTTAGTAATAAAAAAGTTTTGTGGTTTTTTTTTCATTATAAGGGCTGCAGATGTATGCATTGTAAAAAATGAAATATAAATAAATAAATAAATATATATATATAAATATATAAATAAATAAATATAGCTGATCTAGCCATGGAACTACTTCAGATGAGCAGCCACGTGTTTATCTGCTGCACAGTGATGTTTGTCTGCACACATTCTCCCACCACCCACCACTTTCCCCTATTGATACATGGAAAGCAGTTCCTGAAAAAAAAAACCAGTACATTATTTTTGTATCATACAGTATTTCGTTGAAATTTCGCCAAAACGTAGCCACATATATTTTAACATTAGCATTAGCATTTAGCATTAGAGCTGTTCTCATCCCTTAAGAGGTACGTTAACCAGCTGGCTGACTATTCCCTTAATGGCTTGAAGGTGTACACACACACACACACACACACACACACTGCACACATGCACTGTGGTCTGTAGTACTCCACTTGAGATTCATAAGCACTTAATGAGTGTCTTGTGTGTGGCAGGGTGTCTGACCTCACTCACATCCCTCTCTTGGTGTCATATATCACACAGATCGCTGCTGACTGTAGCATGACAGGGAGGTGACAACCGTGTGTGTGTGTGTGTGTGTGTGTGAGAGAGAGAGAGAGAGAGAGAGAGAGCGAGAGAGAGAGACCATATCTCTATTTGAGTATTTGTGCATTCTCATTTTTTTGTCCCAGAGTGTGTGTGTCTTCTTGTGTGTCAGCCTCTGTGACTGTATTTACTTTCACTCACTCTGGCCATACGTCTGTGTTGGAGCTTAAATGCACATCTAAGTGTCTGTCTCCGCCAGTGCGTTTGTGTGTATCCGTGTGTCTCAGTTTTGTGTCTATATGTGTGTGTGTGTGTGTGTGTGTGTGTGTGTGTGTGTTCTCCACGGTTGTCAAGTGCCTGAGCGGGCCAGTCTCTCATCTGTCGTCCACTCAGATGAACTGACGTCCAGCCAAACCAAACAGACATAAAGACAGAGCGGAAGGCATCACTATGCAGCTCAGCATTGCAGTTTGTCCTGACCCTGTCTGGGGCCCTCTCCTCTCTGCTGATTCTAATGAGCTCCCCAGGGATTAGACTTGGGCGGCCAGCGTCCCAATGAGGCGGGGGGGGGGTGGGGGTGTGGGGGGGGGGGGACATCGATACACCCACACAAACACAACTCAAACATTGCACCTAACTCCACATGAGGGGACAAACTTGTTTGGGCCGGGAAGATGCAGTTCTGGCTGGCTATCATGACAAAAAAAGATGTTTGTCATTTTCAACACATCGATTGCTGGATTTACACACACATATAAAAGTATTATTTCTGACTATACATGTCACAGATCTGATCTCATATTGGGCTACATGATTTGTGTCTGCATGGTCTTTTTTTTTGTTGATGAAAACCACTTCCATCCAACACAAGTTATAGCTTAATCCCAAGATATCAGAAAAATGACATATTATGAGATGCAACAATATTTGTATTATTGTTGATGATGGTCGTTATCGTTACCTTAGGCCTTCAAGGCGTGCAGCAGGAGCCTTCACGGAAGGCAGTCATGTGTGGCACTCATTCATAAAAACATGCACTTGACTTTCATCCTTAACCAGATCTTCATCTGATTCATGTGTTTGTTAGGAACCATTCGTAACTGAATGAAGATGTACAAACAGCGTCTAACTAGAAATGACACGTGCCTTGATCAAGGGGTGTCCAGAGGCAACGCTGCGGCGGTGGCAGGGGGCCAGTCTTGTCTTCACTTAAACACTTGAATGCACCCGTGGCAATCTGTCATTTGAAGTAATCTCGATGCCAGTTGGACGGTTGACGTTTAGACTCAGTTGTCAATTTGGCAACTGTACAGATTTAGTATGATCATCATACTATGGTCATTTTGTGCTATCGGGCACTAAATAATAAAATGTTTGTTTTTTTTAGTGCCCCTTTAATCAAGTTTGCACGTGTGATGATGGACAGTTGTGAGCACTAACAATCCGCCAACCCTAACCATGTGTGATTTCAATATCTTACTTTTGAATTCTGGGAGGATGACAGGTGAAGGATGAATTTCCAAGAACTACTCCAACAAGACTTTTCCAACAAGTCCGTTGTTGAACAGTCAGCAAGACTGTTGAGCCATCTCGAGCCAAGTCTTCTTGTAAATAGAGACAGTATAACGAACTTCTTCATGCACTCTGCACGCGTAGAGGGCAATCTGGGGAGGATCGCTCGATGGAGTTGTTTGCTAGGTAGACAGACACTTTTGCAGCATTGCAACCTATATCCTCCTTTTTTTTTTCCTGGCTCGGAGGATTTTGCGAGGCCATATCCTGTGAGCACCGTGAAATGGCATTGAACATAAAGCCAGATTATCCTCTCTTCTTCTTACAACTAAATACCAGTGAGAACCAATCCTCCTTTCTTTTTTTTACATTCAATTGCATAGCTACAATTTATTTTTCATGTTTAAGGAAAAAGTAATTGGCTTATATTATGTGTATTACGTGTTTACAGGCAAGTGTGCACATACACACACAGATTTAAGTTGAAAAAAAACATGGTTGTCAGAGGGAAAATTACTCAGTATTTTTCTTTTTGTAGAAATTTCTCTGAATTTTCCTTGTATGTCAACAACGTGCTTAGTTAATTACAAGAATCAGTAAGAAATGTGGTCATCATTATTCCTTCAAAAAGACAGGGAAGACTTCCTTGAGTCTTTACCAGTAATTAGCAGATTCCATTAGTAAAAACTGATGACAAAATGACGAGGATCAAAACTCAACTACAGTATTTCATAGAGGAAACAAGAGGCAGTTGAGGGTATTCATTTTAATTATTTTTTTATCCACCATTCATTTAAGAAAATAGAGTTGTATGTTTTTCATCCCAATGTTGTTTTTTTTTAGTCATGTGATTTTGATCATTTTGGATGGAAGTAGTTGGAACTAATTTTACAAACTAACTGGTAACCTGCAAAACTACACTTTCAAAATAGCTTCCCCAACACTACTATCAATAGCACACCATCTTTTACAGTCACATTTCGTCTTTGCAAGTGGCAAACAAAGCCAACCTTTATTTGCCTGCAAACTTTCCCTATTTGTATCAAGGGGTTAAGTGGCAAAAAGGCTGATCAGGTATTGTCTGTGCTAGACAAGCTCATTAATGTGTCACAATTCATTATCAGGGCCATGTTCTCACCTTGTCAGGTGGCTAATGGGAATATCAATCATAGGCTTCCCTATCATGACCCTTCTCACATTTTTTGCTTCGCATCTTGCCTCTGTTGACTTCTCATCCCCGAAATACCACCAGGCCCGAACAGATCTGTCTGGAACAAATGTCAAACACAATTCGGCTCAGGAGTAAACACACACAAACATGGCTGACATACAGACTGTTCCTGTTCGTTCTTTTAAGTTTTACGGATGTTTTTTCAATCGCCGTATTAAGATGCAGTATGCAGAATATGATTGCAATCCTTATGTAATCAAAATTTGACTTTTCTTAAGTGAAAAAAATATCTAGATTTACCAATTTCATCTGGGTTTTTTTTAGAGGAAGAGGAAGAAAATAGTTTAAAGGGAAGCTAGTGCAGGTTTAAAAATAAGTGAACCTCCTCTTGAATGAGTTAAATCAAGTATGGTTTAAGCTGATGCTCTTCCAGAGTGACATACAGTGTGTGGGCAACAGCACAAAAAGCTACAATTCCTTGATCAACGGCATCACAAGTGGAGTAAGGAGTGTAAGGGTCATATTAGGTAATCTGACAAAGGTACCAAAATGTACTCCATGTGTAAAAGTGTGTGGGTAGTATTGTCAGGTCTATGTAGTGTTTGATCCCGCCCCTGCATGGCCACACCTTAGCTCACTTCTTGGGTTAATAGGAAATAGGTGATGGAGTGGCATCTGGGAGAGACACAGAAAAAACACAAGCAACATGGCAGCTAAATGCCTAGGACGATACCATAGTTGGCGAGAAGGAGGATTTATAGAGGCCTTGTTTTGAAATCCTGACCGTTTAGGAGGTTTTTTTTCTGTTTTTTTTTCCTGACAAAAATGAACTGAACTAAACAGATCTGGTAAGACTAATTTTTATAATAATAATTTTTTTTTTCACCATTTTGCTTTTAATGTGAAGGAAAGTTTTGAGAGTTTCCTTTTTGGTTAACATTCAGCGTTGAAGGTCTGTTTGTTTGTTTTAAATCTAATTAGAAGTAAAAAGTGTCAAAGTCCTTGCACCGCAACCGGTTTAACTTTGTGCTACATCAATCAAACAAAAATCAATGAAAAACAAATCAATGGGAAAAAAAAGGGGACGCACTGAAGAAGGCATGTAGCCAAACATTTGTGTTATTTGTTCCCTTTCTGCTCTTTGCAATAAATGCTAATTGGTAATTAAAACGAGCCAATCATAGACACAGAAATCCATTCATTCAATTACATCAGCCCAATTAGTAGAGGTATACCATTGATACCATGATGCATTGATTCAATTATTGTCAATGCAATTGGTTAAGGTGTGTCATAACGCCATTGCAGATGTTAGTTTTGAACATTCAGCCCGGTTAGTGTAGTTCACTGTAGTCCAACTACCGTCGAGTGTGTGTAAAAGTGTTTATCATAAATGAATGACATGAAAAATCGGTAACGGTCGATATGAAGCCACGAAAACATAACCCTAACAGAAGAGACAGCAGGAGAGAAAGCATAGTGCAGACTCAACGGCAGATGCACTGGGTCATGAGGCCAAGGCTGACTTCCCGATACTATTTCTTTCTCCGTCTCTCTTTAAAGAGATTTTTTTTTTTTTTTGTACCGAGTTGATAGAGCCAGGGGTGAGAGGAGTTCATCGACTTGGACAGCTCGATAGCAGGCGTCGCTTCAAAAAAAAAACCTCCTGCTCTCAAATTACCCGTAATTTCATTTTTGCGTGTAAATATGTGTTTCTTGTCAGGTGCGTGGCGGGCGAAGAAAAAAACGGCGAGCAGACAGCTCTGACAAGCAATTACACCTTCGCTTGTTGGGAAGGCAGGTTGGGATGAGCTCTGGGCAGGGCAAGGGGGAATGAATACTCGAGAGGCAGAGGAAGATGGTCCAATAGGACAACGGTGGCAAGAAAAAAACCAGGGCCAGAACACTGGTTTTGATTTCATTCAAAATGCTTCTGGGATTGGTTGAACTTGTCTGTTTGCGACGGGAGCAATCGATTTGCCTCGACAAGAGCAAATAAACCCAGACCACTTGGGGTCTCATTTACAAAAAGCCCCCGTGGTTAGAAAACCTGCTGTAATCCAGACCCAGACCTGTCCATCAGCCGATTGGAAGTGTTATTGCAGGCCTAGTGGCGCGACCGTCCAATGACTAAAGGGTCATGTGTTTCATCCCTGAAACGGCTTGCATGTGTTCAAAGTAACAGCAACAAGTAAGTAATAGCTTTATTTATATAGCACTTACCTATGAAAAGGAGACTGTCCTTGAGCAAGACACCGAGTGATCTAAAAAAATAAATGAAAAACCATTTCTAGCATGAATGCATTTCTAGCATGAACCCCAAACATAATAAATGTCCTACTTGCCCATCGTTAGTGGTTTTATGTTCTTTACAATCTCTAGAATGAAGGTTACATGAGTTCCATAAGGATTTTCTAGTCTTCTCATTGGCCTACGATCACCTCATCCCAACAACAGCCAATAATATGGTTGTTGTTGGGTTACAAATTGTTTTCTTTTCTGTAATAAGGAACTCATCAGTTTGGACAGCGTCAAAGTAGCAGGGCCCATCGCAGCATCTTATTTATTACCAGATAATGGACCTCCCTGCTCCCTAAAGCAGCATACCAGAGCTTCTGCGTGACCTTCTTAGGGTGCCTGCGTCGTGAACTTTATTCTCATATTTTCATTCATTCGAGAAGGAAGGGACAACACAAGAGTGCTCAGTGGTTTTTCCATCTTACAGGAGGTTACAAGTGTTTTATCATCTTATCATATTTCTACTTCTACAGGAGCTTTTCCTTTTCCTGAGTATAACCTGTCATATGCACACTGCCACAGTCCAGTAAGTAGGTTTTGTGTTTTGTGCACTGTTTAGTTCAGTAGAGTAACACTAGAAGCATGCTGGTACGGCATCCAAAAATATTTGGCACTGGCCAAACGGTGAGAGAGTGATTTTGAAGCAAGCCCATATAACCTCTCCTCCACATAAGTGAATTCATGTTGTATTTAATGGTCTGATGGCAATCGCATTGGGTCATTAGGTCCTGCTAAGATGGCACTATGCCAAGGCCATGACTTTGGGTCTTAAGCTGCAGGCACTATATGCTCAATTCCAAATTGTGGGTCATATCTGGGTTTTTAGTTTTGGTGACTGTTCATATCCATTTAAAAATGTAACCAATACCAGTGTAAACTGCGAGACAATAACAAAAAAAACATCACATCCTCACTGTACTTTGGTCAAGCTAGCTAACGTGGAAGCATGCTCAAGGATGGCTCTTTATTTATTGGATTTTGATGTATTTGTGTGCAAATCGGCAACGACTTCATCATGACATGATACAGGCAAGAAAGAATTGTAACAGTTCTCTCTGACGTTCTAGAAATGAAGACAAGTTCGATGTTCGTGACATAAACTTGACTGGTAACCATGGCGACGCTGAAAAATGGAGTCACATTAGCCTTTGACATCTCGCTATCCAAGCTGACAATACTACAATGCTACAGTCTACGGCAGTGCAACAGAACATGCTGACAGCAGTAACATCCGATGCGTAACCTTCCCATCGTGCGGCCCATATGTGGATGTCAGAGTTGGAGGCTGCGGGGGAAGTGGACTTGACAGATGGGCAAGCCGGCCCACCTCTCCCCTGGCCACGAGCCAGGAAGTCCCGCCCTCAAGGGGGGGAGTCCTAGGGGGGGGGAAGTGTGGCTCTTTGGGGAGAGAGCACAGTTATTTGGTTCAGGGATGTTCCATTAACTTGATTAATGGCCTAATTACCGCCAGTAAACACTCCTAGGAGATAAGAGGCCGGTAGGAGGAGAAAGGTTGAGGGGGGGGGCGGTAGCGAGAGAGATTGCTTCAAGGATCACACTTCAGGCAGTAGTCCAAAGGTCTCTATGTGATGTGTGTGTGTCAACGTGTGTGTGCGCGTATGTACGAATGTGTTCTTGCTCGGAGGCACATGAATTCTTTATTTTTTCCTTGTGTGTGTTGTCATTAGCAGACCTTCTTCCCTGCTCGGCTTGCATTCCTCCCACATAGCGCGTTCTCTCTCCTTTATCCGCCGCTCGCCATCTCTTCTTCGAGCCCAGCTGCTTCATTGTCAGGCCATTCCACTTGTCCTTTGCGCTACCAAAGAGCACACACATCGGTCTTACTGTAGTGTTACTTACTCACTAACTACCTGTCTTACGGTGGAATTAGTGTCTTTTTGAGTATTACTGTTTGATCCATTCAGATTTTCAAGACCTATTTATGTGTTTTTTTCTCAGAATGTGAAGATGAAACAGAACAGAGCAACAAAACTTATTTTATATCTAACTTGCCCTCAGGTGTAGTCACTGACAGGAAACGAGAATCAAATGGAAACGCTTGCAAATCTCTCTGAAAATAGGAGTTGATTGTGAAACCCCCCCCTGCAAACGTTTTGGAGTAGCGTCTGGTGGCCCCTCCTGCCATTTCTAATCGCTGCGTAGGCGGATTGCTTCAGCTTCGGTTCCCTCTCCCCTCATCTTCCTCTACAGATGTGGGTTGAGAGTGTTAGGAGGCCTTTGCTCTCTCTCGCTGAGAGAGGCACGGAAGCGAGCCTTCATCCTCCTCCACACTAGTCTGAAATGCAGCCAAGTTCACCCAGGCAGCGGCCTGCCCTGCGCAACACTTACAACTAGTTCGAAAGGCCAGTTCCTGCTCCGCGACGTGGAACGGAAACGTGCATTCTTCTGGTAATTAGCGGAGCCGTGTGGTAAAATAAGTGGAATTGATGGTTGCAAATGATGCAAAGCTGGGAATGTGAACTATGATCAATGTGTGGGCAAAATAACTGAAAGAGGAATCTAACCTACTGGGTTGTGTATATATAGCACCTTGAAAAAATATTCAACCCCCTTGACTTTTTGCACATTTTGCAGCGCTATTAGGTTATTTCAAAACACATTTATCTGTTTGTTTTTTTTAATCTGAGTTCTATGCAAACCAACTCATATTCAATCAAAGTGCAAACAAAATGAAATTTATGTGGAAGGATAGAATTAAAATCAAGTATACAACCTCTTTGCTTTGTTTAAGTGAATTAGCAAAAATTTGTTAATGGGATTGGTTTCCTTTCAAACATTTTTCTTAAACTTCTTGCTAACAAAGTTGAGACCGAGTCCCTTCACTAGATCCTAATGGGACTTAATGGGATCTCTGGGTGTATGGGTGGACTCTCCCAACAGAATACTGAAACACAGTATGGGATCTATGGTTCATTGTTCAGATGACATTAGAGTCCAGGTCTTGACGTTTAAAAGAAAATCGCTGTTTGTGAAAATACAGAAGGTGAAATAGTTTTTCCTGTCATGAAATTAGAGTCCAGGATCTTAAATACAAACCATTCATTTTCAGTCGTTATGGTTGAAAATACAGAAGGTGCAGTTTCACTGGGTTTTTCCAGTCCAGTTTTTATTACAGAAATCAATGGAGAAATCGAACAGGACCTATTTCACCTTCTGTATTTTCACAAACAGCGATGGGAGGTTGATGATTTATATTTTTCTGTTAAACTTCAAGACCTGGACTCTAACGTCACCTGAAAAATGAACCATATATCCCATATTGTGTTTCAGTATTCTGTTGGAGAGTCCACCCTACACGCCTAAGATCCCATTAAGTCCCATTAAGATCTAGTGAAGGGACTCAGCTTTGTTAGCAACAGAGACAAGTTTATGAAAAAAGTTTGAAAGGAAACCAATGTTCAGAATAATAAATACAATCTCTAATGAATACTTATGGTGAAAACTTACTTTGATTTCTCTGTTATTGTTAAATTTGAACAATTTTGTTTTCACTTTGATGGAATAGAGTGCTCTGCATATGAAAAATCCCAAATAAATGTTTTTGAAATAACTAAATAGCATTAAAAAAATGGGGTTGAATAGTTTTGCAGGCACTGTATCAGTGATAGGGCCTCAACAAAGAGTACCTAAGCATCACTGCCTGGTTTGGCAGCAGCTCCGCTCAGGACAGGAAGGCTCTGCAGAGAGTAGTGCGTTCGGCTGAACGCACTATTGGAACTACACTCCCCACCCTGCAGGACTTGTACACCAGGAGGTGCAGAACCAGAGCCTGCAGGATCATGAGGGATCCTCACCACCCCTAACAACGGACTGTTTCAGCTGCTGCGGTCAGGCAAGCGCCTCCGTAGTCACGCTGCCAAAACAGAGAGACTGAGACGGAGTTTCTTTCCTCAGGCCATCAGGACTGTGAACTCTGACCTCACCAGGGCCCCCACCAAGACACACACACTGCCCCTCTTATGCACACACACACACTTAGGTAAAGACTACACATAATTTATATTATATTATACATACAATTTTCCCTTTTTTTACTATATTTTTTTATAAAGTGCTCTTATTGTAAATATTGTGTTGTTTTTTATATAGAGCTCTTAAAAACTGTGACATTGTAAATATTGTGTTGGTTATTGTAAATAGGGTGAACCTGTTATTTTGCACACTTCTGCTAAGCATTGCCACTTTGCATTTCACTACACACCTCGTGTGTGTATGTGACAATTAAACTTCTTGAATCTTGAATCTTGAAGCGTTATGAGTCGCATGTCTCGCCAAATCCTTTGCAGGGTGTCTCATTTCCAAGAGACGTGAGTGATGGTAGTGATTGTGATCATTGTAAAAGTGATGCTTGACTGCTGATTTCTTTCTCACGAAGGAGCCAATTTTGTAAAAGGAGACAGTTTTTTGTTAAGATTCATTATAACTGTTGTTGTCAACAAACTTCAGTATAAACTCTTTGGAAACCTCCCCCTTGGCAGTTAGCGCTGCTCCATTCCACTTAGCTCTTGCTTCTTTAGCCCCTCTGCAAATATTTTATTGTTCGATTGGGGGTTCATTTCGAATCCCTCACGCGGGATTGCTGTTGACTTGGTATGAAATGCTGACATTTTCCTTTAAAGTAAGGTCTGTGGCCTAGTAACACGTGTATGAAATAGGGCTCTCCTATATTGTTTTCATCGATTCTGTCATGGCAACCTTGTAACAGAGCCCTGCTTCATAATTGGATTTCTACATTGGACACAATAAGCTTCAGTTCCCCAGCAAAACCGTAGAGACGGAGGAAAAAACGGAAATGCTTGTCTCTTTCTGCGCGATGCAGAGATATGGCCTCCTCTGCTGCAGAGAAATGACTGATCTAATGAAGATCAGATTTCACACAAAAAAAGCACAATTTTTAAATATGATATGGTATTTTCATCCCTGTGAATGAAACAGACACAATAACAGGACAGATAACTTAGTATCGGATGGCAAGAGGGGAAAAAAGTATTGTGAAAGGAAATGTTATTTATTTATATTTTTTTCAGTGTTTAATAGTGAAGGATAGGAACTATTTTCTTGTGTTTATCCCCAGACACAATACAAAATGCATACTATTGGTGGTATCTGGTCATGATAAATGCTCCCTTCTTTCTAAGAGTTTCACAAGAACTGGCCAAAGATTCAGGACCTATACATGAAAACAACCACAGGGATTTCTGCCAGAAAATGCTGACTTTCAGGGCAACGTCAACTTTTATTCTTAGGAATAAGGTCGTCATCCTATACAACACAAAGTCTTTCTATTTATTTATGACGCACTCTGTCAATAGGAGATAATTTCACTGGATGCATTGCAAAAACTTTATTTCAACATCTAGTGACTAGTTTTGAGGACATTCTTGAACCAGGTGGGGCAGCATTAAAAAAAACGAGTTGAATTATCTCACCCCTACAGGCCGACTTTTTCATTCGTTTCAAGAAAAACAATATTTTAAGATCCAATACAAAATTATAGCACTAGTTAAGATGGATGGATGGATTTTTTTGCAGTGTAGGAATAATAAAACAATGCAAGTGTAACGTAGGACTGTTTCAGCCCCATACAAGAACTCTTTATGTTACTAGAGCTCAGTTGGCCAGATGGTGTAGCTGAAGCTAAGGCCGGCATCTGGAACCACACATGTCCCTCTCCTCTTTCCTCCAGATAGTGAGGGCAGAGTGCCCACTCCCCCAATTTAAAATGAGTTTGTCTTTAAAGGATGGCGACGTGTTAAGTACTATAGGCTATGAGGCTGCGCTAACAACCGACATGTGGCTCAGTTAGGGATTCCTCTGGTTGGACAGCAGGGTGGCCTAGTGCAGTGGTTCCCAATCCAGTCCTCAAGGACCCCCCCTGTCCTGCAAGTTTTAGCTCCAGCTCTACTCAGGCACACCTGAACCAATTAAGGCATCATGAAAAGGTGAAGCCACAAATTAGTTCAGGTCTGCCTGAGTAGAGCTGACAGGGGGTACTTAAGGACTGGGTTGGGAACGACTGGTGTAGTGGTTAGAGACCATCCTTCCATCGTAGGACCCAGGTTCAAGTCCCTGCGTTGTCACGGCTGAAGTGTCTTTTGATCAAGGCAGTTTGTAGCTGACCTGCACTCTGACCTCCCTGTGGAGGGGGCAAGAGAAAAGAGAATAAAGTATCATATTATGGCTGCAAGCTTACCTGCAATCGCAGAGGATCTTAAGTAATTAATGGAGCATCCCCCATTCTCTCAGTTTGGGATAATGAAATCCGCTGAAATCACAGGTGCCGAGGATTCATTTGTATAAGGTTAATGTTTTACGATTCCAATTTGTCACTTTCTGATTTTGCACAACAAAAGCTGAAGTTTGTGCCAAATATGCATTCAAAACCTTCCTCTATAGATTCTACCACCGCCTGCCAATTTTCATGGCAGGAGGAAGAGAGAAATTGAGCAATCTTGAGTGGGAAAATGAAATCGCAGAAAATATGAGGGACTTTTTATTGTTTTACATAACAAATTACAGACATGGCAGATTTACACTGGGTTTAAATCGCTGACAATTTCTGCAATTGTTACAAATCACTGGACATCCCCCAGGTGATGTTAGCCCTGTGTGAATGCAGCCATAGTGGGCGTGACTGCAATTTGATCTAAAAGTTTGCATGCATGTCCAGTTCCTGTGAAACCCCCCAAAAAAGGAGAGGAGGTCTTATCCATTTAAGTTGTCTGTAGCACCTTGACAGCATCTTTTTTATTGTGGTTTTCTCTCCTATTGAGTTTGAGCAGAGGGAAATGGAGAACACAGTGGCACAACAGATGGCATCTCACACCACTCACTGTCCCCTGAGCCCACTCAGTGACCGGTGCCATGCTGCCACTCTGGGCACAGGCAGTGTGAGGCAGAATTCATTAGCAGGATCAGGCAGGCAATAAGGGGGTCTAGAAGACAAGGAATCACCGGTCAGAGGGTTCAACGTTTCCTGCGTTTCTCCCTCTTTCGAGAAGTTCCATTTGTCGCTCAAGTTATTGTAGTGTGTCAGTGTAGCGAATGGATGCCTCTCAGCAATTATCACTTGAGCGGCTGAGATTTCAGGACTTTGCGTTGAAGATCCCTGAAAATGAGTCATCGGTTCAGGAAATGAAAACGAATTTGGCCGATGCCAACTGAGTGTTAAATGCTTTTTGTTGCAAAGCCACACACCACACAGACCCCTTTAGTAGGTACACTGCGCAATCCTTAAGGAAGGGGTTTCGAAAGACCCACACTCTAACGCACCCAATTCACAGTAGAGTAACTTTCATTGCTGGCTGCATCTCAGCCAGCAATTTTTAATACACATTATATTACAGTCCAATGGCCTTTTTGGAGCGATCTCCGATTCAAGACTTTCAAACGGAATGAGATGGAAACACACACTTGTGCTAGGGCTCAGCTGCATCATCAGTAGTAAGGACCACTCGCTGTAGTCCTTGTGTTTTTGAATTGACCTCTCAATAGCTCTCTGCAAAAGAGTGGATACAAGAAAATACGCTTTGCAATTATTGTCAGGTCAATGGATGCCAAGGCAGCGCCAACGTGGGTAGAATTACTCAATGATGCCGAGAGGGTATTTGAACAGATTCCAGGTTTCAGCAGTTCACTGCCGTTAGATTCATGTGCATCAAAATAAACTCGAATGCGCCATTTTGGCCAGGAGGCCAGAGGCCGTTCGTTTCACGAGTTCACCTTGTTTCACTATATCAAGAGAGAAAGGAAACAAAGAGTTGAAAAGACCTCCTTAACGGTAACTCGGCAGCAATGGCGCTCTAGAAAACCTCCCCTAGAGGATCACTCAACCTGCTCTTGGAAACACGAGCCGAGCAGGACATCGTTCAGACGCGAAGGAAAGCTGTATTTTCGGTGAAAGGTTTAAACTACAAGGATGGGAAAAGCGTCACGAAAGGGTGCTTCATTGCACATCTAGGAAGTAACGGTCTGGCAAGTTGAATCAAGCACTCTTCTACGACATTTTTCAAAAAATAGGTTTTTGCTCACATCTGGTATCATCTGGAGGTTTTGTTGTTGCGATCTCAGGTCGGCTCAGGTATCGACGCAGTGGGTCACTTCTGTTTCAGCCAGCTATAGTCAGTCTGGGCTGTTAGTCTGTGTGTGTCTACAACAACTTACTCCCCAGAAAGTGGGAAGAAGCTGCAGCTATGTTCCTCATTTCATATTCCCCCTGAAGAACTCCAGACTGTATTCCACACAAACTCTGGCTCCCGAGACTGACTCTCTCTCTCTCTCTCTCTCTCTCTCTCTCTCTCTCTCTCGCTCTCTTTCTCTCACACACAAACAACCCAACTCTCCTGGATATACAAACCAGAATAGCAAGAAGGGAGGCGATACAAATGATGAAATACGGTACTGTAGTCGGCCCATCGTCTTGAATGGATTCGTCTGCCGAGTGAACATAGCTGTGGTTACGGAGCAATTGACCTTGAGAGCCTCTTGTCTTGCCGTATCCACTGCAAAGCTCGATTTTTAGCAAATTCAAAATTCTATCTGGAAAGTTTCATATTTAGAGGAGCGAATGCAGGCCAGCTGATCAAACATATATAATAGTCATACTGCGTGGTCTCAAATGTAATTAATACTTTTATCCTTACCTGCGTGATCAAACACACCCCAGACTGAATGGGTCAGGCAAAATTACTCAAATGCATAAGACAAAAATGGATGGATTTTTCTCAAATTATACAGGATAACGTTCCCAATAAGCCTCAAAGTAAATAATTATTTCTCTGCACTCCTCTGTTTGACTCGGTTTAAATCTGTCCTGTCTGAGTGTAATGCAATATGCATTATCAATTTGAGTCTGAGGATGGTGGGGCGAGCCGGTGAGTTTAGGTTCAACAGCGCCACCCTCTGACCGACCTGAGCACCTGCAAAAGCCCGCTTTTTTCCACGTATGACTCATAGTCCAAATTCTGCATTGTAAGGATATGTGCCATCATGGCTCATGGGGGGAAAAAAAGTGTAAAAATAATAATAGTAATAATACTCTTTAGTGCATGAATCCATCAATCAGATCCAACTTCAATATGCACTATAAAATCATGGTGGTCCATATGTCTTTATCTGTGGATGCAGGAAGTGTTGCTTTTATTTAGGATAATAGAGTGTTTATTGGAGAGGTTTGATGCTGCAGGCCAACTGACGCTGAGGAAGTACCATAGTGTTACCAGCAGTCGGAGGACACACACACACACACACACACTCACACACACACACACAGACAGTTCTTTACCCTGCCTGACAAACTCGGGGAGATGCTTGAGTAAAGATGACACTTGTCTGACTTGTCTGTTCCCCCGATCAGCGAGGAAGCTTCAGCAAACTCCTTCAAACTCGTTCTGTCTCCCCAGCATAATTCATCGGCCTGGGACCGTCGCAACTCCCCAGCACATCATGTCATGAGTTGTGCTCCTCTGTGGGCTACTCCTGCACATTGAGTACTCCAGACAAGATGTACACACAACACACACACACACACACACTTCTGTCTGTCACAACTTACCACTGGTTGCCACAGACATGCACTGACATCACAATTAAACCGAGAACGCCCCAGCCTTGCACGGTCATCCATCACATGCGACACACACACACACACACACACACACCGCATACTTCCGTCTCTCACACACACACAAACAGAAAGCAGTGGCAGGAGTGTCCTTCTGCATGCTAAGAGGGAGGTATGCATCTGCTCACGCTGGCAGCTCCACACAGCATCTTGATTGCGGTGCGAAAATAAAATTTCAGCCTCAATTGGGCAGTAGCCTACTTCATCCTGCCTCCTCTTTGAGTGAATTCTCCCTTCAGAATAAAAGAGCAATGTGTTTCTCCCTTCTCCGTCGCTCTCTTTCTATCACTATCTCTTCTTGTATCGCTTAATATCTCTCTATCCTGTGCCGTGGTCCTGGGATGAGACTTTTCGATGCAGCGTTTTGATGATACATATGGTTATAGTCTCACTACCCCATTCCCTCCCCACTAATACCCCCCTAGTGAGCAGTCAGTCATGGCACGGAGGTGTGGATAATTCCCCGAGCATCAAGGAAAGATGCCCTCTCAGGGGGCCCCCTGGCACTCAGCAGGCAGGCAAGGCCCCGTGATTCTGATCTCATCAAGCGAGCACGTCCGCCTCCATTAGTCTCTGGCATTGTGCTCGAAATTGCTCTGACTTGTCGGGTGATTACCTCAAATGAACAATTAGGCGGCTGGCTGTCACAATAACGCGCTCCCCGTCTGTGAATTGGCTCGCCGGTTTTAACGGCTTGCCGCCATCAAGGTGCTCCAAATAAATGATCCATTCTGGAGGGGAAATGTCAGCTAAAGCCCTCATAATGAATTGGCGTGCAACAACTAGTCACCAAACACCGTAATGGGATGATGAAATAGATAATGCCGTTATTGGACAATTAATTAGTTGGCGGAGGAAGTTTCTTGATTGGGCTGCGTGGTGATGCATTTATGGTGAATGCACCTCCAGGGTGTATAAAATAAAAGCCTATGAGGCATTTTGGATGGAAATTCAATTTGCTTCATTCAATTAAAGCATTTCCAGCGGATTTTTTTAGAAGATTATCCGATGTACTTGGTGGTATATGTTTTGCGAGTCCGAAAAAAAGGGACTGTATTAGCAGACTTATCCCACATTAGAAGCAGAAACACACTGACAAGTGCAATAAACACATTGACACATGGTGCAGTGACCGCAGCATCTCATGCATGGTGCATGGGGACAGCACTGCACATGTAGCCAATGTTAGAAGTGTTTTACTGCAAGCTTGCTGAACTACTGCTGCGTTTTCTTTTTTTTTTTTTTTTTCTAAGTTACAAGTTACAAGGAGTGGTCTGCTGCCTATACAGTAGAATTCTCTACGGTAGTAATGCAGGATAAATGCAGGCTATGCGGTAGGGAGACTTCTACAATGGCCACCATGGTATAGACAGGACGCTATCCGTATCAGTCTACATGTATCACTTGGCTTCTATAAAAATAGATACGCCTCTAACATCATTGTTCCATCTGGCCTGGTGTTGAGCAAGTCCGCAGAGATTCACGTGTGATTCTTGTTTGTGTGAGTGCACTTGTCTCTCCATCCCTCTCATAGGAGCAGAGCAAATCTATATTCATCACTGTGCCCTCACACACACACACACACACACACACACAACACACACACACCTCCCCACCCCAGAATTCAGAGCAAATCTGGTCTGCTCCGATTGGTTTCAGCCACCGGTGGGCACCTCATCAAAACCAGCTGCCATTGGTTCCGGACACTATGAAGCATGGAGATCCACTAGAGTGTAATCTGTGTGTGTGTGTGTGTGTGTGTGTGTGTGTGTCTCTCTCTGTCTCCACTCTACCTCTTGGCCGCCTCGAGGAGAGCCCCGACAAGGAAATCCTGCATTGGTTCCGGCCAGATTACCGATCAGAGCGTGACCAATGTCAGAAAGCGCGGAGCGGAGTAATGCGGCCTAATGGCGAGACAAGCCGGGGACTCTTAATGGTAATGAATACACAATGTGAGCCCTGGGCGGGATTTGGGGGTGGTGGGGTGGAGGTGGGTGGGGGGGGGAGGGGGCGTGACTGGAATGGCGAGGAGGGACAACCTGAATGTGTGTGGCAGTTCTGTGTGTATGTGTGTATGTGTGTGTGTGTGAGAGAGAGAGAGAGAGAGAGAGAGAGAGGTGGTAAAGTACTAAAACTTACACAAACTTAGCAGTTATACACACAACCCCAAGCCAAAAGCCATGAAAACATTCACTATGTTATGTAGTTTACGTTTGTGAACACACACACACACACACACACATCCTTTACTGGCTTTTGAATGATTTTTATAACTGCATGTTCTCAGTTTTGAAAACATTTTACTATGTTTTCATACCAAATCATTTATCATCCCAGTACGGTGTGGATGCATAAAAAAACTGTTAGGTCACATGTGGAAATGAGATGTGGAAAAACCACATGTGAGTGTTCCCACATGTGTTTTTTTTGGACACATGTGTTTTAGTTTTTCACATGTGAATAAAGCCAATCACATGTGAAAATGTCGAATTCACATGTGATTTTGTGACACAGACTTTATTTTCACATGTGTAAACATTTTTTCACATGTGAATTTGATGTGAATTTGACATTTCCACATGTGATTGTCCCTATTCACATGTGAAAATGTCAAATTCACAAAATTGACATTTTGCTCAACTGCTCCTGCAATACTGTTTCCGATGAACAGTCGTACCGATACAAGCTATTGAATTGAGAGAGGTGGAGATTGAGACAGAGGGGAGAGGACTAGAAAGGGAGAGGGAGTGAGAGAATAAAGCGAGAAACAGATGAAGAGAGAGAGAGAGAGGATGCAGGAGGGGCCGGCTTCATAGTACTTCTCATTTACCGTCTGCTGTGTGTGTGCAGCCTTTCTCTCTCCCGGTGTGATATTCTCAGTCCGGGTGCCTCTGTGTGACAAAGGCTTCCTTTTGTGGCTGGGGCAATAAAAGTAGGAATTAAACATGATCAGGGAGGCTCTTCACCTCACTCATATCCTCCTGTTGAAGCCCGGAGAGGCTCAATGCCAGCTGTTGCTCTCTCTATTTAGCTTTCTCTCTTCTCTTTGTGACTTTGTTCTCTTTTCATCCGTATACATATTATAACTGTATAGGTTTATACGTGAATGTATATCATATATAGTAATCTATATTTATTAAAATAATAAATAAATGACAGCAGAGATATATTAAACATTATCAGGCCGTCTGATTATGACCCTGTGTGTTCATGCCTAAATACCCAGTTGGCTTAAATGGGCTTTTCAATCGTGTTTTCGGGGGCGTATAGCATTTGTTATTGTGTGGGTGTGGCCAGTGGTTGTGGCTATTGGCATCGCCTTTCCATGCACCATCCAAAGGAGATGGAAGGGCAGAGAAGCTGGCTCGTATACTGCTAGAGAGACAGGATGCTAGCCAGTTGTCTACCTTTAGAGTTTCCCACAGAGTTCATCTCAGTTCATCAAGTGTTAGGGTGTGAACCAAATGAGGGGGGAAGGAGGGGGGGAAGGAATTGCAGTACACTTTGCTGCCTCGATGTAGTAGCTGTAAAGTAATAATCCATGACATTTTCATATAAATAAATGTCCATTTTGCAACTGTATATCACCAAGATAGAGATAACACACTAACGATTCAACCTATACCCCCATGAAAGCTTCTCCAGTCGCTGTTTGAACCACCTGTTGTCAGGTAGATCATTGGAAAAAAAGCCTTTTGCGCACAGGAAGCGATGCATTTTACATTTCCAGCAGCAGCAGCAGCAGCAGCAGCAGCAGCAGCAGTGGTTTGTTTGGAATAAATACTTGTAAATTCAAATTTCATCAACAGAAAATCAGAGGCATTACAGTACTGGCAACACTGTTTGATTGACAAGTGATCTAAATCAAATCAAATCACATTTATTTGTATAGCCCTTAATCACCATTACAGTCTCTAAGGGCTTCACAGTGCCCAAAGTATGAAACAGTAAATGGTTAGTACACGACATCCCCCAGCCTTAGCCCCTCAACAGAGGACAAGGGAAAACTCCCAAGAAAACTGTTTAAGGAAAAATTGGAAGAAACCTCAGGAGGGGCTACTACCAGGATGGGATCCCCCTACCAGGACGGTTGGGGGTGCAATAGATGCCGAGTTTGGGCAAGCAGCGTATACACAATGCATAAAAGTTTATTATGGTGGGACATCCAGATCTGATGGGGCAGCATCACAGCAAACGGCAGCTCAGTCAGCGTCATCATAGGACTAGGGGACCACGTAGGCACCAACTCTGCCCAGATAGGAGAACGCAAACAATGCTCAGTCAGCATCGTCCTAGGAGTGGGCGACCGCGAAGACGCCAACTCTGCCAAGCTGCAGCCTTAGATAGGAGACACACCCACACACACCCATACACACACAAACATGACCAGCGTCAGTGGACAGGAGCAGGTAGACCAGGAGAATAGGGCATGTAGGCAGGATGCTAATCGGCAGGACCCTGAGCTAGGATGAGCTAACTGGTCTAGCCTTACTCTGAGAAGAGACTGAGCCACTCCCTCAAGGCTGGTCAAATGATAAAGAGAATAAATGGGTTTTTAGCCTTGACTTAAAGACTTCGATAGAGCCTGCCTCTCTGATTGAGGCAGGCAGACTCTTGCTGCTGCAACAAACCAATTTCGCCACAGGGATCATTAAAATTTCATCTTATATTTATCTTCTCTCTGTCTTTCTCTCTCCTTTTTCCTCTCTCTTCCATGTTTTTAATCTTTGTAAAAGACTGGACAATAGCAGGTCTTCAAAGCAACGGGGATGCTGATGACATGAGTGAATACAGAAAGAGAGAATGTGGAGAAAGAGAGACACTAGCGAGCAAGAAAATAGCCCTATAAGCCCTCTTAAAGTCTCTCTTCACCTTAAGGAAATCCATTATTTGGATGATTACCTCCTGCTCATGAACCAAGCCACTGCAGAGTGCAAACTTTGGGAATCAAAACTGACTACGCTGGAAACGCAGCTCAACGTCTACACAGTCTATTGGATCGAATCAAGGGGTGAAATCCCTCCTTTTCAAGCCACATCCCCACATTACGTTCCACAATACACTATATGGCCAAAAGTCAGTTGACACCTGACCATCACACCTATATGAGCTTGCTGGACATCCCATTCTAAAACCATGGGCATTAATATGGAGTTGGAAGCCCCCCACACTCTTTCCACAAGCTTTTGGAGTGTGACTGTGGGAATTTGTGCCCATTCAGCCAAAAGAGCATTTGTGAGGTCAGGCAGTGATGATGGATGAGAAGGCCTGGCTCGCAATCGGCGTTCTACTTCCTCCCAAAGGTGATCAATGGGGTTGAGGTCAGGGCTCTGTGCAGGCCAGTTGAGTTCCTCCACACCAAACTCGTCTAACCATGCCTTTATGGACCTCGCTTTGTGCACAGGGGCTCAGTCATGCTGGAACAGCAAAGGGCCTTCCCCAAACTGTTGCCACAAAGTTGGAAGCGCCCAATTGGCTAAAATGTCTTGGTATCCTGTCGCATTAAGATTACCCTTCACTGGAACTAAGGGGCCAAGCCCAAACCCTGAAAAACAGCCCCAGACCATTATCCCTCCTCCACCAAACTTCACAGTAGGCACTATGCATCCGGTAGGTAGCGTTCTCCTGGCATCCGCCAAACCCAGATTCGTCCATCAGACTGCCAGATAGTGAACCAGTAGGCACTTGCCTTAATAGCACAAGGAATAATTTCACCAGATCTTGTGGTGACTAGAAATCTAGATAATATATCATTTTGAGTTTTTCTTTCATGCCAGCAATCAAGAACAGGTGTCGGATTCAAATGGTCTCATTTTGGAATGAAACTGAATTGTAGGGTCTCGCCAAATTAAAGAGGCTCAAAGGAACATGGTTACCAAGGTTTAAAAAAACGTGATGTTTCATTCCATAGCCCTCTCAATAGATGTCACTGTCACAACAGAGAGAAGGCATTGCTTTTGTCATTTTTACCCCATCTATATGCCCCATTAGCCAGCATCTCGCTGGCTCTTTCTCTTCCATTTTAAAGCTGCAGTTTACTGCCAGCACGCATTGTCAGGTTTGTGATTCACCGAAAATTATTTTGAAAAGCCACAAACATGGACAAAAATATTATATATTAATATTATATAAAATATCATGACTTTGAAAATGGAAGCCCCATATTTGTACTACTTGAAGGGTGCTTGATTTAACTGGTCAGACATTTTAACTGCCTTTCAAAGTGTTCCTAACACTTAGTCCTCCTTGTGTTATGTCAAGAATGGGAAAATGCCTAGTTTCCACAGGTCTTACAAGCAGGAGTCCATTTGCTGTAAAAAGGTCATCGTGCATTTGTAAACCGCCGACCTTCTCCGGGGAAAGTCATCGAGCACCATCGACTTTTTCTGACCCCCTTTTCTTTCTTTTCTTTTAAAGCTGTCTTAATTTGGAGTCATTGCCTGTGAGCGTGGCTAATAATGTCTTTTCTTTAACAGGGAAGAAAAGATAAGTAGGAGAGTATCTGAAATCAATGGAGGAAGACCCCCCCTCCCCCCCCCCCCCCGAGGCCATAAGGTAGGAAATACCTCAACGCTACACCTCCTTAAAGAGAATACAATAGCACCATTCCCATGCACAGTATCGCTGCTTATTGACCTCTTCACATATTGATGCTTCACCAATCTTCCTATAGCAACTAATTCAACAGTAGATACTATTTAGTTACCTCATATAATACTATAATATAATACTGTTTTCTCACTTTGTTTGATTTGCACATTATTTGGATTTAAAGTGTTGGTTTATATAAAACACAGGTGGGACCTTTTTTAAAGCTGACATTTCACTTCAATTAATGTGTGCGGCATATCATCGGAGGGCTTTGAAACCATGCCTGTCCTGGAAATGCTGGGGGAATCGTGGAAGTGCAACCTCAGCAAAGGAAATGGCTGCCCCACGGCTAGGAAATTACACCGGGACAAAATAATTAAAAGCTATGTCTAATTTTAAATACATGCCTCGGCACTCTAAAATATCCTTCAGACCGTGGGAGTCTGGAAAATGCCGCTTCCACAGGTTTTGAAGAGAAATCACCCCAAGGGCGTCTGTGCCTAAGCAACAATGATTGGACCTATATCTTTTGAATAGAGTAATAGAGAAGGAAATAAAGACGTAACCCTTCAGCGGAATCAAATTGGCGCTTTGGTGCGAGTGCGTGCGGCAAAGAACAGCGGAGGAGAAGGTCATGCATCGGTGCAGAGAGAAGGAGAGGTATAAGGTGAAATAAAGAGAGAGTGGATGGAAAATGGTTGGAAGGCAAATGGAAAAAACAAGCAATGAAGATGGGACGAAAGGAAGCGAGGAAAGTGAAAATAGTGTGTCTGCACGTGCATCTCTTTCATCTCTTTCATGGCCATGTGTGTCCATCTTTTTTTATTGTCTGTATATGTGTGTGTCACTTGCATGCTTTGGTTGCTTGCGGTTGAATCTGCACCCTCCTACCCATCTTCACATACACACACACACACACGTCTATATGTGCCAGGTATAGGTAACAGCCCTATTATGAACCAGTGAAGCGGCTCAGCCACTATCCCGGGCCCCGCGCTGACAAAACGCGAATGTTTACGGCCCTGAGCTCTCTGCACTAGGATTCAATTAGCCTGTCTAACGGTAGGGCCTGTCTGCCTGGAATGGGACGGAGGAGTTAGAGCCCTGTCATATGGGCCCAGTGGGGTGGCAAGCCTCCACTCTGTCTGCCTAATGCTAGTGTCACAGCCACGGGGAGGGGCCCAGCACTGCCATAGGACTTAGACCAACTGAAGTGACTTGAGTTTATATGGTGGTTTTAGTATTTAAAGCTGAACTGAGCAAGCATCTATTTATGTGGAAAAGAGAAGAGCACCATCCCCATTAATTGAGACCCCCCCTAGTTCAGCCCATTCAGCCCAAATTAAATCCTGGTTCCAGGTATGGACACATACACATATCCGCAAGCGATCCGTCCAGAGAAAGCTGAGCTCTCTCTCTCATCCCTTTGGTATCCTTTGGTTTAAGGCATCACAGACTGGCTGGGTTGGTAAACGTGAGCATGCAAGGTCCAAATTTTTCAAGTAGTGCAGCTTTGATAATATGGACCGTTTTAGCGAAGTTTGACAGTGCCACGCAGTAAAAACACAGAAAATGTCAGCATAACCCAGTAGATCTCTACGGCTTATTTCTATTGTTGTCCTTTAAGAATGAGCTGACGTGGAAGGGACGGGACAGGACAACTTGCAATGACAAGAATGGCGCAGAAAAAGAACAATATGACTGTAATTCACAACATTAATAAAAGACAAAAAAAAACACCCTATTATCAGACAACACAAAGTCCTGTCTGAAACGACCTCAAAAAGTAATGGATTAGTTGTGATGTAGTGAACCAGCTGCAGGGCACGCTAGTCACAAATGGCTTCAGTGGAAATGCCAGATTTTGTTCTTTCATTGTCATCGCATTATCTATGTTTGTAGAGAGCTCGTGTGAAGCATGTTTGCCATATGGTGTCGATATGAAGCGAGGGTATACAGCCCCCTGAGAGTGAGTACACTGAAGTCACTGCATCTGACACAGCAGACACCTGTAAGGACGGTAAGGAAATTACATGTCAAGCGTTTCCCGGCAGATAAGCAGTGTGTAAGGGGGCCGCACGTTGAGCCTCTAATTCAATCCGTGGTTTGTATCCGCTGTCAACTTGTCACACCGATCCCCCCCCCTCGCCTTTTATCCAACAAACTGGATCATTCATGCATAAATAGATGATTGAAATCCCACTCATCCCAAATATAATCTATCTCGAAAAAGGGGGTAGATGGTAGAAAGGAGCTAAAAGCCTGAGGTTTGAGTATCATGAAAGCCCAAAGCAAGCTTGGGTAAACAAATAGCACTAGCTTGCCTATTAGCGCAACCATGGATAAGAGGCTAATTTCTAGTTGTGTGAAGAGTTTTCAGTGCATCAGCTTTTTAAAGATAGGTTGTTTTTTTACTGTCACAGTTTTAGTGTCAGTAGTTGTCTTAGGCATTTTTCGAAACATTTTGACCACAAAGTGTGAGAGCAGTTTCATGCTTCGAGGGTCATGTTACATGCTGAGGACACTATTTGCAGCCAATGTTTGGATACTCGGCGCCAGTCTCTCCAAATTCGCCCCGTGATTATTTCAGCGGGGAGTCTCACGCGCAGCCCTATTTGTTGTTTTCTGCTTTGTTTACGCCACAAACACCGCGCCCGTCTCCTTTAACCTGCCTCTGATTGATGCAGCCGCCGAACAACATACCATCTTGATCTCAGCCGCCGTCCTTCCCGACGCGAGGCGTGTCTGCTAGCCAATCCAAACAACTTCTTTGACATGTAAACCGGAGCCGAGTGTAATCAGGGACAGAGCTTCGGAAGCACACCGCCGCTGCAAAACACTCGACATGAACACAAGAAGTTAACCAGGGAGAGCTATTCCTCGTGCTGTCCTCTCCACCCCGTGCCGAAGCCGCAGCCAGCGGGATGGTGGCCCGACCATCAGAGACTCAGCATGGGATGATCAGTATGGAGCTGGGGCCTGGAGCCGGGACGACTGTGGGGTGGGGTACGGCGGTGGTAGGTGGGGTGGGGGGGTGCCCTTGGACACTATGAGGAGAGACCAGGCATGAGATGTAATAATCACCAACCCATCAAGAGCCCAAGAGCCTGCCCGCTAACCAGCTATTATGGAGCGCAATCACGAAGAAGGAGGCCGATCAGAAAAGAAAGAAACAAAAAAGACGGTGATCCCTGGCTTTCTATTTGAAGCACTTTTGAGGAAGCAAATAAAAACAAGTTCTTCGAGATGAGATGACACTTCATTGGCTCGACTTCAACACGTGCGATGCTTGTTGTATTGAGAGACATTATGAAGTAATGTGATTTCAGTATTGCACATTTCCCATAATGCCTATGTGTATGTACATACTGTGTATCATACATGTCTTACAAACACCCTCAGTCTACTTTGCTTTTCTTAAGCAAAGTAGACTGAGGGTAGACTCTTACTTAAGAGTCTTGCCTGATTTGGGCTAATGCGCTAACGTGCTAATTTGGAATTTGCCTAACATACAAAACGCTATTCATCTCTAGAGATATGTAGTGGGATCATTAATGCAAGGGCTTTTTTTTTTTTTCCCTCTTGCCTAATTACATTGCTCTTCACAGACGAATAAGCACCATGAGTGTGGTTTTGTTATGATAACTGCCAAACGTGTAATTTACGTCCCGTCGCCATCCGTTTTGAAAAGAGCACAAATTCACAAAAAGAGACGGCCTGGATACGCAAGACAAAATCGCTGTCAGGTCGACATCCTTTCTTATTAAAATGATTGTCGAGGAAAACACAATGAAATCTGTAGTTATTTTACAAAAAAAAAAAGATGAAGGAATCTCAAGGCAGAAAAAAAAGATTGGCAGGTCATTTTCAATCACTTTAATTCAACAGAAGATGATAGTTATTGTCAAATGTTCTTTGTGTTAAGATGAATGCCGGATTTTTTATATTTTATTCACTACGTGTGCGTGTGTGTGTGTGTTTTGCATCGTGTTTTTTTTTCTGTCTTTGCAAGTGTAACCTGCAAGACACTGCATGACTAAACAATAGACATAATTGCTGAGCGAATTGCTTCGCTTATCTGGAGTTACACCACTTATATGTGAACGCCTACAACTTAAAGGGGCAATTAGAAGAGTTTTACTGTCCCATAGAACGGCATGACCGCGCAGGGGTTTGATAGGGCTGTCGATCAATACCAATGACTCAATGATTACTTCACCAGGTGCTGATGCAAGGCAGACTAACATTGAATCGACGTTGAAGTATAGCATTACCAAGCTAACTTTACTCCGGTCACAGCTAAACAGAACAAGTTGATGACTGTTCTCCGGGGGTTGTCGGAAGGCATTTTGGGAAATGTAGGAAATCACTGAAAAAGGAGGAACTCAACTGAAGTAGAAGTCGAAGAGGCAGGTCGAAGGAAAGTAGATACACCAAAAAAAAAGTAAATTACAACACTTCATCGTCAAATGACTCCCGGAATGCATCAAATACTGCAGATGATACGTAACAGCGTAAGAGGATCCGAGGGTGTGATTTTTCTCCCCATTACCATTCACCGTGGAAGCTGAGATCAAAAAAAAAAAAGCAGATCAAAAATTGGTTGTGGGTGGGGATAGGGCGGTCTAGTGGCTGGAGAGGCCGTCCTTTAACTCAATTGCCGCAGATTCAAGCCAATTTATGCACTGACGTCCACGTGACCTTGAGTGCGACATTGAAACCCCATCTGCTCGCTCTTTGTAAGCGATAAGGGCCTTGGTAAAGTAATATAGTGGTAATGGTACATGCAGGGGCGTACAACTGGGCCTTCATGATTCTATACCAATATTCACTGACAGCAATGACGAAAGACACATTCGTGCAGAGTACCGTCACGTCTGTTTCGGTTCAAGTCTGCGCCTTGGCCGAAATGGGTCCTAAGGTCCAGTCGGCTATTTGTGTTTCTTTCCATTGTTGTCGTTTGTTGGTACAGTGCAGTTTCTGAGGTGCTGAACGGGGCCTTTTGAAGACACCCGTTCCTTCAGCCTTTTTGATCGTGGCCACAACACAGTCTCTAAATAACCTATTGGCCATTTGAAAACAGCAGGGGCGGACCGCCTATGAGGCCCGAGGACGGTTAGATCGATGGCGTTGAGTTAAAGAATTATCTGTTGCAGTGTTGTGGGTTTAAGTCTAATTGAATATTGGTCTGAAACCAGGTGTAGAGGAGGGCGCTCGGGGGAATCTATTGTCGAGCTTCTTTTGAGTTGTCGTGGGATTAAGTCAGCGAAGCGTCTGTGATCCTCGTATCAAAGAAGTGAAAGCGAAAAAAAAGATGTCTTTGAAAGTATAAAAAATGGATTTAATAAAGAAAAAAAAAGTCAGTACAGAAACCAAGCTAGCATTGCGGTGAAAGTAGCATGGGTGGCGCTACACTCCAAACACAGGCTGCAGGGCCCGTGAAAGAGAGAGAGTGAGTTTGTGTTTGTTTTTGTGTGTGTGTCTACCTGTAGGCATTTGTTTATCTGTTGAGCTCTCTATTTGTCTGTCTGTTTGTTCCAGACCACATTTTTAAAAATGCATGCTTCCTCTGGCAATAGCCTACTTTTTTTTTTTCTTCCCTGGAAAACAGGTATGCGTGTTTTAGCTCAACACAGAGATGGATTATTGTGCTGTCTGGCTCCATTGATTATGTCAGTCTAAAAAAAAAAGAATTCTTTGAGTATTTTCTGAGAAGACGTGTGAGAATTTCACACCATGCACCTCTCTACCTAAAACCCCTCTGTGGAATGCTGAGGATGCATTTGATTCAGAAGAAGAAGCTTCGGGTCAGAAGAGTGAATAATACTTACAGGCTAAAGTTGGAGCTGTGAGTAACCATGTTGTGATGTGTTTGTGTGTCCCTCATACACTTTTTTTTGTTCGTTTTTGTGAATATCTTGTTGCAACAGCCAAGGTCTCGCCGTGGTTGCGGATCGGGCTGATTTGCTGGGAGTCGGAATATGACTGCACTGAAACCTTGAGAGGAAAATGAATGTGAAGAAGAGAGGAGGAGGCTGACTAGTCCTCGTCTGAGACCTATGAACTATGACGGGTTGGTCCTGCCCTGAATATAGTTTGAACCTTACGAATTATAACATATATAGTCAGAGGTCTAAATTGAATTGTACACTCCATACAATGCTGTTCATCACAATATAGTTCATGCTTTCTACGGAATATTCCATGTAGTTCCAATATAGGATTGCATCACCGATGCCAGCACACTTTAGTTGCTATAATAATTGACTCATTTTAATTATTTTTTATTTCTTAAATTTTTTATTTCGTACATTGTTGTATGTTTATCTGCGACATTTTTTGCAATGCAAAAAGTCGGTCTGCGTTTATTTCCAAAACCTTATCTATGCTGAAGAAATAAGCACTACCTGAAATGTATTACTCACTATTTCAGGAATATGGTTGACTGTATCCTCAGATGTGATCCTGTTTTCAGAAGCTAACTTCTTAGGTTGGCTAATAATGTCAATATATACTTCAACGATGAGCAATCCTTTTGGAAGAGAATGTGTACGTTTTTTTGTTTTTTTTTCTCCCACCCAAGTGTGGATTTCTCAATTTGGAAAGAAATTGCATAGGTTACCATTACTTTGCTGTGATATGCATCGCACATCACATGCCTCTCACCGAAGAACATCTTTGGACAATGGTTGCAGCTGACAGCAGAGATAAGGTTCCTTCTGGTCGAGGTGAGTTGCATCAGTATGCATCGCTTTCTCCGACACTTCACCAGCTGTGGTCTCGCAAGTGGCTCTTGGGAGAGACGGGATATCTCACTTCTATATCTAGACGAAGAAATAAGTACAGACGGGGATGGAGTGTTGGGCAAAAAATCCCCTCGGTGATCATGCACTGCAAATCCAAATATCCTCTGCCTTAAGATATATTGTAGTCGCACGGTTATCACATACTAGGAGAATTTTTTCTTTGTTATGCAAAGAAAAATAATACAGTACATAAAAGAGAAAGGTTCCCAGATGAAAACCTCTGGTGTCACACCAGGGCCGGCCCTAGACTTTTGGGGGCACTAAGCAGGATTTGGTTTGGGGGCCCCCCTCATTGTAACGTGTTGCCACTTCACATGGCACTGAACCAACTTGTGTATTGTAAATATTAGTTTAAGCACACATAATGTACAAATAAGCATGTAAAGACTAAAGTGGGTCCTGTTCATTAAAAAAATATTTTCTAGGGGGCCCGCAGAGACCAGGGGGCCTTAAGCAACTGCTTATATCGCTTAATGGGTAGGGCCGGCTCTGTGTCACACCTGCCCAAGCGGGATTAATAATCACTGATTAAAGTTGGAGTGGCTTTGTATTCCGATTGAAGTTTTCGCTGTTGAATCTTTCCAGTCTTGGAATGTGTTAGTAGCGGCCCTGCTATTCTTGTGTGTTTGAACATAAGAGCTTCGCCCACATCTCACCAGCTATTGTTGATTTGTTGTCCTTTTGCACACTTTCCAGCTTCTTCAAAAGAACACTGGGTCAAAATGTGAGACCCCTTGCAAATTCTGACCCTTTGCCGCATAATTTTTCTACACCATCTTCTATTTATTTCTGTAGCCCGATACACACAGACACAGCGAGCAAAAAACGCACGTGAACACACCTCAGCCTTGCCTATTATTACTAAAGCGGTAGGTAGGTTGGATACAAGCAAGCAAAGCCAGAGATAGCACGGGGGAACATGGTGTGACTCTAAATAATGGACGTAGCAGATACAGCAGGCCATGGTGAGTCAGACGCTCATTGACTAATGATGAGTTCTTCTGCCTTGTTGTAAATGTTCGTTGTTTCCCATCTGCTTTGCTGCTGTTTTGTGATATATGTGTTGTCGACTCGCTTGGAAAACACCAGCGTGTTTTTTCCACTTTCTGGATCATTTCTTTTATTGACTATTTTTACACGATCCATAGGCCACATCTGCTTGCATGGCTTTACTGAGCATCATCCCTTTCATTTATTTCCTATCAGGGGTCACGATGCCATAATTCAGCAGGGACTTTCTGTTTGGTCCAAGTTTTGCAGCAGGGCCGTAATAGCCTAACCCTAACCATTGTCCCCAAAATGTCCCCCCCAATATATTGATATAAAAAATATAAATTAAAAAAATTGCTATGCTACGACAGGCAACCATGCACCGCCGTCCGAAATAACCATTAGCAAATGTAATCACAATCATAACTAAACTTAACAAATTACCATTATTATTACTACTGGTTCTAGTATTACGGTGTACTGCAGTTCTGCGTGTGGTTTGTCCAAGTGGTGTTGCCGTACCCCAGCAGAAGCTGTTGCTGGACTGCTGTGGGTACAATCAATGTCAAACACTGTACTGTCTCTCTATTTCATTACTTTCAAATGTATTAAAAAGTGAGGAAATTAGTTTTCAAATTTAGATTTTTTTTCTGGGGGGGTACCCCCATACCCCCCCTGCAGATTCCCCCCCCCCAAATGTTGACTCCATGGCTACAGCCTTGTTTTGCAGCTATTAATTCTAACTTTCCTGCTGCTCACTTTCTTTCTAAATATTACTTGTCCAGGACCTCGCTGCATCCCGCTGGTTCATTTTATGTCCATTAGCCGTTTAAAAGATGTCTTATAGCCATCTGCAGTTATTATGGTATTTACAGTTTACAGTTTTATACATTGTTTAAATATGTATTAATGTATTTCCTGCTTGGTCTAAAACTGTGGCCAAAAAAGATCCCTGGGCGATATGAGAGCTAAAGCAGAGATAGAAAAGACTCAGTGACTTTATGAAAGGTTTTGCCTATTTTTTTGCAAACAAGTTGACAGTTGACAGTCATTTTGTTGGGACAGGAGATCAATTTTGGAGTCACTCTCAGTGTTTCTCCTCACGCTGCTGCTGCTGTTTGGCTTTGAGGGCCAACTTTTGTATCATTAACTGATCCCCATTCAGTTTGGACTGGGTCTTAAGAGGGAAGAGGATTTACGTGTCACATGTCACTAACTCCCTGCTGCCAAATTAACTCACAAGCTTGAGGCCTGAAGCACATAACACGGTGATGAATTTTCCTAATATTGGTTTGTAATTAACAACAAACTGTCACTTCTACTGTGGGCCGTCCACAGATCTAGGTTGAAGAAACGAAGCCCTGGCAGCACATCACAATGAGCGGGGCCCTTGGCTTCCAGGCCCAGGAGCAACTAGGGCTGGAGTCCGGGCAACTAGCGGGGGTCCCCTCTCTCTCTGCAGGGGAGGAAGGGGGGTGGGGGGTGGGGGTGCTGAGGCAGGGAGCGAGCTGCCAGCCTTATGATTCCCTTCACGTCCCTCTGATTCCCAGCCACTCACAGATCAATAGTGGTCTTTCAGCAAAGCAGAAGCCCTATTGTGGGTGGCTCAGCCGGGGCCAAGCTATGGCCGCCGTCGGTGCTGCTAAACCATGACGAATTCATGCCGGCCTGGTTCTGCCATTAGTCAGCCACCACGGGTGAAAACACAGACTTAAGGTCCCCTAATGGGAATTTAATGCACTTCAATGTACCTGCAGCCAAATAGAAAGAAAACGGTTGGTGTTTTTCCCTCCACAGATGATGACTCACAGTGGATATTAGATCCCCACAGTCGGCCCGAGACCGACATGTATCATAAGCTGAATCTCTTGGTGTGCAGAAAGCGGCTCCAAATTGGAACCGGGGCGTTGAGTGCACTTCATGCGCTGCCGTTGGGTACGGGGCTTATAGCGGATGGATCGTTCCTTTTTGCTGAGGAGGGGAGCGGGAGGTTGTGTGTGTGGGTCTTTTGGGGTGTGCGCTTTCCCATAACATTCATCTCTCACTTTCACCATGTAATGATTTCTAAACTAAAGAGCCAGAAAGAGAGCGATGTATCACTCTGTGGTAAATATCATCCTCCCAATATCAAATTCATTTGGGTTGCGTGTTACCCCCGAGGAAGATAGAAGGGCTTGAAAATGCATCGCTGATGTTTTTTTGTATTTGTAAACTGAATGTATAGCGAGTGCGGCGAATTCCGAACGTGCGCTTGCATCACAGCACTGTCAGCATTGTGAGCAATTTTAAGCATATTGCATTTTCTCACATTCGCCCGCTGAAGTGGCTTCCAGTCTCTTTTTGGCATACTGCACATGAATAATGGATAGGGATAAATGCATCACACCAAACACAGCCCGGTACTATATCTACCCTGTTGCCCTTGCTGAGCAACATCACAAATTTCTCCCCCCCACCAAAATCCTTTTTCTGCCTGGCTGAGGCCTTAATTGATCTAATTACTCGCTCAATTTGACTTTCCAATCTAACTTTCCCTTGAAGAATTCCAGCTAAGCGCACGGGAAGGGGTAAATATTTGCAGAGGTCCGTGTCTTGGTTCGAGTCCAAAGGAAGAAAAAAAAGTAAACACTGTTTGTAATGCTAAATACTTTTTGCAGAGGCGATCGGCTATTTTTATACAGCGCCGCCGACTTCTACGCTACTGAATGCTCACTTCCGAGGTTGCCCGGGGCTTCAGCGGACCGGCCGTGGGTCAACAGAGCACGGGGGAAATTAGTTTCATACAGATGCTTTTAAAAAGGTTTCATTTTATCTAGTGGCGTTTTACCCTGTTCTCTGCTGCTTTGCTTTCAAGGTTCTTGTTTAATGGCGTTTTTTTTGTTTTTTTTCTTTGCCTCTGCTTTGTCAGCACCACCTTCCCGCGACTGTTTGCTATTACATTGTTTGTGGTGTTTCCAGCTGCAGTCAGCCCAAACTCCCCCAGGAGCCGTGCAGGCCATGTCCTCTCTATGCCCTATGCCTTTGGCCCCTTTGTGCTGTTTATGCTAACTGCCACAACACTGACCCTCCGTCTATGAGGAGAGGGCAAACCGCTGGGCTTGCCTAGCTGGTGGCTAACACACACACACACACACACACACACTGGGTGGTGGGGGATGACTATAAAACATGACAGTATCGGCAGGTCCCCAGATATCTGGCCCCCGTCCCGAGGTGTCGGGATACACAATGACCCCCGTACGCTTCTATCAAATGCGTATTGAGCGCTTGTGACACGTAAGCCGCTGTGGCGCGATGAGAAATAACCACTGTCCACACATACCACACATCTGCGCTTCAAAAGATTTAAGTGGAGGGTGGGGTGGGGATGGAGTGAGGAGGCAAAGGGCAGTCCGCATGGCAGGGCAGCATGATTCATACGACTGCAACAGGACTTCTGTGCACTCTCTGTGACTTTCATATAAATAAATGTCAGTTTCTCTATCACGGATTGATATAACACAATAGCGATTCAAACTATAAGCATTTCATGAACGCTTTTGCACCCGCAGAAACTCAAACTCCATCGACAAGAAAATCCCAAGGAGAAAGACAGTCACAGTACTGGTACACGCTGTTTGATTGACAGGTGATCTGCGGGAAGTGCAGTGAAGAAACGTCACAGCAATGACGTCACAGCAATGACGTCACAGCAATGAGCGCTGTTTATAAATACGCGACACAAGAGTGTATCTTAAAGTTGAAAAGCAATTGAAACACATGAAAACCACAGACCTATTGTATTTCCAGTGTGGCTCCTGGAGCATAAACACAATTTACAGTGGGTTGTGTGACCAATTAAACACTGACTCAAAACACAAATAAACAACCTTTTTTTTTTTCCCACCGGGTTGTTTTCAGGCGTGGCGGACTAATGTGATTTTGAATGATGTTACGCGCTCAGCATGTCTTCGAACTCACCGAGGGGGTTCCAGGTAGCTCTACCTGTTAGCTGATTGTTAGCCTAAGTGTCTGAGCGGGAGTCCCCGCAGCGAGGCAAGAACGGCAGCTCCACGGGGGGGGGACGGCGAAGGAGATGAGAATCATGTGCGGCCTCCCAATCATGTCATCAGTCTTTCAAGCTCGGGGAAGTTTGTTAGAGTGCGTCTCCGCGCAAGACAGTCCACCTACAGTATCTACAGTACATGCTTGTGAGGTGGACGCATGGATGGAACCAAAAGACACACATGCATGGGTGTGTACTAGGGTTCAACCCCCTTGTAGGTAGTTGAAGGTCAATACAGATACTGATATTTTTGGATTTGGATATTTTGTGCTGATATTCTGTGTATTTTCATGCCAAAAAAAATAGATTACAAGGATTTGTTGAAACACGCTCCCTTAAAATTCATGCAGGTTTTACAGAACGACACCCTTGAAGCTGTTGAATAAAACCGTATCCTCACCTCCATCATATCGGCGGTGACTGTCCAATATTTGATTGTTGTGGACAATATTGGTCTAGCCCTGCTCACACACACTCTCTCACACAAACACACCTGCACATATGCAACACACTCACTCAACACAAATCCTGGTGACTAACAGCTGTCATAATTCGTCGTAATCCAACCAATACATTCGCTGCCTCATGCCTGTTCCAGTGAGTCACGCATTGTCCGACTATCTGTTTGTGCGCCACCCTTTTATCCCTTCACACTCACAACAGATCGGCTTCAAACCGGGACTGTGGAGCTCCACTCCTCCACTCCTCCCCCCCCCCCCCCATCCCTTCTTTCTTCACTCCCCCTCCTTTTCAGTCTTCTTGGAGTCTGATGTTCCCAGAATGACTCACTTCTCTCATTCTAGGTCTCTCTTGATTTAATTTTTTTCCTCTCTCCATCTTTCTCCTCCAGTAGGTTTAGGAGTGTGTGTGTGTGTGTGTGTGTGTGTGTGTGTGTGTGTGTGTGTGTGTGTGCATGGGCGTTTGAGCTAGTGGGGGAGCATAAGGTCTGCAGACCACAGACCAAATCTTAATTTCAACCCCTTCCAGACCTTTTTTTAGGAAGAGTGCATCTGTGCCTCCCTACACGTTGTGGAGGCCTCTCCCTGGGTGCTGAGTGAACGAGGAAAATAGTGGAGGGGGGTGGTATGGTGGTGGTGGTGGTGGTTGAGGGGGGCAGGGTTGGCTCAGTGCTCCACACAATCAGAGCGATGCCTGGCTATAATGAGGAGCCTGTTTATTAAGTCCACTCAGGGAGCCTGTGCAAGTGCTTAGCATTTGCTCTCTAATTAGGAAAGCTAAACAGTCCCCATTGCTGAGGATCAACCATTAGGGGGGAAGAGGGGGCACTCGGTGTGGCTGTGCGCTGGGTGCAGATTGCTGTGCCAAATACTGGCTGGAAAGGAGGAGGGAAAAGGGAGGAGGAGGAGGGTGGCAGGAGGAAAACAAAGAAACAAGCCACAGACCTCGTGTCATTAGAAACAATAGTCACATATTTTTAGAAGATTAAGGAAGAGAATCGATTTCCACAGTCACACCTATGATGAAGAATCCAATCACATTCAGAGCGCCAGCAGGAACCCGTCTGAAGCTAAATTTATAAGGAGAGGCTTAGCCATTACAAGGCTTCCACCTAGTGGTCTTTTACTGTATTGCAGTGTTTTTTTGTTTTAGCACTGTGAATAGCAGCCAAACTTGTAAGCGACGTTGAACTTGCTAGATGCAAGCTTCGTGGTGTTCATAGCTTCATCGCATTCCCAAGCTTGAAGCCTGTGAGGGCAGCATCTATGCAATCGCTTCACACAATTGTTCCCCCGTATGCCTAGATAATAAAGATACAGGAAATTACCGAGAGATGCTGTGTATTGTTCAGGCAGGAGCCAACGTGTGCTCGTGCAACACAGCTTTGGAGTTCAGCCAAGAAAGCCTATCGGTAATCACAGCTATTCAGACGCAGTGACAAAGTGCATCGCGGCCATCAAGGAGCTGAAATTGAAAACGGCCCACCATTTCTAAGAACAATGCGTGGGGGAGGGGCAAGAGGAGAACGTGTTTCCCAGGCTCGCGAGATAGCACAAGGGAGAGCCATGTGGATGTTAACAGGGAAAACATCGCCATTCTGCCACAGCTTCTCTCATCTGCACAATAAATGCCTCTGTGATTATCCTGTTCCCCTGTCGCACAGATTGCTGTTAAAGTGCGAGGAGAGCCGAGCTCCTTTTTTTAGATTAAGACCTTGATCGCATTTTCATTTTCATCAGTTGGAGGGGGAGAGGGGTCGCTGTGGGGGCGGACCGGGGGAGTGAGACACGTAAAAAAAGAGCGTGGGTATCGCGGTGCCTTGTTTTGAATCGTTCCCTGTAATCAGCTTTCTTTTGTCTGCATCTGTTCAACTCAGAGCAAAACTTTGCCGATGATAGCAGTGTGTGTGTGTTTCATTACTACAGCGTGGCATCAGTGGCACTTTTCTATCAAACTTCTTGGAACCCCTGTAGTTTGGAAATAATAGATCTATTCATCTAGTTGGAACACAAGCTCTCAGCGTCTGCATGCTCTGGGCTTCGACCGATATGGGTTTCTGAAAGCCGATGCCAATACCAATGTTTTGTATTGTATATGTAATATTTACAAATAAGTCACATGTGAAATCTTCCATTTTACATGTGAAACCTGCACTTTCACATGTGAGTAATGTGAGTATGAAATGAAATTTCCACATGTGAAAATATAATATGTGTGTCAAAGTCACATGTGAATCCGACATTTCCACATGTGATTGTCCCTATTCACGTGGAAAATGTTTACACGTGAAAATGAAGTCTGTGTCACAAAATCACATGTGAATTCGACATTTTCACATGTGATTGGCTTTATTCACATGTGAAAAACTAAAACACGTGTCCAAAAAAACACATGTGGGAACACTCACATGTTGTTTTCCACATGTCATTTCCACGTTACTTTTTTGTAAGGGTATATATGTATATTCACTCTTTAAATTTGAAATGAGCACACTGCACATACTTTTTTTTTTACATTTCGTATCAAATATTTAGAAGGATTCAGTGTTCCACCCAGAATTTTGGGGCTCATTTCAGGTTATTAGCCCACCCCACTCCCATCACCTGTGATCATTTAAGGATGAACACCATGTGAGGCATATATTCAGTAGGCAAAATACGTTGACATGGGGGCTGAAGCAGAAGTTAACCAAAACCCCCCACTGGTTTACTAGCAGCTAGGTGGCTAGCATGATTTTCCATAGACACGGGGGGGGGGGGACCTCAAAGCAATAGATTTTGTTGAAAATCACCGGGCGGCACTCTCCATTATATAAGCAATCATAAGATATACACATTTCTGTGATTTTTTGTTGAAGAATTTTGAAAATTGTGTATTTATATAAGCTAGTCAATTAATCACTTTGTTCTACAACATATTTCAGAATCGAAACGTGACGTCAACTTGACAGTAGTGGGTGAGCTGAGAAGGCTTGGTACCACTGGTGTAACCTGTGTACACATTTCATATCTGTCACAGTTCTTTCTATTTCCTGTGGTAGCAATGTGATGTTACAGGAGGGAGTGAGCTGGGTGGTCGTTTCTCTCTCTCTCTCTCTCTCTCTCTCTCTCTCTCCCCCCTTGAGTCATCTCTATCTTATTTCTTCTTACCTGCACTCATCCTCCCTCCCTCTTTCTCTCCCTTGTTTCACTCTTTTCCTCTTTCTGTTCTGTTGCCATTGCTTCAAGTTCTCTCTCTCTCTCTCTCTCTACCTACCCCCCCCCCCCCCCCCCCCACACCTCCCATCCTCACCCAGACAGTTGACTGGTATGGCGACACCACACTGGGTGTATTTTTAGCTCTGCCACAGATGGGGCCATGGCAGCATGTCAGAGACCAGAATGTTCTTTATCTCAGCTGTCAGGCCGTTCCCTGGGACTTGAAATGGATCCACTTGGGGGAGGTGGAGAGGGGGACGCAAACGCAAGGGGGGTCTTCAATAGAAGGTCTTTTTCTTTTTGTTTTTTTTCATTCCTCTTCAAATTGAGGATTTAATTATATGGCTTTTTGCACAGCTGAATAACCGCTGTTGTTATAGGAGAATGGAAAATCAAAGGTGGCAAAAAAGGAATGCTCACGGAAGCTGTGTCACCTCCTCCATGGGAGCGGTATCCAAACCTATGATCAAGCGGAGTTAAAATTGCAGGCCATACTTGCACTGAAAAAAGGATTCATCACAAAACCCAACTCCATAAAAGCAAGCATCGTGTTGAGTAGATATCATGAGCAGTACACATTCCCAGGCTAGTCAAAACACAAATGGCTACAACATTTTCTACTAGATTTTGCACCAGTGGCCTCGACCTTGAATTGGTGTTGCTCTTGCCTCATGACGAGATGTGGTGAAATAGCGTCTCCATCCAGTTTCGGCGGCCACGCGGGGCTCTTGAGGAGCCGAGTGAATGTGCAACCCAGTCTTCAGCCATGACCGAAAGCATGTCTGTGTACCTCTGGATTCAAGATACCCACTGGCTGCAAAGTGCACAACAGGGGAGCCAACCATTTTGCATCACTCGCAACCTCCAAACGCAGTGTTGGACTGAAGAAACACACCTTACTCTTACTCTTGCAGGGGGAGGGGGAGGGGGGGGGGTAGTAAAATATGCTGCAGGCTCTACGACTTGGGGGTCAAGTGATGGGCTTTGTGCATCACATCGGCTTGGAGTCTGCCGAGACGCTTTGCATTCGAGGCAGCATTCACACGCTCAAGAGATAGAGAGAGGAGGGATGGAAGAGAGAGAAGGAGAGAGAGAGGTAAAGAGAGAGGTGATGGTTTGGGGTGCAAATCAGTCAAGACTGATCCTAGTTTGTCAGGCTGTCAGCTTGTGTTTAGATGGCTCGGATCCTTTCAAAACGCCAGCCGAAGGCAGTCACACGAAGCATCAAATCAGTTTTCATTGCTTACTCCATTACTGTGCATCACTGACATGGGAAAACTCTATTTAGGGGTCTTTCCTGTGGCTCAGTGGGTTAAGATGCACACCATGTATATGGGTTCACTGTGCACTCTCTAATAAAGAAGAAATGCAGTAAAAAGGAAAATGCACGATTGGTCCACAGCAATCTGCAGACTCGGTCTCTTAGACGCGATGCAGTCCTGCGCATCAAATGATGACGATCAATATTACCTCTAATGAATATTTTCCCACCCATGAAGCTGGCGGTGAGAGAGGGACTCCACTCGATACCTGGATCTTTCAAAGAGGAGCTCCAATCAAGCTCAAAGGTCTCCTGAATCGTGCATTCTGAACCTCATTTCCTTTTTTCTGTCCCCTCAGGGTATAACAGGTATGAGCAAAGGCTCTACACTTTGTACTGTGTGACCGTGGCCTTCACCTGGAGCAAATTGATATGGAAAAGCCAAGTTCTTCTCACAGAAAGAGTAAGTGCAAAGGTAAACAAAAACAACAAAGAGTCACAATGATGACAATAACAAATCTAGTGCTTTGGCCAATCGAATTGTCAGCTCTTTTTTTTGTACAGCACTTTTCAAAGTCAAGGTTACACAAAACATTAAAATAAGGAGCATGAAAGCAACATCAAAAGTAAAAATCTAAATTGTTACATCAAGGCAAGAATGTGCTTAAAACCACGCCAGAATCCGAGGCACAGCGAGGCGAAACGACATGACTCGTATCGAGTTATCAACAAAGCAATGTAATCTCTAAAATTGGTGACTTGATAATGTTAAATGTTTACATGGCTCGTGCTGTTTCTGTAGATCCAGGGTAATTAAACCTTTCAGCCCTGCAGGAGTCAATGAGGATTTTTTTGGGGGGATTTATGAAAACATCCCTGCAGGGGACTTTTAATCTAATCCATGCTGGGGACCTAGCAGACCCTACCAGAGCTAGAGCAATCCATTTTTTTTTGGTCATACCCATAGTTTTTGAAAGAGAGTTGATTGTTAATTAGGACTCGGTTATCCAGAGTCTCTCATGAATTATGTACCGACTTGATCACAGGGCCCTTTCAAAAAGAGAGAAAATGGGGGGGGGAAAGGAAGAGAAAGGATTGAGGCATAATAACGGAGATGGAACAGCACTCAAAGCCCCTCAGTAGATGTATCCATATCCCAGCGCACTCTCTGTTTGAATGCACAACCTCTTGCTGCCAACAACAAAGTACTCTTTCTCTCTATCGGGCCATGCATAGGAGAGGATATTCAAGAGGAGGCTTACAGGGCTTGGTGCAGTTTCTCTCCCTCCAGTAAAGTGAGAATGCGGAGAGCACCAGCGGTGAGACTCAGCAGAATGCGAATCGATACCAGCTCTGTGTTATCATCACCATCCGGAGGAATGAGATGTTGTTTGGGGTTTTTTTTTTTTTTTTTTTGCAGAAGGTCAAAAGCAGATCAGTGGGCACATAATGTTTCCATGGCAGCAGCGTGTGTGTAAACCCGACTCCATCCTGCGACCGTGAATTGAAGGAGTGCCCGAACTTGTCTGTTTTTCTCAGTCAATTGCGGTGTCAGTATGGAATCATCACACAACACAGGCGTGTTGAAGAGCTAATGTCTAAAATTAGACACGTGTCAAAGTCATTCTGGGCTCCTATAGGAGATCATTACATGCTCTATTCCACAGCCCAGTGTGTGCCTGATTTCGTGAACAGCTATTGCTGCAATCAACAATTGTAAAATTCCACTCCACTTGTATATAATAGTGGACCAAACTTCTCTTTAGTTGCATGTAATGGAAATTCTTAGGCTGCTGTATGATCACACTGCTCCTCTGTTTTTTGCGCTTTAATTAGTGGGGTGCAAAGTTTTCAAATCAGTAGAGCAGGGATTCCCAAACCTTTTCATGTCAATAACCACGCAAATAGATATGCACTAGGCCATGGACCCCCATTTGATAAGGATTTGTCAAACAGAACGAGAGATGGCAGTGGGGAGAGCGAAACGTTTGATCAAAACAGAAATTCCTATATTCTCTCACTGTCTGAACCTTGAATTAATTCAATAATAGTGGAGTTAAACTATTCCTCATTTTGCTGGGAGCGCCCCTAGGGCCCCTTTAAGGACTCCATTTTGGAAAGTACTGGAGTATTAGGAACATGTATGAAAATACCCAATTTTGGAGGAACGGAATTCACCCTGTAGTAATACTTCCGGGGCACGGGTGGCGGCAGCGGCGTACTAGCTAATGCTATTATCCAACACTGTAAAACGAGGTTGGGGACCAAGAAGACGTGCCATAAACCGTACAGCATCTGCAGTGGTAGGATTATCATGACGCAGTTATAAGTGTGCAATATTGTTGCGCGTACCTGATCTAATATAGCGATTACATATTGTATTGCACTTTTACGGCTAAATTTGCAATTTTAGCTGTTAGCATGAGTGATGTAACGTTGGCTAACTAGCCGTTGCAGGTAGCTAACTAGCCTGTCTTTACTTTGGGTGTGTGGGTGTATTATGGGCGTGTTGCCGCACAAAATAGGCTTGTTGTTCTGCGCAATACGCTTCGGATAAGCGTTTTAAGCTTGATAGCTCGATGTATTTTTTTGTGTTTCTTTTCCCCTGTCTGTCTCCTGCTCCTCATACGGTCTTGTAATGTCTTTCTCGACAGATTCATTTTTTTTATCTGACCTAGTTATAAACCAGCGCAGCAGCAACAAGACTGTCCGGTGTAAAAAATAAAATGGAGACAAGAGCCTTGAGGAACCCATATCCGGACTATGATGGGAGCCCTGCGTCCACACAAGCACTGTTTGACTGTCGGGGCAAGGTAATGCATGGAGAATGTAACTTACTGTAGCGCGTGCGTGCGTGGGCGTGCTTTTCATGTGCACTTCATGTTTTTTTTCTTCTTCTTTTTCTTCTTTTTCCTCCCTTCAGCTCACAGCAGAGTTTGCCCAGCAGCTGAGCAGCAAGGTCAGCGAGCTTTTAGCCATCATGGAAAATGGGCTGAAGTCTGCTGACCCAAGAGACTGCACCGGCTACACCGGATGGACAGGTGAGGACGTGGTTTAAACCTCTTTCCGTTTTCAGTGTTGCAGGTGTGTCAATATTCTTTCCCATCCTGACAGGAAACATTTCTGGGGGGAAACACAGGTCTACCTCATGATACTGTAAGATACAACTGCCTATATAATGATGACACTTTTGCAGCTATGGCACCTCACCTCATTCACTTAGCATCTGTCCAACCACAGGCATCGCCCTACTCTACCTCCACCTCCACGGTGTCTTCGGGGAGCCTTCCTTCCTTCAGAAGGCTCTGGACTATGTCAGCCACAGCCTGAAGTGTCTCACGCGCCGCCATGACGTCACCTTTCTGTGCGGGGACGCGGGGCCCCTGGCGGTGGCTGTGGTGGTCTACCATCGCCTGCAGAGACCGCAAGAGGCCGATGAGTGCATCAACAGGTCAGTCTCGACTGGGTGGCGATGGCTAGCGGCTGCGCTTTCAAGAATGTGCGCAAGATTTTCAAGTAAGACACTGAGTAAGACACTGCGGCTGCTAGCCAAACCAGGGCACTGCTACAAAAGCTTCCCAACCACACACTCAGCAAGCCATAATAACCTGTATTCGCCAAATGAGTTACACGCACATCACTTTTTTTTTTTTACAAATTTTATTTATAAAGTTTTCAATTTCTTTTAAAACATACAAACACAAACCACAATACAAAAACAGAACAAACTGCCAGTTCACAAAAAATAAGAGGTATGAATAATGTGCAAGTCCATGCCAGTCCAAGTCATGTGGTATCCAGATAATAAATTAAAAAAAAAATGTTATAGGAGTCCGAAAGGCCAGCCCCAAACAAGGTCAGGAGGGCGGGTCATGATGGCGGGTACATAAACATTGCACAACACAGTACATGGCAATACAGTGCAAGGGTTAAAATGAATAAACAAATAAAATCTAACAGCTAGTCCTCAGGACGTCTATCCCTGTTAATGTACTCAATGAAGGGTCCCCAGACCTTAAGAAACTTAGGATATGTATTTGACAGAGTATCGAATTTCTTCAAGATATATAGAGGAAACCATGTCATTTAACCATTCTTTGAAGCGAGGAGGAGGGACAGATTTCCAGTCTTTCAGAATGACCCTTTTTGCTATAACCATACCGAATATAAGAGCTTGTTGTAAAGCAGGGGCAAGAGCAAGAGAAAGTTCAGAACAACCTAGAATTGCCAAAAAACAGTCAGGACCTAGCTGGATGTTGTATATGTCACTATACATACGAAAGATGTCACCCCAAAAGCTGTTAAGCTTAGGGCAATACCAGAAAAGATGACCTAGGGTCCCGTCAGCTGACTTACAAGTGGGAGAAACTGAGGGGAAGATCCTATTCAATTTGGTTTTGGAAAAGTGTAACCGGTGGGTGACCTTAAACTGAATGAGTTGAAGTCTAGCATTGATGGAGCAGGATTTGACCCTCTCCAACCCTTCTGCCCATAACTCCTCTGAGATGGCCTCCCCTGTGTCTGCTGACCATGCTTCCTTGATATGGAGAGAGGGGGTAACCGTGTAAAAAAGATCAACAAATTGAGTAATTAAATGTTTGAAAGTGGGGGGTCTAATCATAAGGTTGTAAAAGTCATGCTGTTTGGGCATATTTTCAAAATGGGGTAGGGATTTACGGACAAAATTCCTAATTTGCAAATAGCGAAAGAAATGACCAGAGGGGAGATTATATTTCACCTGCAACTGTGCAAAGGAAGCAAAATTGCCATCAATGTAAAGGTCCTCAATAGTGGACAAGCCTTTGTCTGACCAGTCAGAAAAAACAATATCCATCATGCCCGGCTTGAAGCAGGGATTCTGACACATAGGAGCATAGACTGAAAGTTTAGGAAGGTCCAGCACACCCTTGATTTGCTTCAGAATCTTAAAGGAATTGCGTAAGATAAAATCATTCTTTAACTGTCTAGTATTGAAATTTGGTTCAGCAAATAGGATGGCAGGTAATGATGCTCCAATAAGTGATATGGCGGCGCAGGTCTCAATACCAGGCCAACTGGGACAAAGAGCACCCACCTGCCCAGTCAGGGCGGGAGCATGGTTCCAGTAAACCCATGTTCTGGCGTTGCAGGCCCAGTAATAATGCCGAAAAACAGGGAGACCTAGTCCGCCTTCAGCTGCAGGCTTCTGCAAATGCACCTTGGAGATACGGGGGGGTTTGTAAGACCAGATGAAGGGCATAATTATGGAATCAATAGTTTTGAAAAAAGAGGCAGTAAGGAATATAGGTACATTTTGGAAGAGATAGAGAAATTTAGGGAGAACGACCATCTTAATAATATTAACACGTCCAATTAAAGAGATAGGGAGGAGTTTCCACTTATCTATCATGGATCTAAGTTTGTCAATCATGTCCATATAATTTAATTTAAAGAAGTTTTGGGTTCCTAGCAATTTTGATCCCTAGATACACAAAATGGTCAATGGAAATTTTGAACGGTAGACGATCAATAAATTCAGAATCAAGACCGTCAGACAAAGGCATAAACAGACTTTTGTGCCAGTTAATGGTAAACCCAGAGAACTGACCAAAGTTGCTTATAAGATCTAAAAGAGGAGGGAGACAAAGCACGCACATCACTTTTGACCCGGCGTGACAGCCGGCTGGGACATAATGTTCTCATGAATTGTGAATATAACTGTGTCTATCCCATCCCTGTGCTTTTCTCCCCCAGACTGCTGCAGCTCCACCAGATTGTGGTGAAGGGTGCAGGAGGGCTGCCAGATGAGCTGCTCTACGGCCGGATGGGCTACCTCTACTCCCTCATCTTCATCAACCAGCAGCTCGGACAAGACCGAATCCCCCTGCAGTACATACAACAGGTGGGTATAATATGAAAACTGTATTTCTCTATGTGGCGTGTTGAATTTTTTTTCTGAAGTAAATTTATTTCACTGCAGATGTACTCTTATTTTGTATTTTTTTTTTTCAAAGGAAGGTTGACTGAGCATGCATGCCTTCTTGGCACAATACCCTGTACCCTGAGTACAGGCTTCCTTTGGTCATGGGAAACCTGGAAAAGTCATGGAAATCAAAGAAAAATGTGTTTTTCCAGGCCTGGAGTTTTGTAAATGTCATGGAAATGTGATGAATATCTAGTGAAATGTTAAATGTGGAGCTTGGCTGCTTGTTGATTCCATTTGAGGAATAAAAAACCCAAATCAGAAACGTCCTGATAGTATCGGTCCTAAGTGATAGTTGGTGCCAGGAATAAGACCTGGGACATTCAGATCAGATATTCAATATAAAAAAATGTGACATTTGCAACATAGACTCTGAAGGATGGAAATTGAGGTATATGTCCTGTAATAGTCTTGGAGAAGTCATGGATTAGCAGAGAAGTGTGAGAACCCCGAGAGTACAATCCTCTACTGTCGGTAGCCATTGACAGAGGGGAGGGCGTTTGTCATTTGTCCAGATTTTGCCAGCTGGTCTGAAGATTCGGACCAATTCATTAGCTTTTAATCTCTAGGATACCAGTGCTAATCAGGCTTGTTTGTCATTTACCACCACATTTGCTCTTTATTGCACTTATTGATGACTCACTTGCTTTAAATAATTCTCTATTGATTTCTTTAATGCACACAGATTAGGTGGGATTGTGAGCCGTGATGTTATCTCCTCCCTCAGATCAGCGAGGCGGTGCTGGCGTCCGGCGAGAACCTGTCCAAGAGGTTCCGGGCCCAGGACCAGAGCCCACTGATGTACGAGTGGTACCAGGAGCAGTACGTCGGTGCCGCCCACGGTCTGGCTGGTATCTACTACTACCTCATGCAGGTAAACCTGATTGGCAGCACAAACTGATGCCCGCTTGTCACTGGGTCTCTAGCCAAGGCAGCAAGTAGCCTTTGCTCAGTCCTGAGGTTTTGATGCACATGGCAACTTTTTGGCGCAAACATATAGGACAACATAGCTGAAGGAGTTTTCCCAATTCTTTTTTATTTTATTTATGTCTGGATGGCCAGATACATTCGGTGGTATATTTTGCCTAATGTCTCACTTCACTTTGCTAGAAATGTCACCTTATCACAATGACCTGAAAGTTGCCAGCGGTATCAGCCTTTACAGGTAATTATATAGTCCAGTCCTTTAACAACACACGCCTGCTCGTACACAAGCTCACACACACTTTTCATGCTTGATTTAAGATTTCTTTAACAGCTTTAACAATTTCTACAGCAATGCTCATTGTTGGTTGGCAAGCGGGGTTCTAAGGCCAAATCCCAATTCTCATTTTCACCCCTACGGCTTCGGCTTGGCCCTTCGCCTTGGCCCTCGGAACAGAGTCACAAGGGGTAGGGGTAGAAATCTCTCCCTAAGAATTGGGACAACCCTTCAAGACGCTGATACGTCAACCCTTCAAGACAACCCTTCAAGACGCTGATACGTCATCGATGACGTTTACTACAGACGGGATGAGTTTGTTATCGGAGATTACTATGGCAATAATGGTATTATCACAGTGACATTTGCTGTTCATCTGATGGCGATAGAAAAGCATGGACGCTCGCGATTCGTTCACAATTTATACGTTTCACGCTACTAATCGATCAAACAAGTCATCAAATAAAAAAGACCACTGCTTCATTACCAGACCACTTCTTGACAGAATAGCGTTAGCGGTGCTCTGTAGTCTGCACTGATATTAGAGGAGCTGTAAGAAGTGCAGCAACTTAGTTATACTTCGGCGAACTTTAGTTATATTTCGGCGTCATATGCCATCAAAGGGGGGAAATGCGACATGGAAATATGTCAAAATTCGGGACTGTCATGCACAAATCAGCCTAAAAACAATGTTGTAACTAGCGAGGTAGACATCGGCATACTAGCGATTTTTTGTTATGCTTGTTATAAAGAAAAGGTCTATAATACATTGAAACGACATTAAACTAAGATAATACCACGGTTAGAATATTTTTAAAATCTTTATTAACGAAGAAAATACTACATCTGTGGTTCACTTTGGATGGTAGTGTAGTGTTCGCCATGATCTTCCAGTTGATTCGCAGGTCATTCTGGGAGATTTCTCATAGCCCTCGGTTTGTAGTGTGCCCCTGAAAAATCTTCGTTTGGAGGGCCATGTAGCCCTTGCACTTCGCCCTACCCCTCGATCCCAAGAGAATTGGGACACCCCTACCCCTACACGTGAACCCGCAAAACGGAGGGGAAGGGCTAAGGGGTGAATTGGGATTCGGCCTAAATTAACACCCACCAAGCACCAAATGCAGTTCAAAGTTGTCAAGGAGGACAAATCAATAAGGGTCACCCACCACACTGGTCAGTAATGTTTTCAAACCCTTCAAAATGCTCTCTCATAATTTGGAATTCTGCTGCAGTTCATGATGAATTGCAATCTTGATCCATTGTACTTGATTCTATACACTAAATAGCATTGAAAACAGGGTGAGTTTACCAGCCCTAGTTGAGCCAAAAGGCTAATCCCGGGCACTGGTTGCAAGTATCCCTATGCAGAAGTCAATCTGTCTGTTCCTACCTATATAGAATTGCACTGAAGTTGCCACCTGTTGCTTCCTAGTCTCCTCTACAACATGTCATATCCGCCCCCCACAGCCAGGCTTTGTCTCTCGAGAAGAGTGGGTCCACAGGCTGGTGAAGCCCAGCGTCGACCATGTCTGCCGTCTCAAATGCCCCACAGGGAACTTCCCTCCCTCTATCGGCGATGAACGTGACCTGCTGGTGCACTGGTGCCATGGATCCCCAGGGGTGATCTACATGCTCCTGCAGGCCTACAAGGTAAAGGTTACAGTCATCAGTCAAAGGCTAAAATAGAGAGAACCCTGCGTGTAATTGTGTTAGCATTCTGGCAACCCTTTAAAAAAAACAAAAACAAAAATTAAAAAAACGTTTTTTGCTAGCCATTATTCTATAAGAGGTAGTGTCACATTTTTAAAAGGCGGATGTCTCACTTTTACTACTTCTTTTGGAATGAAACTTCAATTTGACCGCCTCACCTTGAAACATGGCAACAACCTGCTGTCATGAGTTTGTTGTGCATTCCTTTCCAAAATTGTAATACTAGACTTATGCACAATATAGCATCTACTCTTGGTCCAACATGCAACAAAATGTTTTAGAAATTTGAAAAAGCGTGCTGTTTCTCTTACAGTATCACAGTGCCATCTAGTGGCGAAGAGTGTTGTTTTTGTTAAGCAGTACGTTGAATGCAGTGATGACAAGACACGCAACCTCCATTATCACACAGCAGTTGATAAAAAAGCTTTGATGTGTTGCACATCTATTTTAGAAGGCTTTATGTTGTGTATACATTTGGATGAGCCACTGTTGTCATTCTCTTCAGATTGCCTCTTGTTATGTAAAGTTATATATCTATAACGCCTTTAGAGAATGCCTTTGCAACCTTTTTGGCTTGCAACCTTGAGAAAGAGATGTGAAGAAAATGGCATTCATCATCAACATTAAAAACATGATAATTTATTACAAATAGATTTTCTGAGATTCCAAAATTATCTTTCCAAAATCTTATTTGGTGCACCTGTGCACCTGGAGTTTCCTATAACGGGGCCACACAAATGCTACTAAAATCACAGCCATTCCTAATACTACGACAATGTCATCCCCCTCTACTTTGTTCCTTGTTCCAGGTGTTCGGTGTGCCCCAGTACCTGGGAGATGCCATGCAGTGTGGGGAGGTGGTGTGGCGTTGTGGCTTGCTGAAGAAGGGCTATGGTCTTTGTCACGGCGTGGCAGGCAATGCCTATACCTTCTTGGCCCTCTACCGGCAAACCCAGGATCCCAAGTACCTCTACAGAGCCTGCATGGTGAGAGCACATTAGAGGTGGGGCTGTAGACTAGTGCATCTGACCAAACAGGCATCCAAATGCCCGTAAAAATGCCTCAACGGTGAGCCTGGTGAGTGTACTCTGCTACTCACTCAATGATCAGTAGCGGGTTTCATATATGATCGAGGTGTTAAATCTGTGCTGGAAACTAGGAGCAGACAGATGAAAATATTGTGAGGGTTTATTTAAAACTTTATTTATCCATGGAAAGTTTACTGAGCATCTGTGCTCTTTGAAGAACATATGGCAGGCAAGCCTTTTTGTATTGCCTTCTAACAAGGTGCTCTGCCAAGAAATAATAAACTTCCAAAAGTTTTTAAAAGGGTATTTTTGCAGTATTTATTTTTCAAGGATTTTTTGGAAGTCAACATAAGCTGTTTTTCGGCAACGCCCTACTTCACACTCACATAGTTACATCTGGGAGCTGCCCGGTACAGCTCCACTGGTGCAGTTGGGGGTCAAGTGCCTTGCTCAATGGCAGCTCTGGTGGTAGTTGTAGCGAGAGGTAAAATTGGCGTTTCTCATTCACCACCAACAGCCACAACCAGCGAAAGAAATCCGCTTCTTTGACTTTGATGTAAGATGTGAAAGTCATATTAAAACTTACTTCAAAGTACAACCGATCATACCGCCGCCAGCCAAGCCTTAAAATCGAAAGATTCTTCAAGTAGCGACGGGCGTCTTGAGAAGCGGGGCTTTTTATGTTTATTGACAATAGGTTGGTAGCTGTCAGTGCGAGTCGGCATCAAAGCAGACAATGCCGGTTCGTACCGAGGACTCTTTGGATCCTTTCCAGGTGGCGCGAGTCCCATGTGTACTTTCATTAATATGGATCTATTCATAGAGGATGGAAATAGACTCTTTAGATGTCTCGCCGAAGCTCCGTTACATGCTCCCAGTGTGACAGAATGACATTGTGGTCACAATCTGATACCTCGGCAGATGCTAGTATTTCACTAAGAGGGGCAATTTTTAGCAGTTGTTGACGTTGCTCGCTATTCTCTAGAGACGGTCGAGATTCAGGCGTCTGTTGTGATGGAATGAGAGTGTTGTTGTGACACAGTCTCTCTCTCTTTCTCTCTCTCTGTCTCTCGCTCTCACTCTCTCTCCAGTTTGCACACTGGTGCATGAACTATGGCAAACATGGATGCCGGACGCCAGACACTCCCTTCTCCCTTTTTGAAGGTAATATGTGATGTCATTTCCCACTAGTCAAAAAATATCCCTTTGTTATAATGCATCCTTCTTTAAAGATTCTCTCTTGGCCAATAGTGACGGAATGAAGTTGTATCTTGTTTGTACATGTGAACTTAATGTGTCACTTCCTGTTTGCAGGCATGGCAGGCACCATCTATTTCTTGGCCGACCTTCTGCAGCCAATGAAATCAAAGTTCCCAGCCTTTGAGGTGTAAAGGTATCCGCAGGTTGCCCTCCCCCACCCACACTTCAGAAAATACGATCACGAAAAACGTCCTGCACCATTGCTCTCTCACACACATTCAGACACTGCATTCACCTCCATGAATTATATTTGGGGACTTGACAACTCCTTCATCCCATAGGGTCTCGTGTCATTGACTCGATGGTATTTGCGTCACAGTGGCTGACTTTGCCTATTGCTTTTGGACAGCGTGCCATGTCTTACCTACTCCTCTCCACTGGGAACTCCTTATTAACGGGATAAATCTTACTCGCAGCTCGGCTAGTTTATTATGTCAGCGATATGACAAAAGAGAGGGCTTCTCTAGCTTTTTTTTTTTGGTCACTTTTCTGTACATACATTAATACTACCGCTTTGTATGTTACTCAGCTTGTGATGTCTTGAATAAAGTTTAATCTAAGAAGTGTTCAAAAGATGTAATCGCACCCTAACTTTGGTGGTGTTTAATTAATACCTTGCTGTTTACAGCTATGTACATTTCTGTTATTCTGTAGGTCAATGTGTCAAAAAAAATAAAAGGGGGATGGATGCTTTAGTTTCCCTGTATAGGATTTTTCTTTACAGAAAGCCAATTTCAACAGCAAAGCTAGTATGATGTTCTATATGTAAAAGCAATGTTCGCTAAAATAATGTAGTAAGGACACAGTAAAAGTGTCACCCATGACATTGGGTGTGATGTAAGCTGTCGTCTGTCTTTTGCACTGTCTCAACAATAAGCAGCGTGTCTGTTTTTGAGTGAATTTCACCTCTGCTCCTTTTTTTTGGGGCAGAGATGTAGTGGCAAAGAAAAACCACAAAGGGGCAGTAGAGAGTTTCCTCGTGAATTACGTCTGACACTATCACCTCCGTTTGACATATTAGGAACATTCAGAGGCAATAACAAGAAATTCACCTTGAATCTTCAAAAATAGCTCTTTCTACAGTCAAAATCTGGTTACTCAGGTTGCACTTTTCATAGCCCTCTGGTACTGCATACTGACAGTTCAATAATACTCTTGATTATTATTGAACTGTGATTTGCTTTGATTTAATTCGACCAGGAAATGTGACTTCTCTTGTCACCCTAAACCTCTCGGTTCCAAGGCATTTAGCTGGCGAAGTGAAGCCACATACATTACTAATGCGTCTAAACTCTTGGCTCAGCCGGCCCTGTCTCTATTCCAAATAAGGCTCACGTAACACCCTGAGAAACGAGCAGCGGACACAATGCCGCACCGCTCTTTTTTAAGCCCCGTTCCTCTGCTTCTTTACGACGTGGAGGCTGACCCAGCTAGGGTCTCGAAGGGGGTGATGGGGGGGAATGTACCAGAGAGTCCTGAGGAGCTCGCAGCCTTCACCTCCCAGCCCAGTCGAGGAGAAACTGAACACCACCTGCAGAGATGGGAGTAAAAATAGATCTCATCTGTCCAGGGGCGTGGTCACCCAGGCATGTCTTCCAAGTTCACTCACACACACACACAGAGACTCTCTGTCTATCACTGTCATTCACTCACTTACTTACTCTCACTCTTACAAAAGTCTTCCAGCTCTTGTCCTGTTGCGCTTTAGTGGTGGTGCATTACCAATCTGTTACAAGGCCCCCCGGCATGCACACATCAGCTACTCGTGGCATCAGTGAACCATCTATTCTCCTCTGCGTCTGGACCCACGCAAAAAGCACATTCTGGGCTTCCTTTTTAAAGTTAAGAGTCACCTTAAAATTTCTGCTGTGTTTTTAAGGATATGATCATCTATTTTTGATATATTCATTGATGAATTTCAGGCTGCAATATTCTCCCAAAGTGGGTTTAGAACATACACACCGTAAACACATTGTAGATGTAGAGCGTCAACACTGATGTTTGATGACTCAGGTTTCAGGAACACTCATGGAATTACTAAAGGGTTTTCCAGACATACATTGGATATGTAACCAAAAGGTTTTGGAGATGTCAAGGAAACTTCTTCATAATCTTCCAACAAGTGTTTATGGTCAAGCTTTGATCCTGGAAAAGCAAAAGCTTAGCAACCCAATAATCACCCCACGATCGCCCAAATGAACGACTTCCCGACCAAAAGTTGCAGCTAGTCAAAAGACCTCGGTCATACAAGGTATCTAATTTTACATAGGCATGAACAATACTGGTCAATGAATAGTCCGATGCCCAATTGTGTTGCTTACTTATGTCGTTGTAAAGGAAATTCCCATCGTGGGCTCGATGAAATACTGCTGATATTATTGATGAATGTGTGGTCAGTTGAGTGAGAAGCGATTTTAATCTACTTATATGTTAACATTAAAAAAATAATACGCAGGAATACTTTTTTTACAACCTACTTATTGATTGCACTTATTGGGACTTTGTCACTATGTATCACGATCATGATCCGATGCATATCGGAATGGTTTGATCTTTAACAGTTATTAGGATATGTGCTGAGGCATCGTTGACGGTTCTCTTTGGTCTTGTGGATGGAAAAACAAGGTCTCGTACACCTTTAGAGCATAATACGTAAGTAACCCCATCAGTTGGCTCATTCATTTGTTAATATTTTGACCGTACAGTGACCATTGGGGGTTCGCTAGGGAACTAGGAACGGACCAGTCAAGACATGAATCTTGGCCACTATGCAGTTGATGATTTGATATGGGTCATTTTATCAAAACGGTTTCGCAAATTAAATGCTTTTCATAAGATATAACTTGGTACATAATTAAACCTATGAACAAAATAGTCATCTTTATATATTCTCTCGCTGCCCCTTCTTCTAAAACACAGAAATAAACAAAAGCATGAAATGAATCTATTCTTCATTTTGCCGGGGGACCTCCAGGAACCCCTTCAAGGATCTTGTGGTGGTCCCTGGACCCCACTTTGGAAACCACTGCTCTCGAGTAATTCTTCCTCCTTTTTGATCTGGTTAATTGTTGCTATGGCCTATTTTGTGGTGTAATACCATTATTAAGACAACATTCATCAGAAATTTCCACTTGCCGCGATTGATTTCGCTTGTGCATCGATAAGAATCTCATATAATATCGTAATCGGCACCTTGGAGAGCTTCGGCGGAGATGGAGATGCTGCCGCTGCTCCATTACGCCGGGGACACACTGGACGCGGAAAGAAAAGGAAGCGCCGCGATCGGCGCCGAATGAGCAAGAAGGAGTTTGGTTGTCCACACCGGCATCTCCGCTGGTTTTCTCAATGTAGGGGTTTGGTCTCTCTCTCTCTCTCTCTCTCTCTGCTTGTGCGTGTGCCTGCTCGTCTCTCTCTCTCTCTGCGTGTGCTTGCTTGTCTCTCTCTCTCTCTCTCTCTCTCTCTCTCTCTCCAATTTCGCTTTGAAGCTTTATTGACATGAAAAGTGAACAGTGCTTATATTGCCAAAGCAAACGTATATGAACAGACAAAGAACAACATTTACAACAATATGAAAGTACATGCCACAAGTAACAGGGCAACACAAGTAAGAACAGCAATGAATGAAAAATTATTAAGCATTATGTATACTTGAGTAGTATGGTGTCTATTAAAATGCACATGCATATATATACATAATACATCTCTCTCTTTCTGCTTGTGTGCGTGTGCCTGCTCGTCTCTCTCGCTCTCTGTTTAGACACAGACGGTAAAAGTTTAGACACAACTCAGAAATACCATCAATCAGGGTGTTTTATTTTGAAATGTGTTATATTTTGGAAAATGCCGTTCCTGTGTCTGACTTCCTGCCCAGCTTGACACATTCGCTCACGAATCGAGAAAATCTTAGACCTGACGCCGAAACGGTCGCTGCAGGCCGCGGCCATTCGGCGCCATTCCGCATCCGGTGTGCACGGCCACATTGGTTAACATGGGCGCCGAAAGAATTTTCCTCGGCATTCGTCGCCGTTCCGCGTCCGGTGTGTCCCCGGCGTTAGCCCATTCAATCCCCATGAACTAAACGCTTTAATGAATGCAGTGTTGTCTTTACTTCTGGGCAAGTCCTCCATTATACCTATGTGTATTGTCAGATATTGATACCAGCGTGATTATGACACCAGAACAGACAGTAAAGAAATGGATTTTGACCCTTTTTCATTTTAGATAAAGTAAGGCAAACTGCACAGTGGTAAAACTATTTAAATAAAGGTTACAAAAGCCATTAACTTGTTGCCAGGTAAATTCCTCCCTATGTTTGATCCTAGGTTATGAGCTCCAAGGGTAGGCCTAAAGAAGGGTAATGCCCATGAATTTGATGTAATCCACTATTAAATATGAAATCAACATCAAGTTCAGTTCATAACTTTGGAATGGATTTCCAAATGCCTGCTCGAATGGAACCTACTTTTCAAGTGAGTTTTGCGCCGGTCCCTATTTTAACCATAAGAGGAGGAGCACTCACTGTTTAAAAATATCACCTTGGAAATGAGCTTTCTGGGCTCGAAGTGGGGCTAGGATTTCAGCGTTTCAGGTTCACAGACGCGGATAGACAACGCATCTCTTCCCCGTATTCACGGTCAAGCCCGGTTTAAAAAAAATATTCTTTCTTCAGGGACTTTGATAAATAAATTTTTAAAAAAGCCATTTCAAATGCTGAGCAAAGACAAGAGTCTTGAAACTAAAAATAGCCCTGTCCCCTTCTAAAGGCCTACTCCCACTGCTCAGGGAGCACAGCTCTCCTTTCCGTTTGCCCTAAGAAAGTTAAAGACGGTCCAACGCGTCATCCGATCCACCCTAGTAACATACGTGACATCACGGGCCCGGGATAAATAAGAGGGGGCTTTGACCATGGCTCAGGACCACTCTCTCTTGGGACTCCAGCTTCTCTTCTGCTTTCTCTCTGCTCCTTCGTCTCCTACTCTCCAAAATGGTGTGTACAAATTGGTGTCTTGGACCTTTTGGGTGGGGCGGTACCGGTGGAGCTACTTTTGACATTTGTTTTTACCAGGGGCAATTTCTTGCCCCATTTTCCCTCATGGGTTTGGATACCACTGCAAATTGTAGCTGTCCAGGACCACCACCTTGGAATATATCCATATTTCTAGCATTAATATTTGTATAGGCGTATATATCTGAATGCATGGAATTTATCAGTCACTTCGATTCATCACCCAGCATTTAGTGTTTAGTGCACCGTTTTGACGATTTACTGCAATATGGTGTAAGACGTTTTAGTTTGAGCTTTGTACGGAAATGGATTCATCAAGTGGATAATATCTGTGTGCTTGTGCTGTCCTCATACACAGCAATCATTAATTTCATTGTGTTCTGTGTGTGTATGTGTCTGTACATGTGTGTTTGTGTATGTGTACATTGGTGTGTATTTATGTGTGTGACAGGCTGCCGAGTTCACAGCGGACCAGATTGAGGGTAAGTGACCACCAGAAGCATCGTTCCTTTCTCAAGCTCTCAAGCATTGCAGATACACTCAGGTGCCACGTGAGATGGTTTGTTCGAAACCCTCAGTGTCATACCAAGTGACATTTTTTTATTTGTTACCAGCAGGAGACAATATGCCCTTTGATCTTTCTCCATAGTTTCAGTCTACTTTGTCATTTTGTACTTGAAGCAAGGGGCTTTCAATGTTTTTCATACCAGTGAAACCCCCCAAAATAGACGCACATTTGCCCCCAGACCCTTTATAGTTGAAACCTGAGGTCAAATTAAAATGGGTAATGGGATGAATCGGGTCCAGAGGGAAGACCCAACGTAGAGGATGTCATTCCGAGGACTTGTCCAGTTGTCGAGGGTGAGGGGGGGGGGGGGGTTAGTTCTGGCTATTCTAAGCCGGCCCAGCCCTTGTCTTCCATGGCACAGTGGCCCCTTACACTGCGGAGGTGTTAATCCCCAGTCCAAGGTTTAAGATGCAGGCTCAGTGGCATCTCCTTACACAAGGAATCCAAACTTGGTGATCCCCCAGCACCACCACCACCAACCCTTTGTTCCCTGTTGAAAGACACGTCCCTTATACACATTGGCCCACGTTTGTCAAAAGGCATCTGGTTCTGCATCTGGGCCCCCTATATTGGACAAGATGAACTTTTGATGCTCATTTGAAAAAAATGTAAATATAGTAAATAGTAAATATTTTTTCCCCCATTGAATTTTGGAGTACATAATGCTATTTGTGCATGTAGGGATATTTTCAGTACGTTAATTGTAAGCTCATCTGGAAGTAACCAGCCATATACCCAGCTTGAAGTTTCAAATGGCTGCTGATCAGAGTAGCGTAACTCAGAATTACACCCTATCGTGATCGTTAGCAGTTTTTACACAAGTTAAATTCGGCAACTCTCTGAAACCAAAACCGAGAAACTGCTGTTTCGGCACACTCTGGTACATTTGTGCCGAAGACCTGAGCGGTAAGCCTGCGCCAGTGGAATGCAGGCAGGCTGTGCGGGAGGAGGTGTTGATTACTCCGCAGTCAGCATTCTTATGTTTAACTCGAGCGGGGCCACAGGGGCCATGCCTCTATATGGCCTGGATTACTTTCTCAGGGCGTATCAGTTGCCCCCGGCGTGGCACTAAATGCCACCCAAAGGCAAGTGAAGGCAGGGGGTGGGGGGCAGGTACAGCTGTTGCTGGTGTTCGGAAATCACATAAGAGCATTAATCTGTCGACAGATCACTTTCAGTTGGCTTCCTGGTAGGATTCATAGAAATAGCTAGCCCTTGTTCGGGGCCCCTCTCGCTACCTTTTTCTGCTCCGCTTGGATACAGCTGTCACTCCCGATTAGCTGGGGACAATGTGGCTTTCAGTGTCTTGATCCTCCAACGCAGATACCTGCCATACCTAACTAAGATCCCTCAAAGAAGTGGTATAGAAAACACAAGGGGGTGGTGCCAAAAAGAAAACATCGCTCTCATGTCAGTCATGAAAAAAGGACAATTTCATTTTCATGTTCAATAGAAGTGATGCATTATCTTTTAACATGTGCACTTGATGGACACCTTTATCCAAAGCACACCTTAACCCTGGCATTGCTACTTCTACCCATTGAGTTAGAGAGGACCAGGATTACAAATCGCATTTTTCCTCTTAAACTGTTTGGAATCGTAACAGTTTTTTTGCTGTATTTTAAGATGAACAAAGGCATATTTATGTCTGTACTTTGTAACTCAGTGTGCCCTCGTGTCTCTCCCCTCCTGTCCAGACTTCAAGGAGGCTTTTGGTCTCTTTGACAGAGTCGGTGACAGCCAGGTGGCCTTCTGCCAGGTGGCCGATATCATGCGCGCTCTGGGCCAGAACCCCACCAACAAGGACGTGAAGTTGATCCTGGGCAACCCATCCGCCGATGGTGAGCGTCCGCCGTGCGCACGGCTCAAAATGAACACACAAATCTTCACACACGGGCACAGCTTAAGAGATTAAACATTGGAATGACGATGGCGTAACTTTTGAGAGACACGTTTTTCATCGTGCTTCAAAATACCTCGCTCTTGATCTAACATCTGTGTGTGATTTTGGTGCCCTGGCAGACATGGCAAACAAGAGGATCAACTTTGAAGCTTTCCTGCCCATGCTCAAGACCGTTGATGGCCTCCCTAAGGGTACCGTAGATGACTACATTGAGGGTCTGCGCGTCTTCGACAAGGAGGGCAACGGCACAGTCATGGGCGCTGAGCTGCGCATCGTGCTGTCCACCCTGGGTGAGTCTGAAGTCCCCCCCCCACCAGGGTCAAATATAGACGTGCACAAATATACTTTGCTTAGCACGCGCAATGTGTGAGTGTGTGTGTGCACATGAGTGAAATGGAGAGTGTGTTCCTGACATGGCTCTTTGTGCACCTACAGGAGAGAAGATGACCGAGCACGAGATTGATGCCCTTATGATGGGCCAGGAGGACGAGAACGGCAGTGTGCACTATGAGGGTAAGCTTTCACTTCCTAATATGGCCATTTCCTGTCAGCTACAACGCTGTATGACAGACTCCGTACTTTTTTGTTGTCCTTTTGTTCAAGTATAAGAAAAAATAATCAAGGTCATTTTGTCAAAGGACTTAAGTTACCTACTGTCCTTTTGCCATCAATCACTTTCTAAGAGTAGGTGTCACATTGTCTTTCTCTTTCTCCAGCTTTCGTCAAGCACATCATGTCCGTGTAAGAGGCCAGCAGCGGGAGTGCTGAGGAAGCTGTAGCTCGTCTACAGATTGCCCGACAGTGTCAGGACATCCACACTGTTTCAAAAGACCAACCTAAGAAAGACAAGGACTATGTACAAGGGATGTTGAAGCCAACCCATCTTGTTGTTTATTTTGTTTTCTTTTCCATTTCGTCTCCAACCCTCCCCCTCCTCTCTCTGCACATCACCAACACCTCTCCGCTGTAGACCCCCTCGCTTGGCCTCTACTCCCCCCCCCCCCCCCCGGGGCGTGTCTCCACCCACCACATGGGGTGAGGAACGGGGGAGGAGGGGTGACCGCTCATCAAGTGAGGGTTGATCCCTCCCGTCCCACCGGCCACCTCATTCAGTCACGCCATCACTGGCCCAGCAACGCCAAAGGCGCTGGAGGATGAGCGTGGATGGGCCGCCAAACCTCTCCCCCTTCCCCGAAAAGTTTTATTTATTATCATCCATTTCAAAATAAACTTTTCCAAAAGTACATCCCATCTGGTTTGATTCTTGGTCTTTCATTGTCCTCATAACAATTGTATAATGTGATAAAAGCCAAAGTATACAGATAGTGAGGTTGAGGTATGAAATGTTGGTCTGTATAGTATAAAACAGTGAAATAGTGTAAGAGGTGTTAGTTGGACACTTTTATCCAGGGCGCCTTACACTACCATAAGTGTATACATTTTCACCATTGGTGGCCCCAATCCAATCCATTGAGTTAAGTTAGCAATTAGGTACGATGCAACATCCAGAAATACAGTAGCGTTGAGTGTCACGTGAATCAATGTAGTAGAGCAGCAGTGATTGCTGTCCCACTGTCATTGGTTAACTGAATAGACGGGGGGGGGGGTACTATAGTGGGGTAAGTTCGTTCCAGTGCGAGGAGGGGAGGTCCGTTTGCCTCCTGTAGTTAGTCAACTCTCTTCTGCGCTGTGCAGTCCAGTCTAAAAATATTTTACAATATCTTGCTATCATGAAATGAAATTGTGATGTCAATTTTTTCTTTTCAATTCTTTTCAATGCATATTGGGACTTAAATTGATTGGGATATTGTGTGACAATATATTATCCCATGCTGAGTTCAGATGAAGTCCCACTTTTTACTTTATCCAGCCATCAGAAGTTACAAGGAACAGTCTAGGAAATGGTTGGTTGAGACATATAGTTTTGTTTAGTAATATAAAAATGTTGTTCTACTGTATAACATTCGAGAAAGGATTGCTTGCAGTATTGATGTGGGATAGATGCAGATTAAATGATGCAAGATAGAGGACTTTTTACAACAGCTGCCACTGTACATCTAACCTGGGGCAGATGCATTCTGAATCAGAGCTTCAGAGACTGGAACAGTGGGGAGAGAACACACCCCTCTGGTGTGACGAGGAAGTGGATGTCACTGGGCCATTCTACCGAACTGGTGCAAACTGCATGTTTCATTGTCTCCCTCAATGAAACATGATCCTGCTGCCATTTGGGCTCAACTTTGAACCAGTTCTTCAGTTCCTGAGGGTGTACCATCCAAGGGTTCAAAAACTCTTCTTCATCAGTGATGGGCCAACTGTGCAGTATAGAGGCAAGAAACACTTTTACTTCATGAGCACTATTCCTTTCCAGATGGGTTTTACCGCTGTAAACTGGAGTTTCCTGGAAGCTGGTCATGGTAAAGGGCCCGCTGATGGTGTAGGAGCCACCACGGCAGATTCACAGGTACACCACAGGCACACAGCCTGGAAGAAATGTAGTGTCTCCTGAGCCACCAACCCCAGAAGATAGGAGCCATTCTACCTCAAACTCTGGGTGTTGAAGGGACACTCTCTGTCCAGTCGAGGATATCACCGAAGACCTTGTCGGAAAGTGGTGTATTGTCACATATGAAAATGATCCATATCCTGGAATCATTTGAAGACGTGGATGAAGGTGAGACACGTTCATTTTCTTCTCACATTTAAATATTTCAAAACATTGCATTACATTTCTATTCCATAACACTTGAATCATCTTTTGTAAGATTACCTGCCATGTCCTTTTACCCATTATTTGTCTTCAGGTGCCCGTGGAAGTCAAAGTCATGCACAACATTGGGCGAAACAAATTTTATTGGCCACGAATGGAGGACAAGATCTGGTACACGGTAGACAAGGTCATCACCTTAATCTGTCCACCTGAAAAAGTCACGAGTAGGCATATCCAAATCAACCCAGCAGTGTTCAAAGCAGAGTGTGAAAAGTTAAACTGTTGAATAGACTCCTGAGAAGCAAGGGAAAAAAGTATCCTCAAATGAATGTTTTATGCACACACACACACACACACACACACACACACACACACACACACACACACACACACACACACGTACAGTGGTTCTGCAGATTTATCTGAAAATGATTAACTCAAACGCAAAATATTGGTGACATTGTTCAACTGTTGCATCTCTGAGATGTAGAAATGGACAATCAAGTTAGGAAGTTAGAAGTTAGGAAGAAACAGAATGTGAAAAAATAAAACATGAAATAGTGGAATGGAGGTTAAATGTGTTCCTTGATTTACTGCCATTTTAGGCTGTAGATGGAATCCATTTTATTTGACATTGTTAAGTATGAGCGTTTTTGAACACTAAAATAATCCTTATAATTCTGTAAAAATAAAACTCAAAGTGATTCTGAAACAGTCTACATTGTAAGATGTTAGGTAGAAAAATCAATGTGTGTGCATACCTCTTCTCACTTGCACTCTCCTCAAGACAAACTATCCAATAGCACTTCAGTGAAGTGTAATCTGAAATCCAAGTACTGTTATGTGTTCTTTTCAGATATTTACTGTCAGATGTGTGTCTGCTATATGTGCTAGCTGCATATGTGCAACACACTTAAAATTTTGTCCAAAATGTAATTGTTATTGATTTACCTGTGATTTATTTTTTTAAATAAAACAGCAAAAAATATATTTACAAGGTAGATGTAAACAAAATCTTAACAGGTCAATATAGCCCTTCTTATTATATTATATTATATTATTGTGTTTCGGTAGTGACAAATTTTGGGAGAGGAAAAATATTCCAAAACTCTCTGAAAATACAATATGAGAATTAACTGTACAATTACTAGATATGTGTACCTTCGGTTTTATACAATGTACATACATACAAAGTTTGGGGGAAAAGACACATTTATTTCAAGAGGTTTCCAACTCTGACTTTGAACCAATTCTGTAGAATGGCCCCACTATTAACGCACCACAAACCTCCCGCGAGCAACGGCTGCTCCAATCCGCGTTCCATACGGACGTGACGCAGCCTGTGTATCCATACTCACGTGACGCAGCCTGTGTAGACACGTAAGGGAGTTTGGACTAAAGTACAAGTACGCACGCGTCAAAACTGTCAACACAACTCTGCCGGTGGACAGCGCATTCTAAGGACAGCGCTAATTGATTTAGGGCCGATCTGTGTAGCCGATCTGTCTCGTGATCGCGAGATTGAATTGTTGTTGAGAAAGGATGTCTATCCAAAGGACCGTCCAAAAGTGTTTTTTTTCTGGGCTGAAAAATGCTACACGCAACGGACAGGTGATCTCTGCACCAGTTGCCAGGTGAAGTTTGCAGCTTTATTTGATTTAATGTCCATATTTTTCTTATACCGTAATGATAGGCATAACTATGTGTTACACTTGTTTGATGAATGTTGCACTTTGGTGGAAAACAAAAACTTGATTGGACACGCGTTGTCATATGGGTCACATTCACCTTTGGCACAGTTTTTTTCGTAGTAAGTAAATCAGTAAAAGTAATTCAGTATCATAAAATACCTCTTAACATGTGTTATGTTTGTCAACCAAGTGTTCTAGTTACCAGCTACCCTTTAAAAATCAAAATCTATTTATACTAAATAAAGTTGTGCTATCAATAATTTTGATAAATAGATGGTCACAGTTGATACTCTTATTTTGGAATCAAACACAATTAGCTTGTCCATAAATGTCCATCATTATTTTAGTTGGTCAAGAGTGTGAAGAAGAAGCAACATTTCACAGACTGAAGTTCAAGTGATGGTCGGAGAAATTGGAAAAAAGAAAATATCTATTATGTGGAGGCCTGAGCTCTGGCGTTACAAAGAAGATAAAAATGTATAAAAGATAAAATACAAATGGAAACTGCAGCAGTAAATGTTAGTTCAGAGCCCCGGAGCCTGGATGAGGTTGTAAGGAAATGTGTGGGCCACTGGAGGAGGAGAGGGGACACCTAACACAAATGGAAAGTGGCGTACACACACTTTTTGTGCGTACACATTTACATCATTTATACATTTGGCCCCTGGTTAAATAAAAACCACGTAACCTTCCCTGGGTAAATAGTGGTTTCACAAAATAGATGAAAAAGGGAAGGGGCTAAACATTGAATTCCTCTACCTCCATTTTCCTCCCAGACTGCATGGCGAGCCCACCCCCCCAGCCCGTCCAGAGACCTCAAGCGCCAAGACCCTCATGGACATTGGGACACGCCGCATCTTCACCGAGGACAATGATCTCTTCAGACAGAGCGTCCGACGCTTCTTTCAAAAGGAAGTGGTGCCCTACCACGCGGAGTACGTAGGTCCACGGCTTTGTGTTGAGTTTGACTGTGCGTGAGTTATCCCTTCTCGCCACATCACCCCAACCCATTTTTCTCTATCCCAGGTGGGAGAAGGCAGGTCAGTTGAGCAGGGAGTTGTGGTTGAAGGCTGGGGAGCAGGGCCTGCTGGGAGTAATGACACCAGAGGAACATGGTGGCCTCGGAGGAGACCTACTGTCTGCTGCTGTCATTTGGGAAGAGCAGTGAGTATATGAAACATATCTGAGGTGGTGCACTGGCCTGCATAGTGTTTTTTTCAGATGAGACTAGTGTGAGATTTTCAATGTTGGTTTATGGAGAATGCACAGATGTAGCCATTGTGGAAGTCCCACCTTTTAATGCGCGCTTGCTAACTAACACTGCATTGTTGCTCCACCATCATGAGGTGCAAAGAATGGTGGCAAGTACTAGCAATTGTATTACAGTAAGTCTGTTTAGTTCTATATACAGATTGTGGCTTGTAGATAGAACTTGTAGGCTGTTCAAGTTGATTATGGTTGCAAGATAGCTGCAGGGTGATGGGACTTTTTTGATGGCTACCACAGTATGAAGACAGAAGCAGTAACCAAAAAAAAACAAAGCATAACTCACGCCATTTTCAACTTGGACCGTAAAAGCACCTAAAGCATGTATTTTCTGACAACTTTCACTATTTATTTTGCAATGCTTTAAACAGCAGCGGTGCATGTAGACAGGCAGCCACAGCCAAGAGTAAACAAGGAAGTGCTAAAGCAATGGCCAAGGTAGCATCAAAGCTGTAAGAGAAAGGCATGACTTGAGATCGTTTCGTCTACATCTTGTCACTGAAATGTCTCGTTACAGAGTGAGCAATCGGTATGAGAGACCAAGCTAAAAGGACAAAGGTGTAAAAAGGAAAACTTCTTTAATAAAGTTTAAAAAAAAAGTGATAACCAAAGTAAGTAAATCCTAACATAAGAAACTAGAAAAGGAAGCTACAAAAATTAGGGCTCAAACTCAAAGGAGGTCAACTAAGCAATAAAGAAACTAAAGCTTCAACACAACAGACCTCCCTTCCCAAATGACACACAAGGGTTATATATACACACATGGACTAGTCCTAGACAGACACAAGGGGAATTGAATAAAGTGTGTAAAATGTGAACACAAAAGACTGTAGTGTCCTTTTTTGGAAAATGTCTGAATGTAAAATGTCACCGCCACAGTTCAGAAGGACATGCTTTGGATGCTTTTTGCAGCGTCCATTGGCCCTGTAGGCAAGCAAGACAGAATTAGCTCTCTATTGAAGCACTTGGTGAGATTTTGGTCAGAATTGATTGGAATGATTGAAAAAGATGTGAAATTGGACCCAGTTCAAAAATGGCTGGAGTTATGCTTGGAAGTTCCATCCTTGGTGTTATGGCTACACTATATGGCCAAAAGTCAGTGGACACCCCTACTAATTGATGGAGGAGGGATAATGGTCTGGGGCTGTTTTTCAGGGTTTGGGCTTGGCCCCTTAGTTCCAGTGAAGGGTAATCTTAATGCTACAGGATATCAAGACATTTTAGCCAATTGGGCGCTTCCAACTTTGTGGCAACAGTTTGGTGAAGGCCCTTTGCTGTTCCAGCATGACTGAGCCCCTGTGCACAAAGCGAGGTCCATAAAGACATGGTTAGACGAGTTTGGTGTGGAGGAACTCGGTTGGCCTGCACAGAGCCCTGACCTCAACCCCATTGAACCTTTGGGAGGAATTAGAACGCCGATTGCGAGCCAGGCCTTCTCGTCCAACATCACTGCCTGACCTCGCAAATGCTCTTTTGGCTGAATGGGCACAAATTCCCACAGACACTCCAAAAGCTTGTGGAAAGCCTTCCCAGAAGAGTGGCGGCTGTTTTTGCCGCAATGGGGGGTCCAACTCCATATTAATGCCCATGGTTTTAAAATGGGATGTCCAGCAAGCTCATAGGTGTGATGGTCAGGTGTCCACTGACTTTTGGCCATATAGTGTATCTTCAAATCTGTTAAACTGGCCCTTTAATTTCTAATATACCAATGATGAATTTAATTACTACTGCGTACTCCTAGGGCACAATGAATACTGTGATCCCCACAGAAAGACACCTCCCGGGGGCCTCAGTGAGATGTCTGTTTAGAGGTAATAATGCTGCTGTTGGCTTTTTATGAGTTTTATGAGAGAAAATAACTTTTAAATGACCATTGATCTGACATCACTAAGTACTTTAGGTAGCATTTGTGCAGAGCAACGCACGCTTACAGGTCTGAGATTACCTGAAAGAATTGAAGAGACGATGCAATTTTCCAGTATCGTAGCAGGCTCGGTGTGTGTGTGTGTTCCAGGATGTATTGCAACTGCTCAGGCCCAGGTATCTCGCTGCACTCTGACATCGTCATGCCCTACATCCATAAGTATGGCACCAAGGAACAGATCAAACGATTCATCCCCCCGATGACTGCTGGGAAATGCATTGGTGCCATTGCAATGACAGAGCCAGGGGCGGGCAGGTGAGGGCTCCACGACCAAGCACCATGAACCCAGGCTCTTTTCACGTGACAGGAAATGCATTTTACATCTTTGCACCTTTTTTAATTTAACTCTGCTGAATAGTGCGTAATACGTATCATGGCTTATTACCCAAGAGTTAATATTGCTCTTGTAGAATAATGTAAAATTAATGTTGTAATGTGACAAGTAATGTCATAAATCTACATGCAATGCTCTTCACTCTATCTTCCCAGTGATCTCCAGGGTGTGAGGACGTACGCCAAGAGGGACGGCAGCGACTGGATCCTAAATGGTAACAAGGTACGTCACTTATAACACAATTAACCTATAGGTTCTCTGATACATGGGAGTGACGAACACCAGTTTGTACTCTTCTCCATCTCACGTCTTTAAGGTGTTCATCTCAAACGGTTGGTTGAATGACGTGGTGGTGGTTGTGGCCGTGACTGACCGTGAGGCGAAATCGGTGGCCCACGGCATCAGTCTGTTTCTGGTGGAGGACGGCACCAAGGGCTACCACAAAGGACGCAAGTTGGAGAAGATTGGCCTGAAGGCTCAGGTACTTGCACTAAGTGGCTTTGACATCAGATACTTTAGCAGTAAAAGTCCTCATGCCGTACTTGAAGAATATTGATGTGTGACTCATTATTTCTTTTGACTTGAACTTTTCCATTATATCCCTCTTTCTTCTTTAGGATACAGCTGAACTATTCTTTGAGGACGTGCGTCTCCCGGCTGACGCCCTCCTGGGAGAAGTCAACAAGGGCTTCTACTACCTGATGAATGAACTGCCTCAGGTAAGGAATATGGAATAAATGTTTAACATAGATAGATAGATAGATAGATAGAGATAGATAGATACTGTCTTTTTCTTGGTTATTTGGTGTTTTTGCTCATGCAATTTGATTGCAAACCTTGCTAGCTAACTGACCTTAATTGTTTTTTGCTTAGGAGCGTCTACTGATTGCTGACATGGCCATAGCGAGCAGTGAGTTCATGTTTGAGGAAACCAGGAACTATGTGTTGCAGAGGAAGGCTTTCGGCAAGACCATTGCTCACCTACAGGTCTGTATAGCACTGACCTATGTTTGTGGCATTTTTCCCTGCTTTGATACTGTCGTGGCAATTTATCAAAGAAGTCAATTGCCACTGAAAGTTGTTGCATACAGCTCAAACAGCCTTCAAGCATTTCTCTCCCCCTCCAAGAGTGAGCAGGATCTTTATACCTACAAGTTACACAAGCCCATTTAGAATACTATAATTACTAGAATAGACAAAACAGTATAGGGAGACAAATCACGTGGAGACACTCAGTGCTAGGCTTTCGGTCATCCTCTAGCATAAGTTAATTTAGGAGCTTTACATGAATCAAATACAGCATGGCATATATGTACTGCAACTACTACTACTGTTAACACGTGTACTACTAAAGTCATACAGTATATTAAAGTTTCCTTCCACATTCGCCCCTTTTGTCCTATCTAGGACAACATCGAAGTACTGTAAGACTTTATTCACAGGAGTTGCAAAAACCTTCAGTATCTGTGGAAATGAAAAACATGACAAGTATCACACTGGGTTTTAGGTAAGGCAATCATAGGCATCCCTTCACCTGCAAACGAAGGGTGCAAAGCACATACATGACAACTAGCATTTTTATTTGGGTTATGGTGCTTTGCTACTAGCTGAGCTAACCTTGTAAATATATTTTCCCCACTTCTATCAGGCTGAAGCCAGGACGACAAAATAGCACTGTTATTGTTAGCTAGCACATTTCGTATTTGTCTACGTCTGTGTTTTTGTCTAGCTACAATATCTGAAGGTTTAGTTTGCTCAGATGACATAACACCTGCATCTGCAATAACAACAGGAACTGGCACAGTGAGAACATCAATGCATATCACAGTCAAATAGTTGTGGCCACAGCATGAAAAGGAATACAGACCAGAGTCATATTTTGTCAAAGAAAATACCCCTGTAGTCAAGTTAGCTCTTACTCTATTCTCAAACCCTTTAGACGTCTGCAGGGATGATTTGCTGCTTCGACTATCATACCTTACTAACATCGTACCATTCACTGTCCGGGTAAAGTCAGGCAGGTTCCCATCATTGTGCCACTTCATTTTGGGATTCAGAGTGACGTTTGATCCTTCAGTCATGGATGGTAAAATGAGTTCTCATGTCCCAGTCACTATGAAGGATGTCAGAGTGGGTGTCATCATTTACCCACACACTGGTGTCTTCTGTCTTTGTAATTGGTCCTTCAAAGACCTCCAGTATGGATACGGATGCGTACACTCTTAGCGTACGCCATCCTGGACTCCATCTTCTTTCCTCTTGACGTCGATCATCTTGGGCAATCTCGCCGGCGGGCATCTCTCTCCTGGGGCTGGTGCTCTCTTGCAGTGCGACGCGTGGATCCAGGTGGGTCGTCCTTCACACCTCACTGCGGTCGGAGTAGTCAGCAACACCTGGAATGGTCCTGTCCAACTGGGCTGCAGACACGACTTCCTCTTGAAGACCTTCACGTAGACCCAATCTCCTGGAGACAACATGTGGCACAGGTTCTCAGGTCTCAGCTAGCTGTGCTGCTCTCACCTGTGGATGAAGCCTTTTGACAGCAGAACACAAAGCTTTGCAATAGGTTAGTATTTCATCTTCTTTCAGCAAAGCTTCCACCTGCGCGAGAGGAGGCAATAGTGTTAGTGGTGTCGACATTGGTCTCCCCATCTGTATTTCATGGGGTAACAAACCTGTACTCCGATTTGGAGTATTTCTCCAGTATTTCTGTGTCTGCACACAATTTGGCCAGTTTGTTCTTTAGCACTCCGTTCTGCGCTTTGCTGATGATACGGGGTGTGGAAATGCAGAGTACATCCTAAAGCCTTAGAGAGGTTCTGCATTATTGACGCTGTGAAGTGTGTTCCCCTGTCACTATTTACACTGGCACATACTCAAGTTGATTAGAGCTTTCCCTGGGTTGTGTTGCTGACATGTCACACATCTTTTACAATAGTCCTCAGCTACTACTGCAAAACCTGGAGCATACCAGTCTCGAAAAATCATTTCAATCATCCCCCCTTTGTCATGCCATGAGTCATACGAGCAAAACATGAAAACAAACATTAGGGAGCCACTGCACGTCCATCAAAATGACGCCACAGCTGGCCATCAAACACACAACCACGACGAGACCACATCTGTTTCTCCTTATCATCATTCAGAGAGGGAAGTGAATCCGGTGGTGTCTGTACACGGGACAGGGACATATGGACCTGATGCTGCTGCATCAGCCCTGTCATTACCTTTCGAAATCTCATCAGTACCACTTGTGTGTGTGCTTCACATTTGACTATAGCAATCTTTGATGGAAGAAGAATGGCTGATAGCCAAAGGCATATCTCGAGTCAGTGTAAATTGTCACTGATTTACCGGTAGCCAAAATACAGGCACGGGTCAGAACAAAACAGTTCAGCCTGTTGCTGAGCAGTGTTCTGGCAATTTACCTGCTTCTCATCAGTGGAAGTGAAATCATAAAACGCGGTACACTGATGTGTAGTAACCCATCTTCTATTTTTAGTAAGCCACTGCTCTATGTCTGATACTGCGGATGTTAAACTTTGTCTGGCCAGCTTTCCACCGATACACTGTCTGGCTCTGAAATATGTCGCAACATGCTAGAAACGTGTTCAGACCAGTTTGGGGGCAAGAATAACAAGTGTTAGGGTCGGTGTTTGACCAATTGCCAGACCTTCTGAATTTTCCTCTCCCTCTTGCTTGTCCAGACAATTTGAAAACCCCCTTGCTGAGGTGGTACCGGTTCTAACTCCCAATGTCATTGCCACCTATGCTAAAAGATTGTCCTGTGACACCAGTGACATTGCCATTTTTGACATTAATCTGTGTCCTCTTTCTGAGTTCCCTTCAGAACTCCCTGCCAATACACATGCTCCGCCGCTGCTAGCACTGTCGCCATGGTCTGTCCGTCCCAAATATGAGCTTTACCTGCTGCTCCAGTTCTGGAGTTAAGCCATTCACAAATACCGAGACCATAGGAGGACCTCTTTTCTCCTCCGAAAGCCCTGAATGTTCGTCAAACATCTGTCAACCTACATTTATAATCAGTTACAGATTCTCCCATAAGCCAGAATCTTACTCCAATCTACTCTAACTGGGTGTTGTTCTCTCAAAGCTCTTCTTAAGTTCTCCCACTCTGTTGTTGGGTCTTCGGCCCATGCACGCTCTGGTAATCTTGCTTTTGCTCTCACATCAGGCCAGTCATTCCCTAGAGTTGCCGTTAACAATTGCCTCATGTCTCCCGGTGTCTGGGGAGTAACATTCTTTGATTGTGTTTAGCTTTTCAATGAACTTCTCTGTGTGGTCCTTTACACTTGGAAAGGTGGCACATATTGCAGCTAATTCATATGGCGACCATAGTCTGTACACCTCAACTGCTCCCTGTGGACCCACATCACTACTCTCATGGGCATAGACAGCTGTGGGCCTTTTCTCTCACCCACTCTATCTGAACTATTTGATGGAATTGCTTTCCCTACTCCTTTTAGAGCATTCTCCTGATTCTGCTAGTTGTCCACACTTATCATCCTCTGAACTATCTACTATCTCTCTTCTCTCTCTCTCTGCCACAGAGCAATCATTGCCAACTCATGCTTCCCTGTTCATTTTTTCTGATTTGTCAACATTTCTTCTAGGCTATCCAACACATCTCCCCTAAAGGAACCTTACTCAGGGAACGACAGAGGGCTCGGTAATGTAAGCTTAGCCCATCTCTTCACAAAGTCACCTGCCTGTGGATTATATGTTTTACACATGTAACTCGCTAGACTCCTTACCGGCCAGTCCTCAGTCCTTACATTTACTGGTACTACTTCCTATTTTGTATCGCAAACAAGCAAGTGAACAACAAGGCAAGCAATCAAGCCACTTATAAAACAGCTAACATACATCTACATCACACGCCATTCCAGCCATTCACACGCTCCAATCAGACAAGCAAGCATGGGATCCCAGATATATACACACAAGTAACAGTATACAGGCACAACACACAATGTCTCACCATGACCAATTCCAATTGATAACCTTCTAGACAATCTTGTTAAGGTCTGAAAAATTTCAGAGAATTTACTATGTCAATTTGCAAAGAATTTATTATGTCCGGACATCTATCACAGCGCTTTTCTCTAGCAGAGCAGGGCCTTTTAACCCTCGCCTCTCTAGTACAGACGGGACTCTAACCCTCTGTTTCTTCTCAGACAGGACTCTAACCCTCTGTCTTTCTTCTCAGACAAGACTCTAACCCTCTGTTTCTTCTCAGACAGGACTCTAACCCTCTGTCTTTTTTGTCAGACAAGACTCTAACCCTCTGTTTCTTCTCAGACAGGACTCTAACCCTCTGTCTTTTTTGTCAGACAAGACTCTAACCCTCTGTTTCTTCTCAGACAGGTCTCAAACCTTCTGTTTATTCTCAGACAGGTCTCACATAGTATTCCAGCCCCAATTTATTTACACTGTACCCAATGCCCCCAAGCTAAGTGTTGTGCTGTTCTGTTCTATTTACTGTTGTACTCTTAACTCTTAAAATTATTAACTACTATGTATGTCCACTGTTTTCAGTGCTGGCCCTGCAGTCTGAATTTCCCTAAGGACAATAAATGGCATTGTATTGTATTTACCCCTCAGACTGTGCAGCACAAGCTAGCGGAGCTGAAAACTGAGATATGTGTGGGCCGAGCCTTCGTAGATAGCTGCCTTCAGCTCCATGCTGTGAAACGCCTGGACTCCTCCACTGCCTCCATGGCCAAGTTCTGGTGAGGACACAGTGATGCCTTGTCTCCTAATTGACCTGCCAGTCTTCAAACTACACTGAATAGAATATGTAGGCGCGACACGTAGCATTTTTAAATATCAATATATCGTTGGCAAATTAGCGATACCTTGGTATAATTACCGTAAACAAATTAGACCATGGTTGAGATGACAGGTAGCCTCGATCACTCATTCCACTTTCTGCCATTGTGAGAGACTCAATATCTCAAAATACCAATATCTTAAAATGAATGTGGTAATGATTTATTGATCTTTGAATTGATTGAATGTTCATGGATTCATATAGGGGTTCAGTGGCTCCCTCAAGTACTGTTTGACACAGGAATCAAACCTCTGACCTTTCAGTTACAGGACACTCTCTTAACCCTAGGGTCACCATGTGCCTTGTTGTTTTGTTCTTCCCAGGGCATCGGACCTCCAGAACAAGGTGGCCACTGAGGGCCTCCAGCTCCATGGAGGCTGGGGCTACATGTGGGAATACCCCATTGCTAAGTAAGTGGCACACAGCCTGGGTAAGGGGGACGAGGGAATGGGTGGTGATTGAGAGGATCGCAGGGCATTGTTTTGTGTTCCACAGCCTGTCCACAACTACATAAACTTGACAGTCTCTCTGTTTTTCTGTACACCCCCCACCCCCCTACCTCTCAGGGCATTTGTGGACTCCCGTGTTCAGTCCATCTATGGAGGCACCAATGAGATTATGAAAGAGCTGATCGCCCGCAACATCGTTGCACAGATGTGAGAAATCTGAACCTTTTTCATGGTGGAGGGGCACTGGGGAATGGTTTGCACAGACCTTTTTCCCCAAACAGGTCTTGAAAGTCTGGAAAAGTATGGAACAAATAAAACAAATAAAATGTTTAATGGTTATGTGTGTTTTGGGGTTCTAACTGAAAAGAATGGAAGGACGTTGCAGTACCTTCATGGAGTTTTATAGCATATGGCAGCATGCTTACACCAATCATGTCTCTGAACCCTTGTAGACCTATTTTCAGGGGTGTGTGTGTGTGTGTGTGTGTGTGTGTGTGTGTGTGTGTGTGAATTCTTGTATTTCTATATTTTTGAGGATCCAATGGATAGAAGGAAAGAAAAAAATTTCTGGTCCGCACTTTAAGGGGTGAGTCTAATGTTAGGATTTGGGTTTAGGGTTAAGGTTTGGATTAGGATTAGGTTTACTTTAGGCCAAGTGTTACGATTAAGGTTAGTTTAGGGTTAGGACTTGGCTTTGGGGTTATGGTTTAGGGAATAAATGTAGGTCCTCACAATTCTAGTAATACTTGTAAAACATAGTAAATACCTGTATGCACTATGAACACTATATCCTGCATTGCTCTATTTCTGCCAGTAGGTGGCAGTGAATGCATGGACAAAGCTCAGGGGCAAATAACCAGGTTTGAGGTTTCATCAATTCAGTTCCTTTGCAGCACATATAGGAGCTAGCTATGAGGTGACTCCTGCTTATATGGAGTGATTGCAGGGGTGGATGCATCTTTACACTGTTTTTGCCCTGTACCTCTGTTTGCAGCCTTGTCTCTCGTGATTGCTAATACAGTCTCTGAGCCACACCTTTTTCCCTAGACCTACATGCTGCCCGTGCTATTTCTACTGCCATCCCCTCTCCTAGCCTGCCTGGGTAGGTATAACACCAAATCTCTGATCACTGCCAATATAAGCTGCTCTACATTTGCAGCATGATGGGAGTGAAGTGGAATAGCACTGCGGACACATAACAATAAATAGACACCAAACAACACATGACTGATCTCACTTTGTAGTGCAAAATGAGTCACAGTATCCATTAAGAGGCTGGATACTGTTATCTTAGTGTTACCCCACTATAATGTTGAAAAATGACATTTGATTCCATTTCATTCCCATGCATTTGAAGTGTTTCAATTGATCAACACATGGGTTTCACCAAGCATTGATCCATGCACTCAATGAATTCATAGACTGTGCTCTTGGGATGCCCACAGGCCTCTTTGCCTCTTGCATCTGGCATATGTGCCTGTTATCTTATAGGCATAGAGCAAACCAGTCTGACCCCTCTGATGCTCAAATTCCCCCCCAAACAGAAAACCCACAACTGTGCCAGTTTTGGCACAGAGGAGGCGGGTACAGACGGCAAACCCCCCCGGGGGGGAAAGAGAAGTGCAGCTGCTGTTCTCCGTTCCATCTTTTTACCCTTTCCCTCCCTCTCTGCTTTGCTATCATAAACCCTCTCGTCTCCCTCGTTCTCCTCCTTCCTTTCCTCCCTCCACTGTCTTCTCCCTCCCCCTCCTTTCCCTGCCCCTCCCTCCCACTCTCTCGTTGGCTGCACACATCCACATTATTCCCCTTCGCTCTCCTCTCGTTTTCTCTCCCATGTCTCCTCAGCAACAGCCACACCCTGGCGCTTTTAGCACTGCACTCAGTCATTATCACTGCGGACAGAGTACTTTCCCTATACAGCAATACAGCCCCTCATGGTGTGGAAATCCAGAAGCCCCTTCAAAAAATATGTCACATTTCAACTGGTTGGCACCTGCTGGGTGTGCACTTTGTTTTTATGTGTGTGTGACAAGTATGTGTGAATATTTATGTGTGTGTGTGTGTGTGCGCGCACACAGGTGCATGTGTGTACTGCATATATGCACACTATAATAGGGCACACACACACACTACTCTATTCAGCCCTTTGATATCATGAGCATTACGACCACATTCTCATGCGCCTATACTGCTGTTATTACGGTAGCTTAATTTGCTATGGGAGGGATCAGAGGGCCCCATACCGCTCTCATTGTCACCGGAGCTCCCTTCACACACACAAGGGTATTAGTGCCGCTCAGCAGCCTAAAGCACCAGGTAAGATCTGAAGCACGCCTGTTTACTTTTTTATAATTTTTATTGGGACAAGCTCGATAAATTGTCTGATCTGCACGGGTTTAGACTCGGCCGTCTCAATCAACATCGGCAATTGTAAAAGTTTCTTTAAAAAAAGAAAAAAAGAAAAAGGATTTCCAGTCGAAGTGTATGTTGTTGACAATACTGTCCCACTAATCCTCAACTGGCTGTGTGTGCGTTTCTGTGTTGAAGCGCAGTAATGCTTTTGAAATAAGGGAAATAAAGAAGTTGGATCGAGTGAGGATTTCGAGAGACGGTCTAGAACTATGACTTTGCATTTCAAGATAGCTTTGTGGCCGGCGTTAACGGTTTTTTTTTTGTGCGCGAGATCATTTTTGTTAACGGTTTTATTTGCCCTTTTTTGACGCTCTTTTATGTGTGCCGGTGCGCCTCTCCGCTGCAGCATGCTGCGCCTTTTGTTCTGGTCCACGCCTGTATGGTGCTGAAACCGGCACGGCTCCCAGCCATCTACTGCAGTAGACCCAGACTAGCGTGACCTGCAATGAAAATCAGTCAACATAATATTAATATCACCGTGTCTGCACACGGATTATAGTCGTGGTCATTTCAGCGCAGACATATTGCCTTGCCCATTGGCTTGTCTTGGGGAGTAGCCCAGCCTTGCTGTCTGTCACTGCTAGTTGCCCTTGCTGTCATTGCCACCTTGCATCCATCAAGTAGCATTGCTGAGGTTGCGTGGCCATGCATTATTAATATCAATATCATCTCAAAACCTTTATTAGTGGTGGTGAAGGGATGAATTATTTTCTGTGAATTGTTCAATTATGACAACAAAGAAGCTTTTATTGTGAATTCATAAAATGTAATCCCATGGTTCGCCATCTTTTGGGATGTTTGAATGCATGCATGCCGCCATTTTTTTTCATATTCAGCCATAGATAGTGATCTAGAAATGTCCAGGGTTCCATTAACTCTGGGCTTTGAGTGCAGGCTCCTTTCAATGTCGTCTCAGGCTTAACACGTTGATGGGAAGCAGGGACCTTTGGTTTCCCATGTCTGGATGTGAAAATATCACTTTTTTTCAAAAGATTGAAGCCGAAAAGGAATTAATGCTCACGTGAAACATTCCTCCCAATGATTGTATTTACACATTCCGATCGATATCTCTTAAGGCCCTGGCTATGGACAAGGCATGTGATGAAAACGCTTCATCTTCACACACTAATGTTCTTGGATTTTGAGTAAAATCTCCAGGCCACATGTGGGTTTGCATTGGATCAGATGAAGTTTACATTACCCAGAGAGATATTTCCACTGAGAACAAGTGTGGTTGATCGTACAGGGGTGTGTGCACAATTGTAATCGCCAAGTACAATAAATGTACAGGAATTTGTTTTAGTGGCATTGGTGCAGAGAACATGTATCAATTTAAAGGGTTTCACAATGCATACTGACACCTATAGTACAGTTATGACAGTCAGTGTCCAAAAACGATGTTTTGCCTCACCTGCCAAGGGCTGATAAACCAATTTTTACAGGCCAAAAAAACTTTTCACATAGAAAAAAGTAGGAAAAAATAATTGTAATGCTATTTTGTGTATAGAATCAGTTGTAAAGCATCATGAACTGCAACAGAACGCAATATAACAATATATAACATTCAAATGTTACCGGCCAGTGTGGCAGGTGACACTTATTGGTTTATCAGCCAAAGAAAAAGTTTACTGGCATTTGGCACTTGGTGGGTATTACTCCATTGTATACATGTATGTATATAATTCACCGCGGCTGCCAGGCACACCATCAACCGGAAAGATTAATTCCGTGGTCCAGCTTCTCTCCCCATTTAGACTCAGATTAGATGTTTCTTGGCTGGGGCCAAATAGAGTTTGACAAAGTGCATTAGGAGCACTTCTCCTGTAAGGACACACCTCTATCAGGCCAAGACTGGGGGTGACATGGAGAAATCACGACACAAGAGGGTTGAGTATGTGTGTGTGGTCGTTATCAAAATTTAATTCCAGTGTAGTCCCTGTGTGTGTGTGTATATAGATAGATAAGATACTTTATTGATCCCCGGGGGAAATTCTTGGGTTGCAGCAGCAGCAACATTAGCAAAGAATGCACAAAATACAAAGACAAGGTACAAAAAACAAAGACCTAAAAAACAAAATACTAAAAAAAACAACTACTTCTAAATCTGCAGAGCGAATGAATGGATGGTACATGTATATGTGTCTGTCTGTGCAAAGATCCACGCATTGAGGCCCTGGTTGCTTTTCCAACCACCGGGAAACCCAATCCCTCTCTTGCACCGTGCGGGAACGTTAAGTATATTTCCCAATGTCAATTCTGGTTAGGAGCACTGACAAATTCCAGAAACCACAGAACCACTCTGCGCTCCGCTGGAATTAAGACATGCCGTCTTGGCTGGTGATTCTTTGGGGGGGGGGGGGGTATTTAAATCCTTTTTCATGGGAAGGAATTGGATTGGAACAATGTTTGGAGTAAAGCTCAGTTCCTAGGTGTGTTTGCGGGTTGATGTGAATGGATTTGACGTCGTTTTTCGTTGTTTGTGTGTTGAGTGTGTTTGGTCAATGCGCCATGATGGATTGTGGGTTTTGTTAGTGCTCAAGGGAGGCTGTGGATCTCCGCCACGTGCAGACAAAAAAGTGCCCTGGTTTTGTGTAACCGAAGTAGGTGAACGCAGTGTGGTCTAGTGCCGTAGCTGCAGGTGTTGAGGGCTCTGGGTGCGTCTTTGTCTTCTGCTGCTCTTCCCGTCGGAGGCTTTCCGTCTACAGGTGCCTAATGGGAGCTGGCAGCACTGTGCTTTAGTATGTGATTAAGTCTTGACTGTGAGAGGAACCTAATCTAATTCACATATGTCGGAGGGACCAGCCGGCCTGCTGACCTGCATGTGGAACAGACACACTCACTGACACACACACACTTCTTCATAAGAGCACTGCTTCTCTGCATACTAGAGTCACAAGGTAACTGGATTTTTTTGTTAGACATAAAGAAATAAAATTATTGATTAGAAATAAATTGGTGAATTGGAAGACAGATTTGATGTCACTTGATGGAATGGTCAAGGCTTATAGGACCAGTATCGTTGTGCCGTGACCCTACCCTACAATCAGCCATTTTCTCAGATTGGTAGACAATCAATGGTAGACAATGTCTTGCGCAAGGGCACGAATGCAGTCATCTGCCATCCACGTCATGTGTGACATAATACTTAACGGCCAAAGTACAATTCCAAAATACTGAGGATGGAGGATGGGTAAAGATCCCAGAGGTTTACTTGCCAACGAGAGGATGCAATCGCATGGAGACTTGATGAGAACAAATGGGAAGCCCCAAGGTTCATTGCAAGAACGCTGCATCACGTCCAAACAGTATATAGTAGAGAGTTGGGCTGACACTGCTGAAAAAATGAACACCAGTGTGTCTTAAGTGATCGTGATGTCAAGCAACACAGCCCATCTCAAACTGTAAAGATGCTTCTCTGTGCTCGCTTTCTTGAAAAGTTCACAATTCGGGAAGAACTTTCTGCACAAGGACTCAAATATCGACTTCTTGGATTTGATAAACACTCATTGTTTGTCGCCAAGATCCAACCTGTGACCTCCTCTCCATTTCAGGACGGGGTTCTAACCGCTCGTCCACCCTGCTGCCCTTGTACCAGGGCTCCATCTACGGCTGACTAGCAGCCAGTCTCCCAAACCAGCCCTGACAGCCAGTGTCACATTGCATTCCTCATGGACGATGCCCCTCGACAGAGAAGCATTCAGGGCGTTCTTACACTCTTACAGCAAACGCCCTCAAATATCGACATCTGCAAAATACATTTTCCTGCTGCTCCTCTGATCTTGTGTTGTAACCATGTCAGCTAATCCACAAGTTGAGAGCAATGCGAAGGCAGATTGCACAGAGGTTTGTGAGGTTGTGTAACAGTGGCATTGAGCGAGAATGAGTAGGAAAGAAGAGTTCTCTGGCATTAGTACTGAGAGACTAGAATAAAACACGCCCACCACAGCAGCTCAAGTTTGCACAGGTTGACTGAAATACAACACATCCACTCCTGGTGATCCATGTGCCTCAAAGTTATTTTCCTTCTCTAAAATGCTTTCTTTATTCTGAGCAGAGATATTTGGACAAGTGCCCAACAACATTTCTAAGAAAAGTTGTGTTCACTGTTCAATGTTCACACATTGCTATTTATGTACAGGAAGTTTATGCATCTGTGTCTTAGCTAGGTTATGACACACTCCAGCTTTATCATACTGTTTGAGATTTTGCACCCCCTAATTGGTACAGAAGAATGCAGCCAACTGGACTGTTGACATATACTGGATAATGTTATGGTGTTTCCTGTATATGTGCTATATGTGGGTCCCAGCCGGGTCCCGCATCTGCTTTAATTTTAGCAAAGCGTGAAAACTTGGCCGGCCTTTTGCAGGCTTTGCTATACTGTAAGAAAAGTTCATTTTCACACGTAATCTGACTTCAATTCAACTTTATTATCATTCCACCCTGAACAAGTGCACAGTGAACACACAAAAACATATTTTCTTGGAGTCAAGGCACATGCACTGGTGCATCAAATCAAGAATTAATCTGATCTTCAAGAACTAATCTGTCTTGAGTCCTAGCAGCTTTATTTTACAAGTGAGATTTTTGATTGTTTTCTTTGGTTCTTTCTTTTTTGAAAATGCATTGAAAAAGTGAAATTCTCTCATCCCAATTAACAGATGTGTCTCAGTGTTCGAAGAAAGAATTCAGGAGAAATGACTAAATGACTTGTTAAGATGGGTATTTATTTGCAGTGAAGTGATGCGGGAGGCTGGGCTTGTTTTGTCTAACCCTGACCTGGGCCAGCGGTGGGAAGAAACCACTAATGAGCCTTAGCTTCACCCTGGATTGGGCCAGGGCCCTCCTGTTAGCCTAGCGTAGCGGCTAACCTACATAGCCCCAAGCCTTTATGGTTTCCAGATGTGCAGTGCTAAACAACTAGCATGTTTTTTCCCTCTCTTTTTGCAAACAGTGCACAGGCAGCGGTTAATACATTTGGGTGAAACGTACTGGAGGGCTGCTTGGAGGAATGAATGAGCCTCATTGTTGGAAGTCCATGTATTGTTAGAACATACGGCAGCTCTATCAGGTTTCTCCATGTTTATATGTAAGGTTTTTTTTTCTCCTTTTACATGTGAACGTGAGTGTGTTTTTCACTTGACCCATTAAGGGGAAAGGGTTGGAACGAAATGTCATGGAAATAAGTCTCCAAGGATTTAGGGCAAAATTGCTTCTCAGTGCCTGAAGCTTCCTATAAACCAAAGCAGAACATGTCTCATCTGTATTAGTGTCCATGTGCACATGTGCATGTCTATGTGTGCACGTGTGTGGTTGCTTGTGAATCTATGCATCTGTGTGGCTGTCTGTGTCTGTCAGGGCCTGACAGTGTCTGTCTGTTTGGGTGGATGGAAACCCCCAATTCATAGGAACTTCACACAGAGCCGCTCTGTAAAGCCAGTGTGAAACATAGGAACAGATGGGGGGGGGGGGGGGGGGGTATTAATTCATACATGGTACATTACTTTCCTATGAGTCCATTTTTCAACAAGGCTGCAGCAACATAGCAGCTGAATGTGTGGAGCGGACCCTCCTGGCCAGCGTCCAGCGGGGCTTTTGCTGTGTCCGCCACTGAATTTGTCTGAAGAGGGACTTAACAAGCAAATCTAAGAACATCCTCTCCCACACATGTAACAGACAGTTCAAGGGACGGGAAGACGGACAAACTTGCAGGCATATAGTGGAGAGTAAATCCATAAACTCAGTTAACCTACCTTTTTGGGTTGACAAAAATCAGAAAGGCTATTTTGAGAAAAAAATAGTGTAAATTAATTGTTTTTTAGTGTATATATTGATGTTGTTTTTTACCTTATATGATAAGAAATTGTAAACAAATAATTGTACTTTTTAAAAAAAAGAATAAAACAAAAAAACATAATGAATAGTGAACTTCAGCTTCTGATTTTCTGTGGAAACCAACATCCATGCATCCTACTGTATGCAGACACTTCTTACTGCCCCCATACTGCACTGTAAGGGCTCTCTCATTCACTTGTGCGTCTTCCCACCACTACTGTCTGTGTTGTGTTGAAGTGTTGACTGTGCCTACAGCCCCATTGGGACCATCAAGGGCCCCCCTCACCACGGCAACCCCTGCCATGGAAACCAGCCCCTCAAAGGAATGACCCCTTTGAGTACCCGTCTACAGGCCCTCTGTGTCTTTCTCTCTTTCCTCTGTAGTAAGAGGATACAGGCAGTGGCCTAGAATACGCCACATACGGTTGTTTTCACACGTCTTCTTCTCTTCTTTCGCTTTTCTTTCCCTTCTTTTCTTCTTTTCTCTCCTCCCCTTTCCCTCCTACTGTCTTGTTGTGCATTTATTTCCTTTCCTTTTTTGTTTTCTCCTTTCCTCTCATCTCTTCTCTACTCCTGTCCTCTCTCGTCCACTTATTTCCTTTCCTTTACGTCCACTTCTTTTCTTTCCTTTTTTTCCATCTCCTCCCCTCCTTTCTTCTCCTTGATACATTCATGTTACAAAAGATAATTAACCCAGGAATCCCCCGAACTGGACAAATCCTTTCACCCTGAGGTGCACTGCTCTCCTCTAATTGGTGTTACCATGGTGATTGTTGTCTATGCTGAGCAGTATCACCCTAATACATACACAGTGGTCCATAGGGTGGGGTGGGGATAAGGTTTAGGGGAGGGACCGACATCGGGGGAAACTGTTTGTTTCCATGTCACATTTATTCCTCTTCAACTTGGTGCCAGCCATTAGCAGCATTATAGAGACCAGCCATGTTAGGTCAAAGGCACGCAGAAACACAAATAGCACAGATCAATGGGGATAGCTCTGAGCTAAGAAAGTGCGGCCTTGACTACTTGTGATGGCTGTGTGGCAGTGTGAGACACTGAACGTGAATGACAGGGCATCTTCCAGGCACTGTCTGGTGGAAGAAAGGGGAGGGGGCGGGGCTTGAATGCGCGACGTCACCTCGTTAAATCAAGAGCCGTAAATCCCAGGAGAAAAAAAGGGAGACATTAGCTTTTATTTTGGAGCATCTCGTGTTCTTTCAACAGATGTGCTGTGTGTGTGAATCGCCTCTGGAGACGGAGAGCATTGTTCTCTGCCACAATAAGCATTGTAAAGGTGGGGTTTTCTTGAGGAGAGACTTGTGTTTCTGCGTGCCATTCACCCAATATGGCTCGACTTTCTCAAGCTGGTAATGGTTGGCACCAATCTGAAGAACTTGAGCTCTCAGGCCGTGTGTGTGTGAGCGTGCATGCGTGCGTGCGTGAAATTGCAGGATTAGGAACTAGAATTTGTTTTCTTTCATATTGTTTCATTTTTGTTAGCGCAAATTTGAAAAAAAATGTAGAAAAAAGAGAGCAGACATGCTGCAAATCCACGCAATGTATCATTTCTAAACAACTAGAGTCTCAGTTTCCTCATAAACCTCTACATTCTCTGTCCTTTTGTACAGGTTTTTATAGAGTGGTGCAGAATACAACACGCTTGGCTATACGCTCCCTGCAGTTTCTGGGTCTCTTAGGAACAGCAAACCTGTCTTCTGTATTTTACCTCCGCATTTAAACCGTCTGATATTTTCTACAGGGGAGTCTGAGAGCCAATATTTATAACAGCGGGGAATGCTGTAGTGCTCAGATTGCAATGAGAAAAACTCAATGACATGATGTTGTAGGTTGTTTTTGCCTCGCCTCTTGTCCTTTTCTTGTTATTTTCATTGTGGGTAAAAGACATTGGACAGGCGTAAGTCGGTTCCTTAACCAGGAAGCGCAGCAAGTATCGTTTGAGGAACGTTTGACGGCAAATAGTAGAAAGGCACGGGTTCTTCTGCAGCTCATTGTTAATACCATGCCATGTAGCTAAGTCCTAACATGACAGACTTGAAACTTCAAAGCCGTTCGGTATGTGTCCTGATGTTATCTCCGTAGCTGTCATGTCTACGGAGAAGTCTGGCGCGAGGCCCGATTGCCATCTCCTCAAGCGGGCATCATCCGCCGACAGCTATATACGTGCAGGCTTGTATTTTGCTTTCGCGAGTTGAAATCAAACTTGTGAAATGCACCGAAATGCGTTTAACAAACAAAACTGCTTAGCACATGTTCGAGGGCGAATCTCTATAATTAGTTGTTGCAAAATCATGGCTGTTTAAAGCCACCAGCTTTTCCCAGTTCTTTTGTTGACGCACCGCGGGTTGCCAATTATTGATTTTGTCTCTCCCGAGCCTTCTTTTCCTCAGCTCACCTAATGCCCTGTGGGGAAACGGGAGGGAGAGGGAGACCCCCCCTGTGGATCCGCATGCCCACATTCAGATGCTAATCCCTCACCATCTGCTTTGTGGCTCAGGAGGAGGCTGCACATGACGCCTCCCCATCCCTTCTTCTCGCTATGGGGTAAGGGAGAAAAACCCCAAAGCCCCTCACACCCTAAGGCCCTGCCAGACGAGGCGCTCCTCTCCACCCTTCACCCCACTGTCACCTTCCACTGTCACACCGGGGTCATTCATAGACGTTGGAAAGAAAGAGTTAAAGAAGTTAACCCCTCTATCCCAGTTCAATGAACCCTAGTATAATATACCTCTTTTTTCAGCATGATATGACGCAATGGCCGGTCAAATCTGCTTCCGGGCAAACTAGTTAATCACTCTGGGTGCACTGCAGTGGGCAGCCTCTTAGCTGATCAAATGAAGCAGACGTGATTTACACGATAACTTCAGAACTGTTTGAGCTAACAGAGCAAAGAGTTTTTGCTCCCACTCTTTTGAGTGGGTACGCTTCTCAAGCTCTCTCTTTAAAGCGCTTGCACCTCAACTGCCGTGTGTGTGTGTGGGAACGACAGTATGACATAATAGATTATATGCTGGCAGGTAGAAGTTAGTTTTTTCTTTTTTTGCTTTATTTAATAACAACATTAATAACAGGAAGAATAATACTAATAATAATGATAGTAATGACAACAACAAATACAACAAAAACAACAAATATTTGAGTTAATTAATAGGTACTTAATAAGTAATAATAGAGGGAAAGGGAGTGAGAAGAGAAAGAAAAGAGAAAAAGAGAGAAAAAAAAAAAAAAATGCCGAAGAAGTTCATTTTCATGCATTTATCCTTTAATACTGCAGATAACTCCTTGAATATCATATAGTATAAATACATTTTTGTATTGCAATGCAAAAGTCTCTTCCCGTCATGGATGAAGCCAACAGCAGTTCAGCAAGCATGCAATAAAAACTGGGACTTCCACAATGGCGACATTTATGGAACATAGCTTGTGTGGTGGTAGATTTGTACGAAGCACTTTAGATCAGCGAGTGAGGCTTTTCTATTCTGTCAGGGATGGAGATGGATGAGAGGCAGGTTTACATTTTTAGTTCTTATCCAGAGCAACGTACAATAAGTCCAACAGTGGAATAAACTTCAATTCCTGGATGCAGCCAATAGTAAGGAAAAAGTGCCTTGACAACACATGTGCTTTTTCCCTGTGCAAACTGGAGGGTTCTGTTCCCACCAGCCTTTTATCATCCTATATTCTCACCGCTAATTCAGTGCAGCGGCATTCACTTCAAACCGGGGGGACGAGGAATGCGTTTTATCGACAGTAGCTCGTATGTTCTCAAGCCCGGCTATTTCCTGTGTTAGGCGAACCGCCCCGTCAACAGACATGTGAACCTGTTCGTGATCTAAACCACGAAAGGAAGGAGTCGGGAGATTCAAGACTCTTTTATCTGCATCCATATCGGTCAGGTCAAGCCTGCCCTGCATCATTCCCTCTGTGTGTGTGTGTGTGTGTGTGTGTGTGTTACGTTACAGTGTGTGCATGTTTTTTTGTGTATTTGTGTGTAAGTGCATGCTTCCTTGTGTGTGTGTCTGTAAATGTGAGCCCCCTCCCTCTTGTGTTTGGTTATATGTGTGTGTAAAGCCAATGTGACACCCAGTCAGTTGCATCTGCACTATATCACTCCACCGCAGAGCTGGCTGCGTTGTGGATGCTGATGATGCACCGACACCAGCGGTGTACTCTGGCTCTGCCCCTTTCTGACAGCTGTAGCATCATTGGCCTGCCTGCACTGGATTTCTGTTCCATCTACCTGCCTGTCTCGCTGTCACTCTTGACCCCCGGGCCGTGTCATCATTTACACTGGACATAAATGACTCACACGACGGGGGAAAGTTTTCACGGCGAGGGGAACTTTAAACTTTTTTGTAAGAGGACGCAGAAGATGTGCTTGGTTTCCTCCTCCTGTCATGAAAAAATGGAAGCTTTTGAATGCATTTGCTTTGCTAAATCCGATTTTACAAATTCCTGCGGGAACTGACAAATTGTAAAATCACGACAATTGTATCCGGGCAAATTTCATATCCCATGCATGGGCTAATTCATTCATTACATGAGGTCCCCTGTGAAAATGAGGCTATTCTCTCTTTCACTCCTACCCTAAAGTCAGTTTACTTGCCTTTTTATTAGTGCAGTTCAGTTAATACTCTCCTGTCTTTTTCATTGAGCGGTTAACACTGACTGAAGTTAGTTTACCCAGCTTTTCATTTCCCACGACATCGGCGCTCTGACAATACCTTCTTCTTACATAGAGCTTTACCATCGCAGTCCTTGAGTCTTCTTTCTTCATTTAACTTCGTCTCATGATTGGAGCCGTGACTATGACGACTCATTTCATTGTCATGGAAACAAAGTCCAGCTATCACAGCAATAACATCAGCCGTCTGGAACCCCGAGAGAGACGCCTGGCTCACAGCACAGCATCCCCTAGTAGTCCCCCAGTACAGTAATGTACAGTTATCCACCAGTCACAGTAAACAGACAAAAACAACTAAGAATAAGAATATACTGAGACGTGGACTGAAAGACTCTTTGCATGCGGTTACTAGAGGTTCACCGAGGACGCAAGTGGCGAGTCGTCTGTGCGTCAGTGAGGTAAAGCACTACCACTAACGGACTCAAGGGGTCGCCAAAGTCATCACATTTCAAATTCTACAAGTTGTCAGTCCACTCCCCTTAGATTTTCCTCTTCTTTATTGAGACAGACAATAGGAAAGTTTAGAGGAATCAGAGGGGTAGATTTGAGTCTCAAACACTACGCCATCACTGCAATCGAACTTTTAGTATTTGTAATGTTTTACGATGCGACTGAAAGGCAAATTTGACTTTTACAGAGGCCGCGGGAGTGTCCGGAGTTGCAGTTGGCTCCGAGCGCTTGTGGTTGGCCACTTAAATGTCAAGTAAGTTAATGAAGGATGATCTCACCCTTGACTCCCTCGAATGCAGGAAGTCATTACTGCTTTTACCGGACTGAACCCCCCATCAGCAAATTATACCTGGGATGTGGCTCCGCTTTTTTACTCTTAATAACTCAAGCGTCAATCTTCGCTCTAGCCTCTTTTGCAAATGGAAATTGGCAAGGGATTGCCAGGCACTCCCCCCACATCCCCAATGCCCATCCCCACCTCTATCATCAGTCTACTGCTGACAACTGCCTTAAGGGCCTCCTCGTATTATTGCCTTCCCCCCTTGCATGCAATCCAGGCTAGCTTCTCACTCTAACCACAATATTGCTGTATCACTTACACTAATAGCCTGCACTTAGAGTACCTCAAGGTGAAAGCACTGCCAAGACGTTTCCTTACGCTTCCTGTCGATGGAGCAACGTCGCGGGGGCTGACGATCGTCCTCGTTTGGGATTGAAACGCAATTTAAGAAGCGATCCCGGACAGGTTATAGAAGAGCTATGTTCTATCTGCCATGTCATCACCCCAGACCATTGGTCCCTTTGACACTCGGTGTCTTAAAGCTGCCTGTGTCTTATGTCAAGTTATTTGCTTCTATTTCCCCAACCTGTTGTGTTTTACTTCCTTTAAATGCCTTTTTGTAGCTGAATTTATATAATTCATCGTCGGGGGTGGCACTTGCAGATTTCCCCCGTTCAGCGCAGCCAACATCATTCCTATTCCCAAGCCTCTTCCCGTGACTCATTCTTTTTGGGGGGGAGCGGGGGTGGGCTGGATTGCTTGTTTTGGATGCTTTACTGACTGGGGCGGTTTCCCATGCCTCGCTGAATGACAGACTTGCCCCATAAGACTTGACAGCTGTTGACTCCATCTCAGGGATGTGTTTGCCAGTGTTTGTCATTTATTGGTGTTTACGCTCGGCATGTTTGCATGCTGGGGCCAGTGACCTGCCAGCCCAGGATGTGGGTCTTTTTGAGGATTTCTTTCTGTGCGCTGCGTTCATCGCGATTGGCTTGTGTACATAGTTTGTGTGTGGATATCGGTGTGTGTTCTTATGTTTGGATATTACCCTGTGTGTGTGCCTGCGTGTCAGTGTGAGTTGCGACATCCTGCTTTACTGTGAGAGCAGTAAAAGTCCTCTGCAGCTGGCCCCTCCGCCCTGCCTGTCTTCTGATGACTTCCAGAAACTTCCGCTCCTCAAGTCAGCCTCAGTGACACGTGTCGTCTCTCCTCCAGGCCCTCGGCTTCACACCACTGCTGCACAACGGGCCTGATCTGCTCCCTCTCAGCCTTCTCTCTGGAGAAACTACCCAGCATCCTCAGTGAAATGTCATTTAGTCAACTGTAGGCCTCGCTATTAGTCCTTACTCTATCGATTCCCAAAGGGAACATCCAGTAGTGGCCAAGACGAAGACAAGTCCCGAGTCAAAATAGTCACAAGATATCAAAAATGGGTTCCTGAGTACTGCAGCGCTACTTCAGAGAGCCCCAGCACCTTACCTCCCGTGCCCAGTTTTCGGTGCTCCCTGGGTGGGTGATAATGTGGAGCAGATGGCCTGTAGACCCGGAGCCATGGATCACCACCAACAGGAAAGGCTTAGAGAGGAGGACATACCTGCTACAAATTACAGCCATTTACCTCGCCTTGCTGGTAACCTGCCCCTTCTGTGATCCACTTAAAGGTTACACCGCTAGTAAAACACTCAGGAGAAATATCAGGCACTAAGGGAGGCGAATAGAGGGTTATCTTTCAACACATTTTTCTTTTTAACTTACATTTGATTCATCGTTTCAGTCTCATTGTCAGTTTAGTTTTTGGTGCATACCGTAGGCGTGAGTCCATCATCTCCTGACCTGCAGATTTCCAGTTCTCTGTACTGAATTGTTTGTTTGCTGCATTCAGATACCCTCCGGGTACTGGCAAGTACCATGTAATCATAAGACCAAGACTGCCTCTCAATTGGATAATATTCAGAAGGGAGCTCAAAGAAAATATGAAGGCCAGAAGTCTTATTCCCAGTCAATGGAATGAATCTTGAGATAAATCAGACAATTTGCATGCTCCACTACACTGTTTTTATTTTCTAAACCTAAACACGTGTTACAATGGGAATAGAGTAGGCAGTGTTCCTTGGAAGAAGAAAAAAACAAAACATGTCGCCGTTTTTTCCACGGCACGCCTGTTTGGGTGAGTAATACGGGATCGTGTACAGTAGCCTGCGTTTGAGTTCAGCCCGGGGTGTAGGGACGACTTCAAAGCCCCACGGCTACACCCTGTGGTTACTGTGAAACCAGGCGCACGCGAGCTGGGAGCATTCACACACACACACACACGCACACGCACACACAAATTGGTGGAAGAAACACACACACACACACACAAAGTGGCAGACAGTTATATATACAATATACACACTATGTTGTAAGGCAGGCACACACCCTCAGACAGGCACACATTTATTTAAGTCCATAAAAACAGTTGACTGCTTCCTCACCCCTGAATTCCCCCTCAGTCCTAGCATCATTCCCTTCCGCCCGCCCCCGCTCTCTCTGTAGCACACAAACACACACACACACACACACACACACACACACACTGTCTCTCCACTTCCTCTCTCTCTCTTTCATTCTCCTCAAATCACTCCGTCTCTGTTCTAAACGGGCCTCTCAGAGGCATATTTCACATTTGAGGAATTTCCTGTGTTCTGCTTATATCAGAGGACAGTCCAAGAGTAGCAGGCACACAGAGACCATGTTGAGACCATCAGTGTGTGTGTGTGCGTGCATGTTGTTTGCATGCGTGTGTGTGTGTGTGTGTGTGTGTGTGTGTGTGTGTGTGAACAAGTGATGCACTATTTTATGCATGCATCTGTGTGTGTGTGTGAGTGTATGAGGCAACATGCACCCTTGGGAGGCCATATCGCTGGGTGGTAGAGGAAGGATTATTGTCTGCTGGGGCAGTTCCCATCCACCACAGTCAATATGTTATCCAGTGGTGGTCCCGCTGTTGCGTAAGACGGGCACTGGACATTCCATGAGCGTATGTGATCAGTTGTGTTGTTCAGTGTTGTCATGAATGAGTGTTGTACAACTTATGCAAGTTGGTTAATGAGATCTGGGCAAATGGGCTGAGAATTGATAGCCACCACGACTGAACAGACAAAGACAAGACCGCAACCAACAGAAACTCAGACTTCATCAACAGAACATCCAAGGAAAAAGTATTGGTCACACTGTTTGATCGGCAAGTGATCTCTGGAGAGTGATCTCTGTTGTTTATGAAACCAAATCACATCAGTAGGGAAACAAGGAGGCTCAGATTGCTGTTAGCAAGTTCAATCGTGGGCAACGTTTCTCGGCCGTCAAGCTTGTAAACCATCCATCGATTGGCCAGAGTTTCCCTGGCTTGCTGAGCTCTGTAGGAAATGACTTCTGGTGACTTGTTCACAACTAAACTACCTTTTGACCTCTGAGGTTGCAGTCCTGAAACTACATCCAATCAAACAGCAACTGAATAGCCTCGTAGACTATTTTAGTTATAGGAGCACGGAAAGTACCAGAGATCCAGAGCAAGGAAGCTTTCGAAGCAGCGGATCATATTCCTGTTATATCAAAGGAAATTGCAAGGAAATTAGTATTATCCACGTTGATGAAATGTTTGTGAATGGCATTGCGATTGACCTGGAATGACCGAGCTGACGTGAAAGAGATCTCCATTCAAGTCTGACGACAATGTGGCTGTTAACCTTTGAACAGAGAGCCAGATCAGCATGGATTTGGATAATTGGCTTTCCATGGTCCTAAATCTAATTTGCCATTTATTTTAAAACCAAACAAGAATCAAATCAAATCACATTTATTTGTATAGCCCTTAATCACCGTTACAGTCTCTAAGGGCTTCACAGTGCCCAACATGTGAAAATAATAAATGATTAGTACACGACATCCCCCAGCCTTAGACCCTCACAGAGGACAAGGAAAAACTCCCACAAAACCTCATTGGAAAAATTGGGAGAAACCTTGGGAGGGGCTACTCAGAGAGGGATCCCCCTACCAGGACGGTTGGGCGTGCAATAGATGCCGAGTTTGGGCAAGCAGCGTATACACAATATGTGAAAGTTTATTTTGGTGGGACATCCAGATCTGATGGGGTGGCATCACAGCAACGGCAACCCAGTCAGCGTCATCATAGGACTAGGGGACCATGCAGGCGCCAACACTGCCCAGATAGGAGAACGCAACGTCCGCTCAGTCAGCATCGTCCTAGGAGGGGGGACCACGCAGACGCCAACTCTGCCGGGCTGCAGCCTGGAACAGATAGGAGACTCACCCACACACACCCAGACACACACTCTCACTCACACAGACAAACATGACCAGCGTCAGTGGACAGGAGCAGGTAGACCAGGAGAATAGGCAGGATGCTAGTATCCATCGGCAGGACCCTGATCTAGGATGAGCCAACTGGTCTAGCCTTACTCTGAGAAGAGACTGAGCCACTCCCTCAAGGCTGGTCGAATGACAGAGAGAATAAATGGGTTTTTAGCCTTGACTTAAAGACTTCGATAGAGCCTGCCTCTGGCTGGCTACGCTGGCTACCTGTCTATCCCAGCAGTCAAAGTCCTGAGATCTGAGGGCGCGTGGCGGTTTATAAGGTTTAATCAAATCGGATAAATAGGACGGTGCCATCCCATGTAATGATTTATATGTAAGTAAAAGCACCTTAAAGTCACACCTGGCCTGAATTGGTAGCCAGTGTAATGAGGACAGGATGGGAGTTATATGGTCAAATTTCCTAGTTTTGGTCAGGATTCTGGCAGCAGCATTCTGGACCAGTTGTAGTTTTTTAGTGCGCCCAGTAGATAAGCCCGAGAAAAGGACATTGCAATAATCGATTCTGGATGATACAAAGGCATGTACTAAAATTTCTGTGTCTGCCTCTGTTAGCATGGGTCGAATTTTGGCAATATTGCGAAGATGATAAAATGCTGATTTAGTGATCTCCTTAATGTGCAACTCGAATGAGAGGGTAGGGTCGAATTTTACCCCAAGGTTTTTAACGTATGGGCTCTGGGAGATTACACAACTATCAAAGTTGAGAGTAGTATTCTCAAATAAGTGTCTATGTCTAGCCGGAGTATCGCATGATCAATTGTGTCGAAGGCTGCACTCAGGTCAAGTAGCAATAGTGCTGAGGTTGAATTGGAGTCAATAGCTAACAAAAGATCATTTACCACTCTCGTGAGTGCAGTTTCGGTCGAGTGAAAGGATCTAAAGCCAGATTGGAAGGGATCAAGCAGGTTATTTTTTGACAAAAAATCTGTAAATTGACTGGCTACTGTTCGTTCAAGTAATTTGGAGAGGAACGGCAGATTTGAGATTGGTCTATAGTTCTGAAGTACTTCGGGGTCAAAGTTTTTTTCAGTAGTGGCTTGATCACAGCCATTTTAAAGGCGGAGGGCACCGTGCCAGTGGAGAGCGACTGATTGATCAGAGAATGGAGGGTCCTAAGATAGGGAATACTTCTTTAAGCAGTTTAGCAGGTAGAGGGTCAAGCATCCAAGAAAACAAGACAGGAAGCAGATGCCATTGTAGCTTCTCAATCCAGTGGAGAGGTTGATATGGACCTCGTAGCAGCAGCGGGTTTGTGCTGGAAAAAGGCGGTCCCTTCATTGGTACTGGCCCACAATCCTGTTGATGCCAGTGGTGATCCAATCCGCAAGCGTCTGCCAGGACTGGTGATTAAAAGGTCTCTGTCTGGGTAAAAGGACTAAACGTGGCACTAACCATGAGATTTACGGTTAGGCATCATCAGGAGGCCAAGCAGAAATTAGGATTAGGAAATTATTAGTTCTACATTCTCTGAGTTTTGAAATATTTAGCGTTTCCCAATGAACAAAACTACTAGAACCTTATTTTTGTCCCTTATTTTTCACCCATATAACTAAACACTTTCAAAATTCTACTAACATATTGAAGACCTCGTTGAAGAACTGTGTGAAGAACTCATATTAGGTCCTAAAATGTGAGGTGAAGATGAGGTGAAGGAATGATCAGGGTCCAAAGTACTGATACACTACAGGATTGTTACACAGAATGGTTGAGATTGAGATTTCCCTTCTTTTGTCCCAGCCTCCCTCTGCTTCCTAGCCCTCTCTCTCTCTCTCTCTCTCTCTCTCTCTCTCTCCCCCGTTCACCCAGTGCACTAATACTAATCTTTAATTAATATCCGCATTCATGTCGAGTCCCCTCTGTTTGCAGAGATCACAGTGGTTTGAACCGAACGGTGGCATATTGAAACAGCTGGAATTACAGCGAGAATCGCACTTGCGCTCGATGACGCGGGACCATTGAAGGCACCGGCAATACATTTGTCTGCTCGGTGAAACGTGGCAGCGTTGTGAATGCGGCCTTTTAAAAAAGGTCGAGTCACGGTCCGATGAGGTGACAGCTTGGGAGATAGCTTTTTTGACTGTGTTGATAGACTGGCAAAACTGCTGTCCGGCTATAAAGTTCATCATTAGTCAGTGCTCGTTTGTTTCGTGGGGGGACTCAGATGATGCTTAATTAGCTATTCTTCACGCTGCAGTGCTTTGCTTAAGAGTGCAGCCCACTGAGGCTAATCCAGACGTGTGTGTGTGTGTGTGTGGTAGGTGCAATAAAACAGCAGGTGTGCGTTGGTATGGAGGATGCTCATCCCATTGGGCCTGTGTTATCTTTGAGCTACAGGTGAAGAGAAGGAAAGGGAAGAGTGGGTGATGGCGTCTGGAAAAAGATAAGGGATTGTAAAAGTCAAAACCACATATTGAATACTTTTTATAGGTCTCGTTTTGGTAAACTGATCCTTTTTTCACAGTGGTCAGGATACTGTATAGAATAGCATGCATTAGTCTTACCTACAGATGTTGCAGAAAAAAAAGTCTTTACTGCAGGTTTGCTGAACTAGCTGTTGGGAGTTACAAGGAACGGCTCAGTAACCAGGCGGTCGAGAGATTTTGCGTTGAACGAATTTGATTCCACTGTGTAATGTTTATGGAAGAATCGTAATCAGTATTGACACATGCAGGATAAACACGTGAATTAGGATTGCTGTAGATTTTACGAATTCTCTGGATGAAGAGGTCCAGGCAGATTACACTGAGGCCATGATGATCCGTTCTCTAATCCAGATCATAGCGTGTTGGCCGTGCCCCAGTCTCGCTGATGGGGGAACAGGCAAAAAAACGGCTGCAGAGATCACCCCAATACAGCAATGAGATTGACCTTTAATTTGGGATTAGACATTGGGTTTTATTCTACAAGAAGACCTCATGCTATTCCATTAAACTGTATGCAACATTACAAAAATCTAATCTAATCCAATCTAATATTGAGTCCTGAAATCTTACTTTGCTTAAATCAAGTGAAATAATCTGACTTGTTTCCAATGCAACTCAATTTTCACTTTCACTTTGTGTCATTTGTTTTGATACTAGAGGAGTGATCTGCCTTATTCTGCCTATTCTTTCAAAATAAGGCTCATTTCTAGAGAATTTCTGAAAATTGTCAAATTGCATTGGAAACATCTCACCCAATGAGTGGAATCTTTTGCTTGTTTTAAGAAAAAAATACTGATTTTGTAGACGTTGAGAAATAGCTGATATAGTCATAGTATGACATATGTCCATTCTATATTTCTTCAAAGAAGCTGTTACAACACTTCAATTCTGATTGGCTGAGTCAGGTTCAAAGCATGAAATATTAATACGCTATCCGAAAATCACCCATACTGTGGTACATATGTGTCGCTTAGCATCCTCTTAGCTAGTGTTCAAGAACTATATTGTGATTTTAAACTAGCTAATAGGGTTTCACTGCTCTTCTGGTTGTGGCTAACAACACCTTTTAGCTATTCTAAAAATCACTGTAAAGCATCTTGCACCCATATATCGAGCCAGGCTAAGGGTGAATCTGAGGTTAAACTGCCCATATGTCTTAGGCCAACGCAGGGTAAACACAACATGTAATCTGGGCGACTGTGAGTGACAGTTCGGTTTGTGGTAGATTGGCGTTAGCGCGGCTAGCATCTGCTTTCCGGCGGTGGTGGCTGAGGGCAGATTAAATGTTAGCCGCGGCGCTAGCTAACTCTCCAGACCCGGTCCAGGCCTGCAGTCTCTAATCGGCGCTTGGCAAAGGGCCTCCTCAGAGCCCGGTGTTGACAGGACCTTGTCTGCACCTCTCAGACCTTTCATTCCCTCAATCCGCCGCCTCCTCCTCCCTTGCCTTTCCATACCACCCACCCTTCCCTTTTATCCTCCCTCCTTTCTCCACACCGCCTCCTCTCTCTCTCTCCCTCCACCCTTATCTCTTCTCTCCCTCCCTCTCCTTCCTCCCAAGAGGGCCGAGCTCCTGGCGGCGGCGGCACATAGTGCGCTCGGTTCGGCGAGAGCCCGATTCTCAGCAAATGAGAAAATTGAAAAGAATCTCATAATTCAATTTGACAGCAAGAGGTTTTTTTTTTTTTTTTTTTTCAGTTCTCATTCCAAACGTCTCATTTGCTTACTTTGAATTCGATCCCGTCCCGATGCTGACAGGTTGATTACAGTCTCGCGGCCCGTGATGGCTCACTCTCGCCCCCCGATGCAGGACAAGCTCACGGGTAGAGAGACATAGAGTTGATGGACGGAGCAGGCCTCTCCTTTTCCCTCCTCCTCCTCCTCCTCCTCCCCTCTCCTCCTCCCTCCTTTTTTTTTGGTGGTTTGTGTGGGGGGGACCGTCTGACTGAGCCCTCTATGAGTCACCCTCACAACAACCTCCGTGGTCTCTCTGTGGCCAAAACCTCTCCAAAGGATGGCGGGAAGCCACTGGGTTTGTCTTTGAGCGTGAGGCACGGCGGTCGTGTTGGGGGAGTGTCTCTTGACATCACTCTGGTCATACTGGTTTATTTTTTGTTGGTTGATTTATTTGTTAGTTCCTTTTTTTTATTCATTCATCCAGTCGGTCAGTTCGTTATTTCTCACATTTATTCACAACAACTCATCTCAAGTAGCCCGGTTGATTTATCTCTCTTGTATTTAGGCATCTGGACTATAAATGTATTTCATTTCATGTGGTTTGAGGTCGGTGTAATACGACAGGGAAGGAGGTTTTCGTCAGTCGGAGCTCGGTGCTACTGATTTGTGCCTTTGCTCTGCTGGCCTGTCTGGACTCTGCAGTCTCTCTCTCTCTCTCTCTCTCTCTCTCTCTCTCTCGCTCTCTCTCACCATGTCTTTCTCCGCTGTTTCCCCTCTTTGCCTTCTCTCTTTGTTCCAGTGCTGCTGCTGCAGTTGGCCGTGCCTGCAAATGAGCACCGGGACAGAGCAATTATTCAGCATGGGGCAAGCCACCCCTCCTTTATACACACACACACACACACACACACACACACACACACACACACACACACACACACACACACACACACTACAGTCAGTCACCACCTTGTTGGAATGTTTTAGGCTATCATGCTGCGAATGTCTTTGCGTTTAAAGATAAATACCAAGAGAGGTAAAAACTTGATTGCGCTTTTATTGACAGAAAAGAAGAAAAAGCTTCTGGAAATCTCTCCGGTAACCATGCAACTCAATTCCCTCGGTGATCCCTTTCAAACATGAATTAATTTGACTGGTATACACACACACACACACACATATACATGCGTGCACACACACACACACACACACACACACACACACACACACACACACACACACACACGTTTCTTTTGCACAGACATGGCAGAGCTCTCCCATCCCCCCTTAATGCACTGCAGACACTGGCTCACTTGCAATTCAGTGTGTGTGTGTGTGTGTGTGTGTGTGTGTGTGTGTGTGTGTGTGTGTGTGTGAGTGAGGGAGTGTGTAAAGCTGCAGTGTGTTTGCCGGCTCCGCTCGCCAGCGAAAAGAATCGGCGGTCTCTCTCTCTGTCAGTGTGGCGCTTTGCCCCTGTGCTCTCACTGTCTCACTGCTTTTCTTTTTTCTCTCTTTCTCTGTTTTCTCTCTCTCTATCTCTGCAGAAGCCGCTGCCTTTGCCCTCCCCCCCTTGCCCTCACTGCAGACAAAAAAGCTGAAATAACTGCCCCACCCCGCCAGGTAAGACATGCATGGAATGTGTGTAGTATTTGTCAATGACTCTTATTGCCAGAGTGGGAGAGACGATCGATTATTTGGTGTGGAAACATGTAGTCCTTCTTTTGTTGGAGGAAACTGGGGGCAAAGTGATCGCTATGCTCTCTGTCTCTGTCGTTTTCGATCGCGCTCATAACCCTCGAATCAACAACCTGCCTGCGTATTGTCGTCTCCTGACATTTTCAAACAATGGATCGAAAGAGCCGATATCGCGATAACCCCCGGGGTTCGCCTCCGTGTTTCGGTGACCTTTAGTCCGTGTGACGTTCGTCGTCTAGACATCGCTGATTATTCAGCACAGCGGGACAGCATGGGTTCACTCCGAAGTGCTGATGTGGTGTGTGTGTGTGTGTGCGTGTGTGTGTGCGTGTAAGAGGTCATATTTACACATCCGTACCAACGGATCATGACTGTGCAGAAATTTCTCTTCACCTTTTCGTTCTTCACATGCAAGAGTGTGTGTGTGTGTGTGTGTGTGCGCATGCTTCCATGGGTATGTGCAGGTGTTTCATGCGTGTAACTTGCAAGTGTGTGTTGCACATCTGTATAAGTATGAAACCCAGGCTGGATCTCCCGGCGATTGTTGCTCATTTTTCGTCGGGAGTGCGTTTATATTTAGAGACCCGAGATTGAGACCGTGATGACATTTGGCCGTCGGCGGTTAGCAGCTCATCGCCGCGACAGACTGTTGGTGGACGCTACGTGGGCGTGACACCAAGCCGAGCGAGACCGCGGGACACATTGCTCCTGCCTGAGCCGGCTGTCTCCGAAGTTCCCGACGGCTTCATATGGTCGGGAGGATGTTTACAGGCGGTGACGGAATGATGGAAAGCCAGCTCTCTCTCCCTCCCTCTTTCTTCTTTTTCTGTCTTTATGTACCTCCCGTTCCCTCTCTATCTTTCTCCCTCCATCTCACTTTTTCTCTTCTCGTCTCTTTTTGTCTCCCGTTGTCGCTGTCTCTCCCCCTTCTCTTTCTCCCTCTTCCTCTCTTATCTCTCTCTCTCTCTCTCTGCCTTCCACCCCTGCACTCTCTCCATATTTCCCCTCCTCCAGCGGCATGCCTGTATGTGTTTGTCGCTCTGACTGTGTACTGGAAGTCACCCGGGTATCTGTCACATCCACAGTGACAGATCCCTGGGAACCAACTCGCGATGACACGACAGGGGCGTAGGAGGGGAGGAGAACGGGGCAAATGTGTCCTCTCCGTGTCCTCCTTTTTTTTTGTGGGGGGCATAAATGGAGCCATGTCCCCCCCGCCCCCTACTGCTCCTCATCCCATCCATGGCCAGCCAGTTGGCACTATTCCAAGCACATGCCCTCAGAGCTAGGTCGGCGGTTGGCATGGAAGCTGCTGTAGCGGTCCGTTACCAACTGTTGGCGCACTCACAGAGCAGAAGCGTAGGAGGGGAGAGGGGACATTGTTTTGGAGTCAACATCGCCCCTGGTTCCAATTGCTGTTAGTCAGACAGGCATCTGAAATGCAATCGAGATGACTATACATGGCAGGTGTTACAAAGACGCAAAGTGTAGGAGAGAAATTGTTTTGTCGTCATCACCCTCGGCTCTCCTAGAATACGTTTTAGCCAGAAATGCATTTGAAAAATATGTCAACTCTTGTATTGAGGGACTTTTATTTTGGAATCACCATCACCCTTATAGTTCAGAAAAGATTTGCTTTAAGTCTGCAAGCTATTTTTTTAAGATAATATACATTATAGGTGTTTTAAGGATGGAAACTGCAGAAGACAGTTGACATTGTGTTTGCGGTAACATTGCACCCATGTCCTTGATAGAGTTAGTCAGTCAGCAAAGCATTTGAAACATAATAAACACATTGTAAATGTTATAGAAATGCCAACTTGTAGGAGGGGAGGGACATTGTTTTGGAGTCAGCATCACCCTTTGCTCCTGATGGAATGTCCTTAGCCAGCAAGCGTGTTTGAAACATAATGGAGATGAATACAAATTGTAGGTGTTATTTAGATGCAAACTGTGGGAGAGAGGGACATTGCGGCGGAGTCAACACCACCTCCGACTTTGGACAAAATGTGGACAAGTCCTCCTCGACAAGTGATACTTGATGGATATGAAGCACTGACAACGACGAGGAGAGCCGTGGAGACGGAAGGAGTGGAATAAAGTGGACAGCGTGTTATTTGGGGATAGACTGCTTCAGCATGTCGCACAAGTTGTTAGATCGGCCTTTTATGCTGCGTTGCTGAGGAACATTGAGTCACGATGCAGCAAAACAACTTTAAAGGGATAGAGCAGAGATTTAAGACGCCTATGTGATTGACTACTGAAAAGCTGTTTGTTAATAATGCATGTAGAAGTCAACGGGATGCAATTTATGTACAAAACAGTGCGAAAATATGTGAGGCGTTCACTGAATCGGTAAGAAAAAAAGAGAATTAAACTTCGTGTCCGTGACTTGAGATCAACAGACCAGTATGTGAACATCATATTACAGGGAATATGAGCTAGAAATGCAGTTGTGCTCATCTTGGCACAAGGGCTATCCAGACATTTAGACATAGAGGGGTTACTGAGCTGAAGCATAATATGTGTCGATGGACTCGGGCACTAAAATACTAGCAGAATGTGATCATTTAGAAATGTACTGTACTTTTGATGAAACATGAAAACTGATAAAATACATTGATTATAAACACAAAGAGAAGAAGAGGATGCAATTACTAATTTGTGCACTGGGATTTAAAAAAAACAAACAAGGTGCTGTAAACATCTCACCTCAAAACAGGCAAAAGAAACAAGAAATCAACAACAATAAAGGGAAAAAAATGAAAAAAAGGCACAACTTAATTGGATATGGGAATCCAAATGACAACGGAGACATCGTGGTGGAAAAGATTGGAACGATAATGAGCCATAAAACGACATGGGAGCATGAAATGAAAGAGAGATGCAACAACTAAATAGGACTTTATTAGGTCTGGTGCTGAAGACGCTTGTTAATATCTTGCTTGACACCTCAGATGCAATTTAATTTGAAAAAACGTACCAAAAATGATCAAAATAGTCCAAATAGCAGTCAGTATTTTAAACATCCCTTGCATTCTTGAGGGCAAACATTTTCCAAAGGGGGTCAAATCTGTGCCCGGGGGCCCCCACTTTGGGCCCGCCTTGTCCTAACACGTTGATTGATGAAGTTGTGCATAATGCTCCGAGGCCGTTGGGGAACCTCTGCAAAGACCGGTTCTTCCACCTGTCTCCACTCTTTTAGTGCAGCTGTTACCTCGAGGGGGCGACGACCAGCACCTGGCCCTGCTGGGTTTACATAACGCGGCACGGCTCCCAGCATGCATTTGGCCCGTCAGCATGAGTGCATGGTGAAAGTTGGTGAAAGTTTACATGAAAGTGCTGCTGTGCTAAGCTTGTAGATCGTGTGATAGGTGTGGCGTGTGATTGTGTGTTTGTGTGTGTGAAGGTACAGCATGATTGCATATGTGTGTAAGTGCAAGTGTGTGTCTGTGTGTATGTGTGTGTGTTTCCAGCGTGCAGCGTTTGCCCTGTGCTGCTGTCCCCTGCTCAGTAAGCTGCCGTCACAATGATCACCGTCCTGTCTCTCTTCTCCTCCGCCTCCTCCCTCTATTTCTGGGAAAGAGGGAGGATAGAGTAGGGAGATCCGTGGCTGAGCTTTGCTGAGAAAGAAGAGGTCGAGAAATCAAGAGTGAGAGGAAGGGAGGGGCGAGGTGTAGGTGAGAGAGTAGGTGGCACTGAGGGCGAGTAGGAGGGAATCGTAGCTCCATGTTTGTGTGCACATACAGTACCTACCTTACCGTAAACAAACGAGGCCATATTTGAGACAATCGGTAGCCTCGATCTCATGCAGGTGTTTCTCAAAATTATTTCCCATAAATCCCCCCTTCCGCTTCGTGATTTTTCCATCACTCCTTCCACCATTTGCCACAGCAAGAACCTTTAACATCCGTTAGCTCCGTCGGAAGAACGGAGTGCGTCGTTCCAATCTAGACGCAGGATATATTAAACTTGACACTTTTTGAGAGTGTGTGTCTGTCTGATCCCTGACAGTTTCAGTGGATGCGACTCATTATTATGGGGTTTAAAGTCCTCCTTCATATTCATAATGTCAGTGTGTCTGCTCGTCTCCGTCTCCACTACCTCGCCTCTGATTAATTAATGACTCTCTTTCCCGGCAGAGATTGGCTCATTAACCACACAGGCCGTCTTTACTCCAAAGTGCGTGGGGTGCATGAAACGCCCTCACTCTCCCTTAGACCTGCAAGATAGCACTGATTATAGAGCATGCCACTGCAGAATAAAGCAGGGTGACACCACAAGGGAGAATCATCCGTGTAGTGTGTAAAAGTGTATTAAAGTCGCGGTTAAACTCGCTGGCTCAAGTGAAGCCACCGACAAGTCAGTGATGCAAAGATGACGAAAATGCTGTAAAAGCGTGCAACGCCGTGCATCTGAAACGAATCATCACTGCACGGCTGTAAGGAAATGTTCAAAAAACGTCATATGAGGAAAACACCTTTTAACATTCCCCACCTTGACCGTGACTCCCTGGTGGTTTTCGATGCATTTACCGTGCACATGTGTGCATGTGTGCTTATACAATTATGTGCGGATGTGTGTTTGCACACACAAGTGTGGGCGTGTATTGGCCTGTGGGTCCCTGTGTGTGTGTGTTTGTCTGGAAGGAGATGGAGGCTGTCTGTGTGAATTATAGATGAGGAAATGTGGGCGATGGCCAAGTTAAAAAGGGAGAGGAAAGCAAAAGGACTCTGTGGAGAGGCTCTCTTAAATTTTACTGGACCCCTCAGGTCAAACCAAAACGCACCACAACCACGGTCAGAACAGATTGCAACTTCGACGTTTTAAACAGCCGCATTGTTACCGTAAATAATCTAATAAACTGGCACTGGGGGTTTTTCTTGCCGTACTCATTTTCTTTTTCATTTCAAAATAAAATGTTAACGGTTTCATGTCATCGAATGTTTGAGTCGTGGTGGTGGTGGTGGTGGTGACAGGCGGTCGGGAGAAGGTAGGGACAGAAATTTTGAATCAACCGAACAACTGCTGAAACCCCCCCAAAAAAACACTTCCTGCCTCCTCAGTCACATGACGTCCTCCTGAGACAATGATAGGACGATACACGGCGCCTCACCTTATCAAGAACCCAACTATGGCCACTTGCAGAACCTCTTCAGGCAGTATTTAGCAGTTATACTTTAAACTGTTTCCAATTATTATTATTAGTTGTAGTAGTATTTGTAGATTTGTTTCCAAATGTAGTAACTACTACTGTGTCACACTAACTTACATTTGGAAACAAATCTTTGTTATCGGTATCTGGTATCTGTCTAGTTCCTGCTTGTCGTATAGTTGGCCACAGTCGTCATATGAAGTACAGTTATGTGCCAACTGTGACACAGAGCCTACAGCCATCTGAATACTTTTGTAGCATGATGTGATGAAGCTCGGCACAGTGATTTCCCTTTTCTTCTTCTATCCATTCTTCCACGTCGAGGCTAGATAGTTTTCGTCGCCTCAGTCTGAAAGCGAGATTTGAGATAATTAGGATTCTGTACGGCACGCAGCCTGGAGAGATCGATCCTGCCAGAATTAAAAGATTTGCCGAGAAATGCCGAGAGCGCCGCTCGATAACAGTGAACGAAATATTTCTGGAAACGTCTGTCATTTTACCCCTTTTTCTCTCCCGCCATGCTCATTTCAGGAGAGTTCGGCGAGGTTTAATCACACCTTCTACCCCGGCGCTGAGATTAGGCTTCATTTCCTGTTTGCCGCCTCGCTGATGATGAAGTAGTCAAACCTCTGACCTCTTTCTCCTCCTTCCTCGATCCTTATCCCCCGTTCCCTTCCTCTATCGCCTCTCTCTCTCTTCCCCTCTGTTTGACCCATTTGGCCTCCCTCCTCTCCGGGGAGGAACGGGGTCGATTATAGGTCAAGACTAGTGTCAGGATCGACAAACAACAATGTACTGTGTTCCTCCATTCCAGGGACTCAAAGGGAAGCGTCTGATTCTTCATCCCTGTCGTCACATGCTCACTATTGTTGCCTGTTGAATACAGTATGTCGGACCGACAAGATCTGATGGTGCACTGTGGTGGCGGTCGTCTTGGGTGACTGATAAAATTAGTGGTGGTGTCAAATTATTAGCATTACATCCTATCTATGAAAGCTGTTAAGCTACGGCACACACAGACACGCCATGTGGGATGATACAGTAGGGCAGTTGTCATGGCAGCTGTGCAGAGATGCACTGTAAATAAAAAAGATTAAAAGAAAAAGAAGTGATCATTAGGCAAACAAGCACTAATATAACCAAGAATCATTCATTTATACTGTTTTCCTCCTAAAGGACCCAATCTTCATATTACTTAATTCATATTATTCATATTAATTTTATGCTACTTACTGTGAAGAATAGAGTTTAGCACCCTTGTAGGCTGACATCAATCTTCCAAATGAAGTATTATATAACCCCAAGTTATATGAAGTTAGGGTTTCGAGAGAATAAAACAGAAATTATTGCTTTTCTGAAAAAAATAATAGATTTTTGTTTGTATTTTGTTGTTGGTTTTGCCTTATAATGATGAGACTGGAGTCACAGTTTACCCATTTCTTTATTTCCCACTACGTCATTGCATGTATGCTGTAAATTTCCATCAGAAACGTTTCTGTCAGGCTAAAAAGACGGGGAAGGGTTTACCCTCCGCTGCGTCCCCCGGTGCCGACTGCTGTGTGCGAGAGGGCTTCCCTTCCCTGTCACGCTCCTGATGTTCTCGGGCTGGCCGTGACCACGCTCCATGGATCCAATGGTCTCTCTCTTTATCTGTCTGTCTCTCTTTAGCCCTTTTTTTCTTTTTCTGGCTCAGCATTCCCCGCCCCCAAGGAGACATTTCTTTGTCCGTGACCTTACTTTCTCTCTCTCTCTCTCTCACTCTCTAATAATAACAACTTCCCTCCCTCGAAGGGTGCCTCTCTGTCCCTTTCCATCCAATTCATCATTCATTCAATTCAAATGCTGTATTGGCATGGCGGGAAACAGTAACAGTAAATATTCTAGATAGTAAGAGATGACTGGTAGTAATTTCACTGTGTATTTCTCTCTCTGCTCTCTCCCTCTTTCTTTTCTTCTTTAATAAATCAACTCCCTCCTAGTTGGAGACTTGCTGCTGCTTCTCTCTCGCTTTGTGTCTTTTCATTTCAATTCCTATTGCTCCCTCTCTCTCTCTCTCTCTCTCTCTCTAACTGCCTGTTGTGGCGCCAGACGTTCTTCCACACCGTGTTAATGTTAACAGGATGTGCTGTGTTTTACCTCCTCACCGGCACCAAAGCAGAGTGAACGTGCAAATCTGTGTTTCTTCACGGCTGGCTTAAGCCTTCGCCTTCATCCCCCTGGCTCAATCCCAGAGCGGGACCATTCCCAGAATTTGACGAATCCAGAAAATGCCGTTTTTGTGTGTGTGTTTTTTTTTTTTTTCTTGCCTGCAGTTGTCTTAGAGGATATAATAGACGTGGCTCTTTGGAAACAACGAAACAATCCTAGCACCCTTTATTTCTCTCTCTCTCTAGCCACATTCGTCTTTTTTTACCCTGGTATTTAATGTAACACGGTACCTGAACTGTACCATACCTCTAGCAAGCATGCTACTGCAATTTAAGAACTCTATACAGGGTTGCCTATGGTCATGGAAAACCTGGAAGTGTTTCAGACCTAGAAAAGAAACTGAAGAAAATGGAAATGTCATGGAACTGTGTTGATCATTTTGTTTTCCAGACAGTGAAATGTTAAATGTCAGAAAGGTCCTGATAATATCGGTCCTCAGTGATCGTTGTAGCCAGAAATAAGACCTGGGACATTTCAGATCAGATATTTAACGTAAAATAATGTGGCATTTGCAACACAGACTATGATAAATATTGGTTATTGTGCTGTATGTCATGGAATAGTCATGGCATTTGACTAGCACTGAGGCAATTCCCTGTGTCCAATCTCCATTGATCAATAATGGCAGTATAGCACACTAACTCATAGCAGAGAAGCAATCAGCAAGACAGACACACAGGGATTTTGTACATGCACGCACAGGCACACACTCTCACACACACAATTTAAACAGATTAGATAATAATTGGATTTATTCTTGTGGACAGCGCATCACAGTATCAGCTTCTAAAGAGTGGGACAGCCACACTAAGGCTTGGATGACATGGAGAAAGCTGCTCATTCGATTGTGAACTATAGCGAGCTGGGATTCAGGGTTTGGAGCTAAAAGCTGTAGGTGAAATAAATGGGTTCATGCGTGTCTCTGACCCAATGTCGTATTCCCGTTTACGATAGAAAGATGTGTATGTACAATGATGACATTTTTTTGTATTCCCCCTTTCCCCATTTCCCCTTATCTCCATCGTTCCAGGTCTGACCAGGAGCTTCTCCTCCGTTGTCTGTTTCATCCATCAGTGAAGAAAACTCTTCCAAGTCAGGTAAGACGAAACCAGGTGCAAGGAAGACTGAAACATTATAAATTGAGACTGGACCGCAACAGGCTTCATTGGTACACCGCTCTCTAAAGCTTTTCTTTCTAGTGGAACATTTTAACACAATTAAATAAAGAAACAAATGGAAAAAAAAACCCACGAAAGCATAGAAGCCTGGATCGCTGCCAGATGGTATACTATGTCGTATTTACACTCATATCCCTCCATGACATTTCACACTCACTTTTCCCATGAGTCATAGGGCCCCAGGAGTCAGATCTAAGTGTCTGCACTCAGCCAGATGATTAGCTACCAGGCCATTCATGGATATAATAGTAGGGAGATTATGTTCAACACACGTGGGGGTTGTACACATGTATCTGACATATAAGACGTTTGCCTAGTTCCTTAAATGTGTCTGAATGTCATGGATATGTGTGTCGTCATGTGATGTTGGATAAGAGACAGACTGACGGGCTAAATCTGCCATTTTGCGGTATAAAGTTGTTTCAGATGGCATTTGGGAGTCTGCTATTTGTTTGTGTGTCTATATTTAGCTCATGTTAACAACGTGTTTGCTCCCAGCCAGGGAGTTGTGGGCTTAGCTTTGTGTGTGTGTGTGTGTGTGTGTGTGTGTGTGTGTGCAGGGTGTGTAGGTGTAGGTGTGTGTGTGATTATAGGTGTGGGTGTGTGCTGGGAGAAGGTAAACCGTCCGGCAGCCGTCCCTAATCCCTTCAGTCAAGAAGGACGTGTACAAATCCAAGATGGCTGGGGGGAGGGAGGGAGGGAGGGGCTGACTGGTAGACAGACAGATGACTTGGACTGGCAGACGCATCACTTCCTGTGCACCGGATTATTTTTCCCCAGGAAAGACCTATACCAGGCACTGCAAAACATTTATTTTTCAATGAAAATTTCACAGATTATTACTTTCAGATTATTTCACAGATTATTACTACGTGTCCTAATACATTGGAATAAGGTCATTGTGGTGTGTTACCAAATGTTTAGATAGATAGATAGATAGATAGATAGATAGATAGATAGATGGCTCTTTATTCTCCCCGAGGGGAAATTGCAGTTTGCAGCAGTAAGACAAGAGAGAGGCACACATCACTATACAATAAACACATTTAAGGGCAACAGGCTGTATATAAAAGGTACTAAAAATATCCTAAAAAAAAAAAAGAAATTTTCTTGACTAGTAAAAAAATCTTTTGCTGTTTGTAGCAGCTTCCTGGCCGACATTTCTTTACACAAGAGATGTGGGATTGGGTGTAATGAGCAGCATCCATGAAAAAGACCAAAGACACTAATACACATATCATCACCTCCATCGCCACCATAATGGTCTGAAATTACATCAGAAGACCAACCAGCTACCAGTTTATTGATGGATTTAAATGGCTTGGCTCCCATTAGCGCCAGTGCAGTGAAGGAAAGACCCCCCCGAGGCCATGCCTAAAAGGATCTGGTGACCCATTTCAGACACCCTAGCATGGCTAAACGCTAGCTCTCCCACTGCGGCCGCCATCCACTCCTGTCCGCCAACCCCCTCCCACCCCGGTCTTACATCACCATGGGAACAGTGACACCACTATGGGTGGGGCTGATGTATGCCAGGAAACATCTACTCCACTGATGAGAACGGAGGCTGAAACTTGAAGAGAAGGAAAACCAGGCAAGCAGTGTGAGGAATGAATGAAGCAGATGAGACACAGCAGTCAGTTCAGTTTCAAATTCAATTAAAATCCTTCATTTTTCTAAAAGGGACAGGCGGTTTGCAGTATTTACAATAGAAACACATAATAAAATCACAATAAAAACGCTGTAAACATAATTAAACCACCTCTTACAAAAAAGTCACATGTGGAAATGACATTTGGAAAACAACATGTGACAGTTCCAATGTGTTTTTGGACACGTGTTTTAGTTTTTTACATGTGAATAAAGCCAATCACATGTCGAAATGTCGATTTCACATGTGACTTTTTTGTTATCAGTTGATAATCTGATAAGACCAGACAGGTCTATATAGTGCATTCAATTTCAATTGAGCGAAGAAATGCCAAAATAAGATAAGATTAGATATGATCATTCGGATGACTGCGAATTGGATGTGACATAGTGCAGCGTCATGGAGCGGCAGGGTGGCGTAGTGGTTGGAGACCAGAAGGTCACAAGTTCAGCCCCTGCAGCAGCTGCGTATCCTGCACCTTTTCCTTGTGCCTGTGCTCCATACTGTCCTCCATACTGCTGTTTTTACTGTGCTTCATTTGCAATCAGAGGAATTGGCAGGCCCCCGTACCTCGTGTACGTGGATGCGTGTTTGTTCACGGTTCATTCACACTTTACTGCCTCAATCCCCCGCATCTCTTGCTGAGTCAAAACATAATCCCCCGTCTGCTGCTGTGGAGGAGGAAGCCACTGGATGGCGCGTCGATTACCGGTCACAGTGACCTTGACTGTTCACTGCCCTCCTCAGAGGTCCCACTCAATGTGACATTGACATTTTAGGCATTGAGCTGATGCCGTTATCCAGAACGACTTGCAGTGAGTGCGCAGGTAGGTTGGTTCAGTGTCTTGCTCAAGGCTGTTGTGAGGCTTGAACCTTTGTCTTTCTGGTTATGGGATGGTCTCTCTTACCACTATTTATTTTCCTAGCACTTCTTCCCTTACATGATCAGTGCACGGTCGCAGGAATGTTGTCAGGGCACTGTCTCACTGAGCAATGTTAGGATTATATTAGTGGTTTAAAAGACGTCAAAATGGTTTATAGCGTCTACGCTAAAGTCAGGCTACGTAGGGTTTAAAAGGGAGGGTTTTTCAAAGTAAAACATTATGGACTTCTACTATGTACATATGGACTTCTGTGGTGCATATTTCTGATATTTACAGCTATTTATGCATTGTTTAAATGTGTAATAATGTATTTGGTCTGACTGGTCTGACTTTGGTCTAATACACAGCCAAAAATAGTGCTCAGGAGGGTGGCTCTGACCACTGCTAAGGACACCAAATGGAGGAGAGAGCAGACAGACAGTGATCTGTCAAAGGCGTGTCATTCCCTATCCAAATAGGACAGGAGATAAAACAGGAACTCAAATCTCCCCAACATATTGCAAAGCTTTTATTGTAATGGATTATCCTAACAAAACAAAAAAAATTAAACCAATGCCCGGAACGTTTTGGTCTGTATGTCCTGTGGATGTAAGAAGTAGTGATCAGAGATAAAATGATCTCATTGTTAGACCCACGAATAAGTAGCTAAAAAACTACATAAAAGTCCAGCGACTGAACTGCTGTCGTGTCACTTCCAGTTCTGTAGCGCTGCTTCAGTATGTAGCTAGGGATCACACACACACACACACACACACAGACAGAGGATTAAGGCCAGGTTGGCCTACTGAGACTGGCTTCCAGAGATTCCATCCTCCCTGCTAAATGGATGGTGACATTCCGATGTTAGCGGCGCTCCATGGAGGCGTGATGATTGACCCAGATTGGGGACCGGGGGAGCTGGGGGGGGGGGGCAATCGGAGAGGAAAGAGAGGTCGGATTAGGGTTGGGATGGGGTGACTTGTTGGGGAGGAGGGAGGCTGGAAGGTAGGGTGAAGGAAGGGGAGAGCATGAAAGTACGAGAGAACACGACATTGGAAAACAGAAGGAAGGAGGGAGGGAGAGGAAGACGCCCATTGACCAGTGTGGACCCCAGAAAAGCCTCAGGCCTGCTGCCACGCCCTCTCTCTCTCTCTCTTCCTCTCTCCCTTCCTCCCTCTTCCTCGATCTCTGTAAGCGATGATGTCCGCCATATTCAACTTCAGTGTTGGGCATGATAGCATTTGACGGCTCCTAGTGCTGTCGATTTAACCCCTTGCACGATCAAAACACTGCAACTGCCTTCCAAGAGTCAAGACTACCCACTGGTCGGATGCACGTCTCCCATCTCACATGCTGGGCAGTGGAGAACTCACTGTGCTGCTGGCCTGCTTGCAAATACAAGGGGAAAGTAGATCTAATGCACAGGAAGTTTTAGGTCATCCGTCGTATTAGTCTCATGATTGGTCCAATCTGGTTTCTGAACTAATGAGTTGCCTATTTCAAGCCAGATGGGTCAGCCACCCCCCCAAACGTTTGCTGAGTTCAGGTTGGTTTTGGGACATCAGAATTTACTGCTGAGCCTTCTGGAGGTGTTGTTGCCTCATTCAACCAATGACGTACTTGCTGTCACTCTTCTTTCGCCGACATCCAAGCTACATTTCTCCATAGGCGTTGGAATGGCACAAGGGATCAGATCTTGTGTATCGGTAAAGGTCATATATCGCTCTATAGCGGAATATGAGTTTTTACTCTGTCAGACTCTGCAATTCCCCAAGCACAGACAGATCCCACTGTATGTATTGGTAAATGGCATCAGTGCCTGTGTACTGTCTAGCTGCGATCGCTCTTTGTTTTCAGCCCTGGGATCTTCTCAGCCGAGACGAAACAGGACTTGATGGAGATTTAAAGACAAATATTTTTTAGCACAGGATTTGTGATTAAAAACAGCTACTCAAGCAAGCAAATCAGGAAAGATGCCCATTCTGCTGTTCCCTTTCTGTCTAACACAATGAGACTGGTAAACAACTAAAAGGGAACGACGGGAGAGGGGGGATGTCAGATCACATTAGCCGCACAAGGATGACAAGGTGTGCCTGGAGAGTAAGGTCTGGAGTGTTGACACACTCAGACATAACAAGAAAAATAATACAATTTAGCACGAGTTCAGTAATGTCTTGTATCTATGTTGAGGAAAAATAAGAGTTGTATTCCAAATGCAATATAGCCATTTTGAAAAAATATATATATATTTTTTTGTATTTTTATTATTATTACCTGAAGGTCATCATTCAGTTTCTGTGAAATAAGGCAGTCCAGTCTATCAAAGTGGGGACATTTCCTAATATCAATAACTTGTTTTACATTTGTGCCATTCAGATCAGAGAAATCTCACTATGGGGCAAAACTTGTCAATGTAACCTAACAGGGGAAATGTGTAATATAATAAAGCAAGTAAGTAAATGTATGTCAAATGCCTTTTAGGGACACTGTGAATCAAGTATTGCTGACTTTTGCTGACCAGAATAGAAAAGGAGGTCAGTGCAATTCTAAACCGTTATCAGCAGATTGTGATATACCAGCACCAGTATCAGCATTGACTCACAAGGGGCCATCCGGGTACTCGCAGTGTACGACAAACTCATTTTTCATCCATGTAATGTTCATTTTGATTTGTTTTTACATTCATACGCTCAATTAAATATATTTTAAAATCAGTTTTGCTTTGCTTCCCAGGGCTCATTCAATTCCAAACGTCATAGAAAACAACTCATAATAGGATAAAAGCACCGGAGAGCAATCTACAGTGAGTAAAACAGTAAGGGAATTGAGCAAAAACCTCCAATCACGCTGGAATGGTCCTTTTAATTCAGCCAGTTTGCATTACAAGGTTAGTGGCAATTTGCAGTCTATTGACAGTGGAGACAGCCAAATAAGGAAATGCATGCGTTTGGATTGGTGAGGGTGAGTGTATGCCCCTTATTTTTCTAATGAGGAGACAGAAACTTTGTGCAGTAATGTAATGTTAATCAGACCCCTTGCAGGGACAGACTGTGAACGACAAGTGTGGCATAATATTGCGAAACCAGGGGAAAAAAAGGAGGTCAATGCAATGCTAAAACCCCATCAGCACGTCGTCGCGGCTTGGCTGTCAAGCGTACCAGTTTTCTTCCTTAGCAACAGCTGGGACTAGACTCGCCTAGGAGCCTGTGGGCTGAGATTTTTTAGTCTCAGACAGTTTGGCCCGGTATCTTTTGAGTGTCAGTAGGTCTCTCTCCTTCCTCTCCTTTATATTTCCTCTTTCCGCTCTATAGCCCTCCTTCTCTGATCCTCACATCTTCCCACTGCGGCAGACATTAGCTCTGATCCACGCGAGCCTGCTGACACCCCCAGCCCTGCAGGGGGAGAGAGAAGCAAAGAGAGAGATGGGGAAGGGAGATCTAAGCAAAGGAAGAGAGTAGGAGGCAGATATAGAAAAAAGGGAGAGGGAGGGAGATACAAATTAAATAGAGACATAGAGCAGGAAAGTAGGGTTTGACCAATATGGGTTTTCATGATATCCATCATACTGGAGGTGGATGACATTGACTGGCCAATAATAAAAGGCCAATATCTGGTAACATTATACACCAAGAAGACCAAAAAGCTCAAAAGTGATTGATTCTCGAGCCGCGACCGTCGGATGAAATTCGTTCACGTCACTATCTATCCCATCATGAAATAATCGTGTTTGGTCTGCAACTGCTGTTAAGAAGAGACAAGGAGGGAGAAAGGCAGAGGGAGAGAGCAGGAAAGAGAGAATGAAGGAGAGAGAGAGCGGGAAAGAGAGAGAGAGACAACAGAGAGGCGGAGACGGATTAAGCAAGACAAAGAGGTAAAGGTAATAGGCAGAGTTCATGCTGCGCACAGATTGGAATAAGAAGAATAAGCTTGTAAAATGACAAATAAAACAAAGTGAGGAATAAAATAGGACGTTATACAAAAGTCTGTTCAAGGAGCGATTTAAAAGATGATGCTGATTTAGTATTTAACCGGAAGTTTGGAAGAGCCAGGAGAGCCCTGCCCGAGGACCTCAGGTTGCAGTCAGGCAGCTTCAGTTAGCACCTGGATAACTAAAGTAGGAGGAATATGGCATCGTTTTTTTTATAGTGTGTTAGAAGCCTTGCAGCTTTTGCACTAGCTGCAAAAGGGTGAGAGATCCCCGACTTGGACCAGAGTAGAGGAAGTTACAGTGGTCTAGACGAGACGCGACAAAAGCATGGACAACTTTCTTGAGGTCTGCGACGGATAGAAAGGACCTTTATTTTTTGAGATGTTTTTAAGCTGCAGAAAACAGGACTGAACAACCCTCTTGACTTGATCGCTAGGCAGAGATCAGTCAAATAACACACTGAAGAGAGATAGAGGGAGGACAGATAAGACGGATAGGAAACTGAGTAGCACTGGTTGATGATATGTCATGATGAAATTAGCTGCAGCTGCTTAATGATAATGATGCTATTTAGCTAGGTTGCCAGGCAAGGGAGGCCCCCCTGCTGAGCTTGTTTAAAAACCAACATTATGTGTTTCCGTGAAAAGGGAAAAACGGCCTCTTTTGTGGGGATGCACGCTTGATTGGGATGTAGATACTTCACAGTGTGTACTCGATAGGGGAAAAACCTTTTATTATTGTAGTGGGTGGAGTAGGGTCTTGTTGCACCAATGTGGGCAATCACAGCTAATGGGAGCTGTAGTGTCCATCATGTGCCATGCTCGTGTGTGTACTATTTGTCCGTGAATGGGGGAGGCCTGACAAACCCATCTGTCCGACCCCTGGAAGACCTGTTCTAGTTACCATGGCAACAACCTCCTTATCTATGGTGAGGGGATACATAGGGGGTTCACTAGCGTGTGCTGACGACTCTTTTTTTATTTATTTATTTTTTATCATTTCCTAGCTGCCTGCTGCAGTGCACCTTCAAATTTTTGTCTTTATGATTTTTATAGGGAAATTAAACTTATTTCAGATGTAATTTGAAGCAAACTGTTATTGTTTCTCATTTGTGCATGGTAGTGTTGGGTTGATGCTCAATTCTAAGACATTTGTCGGGTGTTGTTACCCGCAGGGCCTCACATAGTACCTTGAGTGCATGCATTTTTCGCATGGATGACCCCAGTGGGAATCAAACCCCCAACCCCTGCAGTGCCAGTGCCATGCTCTACACATTGTGCTTACCGAACCACATTTTTGCAGTCATTGAATGTGTGAACATGTCACAGCCATTGTCAAAGTGAAAAGATTTGAAATAACATCGAAGGGACCCGATAGATATTAAGTGGTCCCTCGATCTCTCCATGCCGTCTCAGCACATGGATGCTGAGACAAAGACCGGCTTGCTGAGCTGGTAGAGGAGCAATGCAGTGCTGTACTCCCTCTAGTGGCTGATTTGTGAACTCAAAAAAAACCAAAACTGCTGTGTTGTGACTCCCTTCCTTGCTCTTCTTCTCCTCCTTCATTCCGTCATCACGTCTTACCTCCTCTCCCATCTCTCTCTCTCTTTACTCCCTTTACAATCTTTCTCTCCCTCTCCCACAATCCCCATCCCTCCTACTCTTGCATGCACACACATCCTTCCCCCACCTGGACAGGTAACCCGTCCCCGTCCCAGTGTCGCAGCAGGCAGGCATGGCAGACGGTCGGCAGCCAGAAGACCACTGGGCGTCCAACGGCCGAGAGAACAGCGAGAACGGCTACTCCTACTCGGCCCACAGGGAGAACGGATACCACGGGGAGGCGGCCGTGCACCCCGGGACAACAGGTAAGATCTTGTGTTGGTGTGTGCATGCATGGGTGTGCAGTCCTGGGCCTACCTACACACACTTGCCAGATGGGCAGGGTTTGCAATTATGGGATAATGTGATTGATTCCATGGTGCCAGGCAAGGGCAATCAATCCCTGAGAGGTACTTGAAAAAATTCCAACTCCTTCACAATTGAATGAACACTGAACATGATTCCTCTGTAGCGGTGCCATCAAAGGCAGAAGGATATTGGCGTGATCGCTCTAGACAGTCCAATGGTGGATCTCCTGTGGGTTCAAGTACTCCAGTAATTAACAACGTCTAAGGTGTGCGGAGGGCTTCTGGGCCTCTCTGGAGGTGGACCAGAATGATTAGGAAAGAACTCCACGGCTCCTGGCTGAAATTACTCCCAGGATGGACACCGAGTGCAGAGTCACAAATTAAGGATGGGAGGTTTCTCATGCGATACATGAATCCGTTTGGTGGTGGCTAGACAGAAACGCTTCCTTACACTTGCATCTTGCATTTTATGCACTCAGGAATAAAATGGACGTACAGTATCTCCCATGAAAAACCTTCCAGCCTAGTAGTGTGCAGGTTTCCTAACACTTAGTATACCCATTCTGCTCACCAAGTACAGAGGAGATGAGTGAGTGACACACCGATAAATGTGTGTCTGTGTTTGTGCATCTGTCTATGGTACGTTTAGGTCCACTTGCACATGTGTGTGTGCACGTGCATGTGTACACCTGCGGCACAGAACAAGTGTCAGCCTATGTAGTTAAAGAGGTGCAGGTTGAGGCGGTGGGCTAGAGCTAAAGGGTGAGCGAGACCATGCTAGGAGGCGGGTACACACACATGCATGTGAACACACACACACATATGTATATGGATGTGGTTAGGATACTGGAGCTAGTCATAACCTCTACTGTACATACCATGACTACCCTAAAATGAGTCTACATCCTAAATAAACCACTGCACGTTGAGCAAGAAACAGCAGAAAATGTGAACAGGAAAAATCGGGGACAGCAAATGTGCAAGTCAGCACTACATGCGATTGAAGTTAGGAGGCCTCGGCACTGTTATGGGAGGGTAAGGTGTGTGTGTTTCTGTTTCCCTTGCTGCCCCTCTGATGTTATACGAATGTCTCTAGTGTCAGGTTGCGTCACTAAATACGGGACTGGGATTGCAGTAAACATCAGGCTGCGCTACTGCTCACAGCGACGAATCATAACACACGTTTCTCAATGTGTTTTCCTCTCTGACGTGTCAAGTCTGAATGTTGAGCCACTATAACACGTATCAATGTCAGTGTCGTGTGATTCTGTATGAGGTGAGTTGCTGCTCTATCTGCATGACTGATAATTTGTGTTTGCGGATCAGCAAAAAGGTCCCTACTAGCCATTAATCCAATCCCACGGGATCAAGGGATTAAATGTTTAGATGTCCTGCGACAAAGCTCATAAAGCAGTGCATCCATACTCGGCACGTGCAAACACACACACACACACACACACACACACACACAACCAGCACTGTTCCAAACACGAAGGTCAGCAGTTCTATTAGTTCTAGTTTCCTCCCATCCATGCCTTGTCTTCCCGGTGTGTCTGTCTCTCTCTCTGTCTCTCTCTCTGTCTCTCTCTCTCTCTCTCTCTCTCTCTCTCCCTCCACAGTGGATGACTCAGCCAATCTGCCTCCCTCCCCTCCCCCCTCTCCATCCGCCGAGCAGATCGGGCCCGCGGCTCAAGGTACTCCCACACTCACACACACTCACACACACACACACTCAGACCATCCAGGATGAGAGTGTGAACGGTGGTGAGCGTGGCAAAAGTGAAGGGATAGAAAAAAGATTTGCCGAGTCAGCTGACAGGAAATTGAAACCTGTCGTTAAGAAGACACTGAAAACACACAAACTCGTGCACGTCGGGGGCGACTTTCTCGAAATGTGCCGGCCACTCGCATGATGAGAACACCTCCTCGTCTTTCTTCTTGTCCCTCCTTGCTTCGTCTGAGCGTCGTCTATCCCCTTGTATGTCGGTTGGTAGTCCCGTAGCACCATAATGGTATCTGAAGCATGTGCAACACTGTCCTCTCCTGTTCACTCTCTTGTGACTCTTGTTCAGTTACACACAAGAGTCGTAGCCTTATTGTCCCACTCTTCCCCTTATAGAGGGCTTTCACGTGACGTAACGCACCCTCTGGTGGCCATATTGGAGGTCTCCAGCTCTTGGGCAGTGGGGGTTGGCCATCTTAATAGCTAGCTAACAGTGACAACAGTTTATTCAAGCTAACTGACTGTTGTCAAGCTACAACCAGAGTGTTTTGGAGTAGAGACTAGAAGACAAGACACTTTACTGTGTCACAGTCACCTGCATTTAGAAACTATCTCATCGGACGATTCACTTGAACTTTAATGTTACTAAATTGACCTACACCCACACCACAACAATCAGACCAGTTGTTGGACCTCCATGATGGCTCCAGCCACGATTGCTTGGAGATTTGTGATGCTGCCTTTTCCAAGACGTGATTTATATGAACCTAGTTTACATGCTAGGGCTGTGGGAATCCTTTCTGCCCTCTTATGGTTCATAACCTGCCATTGCAGCCCTCGTTGCCAGTCATGCACTGTCCCCTCCCAACATCTTCTCCTTTGTTCCTCTGGGTTTTTTTGCCTGTTGATTTGCTGCATCAGTAGATCGCCAGGTTGGCTTTCAGCTCTTGGCTCTACACCACACAGCCACGCAGGAACCAGCTCATTCAGTTTTCTAATAATTTTCTTGATGCATGTATGCAATCGCCAAAATTCAATATATAGATACACTGCGTAGATTACTTTTTTAACTCGTTTACTTACTGATTGCAGTACAGTACAAATCTTACATGAGTTTTACCTATTTACTATATAAAAATGAGAAAAATAGAGCTGAAAGTGTCTCATCATTTTTACCTCATGTAACTCCAGTATATGTTGTCCTCCATGTCTCATCCATGTGTCTCCTCCTTCCCCTGCCTAAAGAAGAAAGAGTAGAGGTTGTCAGTGCTCCCTCTGCAGAGGAGCAACAGGAGGATGAGGAGGAGGCTCCAGAGGAGCTCCACAGTTACCAAGCGGAGGTGACATTTGAGCAGCCAGGGGATATGCTCTTAGAGCAAGCAGATTTTGTAACAGAGCCCCAGGCTTTGGCCTGCCAGCAGGCCCAGACAACTGAGGTCCTCAATGGAGGAAGTCACCAAGCTGAACAGGACAGCCCATTACAGGAAGAAGGTCAGCGTCATTTATCCCTTGCATGTTGGTTGGTTGTCGTAACACCTTCAAGGTATCTGCAGCATGTGCAACACTGTCCTCTCCTGTTCACTCTGTCAATATTAGTTTGTGACTCTTGTTTAGTTTCACACAAGCGTTGTAGCCATATTGTCACACTCTTCCCCTTATAGATGGCTTTCAGGTGACATAATGCACCCTCTGGTGGCCATATTGGAGGTCCTTAGGTCTTGGGCCACAGTGGCTGTGAAGAGCTGATTGCATTTCAAAACGTACAACTTGGGCACCTCAACTAGATCGTAAAGACATGGTCAATTTCTGTGCTGTTTTTGACTGGGAACTGATCATTTCGCCGCTGATAGCCTACATATGATTGATTCTGTGTCTTGATAATGTCAGCTTGTTAGCTAGCTAACAGTTTGTTCAGGTTAACTGAGCTGACTCTTCTCAAACTACAACCAAAGTGTTTTGGGGTAGAGACTAGAGCTAAAGACAAGACACTTTACTGTGTCACAGTAACCTAAATTTGGAAACAAATCTACCTCATCAGACTATTCACGTTTACATATGTTACTGAATTGATCCAGTTATGTCCCTTTTCTAGGCCAGTTGTTATATATTTAGCTTTTATTTGCACATAGCGGACCTCCATAATGGCGCCGGCCATGATTGCTAGGAGATTTGTGACACAGCTGCCTCTTTACACCAGGAATGCTGCCTTTTCCAACACATGACAGTCACTTATATGAACCTAGTGTACATGCTAGGGCTGTGAAAATCCTTTCTGCCCTCTTATGGTTCATAACCTGCCATTGCAGCCCTGTTCCCAGTCATGTACTGTCCCCCCTCAACATCTTCGCTGTTGTTCACCAGATTGGCTTTCAGCTCTTGGCTCTACACCACACAGCCACGCAGGAACCAGCTCATTCAGTTTTCTAATCATTTTCCTGATGCATGTATGCAATCACCAAAATTCACTATATAGATACACTGCATAGACTACCTTTTTAACTTGTTTACTTACTGATTACAGTACAGTGCAAATCTTCCTTGAGTTTTGCTCAGACCTATTTACTATTAAAAAAAAAAAAAAAAAGATTTGATATATTTAGAATATATAAGGTACATATATCATAAACGGCTCTAACTGAATACGGATTGCAGACAAATTAATTGCATACACGTTGGAAAGTATTCAGGGTTAGAAGCATGTTAAACAATTGCAAACTCTATTAAGATATAGAAGCTAACATTTTAGTTAGACTGTTAAGCCATGCAGAGGCAAGAAGGTGTGTTGTTCCAATCTGCCATCATCTCCATTAGAGCTGAAAATGTCTTATCATTTTTACCTCATGTAACTCCAGTATATGTTGTCCTCCATGTCTCATCCATGTGTCTCCTCCTTCCCGTGCCTAAAGAAGAAAGAGTAGAGGTTGTCAGTGTTCCCTCTGCGGAGGAGCAACAGGAGGATGAGGAGGAGGCTCCAGAGGAGCTCCACAGTTACCCAGCGGAGGTGACATTTGAGCAGCCAGGGGACATGCTCTTAGAGCAGGCAGATTTTGTAACAGAGCCCGAGGCTTTGGCCTGCCAGCAGGCCCAGACAACTGAGGTCCTCAATGGAGGAAGTCATCAAGCTGAACAGGACAGCCGATCACAGGAAGAAGGTGTGTGTGGCTTTATGGGTTTTTATGTGTGCGTGTGTATGTGTGTCTGTGTGAGCAACGGCACACTCTCCTGTATGTGGGTGCATATGTGTGCGCACATGTGTCTCTCTGTGCATTACCTATTGTGCATGATCCTCCTGTGCTCTGTAAAAGGGCACAAATTGTTTTGCTCTCGATTTACAAGATGTGATGTAACACAGGCTTTGCTGCCAGCCTATCCCTGCAGCTTTTGTTGCTCTGAGATCCGTACGCTTCTGCTTTAATATCTGAAGTTGCCATGTGCAAAAAGATGTTACGTAGCATATTGATTTTGTGCTTTTTCATGCAAAGCATAACCATTTGCTTTTCCATTGGAGTGACATTTAAATACTGCCCTGATCAACCAAATTGTAGTTGATCATTTCTCCACTGTATGTATTGCCAGCTACATTGCAAACGCCAAGGTCACTGTCTGAAATGTCAAGCACTGTAGACCTATGTGTTGCTAGAATTAGTTGTGTATATATCTTTTAAGTTTTTGTTGGAGTATTATGTTGCAAGAAGGTTTTACTCATGTGGGTCCTTCATGGATCCAGTCCTGAATGTATTTCAGGTCTCTATCTATAATTTGCTTTTAGTTTCAATGTTGCTGTCATTTCATCTCAAGGTAAAGGGTAATTCTGTTTTCCTATTGTTACTAACCACACTTTGGACATTACAACCCACCCTCACTGGACATACATATCCATGTATTTAATATAAGGTTTATCTTTATCATTAATAGTTACTACTATACCTTTCTTCAGTGGAAATCAAAGTAATTGGATGAAGAAATTAAAACTCATAAATTTGTTTATATATATACAGTATATATATATTCATCAAACAGTACAAAGATTCGTTTTTATGCAGGCTATTCATGTATTTGTAGTCGAAACTATGATGACAAATACTATTATCAATTAATTATATATAAAGCATATAATAATGCTGTTAAAGAGTTGAAACTTTTTTGTCAATCCAAGTGTATTGCAATAGGAATTCAATATCTTTGTGTACATACATTTTTTTGTCATACAACATCATGCACCTCATTCCATCATTGCCACTCTGCACGCAATTTTAGGTGCTATGACCCCCTGTGCTGTTGTGGCCTGCCACAAAAGACACTGCTCTGTGTTTTGCTTGATGGAGAGCTACTGTATCTATGTGCAGAAAGGCTCGGCTTGACTGTATTGGCTAGCTTGTGTAGATGCTGCAAGCAAAGATATTAGCTAATACTACTTAGCACAGAGCTGTACAGTATCCTTCAAACTCACAGCCCAGATACTGCAGCCAGAAGAGTGTATCGATAGAACACCTTGTGAGCCTGCTTTGAAAGAAGATGAACCCCAGGGGGTGCCACTACAACAGAGGTTGTCACCCATAGTCGAGAGAGCAACACCTGAAGGAGCAGAACACGTCTTGGCCACATCTTCCCCTCCCTCATTAAAAGACAAAGCGCTCTCTGATGACTTCCAAGTTCAGCAGCCAGATAACCAAGACACAAGGGAGAGGATAGAAGATGCCCCTGAGAGCCACTTGCTTGTAGCCATTGCAGACAAACAGCAGTCATTGGGGGAACAGGGCTCACACCTTACTGCAGAAGACAGAGAGAGAAATATCTTACCAAGCAAATTGACAACCCCTAAGACTGAAAGCGAGAAAGAATTGGTTACAGTTGAGAGAATGCATAAGAAGGGCCAAGACAGTGGCAAGGAGATTAGATTGCATGAGACAGCATCAGAGACTGACATTAACAAAGTGGATCAAAAGCAAGAAACGCACATACATAGCTCAAAATCTGGCACAGAGTCAAAAATCGCATCAGATATTTTTATAAAGGCTGAGTCAGAAGTGGAAACCTACTTTGAAACATCCACACAAAGCCATGAGGAGGAGCCACTGCAAGCACAGAGTTACTATGAACTCAGCACAGTAACACAGACTACGATAAGCAATGAGAAAATAGTGGATGATTTAAATATTGAATCAAGCCATCACACTCCTGATGAGCTCAGCTCCGAAGTAACAAGTGAAAGCATGACTCAGAAGCTAGAGGAGCAACCGGAGAGAAAGGTTAGGCTGTCTTCGGACAAGATGTCATTGGAACAGAGAAGCATCTCCTTGAACATTACAGTTGGGTCCTTGGCAGGCCAGACAGTGAAGGATGGTACATCAAGGGCCTTCTCAGATTCTTTGTGTCCTATCAGTGGAAGTTTTGATGAATTAACAGCTTATGCTCCAACACCATCGGTGGACAGCCATTCACCCATGTTTCCTCCAGCTCTGTCCATTACCCCAACCAAACCACCTGAAGATATCCCCACCAAGGTAGAAAGACATGGATTACCCTCCACCAACGACAATTCTAGTGTTGCACAATCAAGCGAAATGTCTGAGATGTTGGACCTGGCTGGAGCCTTGCCTAGACCATCCCTAGAGAGGAGGGAGATGGATCACATGAGGCGAAAGTCTGTACCCGCCAATGTATCAGCTCTGGTGGGGAGCTCTCTGGCCAAGCTTGCCCTGGGAGAGCAGACCTCAAGAGTGGTGGGAGGGGAAAGCCAGCTAGAGGAACTGGGTTACTGTGTCTTCAATGAGTATTCAGGACCCATGCCTTCCCCTGCTGACCTGCCCAGTCCTGGGGACTCTCCTCCCAAGCGTTTCCCTTCTATGGAGGGTAACGGCGAGGAAGACCATGGAGCCACTGAGGATGAAGATGTTCAAAAAGCTGGAATTCAACAACAAAACCAGAAAGAAAATATCCCTAACATCTCTCAGAAATCTATGGTCGAGAAGAAAGATGTTCTGGGAGCACCAGTGAAGTCTACTATGATGCTTGAAAGAGCTGTGACAAGTGGCATGAAACCCGATCGCCTAAGGATACCTGTGAATTCATCAAAAGACCGACTGACTGAATTTCGTTTGGAGAGTGGCCTGTCCGGTGACATCAAGATCCAAGCTATCCCTGAGGTAGAAGTGGAGAAGGACCCTTCCAGAGAGGCCTCTCCCATCCCACCAGTCAATTCATTTACTTTCATTACTATCGAAACTGGAGGTAAGGGTCTCCAGACGCCCACCACCCCCAGGTCCCCGGCTGCAGCATCATCAGAACCTCAACTCACTGGGGAGGAAACCAAGAATGCTGTCACACTAGAGGTCAAAGCAGAGAAGGATTCTGAGTCTGAGAGAATTGATAATAAACAGTCAGAGTTGGACAAAGAGATGCAGAAATCTGACCAAGAACATCACAACATCAATATTGGTGAAAAATCAGATATGGTAATAACAGATGTACCCTCAGCATCACCAGAGTCTTTAGGAGAGACCATAGAAAAAGAGTATGAGAAGATTCAAAGTGAACATGGGATGACAACAACATTAGAGGAAACAGAAACACTAAAACAAGAGACATTAAAATCTGTTCAACAATTAACCCTTGATAAACCTGTTGATGAGAAAGATGTCCAAGAGAAAGGCCCAACAATGCCACGCATATCTTCCCCAGTCATCATCATACCTCAAGTAGAAGAAGAAGCAGAGGAAGACGATGATGTTGAGCTTGCTGAAGAGCCTCAAGAGATAATGGAGGAAGCTGAAGAGTCTGAGCTCCCCAAGGAGCAAGGAGAAAAGAGTCAGTCCAAAGAGGAGGGTAAGGAAGGACAAAAAGAGGAGGTGAGGCTGGTGGAGGAACAGTTGACTGAAGATGAGCCTAAGCCTGGAGCAGAAGAATCAAGTCATAGTGCACAAATCAGTGATGAAGGGGCACCTGCTAGAGACAGCTCTGACCTGTCTGCCTGCTCTGACCACAAACCCCCACGACCGCCTCTAGAAGGAAGCGAAGACGAGAAGATAGTGGAGGAGCCACAAAAAGCCAAGGAGGAAGAGAAGAAAGAGGAGCATGAGGGGGAAAAGGAAAAACAAATGGAAGAGGAGGAGAAGGATGAGGTTGGGTCTGTTGAGATCGGAGAAGAGAAAGGAGAAGTGGAGGAGAGGGAGGAAAGTATGGGCGAGGAGGATTACAGGAAAGAGGAAGAAGCCATGGAGATTGGTCAGGAGATGGTGGAGACTGCTGATGTGCTCACCGAGACCAGTCAGACAGCTAACGATGAAACCACCATGGACGTCTCTGTCCTAGACACAGACAGTGGCTGGATGGACTCACAAGGTACCCTGAGTTTTTAAACACTGCCACATAATTTATGGCCTACAATGTAATGTCATTGTGTCAAGCGTTTAATGTATCTGTCCCAGCATTTCTTATATCAAAAAGTAGCTAGCATCACAAAGCCTCTAAAAGCTAATACAATTGAATGTATATTGTTGTACCTAGATCTTTAATACAGGCTAGGTGTGTGGAGAATTAGTGCTCCTCCTGTCTCAATCCTTGTCCACTGCAGATGATGACAAAAGTGTCATGACTGAGCAAATCGAAGCCCTTCCTCAGACCAAGAGTCCTACCAGTACACCTGTGGTGGACAGACCCGCTAAACGGGCCCCTGGCAGAGGAAGGGGCCACTCTGACGCCACTGAGAGTAAAGTATCCCGCAAAGTACCGAGCCACCATCCAAGAGAGGAGATGAAGAAGAAAAAAGGTTCCAATTCTATATTCATGCAGTGCCATTTAATTTAAAATGCTTTGATTGTTAATTGCATAATCTTTAATATTGTCAATTTCCATTAATTCTTTTAATGTATCTTAGTATATGGAAGCTCTTGAAACTCAAACAAGCAGACACCGTAACAATGTCATCACTATGTAACTTTTGATGTTACGTTCATGTTTGAGCGGAGATTCGTTTGCCTGCACTACATGTAACAGAGGTTTGCATTCTCATGTAATCCTGTCTCTCCTCTTTGCTAGCGGGCATGAGGAGGGCTGACCAGAATAAGGTGTCAGTCCTCCAAAGTCGCTCTCCATCTCGAAAGAGTGTAGTGAAAGCGCCGGCCAGGCAACCTAGGCCTGCTCTGCTTCACGGCTCTGCTAGACGCAAGGCCACAGGTGAACACTCCTCACCGGAAATCAGAGCCATGAATAGAGAAAGTGCAACCAAATTTTTACTGTATACTATACGCCTTCCCTCTGTTTTATTCTCAGAACTGCTAAAAGTGCTGTAATATAGCAGTAATACCCAAAAGGGTGTTCTTTTGATTATGGGTAAGAAGATAATGCACAGCCGACGTCCGGTAGCACTGAAGTACCTATAATAGTAAAGAACATCCTCAAGGATATTGTGGCTTTTACACGATAGTTCGAAACAATAGTTGTAGTGTACAGACTACAAAAAGTGTCTTTAGTTTCTTGAGTAACATGTTACCACAACAGTTGGCATAGCAGCTCTGGGAATCATCAGCAGGGTTGTCTTGCGTTCAGTCAGATTGCTTGGATGAAACTACCTGTTGTATGAATGAGACGCAGAATTCCACCATCATTGTAGCAGCCAGTTTCACTCAGCTGTCAGTTGGTGCTGAATCTAAAATTACACATGGACAATTTGGAGGGTGAATTGTTGATGCATGATGTCTGCTCTCTCTATTCATGGCTCTTTGAGGAACCATGCAGGTGCAATGTAGCTGGCAAACATCATGTGCTGCTGTTCCATTTTTAAAAGGTCCTCTTTTTTTTTTTCCTTTTTCCACCTGAGCCACATTGAGAATTTTTTTCGTTTTCTTTTGTCAATTCATTTTTCTCTGTCAAAAATACTGAGCATATTTGGTTTCATGTCTATATATTCTTTTGCCCATTGACGCTCTAGATTGTTTTGAGTGGAATTTGACGGTGAGTGTGTTTTTCTATGAGGAAAATGGCTACTCTGGCTGTTCAACCTCACTTGTAATATGTTGGCTGGAAGTGGCTGCCTGTTGAAGTTTGGGTGTTTGGTCAGCCTGTGTGAAATGGCCTCCAAGTGTCACTGAGATACTGAGATTGAGATGCGGTGGGTGTTTTACTGATGTCTGTTATTTGTTTGTGTCTGCTAACACTCATTTCAGGTTTGAGATGTGTGTGTGTCCGTGTGGTCGCGTACTTTGCATGCACGATATGTGTGTGTGAGTTGTGTGTGAATGTGTTCCCACTCGCAGATGTCTCCCCCTACTGGCTTTACTTTGATCATTACATTATGGCTCTTTGTGTTCTCTTCGCAGGCATGGAAGGCCGTCAGCCCCTCAGTGTGGCCCACCAATCCAGGGAGAGGACCACTGTAAGTTCTTCCCTCTGTGACACACACACACACACTCTAGATTTCTCTCTCTCTCTCTCTCTCGCTCTCTCTCTCTCTATCTCTCAATTTTAAAGTTCAGTTCCAACTTAATTTATTGGCATGACAATAAATCAAAGCATAGAGAGGGGGAAATAAAAGATGAAGCAAAGAGAAACAAACTAAAACCGTCTGCCCTCATATTCAACCTCAACCTCTGGAGAATTCTCTGGAGAATTTCCTACAAATTCATTCGTTTTTTTTTTTTTAAAGTTTGTTTCATGTTTGCATGTTTAACATCCATATATTGGTTATTGTTTGAAACATATATAAAGAGTTCTGTTCTAATGTGCTGTATATCCATTTTTTGGGGAGGAAAAAATAATTCCCAGAAGTTCATCATTCAGAATCTCTAAAATACAGAGAACACGATTTTGTCATTTTGTCAACTACAGACCTTACCTCTAATAATTTGAAGAAGTACCATAATTGTTGGAATGTATTGCTGTCAATGAATATTTCATTTCAACAGCAGGTGTCACTTCTTTTCAAACACAACAGAACTCTTTGTATATTGCTTCACGGTGGCTGATGTTTGGAAGCCCTTATTTTCTTTTTTCTTTCATTTAATTTCTTCATGTCTGTATTTTGGATGCAATTTGTCTCGCATGCCCGCCTTTGTCCCTGTGGCCTGTCCCAACAGACAAAACCTGTGAGTATCCACCTCTGCTAACAAAGTCATGCAAGGAAACCCAAGATATATGATGTGCAGTATAGTGGAAAAGGGGCACTCCTAAATACTATAACGCACACTTCATCGTGCTTGTTTTTGCCACCATTCCTTACAGTTCACATCGATCATTTCACTTCAAACCTTTCTTGAAAGTATCCTTTCTTTCTTTTTCTCTGTAGCCGGTACTTCACAGCTTTGTTGATTGCGTAAATTTACAATTTCACAATTTTGATACCTTCCGTGACTTAAGGTAAAGATTCCATTCCATTCCAAAACGGTGAAACATTTTACCTACTAGACTACTACTATCCTTTAAACCTACCACAACTTATTTTAATCTTATGTTATCATTTTGTAAGAGCAGGTTTTCAAATTGTAGACATCCCATTTTGGAGCAAAACTCACCATATCTCATTGAAATCTTAATGGCGGTGAACAAGCTGAAGATACTGTGATAAAACACAACAGGCACTTGCTTGCAGTGTGTCCTTGTGGTTGTATCTGTCCATGTAAAAAAAAATAAAGCCATACATGTACACATTTCATCTCCGTTCCATCCTGTCTCACTCTTTGTTTCTCACACCTTGTCTGCATGCCTGTGCATCATCTGTCCATCCTGCATGCTTGGCTGCCTCTCGCCATGGCTACTGTCCAGAGCCCCACTCGGGCAGTTCTGTTAAAGATGGCAATGCAGCGTCAGGGCTCCGATCATCTGGGCCCCCGCCCCAGCTCTGCCTGTAGCCCTAAACGGAGCCCCCTAGTGGAGGCGGAGCTCCATGAGGCCCGCCCCTACTCTGCAGGTGCCTGCCAGCCCTCCTCATCACACAAACGGGCAGAGAAGGTAAAGGGGAACCGCAGAGCAGAGCAGGGATTGCTTTATTGAAGTATGAAGTTGTTTGGATTGTCTTTGGCTTCACCGTGTTACCAACGGTCATGCACGCTAAATGGGATTGATCTGTAGTATTTTGTGTGTGTGTGTGTGTGTGTGTGTGTGTGTGTTAATACAGGAGAGAGCCTACCGCAGCCCAGAGAAGAGGTCGTCCCTGCCCAGGCCAGCCAAATCTCTGACACGCCACATCCCTGCCGCTGAACAAGAGGACAACAGCACCCCCCGCAGGCCCACCTGTAAGAAAACAGCCTCCCCAACACACACACACACAGACAATCTGCCAGATCATTTGCCTCCCACATTAACCCTTACTCATCCCTTACACAACAGATTGCTGTGCCCATGTAACTCCTATGTAATCTTTTGCACGATGACTAATGATGACGCAAAATTTATTTTCTTTTCATTTTATTCAATAGAAACATCTCTAACTCCTACCATCTTGCTCCTTCTCCCTGCCCCTCCTCCTCCTCCTCCTCCTCCTCCTCTTTCTCCCTCATCTTCCTCTTTCTCCTCCTGCTCTTCCTCCCCCCACTCTAAGCAATCCGTCCTGAGTCCAGAGGGGACAGCAGGTCTGGAAGAGCCGCTAGTATGGCAGGTAGACAAGCCAGTAGCTCCTTTTTAGACTCATCACACCCCCGCCCTGTATTCTTATTACAGCATTTACAGCATTTTTCTTTTTTTTTCCCATTAGGATTGATGTGCTCCATCGTGATGTGCATATTCCATGGATCAATCACTCATTCGTTCATCTTGTTGACCACAGGTTATTTATACGGGGTATCTGCAGGTGATTTTTTTTAAAAGTCTTTAAAAAGTCTAAAATAATAAATAAGAATAAGAATAAATTCTTATAAATAAAGTCTTATAAATAATAAATAAAATAATACAAAAAAATTATAAAAATATTCACCATGCATTTCCAATCTTAGATAAATAGAACAAACAAGGTTCTTCGATTGATAATAATTTCCTGGTATCTCTTTTCTTATACTGCCCATTTACAGTTTCAGAACCATCATTAGCCATGTTCAATCAGACATAAGCTGGTTTTGCTAGCTTTGTTTCTTTAGTTTGGTTCTTAAATTCACTAAATTGATCTCAAAAAGTATAAAATCTGAAACCTGCAGTTACCCTGTTATAGGTCCCGCTGACAACAGGTGAAGAATCCCAACTCTATGTAGCTCAGCTCTCGCTGGTGGGATCCATGACAACCGCTATACCGCTTGTTCTTGTTCAGGAAGTTGTCGGCTGCGATCCCATTGGCTCCCGCTCCGGTATCCCAGCAACAACCCACCAGTGTTAATCTAAATTCAGCTGCCTGTGTATATTCACGTCTCTCGTTTGACCTCTTGTGTTTGCACTGTGGGAACTGAGCAAATATGGTGTCGCCATCAAGTCGACGTGGTTCACAGTTGTGTCAGAGTGTGTCATGTTTCTTATCATCAGGACCAGGTGAAGACTTGTAGCTGATACAAAACATGCATACACACAATTCATAACGTCCAATCTCTCTCTCTCTCTCTCTCTTTCTCTCTTTCTATTTATTTCTCTCTCTAGTTCCAGTGAAAGTGCTCTCTTTCTTTTTCTGTCACTTCTCTTACTGTCTCTTTTTTCTGTATTTGTTTCTCTCTGCACATTTTTTTTTGTGCTTTTTTTTCTCCCTTTCATCTCACTGTCTGGTTCCAGTGTTTCCTTTCTTTTTCTGTCTGTCTCCTTGTCTCTCTCTATCACTTTCTCTCTGATTCCAGTTCTCTCTCTCTCTCTCTCTCTCACTCTGTTTCTGTCTCTTATCTATCTGGAGTGTTTTCTTTCATTTCCATCTCTATCTCTCCATCTCTATTTCTCTATTTTTGAGAGTGTCACTTGAGCCACTTGAGTTTCTGTCTCTGTCTCTATCTGGCCCCCCCGTCTCTCTCCCTCTTCCTCCCTCCCCATCGTTCAACCCTCTCTCCCTGCCTTTTCTCCCAGGTACAGACTCAGCGCGCTCCCGATCGGTGCGTAGTGGCGCCTCCACCCCCGGCTCCACCGCCGTCACACCCGGCACGCCGCCCAGCTACTCCTGCCGCACCCCTGGCTCGCGCACCCCCGGCAGCCACACACCCAAGTCCTTCAGCCTCCTCCAGGAGAAGAAGATCGCGGTGATCCGAACTCCGCCCAAGTCGCCCTCCTCCGCCCATAAGCAGCTGAAGGTCATCAACCAGCCCTTGCCCGACCTCAAGAATGTCAAGTCCAAGATCGGCTCAACCTCCAACATCAAGCACCAGCCGAAAGGCGGACAGGTAAACAGGGCCGCGCTGGGACCTGAACGTTGTTAATGCTTTCGGGTTGAATAGAATTGTACTTGGGAGTGCATCAGGATTTCAAACCAGCTTCACAGGTGCTCGTGGGTAGGGAGGAACTGAAGAGAAAACAAAAAGTATATAAATCCAGGTCCAACTGTGAGTTAAAGCGGCACTAGGCAAGATTTGTATGTAAGTTAGTTGGTGCTGCAACAGAGAAGAGCAGCCCATTCCCACTGATTTAGACCCCATAGTTTCTCCCTATCCCCCCAAATTAATGTCATGTGTCGGGTATGATCACTGACAGGAAGTCATCAGTGCCCAGGAAGTGATGAATCAAAACTTCAACTACAAAACTGGGCTCACCAACGAAAGCTGAACCTCTTTACCGCCTACACCCCCACCAAGACACTAAGAGGACGAAGGTTGTGAGGAGGTGTGAGGAGTTTACTGGCGTCACATTACGTGGTGACATTACAACAGTTATTTCTCGCTGCCACTTGGGGCCGCCAAAGTGCAAAGTCGTCTAGTGCACCTGATAAAAACTAAAACACTGCCTAGGCGTTTCACCCTGTAAGCTGAAATGTGCAGGTAGTGTGTTTTTTAATATCTTCGCCCTTCCAAATGAAGGCATTTTATATTTAACTCACAGCTGCACCTGGACCTGGATTTGTATACTTTTTTGACACTAGAAGTGTATTTTTTTTTCCCTTTGTTCTGTTTTCTGTTGATACAGTTGTTCCACTCCTGTCATGACTGGATGCGCCCGTGAGACCGGACACAATCTGTTCATCTGTTTCTCTCCCTCCCTCTCTCTCTCTGTATTTTAGTAATGGGTCATAAAACGATCAAATATTTCTCTCCTCACTTTTCCACTGCCACTCACTGTCTGCCGTCGCTGTCTGTCTTCTTCCTCTGACCTCTCTCCCTGTCTGTCATCATCTCCATCAGTCTGGATGAAGCGTCATCGGCTGCTCCTGGCCTGACTTTCCTCTGTCTTCCTTTACCTTGCCTTTACCTTACCTCGTCTCTGTTGAAGACGGTTGCAAACCAGCTTTGGCTATGACAAGTCATAATAATGATGAACAGAGTTTTAAAGAAAATTCACTTTGGTAGAACATTTTCAGTGCACATATCTCCCTAGGAGTTCAGGAAACATCATCTGCCCTGGGGAATGTGACCATCGACATGCAGGATTGCAGCGCCCCCTAGATCTCAGTATTAATAATTGCAATCTGGCCAAATTATTTATTGGGAAGTTAGATCAAGGACACAGAATGAAAACGTATTACCTGGATCTATTTTTTTCTATTTGTAGATGTGTTTGAAGTTTTTTTAGGTTTTCACAATAAAAGTTTCTCTCCCAATCTTTTCCGTCTCTCTCCACTGTGAACTATTAAAATAAAGGCAAAAACACCCAAAAAGATTATCTTTACAAAAACAAAGTAAGAAAATTGTAGCAGACTATACGTCCCCAGAATAGCTAGATTTGGCCGTTGCCCGTTCATGAGCTCCTGTAGAGGTATGTGCGATTAAAAATTTGAAATGGCAAAGTACCCTAGTGGTTAGAGAAATCCGTCCTTCAAACCGGGGAGACGTAGATTCAAGCCCCCATGCCGGTAAACATCCGGCCTGCTGAAGTGTCCTTGAGCAAGACACTGAATCTCTACCACCTCCACAGAGGCGGTGCTGACCCTGACCTCTGACCTCCCTGTGCAGGGGGAAGAGTGAACTGGGATCTACAGTTATAAAGCATTAGAAACATAATGTATTTTCATCGTTCTGCCATCAGATTTAGAAGCCAAGGTGCGAGGATCGAGAGTCATTTCCATTTCAAGCTATTAAACCTAACTCCTAAATTTGTTGAGCCTAGAGGGATTCTGCGTCAGACTGCAGAGCAAATTCAACGTGAGGCTGCCAGATCAGCCATGAAATAGTCACTGCTTGCCTGCGGCTATATTTTGCGGCTATATTTTCCGTTGTAGGCTGAAAACACTTCAAGAAGTACCTTGCGTCACCTTCTCCCCACTGAATCACTCCCCCCTCTCCCTATCCTCTCCCTCTACTTGCTCTCATTTACTCTGATTTAAAAATGCCTCCTGCTGCTCTCCTTAACACTTGATTTATTTTGCTAGAAATCCATGTACTCCTTACTATCGGTTCAGGAATTGAGGCTTATTCTACTTTTCCACTCATTGTAATTCATTCTGCATCAGAGCATCAGCTAAATATCCTAAAATGTGGTTGCGTTACATGCACACGCAGTGGACAGAATTAGCCCCAGCATTTTTAATCCTCTCATCATCATGTCTGCTAGGAGTAATAGATGTATGGGAGACTAATACAGAGTGAATTCTTAATCACATAACCAAGGCAACAAGACGGTCTTAATGGTCTCACAAAGATCAGACTTTTCATTAGCCCTGGTGATTTATGGGAGAGGAAGTGATTCGTTGTCATTTCGCCAGTTTCTCTCTGCTGGTGGGGGAAGAACGTGTATGCTTTGTGTGGCACAGTCGCTAGTATTCATGCGCTACTCTAGTATCGCATTGTTCAGATTTTTCTGACATTGTGGAACCATTAATGTAAGGTTAATCGGTCCTGGGAAACATTTGTTCTTGAAGTCAGATAATGTAGCTTTATAGCGTCTTTTCACCTGTGTGTTAACCTGTGGAATAGTATTGTAAGTGCACAAAAACACTGTGAGTATGAAAATCTACCATAAGGTTTTTATAAGGGTGTAACAACACAATGTAGGTGTAAACAAATACGCTTGTTTTTTTATTTATTTTATTATTTATTTTTTTTTTCATTTATTTGTTTTGTAATACTTTTCCCAAGGTTAATATACAGGGTAATACACTGAAGGCAAATGTAAATTAAGGTGTTACCTTTTAAGAATATTTCCATTTTGGCTGGATTGTCATTCTGTTCTGGTCTGGTGCTTTGTCATTGGTCGACCTTGCAGCCATCCATGCTTTAACAGCTGTAGCAGGGGCAGCATGAGCTGCTGCAAAAAGCACTAAAATGGGTAGTGAGGAGAGTGTGTGAGTGTGTGAGTGTGTGTGTGTGTGTGTGTGTGTGTGTGTGTGTGTAGGAGGAGGTATGAGGAGGAGATGACAAGAGAATCCAGGTCAGGTCACTGTAGACGAAAGATGGAGGCTGGTTTGTCAGAGCTCTCATGTGTTTTCCCGAACCCGCTTCTCTCTTTCTCTTTTCTTTTCCCCCCCTTCTCTGTGTTCACTTTGTCTCATTGCACAACAGAATAGGCATGTTCTATTTTTTTTTTTTTTTAAAACAGCACAAAAGGTTGCACTAGAAAGAATCAGCATATACAGCAGATAAGTCTGTAAGCCCAAAGCATCTCAGAGTCGGAGCGCTGATCTAGTTGTAGTTAGTCATAGTTGTAGTTATACAAACATTTCTTGGAAGCAGAGCTGCTCTGGAGGCAGAAATAATCTCATTGGTTGAGTTAGCCCTCTTTTTCATTCATTCATGACCATGGCTTTTATGATCTTGGATGGTCAACAGGCTAGCTAACAGATAGCTTCATAATGTTAGCTAGCTCCTTGCTTGCCTTTTTCACTGGGCTTCAGTGTAACATTACTTAGCTGGGAAAAACTGGGGTTCTTTGGCCCCGCCCATTGAGGTTTATCTCAACCAATGAGATTATTTCTGCCTCCAGAGCAGCTCTTCCTCTGAGAAACGTTTGTAGAACTACAACTCACATCAGCGCTCACATTCTCAGAGCTTTGTACCGCATGTGAAGACACATTGATAACTCATCGCACACTTATATGTACTTTCTCTCTTTTTTTTCTCTTTTCTCTTTTGCTAATACCTTCTTTCTTTCAGCTGGGGTTCTTGTAGCTCTTTCTCATTTTATTTTTGTATAAAATGCTCCGTGTGCTCATCTGTCTGTCATTGCTTTGTTTCAATAAAGCAAATGCAGAGTTTATTTCCAAAATGCTATATGTCCACTTTTGAAAAATCATTAGGCCTCCCTGAAATTCATCATTCAAGTTAAGTGACCTACTACCTTTTAAAAAGTACCATCATTTTGTTTTAATTCGGTCCTAGCCATCAATTTGCCTTGTTTTTACAATAGTTGATATCTCATTTTGGAATGAAACTCTTCAAATGTACTATAATGATAATAACTCTCTTAAAAACAGGGCCGAGTTCAGGACTTGACGGATGACAGCACTACAAGCACAGCTTCCATACACTGATATACGTCATTATTCCTGCGTAAATAGTAAATTCTAGAAATTTAGCGTAACGCAGATATACTTAACGTGAGTTCTGACAGATTGATGGGGCCGTGGATTTAAAATTGGGACGCTTACTTTGGTGAAGCCCTGTTTGGTGTTTGTATAAAAAAAAGGTGCACCCTGTCATTCCCAGGTCTTTATTCCAAGTGTTAAACTGGACTTTAGCCACGTTCAGGCCAAATGTGGCTCCCTGGACAAACTCCAGCACACTGCGGGCGGGGGAAACGTGAGTGACCGATGCACGCACATGAACACACAAGCTTGGAACACACACATGCACACACACGCATGCACTCACAAACTCACATAGGTACATCTCTCCGTCCAAGTTCTCCCATTCTACTAACAAAAAATGGCATTTAGGCATGAGTGTGTCTGAATGTGTAGTTGTGTTTTCATCCTTGTCGACTTTGTGTTGTGTGTTGTGCCTTGGAAGGAATGTCCTTTTTCTGCTAGCATTTGTTCCAAAACTTTTTTTTTTTTGGTCTATTTGTCTGAGGCACAACATGAAGTGCATCTGTACAGTACATACCGTGTTTGCACTCTAATTCCACAGTAATTCATGATCATTCATCCATTGCTAATTGCTGTTATCACACATGGACAATAAAGTTTAATGAAGTTCCTCGTGGTGTCACTCCGCCTACGTTCCTGTGTTTGTTTGATGTGGGTCTTGCTCTGTGCTTCTAGTGCTTGCTTTCATGTTAACCTCTCTCCAGGGAGCTGACATCAGCATCTGTGTCTTGCGTGGACTTACGTTGACTAAATCTTCCTTCATCCACAGATCCACGTTGCCATCTTACAGCTGCTATTTGTTTTTAGTGCTCAGTCATCTTGCAGTTGTTGTTGTTTTTTTCTATTAATCACAGTCATCTTTCAGTCATCATTGCATTTCATGTATTTCTAGTCCTGTCTCCAAAATGTTCCTAAAGTAATTGCTGTCTATACAGGCTGAAAGTCCCTTCCCTTCTCCTACTAAACACATGGCTAACATGTACACTGTGCTGCTGCCCGCAGATCCAAATCCAGTCCAAGAAGACTGACTTGAGCCACATCACCTCCAAATGTGGCTCCATGTCCAACATTCGCCACAGACCAGGTACATCCGGCGGTACATGTATTCAGCTTGTATTTAGCAAAGGACGGTAGACTGAGCATGCTCTTTTTCAGCATCGCCCTTCTTCACATTCACACGGTTAGACGCATTGACAACTTCACATCTGCTGGGGCATTTGGGCGCGCCGATAATAGTTGTTGAGGGAGGTAATAGCTCAAGCCTTTAGCTGACACTCTGATCGGGTTGAAAAAAATAGCTTCTAAATGCATCAAAAGACATAGAAGAGGAACAAAAAGACAATTGAGGGGTTCTTTTTAATCAGATCTTGAATGTGAGGTAGAGTTTACAGTATGTTTCCACCTACTGGCAGACAAAATGTTTTGTAACATCTTCGGTGCCGTTCTGAAGCACCATTTCCTGTTTGTGCTGTGCTACTGTGTGCAGTGACCGCCATAGTTTGCCCCGAGCGTTGCTTGGGAGAAGCGATGCCCCGTGGTCTTGATCCTTTTGTCTCCTTCTTGCCATCCTGTTCCCAGGGGGTGGTAACGTGCGTATAGAGAATGTGAAGCTGGACTTCAAAGATAAAGCCCAGCCCAAGGTCGGCTCCCTGGACAACACCAGCCACATGCCTGGAGGGGGGAACATCATGGTAACAAAAACACTGACATTTCTATTCTAGTCAGTTCTCTACCATTTACCTGCTGCCTTTAACCTTATCCGCACAGGGATAATATTACCTGAGGATGTGAAGTGATTTGTAACAATTGTGGAGATCTTTGGGAGTTTAATCCCGTGTGAATCTACCATGTGCATAATTTGATTTCGGCGCAAACTACCTACTGAACTTTATGAAAAATACAGGTACCCCTGATAATAGTAATCCTGTGAATTCTCAGCTGTTGATTTGGTTTTAAAACACAATTTCTTCCTCCTGGAATCTTTAGAGGAAGGTTTTGAATGCATTTTCAGTACAAACTTCAAGTTTTGCCTCGCTACATCAGGAAATACCCTTATAAAATTGTATCCGAGTCACTGGTGATTTCAGTGAACATCATTTTCCTGTGCAAATGCATTTCACAAAACACAAGGTCCACATGTGTGAATAGGGCTTTAGTCACTGCCAGTCTTCCAGGTATCTGCAGAAGTAAATGTGATAAAACAATGCTGTTTGAAATAAATCTGTCCTGAACTCTCTCCTCTCTCCGCTGCCAGATTGAGAGCCACAAGCTGACATTCCGGGATGCGGCCAAGGCTCGGGTGGACCACGGCGCAGAAATCGTCGTCACCCATTCCCCCGGTGGTGAAACGGGAGGCACTTCCCCTCGCCTGTCCTCCGCCGGCAGCATCAACCTCCTGGAGTCGCCCCAGCTCTCCACGCTGGCCCAGGATGTCACCGCCGCCCTGGCCAAGCAGGGCTTATGAGCGCCCTGCCCCCCCCCTCGCCAGGCTCTCGGATACCCTCCCTCTCATATACACATACACACCATCACCCCTTCTCCCGTCACTCTCATACACACATGCATCAAGCATCCGACATACTCCCAAGGCACTCCACTGCAACCCTTCCATCCTTGCCCCTGATGACCCCCCTCGCCCGCCAACGTTTCTACAGTTGTAGTTGATTGACTGTCTTATCCATCAACAACCCTTCCAACCTGCGTCTTCTCTGGAAAAAAAAGATATCTAAGCCACACACAGAGGGATTTCAAAGACTGAATAAGATTTGTCTTTCCTATTCATTAAAGCCCTAAAAAAGAAGGGCTATGCTCAATTCTCGCTGTTTATTTTTTGTTTCATGCTCATTTTCGTTCACTCAACTTTGGACCTTTTTGTTTTCGCTAGGTGAGCTGCGCGCTAAGACATCAGAGAAGACCAGGTTGACTGAGAAGCGTTGTCTGAGAAACCATTTTGCGATTGTGCGGTGTTTTCTAGTGAAAGTCGTCACCACATTCCCACTTGTTCCAGGATAAACTGCTAGGTGAACCCATGCTTTCCATTCACAAATCGTACAGTACCGGATACAAAATATAGATGCTAGATGCTAGTCTTAAAAGCTACATTTGTGTGAGAGACTTTAACCTACAGAAACATGGTGTGTAACTGTACTTGTAAAAGAATGGCTGATGACATATTGAGCATGTCTGCTAAAATGTGATATTTTCTAGTTCAAACAAGATCATTTTGTTTTTTGTTTGCTGGTTAGTTTTAATCATATGATTCCCTGATACTATGTGCTGAATTGTTGGACAAATTGTGTTCTCTTGTTATGTTTTCTTTTTATATATATGTCACTGTAGTGAAAATTGTTACGGTTCTGTTTGTTTCCCTGTGGCTGCACTGGCTTAGCACTTAAAATGTGGATAACCATTGCAGTTATGTCATGTCAAACGCTAAAATGCTAGCTTTCCAATAGATCTCAACAGACCAATGGGCTGCTCTTCTCGGTCGGTGATTCGGGCATTGGTTTCTTACAATCGGTCTGTGACTTTAATGCAACAAAGCTGTTATGTTGGCATGGCAAAATAAAGAAAGAAATAAAGAAATTAGATCTATACGGAGCTAACTCAAACGTATGCTGTAGCTGAGAAGATGTCTTCGGTGTGAGTGTAAATGGCTAGGGTGCTTTCCAGTGTCTATACCGCTAGGTCAAACCCCATTCACTTCAAAAGGCCACCTTACCCACCCCTTACTCCCTTACCCCTGCTTCTAGACTGGATTGTGCAGTAGCCTTGGATGAGCAAAGGGCCCACAGGTCAGTGACTAAGTGGAAAGTCTCAAGCGTCATATGAAAACATTCCATTAAAAGAGCAGCTATCGGGCCCTGGTGTGACATTGATCCAGTGAGGCTGTTTTGACGGTGTAACTTTATAGGAAAAGGAAGCAGATATGATGTTAAACAGATGAATAATGGAAGTAATTCTCAAAATGCACCTGTTAGGATGAATTAAAAAAAAAAAAAAACTGTTCTAGCATATTCTCTGGTCACCATTGTGAAACCCCTCTGACTTCCCCCTCCCCTGATGTTGGTTACCTCTCCAGTGTTTTTCTGTGCTTTCTTCTTCTTGCCTTCCTCCTCCTCCCCCAGACCCTTTTGCCTGTGTAAGTGTATTTAAAAAAGACCATGTAGATGTGTGCACACTTTCCAATGTTTGAGAAATACTGATGACAAATGCTCCTACAGGATAACAATAAAATAAAACAGAAAAATGACAACTCGGTTTCACTTCTCTAGTCACTTGTGTGGATTTTCAGAAATATTTGGTGCTGTATCTCTGGCATGTTCTCAACATTGCATCCAGGATGGATGTACAAGAGGAGACACTAATATGTTGGCATGCATATGGTATTGGATACAAGCAGAAGGTGCAGAACTAGTAGTAGTATGTTAACTTATGTTTGCATGTGTGCGTTTATTTATATATAATATGGATTTTTTTGGGGGGGGCAACATCATTTGATTGATATTATATTTCACACATGATTAGGTGTTTTCCTGTGGCAGATTTCCAAAAAATCACTGTGCTAATAGAGAGTTTATAGTGACATTATGATACTTTCATTTCCAATGGTAATACTATGATATTCCAATAGGGACTTAAACTGTTTCTATGGTCCTCAATACTGAGTTTACAGTCCTGTGGTATCACTCAAATGTTCCTATAATATTAAAGCTTCCTAAGCTAGTATCCTAATATTGTAGTATCCTAAAATGTATTATATGATTACTATAGTTCATTTTGATAAGGGTTACCCAATTTGTTCTGCTCTGTTTTATTGCACAATAAGATGTTGTCCACCCATCTAAAAGGTTATGAAACAACCTGTTGATGTGATTCGAATGGGGGTTTATCCCTCACATGAACGCACCTGATGCCCGCATGTGTGTTAAAGCGATTTGAGGGGGGGGTTTATTGTCTAGTCGTCGGTTTTCGGTGCCGTTTGCTATAATGCTACATGAGGCAGAAGGTTGACGTGGAAAACATCTGCTCCGGTCGCACACTGCGTCTTTAAGCTCCGCCGCCGATAAATTACCACGCCGTTCGCTGTCGCTGTCCAGCAAGGGAGGTGCTGAAATCAGAGCGCTCTCTCCCCCCCTCTCTCTCTCTATCTCTCTCCTTACCCCCCCCCCCCCCCCCCACCCCCTCTCTCCCTCTCTCTCTCTCTCTCTCTCTCTCTCTCTCTCCAACCCACCGACCGACACTTGCAGCCATTTTACGCAGGACTAACCCAATCATGTCGTGAGGGAGGTTTGCTGGTCACCTGGACAGACCCAGCCGCCGCCGCGTCCCGGTGGTCGAACAGGTCCGGCCAAGATGGTGAAGAGGAAAAGCCTGGACGACACGGAGCCGGAGTGCGGGAAGGGAATACCGTTCCCCATCCAGACCTTCCTATGGAGGCAAACCAGGTTAGTGTGTGTGTGTGTGTGTTTTAGTGGAAATTGATAACAGGTGTGTGCCGAAAATAAGAAGAATCATTTGACAGCTGTCTTGCCACTGCATATTCGGCGTCAAAATGAATGTATGGCCTTGTTATAAAAGCCTTGAACGAATAACCATGTCACTGAGTGTGGCAGTTCATTGGTTTTGACTGAAATTTTTAATGGTGGGCTGCATGATTTTGCAAGGTGTTATTGTAGTATGACTTCGAGGTGGTTACAGGCTGTGTGATGTCACACCTGTAAAGCAAAATTGACATAGTAACCAGGCCAAGGGAGCAGAACAGGCTTGTTGTTTCATATTTGTGCAGTATGCCATGTTGCTATTATTGCAAGAGGTTGCAAGTCCTTATCACAGATGTAAAACAGTGTACATTTATTATTTTGTCAAAGTTAAAGCAGGAAAAAATAGACGTGTTTTTCCGTACAGGGCATGTTTTCATGAGCGTGTTTTTATTTATCTATATTTTTCCAGTGCATTTCTGCGTCCAAAGTTGGGAAAACAGTATGAAGCATCTTGCGTGGTAAGTGATTTCGATAATGCATGTCCGCGACGAGAGAAAATAATCACTCCTTTCCCCAGTAATCTACCTTAATGCACCTGCAAATGAAGTGCAAGCTTGATTCCACATTTAGCAAATTAGTTTTTCCCCTTTTGTTTCCTCCTATTACCCAGGAGCCAGACCATTGGAAACTCATATCTATAATGATGCTTCTCCAGATCCCTTTGGATCTAAACAGAGCTGCCTCTGTCTTTCCCCAGAGGCATCACCTTGCTTGGGGCCATGTGGGACACGTTTAGAAGAAAGAGGCTTTAGTTTCTGGCTGATGTCTCTTTTCTGCCTCTCCTTGGCTGTTTCCCCAGTCTTTCGAACGCGTGCTGGTGGAGAATAAGCTCCACGGGCTGTCGCCGGCCCTGTCGGAGGCCATCCAGAGTATCTCTCGCTGGGAGCTGGTCCAAGCGGCCCTGCCCCATGTACTCCACTGCACCTCCATTCTGCTGTCTAACAGGAACAAGCTGGGTGAGGACACGCATTTGACATCATTTTAGGGATTAAAGTGACAGCTTTGTCCGGAGGAACTGATAATGACAAGGACACTTCAACCGGAGCACACGGCTGTTCTTTCGGTTACAGGAAAGTCTCTCTCCTTCCGCCAAAGATGTATGTACACATTCACACAGACATGCAAAACATACAGATTGATAAACAAGAGATGCATAGATACACTGTTGTGAAGCAAGTGAAACTAAATAACATGGGATGTGTTTTTACTTGCATTATAAAAAATGAATGAGAAATAATTGACATGTCAGTGGCTGAGTGATGTTTGGCAAAGCTACATTCGTTTCCTGCATTTTGCCAGCACCGAAATGCACTATTTCTGTGCACAGAAGGGCACAATAATTGCACTGCAATACAGAGATTAACACACACACTCAAAGACACACAAATATATAGAGAGACAGGAGGGACGTCCTTCCATATATGAGTCTATTGATAGGGTGATTGGTTGGTGTGGTATTATTGAACCAGTTGTTGTGTTTGTCACGTTGTCATGGTTGCTGTCTGAATATGGTTAGAATCTGTTAATGTTTTTGCTTTGGCAGTAAGTACTTTTGTATTTCACACTGAAAAACTACCACATAATGTCACACACAAACAATTTTCTTGATTATGTGTATAAGCAATAGCACACAGAGGCTCAAACACTCTGTCTTCACGCAGCCGTTTGAGCCCATTCACTCAGCTGCAGTCAATATTAACCCCCGACCTTTAACCTTTGGCCTCTGACAGGCCACCAGGACAAGCTGGGCGTGGCGGAGACCAAGCTGCTCCACACCCTGCACTGGATGCTGCTGGAAGCCGCCCAGGAGTGCAACCACGAACCCAGCCTGAGCCATGGCTGGTCTGCGGGCAGCAGCAGCAGCGCCTTCCTCCAGCCCATGGGGAACCAGGGCTCATCGCCGGGAGCCCCCGGCTCCTGCTCGGGTTCGGCCCTGGGGGGGTTGGGGCCCCGACACAGCGGGTCCCTGTTGGAGGAAGATGAGCATACCCGTACCAAGCTGTTCCACAAGAGCATGGCCACCGTGGAGCTCTTTGTGTTCCTGTTCGCCCCACTCATTCATCGGATTAAGGTTTGCAGCCGGATGTCATATTGACCTTTTATTAAAAATTGGATATCAGCCAATCAGTCTCGTTTATCTCCAATATGATGGATATGATGCAATTTATTTGATTACCTATTTATAATAAGCCCTTAACCTGAATTTATTTCAATGAACAGTTTCAATGGAGAGCGTTTGTGTCTGACGATGGTCTAAATGCTGTTTCAGAGATCAAGATTGGAGATTCAAGATTGAAGTGCAGATTATCAATACAAAAGTATTCGTATTGGTATCTGGTCAAACCGTAGTTCAGTCCAGCACACACACACACACATTGCATATTGATCTGTGTGTGCAAACAGATGCGAGGGTCGGATTTCAATACTCAATGCTGTGTGTTTCCCTGTTGTGCAATAAATGACTGTATCTTGTTAGTGATCGTGCTACAAGAATAGTACTCTTTGCAGCGATCAAGATCCAACTACATGATAATATGACCTTCACGTCAAGTTAGAATACGCTCCTAGACGCCTGCTATGACTGAATGATCGGCTGTTGGAGGAAGCAGTACTTTATCATTGTAAGGTTGCTTCTCTAAATGGAATTGAAATGTCACTCTTCATGTCATTTCCTGCAGGAGTCCGATCTGACCTTCAGACTGGCCAGCGGTCTGGTCATATGGCAGCCGATGTGGGAGCACCGGCAGCCCGACATCCCCGCCTTCTCCACGCTCATCAAACCTGTCAGAAACATCGTGACAGGTGAGACACTTGGCCATTTGGACCCTGTCATGAATTCATCTTTTTTTAAACCTTCTATTCACAATGAAGACGTGTAATCTGCTACGCCTATTCTCTAACAGCGAAAAGGAACTCCCCAGTCAACAACCAGTGCAGCCCCTGTGGATCTGGCAACCCGGGTCCCTTGGTGAGTGGAATTTTTTCCAGCTTGGCTCCCGTCAGATCTGGCAACCCGGGGGTTTCATGGTGATTGAATGTGTTCAGGCAGGAATCAGACACATCTGCCCTCCCCCCCCCCCCCCCCCCCCGCCCCCCCCTTCCCCACATCCTCCCGGGGTGGCTGCTAATATTCATTAGCACTAGCCACCTGGGAGCGTTAGCATGGTTAGCCGGGGTCATGGCAGTAACCTTACTCCAATCCCACGCAACCTCAGTGGGGACTTTAATTATCAGGGACTGTGTCTGTCTATCTGCCGATCTGGCTCTCTCTGCCTGTTTATCTTTCTGTCTCTCTCTTAACTGTCTCTCTCTCTCTCCCTCCCTCCCTCCCACAGGGCTTCCAGGTGGTCTGTGAAGCCACCCAATCTGATTCCTCCTCCCCCGGCGCTGGAGAGCAGAGCTGTCGTCGTGGTAACTCGGTGGAGAAAGGCGGCCCTTCCCAACAAACCCCGCTGGTCAAAGGGCTTTCCAAGAAAAAGTAAGCAGTTCTAATCGATTGACCAAACAGTTTGGCAGCAGTAAGTTGTACACATGAGGAACTGCTTGCTATTATGTCAACATCCATCTCCTCATACCGTTAAAACTGTTTCCTGTAGTTGGTCCTGGTTCCTGTAGTTCGGATTGTGCTCTGACTCCTAACGTACCACACCGCAGTTCTCTTGGAAGATGACTGAGACCCGCATGGTGTGCAACAAAGATCAAATGTTATCAGCGATGTCAGTTGTGTGTTGAAGCAACGCAGAAGCGCAGTGATTTGTATGACCCCCCCCCGATGGCACAGAGTTGGTGCAAGTCATCATGTCGACTGCTAAACATTTGGCCCTCTGGCATCGTCTGTCGAAACACTGCGCGGCGCAGCTTCACTCACTAGCTTGTGATAGTGTGCGTATATGAATAGCTTCTCCTTCCCCCCCCCTGTGTAAATGTGTCGCTCTAAGCAGTGCTGTGTTCTCAGCGCACAAACACACACACACACACACACACACAAGCTCACAGCCTCCTCTTGCTTGAGCTTTAACAGACCCATCTGACATTTGCCCACATAACCAGGGTAATTACGCTGAAGTAATGTGCTACATGTCTAATGCTGGCAGTGTCCCTGGCCTGGCATGACATGGCCTGGCTTGATTTGGTCTGCCCGAGGCAATTCTGGCATTTCTTAGTCCTCGCCGCGGATTCATCCGCAATCTGTGCCCGCTTTGGAATCGGTTTGAATGAATGATAGCTGTTCACGTTGAGAATCTGCCTTTGTGCAGAAAGAGTTTTGTTCATGCAAAATCACGCTAACCAAGTGAACCACCATACTTTAGATGCTTAAATTGCAGTGATTCAACAATGCTGTATCATTCAAATGTCTAAAAGCACTCATGTATGCATTAGCTCTAACTGCACTATTAAGTGTATGTGCAGGCTCCGAGTTGGAGCAGAAGGTTGCTGGTTCAAATCCTGACTAGAACATTTGGGGGTGGGGAACGCTCTCCCCTTTGGTACATTCCATGTGGGTGTTTTGCGTTTTAGTCATCATCACGAATCATTTCTGACAGTGGGCTGAGCGAATGAGAGTGATGTGGGAGAAGACGTAGAGAAGCCGTCTATTGCTCATCTCAACGCTTCTCTTGATCCCCCCCCTTGACTATCAGTAACTGACTGTGAGTCAAAATAAGCCCTCCCCCCCTGCTCCAGCTATATCCACAGCTTCATATGCTTCAAACGGCATTGGGTTTTTGAGCAGTCACATGGCAGGGAGCCCATTGGGAGAGATTTATCCCTATTGTTTCTCTGCACACACTCAACAAAGGCAGATTAATTGCTTTCTATATGTGTGTCTGAGTGTGTGCGTGCATATGTGCACCTGCATAATTGTTGTAACATAGGATAAAAGGGTTAGGGAAGGAAATGAGTCGAATGTAAACAACAGGAAATAAGCCATCCGAGGAGACGTGACTAGAAGCACACATTTATTTCACAGAAAGTTGTGGGTTCCTAGTGTATAGCTCCACAGAGAAGTGGGTATACACGCTCACACGTTTCCATCCAATCCACATATTTTTTAGAACACCTTAGAATCCAAACATGTTTCTCTTATCCCTGCCAGTGTTTACATTTTTGTCTACCTCCAATGTCATTAAACTGTAAAATTGCAAACAGACATAAAGCTAAACTAGGTAGGATCTCAGCTTTACCCGGTGATGTTGTGGTCAATAGGAAGTTGGGTAAACTATGACCTCCAGTTGGCGATCATCATCATCAAGGCATCACAATCACCAATATAACAAAAATCAATTACGTTAAAAAAAACATTAATTTATGTTGCTACTTACTATAAAATTGAATTTACATCATGAAGCCTAAAAAGGTTCTCTTTTTCCATGAATAAAACATGAGTAAACTGAATTTAAGGTATATCGCTGTCTGTACCTGGATGTGTGTTTGAGATTTTTATTTTTGACTCAACCATAACCCTGCAGTGAGCCGTGTTCGTGTTGTATACGACCAAGATAAAATCATCTGCGCTGTCAGGTCCTCTGATAAACGCGGCTTACTCATTCCCGGCACCGCATCGCCCGCCACTCTCGGAACATCGCTGATGCTGAGGCAGTTTCCATGGTAACCCGCTGGCTGCTGCATGCATCTCCCCCTACCGCATGGAGTCAGGGGCTGGGCTGTCTCTCCGAGGGCCTGGGGCAGCTGTCGTCACTCAGTCTCCCTGGCAACCTGACACAACAGCAGCAGGCAGGAGTGTGCATGTGTGTGCGTGTGTGTGTGTGTGTTCATGTGTGCCTCTGTTGGCTAGACAGTGAAATGTGATACAGCCTGCCTCTGCTGTCCTCTCTCCCGGTGATTCATGTAGATATTGACCGTCTTCTGGCTCGATTTAATACAACAGCCAAGATTAAATGCCTCTCTCTCTCTCTCTCTGTCTCGCTCACTCTCGCTCTTCTCTCTCTCTTTTTCCATCTTCTGTTTTCCTGCTCTATTCTCTCTCTTTCTTCTCTCTCTTTCCTCTCCCTCCTCTCTTTCTTCTCTCTCTCTCCCACCAACTCTCTCTCGCCACGCTCTTAGTATCAATATCTTCCCCCTCAGCGTGCAGTGCTATACGCTCTGCAGCTCACTAGCGACTGACCTTCATTCCAGCTTATTTATAGTGGACTCACGTAGGCTTAGGCTCCCTCTCTCTCTCTGCTGTTCTCCCAGTGATGCTGGAGGGGGGCTCTGCCCTTGTTTACCATCTTCCTTTGATGCATTATTAATGAGGCAGTGTGGCGGGAGTTGATGACACACTAATATTACAGGCGATGGTCGGGATGCAAAGTAATTATTACATTAATAGTATGTAGTTGCATGGTAGTGCAACAGCTCAAAAAGCTAATTTTCTTTATTTCTAATGCTCATTGCTTGGTGTCCCTTTTTCTTTGCTTACTTAGCCTCTTCCTTTCCTCCCTTCTTCCCTTCCCACGTCTACATGTCTTCCTCCTCTGTCCTTCCCTTCCCTCTTCCTATACATATTTCACATCCCTTTCACATCCCACTGTTGAGTGGAACTGAACTGAGGCATAATGTGAGAGATTAAAACAGTAAAAAAAATACCCTCTTCCCCTCCTTTTTTAACCCAGGACATCAGCTCCGGCTGGCCTGCCCCCTTCCCTGGCCCAGCGAGGCCGCTACGCCACCTACTTCGATGTGGCGGTGTTGCGCTGCCTGCTGCAACCCCACTGGACGGAGGAAGGGGTGCATTGGGCCCTGATGTACTACTTGCAGCGCCTGAGGCAGATCCTGGAGGAGAGGCCTGAGCGGCCCCCCGGAACCCCTGGTCACCCCTCTGCCACGCCCACGCAGCAGCTCCATGGTGGCGGCCACGCCGTCTCTGGTCAACACCCACAAGACTCAGGTAACAAGAGTAGGATTAAGGAGAAAACACAGTGATTTTTTCATTTATTTTCAGAGGATTCTTAATATAAATAAAGATGCCAACACTCTGGATTGATGTTCCCTTGGTGGTTTAGTTGATATATTGACCACAACCAGTTTTGACACGTTTTCAAAGGTCCCATGTTGTAGGAATAAAAATTTTGTGCCCAAAGATGTTTAATGAAGACATTTGTTAAAATTTGATTGCGTTTTCGAAAATCCATCCTTTTTTCCAGGCAATCACCATCATCAACATTATGAAGAACATTATACTTAGTATATTTTAAAATGGAAACTGAATAATATGGGACCTCCTGCTACCTCTACTATATCTATTTGTGGCCTAGATGACCAGTTGTTGGCAAAACAACATCAAACAAACCACCAAGGGGCTATTCATTCAATGTGAATGTATCTTCCTCTTTTTCACTGGTTCTCCACTTGCACCAAGCACATGGTCAGGTTTTCTTGCAGATATATGTGCTGCACCGAACATCCCATCATCTATGACGTCTTCTGTTTCTGTGCAGGATATGAGTCTGAAGTGCAATGAGGAGGGCAAGTCTCTGAGCACGGAGACCTTTGCCAAGGTGTCTTTGACCAGCCTCCGCCGACAAGCAGTCCCAGACCTTTCCTCTGACCTGGGCATGAACATCTTCAAGAAGGTCGGGATCTTGCGAGTATTGAGTATTGTCTGACACGCTGTCCTATCTTGTGAAATGAATGTTTGCGCAACTCTGCATCAGATTCAGTCATTGTCATATAAATCGCATAAAAGTATGGACGGACAACCCATCTTCCCTTTACCCATCTCCTCTTCTGTCTCAGTTTAAGAATCGTCGTGAAGACCGCGAGAGGAAGGGCTCCATCCCCTTCCACCACACAGGGAAGAAGCGCCAGCGCCGCATGGGGGTCCCCTTCCTGCTCCACGAGGACCACTTGGACGTCTCGCCCACCCGCAGCACCTTCTCCTTTGGAAGCTTCTCCTGGTTTGGGCGATGACCGACGGGCTCTGGACCGCGGGGGCTGGCAGGCCACCATCATGGGTAAGAATGGCATCTTGGTATCTTGGAATTATCAAAGTGGCTAAAAGTACGTTCTATCAATGTTGTTACTATTCCTACTAATCATTCTCTTGATCTGTTTTAATTGTCACAAGACCCATTGGAAAAATCCCCGAAATTAGACATCATCTTGACTTTTTCCTCAGTCCAAAGTTCTGTCTTGAGTGAATGAGGTCTAGATCCTGCTTTTGTACATAACACTCAAGAGTCTGTTGATCTCAACCATCAGTCTAACTTCCCCCTTCCTACAATTTGAAATATGATGACATGGTTACAGCATGTCCCAGAGCGGAGGACACGTTGCCAGTTTGCAGCACTAGACTTAGTTATCTTCCTGTGACTTCCTCTCCTCATTATTCTTCCACCACATCCTCTTCCCTAAACTCTCATTAGGTGAGTCAGAGGATTCTGTCTCACTGGCCTGTCAGCAAGTGAATTAGGTCAACTCATTTGTATTTCCTATTAGCTCTCCCCGAGAAGTGTGATTAAAATTTGCTAAAGGCACAAAGACTATTTTGTCATTCTCCAGAGATGGCGACTTTTTTTCAGACAACTTTTCTTGAACTCGATGCCCCCTATCACCATATCGCCGGTGCACGCTGGTTCCATCCCCAAGGAATTTTCCGGAAATGCAAGAGGGCAACTTCTGCAATGACGATCACTTTATATAAATATGTGAAGTTAAACTGCAGTCGAAGCAGTGGATTAATAATCTACTCAGTTGAAAAGTGGACCACTCCTGCAGAATTTGATTCAAACATGGACGTCAGGAAGTACGCAAGCAAAACACAAATGTCTGTCTCTCTCTTCCAGGCTTATTTTAAACATTATCATCGGGTGTGTACATGCATATGTGTGCGTGTTTGATTCAACCTGATGTTTTTTTCCCCCAATTTCTTCCTTTCCCAGGCAGATTCGCGCGAAGGGGAAGCACAGACACGGCTGTAGACGCAGACAGCCTGAGCGCCAAACACTCTCATTCCCACCACTCTCTGCTGAGAGATATGCCCGACCACTCCAACAGCCACAGCGATAACACCGTCAAAGAGGGTAAAGACTCTGAATAGCACGGCTGCAGTCAAGACCACCTTAGTCGAGTCCAAGTCATTTCCAAGGTCCAGTCGAGCTCAAGGCAAGACCAGGTCCAAGGCTGTCAAGACCAAGTCAAGACTGAGAGTCAGATTCAAGACAAAGACCAAAATAGGCATTAAGCAGTGTACATGTGTTTCTAAATGTAAAAGACAAGCCAGAGTCAAAATTAGGGACGAGATGGAGACAAATCCAAGACATCAAAAAAGTGTTCCTGAGATCCGTCTCAAGACCAAGACCGGACTCGAGTACTTACAGCCCCACTGAACAAAATAATAACCGTTCAGTCGTATCGTATTGTGATGTGCACCGCTGTAGCTCTTAGAGATGCTGGCAAAGTCCAGGAAAACATGAAAGGAAAGAAACAAAACAATCACATTACCGTCCATCAGCTATAATAAAGGGAGGACTTGCACTGCTGGCTCCTTTGAGGCCTGCAGAGCAGAAATAGAACAAGATTATGTAACGGTAATATTCTCATAACACTACTAATTTACAAACAAATAAAAACACTGCAGGCTTTGGACTACTTCGCCGTGCAGCGAACGCCGAGCCATTATGTTTATTAAGAACAGAATTGAATGGAATAAAACCATGCGGCAAACATTCTGGATACAGATGAGGTTAATGTAGCAGCATAACGAAAATGTAGAGAGTAGAGAGTTGGAGATGAAACGAACACGGCAGAACATTCAGCTCATTTCCCTTTCATAGAAATCACACGGATGGCTGGCATCATCCAGGATGTGAATCCCATATGTGGCGGCCCTGGTTGCTTCCTGTAAACAGAGCGCACGATAACATCCCTCCATCTGTGCTTCTCTCTCACCTTCTCCCCTCCCCCCCCTGTTTTCTCCCCCTACCGCAGTGCGCTCTCAGATCTCCACCATCACGATGGCAGCGTTCAACACCACGGTGGCGTCCTTCAACGTGGGCTACGCCGACTTCTTCACCGAGCACATGAAGAAGCTGTGCAACCCGGTGGCCGTTCCCGAGATCCCCGTGGAGCCGCTGGCCTGCGCCAACCTGCCGCGCAGCCTCACCGACTCCTGCATCAACTACTCCTGCCTGGAAGAAGGGGAGAACATCGAGGGGACCAACAACTTCATACTGAAGAACGGCATGCTGGACCTCACTGTGAGTGAGGGGGTTTAGTCTTTCATTAGATGAAAGTTAAATCATCCCCATGGGGATATATTGGTAATTGATGAATTGGGTAGATGGGAGCAGCAGAAACAGCTCATGTAATGTAAAGAACACTACGACACTAAGGACCAGATGTCTCAATTCTCAGAGAAACTTAAACCCAAAATACAACCTCTCATCTCATGTTACCCCTGCTCCTCGTCCCCCTAGGCGGTCCTGCGGGCGCTGTACGCCGTCCTGAGCCATGACATCAGCTCCAGGATCTGCGACGTGGCCCTCAACATCATCGACTGCCTGCTCCAGTTGGGCGTGGTGCCCGGCATGGGCAAGAAGCTGTCCAAGCCTGACGACAAGGAGAACCAGGAAGCGCGAGCCAAAGAAGGGGGAGGAGCCCAGGGAGGCGGGGCAGTCCCAGGGGCGGGCGCGGGTGGAGGAGGAGGAGGAGACGGAGGAGGTGGAGGCGGGGGAGGAGGAAGTGGAGGAGGAAGCGGGGATGGGAGCAAGGAAGACGTGAAGAATAACAAGGATAATGGTAACAAGGTGTGTTGCAGGTGTGACAAACTCCCCTCTTACTCCACTTCAGGTTCTTTGGCTCCGCCCATTGAGGTTTAAACTCAACCAATGAGATTATTTCTGCCTCCAGAGCAGCTCTGGCTTGGAGAAATGTTTGTATAACTACTATAATCTACCATATAAATGTTCAGCGCTGTGGTTTTCATGACTTCCCTGCGAACAGGAGGAGGGCTCTGGCCTCAGCACCCACCGGCTGGCCCTCACCATGCTGATAAAGATAGTCAAGTCTCTGGGATGCGCCTACGGCTGTGGAGAGGGACACCGCGGACTGTCAGGAGATCGCCTCAGGATGCAGGTCAGACTCTGATCCTCCCCTGTGTGCTCTTGATTCATGGAGCCAAAATGAATCCCCAGATATTGCCAGTATCAGGGAGCGCAGGGTTGATTTTCATGGTGTACTAAAAGTTTCATGAAACCCGAAATGCATCCTCAGATATTGTCAGATATCAGTAGCGTTTATTTTTTACCGTTAATCGATATTTTCATCATTTGAGTAAAGTTGCAAGAATGCTGCTCAACAACTGATATGTCCTTCATGAAAATCAATAAAAGGTGGTGGAAAAAATAGCACATCCTGCAAAGAAGGCCAAATATGAAGGCCATTGCACTGTATTACTCACTGAACAGGCCGTCCTGAAACGATAAATCTTTCATAATGCACAGTGAGACTTTGTTTTTCCTCGGACGTGTCCCCCCCCTTCCACCCAGGCCCAGAACTGTCTGACCAACCTGTACAAGCTGGACAAGCTGCAGTTCCGTCAGACGATGAGAGAGTACGTCAACAAAGACTCCCTCAACAACATTGTGGACTTCCTCCACGCGCTGCTGGGCTTCTGCATGGAGCCCATCACCGATAGTAAGTCTGCGGGTGTTGCGAGTGGGACCGGATGCAGTTGCTCAACCCCCCACCGACCCCCACAAACACACATACACACACACACACACACACACACACACAGATAACAAATGTATGCAGTTTAGTGTGTACCGGGGCTTGACCGATATAAGTAATGCCGATACCCATATCGCTATTTTTGGATTGATGCCGATATTTTCTGCCGCTTTTGCGTCTTGTTGTTTGGTGGTGTGTTTTCTGCCCCAGACATAAATGATCAGCTGCAATATTTTCTGCTAATGTAGCGGCACTTTAAATATTAATAATAATAATTATCCACAGGAACATGGAGCACCAAACCACAAAGCGGACCCAGAAATACAATGTACATCTGATTTGATTCTTAATGAAAGGCCCAATATATCTGCAAACCGAAATATCGGTATAACCCTAGTGTGTACACATACTCATACACACACACACAAACACACACACACACTCCAGCAGCCTCTAATACTTTTTTTGGTGTCAGGTTTTGTTCTTATACATTTGCAACTGAAATACACCAAAATCGACATCACACCCAAACGTCTAACGTGTGGCCTACATTATAGTACGAGATTTAGAAAAAAAATTGGATTCAAAAGTTTTGACAGTTGTCATGTTTTGCTGAATTGTACTACCGCTGTCTCACCTCGCACTTCCGACCTGCATTCCAGCGCTATCTCTGTTTCGATATATCTGTTTCCCCCTTCCTCCTTCCACTTGTCTCCGCTCTGCTGTGTCCCTCCCTCGTCCTCCTCCTCCTCCTGCTCCCTCGTCATCGTCCCTTCCTCCCTCCATCCACCTCAACGAGCCGAATCCTCCCTTTCTGACTCACTCATCCATTCTGTACACTTGCCAATCCAAAGCTGTGCCCATCACATCTCTGCCCGATCAACGGCTTTATCGCTGAGCGTTGAGACATATTGTACATGCCGATTCAATTTCAGTCACTGAAATATCAAGCATTTTGTACGTGGTAACTACAATCAGCACATTTGTAATGTACAATATACAATTGGCAAGTTACTGAACCGATGAGTGTTTTAACTATGAAAGTGCACCCGGGCACCCTGTTTGGTTTTGGTGTACGTGTGTGTGAGTGTTTTTTTGTCTTTTTGCGCGTGGGATGGTGTGTGTGTATGCGTTTTCAAGTTCGCCTCCTTCCCGGAGGTGGGGTGCCGAGTCCTTTCTAACACCGCGTACATGTCTGTGCCGGCCTGACGTCAATCAACTTGTGCCCCGCCTCTTTTCTCTTGCAGAGTACGGCAGTGCAGGTGAGAGGTCCAGGAGGGCGAAAAAAAGAAACATCGGTAGATACACATGATCAATAATCAATAACAGTCAATAATAATAGCAATAAGATGAACATACATCACCTGATCAGACCATTCCCTAGGCACCGCTCCCATTTCTGCACCCCTCACTCTGTCCAAGGTGATAAATCTCGTCTGCAACTCCAAATTTGATATCTAACAATAATTCCATAGTCTTTTCTAACTGGACCAAGAGAAGTTCCCCCAGGATTTATAGCAGGCCTTAGTCACTTGCATGTATTCCTTACTCCCTACCCAGAATCCCTTTCAGTTTGCTTCCCCCCCATGCGCTTATGATTTTGTGCCCCTTTCCCCCACCCCCCCTACCCGCCCCCCCTCCCTACCTGTTGTTTGGGCTCAGTGTTTTATATTCAGCTGGTCAGCTGTCAATGTTCTCTCCCCCCCGCTGACTAAACCGCACCCCTGTGTGATTCGTGGTCTCTCTCCCCGCCTCCCCCGTTGCTTCCAGACAAGGCGGGCTTTGGGAATAACTTCACCACGGGGGACAATAAGTCTCTGGCTCAGAACATGGAGGCGGTGGTGGTGGGCTGCATGTTCAAGTCCTTGATCACCCGCTGCGCCTCGACCACGCACGAACTGCACAGCCCCGAGAACCTGGTGAGTGGTGGAGTGTGTGTGGTGTGGTGTACAGTATGTGTCTCCGTCACCTTCTCTCTCGCTGTCTTTCTCTTTCTTCCTTGATCGATCTTATCCCCTTTCCCTCCGTTCTGGCTCTCCATTGATTCAGTCTTCCAAATCTGTCAGTGGTGCTGATATCAAGTGGCTCCCATTAGATGTGGATACTCACATTACTGTTTGCAGCATGTTGTAGCTGCATTATTAATGAATTGTTTTGTACTGAACCTAATGCAGAGCAAATTAATCATTTATGGCTCTTTTGTTAATGGTTTGTCATACATGAAGTGACATGGAATGCCGTTGTCATTAATCTCACTATATTTAAGATATTCTTATATGATCAACTAAATAAATAACAAGAAATGAACTTGAGTCATGTTCTGCCCTTACAAAAAAGTCACATGTGAAATCTTCCATTTCAAATGTGAAACCTGCACTTTCACATGTGAAATGAAATTTCCACATGTGAAAATGAAGTCTGTGTCACAAAATCACATGTGAATTTGACATTTCCACATGTGATTGTCCCTATTCACGTGAAAAAAATGTTTACACATGTGAATTTGACATTTTCACATGTGATTGGATTTATTCACATGTGAAAAACTAAAACACGTGTCCAAAAACCACCATGTGGGAACACTCACATTTTGTTCTCCACATGTCATTTCCACATGTGACTTTTTTGTAAGGGCGTGCTTTGCAATCAATTTCCAAATTGTTCAGACGTATATTTCCTGATTGTCATTCCTACGTGAAATCACTGTAGCTGATCAATTCAGATCGATTTCATATTATCTGAAACAGATTCTTCTGTCTGTCGTAAGGACATAGACCGTAATGGATGGTTGCTTTAAGAGCGCTGAGGTACCGTGGTTTCACTTTGGAGCCAAGCTAGCCTCAAGCCTGGCATGGTTGGCATACGCTGGCAGAGGATGACACACTTTAGACAGGCTCACACTTTAGCTCACACAGCATCATAGGCCACCCACTGCCAGGCTGGAGCTGGTGGCTGGAGTTAAGGCAGACAAATGCATGCATGCACACACACACACACACAACATGCATACACGCACACATGCAAAGAAAATGCACATTCGATGTGTGGTTGTTGTATGATGACGATTTAATGTAAAAGTTTAGGTCCTAGCGATCATTTTCCTCCCTCTCTCTTCCTTGCATTCTCACTTTCTCACTCACGAGTCCCTCTCTCTCTCTCTCTCTCTCTCTCTCTCTCTCTCTTTTTCTCTCTCTCTCTTCCTCTCCAGGGTCTGTACTGTGATATCCGCCAGCTGGTGCAGTTCATCAAGGAGTCCCATGGCAATGTGTTTCGCAGGGTGGCGCTGAGCGCGCTCCTGGACAGCACCGAGAAGGTCACCACCACCAAGAAACCCGATGAGAGGGAGGAGCCAAAACCACCCGGACCCAAGAGGTACTGGCCAAACATTGACCAGATGTCTGGCTGACATCGGGTTTTGACCAGTCACAAGCTAGCCAAAGTTAAATCTAGTGAAAACGTATTTATTCTGCAGTGTGAACAGTGCAGCATAAAAAAAATAACCAGAATCTCACAAGTTCAAACCCCCCTGCAACAGCCACCCTTTTGGCTCTTTTACCCTCGATGGGTGTATCGCACTGGTGGGGTTTATTGCATCAGAACAATTCAGATAGAGTCCGAATCAGTAGGCCTGAAGCACTCTGTCTGTGTCGGGGTGTGTGTGTGTGCAGGTCGGAGGCGGGTGTGTCCGGGGAGAAGGGTCAGGTGTCCAGCACTGCGGACGAGTGTCGCAGCTACATTTCCAGTAGACCCCCCCAGACACCCGAACAGTGAGTGTCCCACCTCACAACACCTCCCTAGCCCCATCCCCCGACCCCGCTCAATTGCTTACAGATCATCAAAGCATCTGAATCAGACATTGCTCAATTTACCCATTAAGTGATGAGAACATAAGACACCAAAACCATCCATGTGCCCCCCCGGTCAGAGCATGTGAGCAGACGTGAGCGACTTTAAATTCCACTCATGTGAGGGTGTGTGGGGAAACTTTTCAACCCCAAAATGAAAACCTATATTTATCTCACCGGAACTGCCACCTCGTTTCCGACGCACACGCACACACACCTTGTGCACAACAATGCTTTGAACAAAACTGACAGGCTTGGCCATTTATGACCATTTAGCTTTATACCTGCTGCTAAATTAGGGCTAATTTTCTCACTTCTGAGATCATTCTAAATGGTAAATGGACTGTACTTATATAGCGCTTTTCTAGTCTTTTCCGACCACTCTAGTCACTTATGATCAGTCTACATAGTGTGTGCTAAAGTGTTAAAGCACTGGAGCGATCTACTTGGGACACATGGATGAATTTGGTGTCTATGTTCTTATCACACGATGGCTAAGTGGACCAACAGACAAACCTGGTGTATTCTTTTAAATATATACCCTGACTTTCCATGGCTTTGCTTTTTTTGAACATTTAATCTGTCATATAGACATATTTCAAAAGTCTCCTCCCTTCCCTTTCCTTTCCTTGCCTCTGTCCCTCCAGTGAAGAACAAATCCCAGGCTTATATCTACACTTGTAGATATATAGTAAGAATTACACCCAGAATTATATCAGGTTAAGCAAATGAAAGTTTCTGCTTGCATCTGTCTGTGGTTTTGCTTTTTTTTTTTCACCCTCATATAGACTTTGAAATCTCTCCTCCCTTCCCTCTCTCTCCGTCTCTCCAGTGAAGAACAGATCCCGGGTGCTCTGCTGGGCAGGAAGGATTTTTGGAGGAAGATGTTCAAGTCGCAGAGCGCCGCCAGCGACACCAGCAGCCAATCGGAACAGGACACTTCGGAGTGTACCACCGCCCACTCCGGCACCACCACCGACCGACGCTCCCGGTCCCGCTCCCGCCGCATCTCCCTCCGCAAAAAGCTGAAGCTGCCAATAGGTAGGTGCAGCTAGGATGCATCAGCGCTCCCTGTTGTTAGAATGTAAGTAATTTCTCTTTGGCCAGTTTACACATAGATTGGAGTTTTAGTTCTATAAACATTTTTCAGAGGCAGTTTGACTGAAACACAAAGAAAGTGAAAGTTTGACCTTCAAAGGTCAAACTAGCCATACTAGCCAATACTTATCAAGGTAAGCTAGTTAGGCAGACGGCTGACCTTCCAAGATCATGAATGTCAAGGTTGTGAATGAATGGAAAAAGTAAATCACTGCCATTTATATTTTGTATTTATATTTTGACCTTTTTTCTTTGCCTGTTAAGTTCACCAGTTAGCTAACTTGTGCGCCAAAGAATTGTGGTTCTTTGGCTCCGCACTTTGAGATGAATACGATTTCTGTAACCAGATTACAGATTAGTACAGATTAATCAAATCTAGCTACAATACCATTCAAAACCCCATTTATATTACAGTTTTTGAACTACGATCACCTTGCCACACCTCTTCACCCATCTCCTTCCCCATAATGCATCAGTGGCCAAATCCAGACATATACTCTTTGATCCAGTTTTCGAGTTTCTGGCTGTGGACACAATGCTTTCAAATGCCTTTTTACCAGATCTGACCACAATATGTATTTCCATGATCATGCCTCATTGTATATCCTTCTTATAACTGTCAACTTGAATTATTGCATTTCACTCTAACATGATGTGTTTTGTATGTCTAACGGGGGGAGGGGGCGCGCCCGCTGCGAGGCCAAGTCACTTCATCTCTTTGGTCTGTTTTGTGTTCCTTTTTTTGCGCCTCAGCATGCCGTGGGACTGTCCGCCTACCACTCACTCTCTCTGTCTTACGTATGTGGATGTGTTACCATCTTCATATATGTGTATCATATCTGTTTTGTATTGTTATCGTTCATCTTTCCCAGTGTGCACCGTGTTCCAGACCTGGGTCACAAAGAGCATTTCGCAAAAAAAAAAAAAATCGTACCAGAGGGGTGGGATGGATCACATCGGGAGTGTAGTCAATCATAGACTTTCAAAAACCTTCCTGTGATTATCTGAACTTTATTATTATTATTATGATTGCACCCACCCATTTGGTCGAAAACATACCATAAAAATGGATTTGCAAATACCGCTCGACCCGGGTCTTTGTTTAAACATGAACGGATCCCTTAGTCTTCTTATGGAAAAAGGTTCATTTTGTACCTCTGAAGGTGCCACGTTTGAATGAACCTCAGTCTGTGAACCTGTGAGCTTCGTTACCCTGAATGTGTGTGTGCCTGTACAGTAATGGTGAGTGAATATCCAGCTAACACATTATGTGACGCCAACATAAATAAGGCACTTTGGATGCATTTTTGAATGCAACTGGGCCTCTTTCTTCTTTGGTCATTTTCAATTGTTTGGTCCCACGTCTAAAATGACCGCAATGTCCTTAATAGCTGCACATTGCAAAAAGCCTGAAAGAGGTGCTTCTCCCGCGCTCCATGGATAATAGTGCAGCATCAAGTCTATCTCCACCCGTGTTCATTCTTGCTTCAAATGACATTATTGTTGCTGATGAACAATTCAAAATTAAATGACAATTAATAGCGTAATTTATTATTGGTTAAAACGATCAAACTGGCAATATTTAATTGACAGCAATTCCTATATCATTGTATGATATGTGCAGACTACCACCTTACATTACCCAGTTACGTTGTAGCGGCGTTTGGTAGAATTTCACTTTTCCGGTTGTGACGACAATAATTTGTCTGATTACACTGACACACAACGTCGGTGACATAATTTGGTTAGCTGTGTACTCTTCCCCCGTGTTCACTTTCCTTCCTCAAGCTAACCCTGTGTGTGTGTGTGTGTGTGTGTGTGTGTACATGTGTGTGCCTTTACACCTTTGCATATTCGTTCATGGCTGCTGTTTGTGTGTGTGTGTGTGTGTGTGTGTGTGTGTGCCTCCCCAGGTAACTGGCTTAAGCGCTCATCTCTGTCGGGGCTGACCGACGGCGTGGAGGACCTGCTGGATATCAGCTCAGTGGACCGTCTCTCCTTCATACGACAGAGCTCCAAGGTCAGGGGGGGTCAACACTCACCACGCCGCCGTCCACTCGCTGCCTCTAGATAACACCGTTCCTTAACATACAGTGTCGACATTTTGCCGGAGAAACCCCGCCTCCAAAATGAAGCGTTGCGTTAGTTCAGACAAAACATGTAGACACTTCAAATAAGTTAAGACGTCACACACATATCTACACAAACCTAGATCATTTTGAACGAAAACATAAAGGCAATTCAGAGTTCTTAAACAAACGTTTTTTTTTTTTTCTCAGGGGCTTTCTCAAAGCGACTATGTTGAAATTTGTGTGTAATTGTACGAACTATGAATTTCATTGTAAGCTATCCCTAATTTCCAAATGGCAGAAGAATATACCAAATTTAGTGACGGCATCAGAGAAAGAAAAATTTAGATTTTGTTTGAGAGCTTATGATTCAGATGATCATAAGATTGTTTTTTCTGCCTGTCTCTCTGTTCATGCCTATGCCGTGTGTGTGTGTGTGTGTGTGTGTGTGTGTGTGTGTGTGTGTGTGTGTGTGCACTCGTGTATCCCAGGTGAAGTTCACCAGCGCGGTGAAGCTGTCCGAAGGGGGCGCGGTGGGGCCGGAGTACGGCAGGGACGAGGAGGAGAATTTCTTCAAGCGGCTCGGTAAATGGCGGTCTGGCAGGAGGAATCCATCCAAGCTTCACCACACAGAAGAGAAAGATGGTAGACCTCCCCCACCCCGGGGTGCCCCTCTCGCCCACGCCCCACCCCACCCCACCGTCCTCTCTCTCTCTCTCTCTCTCTCTCTCTGTCCCTGACTCTGTCTCTGTCTGTCCGTGTGTGTGTCGTGTCTTTGTCTCTCCAGTCGTGGTCGTGTCCTCTCCTGCCAGTCCGTCCGTCTACCATTCTCCATGTCAGCTCTGCCCGATTAGCTGCCCTGCTACACTCTTCAAACGGGTTGTGTCATGTTCAACACATCCGAGTGTCTGGTGTGGGAAAACACATTTGTGTTTAGAAAATTGTGGCATTACCTTGTGGCTGGTTGTGAAAAGTACAGGAATGTGGGAGTGTGTGTGTGTGTGTGTGTGTGTTGTCCCAAGCTAGACACTCAGATCTGTTGAAAATGTGGTCTTTTTTTAGGAGTGGACCCAGGTGTGAAGTGGCCTGACATTGTATGTTTGCACTCAGAGCCGGCCCTACCCATTAAGCGATATAAGCAGTTGCTTAAGGCCCCTCTTAAGGTCTCTGGGGGCCCCCTAGAAAATATTTTTTTATATATTTTTTTCCTAAACAACATTTCGTGCCATTCTTTGCCCACAAATAGTGACAAAACAATAAGCTCAGAGACGGGCGAAATGGACAATTTAGGTAGGCTAAGTAATTTACTGTCCCCTACCAAACAAGCACTGCAGGATTCTGTGGTAAAGGGATAAGTATCTTCACAAGCTATTCTTCGACAGTTTGCCAGCACTTAGGCAGTAATAGACAAATACTGTATTTACTGTAGTCTATTTAAAGATAGTGTTACAATGAGGGGGCCCCAAAATCCTGCTTAGGGCCCCCAAAAGTCTAGGGCCCGCCCTGTTTGCGCTCCAAAGGCAGCTCAGTTATTTGCAGTTGCCTACATTCAGTTTATTAGCCTTTTCAAACAGAGTTGTAAAGAAAAAGAAGTAGAGCATCGTAATTTCATATTTATTTTAGGATTCTTCCCCACCTATTTTATTACCAACCCTAGATCCTCCTACCTACTATGCCCGCCCTGCTCTTTTTCTTCTTTTCCCCCTCACATTACAACTAATCTATTTCATGGTACAAAAAAAAAGAGAGGAATGGAGGACACGGGGGGTTTGGGATGAACACAAATCTATAAAACCATCTTTCTGCATTTTTGTGTCACAAAGCATGACGCTCTCAATGTCTCTGTGTGGTGGTGTTTTCCGATCTCACTCAAAAAAAATAAAAATAGAATAAAATGTTTTTTGAGATCTTATTGAGATCTGGTTCACTTAGTTGTCTTAGCTCTTGTTTATTTGATTCTCTTATTTGTCTCATTTGTTTAAGATATAGTAGGTTGCTAACTTATTGCACTCTTACCTTAACACTAGTTATGCTCTTAGTTGCTTGTTTAGGAAGGAAATGCACTTACGATTTCTGGTGACTAGTAGTTTTCTTGCCTACCTATGTTGAATGCACTTATTGTAAGTCGCTTTGGATAAAAGCGTCTGCTAAATGACTGTAATGTAATGTAATGTAATGTTATTCTAAAGATTGTGGATTTCATGAAATTGCATCGCTGTATGTGCCTGAAATGGCTGTTGTGCTTCTCCCGTGACTATTTATTTAACTCTGTGTCTGCACATTGTGGCTGGATTGTGTCTAAAACTACACATAATCTTAATTTTGAAGATCCAAAAGTATTTGGAGCAAAATCAGATTTTTGTATGTGTCCAGACCAGTCACTTAATGTGATCGTCATCGGATTGTGTAACCATAACGCTTTTTTTGTTAAATGTCCTTTAATGTCCTTGTGTTATGCTGTTCTCGTCTCTTCTCTTTTCTTCTCTTCTCTTCTCTCCTCCTCTCCTCCTTCTCGCCCACCCTCCATCTACCTTGCCTTACCTTGTCCCCTTTTACTCCCTCTATCCCTTTCTTACCTCTCTTTCCCTTCCCTCTCTCCGTCCGTCCACCCGTCCTCTCCTCCCAGGCCACCATGGTTTCCAGGAGCGTCTGGCAGCCAGCCAGGAGGCCATGAAGAACAAGAACGTGGTGAACCTGGGCGCCATCCGTCAGGGCATGAAACGCTTCCAGTTCCTCCTGAACTGCTGTGAGCCGGGAACCATACCCGACGCCTCCATCCTGGCCGCTGCACTCGACCTGGTATGGCTTAGGATCAGTGTAAATGTCACCTTGGCCTATGATGTATGTTTTTAAGTTCAAGTACTAGCCACAAGTCTATGCAGGCAAGTGGATGGATGCAGGATAATGCATGAAGGCAGACTTCTGCAATGCCTACCACTCGTGAACTAAGATATCAACATGTATGTCTACTTCCTGGGTTTTCCAGGAAGCTCCGGTAGTGGCCAGGGCCTCCCTCTTCCTGGAGTGCGCCCGATTTGTCCACCGATGTAACCGCGGCAACTGGCCGGAGTGGATGAAGGGCCACCATGTAAATATCACCAAGAGAGGCCTGTCCAGGGGCCGATCCCCCGTGGTGGGCAACAAAAGGAACCAGAAACTACAGTGGAACGCCGCCAAGCACTTCTGCCAATGGGGAGATGTGAGTTTAAGAGTTGCTGAAGTCATCAAATGATCAGTTGAGGTTATTGGACATTGGATTACGTTTCAGTAAATGTGTGTGTGGGTCTGTGTTTGTATGTGTTTTATCTTACTCAGGCAATCGGCACAAGGCTCAGCGAGTTGTGCCACTCAGAAAGCGAGAGCCCCGCCAACATCCTGGGTTACATTTACGACGAGGAAACAAAGCGAAGAATGAGAAAAGAAGACGAGGAAGAGGATTATTTAGACGACAGTAAGTTGGAGGAGGAGCTCAAAACCCCAAACAGCACAGTTACTACTGCTAAACATATTGTTTTTTACTCAAAAAGAGGAGCTAATTTCTTTAGATATTTCTTTTAAAAAGTTGTTTGAGCCTTACTGTTTTCTTTTTTACAATTCTTTTTTTTTTAAACGTTCAAACTCACTCAAAAGGTTACATTTTTTGGTTAGACATTGAAAAAATGTAGATTTTTTTTAACTTTACTTTCACAATTGGACTAAACTTATTTATACTTATATATCTGTTAACTAACTATTTCATTTTTCAAAGATACTGTCAATCCTACAAAATGTGGATGCCCATTTGCTCTCAAGATGGCCGCCTGCCAGTTGTTGTTGGAGATCACCACCTTCCTGCGGGAGACCTTTCCCTGCTTACCAAGACCACGCACAGAGCCCCTAGTGGTCAGTACCTGCTTATTCCCTTTCACAAGCCCATCCCAGCATGCATTGGGCAGAAGTCAGTGAAGCACCCTGTTGAGGACAATGCATGCATGAAAAGTATGGGAAAAAAGTATACATTACAGTATTATTAGTGCAAAATAACAGCAGTGGAACTTGCTGAGACAAAGAAAGAATGAATGCCGGATAAGTACGATATGAAAATATACCAAAAGTATGAAATATATTAAGGTGGAAACATTATAAAAACCTCAATAAAAATCTCAATATATATATGCAGTGTATATCAATGAAAAGGATATTGGAATATGAAGAAGAGCAGATATTCAATGTTGACCACGCACGCACATCTTGCCTGTAGGATCTGGACAGCTGCCGTCTGCGTCTGGATCCAGACCTTGGGCGCCACCGCTACGAGAGGAAGATCAGCTTTGCGGGCATCCTGGACGACGAGGACGGACACGACTCGCTCAACAGCAGCAGCCACACCCTCAAGTCCGACACCACTTGCGACGACAAGAAGACCCCGGAGCCTCAGGGTGAGACTCAGTGTGATGAGTAGGGTTTAGAGACCGGTGTTTGTTTGTTAAAAGTTATTCCTTGTCATTATTTGATAGAGTGAAGTCCTTCTCTCCTTCCTTCTTCAGCGCCCATCCGGAAGATTCGCATCGGAGGCTCCCGGCTGCTTCAGATCAAAGGGGCCCGCAGTTTCCGCGTGAAGAAAGGCGGATCCCTGTCCTCCATACGCCGGGCGGGGAGCCTCAAGGGCACCAAGATGTCCCGGCAAGACTCGGAGTCGGAGAACGAAGAGGGGCTGCTGTCACAGACGCACAGCAGAGACACCGTCACTGACATAGGCCAGTCATGGGTGGAAATACTTCAACACCACAATGATAATGTTGATGAATTTCATTGGCCTATAGGTCATTGTTCACTTTTACATTGTATTAAATGAATAGCATGTCATATTTAAGAGGATCATTCCAGTATGACATTTCTGCCATTTGAAGCAGAAGGGTTTATGGGAAATGCGGTCTTGATTTTGAGAAACGCTACCGCTAACGCAGCACAGTAGTACAGTAATTCTACCAAAGTATCACTATTCATTTGACACTGATATAGTGATGTTTCAAAATGCTACACATAGCACCTTTAATATAGAAAGTGAATCATCTTCATCATCCCCCAGTGTGATGAAATGCCAGACTGTAAATGGTAGCGTGTGTTTGTTTCGTGTTACAGGCAGTCCCTTTAGCACCAGCGAACCCAGCATTGAGCCAGAGGGCCAGAGCACGGGAGGAGTAGAGGACAACTACCACCGCAACATGTCCTGGCTCCATGTATGTCTATGGATGTGTGTGTGCCAATCTATGTTTCTGTCTATTTGTGCCTGTGTTCTCACACACTAACTTCCCTTGTCCTCTCTCTCTCTCTCTCTCTCTCTCTCTCTCTCTCTCTGCACAGATTATGATCCTTCTGTGCAACCAGCAGAGTTTTATCTGCACCCACATAGACTTCTGCCACCCGCGCTGTTACCAGCACCACAGCCGCTCCTGCGCCCGTCTGGTCCGCGCCGTCAAGCTGCTCTACGGCGAGACGGTGGACAGCCTGAGAGAAGACGGCGCCTCCTCTGGCAACTTCGGGGCACGGGCCAAGAAGAGCAAAGAGGTGGGCTTCGTGGACAAGAGGAATGGATGGATATACAAATGGGTTGGATTTTGGGTGGATGGTTTATGAAAGTGTGTTCTCTACCCGCAGTGTTCAGACAAGTCTTGCCTGAGGACCCCGTCCATGAAGAGAAGACCCACCGACTCCAACGCAGAGGGCAAGAAGGACACCGGCATGCTCAAGTACATCCGCAACCAGGTGACAAACAAAAAACGAATGCATCTGAATGAACATGCTGGAACATTTCAGCCACAACCCTGCAACTGAAATGTTTACATCGGCATGTTGCTGCTGTTGGAAAATGCATCATTTCCTGTGCACCAGAGAAGTTTTCCCAGGAAAGACCTACCCAACACTGTAGAACAGCAAATGTAAAAGCTTTCATGAGCTGGGTATAGATTGGAAATGTCGTAGATTATTATTTATTACCATTGATACTATTAGCAGTAAAGTAATCAATCAGTTAGTCCAAAACTGAAATAATGATAGTCACCAGGACCTTCATCAGACCTATGTTTGGCCTGTGTTTCCTCAGGTGATGAGCTTGTCACCAGCTCCTCTTTCGCTGCTGATCAAGGCAGCTCCCATTCTGACCGACGACATGTATGGAGACATCCAGCCTGCAGCCTGGGAACTCTTACTCAGTGTGGATGAACATATGGCAGCCGCTGCTGGTGAGTCGGCCATCAGGCTGTGCATCATTGCTCCGCGTGTTTTTTTAGATGATGTGAGGTTATATAACACAAGGATACTAGAAATGGTCCAAATGTTTCATTCGAAAAAAGCTATCCTCTAGTTCTTGCACAGTGCTAAAACATAGAAACAACGTTGTAAAATACAAGTGATGAAATGCAATGATAAAAAGAGAGAGAAAGGAAAAGAATACCTATTTATGGAGGTTAGATTAAAAAACCCAAAAGGTTTACAGAAACATTTCAAATGCTTCTTATTCTAACATGTTAAAATGCCTCCATGTTATTTCATTTCTTTCTTTTTTTCTTCCCATCTCCCTGTATCTCTTTATTTTGCCCTCCCTCATAATCTACCTTTCTCTTCTCCCCCTGCCTCCCTTACTGTTTCTCTCTCTCTCTCTCGCTCTCTCTCTCTTGCCCTCTTTTCTTACCTCCCTCTCGCTTTCACTTTCTCTTCATTACTCCCTCCCTCCACCCCCGCTTCCAGCTGCCATGTTCCTCTTATGTGCGGTAAAGGTTCCCGATGCGGTGACTGAAATGATGATGGCGGAGTTCCAGCACCAGGAGGCCTGCCAGCGCATCAACTCCGTCCTCAAGTTTTACACGCTGTGGCGTTTCCGCTACCAGGTTTGGCCTCGCATGGAGGAAGGTGCCCAGCAGATCTTTAAGGTGTGGACTACTTTATTGTAAAGGAAATGTGTAGGAAATGATCTTTGCTTGCTTGCTCTAAGCACAAGGCCACCCTGCTGTAAATTTCCAAGACATTATATATCATTCTGGGAAGATTCTGGGAAGGTTCAGTTCTACAGCATCACTAAAATGACGATCAAGCCTGTAAAAGTATCTTGTCATAGAGTCAGATGCTCAGAGACCTTCTTAATCTACGTTATACACTTTTGTTTCAGATTCCTCCACCTAGCATCAACTTCACCCTGCCGTCTCCTATCCTGGGCATGCCCTGCGTCCCCATGTTCGACCCCCCCTGGGTGCCCCAGAACACCGGCAGCGTCCAAGACCCGATCAGCGATGATCAGTCTGTAAGTCCTGCCCTCCGTTGCCTGGGGTTACCTGTGATGAGCTTAAGCAGTATCCAATCAGCATGAGAAAGTAACAAAATTGTAACAAAAATTGGGCTCACACTTACAGACGTGGACAAATTTGTCGGTAGAACCCACAATTTTCTCTGAAATAACTTGAAACTGAAGTACAAAAGTAATTGGCATCCGTCATTGTTCATTCCATATTTAATAGAAATCAGACTTTGCTTTTGAGTTTTGATTCAACAGAATATTTTAAATGGCATGGACAAAAATGATGGGACCCTTAACCTAATATTTTGTTGCACAACCTTTAGAGGCAATCACTGCAATCGAGCGATTTCTGTAGCTCTCAATGAGACTTCTGCACCTGTCAACAGGTAGTTTGGCCCACTCCTCCTGAGCAAACTGCTCCGGCTGTCTCAGGTTTGAAGGGTGCCTTCTCCAGACTGCATGTTTCAGCTCTTTCCATAGATGTTCGATAGGATTCAGATCAGGCCACTTCAGAATAGTCCAATGTTTTGTCCATTCTTGTGTGTTTTGGGTCATTATCCTGTCAGAGGACCCATGACCTGCGACTAAGACAGAGCTTTCTGACACTGGGCAGTACGTTTCGCTCCAGGATGCCTTTGATAGTCTTGAGATTTCATTGTGCCCTGAACAGATTCAAGGCACCCCATGCCAGACGCAGCAAAGCAAAGCCCCAAAACATAACCGAGCCTCCTCCATGTTTCACAGTAGGTATGGTGTTCTTTTCTTCGAAAGCTTTATTTTTTTTCGTCTGTGAACATAGAGCTGATGTGACTTGCCAAAAAGCTCCAGTTTTGACTCATCTTTCCTTGGCTCTTTTTCTACCATTCGCACTATACTGTTCAATCTGGGGTCGATTTTCTTCCAGGGAGGTTGGCTACAGTCCCATGGACCTTAAACTTCTTAATAATATTTGCAACTGTAGTCACAGGAACATCAAGCTGCTTGGAGATGGTATATAGCCTTTACCTTTAACATGCTTGTCTATAACTTTCTTTCTGACAACTCAGTCCTTTGCTTTCTCTGGTCCAATGTTCAGTGTGGTGCACACGATGATACCAAACAGCAGAGTGATTACTTTTCTCCATAGAAATAGGCTGAATGACATGAAGAAAACAGTTAGTTTGAAATATCACTATAATCCAATTATTTATAATCTTTTCTAAGGGGTACCATCAAATCTGTCCAGGCTATTTTAGAACATCTTTGTAGAATAAGCAATCATTTATCTCTTTTCACAGTTTCTTTGCTTTACTCTATGACATACCAAAGGCATGCAGGTATACATGAGAAAATTGCTTTTAATTTCATCACTTTTAAGGAGGAATGAAGCATCGTTTCAATGAGCTGTAAGGGTACCAACACATTTGTCCACGTCTGTACTTATAATACCTTAAGATGTACCTAGTGTATGCATTTTGATTTAGCAAAATTGATTTTCTTCAATCTATAATCTGTAATGAAATACATAGTTGAGAATGAACTCGCAGTTGAAATTGAAGAGTTTCATTCCAAAATGTGCTAGAAACGTTTTTAGAAAAAAAACTTACCATTTGATCAAAAATCTGCGTAATACCATCATGAAAAATGTTTGGATAGTAGGCAGATTTTTGAATAGCTTACAACTCAAATGCAATTTTTACTTAAATGTCAAAAATTTTGTAAAAGTAATTTCCTCAATGGGGAATAGCTCATTTTGAAATGAAAGTCTTCAATTTCATTTTGGATCGATTCACTTCAAAGTTAATTCACCTCAACCCGGCATCTGACATAAGCAGATACATTGCACTTTAGACTGTGGTGATAGCATTTGGTACTGCTATGCTGGTGTAATATAATGTCTTTGTCGCCAATTGCACCAAGAAAGCTGCTAACAAGCAATAAAAGCCCAATTTAAAAGTTGAGTTAAATTTTGAACTGAAGAAGTAAGGCATTTCTTGGTGTTACTTCTGACTTCTCCCTCTGTGTTCATTTTTTTTCAAGCATGACAAAATCCTTTTTATATTCTCATTATCTATATAGATTTGATGACGACTTTGAGAGCATGTGTTCTGTAATTTATCTATCGACTGTCTTTGTTTTTAGTATCCCCCATTAATTCAGTCAGTCCATGCCATAGTAAGTTGGGATTTCTGTACGGATGTTTGTATTAATGCATCGTGTTACCTCAGATCATTAATGACTGAAGAGAAAATTGTGTCTGATCCCATTGGGAGCTAAAGGATTTTCATCAGGGAAAGCTATAGGGGAGTTTCACGGGTCATTTTGGATATTTGCATCTTGATTCGTAATACACACCGCTCAATAAGTGTTCCAGCACTTCTAGCACAAAAAACATTAAAAAAAAACATCACAGCATGCATCAGACATTCAGACATTTTGTGTGTGTCGTGCTGTACATGCATGGTCATTGGATGAGAATGACTTTGCTGTGTTCGTGTGTTTTCATATCATGTGTTCAAACTATTTTGATGTATATGAGCACCCGTGTGAATGCTGTGAGGCATTTATGCCAGATACAGTATACTCTCCTGACAAATTCCAGTCCCAAATACATTTATATTATGTCACAATTTGTCATAATTTCATGGATTTTTTCTTTTGAACGTTTCAACACATTATACATGGTATCCGTCAAACCTATCCTGTTACTTGGGGGTGACGTTAAACGCATGAGATAAAATGTGCTGGAGGAGAGTTACTGTATTTATGTGTTGTCCAGTCATTTTCCATTACCAAATGATCACCAGATGTAACAGTGTAGCTCTGCACATGAGTTCCTGAGAAATGTCTACTATCAATCTCACACTGCCTCTGACATTCCCCCCATTCTGAATCCTGTTTGCAACCTTGCCCTCATGCCACCCTCCATGCCACACTTGCAGAAATCCTTCTCAGCGCGGGCGGTGTCGCGCTCTCACCAGCGGGCCGAACACATCCTGAAGAACCTGCAGCAGGAGGAGGAGAAGCGTCGCCTGGGCCGCGAGGCCAGCATCATCACGGCCATCCCCGTGGCCCAGGAGGCCTGCTACGAGCCCACGTGCAGCCCCCCACCTGAGCAGGAGGAGGAAGGTGGGGCTACCACGGCCACGCAAACACATACTTAGAGTTTTGTGTGTTGTCCAACAGAACAAGAAAGAAAGACAGAAAGACACTACACATACCACCTCCCTGTCTGTATCTCTGTACTGGTCGTGTCTAACATTGAGCCCGTTGTCCTCCTCCCGCCAGCAGAAGAAGTGGTGAACCTGGCGTCGCGCCGTCTGTCCGTCAGTCCGTCCTGTACCTCCAGTAACTCCCACAGGAACTACTCCTTCCGCCGGGGCTCCGTGTGGTCCGTCCGCTCAGTGGTCAGCGCTGAAGGTAAGACTGATCCGAACAGCCAAGTAGAAGACCACTGACAACTTCCTTTTTCAAAATGTCTTTTTCACCTGTTTACCTACCTTTTTACATGAAAGTGTTGCCTAGTTCAGTTTTAAACTCCCCATAGTCGAGTTAAATCGATTTCTAAAGCACTTTTAACAAAGAGATTGATCATAAAATGCTTTAAAAAGACATAAAACAAGGAGTAAAAACAAAGAAACACCCTTAGAGCAAATGTTTTTCCAATTAAAAATAACCTTAAAAGTATTTTTCTATTAACTTCCTCAATAGTCTCAGAGAAATATTCACTTTTCTCTGCTGTTCTTTGCCAGACGAAGAGAACACAACGGAACACACCCCAACTCACCACATGCTGCAGCCGCCCCAAGCCGTCTTCCCAGCATGCATCTGCGCTGCCGTCCTACCCATAGTGCACCTCATGGAGGATGGGGAGGTTCGAGAGGACGGCGTGGCTGGTAGGCGTCCTCTGAAACATCACTTGATGTTTAATATAGATGAAGTAGATGACTGAATTTGGTATAAACTACCATAGCAATATGTGACCCAACAAACAAAACAGGAACATTATGGTGGATTTAGTTTTTTGCATTGATTATTGATCTTAAAATGGTATACTGTACTGGGCTCATAGACTATTTTATTGATTCAATATTAATTGAATCAAAACATGCATCTTGATGAAAGTGGGTCTGCTACATGGCGTTTGGGCATATTATTTAATATTAAATAATTTATTAATATTTTTTTTTCATATATATATATATTTTTTTTTTAAATAAATTAATAAATACATAATACATCATGATATAAATAATAAATAAATAAATAATTTATTATATAAAAATAATAAATAAATAAATAAATTTTTAAATAATTGTATTAATATATTAATATTTAATATGTGCAAGAATGGCCTGGTAATGGACTGTTTACTTCCCCATGTTTCTTCAGTGAGTGCAGTTGCCCAGCAGATCCTGTGGAACTGCCTGATCGAGGATCCGGCCCTGGTGCTACGGCACTTCCTGGAAAAACTAACAGTTAGCAACAGACAGGTAGGAAGAGCTGAAAACACACACACACACACACACACACACACACACACACACACTTTGCTTGTAATGATGGCTTGTAAGATTACCTGAGTTCCTTGTGTCAGGATGAGCTGATGTACATGCTGAGGAAGCTCCTGCTCAACATCGGCGACCTACCTGCCCAGACCTCTCATATCCTCTTCAACTACCTGGTGAGCTGGTAATTGTGCTGGCCCTTCTGCTCTTTTTCATTTCCCTCTTAATTTCTGCTAATCTAATCGCCTTTTCACTCTACCATCTCTTTCTCTCGCTTACCCCTCACCCCTCTCTTTGACCTCCCTCCCTCCTTCCTCCTAGGTGGGACTGATCATGTATTTTGTGCGGACGCCCTGTGAGTGGGGGATGGACGCCATCTCGGCCACGCTGACCTTCCTGTGGGAGGTTGTGGGCTACGTGGAGGGCCTCTTCTTCAAGGACCTCAAGCAGACCATGAAGAAGGAGCAGTGTGAGGTCAAGCTGCTGGTCACTGCATCCATGCCGGGTGAATGACACTAATAATCATTTTTGAGCATGCATTTTTTTTCTACTTATGATGGATCACGTACACCATAAAAGGGGCATTAAATAATCTCCGACTTCTATCGACCTCTATCGGCGACCCACCCCTCTCATCTCCTCGAGCGGTGGAGACGTTTAAGTGGACACAAACAATACAGTCACATTTTCACAATAGAGACAAGCGAGCCAATTAGAGCAGAGATCCAATAGAAACATCTTAGTGAATATGAGGTAATATATCACAATGCCAGATACTGTTATAGTAACAACAATATGTCAGTATAATTAAACATTTTTCTGATGTATGGTTGTTGCAGGAACCAAGACACTGGTGGTGCACGGGCAGAACGAGTGCGATATCCCTACACAGCTGCCGGTCCACGAAGACACCCAGTTTGAAGCCCTACTCAAGGTAAGCCCGCTGAACTGGATTAGACTGGACTGGACTAAACTGGAATTTTGTTACATCTATTGTCAATAATCCATTGACACTTTTCTCTCTCCGACCAGGAGTGCCTTGAATTCTTCAACATTCCCGAGGCCAGATCAGCACATTACTTTCTCATGGACAAACGGTGGAACCTCATCCATTTTTCCAAGGTGGGAACGAGTACAATCTTGCACCACAATGTGTTAAAGTGTTGCCTCTAAATTTGCTATTTAATCTCAAATTCTATACTGCCGTCTGCCTCCTCCAGACCTATGTGAGGGACATCTACCCCTTCCGGAGGTCTGTCTCTCCCCAGCTCAACCTGGTCCATATGCTGCCCGAGAAAGGCCAGGAGCTCATACAGAAACAGGTATGGAGGATTTTACACTTCACACAATTCTGCAAAGTTAGTCCATATTAGATGAACATGTTGGGAACACATTGCTCTCTCATTTTTCCTTCCCTCTCTCCCTGTGCATGTTCCTCTCATTCCTCTTTCCTTCCCCTTCTTCGGTCTTCTCTAGGTCTTTTCCCGTAAACTAGAAGAGGTGGGCCGAGTGCTCTTCCTCATCTCCCTCACCCAGCACATGCCGGCCGTGCACAAGCAATCCCACGTCTCCCTGCTCCAGGAAGACCTTCTCCGGCTGCCCTCCTTCCCGCGAACCGCCATCGATGCAGAGTTCTCCCTGTTCAATGAACCACAGGGTAGGACAAGACAGTCCGTAGAGTCTTAATCAAACAAGATCAGTGTTGCGATTGTACCTTCTCGTTAAATAATATTGATTTGGTTTGTGAAACAGTTGAGATGACAAATGAGATATCCACCAAAGCCTTCTCCAACCTCAATATCCCCTCATCTCCCCTCTCCCAGGGAAGGAGCTGTTTGGTTTGGACACACTGCACAAGGTGCTGTGGATCAAGCTGCTGGAGGAGATGTTTCTGGGCATGCCCAGTGAGTACCCCTGGGGTGACGAGATGATGCTCTTCCTCAACGTCTTCAACGGGGCGCTGCTGCTGCACCCAGAGGACAGCGCCCTCCTCAGGCAGTACACGGCGACCGCCATCAATACTGCCGTGCACTTCAACCATCTCTTCTCCCTTAGCGGCTACCAATGGATCCTGCCAACCATGCTGCAGGTAAACATACACAGGCAAACATCTGGGGCACAGATAACTCTTGTTGTCACTGCTCTAGACTACCCTCACTAACCCTCACTGTATTCTTGCCATAGGTCTATGCTGACTATGAGAGCAACCCTTTACTGAGGCAGGGCATTGAGTTCTGCTGCCGGCAGTTCTACATCCTCCACCGTAAACCCTTCATCCTGCAGCTGTTTGCCAGCGTGGCCCCACTGCTCGAGTTCACTGTAAGACTTTACATTACAGTCATGTACACATACAATATGTTCCTATATCTTCCTAGATGCACGTGTAATTGTGTGCATGTGTGTCTTTTCGGCATGTGTGACTTCCTCTCTTTCATCCCCCATCCCAGACCAGTACCAGTACTGGCCTGTCTAAGGGGGTGTCAGCCCAGTGTCTGTTTGACCTGCTGGTCTCTCTGGAGGGCGAGACCCAGGACTCCCTGGATGCTCTGGAGCTGGTTAAGGCTGAGAAACCCCTACGCTCTCTAGGTAAACCGTCACATTTACACACCTTTCGTGGTACTGTGTGGGTAGAGCGTGCCAAGGGTAGCGGATCAAGTCCCGCTGGGGCCACCCATGCTAAAAATATATGCACTCCTGGTACTCTGATGTACTTTGGATACAAGTTTCCCCCAAATGGCAAATGTGACATTCCATTTATTTGACAAATATAACAAATGCACCAAAATGACCCTGTGCTCTTTTGTTGCTTCCTGTGCTGCAGATTTCTGTTATGGCAATGAGGACCTGGCCTTCTCCATCAGTGAGGCGATCAAGCTTTGTGTCACCGTCATTGCCTACGCCCCTGAATCCTTCAGGAGGTATGGAAACACACAGCTCATCGTGGTCCTCTCTCTCTCCTCTTCATCTCTTTAGCTGAAAGTAAAGTTTAAAGTTTGGCGCTCTCTTTGCATTCATCTATACGTCAGTATTTTTTGTTTCTCCCTAGCCTCCAGATGCTGATGGTGCTGGAGGCCTTGGTTCCCTGCTTCCTCCAGAAGTTGAAGAGCAACACGGTCACGATGGAGTCGGCTTCGGCCGCCAGGGATGAGATCGCAGCCATCGCCGCCCTGGCCACCTCCCTGCAGGCCCTCCTCTACAGCTCTGAGACCCTCACAAGGTCCAACGCACATACACACACATGTATAGGCAGTTTTACTGGACATGCAAACACACAACATCAACGTTCTGTACCCCTTCCCAACTTACCAACCTCCATCTCCACCCCCACCGCAGGCCCATGACAGCGCCCCAGATGTCCCGCTGTGATCAGGGCCATAAGGGAGCGACTACAGCCAACCACGCCATGTCAGGAGGGGTGAACACCAGGTCAGGACCATAACATGACTGCTGTAGGAACCTTAACTAGAGAGACATCAGATAAACGAGTAGTTTTCAAGCCTGGTCCTGTGTGTGTGTGTGTGTGTGTGTGTGTGTACCCAGGGACAACCTCCACCTGCTGGAGGAGGGTCAGGGCATGCCGAGGGAGGAGCTGGATGAGCGCATTGCCAGGGAGGAGTTTCGTCGGCCGCGGGAGTCCCTCCTCAACATCTGCACTGAGTTTTACAAACACTGCGGCCCGCGCCTCAAAATCCTGCAGAATGTCGCCGGTGAGCCGAGGGTCACAGCGCTGGAGCTGCTGGATATCAAGTCTCACATGAGGTATGTTCACTTTCCCCGTCTGCACCGTCTATATCAAGTTTTTTCATTTTCATCTATTGAACTTTTTTGTTGGTTTATGGATGGATTTCACATGTGAAGGATTGGGCCTGGGACCTAATTGAAGTGTTTGCACTCAATGTGTGTGTGCTTGTGTGTGTGTGTGTGTGTGTGTGTGTGTGTGTGTGTGTGTGTGTGTGTGTGTCTGCCCCAGGCTGGCAGAGATTGCCCACGCCCTGCTGAAGCTGGCGCCTTATGACACCCTGACCATGGAGAGCCGAGGCCTGCGGCGCTACATCATGGAGATGCTGCCCATCACCGACTGGTCTGCCGAGGCCGTCCGGCCCGCCCTCATCCTCATCCTCAAGAGGCTGGACCGCATGTTCAACAAGATCCACAAGATGCCAACGCTCAGGTGCGCTCGCCCACAGGCACTGTGCACCAGGTCTGTTGAATGCGTACCCACTCTTTACTTCTTATCCCCGTGACTGTATCGTGCTGTCCCAGTGACCGTCCCAGTGCCGTGGTGTGTACAGTAGATAGACTGCTTCTTGGCACTGTCCTCTGTAGTGCTGCCTTCGTGAGTGCTGTACCGTAAGTGCTGCTTTCGCGTGTTTGTGTGTGTGTGGATGGGTGTGTGAGGATGTGCGCGTTGGAGAGGGGTTACTGGCAATGTTCCCTCCAATAGCTGAGTCATACTTTATTTCAGCGTTCATTCCAAGGCCTCCGCAAACATCAGGCAGTTCTTGGTTCTTGAAGCCAAACTGGCTAGAAGAACGGAGTACGTGTTCTGCCACCATAGCGATGAACGGTCTCTGCGACACCTTTGTGCTCAGACCCTGTGTGGACCCCATGTGCACGGTTGCACAGGCCGCAATTGGGTCATAATCACCCGCAGAAGCAAAAAGCATCAATTTGTAGCCGCTAGTGGCGTCCAGTCCTGTTTCATGGAAGAGTCTGCAGGTTTTTCGTTCCAACCAAACACTACACCAGCTGATTTTACTGATCAACACACCTTCAACCAAAGAGGGAGGTTGTGGTTCTTTGTGGTTCTTTGTGGTTCTTTGTGGTTCTTTGTGGTACTTTGTAGTTCTTTGTGGTATTTTGTGTTACTATGTGGTTCTGTGGTATTTCGTCATAGTTTATACTTTGGTATATGTTTTGTGGTACTTAGGGATACGTTTTGTGGTACTTTGGGATATGTTTTGTGGTACTTTGGTTCTTTTTAGTACTTTGTGTTTCTTTGAATTGAATGAATGACTTGTTTTTCCTTGTCGTACTGTCGGGTATGGTTTTTGGTCATTTGTGGTACTTTCTGATACTTTGTAGTATACTTTGTGGTACTTTGTTGTGATATGTGGTTCTTTGTGGTGCTTTGTAGTACTTTGTGATGCTTTGTGGTTCTTTGTGGTACGAACTAATCAGTGAATTCAGCTGGTGTAGTGTTTGGTTGGAATGAAAACCTGTAGATGCCGCCATGGCACAGGACCGGACACCACTGGCTTTAGAGGGAGCATTGGTCACTGGTGTGCAACGCCACACCGGGAACTGTTGTTGAAGTGTTTAGCTGGCTGTGTTTGTGAGCTTTGCAACATTTACTGTTGATATGAGCTTTATTAAATTCAGAATGAAACTAATTTTACCGGTGATGGTTTTTGGTTGGGGGCAATATTAGTTCAGTAACAGTTTTTATGCTTTAGAGATTTAGAGATTTAACACATTTGATGTTGATCTTTTCTCTGCCGTGTTTATGTCATATTGGAAGAAGTGCAACAATGGCATGACATCTCGTTGATACAACTTGGCGTTCATGTGTTTAGCTCGTTGGAGCAGCCACTTCCAAGATGCTGATCGTAAGGTCAATTGTAGTACTTCCGTAATTTGTGACGCCAAGTCTGAGCCTATACAAAAAATGTCCTATTTGTAATTACCACTAGGAGGTTAAAACCTTCTAGTAGTAAAACGGTTAAAACCCAGTAAATCCAATATGACATGAATGCAGCATTAGTGTAGTGAGCTTGTTTGAATTTGTGACAATGTGCTTTTGTATGTGTGCTCACATATTCTGACTGTGTGTGTGTGTTGTGTGTGTGGATGGGTGGGTGTGTTCTCCAGGAGACAGGTAGAGTGGGAGGCAGCCAGCAGTCTGATTGAAGGTATCTGTCTGACCCTGCAGCGACAGCCAATCATCTCTTTCCTGCCACACCTTCGCTCGCTCATCAACGTCTGTGTCAACCTGGTATGGGAAAAACACACACAGACACACAGGGAAAAGACACACACTATCCTATTAGCTAACAGCTGTTTTGGGGGTTGGTGTGTGTGTGTGTGTGTGTGTGTGTTTTCAGGTGATGGGTGTGGTTGGTCCCTCCAGCGTGGCAGATGGGCTGCCCCTGCTTCACCTCAGCCCCTACCTCTCCCCTCCGCTCCCCTTCAGCACAGCAGTGGTTCGACTGGTCGCCCTGCAGATCCAGGTATTCCTCCGCTAACCTCATTTGGCGATTTGTTCTTCCTTGGCACCTACAGGTTTCCAAAATATCTATTCCACAAAAAAAACATGTTAAAGCTACAATATGCAACCTTTCACCTCGAGACATTTAAGTGTATTGTTAATCCCGCCCACCTCTCGCTCGGGTGGTCTAGTTCCTGCCCCGACACCTGTCACTCAGCTGAATCATTGAAACATTTGGCCTGAGGTAACCAGCATCCGTAAGGTTGAAGAAGACAAAGACAATAAAAACAATGATGCCGATATTTGCCTGTTTCTTCTCGGCTGCATGTTCAGCTTCACTGTACTTTCTTTTCTTACTGCTTTCTGCTATTGTTGTTACTGTTCCTATGACTTCCCTGCGCTGCAGCCACTAGCCTCACCTTGATAGCCACCTAGCTAGCTCACCGCTGGCCACGCCCATTTGACACAGCCAAATCACAGCAGAATCCCTCACTGTTTTGTTTCCTCCACCTCGCTCACCCACTTCTCCCTTCCCAGGCCTTGAAGGAGGACTTCCCTCTCAGTCATGTGATCTCGCCGTTCACCAATCAGGAGAGGCGAGAGGGAATGCTGCTTAATCTGCTCATTCCGTTTGTGTTGACTGTGGGGTCTGGAAGCAAAGGTAAAGGCATACGGACCCTAGTCAGGGCAGGTACTGCTTTTGTGTACAATTGTGTAAACAAAGATCTCACGATGACTCTAATACTCCAAAATTACTTTCATGCCAACAACAATTTGGAAGATTTGGAAGAAGGTGTTATTCTGCTTAGGAAAAAAAGCCATTACTACCCATTTTTACATGCAGGGTGCCTGTGGGACACCATGGTGGCCTAGTAGTTCAGGAGACCCTCCTATAAACCAGTGGTTCTTAATCCAGTCCTCTAGGACCCCCTGTCCAGGAGGTTCCAGTTCTACTCAGGCACACCTGAACCAGTTAAGGAATCATGAAAACTGGAAGCCTCTTATTGGTTCAGGTGTGCCTGAGTAGAGCTGGAGCTAAAACCTCCAGGACAGGGGATCCTTGAGGACTGGATTGAGAACCACCGCTATAAACAGGTCACAGGTTCGGTCCCCACAACAGCTAATGTGTGTCACTTAACAGCCATGTGTCCTGAGTGTCTTTGAGCAATACACTGAATCGCCCACCTGTTTGCTCATTTATCACCCTGGATAAGAGTTAAGAGCTAAAATGGAACTGTAGACGCAACTTTGCTTGCTTGTTTGATAGTGTACGTGTTGAAATGTGTGTGACTTCCCCCCCCCTTTGCAGACAGTCCCCACCTGGAGCAGCCGGAGATCTTCCTGCTCCTGCAGACGGTCATCAACATCCTACTGCCTCCTCGGATCATCTCCACCTCTCGCACCAAGAACTTCATGCTGGATGCCTCCCCGGCCCACTGCTCCACCCCAGGAGACACGGGAAAGGACCTGCGCAGAGAGGGTCTGGCCGAGTCCACCAGCCAGGCTGCCTATCTGGGTATACTGAATAACATTTCATTCTGATGTAGGTCATTTTGTTGATGGAAACATTTAGAACGCCACAATGAACCTCAGTTCCCTTGGAACCACTGGTCCTTGGTTCATTGTGTTAATTTTAGGCTATAGGACACGTTTGACGTTGGGGATTGTTGGGATGTTACCGTGTCCTTGTGTCCTCATCTCCTCCCCTCTCGCTCTCTCTCCAGCTCTAAAAGTGGTGTTGGTTTGCTTCGAGCGGTCGTTGGGGAACCAGTGGTACCGACTTAGTCTGCAGGTTAAAGAAATGGCCTTGAGGAAGGTGGGCGGCCTGGCCTTCTGGGACTTCATCGACTTCATCGTGCGAACCCGCATTCCCATCTTTGTCCTGCTGAGACCCTTTCATACAGTGCAAGGTACAGGTTCAGCCTCGCGTCTACTGCTTTTCTTTGTCTTGTTCGAGTACCAATGGTGCCTTTCAGAAACATTTTCAACTGTGTGTGTGTGTGTGTGTGTGTGTCCAGTTGCTGACCCAGCCGGCAGACTCCCAGGAGGAGATCACAGCGCGTCACCACATTGCCGACCAGCTGGAGCGACGCTTCATCCCGCGTCCTCTGTGCAAGAGCTCCCTGTTCGCCGAGTTCAACAACGAACTTAAAATCCTCAAGGAGGCCGTGCACAGCGGCTCCGGTCAGACGATCACACTGTTGAATTCTAGCTATTGCCATCGTAGAAGTCCCTCATCATTCATTTGACCTGTATTTACTCCTGCATTTTATTATGTATCCATTATGTTACGTAGAAGTCATGAACACAACAGATTACTGTCCTCTAAAATGGTATTATTTTGCAAGTAACAGGTTCAAGATAGCTGACAAATCTGGCAATGTGCTCTAGAGTCAAAACCATCAACTTTCCTAACTTAGTCTACAATTTATGCCCCAACAGCCTACCAGGGCAAGACGTCCATCAGCACGGTGGGAACCTCCACGTCGGCTTACCGCCTCAGCCTGGCCACCATGTCGCGCTCCAACACGGGCACCGGCACAGTTTGGGAACAGGACAGCCAACCGTCACGCCAGCCGTCCCAGGACACACTCAGCCGCACCGACGAGGACGAGGAAGAGAGTCAGAATAACTTCCATTTCCAATTTCCAATTAAATGCCACTTTTGTTTTCTCAGGATTGTGAATAATGCTTTTTTTGGAGTCATATTCCTTTGCATGACTCTCACACACACTTCTCTCCAGATGACTCGATGAGTATTCCCAGTGTGGTGAGCGAGCACGAGGCCTTCCTGCCCAGGGTGATATCACAGCGCCGTTTCTCCAGCCACGCAACGGGGTCGGCGGCCTCGCAGCCCGAGGCCCCCCGCACCACCATGCTGCCCAGCCACAGGTAACACCCCCATCGCACACATGCACGCACGCAAACACTGATGAAAGAACACGAACGTGCACAAGTTTCTTCGTGTGTGTGGTTTCATGTAAAGAGAGAAACACACAAATTGGGCAGAAACACACTTTCATATACAATTGTAGATGTTGAAGTACACACACACACACACACACATGCAAACACACTAGTAACACTATAACAGCACCAGGTCATATCCCACAACCACAGTCATTCTTTCTCTTTGTATCTGTTGATGAGTAATGTTGTACTTGGCAGCCTGAGAGCAGCAACGTTGAAGTAGCTAAGACAGTATCTGGGTAAGAATGTACTTTACTAGTTTTGCTCCAGACACGGTCGGAGCGAAAGCCCCGGCTTCCTGCTCACCCCTCTCCTCAGAGGAAGGGCTGGGGACGCGAGTGGCGACGGGTCTCGACTCTCCCTAAACTCACCGTTCTCCCCCCTTCGCCCCCCTCTACAGTGAACCCAATGTGCTAGATGAGTCCCAGGGCCTTCTGCAGGAGGGTAACCTCTCTAGGTACAGTGGCCCTCTCTCTATGTGTGTCCCGTTGGTGCGTCCTTGCATCTGTCCGCCACAGGGGGAAGGGGCATCACCTCGGGACGGCCACCTGTGTCGGTCGTCTCACCGTTGATCACTCATCCGCATCCAATCAAATCGCCTTGGCCCGTCACCCCCCCTCACCTACCTGTCTCTATCTCTCTCTTTGTGGGTCCACTGTGCCGTGTCTCTGTCCCCTCCCTCCCCCTCCCCCACATGTGAGCTCCACACTGACCCCCATTTTCTCAGATCATCCGCTGTGCTGTCCTAACCAGGCCACCCCCCTCCCCCCCCCCTCTAAAGAGGCCCCCGTCAACCCCCGGGCCCAGGGAGCTCCGCCTCTGTCCCGTCTCCGTTAGCTGTGGGTCTTTACAGTCGATGTGCCATCACCAAAGTCAGCCTCCTCTCGCCCATCGGTGCCATGGTGTTTCATACTGTTTACGTGTCTATCAGGCTTCTCGCTGATCAAATTGGCCGTCCTATTCTGGATACCAATCTGTGGGGGCGCGGGGGCACCGGGGTGGCAACCTTTACGCGGCTGTTTCTGTCCAATTGCTATGAATCAGCAAATGTCAATGTGCGTCAGACAGCAATAGTGTTGAGTGATATTTGATTTGCACTTGAATGATAAATTGCCTCAATTGGTGCCAAATAGTAAGATTTTAAGATGACATTTATTGATCCTTGAAGGGAAATTGTATTAAAAAAAAATACTGCTATATTTTCACATCAGTTATTCTCTCTTGCCAGCGTTGCCACTCCAGCCCCCACTATCCTCTATTGTGTTTTCGGTGTATCGATCATGGCAGCACTGTGATTGGGTGTCCCGTAACGTGTTGTGTGGTGAGTGAGTGGTTAGAATAGAAGCGACGCAACCGTTTCACTTTTGACTCTCCTGATGTGATCGTTTAAAGAGCACAACTTCTTCATCGCTGTGTATTTCTGTGTATTTCTGTCTGTGTGTGGCTATGTGTGTGTCCGGTTTATTGTGCCAGGGTTGCCAGTGTGCAGAGTGAACCAGGCCAGCAGAACCTCCTGATCCAGCCTCCCTTAGGAAGAAAGAGAGGCCTCAGACAGGTGGGGGGGCATTCATTCTTATTCATTTAACTCAACGCTGCACTAGGCATTTTTTCCCCCTCAAACTAGCGCTGCAACAGAGAAGAGTATCCCATCGCTGCTAATAGAGCTGTAAGCGTGTAAGTACTACACTACCCACAATCCTAGCTCGAGTTCCACCAATCAGAGACATCGTTGTTACCATGGAGATGTTACACACGCCGAAGTTTCGCAGTTGGCAATCAGGACTGACTGAGCGGCTAGCTAGCAACTTCTTTATTCACGCTTTAAAATTTTCGCAACATCAATACTTTAGAATTTGCAGAAAAATACCTGGATAGAAACCTAGCGAATGACACCCCTACATGTACTATTCCTGGAGCAAAAGTTCCCTTGCATAAAATTGTAAAATTTGCTTCTTCTGCAGCTGCGGCGCCCCCTGCTGTCCATTCCAAAGACCGAGCCACGCAGTCGCTCTGGAGCGCGGCTCTCCACCACCCGCAGGAGCATCCAGCCCAAGAACAAACCACTGGGTAACAGCAGATGCTTTGTGTGTGTGTGTGTGTGTTTGTGTGTGTGTGTGTGTGTGTGTGTGTGTGTGTGTGTGTGTGTGTGTGTGTGTGTGTGTGTGTGTGTGTGTGTGTGTGTGTGTGTGTGTGTGTGTGTGTGTGTGTGTGGGGGGGGGGGGGGGGAGAGAAAGAGAGCTAGTGAAAGCACATTATTGTCAGTCTGTGTCACAAAGTGTGTAAACACAGATAAACTGAGTTGACTAACTGCCAACAAACTTACCCCGCACTTCAGATCAAGCACACTAAATCAAATTTAGACCGCTAAACACGGAAACAAGCGTTACTCTCCCAATGAAATACTGTATTTTTCACAGTATCATTTTGTGTGCTGACTTGAACTGACCCTTCTTCCCCGTTCACAACTTTTGTCTCTGTTCCAATGCTGTGTTTGTTGTACCATCTGTCACCAAACTGACTCTTCTCACTCTGTTCTGTCTCATGCCTTATGTTTCGAAATAAAGAAACTTTATTGGACTGCGAAGGTGAGACGCAACCCCGTAACCCTCCCTCTTCTCCCTGCAACGGCCCGCCCCTTTATCTGAAACCTCACCCAATAGGGACGCTCTGCATGTCTGTCTTGCATCCCCTCCCAAGCCCTGCCTACCCTCCTGTTCCCTCCCTGCCTCCATTCCCCTTGGTAGTGCCACTAGGTGGTGCTATTCTCTCTGTTTTGACCACGCTTTGTGTGTGTGTGTGTGTGTGTCCACAGCGCATGCAGACCAAAAGAGGTCAGTCACCTTTACAGAGAATCAAGGAGAACAGGGGTCTGTGGGCGCCGCTAAGCCCCCGACGCCCAGTGCTACGGACCCTCAACCCGAGGGCAGGAAGACCAGCCCCGCCCCCGCCCCCACCCTGGAAGTGCCCTCCTCCTCCTCAGCCACAGTCACTGCCGACCTGCACAGCCCTGCTAATACTCAGGTAGGAACAGCGGAGGGAGGACATGTTGGGTAGGTGACTTTTAAAACGGGACGGGAAGTTTTGAAATCGGTGAGTAGCAATAGCCAATAAGAACTTGCCAGAAAACCAGGGCTATTTTGATTGGATGTCATTATTTTGACTTTCCAGGTCCCTTCAGTCATCAACGGCAAAGAGAAGAGAGAGCAGTGGGGCCTCCGCAGCAGCCTCTCCCCACCCCCCTCCATTTCCCGGCCCTCCACCCCGACGCCTCCATCCCGAACCAGCTCCCCACTGCCCCTGGCCCTGCCCCTGCCCCCGCCCCTCTCCCGAACCTGCTCCCCTCTCCCTCTGTCCCGCACCTCCTCGCCTCTTCCTCCCCCGCTCCCGGTGCTGGGGACAGCGCCCTCCCTCGCCCCCCCCGCCGCCGCCGCCGCCGCCGCTGCCCCCACCGCTTCTGCCTCCGCCGCCGCCGGGGCCGTCCAGGATCAGGGAGAGCCCCGGGGACGAGGACACGACGGCCCTCCTGCAACACAGCGACACCCTGCTGCAGGTCAGCGAGGACGACGGCACCGAGAACCCCCTGCTCGCCCCCCTGCTCGCCCCGCTGCTGACCCCCCGCTCGCCCCGCCGCTCGCCCCGTTGGTCGCCCCGCCGGCTGCCCCTGCCTCTCTCCGTCGTCGACCTGGACCTGGATGAGTCCCACGTCTGAGAACGGGGACAGATGGATGGTGTTTGTCCATCTGTAGCCCCTAACAGAGCCACTCTTGATATACACACACACCATCTGAGTACTTGCAGGCTAACTTCCCTAGCGTTGCTACCTGATTACCTTTATTGTCTTTATCTGTAAGTCTGTTTCACCTTGTATTGACAGCAAAAACAGACAAAAAGTCAAACGTAACCGACATATAACAGGCAAGCAAATACACAGGTTTTCCCATCTTGTCCACATACCGCTGCCTCTGTGTGTATCTTTAGGTCAGCAATCCACACTTGACTTCTAGCTGCTCCGTGTGTAGCGAGTCAGTATCTGTCCATCTCCGAAAGCAGTGCAATTTTGTATTTATTTATTTTTTTGCCCTGAAACCCAGTCACTCTTTCCTCAGTGCAGACGGCTACTGTGCAAAACAGTTCCTATACCTCATTCTGTTCCCTCCTTTCTCTCTCTCTGTCTCTTATTCTCCCCTTTTTCAGTCTTGAATAACACTCCCCTTCACGTAGAAGCATATGGGATCATGCTGTCGTGCTAAAGTTGTTCTTTGCCATCCCATTGGTCTGTGATCAGAGATTTTATCATTCTATAATAATAATAATAATAATAACAATGATGGTGATTATTGTTATACCTACCAATTGATTTGGTAACGAACAGAAACGTTACAAAAATTCATATTTAACTAATAAATGTTTATCATAGCTTTGAATGTCTATATTGAAGAAGGTAAAGATTTATATTGATATATAAAAGGCAGATGCTATAACTACTGCACTGTAACTTGAATTATACACAGTCATATTATGGAGGAAAGATTTATTTGTAACAGTATATCAAGAGCCATTCGGAAGTTGCTATTCATGTGGTTGAGATGAAGCGTTCATTCAACCCAGCACCTTTTTATTGAATAGAAGAAGATGAAATATACAGTATATGTATTTTAAACATTATACGTGATCGTATTGGAGCAGGAACGAGAAATGGTGTGATTACAGAACGATCTAGTCTGATGAGATTTTATATTTTAGAAGTTTATTATAAGCTAGTGCCCGAGGGTTTATTCTCGGGGCTCTGTCTGGTTGCACAAGGTGTCTTTTTTCAGTATATTTACGCTGCAAAAAATGTCTAAAAAGTCAAGTCGTTTAATCCTGTATTCAGTCTTTGAATGGTTTTTTTTAGCGAAAAAAAGTGAAGAAAAAAAATCTGTGTGAATTTCACTTGATTTCAGTGCCACTCAACTATATTTCAGGAGCTATTTTTTAAATCAAGCGATATTATCTTTGGAATTGCCTTGTTTTAAGAAGATTCTTGGAAACTGCAGTGGGACCAAGTGAAATTGTCTCACCCCATTGGCAATTTTCTTTCCCCCCCCCGTTTTAAGAAAAGTGGGATTTAACATCCAACATTAGACGACTTGTTCAGATGGACTTGTTTTGCAGTGTACAGTTCAATGCAGTTCTAGATTATGGCTTCAGTAGTAGATGGGGTGCTCTGCCGCTGACAGCTGTCATGTTACGATCATGTCAACCATATATTCCAGTAACTATGATTATATGTATTGTGCTGCTCACGGTGTCCCATATCTCTGCAGGATATTTTGTTTGTGACCAAAGACACTTACCATATTTTGTGTTCCATTACCTTCCAAAGTTATATCGGCAATGGAGAAAAAAAAATCTGACACTGACAGAGTACAATGCTTGCAATCGTACATCCTAACGTTGTTGCAGTGTCAATCGTGTCGTTTTCTTCATGTGTCTTTTGTGTTCAGAAATATTCCTCTTATTGCAACTGTGACTGAGCGATACAGTAGATAGCAGTTACCTCGTTGCTCATTCCATGCCTTAATTTAACAGAATTATTAGAGTATACCCCTGTTTGTGTCTCAATGGTATATTCCAACCTCCCCCACCGTGGCGAGGGACTTGGTACAGTACAGGCAAGACCTGATTTAAGAATCTAACCTGTGAGTGTTTTGTATGAGCTTTTTTTCAGTAGGGGAGAACGGGGTAAGTTGAGCCATTCAAAGATGTCATGATTCTTGTATCTAAATTGAAGTAGATATTTTTGAGGCTTTGTTATAGATTCATTTAAGGCCATATGAAGTACAACATGATGTCATAAACTTAGCGTAACTGTGGGCCTGGGGCAAGTTGAACCAAAACTTTTTTTTAGTCGGTCATACTTCTAAAACTATTAGCTACAGAAAATGATTTAATATCCATGGATGCTCAGTAACCTTTAGAATATGTAGCGTAGACATTTATTTTGCTACAGTAGCGCAAATGTCAAAATCTCATTTTAGCCTGTTCTCCCCTATTATCCATGAAAAGTTGAAGTAGTGGGCTCACATTTAAAAGCAGCCTTTTGATGACGACAGTGATACGATGATGCCGATGATGCCGATGATGACATTGATAGTAATAATGATGATGCAGGATTGATATGTGCCATACTGCACACCAATGCACTGTGAGTGTCTTGTTACATGGCTGCTTCTCTCTACTGTACGTCAGCTCTGTATTTAACACACATTCAGATTTCTTCTGAATCGTTCTTGAACAGTGTCACAATTTATGATATGGCACAGAGTGACTTGCCCCAGTGATGTTTCTGTAACTGAAGAATGCATTGCTTTTACCTCAAAGATCTTTTCACAAACTGGGAAACTTTGTACGCGTACCCTTGTGTACTGAGATCTGTAGCGAGAGATAACTTGCCCTACCTAAAGCGTCTTAAGTGTGTGCTGGTACATTTTTCCCATGTGGGAACAGGGTGCAAACGATAAAGCTGTCTCATTGAGTCTCATTGAGATACAAGATGCCTAAATGTGTCATGTCATATATGAAAATGACTCGTGAAGAAGCTGTTTGAAAAAAACACATCAAATGCATAAATACCACATCGATGTCATATCCCTCTACTGTGGCACATGGCAAGGAGGTTTGGGATGTACACATAATTTCAGGCAAGCGTCTGTGTTTTTATTCAGAGGGCCGTTGGATTCTGGGTTCCCTTTAAATATGTGTGTGTGTGTGTCCTATTTATGTTGTCTTCTTTGTGCAAAGTCAGAATAAAGCTATATCAAACTATTTCTGGAATATCATGAAATAAATGGATATTGTTTATAATGTTCTTCGAATCTTTCCAGAAAATGGTCATGATCTAAAATAAAGGGCAGTAGGCGCTTAATTGACGGTGTGTGTTGTGTAGTCAAAATGAACATTGGAAATACAGTTAGTGGTGTATTACTTTTTTTTATTGAAATCATAAATAGAACAAATATGAGCTGTATCCAAATTGAGCATTATAAGGTGAGTTACGAAAGGACGTCTAAGAAATTTCTTTTACAAATAAACCATAAATAAACTCAAACATCTTATTGCTGGAAAGACTTCAAAACAATGTTTATGAAAATAATTACACACATCAGAGAACCATGACATTTCAGTCTATCAATGCAGATACATCTTTCTATTAGTTCATATTAAATAAATAGTATGTGCTTAATGTGCTAAATGCAGTACTGTACATCGATACAATAAAGTGGCCTTGATATCACCCTATGTGATCAACATCAGTCAGACAACTCAATAAAATTCCCAGCCACACGCTATGAACCTTCACTCTCACCATGAAATTATTATTATATAACACTATATAAAATATAGCTGCAAGCAGCAATTAAGGGGCCATGCAAAAAACATAGTAGTGGTTGTAGTAGCAGGAGTCGTCGAAGTTCTACTTGTCATAGTAGTACTAGTAGTCAGCTGGTTAAGAGTCATTCTTTTGAAAAAGTTTGTCAGTCTATTTCTCTCTCTGTCAAACAGACAGTTTTTTTTATTAAGATTAATTTTTCATCTTTGTAGTGAGATCTGATGACGTTTTAGTATTTAGAACTGTGATTTGAGTTCATTTCACAAGAGAAACGTACAATTTTTTAACCTGGCTTTCCTGTGGGTGAGAGACATTGACAGAGACAAAGAAAGCGAGAGAAAACACAGAGACGGCCAGAAGAACACGCTACAAAAAGTAGAGCGCGCTATAAAAAGTAGAGCATGCTAAAAAAAAAGTAGAGAATGCTGCAAAAAAGAAGAGCACGCTGCAAAACGCTGAGGCCTCTCTGGTTGAAGCTGTGGCGCAGCGTTGGTTCTGGCTGACTGATGGAGAAACTTGTGGACTACGAGGATATTTATGGGAGGATGTGACCTATGAAGTAATTTTGCAGTGGACAAAGTGGAAACATTAAAATCATAAATATGAGGAATCATACAGTTTAAACTTCTTTCAACGACTAACACCCTGTGGCTCAATCTGCAAAGCTGCTATGTGAAACTTATCAGTTTGTGGGTTCGAGTCCCGTCTCCACTCTTAAGTTCAAAGTACATTTTGAAAGCCGACACCTAAAGGAACGACTGAAAACCTCTCAAGAGGACAACCTCAGTTGCTCCCGGACCTGGTGGTGCAGTGCGTTAAGTAACTGCATGAAGTTGTTGAGTTTATGGGTTCAAGTCCCATCTCCACTCTAAAATGTGGTCTGCCTTTTACAAGCCAACATTCAGTGAAAAGACACCTTGTAGCTCAATGAATAAAGCTGCTATCTGAAGATTAGAAGGTTGTAGGTTCAAGCCCTCGAGCCGCTCTTAAGTTCAAAGTACAGTTTGAAAGCTGGCACCTAAAGGAAAGACTGAACAGCGCTCAGACAGAAGGGTCAAGTGCAAAGGGGACCTGGTGGCGTGATGCTGTCGTTAACACAGACCCCGGATACGTCTGAGGACGTGGGGTGGCTGGTTCGACTCCCTCTCCAACCCCAGTAACTGGAGCACCATGAGTCTGTTCCCACTGAGATGGGGTCAGGTCAGGGCCCTGTCCCCCCTGGCCTTCCAGAGAGGCATCAGCGGGGGGGTTATGAAGGAGGACGGCCGGCTGATGTTTTACCGACATGTGAAGTTGCAAACAAGTTTTTAAAATGTTGGAAGTGCTTTGCCTTTATTACAGTAGTAATAGTAACATTAATTACATTATAGCCACCGCCTGCCTATAGGCTTAAGCTGTAACTTTCTTCCATGTTCAACTCTCACATTTCTAACTAAAGGCGTCTTGGATCCTGTGTCTGTGGTTATTGTCTTTCTTAGGAACTGCCTATAGGAGCCACTCTTTACCAATCAGGTTCAATAGGGAACTAGATTTGATCAATAACATTTAACCCTCATCAGGGATCGAACCCACAGTCAACATCACTGAGGGTACAAGCCAGTGCTTAACTCACTGAGCTGTCAGTCCTGCGTTTTAGTGTTCATGGTCTGATTTATCCAACTGTTCACATGACTGACAGAACCAATATGAACTCCACACTGCCGCAGATGGGAACCGAACCAGCGCTCTTAGACAACATGCACTTCTGTCATGTGATAAATCAGACACACACAGCTTTCCTCATCAAGCCATAGGGTCTTAGTAGGTGTTGAGATAGACAGCCCACCAACTCTACTATGACCAATCATTCAAGATGAGCCCATCAAGGAAAGGGAAGGGGCGGGGCCTACAGGCATTGACATTTAATATAACAGGTGTGTTGGACCAACAGTTTCAAAACTGCGACCGTAGACGATACCTGGGGTTTCCAAGAGAACAAGTTCAGTTCGGATGGAGAGCGTCTAACCTGGACAACTATCTAGGTGGAAAGGCATCTCTAGTCTTGAGAAAGCCACACCTGCCATTCATCAAATACGTAAAATTAAGACAATTTGATGACACCCAGCTACCTTGTTCAAATCAGGTGACAAGGAGCTTATCACATGTCCTATCACCTATGAACCTGGTGTTCCCGAAGTGTTCCCGAAGTTAGGTGTAGGCTGACAGGAGGCTATTCCTTCGCTCTTGACTACTTGATAGTAATTTGTGTTAGATCATATATCCTATATAGCAGGGGTGTCGAACCATGTGCCATGGAGGGCCAAGAGTATGCAGGTTTTCATTCCAACCAAAGACTACACCAGGTGATTTCACTGATTAGTCCCTCCTCTGTGGTTGAGGGTGTGATAACCGGTCGAATCACCTGCTGTATTGTTCGGTTGGAACGAAAACCTGCATACTCTCGGCCCTCCATGGCACATGGTTTGACACCCCTGCTATATAGCCTGTCAACTGATCATACAACAAATTCCCAACAAATGTGTTGTTTAAAGCTGCTCTGGACTCGCCAACGTTAGATCTTTCGCCTCCCTCGCCCCTTTGGTATAAAAGGGTTAACTTTCAGTTACCTCTCGCTGCCATTTTGGATTCTAAAACTTTCTGCATGTGAAGCTAAGACTACATTCAATCTGCAACCTCTTGTCACATTACCTTTCCTGCATGTAGGTCTGGAATTTGATTGAAATTTGTATCAACAGAAAGCACCCCAACGCAGTCAGGCGATACGTGCTGTTGTAAACTGTCAGTCCAAATGACATTTCCTTGTGCATAGACAGTCAATCCACAACTACAACTTTCTGACCGACTGAGTTGGTGCATATAGAGTTAGTTATTTTCTTCCTTACTCCCAGGGCTTTGTGATGCTGCTGTCTTTGTCGTTTCCCAGTAAAGTACAACTTTGCGGCACACCTTGACGCCTAAAGTTACACTCTAAAAAGTCTGTAATCCTTAAAAGGCATATTGCACTGACTGCTTTTTTTTGGTTGCTTGCTTTTACAAATGCACGATCACTCACATCCCCCTATTTGATAATAAACTAATAAACATTTCCTAGGGCAGCAAAATTAATTTCAACAAAACCGACATTGCATTATTGACTACTGCAATTTCCAGTACTTCCAGTACTCTACTGCAAGAGGCTGCAACCTCTTCTCTGAGAGACAAGAGATCGTTTCTTGATCGTTTCTCAAAGATCGTGCGGCGGCAACATCCACGACTGACGCTGCGTCACCGAGGAGCGAAACTCCCCAGAATATGGCTCAAACTTTACATCTTGAGGAAACATTCTTTGGCATTGCTCCACACTTGTATTCCCTGCAGGACGAGGGAGAATAAAACATTTCAACAGGACCGAACAAATGCAATGGGATAGTTTTACAGCATAGCAAGAGTTTAATTCCATCGTTTGATAACAGTGACGCCTTCTCTTGCAAAATAACTGATAGCAGATATAAATCTTACTTATTGAACTGTCTATTCCATTAATGAGCAAATTGAATCATTTTCATTGACCTCTGACTGACCTTCTTGCACATGCTGATCTGCATGACAGCGTAGTTGATGAGCGCCTCCCGCAGATCTTTGTCTTTCTGCTCCTTAAAGCGGTGCATGTCCACCCACGCCCCCTCAACGTGCTCTCTGCAGTAATACACATCCAAACACACATCAGATTCAGGCTTAAACACATCAACCCGGCATTGGCGAACATTTCATCTTTTCTTTGGACGAGCGCTGTCCAAGATATCGTGTGTAGGACTCACTCGCACTCCGCCGTTTTCTCCTTGACCGTCTCTTCGCCCTCCGCTATCAGTTCCTCCAGCAGCTTGAGTCGGGCATCTCTCTGCTCGGGGGCCTCCTGGCCAAAAAGCTTGTTGGTCATCCCTTTGAAGGAGAACGTCCGCACAATCTGAGGACCAACGTGAGACGAGGAGAACCAGGACTTAGGCTGCGTGTCCACCAGGAACTATAACTAACTAAGTAACTCTGCTCTCTGTACATCGATTTACAGAACAGAATACAGAAGACGTCCTCTACCATATCTTTTCACCTACTGAGAATAGCGTAGGCTAGATACAAGTGAAAATCGTACATAGGCCGCCATTAGTAGTATGTGCAATAAAGGAATGTCATGTGTGACCTATAGCCTACCACACAAATATACCCTACCCCTGTAGCCAGCTCCTCGCGTTGCTGCTTCTTGGAGAGGAGGTCCTGGGAGGCCATCTCTAGCTCAAACTGGGTCAGCTCGTGTTTCCTGCACACTGCCCTGCCGAGGCACAGCAAAGTGTACAACGTCGTGTTCAAACACTGCAAATGCTCTTGAAAGACAGCTGGAAAACTACTAGCCTCTGAAATTCTTAACCATTCTTGTTGATTGGCTAAGATGGAATAAGAGTAAAACTGATGGATTTTAGCTGGTTTAATGGTTTAATTGGTCTACTTGACCAGCCATTGTAGGCAGGTAATGGGCCATAATTTGCAGGCTCCTATTGGTTCAAAAATATAGTTGGCTGTCAAACAGTGAAAGTAGCCAGTGAATTGTGGGATTTACTACTCCCTCTACTACTTGGTTTGTTTCCTGCTCTGATAATATAGTAAGAGTAATGGTAAGAGAAAAAGGGCAATATTGGATACTTACAGAGTTCCAGAGATGTTGAAAAGTCTGAAATTCTGACTTCCTGCCAAGCAAAATGCAATGGAACGGTGTTTCAAGTCGGATTTCTAGCTTACCTAAGGGCTTCGGCATAGAAAAGGTATTCCTTCAGCTGGTCTGCGTAATGCTCCTCTTCTTCCAAGATATCATCTATTGAGGCAGCGTACCTACATGCACACGACAAAATGACAACATAACACACCTTGACACGTAACACTGCTGGGAGTGGAGGCAATCGTGTGTGTGTGTGTAACAACTCAGCAAGATGACCAGAAGACAGACACCAGTACTCACGCATCCATATGATGGCCGGCGCTCTGCAGTCCATCTCCCATCTCTTTCTCTATAGCGCTCCACTCACTGCAATGAACGCAGATGCACACACACATTAGTCGCTAGACCCTCGACACACTGTCACATTTGACATCTACCGTTTGAAAAGGGTGAAACCTACTCTGACAAAACGATTGCTGCCATGAAAGCAAAACTTGCAGCTTGAACCCTTCACTTACAAAACTGCAACATTTTCTCAGCAAAAGAGAGCACAGGTTCTTCAGAGGTAACTCAGGTCTTGTCGTGATGCTCAAAGGAAGTCTCTTTGGCTTGTTGCAAAATGTAACCATAATGCATTGCAAAGTCTAATGACAGAGAAAATGAGCATTTTTCATAGGTTGCATAAGGTGTGCCCCTACAGAGTGTACTTCTATTTACAGTAATACTGTCAATCATCTTAATAGCCAGACACATTCTTTAAGAGAACTCTATTTTGTGTTTTAAGAGCAGAGCATGGCGCACTTAGCAAACTTTTTTAAAGAGGGAGAGTGAGAATTGATCCCGCCCTCCTAGGAGGAGCTCTAGGAACTGAGGCTCATTAGGGATGATTCTGTGCACCTGTTGTTTTTTTGTTGCATTCATGAGCATTGGATTTTTTAGTTCTCTTCAGTAAAGTATTTTTTCCTTCAACTGCCTGCCTCCGTGTGCTTCTGCTTTTGGGCCCTAGCATCTGGTCCTCATTACATGGGAACAACACAAGCCAATCTCTCACCCCTAGTCTAGGTATTTATTTTTTTATTTTTTTAATCATACACATGGTGCCATACCTGAAGACTCTTCCATAATTCCCATGGACCTTGAAAACACCATAGAGTCGGTCTGCAACCCTCTACAAAGATAAACGTGAAACAAATCAAACTGATACTAATCACAAAGTCATCAAAAAATATAGTTATTTATGTATAAAATGTGTGTGTGTGTGTGACTTACTGCTCGTGCTCGAAGCAGCTGAGAGGTGTGAGACTGCAGCTCATCACTGTAGTGTTTCATCTCCATGAAGCGTCTGAGTGAGAAAACATAAGGGATTACAGGGACCAACAGTACAACAACGGTAGGTAGATAGATAGACAGACATTTTCATATAAATGCATTTCCATGTCGGGTATATCTTTCCCAGGAGAAATCCTCTGGCGCACAGGAGGTGATGCGTTTTACATCTCAGGCAGCAGCAACACCACAGAAAAGGGCACTTAGCACCAAAGATATCGCCAAAATACAAAAAAAAAAATAATAATGAATCTTGCGGATTGCCATTTTAAAATGTCCTTGTGCTTATAAACAGTTAAACCAATGTTTTATTACATCTCAATTGACTTGGCCGTTACAAAACAACTTACTTGTCTGGATTCCTCACCCTGAAGGTGGCACTCAGAGCTCTCAGCCTGGAATCGGCCTGCGAATAAACGGGCATTCGGTAAAATTTAGTGAACATTTGTGTCACATTTAAAAATTAATCAGAAAAGAAAGACATGGAAAATTACAATGTATTTCTCCGGTAATTTACACTTTACAGAGATCAGAACCCCCAGGACTGCGTAAAGAGAAAGAAGCTGCATAGATGTACCTTAGCCTGAAATCCTGTCTCGTACACCACTTCCTTCCAGCCATGTTCCTGAGAAAATAATTGAATCAATCATAAGTTCATCTTTAAAATGACAGTCAGTCTTTCAAGAAATTGTGATGTCACACCGATTGGCTACCAGTTAATAATCAAATGTCAAATGCTGTTGAACATTTTCTCAGTGCTTTTGAAACCATACATGCTTGTATCTGTTGTACATGCGTGTACCTCAGTGAGGAAGTGGTAGAGGATCTTGTCATCGGAGAGGACAGGGTGTGACGCCACACGGAGCAGGAAGTTCTCCAGTCCGACCCTGCGGCGCTCCACAAAGTCTGGGTCCATGTTGTCTGCCGACAACTTGTGCCACACAAACTCCGCCTGTACACAAGAGAGCACTTACACTTGCTCGATCGATGCACAGGTAGAAGATGAGGAGAACAAAATCCTTACAAATCAGCAATCACTATTATTATTATATATTATTTACATGAGAGAAAGGTCGATGTCGCAAAGCTGCATAGGATGAGTAGTTCATTCCCCAAAAAACAATGTACAGAGCGTTATGCCTTTTTCATTTATTATGTATTTTCTGAACCTATTGTTATAAGCTTGTATGAATCTATGGAGAACATTAATGAATGAAAATTGATGGGTTTAAGCCAGACTGAACTCACCCTCTTCTCAGGCAGGGGGGGCCCAACGATGAACGGGTAGGTAACTAGTAAGTAGTTCCGCAGCAGCTCAAATTCACTGTACCTCCTCCACAGAGAGTCAGGGGCTGGGTTGCGACCTTCAGCGATCGCATCCATTGGCCTTTGGTAGGGGGGCAGAGTCAGTTTTGTTCAGATGATTAGATATCTTAGATAAAACACAGATGTGATAAAACTGTGTGGTGTAACACGGGGATAAGACACAGAAGGAAGAGAGGAAAAACTACTACGGGACTTAAAAAAACCATCTAGCAATTTCTGATTTGGGTTTTTATTCCTTAAAAGGAAAGTGGGTCAACAAAGCATTAACATTGACATTAAACATTTCACTGGCGTGGAAAAAAGATTTTTCAACAACAAATTCCAATGACACTTCCAAAACTATACGCAAATGTTTCCATTTTCCATAACTTTTCCAGGCATGGAAAGCACCGTTTTTGAACTCCGTGACTTTTCCATGACCGCAGGGCACCCTGATGATACCCTTTCAAGGCTAGTCTTTTGAAGGGGAACGTTACTCTACTCACCGTGTTTCAATGAGGTACACGGTGAATGTCTCCTGCATGTTCACGGCGTTTTTCCCGCTGCGCTTCTCGGCCTCAGCGACACTGATCTCCATCCTGCTCAGGAGAGTCGAGCCCTCTTCCGCCAGCTGAAACATCCGATTACAAAAACTGAGTGACAAATTAAAAACAAATCTCTTTGTGAGGGGTTACTGTCCCCACCCATCCGCTCATTCATGACATTGTTCATTAGCTCTTAACAACTTGTTAGGCTATACTAATAATGGTTTGCCTGCCTATGTACGTATATGTATGCATGTATGCCCTCGAGGTCACGCACGCCCCCTAGTGTCCCATAAGGACGATAACGTTAAATCTGTATTATGGTTAATATCAAGATATGTGCCACAGTGACGAAATGTGGCGACATATCACTTATATAGTAGTGCTTTAGGGTAATGTATATTTGCTCTAACGTTACACATTATCTCTTCATCTGCCCAGCGCATGTAACATAAGCACTGCTGGTTAATGACGGCTCTTGCCGAGGAACGAGTACTTCGTTGCCATGCTAGCAGTTCATTTAAAGGGTTTCGGGTTAGAGAAATTACTTTTATTACCGTGCTGTTCGTGTTGTTGCCCAGTTCGGCTGCTGGTTGGTCCGAGTCACCAGTCGCCACTGACTCGTTTCCATCCTCCGCCATCCTCTTCTCCTCTCCTGATGATGTTGATGAGCCAGCACGCATGCGCAAAGCATCGCGTCAACCACTCGATGCGAGGTCAAAGATAGGTACTAAGAGAAGATGAATCACTCTATTGTAAACGCATCAACCCCTCCGGTTTGAGCGATATGAGATCAAAGCTTGTTAAAAAATAAGGTAAATCACTTTATAACTTAAAAGGGACACTTTTCGGTCAACATATGGAACGCTTCATTCACATTTTTTCATTTCTATTAGAGACTAATTTGACGGAGATAGCGTTAACTTGCGCTATCTTGTTGGAGGGTTATAGGGTGTATTTGACGCTGAAATAACGGACTGGCATTCAGAACAGAGTCAAATTGAGAGCGTACATATAAAGTTACATTACTTCCGGTGACTTGTTGATTACGTTCCTTGTAGTGTGAACTCAATGGAACACACCATCCAATAAATGTAAAATAAAATTCCAATGAACTGCAGCAGATATTGCTTGCTTTTTGTAAGTAGAGTTGATTGTATTGGTGTGAATATAACTGATATTGATTTGTATTACCTTGGACACTTCAGCAATTTGTAACATAAACCGTAAGATATCAGAGCCTACAAGAAAATGCCCACATCCTACTAGTAATTATCACTAGGAGGCTGTCATGAAACGTTTTTCTGAGTCAACAAATGACATTTGTAACATGTACACTTCCGGTCCAAAGTTTTAGAACACTCCCATTTTTCCAGTTTAATTACACAGTTTAATAAGACTTTCTTCCAGTCTTCAGTAGTCCACTGGCGGTGTTTCATGGCCCAGGCAAGCCTCTTTTTCTTATTTTGCCATCTTAGCAATGCTTTTCTTACTGCCACTTGACCTCGAAGTCTTCTCTTCACAGTAACTGTAACAGTAACACAAACTGTACGTACCTGGTATACCAGGTGTAAATCAATCACTGATGAAACAGCTGGAATGAAAACCAGCAGGTCTGTGGCCACCGAGGACACGGATTGGGAACCGCTACAATGAGTTGCTGCCCGGGACACCAGTTACATGTGTAGCCAGAGCGCATGATGCACCATCAGGTGTTCAACACACTCAGGTGGTTGCAATTATCTAATGGAGCGCCTACCCCACCCCTAGATTTTCTGTAAAGCACAGGTGTTAGATCACGTACCTTTTTATTTTTGAGCATATATAGAGCGCATTCTGATTTTGCGGCCCGATGTAAATGGTAAGTGTAGGGGGGCCCTGGTGACTCAGTGGTCTAAGGGTGCACACCATGTAACCATGACATCCTGGTTCGACAAAAAGGACCAGGGCCCAAAAAATACAGATGAGGTTCAGCACTGCAGGGGGGGGGGTCTGCGGGGGGGTTCAGATTAATTGGGGCTTAATAAGGGCTTCCCTAAACATGGGGTTTTAAAAAAACAACCACAATGGGATTTAAGATATCCAAGGTGTAACTGGCAGGGCTGTAGTCAGGACCGCCTTAATCGAGTCCAAGTCAATACCAAGCCTGAAGGGGGTTGAGACCAAGTCAAGAACATGACCAGAGCAAATCTAGTCATAATCGAGACCAAAACCAATGAACAGTGTAAATGCCTTTCTCGATGTTAAAATAATGCTTAAGGATCAACACAGTTGATGGGGGACACTTCTATCTTAAGTACCTAGGGAAATAAACAGCCTTTTCTACTGTGCAGCAGAAAATCACTAGAATTGAAATGTAACAATACGGGGGGGAATTCAATTTGAGTTATCCAACAAGTAGAGGCACTGAGGAGGAACAGTTTTCTCACTGTAGAAAAACATAAAAGAAAATAGTGCAAATAAAAAAAGAAAAATGTGCTTAACACCGCATACAACTGGTAGGTAATTTATTTGATCATTATCACACATGTCAATATCTCTACAAGGAGCATCAGGTTTCCTTCAATGTCAGTGCATTTCATAGGTCAGCGAGACAACCAGAAGAGTTCAAAACCAAGAGAATGACTAAGCAAAACTCAAAAAAAAAAAAATGTAGAGTTCTCCCGACATCAATCACTGGGGGTCATAGCCAACTCTTGACTCTTTCTTTAAAAGAAAGAAAGTCCCAACATAAATACCAAACACACACACACACACAAATATGTACATAAAATATGCTATTGCATTGGTCAGGTAACTGCTGAAAAATGCTGTGCTCCTTAGCTGGAAGACGCACACAGGAAGAGATTGCATAAGGCACCAAGACGTGGAGGGAGTAGCTTATCAATGGAAATGGTGTATTTCCATGCATCCCATGCTCACACAAGACCTCTTTCTGTACTTGTTAAAAGTATAGGAACTGGTTCCTACTAAGGAGACAGTGGGAGGCTTTGAGAATATGAGGCTAAAAACTCTACTTGGGAATAAAAGTTGATCACATGACAGTACAGTAGATGGGGGCATTCGGAATTACTTCCAAATGAAAAAACAAACAAACAAACTGATGGAACAAGAAATTTAAACATTTCAATACAAAAAGTGGCATTGCTCTAAAAATAAGAGCATTTAAAGAGCGGTAGGATAGGGCATAAACACACATTCAAAGAAAATACATTTATTTGCATTAGAAAACAAGCTAATTTGGTTAAAAGCTTTTACAACAGACATTTAGAATTGCATGTAATGCAGACGTAGGAGAATTATACTTCCAGCAATCAATTTGAACAGAGAGACATTGCCGTCATGCATGTAAGAATTCTTCCATCCGATGCAAAATCATCAAGCAATGAATGGGGAGAAGCAATTTTTACGATGAACCCGAAACGCATCAATTTCAATTATTTGATTATTTAAAAGATTATTTGTCAACCAGTCTGACATGTCATTCTACCGTTGCATCATCTTAATATAAGGGAACTATTGGGAACTGTTGTTGGGTTAAGAAAAATAACAATAAGAATATATAAGAATATCCCAATATCATTAACAGAAATCGTACGTTTTAAGTGTCACAATTCAATGGTTAATTCAGAGTTTCATTCAAAAATGCTACATATCCAATTTGAAAAAAAAAAAAAAAAAAATCAACTTCATCAGGCAATAATCCAATACACAGATGGTGCAAGCCTTAAAAGCAGAACTGTTTTGTAAGCAAAAGGTCTTAACATGACTAATAACTTTTAATAGTAGCCCGCAGGATGCTTTCATTTTGTGTTACCAATTCTTTTGTCAGATTGTGTGTTACTTTTAAAAAAAATATATATTGGATACCTCATTTAGGAATGAAACTCTAAGAGTCGCTTTCCTGTAATATGATATCACAGTAAAACAAGCAAAAAAACAACAACTCCTTATCCAGATTGATAAGCACACAATAAGAGCATCATTCATCAGACAATCTTAAGGCTGTGTAAATAGAGTACATTTACCTGTACAAGAATGTCTTCATTGACATTAGATTATACAAAAAGTGATCAGCAGTACAAAAGCTTGTACCTCGAGGCGTAGTGTACATTGTGAGCGAGATTTGAGAACACCTTTCACCATTGTTGTCTCTCCCGTTGCACATTGCATTCCTTTGTATGTCAGTGCAGGTCATGCTTTCTCTCATTTCATAATACTCACGCATACGTATATACACACACACACACAAACACATACACACCCCAAGAGAGACATTCCTGTAATCTACAGTATCAACATCCATAATACTGGTGGAGAGACTATGATTTGAAAGCAGAGTTTTTCCACAGCGGTTTGTGATACACCCAGCCGTCGCCCTGGAAAAGATATAGAATAGGAAAAGAGGAAAACAACGACATTTTGTTATTAAGTCATTATTGTTCATCTGAAGTATCCTTAATACAGGTTAGGGTTAGCGCACGCACACACACACCTGTGTGTTAATCACGTGGCAGCAACTCAACGCAGTTGTTGTTCAGGCCAAATATCAGTATCGGTAAGAAATGTGATCTGTATGTGATCTTTGATACTGTATTTTTTTTTAAATGTAAAAAATGCCTTGTGCATACAAAAGCTACATTTCAATTCATGTCATCGCACCTACACCAAACACACCGTGTGTAGGTGTCTGTCCCCCCCCCACACCCTGGCAGTGGAAGAACACATGCAGGATCGGTGATATATGTGGTGACGACAGGTTGACAGGAGGGTTTTCAGCTCACCTCGCTCTCAAAGCATCTGGTCCTCCATGGGGTTTCTGTCTCGGTGCGATGCCTCTCCTCTGTCCTCTGCCTCTCCTCAAGAATCCTCTTGTGCTCCGTGGCCTTGTCGATGTCCTTCTGGCGTAACGACTCTGTCACGTGCTGCCAAAGACGCCTGAATCGCAGTGAGATCAATTAGCGTCATTTTGACAGAAAAATACAAGACTGTATGTAAAATAGAGACATGCAACTATTCAGCATCTTAGGGTGCATTCACACAAAGCATGTTTGGAGTGAGCTATTCAAACTCTGGAGTGTGTACTCCTTCAGTTTGGTTCATTTACGCAGGTGTGAACAATGACATTCAAACTCAGAGACCACCTAAAAAGGAACCTACAGGAAACGACCCCCAGGGTTTATGGATATAAAGAGATGGATGCTGACTATCAGATGTCAACATCCATCTCATGCGCAGAAAGCCTGGCATAACAAAAGTACTGAGGGCAAACTGCAGCCCCAACTTACACTCATATTCAGCTATTTCTTCATGTGTTTTTAACTTGTATGAACACCAGGGAAGGTAAATTACGGCAAAGAGTGCAGACAAGTCCGCCATGCTTAGCTAAAGTTATAGGGGACTGGAATTGGATTTGTTTTGACTCCCCACCGCCAAAAATCTCTAACCAGGTTACCAAAACTGTGTCCAGTAAATGAGCTACTTGTGAGGTCGTGTGACTTTGGTTTAGAAGACCTGGTTCAGTGTAATTGGGCAGTGTGAACCTGAACGAACGGAATACAAAAATGTGGCAAAATAATTGGTGGTTGGTTCCGAAAAAAAGAGGTGTGAGAGCACCCTAAGTGACGAAATGTGACTATTTTCCATTATGTCATGTATCATGATTCAAAAGAACAAACTGAAGTCCAAGTTTAGCTGTACTACTCAAGGACATTTGACAAATTCAAATAAGTCTTCTTGTTTCTGACCTGGATTCAGTTGGTCCTTGTTTGTCATTGGGCCGGACACGCTTCCTGGTGACGGGCAGCTTGGTGACGTCGACCACCCTCGTCTCGCCGCTGGTGTAGGTGAACTCCAGAGTACCGTTCCATTCACCCTGCACACGGCACACCACTGCATTGGTGGGATTGTGCTTCACCTCCGCAGTCACCCTACATTCAGGCAGGAAAATGTACAGTGAGAGGACGCCGTTTGTTAGGTCATCCATAACTCAATTAAGCTGCTTACAGGCTTAGTAGACAATGAATGTTTCATTAATGATCTGTTTCCAAGAAATCCCAAATACTGCAATTATTGACTGAATACACCTCCTCCCGTCGGATACACGCTCTAAACCACAGATGATCTTGCCACTCATGGTATTTCCTGTTGTTGTTCCCTTTTGACTATCCTGCAAGGCAATTCTGAGAACTAAACATACTAAAGGCCTGACATGAACACAGACAGTAACTTCAGCGTTACTCATTAACTCACTAACACTCACTTTTAGAAAATGATTACTGGCTTAAAGTATATGGCAGATTACTGTTTAAGTTATCAATCATCTTAAGACCTTTCCTTACACAAGTTATATTTTATAGATATATATGATAGAATCATCTGGCTTTTTGACATGAATGTCAGGTAGCAAAACCTGAAGCACTTTGGAATGAAATCCTTCAAGGAACAAGCAACTCAATATGTTGATGTTAGAGATAGACCTTTGTTTAACCAGAAACAGAAGTCTCACTCAAGGAGAAGTCTCGCTCTGAAATCTGAAAGATGAGGCGAGTTGTTGCAGGAAGAGGTTAAACAAAGGTTTCTGGTTAAACACCGGTCTATCTCTGTAGGGATCCTTTCCGTAATGTTGTCAGACACTTCCAATAACAATCTCAGCCTGTCAGTGGCAAAAACAAGCACTTTTAGTGGATGTACTATGATCTACTATGATCGTGTGCAGTTGATTACGTTGCAGCCATTGCAGCCTGTGTCACGACTGCCGGCTGAGGCGATCTACTGGAGCAATTCCAAAACTTTTTGTGCATATTTTGGGGTCTAAATGACTAATATGTACAAATAGGGCCCAGGTTTAAAAATACCGGAATGAGCAAGTTGAGCAAATGAGCAAGCTTGTATGGATTCAGTGTCAGCTCAGTGTTTTGCTGTCCAAATATGAGAGTTCACTGTACACCAGGCCATCGGCAGGTTTCAAAAAGCCAAACTTTTAAGATCCTTTTAATGCTACCTGGAACTGAAACTAGTTCTGTTTGAGCATAGCTCCTGAAAGCTCTGAAACTAAATGGGCAGTATAAGAAAAAGGATACCAGGAAATGAAATTCCCACCCGGATGCAATGTCCATATCTGAAATGATGAGAGGCTCAAAACAACGCGGTTGTAGGATCTACGGTATCAACTGTACTGCATGGGAAACTCACTTGTGTAGCTTGCCCCCGTAGAAGGGCTTGGTCTGGAAAGTGATGACTGCCGAGTAGCCCGTCTTGGCGCAGGTGACGGTGACCTTGCCGCCGAGCTCCACCCAGGGCACGGTGAGGATAGAGCGGGCGTAGGCACAGGGCAGCGTGAAGGTGTATTCTTCATCGTGCTCCAGCAGGTACAGGCAACCTGGACACACATATATATTAAAGGGGGATAACTACAGAAAAACGCAATTCAATTACCAGATTTAAAGAGGCTATGAGTAAGGTTTTACTACCCTATAGCACAAAAGGACCATAATCCATCTTTCAGGGTTTGACAGGGTTGTTAATCAACACCAATGACTCAACGATTACTTTGCCAGTACAAGCGTACAAAAGCTTTTCAAGAAACTTCCACTTACCTTCCCCTATCATGGACACTCCAATGGACATTCCCATGAACTTGCTCTTGGTCCACACGTGTGTGTTCACGCACATCCGCCTCTCCTGGCATTCGGCGTAGAACCCGGACACAGGAGGGTGATGAGACACCTGCTCCGCCACGAAGCGCACTTGGTAGCCGTCCTGGGGACTGGGCGGGGTGGGGCTCCCCTGCGCAGGCTCCTGGGAGGCCTCTGTTCTTTTGGGGACGCTCCAGGAGCAGTGGAAGGTCTCGCCGATGATGGGGTTGTAGGGCTTCTTGGCGATGGCCCCCTTGCGGCCCTCGTGGAAGGAGGTGAGGTAGTACTCGACAAAGCCCACCATGCGGTCCTCTGGGCTGCTGCCGTCCGTGATGGCCACGAAGAGGTCCGGGTGAGACATGAAGTCAGCGTACATTTCTAGCAGAGAGCGCTTCTCCAGGATGAAGGTGGGAAGGACCACCTGGAAGGAGGGTGTGGGAAAGAGAATATTAGACTTTGTCAGGTGGAATATACTGAAACAACTACTTAGTTTTCCAAAAGCTACCAGTCGTAGCTCTCCTCCACTAAGATTTTTTAATGTCAATGACACACCGATGTAGGACGTTTATTTCTACAGATATTCTCCAAATTAATTAATGCTTGCAAGATGTAGCCTTGTATTTCAACAATTTAACTTACCTAGTGCTGCTCAATAGAGCTTGAAATGAAAACTGAATGAAAAATAGAGCAGCTGGCAACTGTGACTGTACACTGCACATGACCCCAGAGTCACAGTCTCCACTAGATTGCTCGGGATAAGCCAATGATTCCGCCGAGCAACTTCGATAAATCAATCAGAAACCCAAGAGGCGGATATCCAAGCACTAGTTCAAAGTGACACTGGAAGATAGAATGTCTATCCAAGGCTTTGAGTATAGAGTCTTGTCTCTGAGCTTGATGTTTGTGCATGTGTCCAGGACTGGTAATTAAGAGCCTAGAAGGAGAAGCGATAACTCATGAACCTGTAAGGACATTATAAACCAGACTATTAAAAGAGGACCTGGCAAATGATCCTCTATCCAACAACTATACATTTAGTTCCATTTAGTTGCACACTTTTCCAAGACCTTATTTTCTTGACTGGATTTGAGTATTTTAGTTGGTGTCCATTACGATGTATGATGATAGTGGTTGGTCAACATGCCTGTCAACTAGACCACATCTCACTAACAGATGATGCTCTACAAGTGAATGCGTCATCATTTTATTCCGGACCTGTGTAGGAATCTTGTTCAACACATATCCATTTTTTCCCCCCCATGGCTTTGTGATCATAATTTGGATCAAGATCTCTTTTCATATATGTTGACATGTGAATTCCTGTTTAGGTGAGTGTGGCTTACGCAACAGTGTTCAACTGATACCCAATGGGTATTCAGTTCCAAGGTTGCTTTCCAACATTGACTATATCATTCCTGCTGTGTCTTTTGATTCAAATCCTACTTGTCTGGGATTTCACATGGAGTTTGACCATCATATTGCTTGGAAACTACATGTTGCATAGGTGAATAACACCCTATGAGCTGTGGCTGGTGCTGTGAAGGACTTGAATCACACATGTCAACGACATACAGTACCTTATGATTTGAACAACCAATATAGGTGGGTTTGAAGTACTAACACTGGGGCGATCCTTTAAGCCTCTCATAGTGGGATTGATGATCTAGAATGTTAAACCTTCTCGCTCCCGCTGGTATGATGCGGAGAGCCTTATTAAAACACCTAGAAAGGTGCGACAGGGGGGAGGGGAAGAGGAGGGGATGGTCAGTCTGTTTGTTTTGCTGCTTGGCAGTACGTGGAATTTGACCTACCCGCGTGAGGTCCATGCCCAGTTTGAGCTGGGACAGCAGGTGTAGGATGACACTTCGCTCCTCCTCCACCGCACCCAGGTCCTCCTCCTTGTCTGTGAAGGAGTCCTCCAACTCATCCTCCGCATCTATGTCTTCTTGTTCCTGATAGGGGGAAGGGAAAGGAGGGCAAATGTGATTAATTAAACAACCTCCTTGAATAACTGGACAGGTGGCTAGCAAGTGGCTATTGTTTATGCTCAACACAGCAATGAAATGAATTAAGTTAGCATAACTGCTGGAGCAATTTTGCTGAGGCAAAAAAAAAAAAACTGAAAGTAGAGTAAATGAACTTGAGTTGGGTCTCATAAATTCCTTGATAATCAACAGGTAGGCTCCATTAACAAGACCATACTAAATGCGATAGCCAAACTATGACCAGGACACCCATCTTAGCCGCTCCCGGGGGGGGGAGTCTTTTCCTTGGTCTTACCCCAGAGAAACTGCAGGACTCCGGGGTGCTGAGCTCCAGGCGGCTACCCTCCAGCGGGCCCTCCCCCGTCGCGAAGCTAGCCAAGGAGCTGCTGCCGTTCTTCAGGATGTCAGGCAGCTTGGGCTCTAGCCACTCGATGGTGGGTCCTGCGGTGGAGGAGGAACGCGAGACAGCGGCAGGTTCAGAGGTACTCATGGTACTATCCCCCCTCCCGAGGCCCCCCGACACTCAGCCAACCATTCACCAAACACCACCCCACTACTGCTTGGGTGCTGGCTGGATAGCTGGTTATTCCCTAGACAGCTGCCCTAAACCAAAAGGAGTGAAACCCAACCCCCGCGACGAGGGGAGTATTAGGATACCTTGGCCACGCCCACAGGAAACATCCTTGCCCTCTGATTGGATAAACCCTCTTAGCGCATTTTATGTATGTTTGGGAGTGGGCAGATCTCATTCAAATTAGCCTTGCACGTCGCCTGACAACTTAATCCAATTGGCTGTTGTAGTGTTCTATCCTGAGTCTGACCTAATAAAATATACATTGCAATGAGATCTGCGTGTTAAAGTTAGCTGGACATTTTCCCAATATCCAATCATCCCACACAGAGAGGGTCAAGACACCAGCCACCCCAACATTTCACTTTGGGTGCTCCCTTAACACTGTACTTCAATGCTGGCAAATTAGTTTTGCATCCTGTCCTGACAGCGCCGTCGCCGATCTGAGATCTAATTACCTTCGAGACAGGTGGTAAGAATACGTACGGTTCCCTATCAATAATGCAGGATAATTCCACCGTCCAGCCAACGCAAACCGTCCCATCTACATTGGATACAAGCCTGCATGTGCAAGATTTGTAGGAAGGACTGCATGTAGCTCCAATCAACAGACGATTCATGTCGCCTACAGGCAGTGGTTCTCAATCCAGTCCTCAAGGATCCCCTGTCCTGGGGTTTTTTAGCTCCAGCCTTACCCAGGCACACCTGAACCAATTAGAGGATTCAGGTTTTCATGATACTTTAATTGGTTCACTGCCCTACAGGACACATGCAGCCGCCTTAGAGACAAGACCCTTAATCTGCAGAGTCTGTGCTTGCATTCGTGACAGCAGGGATGCTCACTTTGGAGGAAAAAAAAAAGTCAAAGAAAAGATGCAATGTGTGGACAACATTTACTTTACACCAAGAAGGGTAATCTCAAGCTATTATTTGTTATTTCACAATATTTGAACATAGATCTAGTGAAAATACAACAATCTGATCTATAACCAATTGGGAATAGCCCTATCATACACACACAGACGCCATCTACCATAAAAACATTGCAAAACAAAAACAACAAAAAAGTCGTGGCATCTAGTAGGCAAGAACCAACAAACATCCACACACAATTGCTCACACCCACACTTTCCAACCCTCCACTAACCTCTTTGCCTGGCCACCTGCTGCAGGTGCAGGATGTGCAGGCAGTCGTTGAGGCAGTTCATGGTGGCCATGGAGGTGGCCTTGAGCATCAGCAGATCCTGGTCCAGGGGGGAGAGGCCCGGGGCTGCAGGCAGGCCCTCGATGCTCTGGATCAGGTCTCTGTGCTGGCCATGGGCCTGGCTCATCATCTGAGGGGGGGGGCACGCGTTAATGTTACAAGGGTGGTGTGATCAATCAGAAAAAAAGATAATAAAATAGAAAAATCGCCAGTGTTTCCTTCATATTCCTTCTCCAATTCGCAAGAGACTGCAATTCTTTTCCTCAGAGAGGAAGGTGTTTCAGATGGTTTCCTTTAACCTTCCGTTGTAGAAAATCCCTGGCCTACAAATCATTTTCAAAATAAAAGCGCAATGTTATTTTGTCAATACTGTGCCATATTGTTGAAACTGCAATTTTCGTTTTCTTATTTCAATTGAAAGTTTTCTCCATAGAGAGCAATTACACGAACGACATAATGCACAAAACTGACTCAGATGCACAATCAACAGGGCTACAGTAGCTTCTTTATATTAGGGAGAAGACAACGCCACTCCCTTGTGGACAATTTGCATTGCTCAAATAAGAGAAAGTGAGAGAGACATTATGAACCAAAGGTCTTGTGACAATGTACAGACCTTGGTTACATGCTCTCTGTGACAGACTGGGGGAGGGTGTGGGTGAGGCATAGGCTGGATGCAGGATAGAGTTGAGTCAGTGGACTGGTTGTTGATTGCATGGCCTTGTTGATTGCAATTCTATCCTGCATCCAGCCTACACCTTCACCCCAGTCTGCCACACTCTTTAAAGCAATTTTCCTGATCTGATCATGAAGATGCTGCCTGAAACTGTCTGGTATGTGTCTATATTTAAAATAAAAATAAAAAAATTCAAGCTCTTCCTCCTCACCGTGCTGACTTTACGTTCAACCTACGTAAAGTTTACAAGTCGATGTCTTGCAATACCAAGAAGTAGTATCGCAATACCATCCTGACCGTCCTCAAAAACAGGCTTGCGACTGTATGACTGGGGGTCAGAGCAACACGACAGAATCTAACAAAAATACATGATTCTGTGTGGCATCATGTTCTTGAGTCAAGCTCCTTTTAAACATCCTTTAAAGTGTTCTGGAGAAAGTCATCCATGCTTTTATCTCTTCCTGCTTAGACTACTGCTACTGTCTGCACTCCGGCCTCAGTCCCTCTCTAGTCTGCAGCAACACGGGAACAAGGGATTCATACTGGAACAAGATCTACACGGTCACGGCTCTTCTCTGTCCTGGCCCCACAGTGGTGGAACGAACTCCCCACTGATGTCAGGACAGCAGAGTCGCTGCCCATCTTTCGCTGCAGGCTGAAAACCCACCTCTTCAAGAAACACTACCCTGACCCTTCCTCTTAGCACTTGCCTATTTGTCTTCACTTATTTGTCTGAGCTCTTGTTTATTAGCTTTATTAGCACCAAGCTATATCACAGGTGCTTTCACCCCGAATGAGCCGGATCATAGCCTGAGGTTGTCAGGCAGGTTCCTATTGGCTGTTCCAAATAAAAACATTTATTAAAAGAGGTGATCGGGCCTTTACTATGACTGCTCCTACACTTTGGCACAACCTGCATGAGGCGCTCAGGCTTTGCTGTTGATTTTATGTGTGTTTTTTTTTATCCTTTCTAAAAGGGTTTTGTAACAGATTTGAAAAGTGCTATATAAATAAATGTGCTAATTGATATCACTATGATTACATGTTGGTGGTGTGTGTCCCCTGCCTGCCTGTACCTCTCTGGCGTCCAGCAGGTGGTCTGGCAGCAGGGACCTCTTGCTGGAGTAGAGCGACGAGCCCTTGTGGAGCTGCGACAAGCTGAAGAAGGTAGCGGCGTTCTGGCTGGGCCGGCGCTGGGACATGGGCGAGCTGCCGCTGCCTTGAGACGCCATGGAGTAGCTACGCGACTTGGGCGGGGGATTATTCTGCAAAAAGGTAGACCGACATTTTCAAATCAAGTGTATATTAACCTCATTTTGATACAGAAAGTGGTGGGAGAGAAAAGCACCATAAAAAAAAAAGTGGGTAACACTTTATTTGAAGGGGTGTGCATAACACTGTGTGCATAACCATGACATGACACCTGTCATGACCATGAAGGACGCTTCATGAATGTTTATGACTGTTGTCATTAAGTGTCATTCGGTAAAGACATCTCAAACAATGTCAACTTTGCATTAACAATGACATAATTTACCGAATGACACTTAATGACAACAGTCATAAACATTCATGAAGCGGTTAGGGTTATGGTCATGACAGGTGTCATGTCATGGTTATGACAGTGTCATGACAGTCTTATGCACACCCCTTCAAATAAAGTGTTACCAAAAAGTGTGAAGTGTAAGTGTGAAAGGTTTCTTAGGTGTGACATTGGCCTATTTCAAAAGAGTTATGAAGCAATATATAAGCAATCTAGCATAAGTAACGTCCCAACATTCTCAAAAATAACAATAAAAATAACTACGCTTTTTAGATTTAGCCTCTAACACTTTTCAGCCTCTGTCTTTCAGCGAGCTTTGAGCGGCGCTGTGTTTTGATTTCCCATGTATCTCACAACTAGGGCATCAAAAGTACCTAGATCAATATTGAGATCAATGGTAGCGATAGCTTTTAAGGCGGGCTGAAACCCGATATCGGCCTATGTAAACATTAATATTTCAAAGGTCAACAGATTTTGCACTGTTGCCAGCGTCCGGTCGATTGCTTCTTGGGCGTGAGAGGAAGGAAAACAGGAAACTGAAACTCACATCTGATGTTACCAAATCACATTTGCTGTGCTGCCACACACACGATGATCACACACACACACACACACACAAATATAATTAATATAGAAATAATAACAGATGTGCCTTGTACCTAGCCGCATTAGTATTGTAACCATAATGACAGTAAAGAAAGACCTAAAGGGTGTTTTGAGGGAAGGGGGGGGAGACACAGGCTGCTCTCCATCAGCAATCAACCAGAAGACAGAGCAGTCCTTTAAAAGCACACAGCGTGGCCGAAGAGACAGAGAGGAAGGTGGTTGCAAGCGGTAGGGCAAACCGGATCTCAAGACACGTTAAGAAGTGGAGGAGAGGAGTTTGGAGCGAACAAACAAATTGACTCACCGAACATTCTGTGTGTGGCGGACACCGAACCCCGGCCAACCGACCCTGAGCAAACGGCAACGACCACGTTATTGGATAGCGGACAAATGGACAAAGCAGCAACCTCCTAACCCCGACCACCCCTCCGACTCTCACCCCAAATCTCCTCCCAGATTCCCCGGACCCCATCCTCCCTGTACCGGCACCCCACCCGCACTGAGGCCGGGGGTGTGTGTGTGTGTGTGTGTGTGTGTACCAGAGCGAGAAACAGACAAAAGGAGGATTATATGATAAACAATGATCCTAGTAAAAATCAGTGTGTACCTCTATGGTTGTGTATGCATGTGCACGTGGAGCCCATTGTCTTACCTTTCCCATGGCCTCTGTGTGATGCTGTGTGCAGATCTGCAGTCTGCTCACCCAGTGCTGCCTTTCTTTGGCATCGGTGGCTGAAAAACAAAAAAACAACAACCCTCATTACGGTTTCTCCGGACTGATCTTTCTAAGCATTGATTGTTTTGTTCTACTCCCTCCCTGGCAAAACATAATGGAAAAACATCCAGATCAATATGGCCCTGATGGATCATGATGGCCTCCGGAGTTAAAAAAGGAGTAGACAAGCAACGGTAAGAGGACTGGCTTGACCGAAAGAGAGCGGTAGAACAACCTGGGCCCTGAAGGGCTGACTGGACCAGCAAACGTGACGCACTATGTGGTCCGTGTGATGGACCAGAACGACACCTTATTCCTTGTGGGATGAATAAATCTGTAATGCCAGACTGAACTGACTGTAATTGTCAACAGTAAAAGATGCTGCGCTACCACCCCGCGCCCTTGAGAAAGGCACTCGCATGCTCCAGTGGCGCCTGCTCTGTGGCCGACACTGTGTGCCGCTACCATCCTGCCTTGAGTTGCATTGCTATCCTGTGCCGGAAACGGTTCATCACTTCATAATGCCACATCCAAAGACACAGCGTTTCCCCTTACATCAATTTATTTGTGGCAGCCCGCCATAATATTGAACAGATCCACCACCGCAAATACAATTTCTCAATGATTCAATAACATAACAGAGCTTTGCTGAGGATGCACAGTACTGTCAATCAGTTTACTCCATGGCCTTTGCCCGCCCCAACTTCCCTCCAACCCAAATAATCTAAGATCCTGTGGAAATACAGAAGCAAGGTAAGCTGAACTACTGAAATCACAGCATGTGCATAAAATTTGTATGAACTAGTATCAGACATGCCTGTCAAGACAAAAAATGCCAGTGTATGTGTTAACGACAGGTACACACCCCTGAGCTTGTACTGCTCCCCGCTGATGGCGTTGACGGTGAAGGTGTGGGAGTCCTCGTCGCTGGGGGAGATGACGGCCCCCGCCAGGGGGAGCGTGCCGCGGGGCTTCTGGGGTCGCGACTGCTCATTGACAAAATACTCCAATAGGCCCGCCTCGTTGTTTAGGACAAAGAATCTGCATAGGGTCAGAAGGAGAGGACAGGGTGGGAAATGAACACAAGCCACCATGTCGAAAGGTTTGTCTGCTCTACCAACCAGTCGTGGCATTATTTGGTGGCTCTATTCTAAAAATGTTTCGGCTGTCAAAACGGTGAAAGTGACTGGTGAGTGTTGGAACATATTAGCCACTGTGGTCGGTTGACAAAAAAAGTTTCTTGCTCTGCCTGGGTTACACATACACATTGATGGGGACACCAGACATTTTTTAGGGCGATAACATACGGGCTAGCATCTAGCTCCAACAAGGGTGTGGTAACTCACCTATATTGCCATCCTGTGACCAGGTTAGTGTATTTCATTAGGTAGCCATCAATATTCTCCATGTGGTCGCTGGATTGAGAGGTTATCAAGCAAGAGGTGAAGAGAAAGCGTGTGTTACTTTGCTTAAAATAATTTGACTGAAAAAACACAAGGCAATCAAATAGTATCAAGTATACCACTCCATTCATCTCAGCCCAAGAAGTTCATAAGGAGGTTGTTGTTGGAAATCTAATTTGATAATGAATTTAATAACGAATATAGCAAATTAAACATAGATTGAAAAACACTTTGTTAAGCACAGCATGTGTGTATCATATTTGTGCAGCTGATAACTGGCTAGGCTGAGTTGAATACGTTTTAACTTAGTAAACTAACCCAGCTAACGTTAGCTGCATGACAGTGTTAAAGCTAGCTGGCTAAATAACCACCCACCTGTACTGCCAGCCTTTGGCACTTGCCCTCCCCGAGCTCGGGGTCTTGCTCTGGGGAAATGCATCCAGTTTGCCATCGCTATCGGTAATTCGTATAGCCGTGGTTTCCCCTTGCATAGTCATGGCATGAGCTCAGCTAGCTAATGGTAGCACACTACTGTTAGCTGGCAACAAAACCTGCTTTGAACGCCAACTAATTTAGCTTGCTAGCGTTAACCTGTGAAGCAACCAAAGATCTGATAAAGCAGACGAGCCTGGCTTAGAGATAGACCCGTGGGTTCATCGCCTATCGAAACGCACCCCAATCCCCACAGACGTTGACTAACTAGATAAGTGAACTCATCAATGACAAACCATTGTTTATTATCCTGACACTATGACTAGCTAGCCTGCTATTGACTGCTTCGGCAGGAAAACAGTCATGTGATCCGTTCACGAAGAGACTTCCGTGTTGTCAGAAGGTGGGCGTGCGACCCCTGTTTTGTTAATGAAATGTTTCACTTCAGTGCAATGTATATTCACAATACGATTAAAACAAAACAAAAATAATAAGAAAAATACACACACTTCCGAATTTCAGAGTTGTTGTACACTTGTTTCAAAATATATGATTGGGTCTGTGTAAAAATAATTTTCAGATTTATGTCCTTGCCAAAATTATATTCACGGTCCTTCAATCAATCCAAAGCATTGTTGCATTAATACATTTCGCTAAAATACGTTCTACAGTTTCCACCATACAGTCCCAAAAAAAACATTTGTTGTTTACAGGTTTACATTTTCTTTAAATGGCGCACCACCCTAATTTACTCACGTTATCCAAACAGAAGCTGCGTCAAGCTAGACAAGGAGAGCTAGGAAAAATCTTAAATAGGGCGATTTTACCTTCAAAATAAAAGTATAAAATGTGTACATGCATGTACAAAGTCAGAATAAAGTCAGACACATAAAAAGAGCAAGGTTAAGGAGATATAGAGGAGAGGAGTATAAAATGCAATTAAAATCCTATAAAAGAGATAATACAATTTGCATAAGCACTAAAGTCCACTTGACCAATATCAAACCAGCGGGTTCACGGGGTCAAACCAGGTAAAACCCATTTAAATCTTGACTAAACAAAGCAAAGTCACTGCTTTATCAAGTCTGCCACAAGATTTTTCCTTATCAGTTTAAACTCACCAAGAGAAACAAGCTCTTGCATTCCTAAGTCCATAAACAGTAATATCCAACAAGTATTTTGAGTTATAAGCATACAAATAGTTAGGAAGCAGACCCAGAATGGCCTGATATACTAGATTAAGTTTGGAGTGAATTAGTCCTAAACCCCGGAAGAGAGTTAGTATTTTCCCACTTCCAGTTCCCTCGTCTCGAAGTCTATGGGTTTTTTGATTAGATGCCTGAAATAAGGTCTGTGGTTAACACAAGCTTAAGGGGTTTTGACGTTTTATTCTACGACATAAAATACGTCAGTAAATACCCCACTCATGAATTTTGAAGCTTTTACGTGTCTTTAAAAAAGGCGGTTGCTAACAAGTGGCTAAAAGAGACTACAGAAGTTGTTGGGGACATTAAACGCAATCACGCCGAACACGGTAACCCATCTACTCACTAGTCCGCCTTTACAGCCTCTAGTATGCTTTTCACACTACACTTAACCCCGGGCTAACGTCTTTCTTAACCCTGGGTTAAGGACGCATTTAACCCCGGGCTAAGCAGCGTTTCACACTTGCATTTTTGAAAGAGGGTTAACACCGCTTTTAACCCTGGGTTAACAAACCCTGCTACGAAGCAGGGTTAGCACCGCTTTTGTGGTGCTATCCCCGAAACGCGGTGCTAAGAACAATAGTGTGAAACGTTGTGGGGTTAGAATGTAACAGGGGTTAGAATGTAACAGGGGTTAGAATGTAACGGGGGTTAGAATGTAACAGGGGTTAGAATGTAACAGGGTTAGAATGTAACAGGGGTTAGAATGTAACAGGTTAGAATGTAACAGGGGTTAGAATGTAACGGGTTAGAATGTAACAGGGGTTAGAATGTAACGGGTTAGAATGTAACAGGTTAGAATGTAACGGGTTAGAATGTAACAGGGGTTAGAATGTAACAGGTTAGAATGTAACAGGGGTTAGAATGTAACGGGTTAGAATGTAACAGGTTAGAATGTAACAGGGGTTAGAATGTAACAGGTTAGAATGTAACAGGGGTTAGAATGTAACAGGTTAGAATGTAACAGGGGTTAGAATGTAACGGGTTAGAATGTAACAGGTTAGAATGTAACGGGTTAGAATGTAACAGGGGTTAGAATGTAACAGGTTAGAATGTAACAGGGGTTAGAATGTAACGGGTTAGAATGTAACAGGTTAGAATGTAACAGGGGTTAGAATGTAACAGGTTAGAATGTAACAGGGGTTAGAATGTAACAGGGTTAGAATGTAACAGGGGTTAGAATGTAACAGCGAGTTAAACATTAGCATTAAACGTTAACCTGGGGTCTACAAGCTTACAGTGTGAAATCCTGAACACTGAATACCCAGGGGTCAATTGTTAGCCCAGGGTTAAAGAAAACTAGTGTGAAACGTGAGATAAATTAACCCAGGGCTATTATAACCCAGGGTTAAAGTTAACCCTGGGCTAACATATTCAAGTGTGAAAAGCCTATAGTTGTATACTTGCGCTCTTCCAAACTATTCTAACTCAAACTTTCCAACTTGTAGATGTATCAATTTATAGTACTTTTAGTGGTGGTGACGTTCAAGTCATGCGACCATAGTGTAGTTCGTTTATAGCCTAACGTTAGCTTTTTACTTCTGGCGATTGCATTTACGCTTCAAAAATCATAAAAGTGGTGTTCATTTGTGAAGATTATCTTGCTGAACAAAACGTATCATAAACCTTTGTTTGCCACAGATTTATTTTCTGCAGTAATCCGAAATCCAATGTAAAAATCCCATTGGCTTTTTGTCGAGGGAACCAGGGCGATGTTAACTTCCTACAAAAATACATCATCCCTGCGCCACTCTATAACTGTTGAATATATGCTAAACAGATGATATTGTATTATGGTACATGTTTTTTTTCTTGATGCCTTATGGAGGGACACTCAAAAAAAAAATACAATAAGGAAAGGATGTCTACTATTTAACAAAAAAGTCAAGATATTGCAGTGCAGCCACAATGGAGTTTGATATCAGACATTTTTACTTAGAAAAAGTAGGCTAATTCAAACTGCTTTGTAAAAAATGATCATATCTACGTACACGGGCATGATGATGCATCATATTTTCACTGCAAATTGTATAAATGGCTATTTATATTAAGACGCTTCCTCAAATACATCTTTTCATTTCCACTTTGTTCGCCAATATGCGCATTATCTCGAAAATTCTGACCGGAAATGTAATTCTAAATTCTGTATGGCTTGACTAAATAATACATGCCCGGTAAAACATTCTTGCGCTGCACATTTGTGTCTTTTTTTCCCTCCATGTGCGCTCAATGTATTCATGCTGCTTCGTGGAAGTTAACTCAATCTGGGATAGTAATAGGAGGTATAAGTATTGTTTGCATGGTAGACATAAGGGATGAAGTAGGTATTACTACTGTGGTAAGGGAGTTAATGCTCGGTTATTATCGCATGTCATCTCAACTTCAGCAGAGGCAGAGAGGTGGAGGCATGGGTTGGGGAGGGGAAGGAGGATGTACCAACCATTTATAGGGCGTATAAGGAAGTTATCGGAGTACAAAAAAAAAACAAAAAACAGGACATTCTACAGTTGAACTAAACAGCTGGATTTGCTGCTTCCAAAATGCCTGGAAAGAAAGTCTGCATCATCGGATCTGGAAACTGGTAACTTTTCCTTTGGCTTTCTGGAGATGCGTTCTTCAGAAACAAGCATTTTGGTCTACTAGATGCAAGTTTGTAGCTTCATGTAATCACCGGTGGTGCACTGTAGCACCATTATTGCTGTAGGCCTAAAAGTTCTGATGAGGTGTGGTTTCTTTGGAGCTATACCGGCTTCACGTGTTTATGTTTTAATACTATTGTCTATTTAATCCTTATTCTCGATTGGCAATCTGGTTTGGAGCGCAATCCTAATGTCCTAATCAGATTGGGAATCACAGTGTGTGTGTGTGTGTGGTACTCAATACTTTTCTATAGGGACTGAGCTGTGATATATAGTATCCTTCTAAAATGTATTATATGATTACTGTAGTTCTTTCTCAAAGGGGTGTTCTCTTGAAAACTAGAGGATCCTGGATCACTAAGGTACATTTTGTCCAGGCTGGCATAGAGTTCAGTTTCTTTATCACAGGTCTGATGATCTGACAAGATTCTCAATGTTTTTTTTTTTTTTTAATTAAATGCATACTAAAGCTTGGTTTTCAAACGATCCAAAACCGGAGCAGACCTGTTTTAGCTTGCTGTGGTTCTGTCTGGGTCATATTTGGGTTGGGTAGAACCTTATGGACCTGCGAGGACCTTTTGGCCTTTCATGTTGTCCTTCTGACCACATATCCCTACTCTTTCTTTCCAGGGGCTCTGCGATTGCCAAAATCATCGGGCACAATGTCAAAGCATCCAACAGGTTCGACCCGATAGTAAACATGTGGGTTCACGAAGAAATGATCGATGGTAAGAAGCTGACAGAGATCATTAATACAGAGCATGAAAACGTCAAATACTTACCAGGTCACAAGCTGCCCAGGAATGTGGTAAGTGTCCCAATTTTGTATCTGCTGCTTGTGTAATTGCCTCTCTACGGCAATCTTGGAATATGCCTTGACTGTCTGTCTACCAGACCAATTAAACTGGGCACATTGCAAGAGTATTACATTGTTCATTTTGTCATCCAAGTGTACCTATGTGACAACTCTACGCGTTCCTCACCTGAACTACATAACTCGAGGGAATGATTCAGGCTCGAGGTCTGTAATTTCTAGGACAAGAGAAAGGGACGTTTTCAGGCCAGTAAATTAAAAAGCACGAGACACTTTTATTAGTTTAGCAGACAAACTATTGTTTATAATACAAAAGAGCCTGTTTGGTTCCCTACTCTACCAACGTGGCTGGAAGTGTAGACAAACGTCCCAGGCAATGCCAACATTTACTACTCACTTAAGCACTCTAGTGTTTCAGTAAAGGGCGCGGCCGCAATCATACTCAGGTGACAAATTTCGTGAACTACTTGGCTATCTCGCCACCAAGTTCATGCCCATTTTCTGGGTGTTGTCGAAAGTCATTCTGGGAAATGTAGGAAATCACTAACTGAGGTAGAAGTAGACGAAGCAGGTTGAGGGAAAGGTGGGTACACCAAAAAAAAAGGTAACATTCCAACACTTCATCTAGGTGGCGGTTCCAGACATCACCGAAGCCGTGAAGGGAGTGAAGATCCTCATCTTCGTAATCCCGCACCAGTTCATCAGCAACCTCTGTGATCAGATGAAGCCCCACATCACAGAGGGGACCATTGGGATATCTCTCATCAAAGTAAGATCCCGTCGGACTGTTTCTAATTCACTCCCGGACAGCAAAAGGGGAAATACTGCCGTGGCATCACGGGACCTCTCTGTTGAGCAAAATAGAGAAATCACCACATTGTGCTTAAAGTTCATTTATCCCAGGAAGATTTACTGAGGTTGCATGCTTGTTTTTTTTAGCAGCACATTGCTTCACACTTTCAAACTGGCGACCTTCCTCCTGCCACCCCTCATGACTGAAACCAGCCCAGGGAATGGACACGAGTTATAGTAGAAAGTTATGGTATTAAATGTTTTGTGGGGCGCTTTTTTTTTTTTTTTTTTTTTTTTTTCATCGCTTGTCGTCATCCAGGGCATCCACGAAGGACCGGAGGGATTGAAGCTCATCTCAGACATCATCAGAGAGAAACTGGAGATCGAGGTCAGCGTCCTGATGGGGGCCAACATCGCCAATGAGGTGGCAGATGAGAAGTTCTGTGAAACCACCATCGGTTAGACGCCATTTTTTTATTATCATCATCATCGGAGTCGGTTCGTTATTCTGGCATTCAAGTGCGCGGAAGCCACTGTAACGATCCGATCACCGTTTCATTCTTGTTACTTGCATGCAGAGGGTGATTTAACACAGAATATGGCAAGAAAATGCTTCCCTACCTCACCATTATTTCATGTGAGAAACCACTGCTTGTATGGAATTGTGTTGTTTTTAAGTCAACCACGTTCAATGCAGGGGCAAAAAACGAGGCGAATGGCCTTATCTTCAAAGAGCTGCTCCAGACTCCCAACTTCCGCATCACAGTCGTCCAGGAGAGTGACACGGTGGAGTTGTGCGGAGCTCTCAAGGTAAAGCCATCATCTCTGCATTAAACGCATTTTCTTGGCTGAAAATGTGCAAGAAAATACACTTTTTTTTCATGACAGTATGTTCTTGGTTCATACTATCCAGAAGAAATTAATAACACCTTTAAGTTGGTCGTCCAAAATTTTAAGGTCTTTGGATTGAAGTTGAACAGACAATGAAATGAAATGAAAGACAAAACAAAATCTGGGTATCCTTTTTTTTTACCTTGCTTGCAAAGGCGAAACGTTCCACAATCCAAATTCAGTCCCAGTGTCTTCAAGCGTTCTCCCCATTTCAGCGAGTTCTGCCCTTGTCTCTGTCAGAACATTGTAGCAGTGGGCGCTGGGTTCTGCGATGGCCTGGGTTTCGGGGACAACACTAAGGCGGCGGTGATCAGGCTGGGGCTGATGGAAATGATTGCCTTTGCCAAGATGTTCTGCCAGAGCCCGGTGAACTCCATCACCTTCCTGGAGAGCTGCGGCGTGGCCGACCTCATCACCACCTGTTATGGAGGACGCAACCGCAAAGTTGCCGAGGCCTTCGTCAAAACCTCCAAGGTGAGACGGACGGAGAGATTTACCGTTATTGTTTGGACTCAAAGGAATATATCGAGTTTTTTGGGAGATTGGTGTGTTGGTCAGCTAACCCGTTAAGTGATGAGGACCTAGACACCAAAATCATCCATGTGTCCCTGGTAGATGTTAACCCACTCTTAAGCATACACTGTGTTGAGTGACAGTAGGCGAATAGCATTAAAGTGAGGAAATTAAAACTTGTATCAGCTCTGAAGCTAAATGCTAAGTAATCTTAAATGTTATGTGGCTAGGGGGGGCATTCTTGCGTTTACACAAATGTTTTTTTTTTAGCAAGGACTACTTTCTCTGCTTCTACAGGAAGTAAACGTGGTGGGTGATGGGAGACTGTGTAGAGGTAAAAATCAATGTGCAGTGGCTAAATACGTAGCTGGTCATCTGAAATTCAGATGATATGTTGAGTAATTCTTAAAATGTATGAATCTAATAAATATAATATATAATAATAAAACCTAAAGAGTTAGCATGGAGCACCAGCGTGAACAATCTAACGGGGGGGGGCACATGGATGACCTTGGTGTTGACCAACGGGCCAATCTCTCAAAAACTTGGTGCACTTCTTTATGGACTCTTGAAGACTAAATACATGTAGATAAAATATGTCACACAAAGTGCTGAACAACAGTGAATGTGTGCGCTTGTGCATGTGTGCGGTTCCCCAGTCGATCGCCGAGTTGGAGGTGGAAATGCTCAACGGCCAGAAGCTGCAAGGCCCACAGACCTCGGCTGAGGTGTACAAGAGTCTACAGAAGAAGGACATGGTGGATAAGTGAGTCCACTTCCTTCCCTCTGACAGAGGATCTTTGAAGCATTGATCCCAAATGGATAAAATTTAAGTCAGATGTGAACTCTGGCTCCATCTGGTGGAGCTAACAAACACATGCACATTGTTACCTACAACTTCACACTGATTCTTTGATAAGCTGCCACATAAAACAGGCTGATAGATAACATACTGGCCATATCCAGTCAATCCGGATAAGAGTGCAAACTAAATGGCTAAAATGTGTAAAAAGTATTTAACTTATTCAGTTTTTAAGATAGGAATTTCCTATCAAATATTTTTATTTAAAGAAATGGAAACTAGAAACATCCATCATGTGAATGGCAATTACATTTTGGACCAATTATAACAATTAATGTCATTCTTAGGAATAGTTTCCTTGAAATATGTTGGATATTTGTACGCCTTTGGAGAATTTGTTCATTATATTCACATGACCACAAGGCTTTAATACCTAGTCCAATACATTGTAGGGCTGCATGAGCGGGGCTAAATGATAATCTCAAATTAATTCAGCCCTAAAACAATGTTTAGAAGCAGAACTGTTTGAAATATTGAGCTGTGTTGAGCACAAACGTCAAGCAACATTTCTGCTCTGAAAAATATAAAAATAAAGCATTTCAAGTCTTAAATTCAGTTTCTGGGGAGAAATCAGCCCAGTCACGCACACCTATATCTAAGATGAAAATGTTATGGATCCCAATGGGGAAATTTGATTTATGTACAGTTGTTTTCATTCTCATGTTTATTTCAATTGCCAAACGTCTCTTGAATTCTTGCAGACACCCTGTACTGAATTGAGTCTGATTGGATATTTCCTCCTGTAGGTTTCCGTTGTTTGCAGCAGTCTACCACATCTGCTTTGAGGGCAAGGAAGTGAAAGAGTTCATCAGCTGCCTGCAGAACCACCCACAGCATATGTGATGGGACCGCTCACAGCCCCTGCAATAGCAATTTACTGCCACTAGAGGGCAACGGGATCCATGAGATGTGAACGCACAATACGAAAAAAAGAAACCATACTAACTGCCTACTAAGACTACTAAATTTTAAATTTCCATTGCATTTCCTTAGCTTTACAAGCATAAGCATATAAATGCATTGTTATATTTTGTGCAATATAATATCCACATTGCTTTTTACTAGTATTATTTAGTATTATCAATGAAGCAATGCTTGATAACGTATAGATGGGTTTTTTTTGTGCATCTGTATCAGGCATATTTTCTAGGGCAGACCACTCTGCTTCAAATTCTTTATAATTTTGCATGGAGGTACGTGAGTGAGTTTCAACTAGACGTTTTTATGATCTCAAAATAGTCTAGTCTTTTTTTTTGCATTTTCTTATTTTTTTAATCTTCATTGTGGAGATGATATTTCCTCAATAAAATGGACTGTGAAATCTGGCTTTATACCTGGATGCTTACCTGGGTGCTATGTTGTGGGTAAAAAATAATTTTGTACAATTCAAGCCTCTTTTTCATTTCCTATTTTATTTTGTCACACGGAGGCGCACCTTCCTCATCAACCTGTAGTGGCAGTGCTAAACGAAGACCGGTTAGGTCTCCATAATCCTCCCTGAGGCAAACAGCAGATTACACCGGGACTGACGTGAGATCAAAGAACAGAAAACAGTTTTGCAGTGTAACCACTCACAGCGTATCCTTTTCATATCCAGTTATCAAATCACTCCGTGCACAGTGTATTTTAAACAAAAGCGGAACCTGTCCCTTGAAGCAGACGTTCGCTCAGGTCTTTCAGGTCTCAGCGATCCTCGAGGCTACCTGTGATGTGTTGAAACCGATTCCCACGAGGGGCCTCAGTCACTCAGTATCAGACGGTGGATTAAAGGACAAATAGCATCCTTGTCTTTCCGTGTCCTAACCGTGTCACAGGTCAGATTGGGGAAAGCTTTGATAGTCCCCCCCTCTGTCGTTCTGTCTATCTCTATATATCCACTCTCTATCTTTCTACCTGTATCTCTCTTCTCTCTGTCTGTCTCTCTGTCTCCGTCTCCCTCTTTCTGTCAGTTCAATTCAAGTAAGTTTTATTGGCACAAATGGAAGAGAACCAGTATTACCACAGTATTTCAGTACACCATAGAGATATAAATGACTTCAAATGTTATAAATTGAAGAAATCAAACTGCAGAACAGAGACAATAAAAGAAGTTTAAATTTAGAAATAATTTCTGAGTTTGCAGCATGCTGAGAGAAACGTTCCCGCCAACGCACTTTCATAACATTGGAGAGAAGAGAAAAATCTGGAACATATTTTTTCAAATTCAGGGTAGCAGTTGTCTCTTATTTGCACATATTTTTGACATTCAAATAAAATTTAAAAAAAGTGTAATTCTATCTCTATCCCATGCGGTGCACAATTTCGATGCAATCTCACTTCTATAGCCACCCTTCATTTAGACAATATTCCCCTTTCTTTGGGATGGTGGATACTTGAATCTGATGCCAGGGCTGTAGTAGAATGATATGTTGAAGGGTAGAGCACAAAGCTCCACATCTGTTGGTCCTTAAGAAACTCCTTAAGCATTATTTTTGCATTTGGATAGACCTGCACACTGTTTATTGCCTATTTTGGTCTTGAATAGGACTCGGTTTGCTCTGGTCTGGACTCCCTTCGGACCTGGCCTTGACTCAAACTCAACTGGACCATGTTCTCGGAATCGTTCTCTATCAATCTCTTTCTCCTCTCTTTGTTCATCTCTGTCTTCGTCTATCTGGTAACTCTCTGCTGTGGGGTATAATTTGACGAGGTATCTCCCCTGTTGGCCGACAGCCCTCCGCCGCGGCCACGGCTGCCCAGATCCCAGGACATCAAAGCTGGCCAAGGGGCTCATCGGGAAAGCTGCTGGGGAGAGGCACCGTCCTACCGTTCCCACAGGAGAGCCGGGTCTCGTAGGTTCGACGTCCTCGGGATGGGTCCTCTCATCCAGTAACAGCAACTGTCATCGGGGTTTTTTTTTTCGAGAGAGAGCGCTGAGACCCTTGTGGTGGCTTGACACAAGCCCCAGATCCTCTGTCTCAAAGAGAAGGCCCACCTTCAGATGAGACCCGGCCTTGAAAGAGGAGCTTAATCACCACGGTAACTCATCTGTCGGTACCCCCCACTTACACACACACACACACACACACACTGTCCTCTAGTGAGAGGCCCCTCAGACAGAGGAGGATAATACCATTACAGCATGGAGCGAGGTCAGGGTTGTTTTTTTGATTTACATGTACCTCACTCCCCCTCTACCTTTTGAGAAGCAACATTTTTGAGTTGGTCATTGGACTTTCTTTTTTACACCGATCCCTCCATTCCCAAGAGGAATTGTTGGGAAAATCCTGTTTTCTCTCTCTTCAGCCACTGGAAGTGACAAGTCAGGCAACTAGTTGGATGACAGACAGTAGAAATGTTGAGTTACAATATACTACTAATTTAGTTCTGCTGCTCTTCACAATAACTACCAATGTACATCATGTTGGTATCAGGTGAATATATCCAAAAGGTCAACTTCTCAAGTGGTAATCTGTGAGATCCTTATTGTTTTCATTTAGTCTCCATCTTTGGTACTCAGCGCTCAGCTACTGTGGTGTTTCTGCACTTCTGTTGATGAAGTTTGAGGTGAGGCGTATAGGCTGGCTGCAGGAGAGAGTTGAGTCCGTTGGGCTGACTCCTGTCCGCACCGCTGCGGCAATTAAGGCTGATTGCAGCCTGTGTGTGCATGTGCGGACGAGAGTGCGTCCGGGTCAGAGTGAGAGTCTGGATGTCTGAGTTCTACAGGAGGAGACTGGAGTAGATTGAGTCGGACTATGGAGTGGAGAGCGAGGGAGACCAGCAGCGGCGGCGACCGACCATGTGCCCGGAGGCAGACCCGGAAGAGCTGCCTGGTTGGGGGTGATGGAGCTGGGATGCTTTGGTGCTTCGCGGCTGACCTCTTCAGTTTGATACTACTTAGTGTGATGTTCACTATGGGCCCTAACTTCATCCCGGGTGGATGAACTGCTCTGCAAATCAGAAGATGGGTAAACCAAAACACAAATCTGTAGGATGAACCCCCCACCCCCCCCAAAAAAAAAAAAAGCATTAAGACACTCTTCAGTACATTCCACATTCAATATGCTGCAGGATTTATGAGGTGTGATGAGACAGTGCTGTTATTCACAGTCGGCTTATCGCACCTGTGTCTCCCCGTGGATGAATGTCTCAGTTCTGCGTCCAGACTTCTCCCTTGAGCACCCCAGGGTTTTTTTTTTGTTTTTTTTTGTTTTTTAATATGTGGGCCACCCCTCAAGCCAGACCACATGGTTCACGCTTTTTTTTTTTTTTAGATTTATAGCTCTGTCTCAATGCGAAACCTCACACGTAGCGCTAATAGATAATTCTTCCACAACGTTACCTACAGGCATATCGGGATAGCCAAACAAGCCCGGACAGCTTTGTGTTTTGGAGTGTGTGTGTGTTCAAGTATATATGCTTGTGTTGTGTGTGTGTGTGTGTGTGTGTGTGTGTGTGTTGTATTTTTATACTTGTCCTTACAAGGGCAGAAAGATTTTTAAAAGTCCTCCAAGGTGAAGACATTTCGCTAGTCCTCAAGGGGTTATAGTTAGGGGTCAGGGAATGTATGTAGTCTGTGTGTGTGTGTGTGTGTGTGTGTATACTGTATGTGTTTTTTTTTGTGTGTGTGTGTGTGTTGGGACAGGGAGGGGTGAGTGTCCGTGCTACATCCTCTCTGTACACACACATTCTAATTACAGGGCCCTGATCCCCTCAGCTGTCACCGCCACACACACACACACACACACACACACACACACACACACACACACACACACACACACACACACACACACACACACACACACACACACACACACACACACACACACACTCTTTACATGTCAATGACAGCCAAGCGGCACCCCCGTATCCTTCCCTCGCCGATACAATGCGCTCATTGAAAACGTATATAAGACGTGGAGAGAACCCAGGGGGAGGATGCCTCTCCTCTTCCCAGCTGGCGGTGGCACAATCTCGTCTCGTGAAATAACAGCCACTCCTACTCCGCTCTTCCTCCTCCTCCTCCTCCCCTCACTGCACAACACCGCCATCTTAACGAGTTAATCTAGTATCGAGTCTTAAAACTGATTTTTGCACTATTTTTTTTGCACCAAATTAAACTCTGGTGTCAGGTATGCACACTTCTTCTCTCCCTTTTGGCACTGAAATCATGCGACATGGAGAGAGAGAGAGAGAGAGAGAGAGAGAGAGAAGAAAAAAGAGGATGCCACTCCTCATCCCAGAAGGGCAGAAGAGTCTCGGCTGTGAAATAACAACCACTCCTACTCCTCTCTTCCTCTCTCCTCCTCATCCTTCACCCCTGCCCGGTCTTCATCATCATCATCATCATCATCATCATCATCATCATCTCCCTGACTCGCCTCTGCCTCCTTTTGTGTTTGCCTGGTGCTCTGAAGAGGGAATGGAGGGATGAGGGGGTGTGTGGGTGGAGGTGAAGGTGGGGGGCGGTGTTGCTCGGGCTCCTCTTTTTCTTCTGCTGTTTGCCATTTGCTGAAGAGCAGGACGCCTTGGCAGGGCGCCTGGCCGTGGCACTGCATACAAACACGGGGTGGGAAAACACTTTCTCTTCTCTTCTTTCTCTCCCTCTCTCTCTCTCTCTCTCCTCTCACCTCCAGGGAGAGTGGAAATGATTGCACGGGACAACCATAAGGTTACCCCTAACCCTTGTTACTTCTGGACCAACCATGTAGTCTGTGAACCGGCCCGAGCTCTGGAGAGGGACTAGACGTCAGGAAACCAACCATAATTGAATGAAAGTAAGTCAATTTGTACAGTAAAGACTTGGCAGCCTTGTTTGCTGCGTTTAAAAAATAAAAGCCCTGGGCGAAAACACATTGATTACATATGAAATGATATCAACCCTTGTGTGAATTGAGAAAACTTGGCAAAAGAAACCATGATTTATAACTGCAATACGTCTCTTACTAGACAAAGGGAAGCTGGATAATGTCTCCTCCTTTTTTTTTCTATTCCACTTTACATCCCGGTTCATCTAAATCTCCTTACATCGATCTCCTGTGGACTCAGAGTAGCTGACATCAGCATACACTTCCACAATTCCCTCTGATTTATGGAACGCAAAAAATCTTTACCGCATGTATTTTTTTTTTCTTTCTCCGACGGCTCCGAGTCCCCGCTGCGTTTAAGGCACCGCGGCATGCCTACGCTCATATAAAAGACGCTTTTTTTTTCCCGGGGCCGCTGATGTGAAAGGGGACGTTGCCGCCGTTCCCAGTGCGGCTTGCAAATAACATGCACGTGGCATTCCAACATGTCAGTGTAGCATGGACCACTTCCTGCTCCTCTGAGAAAACATTCACCGAAGAGACTCAAACTTGCCCCGCCCCCCTTGCACCGGGATCGAGACGAAGAAATGTGATCTGATTCAATACGTTCTCCACCAATTGGTTACATTTTCCTCAGTGTAAATGACCCCTAAGCCACATTGCCGCAACATGAGAACGGTCTCTAATGCACCTTTTTATTTAGCCCGCTAAAAGAAAAGGGCTGCCATTTGTCCGTCTATTCAAACTGATTTGTTTTTGTTTTTTTTCATAAATTTCTATCCACTTTCTGTCTGGAAAGTGTTGCGGTACGTCTACACATCTGGGACCGTCTGGCGCTTCCATTACAGATGTTTGTGGTACTATTTTGTGCCCCTAAAGACTCCTACCGATAGGAGACAACGCGTGCTCGGAGGGTTTTCCATAAAGCAGGTACACCGGAGGAGCTGTAAGTATCAGAGTTGACTGCTTTATGGCCCCTCTGATCTCAACCGCAATTGCAGCTAGCAATCCAAAGGGAGGCATTGCGGTCGAAATGAGAAAGCGGCCTGACACATTTGGAAACTGGATGGGTATTTATCCGTGTCTGTGTTTGTGTCAGTGTTTTTTTTCCCCAGTGCATTTTCCCCGAGGGTCTGCGGTTAATGTGATATTTCTGCATTGATATTTGAGGTGTAGTTGCAATGGGGAAAGACTGGAACGTCCCCGGAGTCACCGGATGCAAACAAAATGCTTCGACCGGTCTCTTTGCATCCTCTCTCTGACCTGCGGCTGGATGTATGGCTGTCCTTCTCCCCTCCACACCAATCGTTTCCCTCAGTGCCCCTGCAGGGCTCTGACCTGTGACATGAAAGAGTTGGAGCTCTTCCCTGGAATGGATCCGCATGTGCCCCGGGTCAAGACATACATTCTAGGGATCATTACCCGTTGCCGCGCTGCTGCACTCAGGTCAAACACACATGCACAGGAATGTATGTGCTATAGGGGTTTGAACCGGGTTGGTCAAGGCTGATACCGATACGTACATTTTTCTTTTTGGATAGCTGATATTTTGTGCCGATATTCAATATCTTTCAATTTGATAAGATGGTTTTCCCCCAGAATTCCACTCTTGGTGGGGTGGAAAAGCCTCTGAAACACCATTTAGACCATCATGGGACACAAAAAAAACAATAGTGAAGAATTAAATAAATAAAGAAAGAAAGAAAAGAAAATTTCATCTGAGGTTTTTATGTAGCATGTGGCCAGTACATTGGATGGAGGCCAACCTCCATCATATCCGCAGTGGCTGATTATCAGATATTTAATAAAAGGCCAATATCGGCCTGAGGTATCGGCATATATTGGTGTAACCTTTAGTATGTGCACACACACACACACACACACACATTGTCCATTACATTTACAGTTGAGGCAGTCAGCTGACACTCTTATCCAGAGCAAATAACAATGAATGCAACGTCACAAAAAGCTTCAATTCTAACCTTAACCAATACCAAGGAGTACAAGGGGATATTATATTAAGGATGGTGTGGAAAGTCACAGTGCCCTGACAATTTTCCTGGGACACTAACATGATGATGTAATACGCTTGGAAAACAATTAAGAGCTGAGGAGAACGACAGCAGCAGACCCTTTACTTCAAGATAAGAGAAAATCAGAGTGAGTAGAGGAGGAGGAAGACATGGGGGAAATGATTCAGGGGAGAAATGAACAAGTGTACAAACACACTCGCAAAGGAGAGACCACACACGCAACAACACACACGTGATGGTTTCTCGTGATGGGACAGGTAGCAGACAGCGCCTGTCAGACCATCGGGTTTACGGCGGACTTGTAAAACTGTTCCAAAACGAACAGCACTGACAGTGAGGACATTTACAGTTTCACAGGGACCAGAAGTAAAAGCTTATAACATCCTTTTGACATTGTGTTTGTATTTGTGGATTTTTCTCTTTGCAGATACAATGTGTTGAGCTAGTTTCTGGGTGCTATGTTGTGTCATTTTTTTTATTTCTCAACTGGCAAAGACATTTCATCTTTTTTTCCATTAGAAGAAAAACATCACATGCTTCCAATGAAATGGCATTATCAAATGTTAACTGAAACATAATGACGAGGACTATCTCCATATATTATTGGTTCTCTTGATATCATTGCTGCCAATCAGTATAATATGATTCTGGTTTCTTTTTTAATCCAATTATTTTCTGACATTCAGGATTAATTGAATGACCGTGATGAAAGACTGGTCTGGGATCACGTTCTCTGCTTGGTCTGGGTTGTTTGCCTAGTTGAAAAACAGCTCAAATAATGTTTAAAAAGATTTTTTTTGTATTTTATTTTTAAATGCAATTTGTGAAATCATTAGTCTTTCCAGCCCTCCACTGCACCGAGTCTGGCTGTCTTGCAATGTCATCGGCCTGCTCCGTCTCATTCGTCTCCCTCCGAGAGAACAATGTTGCAATGCAGTGAGCTTAGAGGAGAAGAATGCGACAACAGGATGGAATTTTCGAGAGAAAACGATTGCATTCGAGGCCGCAAAGAATGCGCCAGAGAGACGGGCTGAAGCCGAGCGTTTGTTCACACTGGTTCTGGATAACAAACGGCGGGTGACGTGGCCGATGCTCTAGCCGATGGCCTCTGTCACACGGTCTTTTGTTTGCTACCCACAGGCAGCGGCATAACAAACATGAAATCAAATGAAAGAGAGATGTTTATTTTTCAAATGATTGACGTGCATGAAACAAAGAAAAAAAACGGCACTTTTCAGCTGTGGTAAAGACACAAAAATGACTCTTTTTCCTATTCAAACAAACACTGCATTTTCTGTGCATTGCCAAAACGTTTGAAATATGACATCGGTTGAGAATGTCAATTCGACATCTTTTCGCCTTGTGGGCTGCGAGGATGGGTGGCGGGGAGGAATGCAGTGTGTTAAAGGAGTGTCCCGCGGAGAGAGGCCCAATGAAAAGCAGAGCGACGATGGCTCCCAGCCGGCGTGATAAAGAAGTCTAGTTGGCAGTTAAGCCGGCAGAGTCATGTGCCTCCATTTAAATGAGAGGGCAAGAAAAGAGAGAGCGAGAGAGAGCGAGAGAGAGAGAGAGAGAAGGGGAAAAAAAAGAGAAATAGAGGCTGAGCTAAGAGGGCTGGGGACTCTGCCAAGCCGAGACACTTGAGGAATGCAGCAGCGGCTCTCCCTTCGCAGTAATACCATTACAGTTGCTGCTGATCTGAGTCAAGCAAAAAAAAAAAAAAAAGTTCTTTCAGTCCAGTCAGCAAAAGTCACACAGCCAGTGTAAACAGACGGCAGGTAGACCGAGGAGAAACAAATTGCAGAAACCGAGTCCTGTCTGAGAGATTCCGAGCGTGGCGTTATTACTGGGTGTTTACCTGAAAGTGTGTGTGTGTGTGTGTGTGTGTGTGTGTGTGTGTGTGTGTGTGTGTGTGTGTGTGAATGCACGGAGTGTATGGGGAGAGACTCCGTGTCAGCAAATGGATGTCGGTACTTGCGTAGAGCTGTGCGTCTGTCAGCTGAGGGGTTTAGACAGAGAGAGAGAGAGTGCCCTGCCATGTCAACGTCTGTGAAGAGTGTGTGTGTGTGTGTGTGTGTGTGTGTGTGTGTGTGTGTGAGAGAGTGTGAGGCATGTGGTGCGACTCCTCCAGCCCTGGCAGTTTAGTTAATAAACACAGGCCTGTCAACAGCTGCTGGTGATGTAATGTGGAACTTCTTCTCACTCTCCTTATCCTCCCGCCCCACCCCGCCTCCCTATTTACAAGTCTTACTGGGTGTTGCTGCGGAGTTCCAGCACTGGCAGCCCAGCTAGTGTGTCAGAAGAGTGTGTGTGTGTGTGTGAGAGTGTGTGTTTGTGTTTGCGCTGTGCGTGGCTTCCCCTTTGCAACACTATCCCGGGGGAATTTTTGTTTTACGACGGCGTGTTTTCAGCTGCCTTTCAAAGGAAATTCCACATCATCGCGTTGTCTTCCTACCCAAAACACCTCTGCTGCAGACCTGGCTGCAAACCTGTTGAGTGGAGAGGATCCGGCTGCCAGAGAGTAAGTGTGGATTCCTGCTTGTTTGTCCTCCTGACATTATGAGTACCTGAACCAGTCTTTATTTGTACGCTGCATGGTGCATTCTGTGTGAAGATTGCACTGGGATAGCCAGTAGAAACAGGGGCAACGTCTTGCACACAGGGAAACACACACACTCAACGTTGTTTCTCATGCTGTCAGCAGCCCGGTGATTAAGTGTGTGTGTGTTCGGTGCCACCAGATCCTTCGTTGTGCTCCCCACAGCATGATGCTCACATGCATTCCAGTGTTAGAGGGGGGGCGGGCACAGTTTTGTGTTTTACTGAGGGTCGGAAAATTCCTCTGCCCTCTTGGCTTGGCTGCACCGCCCGGCCCTTTGGAGTGTATTTTTCTGACTTTTTTTTTTTCCTTCCCCCCCAAAGCGCTATCATGAGAGAGTTCAGCAGAGAGTCACGCTGCCGGCAGAGGCACGCTGGGTTGCGACGGAGGGTCCCTGAACAGGAAGCCCGTTTGATTTGTTCCAGGATGCAATAAGGCTTCCTTTACGCGTCTGTGTTTGTGGTGGGATAAGCGCAGGGAATCGCAGGGACTCCCTCGTGAGCAGGATGACGACATTGTCCTCATTGTTTTGGGGTTGTTTTTTTTCACCAGACCCCCAACCCCTCCCTCGTTTTTTAAGCGCCCACATTAAATTGTCTGCTAAGTCCTGCTGACTAAACAAGATTTAAAGCCACCCAGACAAGCTTGGGCAGAATCTTTGTAGCTGAGGGTCTCCCTGAGCAACACTTTTTTTTTTGTTAGCAGATCTTTATCCTTTTGTTTGTTTGACACGATTTTGGTTAGGAAGTCATTTAGGTATTTACACAGCGAGAACTGAGAACCGGTCCTTTCAGTCGTCTCGGCCACACTTCAGAGCTCTGATTGGATGGGACATCAGTCATGTTTGACAAGCTTTACTGAACGAGGAAGTCAAATATTTGCAATATACCTTCAAAAGAACAATCTGGCGGAGAAGGCTTTTTGTAAAGTTAGCAAAATGTATTGCTAGCGCAAAACATTAAAGGCGTTCTCCACTTACTTGCAATAGTCTAAAAATGGCGAAGTCACAGTGCAGAATATAGAGAACGCTTACGAAGACAGAATCGGAGCATGTGAAGATGAACGCTTATTGCTAACACGCCACATGAGTCGCAGATGCCTCACAGCTCCGTGACCGACGCAAACACGAATGTCGATTCGACGTATAGGAACCGTCTTTCCTCCCGCGTTCATTCCCTACCTGTCTTTCAGTGTGTAGGCAGACCGGCGGCGTATTCGTTTTGTTGACAACCTGTCTGTCCTCACTCAACTCTCACCAGCTGTACTCATTCTCATCGGCCTTGAATGACGGGGTGTATCTTTCCAGCACGCTTTAGGCTGGCCAACATACAGTAACGTAACTAAAGATATATCCAAATATAAAAGTGTGCATGCAAGCACATACAGGTGCACACATATATGGACCCCCAGGTACTCAAACACACATTAACACCATGTCATACCAATAAATGTATGTTTCTCTATTGCTGATTCATATAACACAATAGTGATTCAACCGATAGCCAGTTCATGAAAGCTTTTACATTTGCCGTCAGTCAGTAGGTCTTTCCTGGGAAAAATCCTCTGGCACACAGGAAGTGATACAGATGTTTCTGGCAGCAGTTTGTGAAGAAGAAAAAGAAGAAGACATACTGGGTACTTAGCATGAGCAGCGATCGCCGCCATGGATGATCAGACAAAGAAAAGAGCGCCGCCTACAGAAACGAGGATCTCACGAGGAGATTTCCGCTTCAACATTAATTTGACAGGCGCTGTTACATCGACCCGTCGACCTTGACAGTAACCCTCCCATTTTCACACGGGTGTGAGAAATACTTTACTTTAACTAAAAGTTAAACTTGTTACGATCACCAGCACGTCATAACAGCGGCACACCACGGCAGCAACCACAAGCACATAACAATTCAGAAGTAGACATTGAGATAATGTCACATAAGGTTTATCGTTGGAGGTTCTCAAACACAATACTTTCATGTTCGGCAGCGCCAGGCTGAGCCCTGGCAGTGCCAACTGTAGTGTGCCACATGCAGAGGCAGGATCGGACAAGCCGGCCAGCAGAGGGACTCACGCATCCGATCAGCATATACCATCTGTGCTGCTAGAATACAGATGGACCTCTCTCTGTACACACTAAACCCCACATCAGACACTTGCATGCTTCAATTTGCCCCTCAATGAATGAAAAGTAATGGCACCCCCACCAACCCTCCCATTTCCCCCCGTGCAGCGGGCGAATTAAAAGCTAGACTCAAACGTATAATCATCCCTGCCATTCATTCTTCCCCGGACACGGCAATCTGGATGAACCATTCAGGAAAAAAAGAAAACTGGGGCTCTTTACCGTGGGGGTGCTTTTTTTCTGCGCTGACCCTGTTTCAGTCGTCCCCTTATTCAAGGCAGGCACAGGGCACGGAGACAAAATTAATTGGTTCCCGGGGCAAGGGGTTGCACCAATCAATGTCCACCCCCCGCCATCCATTTTCAGGCTGCCTGGCTGGCACTTCTTCCTGGCATTGCTCTTTTTTGGGGAGGTAGGGTATTGACCGCAGAGGTCCGACTCACTGTTTGGCCAAGAGTCTTTTCTTTCCTAGACCTCCTGAGTTTTCGTTGCGCTGAAAAGGTTTGTAATAGATGTGAGCGCTAATTGAAAACTCATGCTAAATGCACGTCTGGAATCCCTCTCTCTCTCTCTCTCTCTCTAGCTCTCTCTTTCTCTCTCTGACTCCAGATGGCCATTGAGATATTTGCTTAAATTTGTTTGCTCCATCATTTGTTTTGTAGTGTGACGTATAGGCCATGACCGAGTCAATTCGTAATGTTATAGCACGTGTTGGCTATTCAAACGTTCAGAGAAATTAGTTTGGCAAATTCCATTGCAATTATTCTTGAATGAAAGGTTTGTTTCATAAGGGGGGGGGCAAAGTTCAAGCCACACAACTCAGCCACTTGATATCTCTGTTTGAACTTACCGCGATAAAGACTACTTATTTGTGGCGGCTCTTTGCTTAGTGCGAAACGAGAAAATGGCCCCCGGGTGAATGCCTAACTGTATTGGGTACAAAGGGCAGTATTGTCGGCCCGTGGCGGAACAACGGCCTCGGCAACGCGTACAAGTCAAAAAGCCAGGATGTGGGTCAATACTGTTTCTTCAGCGGTCGCGTGTACTGTATGTGTAGGATTACTTCAGCTTCAACCTGAGATGAAATTCAGATAAAGGTACCAGTAAAAGCGCCAAGGTTGCGACGACTGCACAGCTGCCCCATTCTTCTCAGTCTGAACATGTCAATGGAGGTGCAGCTTATATAAAAAACAGTATCAAACTGAGCCATGGCGATCCATATTCATGGACAATCCGGGCTTATTATCGCCATTTATTCCACAAGCCTCAGTCTGTTTTCTGTACAAGGACCTCTCAATGGTTTAAGTGTTGTCATTAAGCTGTTATCCCCTCGCATTATCCCTGTTATAGTGCGGAGCTGTCTGGGGCTGTGCGACCTCAGCTGGGTCCTCTCTTGTTCCTGTGAGCAGATGTTAAAAAAGAGAGTTCCCCCCTCCCCTCCCCCGTACACACACTCCGTGCCTCCTCCCTTCACCCTGGCATCTAATTAGGCCTACAGCACAAAGGCTCCCAGATGTCAGTGTCCTCCTGGCCTCCTTTGATTGTATCCTTTCCACCCCGCTGACTGGCTGGCCCGACTGGCTGCGGGCCGTGTGGACTATAGGCGTCGACGCGTGTCACTCTGTGTAGGTCAACACTCGACCGGTTTAACATATCGGTAATTGCTTTTGGAGTAAATCACTCGGTGGGAATCGGGAGGGAGGCTGGTGTAAGCAAGAAACAGTCCTATAGCAGAAAGGCCCCGGGGCAAAAGAGCATGAACTGTATGTTGGTAGGTTCTATCAAACAAGTCCTGATAGTACATCGAACTTTGATCTTTGGATATGACAGTGTTGGATCTGATCATTGACCGGTCAGCCAGAGTGCTCAAGTTATTCTCACAAAGGAAAGGCTAGGTCACCACACAAGTAATCAGCAACAAGTCACCGGAAGTCCACAGAAACTCGGCCAAAGCGTGAATGGTGTGGACAAGCTTGTCAGCCAAGAAATGTTGGCCATTGCTGAACTTTTTGCAATAGTTCCACCTTGCAAGTGCAAAATGATCAAACCTTCCCAGTTCTTAAGGCGGTTGGTGGTCTACACTTAGTTTGTTTCTCCCCTTGCGTGAGAAAGAACCAACCATATCAATCAACCACAGTACTCGGTTCGGTTTCAGGCTCGAGTCGGGTCTCGAGAACATTTTCTTGGACTTGTCTTGGTCTTGGCCTATTGAATGTTGACTCCACTTAGAAAGTAAAAATATTTTTTTTTTATTGATGTTTGGTTTATTTTTTCCACTACACAATAAACAATTTAAATCTTTGTATGTAACCCTGTCCTTGTCCTTAAACCTGTATTGCATTGATTAGTCAACCCCCTATGAAACTCCTTGAGCATTATTTTTTACATTTGGAAAGAATTTTATATTCCGTTTGTTGCCTATTATTGAATAGGAGTGGATTTGCTCTGGTCTCGGCCTTGACTTGAACTCGACTGGACCTAGTCTTGGAATTGACTTGGCCTCAACTAAAGGTGGTCTTGACTCCAGCCCTATGTTACAGTATGTAACAAATGGTTTTTGAATGGTTTGGATTTTCTCTTGCTTGTGAATATCATATTGACAACCCTTGCATCTATGGCGCTTTAACAAGTTTCAGTACTTGTTTCAGTTTGCTAACTCTTGTTTGCTTTGTTCAACTGTCAAGATAAGCATTTTCTTGTGTGTTTTATCGCCTGCCCTTATCTGGTCTTTCCTGATATCTGGCTTTTAATGTGTTTGGTTAATCTTTATCACTTCCGATCCATCCACTACCTCATCCATTGAGCTGTTTGTACCCTAAGGAAAATGGTGTCAATGCTTTCTACCCCGAGTCTGGGCAATCAAGCACAGTGCTATAATCCATTTTAATCATTTGCTCTCAATTTCCTATAACCCAACCCCCCCCCCCCCCCACATCTCTGCATCCGAGGGAAGCCATGGGCTTTACTTCCTCTCCTAATCTCCAGCAGAAAGGGACTGAACTGAAATGCAATCTGAACATAGGACAGAATATTGCATCTAACGCAATACACACTCACTGTAATGACTAATTGTGCCAACGAGCGAGAGAAAGAAAGCGAGAGAGAGAGAGAGAGTGAGGACACTAATGTTTTTGTGTCATTAAAGACAGCGTTTCTGACTGATTAAGCCACTTCCTTCTCTGCTAGATAGCCCAGGGCCACTCAGAAATGGGGCAGGAGGAGATGTTGATGCAGGATGTCCTGCTTCGTAATATAACATCAATTTAGGATGGAAAAACCGACTGGCGTTTGCGACTTTGTGCCAGTAGGTTTGGATTTACTAGATTGGCGGTGGATGGAACATGTTGTTTTGATGTACAGGGATGTTTGACAAGTGCAGTCACGCTGTTGAAGCTTTAGACGGGGTGTAACAGAAATAGGCTACAGCAGATGCCAAAGGGGCCTTGGGACCCTGTTTGGGAAATGTGGTTGCATAAGTAGGTTTGTGAGGCAAGTAAACATTGAATAACTGACCTTGAAAATGGGATAAATACCATTCAGCTCCATGCTGTAATGAGCAATTCAGAACCTAGCCTACCGTGGTAATATTCTCTTCCACTTAGGCCCCCTTTAAACATCGCAATAATAAAAATCACCATTTCATGTCAAAATTCACTTTTGCAACAAGGGGTGGTGAGTAGATTACACGTGCAGGCCGATGCATGGGGAACCAGTGGTGTAAGCTCTACTGCACCTGAGAGCTCATATCGGTGATCTCAACGGAAACACAGAGAATTCATCCACGCACACATGCACATGGTATAAGATAGGTTGTGGACAGAATAGGTCTCTGACCCCTTAGTGGCCATTGCCTGACCTTTGACCCTGTCTTCACTAACGAGGAAGTGGTGTGCTTACTCTGCAGATGGCCACAGTGAGCCCAGAGCCCGGGCTCTTTTGTAAAGGAGTAGTATGCGTGAAGTGAAGTGTTTATCTTCTGCCGTGGCCTCAGTCAGGCCAGGTCGGACTGGTTCCCAGCGCTGTTTGGAGAGGGATAGAAAAACACAGGGCTGTGGCTTGGGGTTTGGGGTGGGGGGGTGCCTGGGTGACGCCGACAGCAAACAGCAAGATCCAGGCCGGGCTTCGTGATCCCACTGTCCCGTCAGGAACTGCAGAGAGCTCCGCACTTCTTCCTCGCGAACTAGCTTGAAATTTGCGAGAAGGCACACAGCACCAGAATCGAAATCAAAAGGAATGGGAGACATAGAAGGAGAGAAGAGAGAAGAAGGGATATATAGAGTAACAAAGGGTGGAGAAGATGACAGCACAGAAAAAGAAAGAGAAGGAAATAACTGCAAGGCTATGGATATGGCTGAGGCAGCTGCCTCTGCCGCTGTGACTCCGACAGACATGGACTCTGATCTCCTTCTGACGTAAAGGTGAAAGGCCTCTTTCTCTCTGTAGCTAGTTTCCTCCTCGGCGGCAAAGTGACCGGGTGGACACGAGGTATTCCTTGTTGACTTTCTCTTCTCTCTCTCTCCTCTACTTCCTCCTCCTCTTGTTGTTCCCTCCCTCCCAAGTGATTCCCAGGTGTGTGGCTCGCTGCGAGGCATAAGGACCATGAACAGACACCTGGAAAGGAGCGAGCAGCGAAATAGATTGTCTCTGGACGGCGGCCTGGTGGTAAGTTACCCTGCTACACTATCGGTCAGTTAGATTAGTCAGTGAGTCAGGAAACTACTGACCTACCTGACACCGGGTGTTTAGAAAAGCAAATGTAAAAGCTTTCATGAACTCGCTAGAGGTTCAATCACAAGTGTGTTATATTGATCAGTGATCAGAGTTGCAAAACAGTCATTTATTTCTATGATTTTTTAAATTTATTTATAGATTATTACTTTAGGGAATTAAGAAAAAAAAGAGCCTTGTTTTTGCTTTGCTGACCATGCATTTTTGAAATTGCACAATGAGTTTAGAAAGTGATTCATTGGCCCAAAACTCCAGTAAAAACACAAAAATCAGCAAAATTAGAAGTACAAGGTGTTCAGCTGACAATAGAAATGAGCCGCTTCTACCGTGCCGGCTCCAACACACACACACACACACACACACACACACACACACACACACACACACGCACACGTCCCCAGGAGGTGGAGAGAAAAAAAATCAGCCTCCTTTGACTGTTTATGAAACACAATGAGGCCGCCGGTGATTGACAGGCTTATCTCTACGCCGGAGCTGTTGTTGCAGATCACAGGAGTGGAAACTTGTTTTGGCTCAGGGGTAACTGAAGGTGAATCTGTTTGCAAGTGCCTCTTTGGAATGTCAAGTGCAGGCATACTGGCTGCTGTGTTGTGTCTGGATGTGTGCTAGGGCCCCCAGCTGTATACAGTGTGTACAGTCATTGCACAGGAAATAATAAATCAGTCCTAGTTATTGTTTATGATACGTGGTGCTAAAACAGCATTTGACAGTACAAATGTTGAAGTTCATTAAGGATAACGGTTGTGGTAAATGAAATGACAGTTGTTTGAGCCTGTAATCTCTGTGTATTCCTGCGTCCATTTTGTTGTTTGTTGCCAAACGTAAACAACGTCACGTCACGTCGAGATATTTCCAGCGCAGCTACAAGTTTGAGTTTGAAAGCAGAAACATTTTCAGCAAGGGCTTTTTTTCTAGACCGACGTTCAACAATCATACAGGGAGAAATCGATCTTAGAAGAGGCAGAGACACACAAATTTCTCCACCGACAGTCACAATGTGTTTTTTCGCCCCATTCTTCACAAACTAGTTGCCTACCTACCTACACTATATGGCCAAAAGTCAGTGGACACCCTTACTAGTTATTAAGTGCAGGTGTTTTTCAGGGTTTGGGCTTGGCCCCTTAGTTCCAGTGAAGGGTTATTTTAATGCTACAGGATACAAAGACATTTTAGCCAATTGGGCGCTTCCAACTTTATGGCAACAGTTTGGGGAAGGCCCTTTGCTGTTCCAGCATGACTGTGCCCCTGTGCACAAAGCGAGGTCCATAAAGACATGGTTAGACGAGTTTGGTGTGGAGGAACTCGATTGGCCCTGACCTCAACCCCATTGAACCTTTGGGAGGAAGTAGAACGCCGATTGCGAGCTAGGCCTTCTCATCCAACATCACTGCCTCACAAATGCTCTTTTGGCTGAATGGGCACAAATTCCCACAGACACACTCCAAAAGCCTGTGGAAAGCCTTCCCAGAAGAGTGGCGGGGGGTCCAACTCCATATTAATGCCCATGGTTTTAGAATGGGATGTCCAGCAAGCTCATATAGGTGTGATGGTCAGGTGTCCACTGACTTTTGGCCTTATAGTGTAGCTAACAGGTCATGCCCATACACCCAGTTTTGATTGAAAGCAAGAAGTTCACTCCCGTTCTCTGGGGGTTGTTGAAAGTCATTCTGGGAAATGTAGGAAATCACTAACTGAAGTAAAAGCAGATGAGGCAGGTTGAGGGAAAGTGGGCAAATAAGTAAATTACAACACAGTTCATCACAGATTGACGATATCTAAGTTTCCAATGGTGCATTTTTCCTTTGCAGCAATTTGCAGCAAGTTGATCATCTACTACTTGTATTCACTACTTCACTGATGTGATGTGAGACAGTTGACTTGTTTTGGTGGGAGCAATGTAGTCTACCTAATCAATCATTTATTTACTGTAACTTTCTCTGACATCGCGGGGCTCCTAGCTCTTGTGGTGTGGCATGTTTGTTTTGCACCATTTTTCTTATCTGATGGCTCCGTAATGCATGAAGACTTTTCCTAACAGACGAATAAATTTATCATCATCATCATTAACAATTACTGGTTGAGATCAGATATACTGCAGCTTTAATTGCATTAATTGGATACACGGCGACCTGATTTACTGCGGGGCTGAAACTGGGTCATATTTGCGATATGGGTGTATGATTCAACATGCTCCTATTTGTCCACTCAGCTAGTCATGCGTGCAGTTTTTTCTTCCCATTTTTCCCCTTATTCTCTCCTCTCTTGTGCACTCATCTGACTCTCTCTCTCTCTCCACCTCATGCAACTCATTTACCTCTCTATCTCTCTTCCTCCTCTTCAATCATTCAACTATGTCTCTTACTTTCCTCTGTCTATCCCCACTCATTTATTTTCTGATACTCAAGTCAGTAGGGGAGCAAGAGCATAAGGGTACTGGGTTGTCTCAATAGTGGGACATGAGGAAGCCTGAAGCATTTGGTAAGGGTCCAGCGTAGATTTGTTGGCAGTGTGCGGACTTAATTCCACAGCATGGGCAAGCCATGAAAAATGTGAGCTGGTTTGATGGGTATAGCAGATTTGAAGTTAGGAGGCTGTAGCACTATTTAATTCATTTCAAATGAATGTGGTTGCGCGGTGCACAGTGGTGCATATCTTTCCTGGTGCTGGTGAAGGCAGGAAATTGAAGAGTGGACCAAGAATGCTCAAAGACGGGCTTCCTATCAATGATGTCTTATTTGAAATAATTTGTTGTTCACAAGAAGCATTGATTCTACCTTTACAGCATCAACATCAAGATGGATACTCACAAAAAATGGAAGAACTGAAACACATAGTAATAAGACAAACTGACCCCACAACAGCAACCCAGTCACACAGCGAGTTTACAGCTAAGCATTCACGCTTGTGTTGGTGAACTGCTGCGAGACTGGTTTGACAACACTTGAAATGGCAAACTTTTGTGGATGACAAATGTCCCCTGCCCTGTGGAGTCAAAGGGTTTAAGTGAACTAAGTCATACAGTGATTGAATGGGCCTATATCGGGGGGCCGCATATAGCCACTGAGTCCAAGTCTGACCCCGAATCCAGACCTGGGTCTTTATCCATCTTCTGCTGATAGGGGGGACATGATGTCGCTGGGTCTCGTGGCCCCGCTGGCCCTGGCACAGATAAACCCGCTAAGCCCCTGTAAACACTCCTTTTCCTGGGAGGATATGAGCCTCAGATACATTTATTTTTCCAGGCATCTGAGAAAACACAATGGTCTGTTTCTGACATTCCATTAGACGACGCGCAGGCATGAGCTTTCGTGTTCTGGTTTCCTTCTGTGCTACCCAGGAACCAATTTCAGCCTGAATTTACGTAATTGTGAAATAGGTTTGCTTAAGAGTTGACTCGAACGTAGCACATGACCCCGTACGACCCGGTTTTACTGCTATTGAATGCAAAGCATGTTGACAATGTTAAGTAAGGGTAGTGTTCATTCATATTTGTCATACTGTCAATATACTTTTCGTGGAGGACTAAAAACCATATATGCTTTGTCCTGTTAATGTTTGGTTATTGCTTTGTTGCTTCGTTGTGTTGGTTTCACACAGTCCCATGTGTTTCAAGGCCTGTTTCGATGATGAACGAGGGATGACTTCTACTGGGAACTTCCCTGACAGATTTTCAGTTCACACTAGCATGTTAAGCTAACCTCCTTTTTAACTAAGACAAGCTTTTTAGAAATGGCCGCTAGAGACAAAATACCATATGTCAACTGCGGAACCAGGTAAAATATTTATGTCTGCTCTTCGTTGGATGGATTACATGGCCTAGCTTCATACAAAGCCTCCATCAATCGTCTCTGCGTAATTTGCAGAACATAAGGCTTGTATGTCAGTCTGGACCACCACCTCACACATGTATAATGCATTGAGCCGACATATGTTCCCTCAGTGTATGCGGGCTAGGTTTAAGGGAATTTTACTGGGTTGGTTTGATGCAAAGCTGCTCGGTGCTTCAGGCTTCCCTCCCATTCAAATATCTAGAGGGGTAAAGGTGATGAGATGAGTCTTTGTGTAAGTCACATGTGGAAATGACATGTGGAAAACATGTGAGTGTTCCCACATGTGGTTTTTGGACACGTGTTTTAGTTTTTCACATGTGAATAAAGCCAATCACATGTGAAAATGTCAAATTCACATGTGATTTTGTGACACCGACTTCATATTCACTGTGTAAAAAAAAATTCACATGTGAATAGGGACAATCACATGTGGAAATGTCGAATTCACATGTGACTTTGACACACATATTATATTTTCACATGTGGAAATCTCATTTCACATGCGAAAGTGCAAGGTTTCACATGTGAAATGAAGATTTCGTATGTGTGTGTTTGATGTTTTTGTGTAGGTGTAGGGGAGCGGACCCTATTCCATCCCAGACCTCCTGTCCTGCGACAGGAAAGTGGGTTGGATTGGACCGTCTAATCTGGATCAGGGTTATTGTAGCCCAGGGATCGGCCGGAGCAGCAGCAACGACAGCAGTAGCGAGAACTGGGGCACCGTTTGCATTACATAACCGTGTTGCTGGGCTGAGTCTCCGCTTCTATTTATTTTTATCATTTGATGTCTTCCCTGTCCTGCGGATGAGACTCTCCTCGTCATGCAGGGGATGTGCACGGCGAGCCCGATGGCCGTGAACGGTCCGTGAGCTGTTGCTAGCTGCTGCCAGCGAGGTTTAACTAGGTCACCGCAGAAACTACGCCAGGGGTCTATCCTATATATCCTGTCACTGGGGCGTAATGCATCCAACATTTTTGAGGTGGCACAAATTCACACAAACATGCCCACACGAAAATGAACATAGATAATAAAAACCCACATTTGAAAGGGACTTGCCACCTTGGCAACAGCTGCAAATCCAACTATTCTGTGGAAGGAAGAAGGGGGAAGGTCATTACTAAAGTTTCTATTACACAATTAGGATATTTCATATTTGTGATATCAAATATCTGAGTGGGCACGGGATGCCTCAGTTTGGATCCACATGACGCTATAGTGTCCTGTCAAACCCAGCCTAAATTGGCTGCTCATCACTGCCGAAGCTGTACTCCTCTATATTTGGGGGATTCTTGGCTCCCGATGTAGTTTTGGTTTGGTCATATCCATCTGTAATCATAGCTCTGCCAAAATGTAGAATGCCTCTGTCCCATTTTCATCTAATAAAATAGGCTCATGAGCTAGTAAGATTTAGCACTTCCCCCAAATATGAAGTAATACAATATGAAGCAACCCAAGAATGCCTAAATTGGTGAATGAGCGAAGCGAGCCCATTGCGTTTTCCTCCACACCCTTTTCCCTGCCAACATTTATAACGTGTGCAGTAGTGCAATCATGCTCAGAGATAATTGATAACAAAAGGGCAAATTGAAAACACTCAGTCGGGGTGGGTTGGGTGGGGGGGTTAATAATCAAGTGCTCCACATTACTGATTAAACGCTTGCTGCATAGTTGTGAATTGTATTGAATAAACAGCATGTGGTAGTGCTTTCCTGTTTATCTCCAAAGTATTTGGGTTGAGCTCTAAATCCCCCTGGCTTTTGTCGAGCCTCCTCCACATATAAAGTCTTTTACGTGCTGATTCGGTGCCATGTTGTTATACGAAACTAGTTTCTTGTTTCATTGGCCCGTACGCCACTGGCCAAAACGTAGACAATAAAGAAAAAAAATGCCCTAGAAACAGAGACGAGCCCCAAAAACAGACAAATTAGTTTGGTTTATGCTAAATTTAAGTGCAAATGAATTGGATGATAAACCAGCATGGAGTCTGCTTGGCAAGACTGGGATTTCCTCCTTCTTCCCGCATCCCCCCCCCCCCCCACAGCCCTATTACAGCCTTGTTGTTAAAATGCAAAATGAGAGACATAAAACTGAGCAGGGGAGCGAGCTCTGTAGTTGGATGGGAAGAAACGCTCCCGTCTCATCTGATTGGCTCCCACATCGTCGGGCAGACAAATGGAGAGGTTTGATATTATTACTGAGCAGCTCAAACTAATTGAGCGTAATTATACAGTAGAAATCCACCGACAATGCCGGCCTCACCGAGGGCCCCGGTTCTCACGCCATGTCTATTACAGGACGCCAAACTCAGTTGGGGGATGTGTGTTCGCTCAGCTTGATTCTTGAGTAACTGGTGTTAAGTGCCGTTCTGAGGCTGAGACTGATTGGACAATTTGGGGCGGGAGCCAATTACATAAAAAGATCTAGACTCTTCTTTGGATCTTTTCTCTCTCCTCCCTCTCTCTCTCCCTCCGGTCCTCCAGTTTCCATCACTTCATCTTGTGTGAGTGTTGAAATGAAGTTTCTCAGCAGGGGTGTACCAGCCTCAGGCCGGGGCACTTGACGGCCCCCCCCCCCCCTCAGTGGGCAGGTGACATACCATACATACCTGAGTGCACCGCGTGGGTAAGCCACGGGGGCCCACAGAGTGTGGGAACCCAGCAAAACCCTGTGGCCACTCGCTGACTAAGAGAGGCAGAGGAGGCGACATTTTCCCTCCTCTCGCCTCATGGGAACCGTCTCCTCTCTCATGAGCCGACAAGGAGCGATTACAACCTCTGCTTTTTCCCTAGACTCCAGTTTGAAAAACCCAGCGGCTTCCCCCGTATCCAACCGCACGCTGTGGACGAGACGAAGCACTAAGCGGCCTCTGTCCGCTTGTGAAATCGGTTTAACAATTACTGAGGCTGTTTTGATACGGGCCACTCGTCTATTTTTCCAACCTCAAAGTAACAAGATTTGCCCGTCTCCAGAGGCTCAGTACCTAGCCTAGCGCTTTTATTGGGGCAATTATGTATTTTACGGTTCCCAGCATCACGTGCGATTCAGATAGATGCTTTTTATATTCTCCTGCATCACGAGACATCAGGAGAAAAAAGGTGAAGTAAATATGAAAATGTCTTACACATGATATCATATATCATATGCGTCCTCAGCCCCCTACTGTACTCCCTGTACACACATGACTGTGTGGCCAGGTTCAGCTCCAACACCATCATTAAGTTTGCGGATGACACAGTGGTGGTGGGCCTGATCTCCAACAACGACGAGAAGGCCTACCTGGAGGAAGTTGCTGATCTGTCACTCTGGTGCCAGGACAACAGCCTCCTCCTGAATGTCACCAAAACTAAGGAGCTGATTGTGGACTTTAGGAGGACACAACAACAGAGGACATACTCAGCATTGGGGATTAATGGAACTACTGTGGAGAGGGTGAGCAGGTATAAATACCTGGGAGTCCACATCACCGAAGATCTGACATGGTCCACACACACTGACACTCTGGTGAGAAAGGCGAGGCAGCGCCTTTACCACCTCAGGCAGCTGAGGAAATTCAAAGTCTCCCGGAGGATCCTTCAGTCCTTCTACTCTGGAGCTGTGGAGAGCATCCTGACAGGAAGCATCACTGCCTGGTTTGGCAGCAGCTCCGCTCAGGACAGGAAGGCTCTGCAGAGAGTAGTGCGTTCGGCCGAGCGCACTATTGGAATTACACTCCCCACCCTGCAGGACTTGTACACCAGGAGGTGCAGAACCAGAGCCTGCAGGATCATGAAGGATCCTCACCACCCCAACAACGGACTGTTTCAGCTGCTGCGGTCAGGCAAGCGCCTCCGTAGTCACGCTGCCAAAACAGAGAGACTGAGACGGAGTTTCTTTCCTCAGGCCATCAGGACTGTGAACTCTGACCTCACCAGGGCCCCCCACCAAGACACACACACTGCCCCTCTTATGCACACACACACTTAGGTAAAGACTACACATAATTTATAGTATATTACATTCATACAATTTCCCTTACTACTATATTTTCATTTCCAAAGTGCTCTTACTGTATATATTGTGTTGTTTTTTTTATATAAGAGCTCTTACTGTAATTACTGTAATACTGTAAATATTGTGTTGTTTTTTTATTGTAAATACTGTGTACTGTTGCCTTTTGCACATTCCCGTTGAGCATTGCCACTTTTCATTTCACTACACACCCCGTGTGTGTATGTGACAAATAAAGTTCTTGAATCTTGAATCTTGAATCTTGAATCTTGAACGTCAGTAAATTGGATTACTGGGATGTGCCTCGGGTTTTAGGTGAGTAAATGGAAAGAAAGCTAGAACATTACCACTTGCACAACCATGCCAGCTGACCTGGTTATTCTCTGCCTGGCATGTGAACTATCGATGCGACTGACGTGCCGATGTGTGCCAGTGTGTGCAGAAATCTCTGACCCGTGTCACGAGTTGCATGTGTGTTACACGCCTCAGTAATGAGCCTCAGAGCCTCACGTTCCCCCGGTTGAACATAGGTTGATGTCGCAACCTCCCTTTGATATCATGTGCGATTGAGTATTTATCATGTTCAATCAAATCGGTCAGAAAATAAAAGCCTCAGAAAGCAAGTAGAACTCGGTCTGCGCTTTGTAGTGAGGACCCGTGTGTTCCCGTTCCAGCTTTGTGTAATTGGACATCCATTTTCCCCCTCGTCCAATAAGACTGTCCTTTGTGCCCTTTGAGTCGAGGGGCCAATTAGCAACTTTCTCTTTTCCTCCAATCATGACGGAGATCAAAGTTGATAACAGTGAGTCACATGCTTCGCTCCCCAAACATTAGCACACACACACACTCACCTCTGTTCACCCCGTGGTTCCCCTGAAACAGCCCTGTGCCATGGAACACAGAGGGCTTTTTGAGAGGCCTCCGCTCTGCGAGGACAAGGAGGGGGGGGGGCCGTCCTTTCTCTGCCAGCTTTATCTTCACCACAGGATCAAACACACAGAGCCGCTCACAGTGTCCTCAGATTCACTCCTGGCTTGAGGGGGAAGCTAAACAAGATAAGAGATTGTACACTCTTGCTGAAAATACAACTTATTATTATTATATTTTACTGTGAGAGGCTATGATTGTGCTTGTCATTTCGATGTGATTTTGAGGTCGGTTTTAAAATATCAGATTTTATGAGATCACATCACATCTATCGCATCTATCCTTTTATTTTCATTGGTTGTACGTGCAATGTGGCTAAATTGCGTACATGTAATTCCAATCACAATGTGAGACTGACCACTTCATGCCTTGTTTTGAAGATCCAGTTCACGTCGTTAACCTTATATTTATCGCCAAACCAACTAGGTGTAATTGTGTAAATGAACAATCTGAAAAAAGTGCCACTCAGCACATGAAGCATAATGTTATCTTATTGTTAATACTAACTATAAAGGCTGTTATGCTGACAATAAGAATTCATGTACTCTTCAATCCAGTTGCTTTGACCTTGGCCTCCAGCTCCACTCATCTCTCAACAGTATCGAAGGGTCATTTTGGTGTACATTTAAAAACAAAATGTGTCCAAAAAACAATTGAGTTTGCTTCTGTGTACATCTGCTTTTTCCTATACTGAATGAACAAAGGTAGAAAACCTCACTCGCCATCGTGTGAAAATGACGGTAGGTAGCGTACCTTCCATTGGAGTCAGTGTAAAAACACACTTTTCTCCGGGAGGCCCTGTGTTGACATTGAAACCTATTTCGGCATGAAGCCTGAAACACGATCCTGATACAGTAGTCGATCAGAGATTATCCCAGGGTGTTAACACCGTCCACCTGGCTGGGTAGCGCTCCGTCTCAGGGGATGTTTGTTTATCACGTGCAGAACAGTTACCGTCTTTGGAGCTGGCCTCGTTGGCGCTGCAGGTTGGAACGAGGCAAAGCTGGCAGAGGGCATCTAACAGGATTGGATTTGCAGATTAAGACCCCCGTTAGAAGGGGGAGAAGCAGAGAAAGAGAGGGGGCTGGGGTAGGGGCACGCACCCTGCATCTGTCAGCAAAGGGGAAGCCCACCTCCTGACCTTGCAGCTGGGCAGGGGCTAGCTTCCTTCTCTGGCCTCCTGGCAGACTGGGTGTGGGTGTACGGGGGTAGAGAGGGTGCAGGGGGGGGGGGTAGGTGAGGGGGCGGTGGGTAAGCCTATCCTGTCTCTCCGTCTGCACAGAGGCCGCCCTGTGATCACATCCTCCTCATCAGGCGCCGAGCCAAACCCTCAGCTGGGATCTGAGAGAGCTCATTCATCCCCCCCCCCCCCCCCCCCCCCTCCCAGAGCTCGGTTTTCTGAGAGCCGGAGGGAGCCAGGAGCTCGTGATGACGGTATTGATCATGTTGTAGAAGAAATCAATTCTATCCATCCATCTGCCTGTCTATGAATTCTATGAACGTCGGCATCTAAATCTGTGTGCTCGGTATTCCTTAACTGTGTCGGTCAGCGGTTTGGGAAGTGCCGTAACTACATCCTAGAATCGCCCCCTCTCTGAGGAAATATTTACACGTTTCTGCATTAGCTCTCACCACTGAGTAAGTACATACAAAAAAACCCACTTAAAAACATCACGTCTGACATATATGGCTCCATGTAAGTGCTCAAAACTGTTTGTTTTGATGCGGTTTGACTGATGACATTTTAGTAGTGTGTGTGTGTGTGTATGTGTGGACGGGTGCTTTTCATGTGTCTACATGCTTGTGTGCGAGCATTTGCAAACATAAAAGTTTGTTTGTTTGTTTGTTTGTGTGCGTGTGAGTATCCAGGAGCGGAATTTTAAAAGCGTCGGTTCCCACATACGTGTTCATGCCTGAGGATACTGTGAACGTCATTCTGGGGCTGAAGTAGATGCCTCCCATTTCCAACAGGCGCACTCATCGCAGTCTATACTGGTCGGGCTTGTAAGGGTGGGTCCCTACCAGGTGTTCACGTAGGGGGAGTGGTACCTTCCGTGCACCTGGCAATCTCTTTGTTTTTAAGAGGTTAAAGGTTAAGGCCAAAGGGCTCACGAGTTGGTAGCTGGTTTTGGATTTGCCAATAAGTAGGCTACAGTCTTACATACCTTGATCGCAATCGCCTGGTAAATCCAAGCTAAGGTTCTTGGTATTAGTCATTTAAGTGCCTTGTAAAAGGATGCATTTGTTTATTATTGAGTCATTCCTACCCAGATGCAGTCTTATGGCCATTCCAGGCCAAAGTAGTTGGTATTAATCTGTTGTAGTATTTTTATTTCACGGATGCTTTGACAAGTGAACCGTCTCTAACTTATCAAAGGATGCAATCTTATGGCCGTCCCGGGCCAGAATCACCATTGGCTCTAGTGTCACGATGCCATGTTATTGACAAATGAAGCATCCCCTAAATTGCCAAGGGATGCATTACTAAACACGCAGTGTCTCTTACAATTTGATGTAGTGGCTCTTGTGACAGCGTGTCGATTGTGTCTTCTGCCTAGACTGGTGACTGACAGATGTGAAATGGTTTACACTTATTTCGATGTACAACTGACTGATGGCATTAGTCCCAATCCAGTGAAAATTGGCTTTACCCAAGAGATTTCACAATAGGTTTCCATTTACTGAAGCTCTCGTGAGTAGATGGAACAATACGCTGTCACTGTGAGTCCTGAGTCCTGTTTAGTGGAAAACAATTAGTCACTTCCAGGAATGCGTTCGGGGGCGAGGCTCCCGACTTACACCTGCAACAACCTGCTTCGCGCAAACCATCGGCAGTGTGAAGCTACTGTGTCTGATATCATAAATTCCTCAGTGAGGCTTGCCCGACTGCCTGCTGACTGATGAGTTTGTAATCTCTCTCTCTTTGAGCACGAACACCACCTGCCACTCACCTCCCATCAATTGCAATGATAGCCACAGGTCGCGGGGCCTGCTCAGTACTCTCCGCGAGAAAACGCAGCTTATGTAGGTCACCGGGAGCCGAGACTCCAAATCTCGTCAGGATATTCATTTGTGTGTTGTGTGCTGCAACAACAAAATGCGAAGCTGGATGTAGATCCTGTATTGTGGTGGTTTATCCACAATATACTTTCCCTTGTAATGGATCATGCTGACTCTGGGGCAGGGGTGGTTGTACCTTTCTATCAAGGCGCTGTGGGGTTTGTGTTCAAGGTGAGGCATTTGACTGTAGATCAAGCAGGGCCGGCCCTAGACTTTTGGGGGCCCTAAGCAGGATTTGGTTTGGGGGGCCCCCCCTCATTGTAACGTGTTGCCACTTCACATGACACTGAACCAACTTGTGTATTGTAAATATTAGTTTAAGCACACATAATGTACAAATAAGCATGTAAAGACTAAAGTGGGACCTATTAGCAGCAACACTATCTTTAAATAGACTACAGTAAATACAGTATTTGTCTATTACCTGCCTAAGTGCTGGCAAACTGTCGAAGAATAGCTTGTGAAGATACTTATCCCTTTACCACAGAATCCTGCAGTGCTTGTTTCGTAGGGGACAGTAAATTACTTAGCCTACCTAAATTGTCCATTTCGCCCGTCTCTGAGCTTATTGTTTTGTCACTATTTGTGGGCAAAAATGGCACGAAATTTTGTCAGTTTTTGTTTAGGAAGTTAAATTTCTGTTTCATTATTGTCTCGTGACCAGGGGGCCTTAAGCAACTGCTTATATCGCTCTGGGTCTCAGGTTCAACTCTTGGTGCCTGGCAGATTACCAAAGTTAGACATGAACTAAAAGCATCTTGTAATGCAGCTTTCATGTTGGAAGGAAGTCTTGCCAGGGTGGTCTAGTGGTTAGAGAGGCTGTTTCATCACCAAAAGGTTGACTTTAAACTACTACCTGCTCACTCATTGCACGTTGCTCTGGATGAGAACGTCAAAAGCGCACAACGTAAACCATACAGTCAGATAGGACCTGATTTCTGACGCATGTAGTTAGAGACCACCCCTTAACCAGAAGGTCAAAGGTTCGATCCCTCCGGCAGCCACGTGCCCTTGCGCAAGACATTGAACCCCTGCTTGCTCACTCGTTCAGCTGACAGAAAATGTGTTGCTAAGACGAGAAGCGCCCTCCTCCCTCGTCGCCCGTCAAATCGAACGCGTGTTCACAGTGAAAGGCGTGTAGATTCGTACAAAGCGGTCGGATCAAGACGTTCTCTTTTCCTGCCCGAGCTCAGGAGATGTACAGGATATTTGATGTCGAACTGAGGCGCTGCGCTCTCGACGAGACGGAGGGGAAATACTCCCCGAGGCGAACGTCAAGGAGTCCTTTCATTGGCCGTTTGAGACTCCCGTCAGCTCCCTGAACACACACACACAGACACACACACTCTCTCTTTGCTGCCAAGTCCATCCTCACATTTCCTTAGATCTGCCTGAGTAGTAGCAGCAGCAGTACTAGTGAAGCGTCATGATGCAGTGTTGGACAGGGAGTTGGAGACACAGGGAGAAGAGGGAAGGCACCCTGGAGTCAGGGGTAGGCTGCTCTGCTGACATGTGTTAATGTTTTATGTCTTTACACACACACACACACACACACACACACACCAGCCATTCACTGCTTCTCACACAAACACATACACACACACACTCTCCTGGGCAGCAAACCACAGTGAGTCCTGCCCAGGTGATTTAATCCAACTTGACGTGCTGGTTAAATATTGACAAGAGCTGATGTGGCCTCGCGGAGGAGAGCAGGAGAATTCAGACAAGGCACTTCCCTGCCTGGCTGCATGACTGCCTGCTGCATCATCATTCCAACACACACCACAGAGAGCACCACACACACACACACACACACACACACAGTGGCAGTCAGCAGCTGAGACTCAGCAAGGCAGCTAGGGCAGGGTAGTAGGGGGGGAACGAAGTGGAAGAAGAGAAAGGCAGCGAGACGAGAGAGAGCGAGAGAGCCGGAGAGAGGGGAAGCAGAATGAGCCAGTTCGTGGACCGCGCGATCGTGTCCGTCTGCGGGAGGATCCGAAACGTCCCCCTGCTAGAGCTGCTGGCGGTGAGTCCCCCCACCCCCCCCCCCCATCCATACGTTCCCTCCATCCCTCCACCCTCCATCCATCCCCAGGGCTGATCGTCGAGGAGGCAGTCTGGGGCGAGAGGCAGGCTGGTCTGGAAGCTGGAAGTAATATGGAAGGCTAATATCCTGCCCTCCGACTCCGCTACCACCTCCATCACTAATGCCCCAGACAGGAGACGGGGATTGCCCAGGGTTAGTGTGCAGGACGGGGGGGGGGGGGGGGGGAGGCGGTGAGGCTGAATTTGGGGTGGTGGGGGGGTGGATAGCTAAACTAGATCAGGAAGTATAGTGAGAGAAGAGAACATGTAAGTTAGTGAGTCTATGTGTGCATGAGTTTGTGTGTGCTTCCCGATCGAGCAAAAAGCGTGTGCGATATTGTGTTTGCGACCGTGCGCGTTCATGCCTCGAGTGTATATGTGTGTGAACGCGAGCTTACTATTTTCCACATGTAGGTCACTGGCCAACTGGCTCCGGCTACCGCCAATTACACGCGGAGGATCAAGCGTGCTCCATATTTCCCGATGCATCTCCAGACGGCTGGAAGTTGGAATCAGTGGGACCTGCCTGCCATCTGTAGATATTTTACCCCAAAGATGTGCTCAAGTGGTTGTGATAGACTGCCGCGTTTGACAGTTTATTACTAGGTCGTCTTTGTGTGTGTGTGTGTGTGTGTGTGTGTGTGTGTGTGTGTGTGTGGGAGCGAGTTTTCCCAACGTGGCAACAGCCAGATCTAAAAATACCTTCTAGGTTTTGGGAATGTTTTTCAGATGTGACAATGCTTTGATTTACACTTTGATGTCTTTTTTTGGGTTGTTTTTGTGTGTGTGTGGGTTTTTTTTAAGTTGGGGTCCCTCTTCTGATTGGATGAAAGGGATTGAGAATGTGATTTGTGCTCCTTCGGAAACACAGCGAGAGACCCAAAAAAAAGAGAGAAGACAGATTATTTTAGGGAGGATTTCTCTTTTTCCATCTATATCTGTCTTTTTACCCTCTATCTATCACTCTCCCTCCCGCTCGCTCTCTTTCCCTCTCTCTCTCTCTCTCTCTCTCTCTCTCTCTCTCTCTCTCTCTCTCTCTTCTGGCTTTGTGTCCCAGACCCCCTTCCACTCCACGTCTTCTGAATTACTGTGCCAGAGGTGTTTGCGTGGAAATCCAGGGGTCCTTACCCTCTTGCCACCGCACGGGCGCAATTACGCAGACAAATGCCTCTGCTGAGCTCCGAGCCTCCATATATCCTTTATCTAATTACATTAACAGGAGCTGGATAGTGACTAATGGGTCGTGGAGAAGAAGAAGGGGGGGGGGGAACACACGACGAGGAGCTGGAGAGAGGCCTGCGGGATGCATGATTGCATTTTTCCATCCTATTTTACTCGGTTCGCTCCTCCTCGCGCTCAGATCACTCCCCACGCTCCGTTGAGACTCAAACCTCTGCACACACAAACACACACACTGACCCACTGAGGGCTTTTTTTCCAGCCATGTAAGAAAATACATCATTACCGGGCGACGACAATTACTTGCGGTGTCGTCTGCCTACAGGTTTGAAAATAAGGCAATTAGGGTTGTTGTTTTTTTGCCAGTGCATTTTGCTTTGAGTTGGCGTGACTGTACTGTAACGCACTGTGGCGTGAATGTTGGCATTACGGCCGATGTTCCGCGCTGTCCATCATATTTCTGCGTTGCAGGTCTGAGTGCAACAAAAAGCCGCGCTCGAAGCCTCTGTCCAAAAGGCCATGGGGGGATTGTTCTGTCAAAACATTGCTTTTAACTACAGGATTGAATGAAAGCGTTATTTTTGATTGGACCTACAAGTGTGCAGGGGCCTTTTTGTCAGTCACCTCTGCCTCTGGAATAGAAACTCCTCCTGTGACAAAAGTGGTACAAAAATTGGCATCAAATAAAACCGTCACCAGTCGTCTCTCTAGATTTCCACCCTCTTTCTCTCCTCTCCTGTTGGGTCAGTGAATAAAGCAGGTGTCAGTAGTTTCCTGTTTTGTTTTTTTCCTGAGAGGGGGGTGTGCCGTGCAGAGAGGAGGAGGTGAAGCAGTCTGCTGGCTCACATTGCATTATGATAATATCCCCCCAGCTGCAACCTGCACCGCCCTCCTGCGTCTCTCTCTCTCTCTCTCTCTCTCTCTCTCTCTCTCTCTCTCTCTCTCTCTCTCTCTCTCTCTCTCTCTCTCTCTCTCTCTCTCTCTCTCTCTCTCTCTCTCTCTCTCTCTCTCTCTCCCTCTCACACACACAAAAACACACAAGCCCCCGGGACAGTCACGGGAGGGCCATGAAAAGGAAGCCGAGATGATTAATTAACTCTGCCCTCATTTTGATACCGCCTTATTGGCTTTCAAACAGCCGAATTTCAGCTTCAGAGCTTTGCATAGATTAACCCCCCCCCCCTCATACACACACACACACACACACACACAGACATACACCACCAGTACCATCCCAAACAGACACACACACACACACACACACACACACACACACACACTTCCTAAAATTGAGGTCATGTTGTTGCTCATGCTTTGGTGAAAGCCGAAAGCGTTCGGGTTTCCGGGCAGGTTGCGTTCGGCTCAGCGGAGTGTGAGGTGTGGGTTTCGGCGCTCTTCGACAAGGAACCAGCCTGATGTACCACCTATTACAACGGAGTGATCATCCACACTGACATACAAATGGTGATGTAAAAAAAAAAAAAAAAAAAAACATTTTCTTTTCTTGTAATTGCTTAGCTTAATTTGGTGGATGCTCTGATCATTAGCTTGACTAGCTGCCTTTCCCTTGGCGTAAAAACTCCAAACTGCACGAGTTCTTATCCTCACATGGCCGTGAAACCTGGCAGATACAAAAAAAAAAACAAAAAAAAAACACGTGGCAAACTTGACTAGAGGGCTCGCCCGGCCGCAGCCTGCATCGTGCATGCACATACTCTACGTATACACATCAGCTTGTGCTTGCATGAGTTTGCACGCACAGGTGTATGTCTATGTGGTGTGTATTGTAGGGTTGGACCGGTGTATCGGGTGTATCGGAGGTTCCTCGATTTTTGCAGCAGCTTCACGGGTGTCAGTCGGTAAAATCCTCAATGAAAGCGGCCTCACCCTTCCAAAAAGCTGCCAACCCCCTTGAAAGTATTTCACTAGTCTGGGTTTTAGTCTGAGTCAATCTTGGTATTGTTCTTCAAAAACCTTCATCAGTCGAACCCTAGTGTATAGGATGTGTGTGTATGTGTGTGTCTAGCTTTTGTGTGTGTGTGTGTTGAGTATCTATGTGTGCATGTGTTTGTCTCGGTGTGTATGTGATCGCATGTGGTCGTGTAAGTGCACGGTCTACAGTGTGTTTGTACATGTGTGCCTGTTTGTGTCAGAATATGTGTGTGTGTGTGTGTGTGTGTGTGTGTTCACGCCAAACACCAGGTGCTCCAGCTGGTTCTGTCCCTGCGGTGGCCTGGCCTGGCCCCTGTGCTTCTCTATTAATGACAGCCTCTGAGGACAGACAGCTCCGCGGCATTAAAGGGCCCGTCGGTTTTCCCAGCGGCGGACCGACACAATACAATAGCACTCCTGTATGTAGCCTATACACTAGGGGGGAAAAGCCTGAAGCGCAGTTTCTTTTTCTTTTTTTCTCTCATCTGTTCATCTGTTTGCTTTCTCTCTATCTCCAGCGTGTCATTCACACACAAGCATAAACATGCATGCACATAGTGTACTTGTGTGTGTGTGTGCTAAGGGAGTGGACTAGCAGAGTGAGAGCCACTCTGTCTGTCTACACTGTAGGTTTTCACTCTCTGCTCCCACTGCACACACACATCGGGAGTCTCTCTTCACACTGTTTCCCTCTCTCCCTCTCTTTTTTTTCTCTATCGCTCCCTGTCTCTGTTTTTCTTTCTCTCTCTCTCTCTATCCCCACCAAACAAAAGATCACCTGCCTGGCTGTGTGATGTGTCACAGGGTGCGGGGAGCCCCGAGGGAAGGCCTGCAGGCTCATGTGGAAGTCTCTAACTACTGTGTCATGATGGGCTCCAATTATCTCCCAGAATGCACCCCGGGTAATTTTTACCCACTTGATGCGAGTTGTGGTGGATTAACCTATTATAAGTGTTTGAACTCATCTGTTCAACGGTTCGCTCGGTTCTCAAGCGCTTTTCCTACTTCTTTGAGAGAGACTGTGTCATTGTGTTGAGTGTGTGTGTGTGTGTGTGCTCAACCTGCTTGTTTGGAAGGGCGATGTTTATGTGGAGCCTCTCTGTTTGCCTCGGTGTTTGCTGACGGCGATTCTTTTGAAAAAAATTCTCCATAACCGAAGCCATTCGAGCCTTCTGTTTCTCGTTGAGTGAAACCGATTTAACTCCGCCTGACATGTTTTAAAGAAAATGCCCGTGGATTATTTTCATATCGTGGGCCCCGTTCCTCGAAACGTTTCCCCCCACGATATCTAGCGCTGGAACTTTCACATTCAAAATAAAGCGACGGAGCGGATGTGACAAAGCTTTCGAGAGCTGCGTTGCCGCAAACCGCTGCGGCGTGCCGCTTTACAATGCGGTGTTCTTTGCAGGGGGAACCTGATTTTCTCCGACGTGGCTAATGCGCTCTGTCAGAAGCGTTCGCCGCTGACGCTAGCCTTGTCTCGGGCCCCGCGAGGGGGAGGAGAGAGTAGGGTGTGTTGCGCAGCGCCCACCTCGGCACATATCCGGAGCCTCGCCATCAGGAAGCGATGACCTTCACGCCCCTCCCACTATTTGAGGAGGAGGACGCCGTCAGAGTCGATAGGGCGCGCTAGACAGCGTTGATCTTTTCCCCTGCCCTCTAAAATAGGCCGTCTATGTTTAGCGTTTTCTCGGCATTTCGTTTAACACGTTATCTCAAATACCAAGCATCACGATGACATGGAGCATCTAAAGCCATTACTGTGATCAGAAAGAAATTCGTGCTGGAGTATTTGATGGGTGCACCATTACAAAGAGTCAATGTCTGGCAGATTGGCCGCTTCTGCAGATCCAATTGTACGCTGGAAAAAATGTCCATCACAACCACCACCATGTGGACTCCTTGTTAACATCTTCTTAAAATTACAAACAAGTGAAATTATCTCACCCCATTGGCAGATCTTTTGACTATTGGATATTGGATTTTTTCCAGTGTATGATTAAGTTGACATCAGTCAGTGATTTCTCAGCTAAAGCCATCTGGATAGTAGCCTATGTAATTGGGTCTTCATCATTGGACGGACAGGATGTTCATACAAAAGATCCACGGGAACGATCAATATCATCTAAATGTAGCAACGTTTGTCTGTGTGTGTCGTTCGAACTGCCACAGAGCATCGAGTCCTGTATGCCATTCATGAGTCCATAACTCAACTTTACGGTGATATGCTTGCGGCACTCAATGATTTTCCCGGATCCTCTCACCATGGGCCAGACATCAATGTAATGATTGGGGTTTTATGGGGCCAAGCCCCATGGGGTGACCAGAGCCTCAGGTGAACAGGGTTGAATGAGGGATGCATCGCGCCGGACCTTTTGACCCCTCAGGGGCCGATTGTCTGCGGTGTCAGTGGTCAACAGCCCCCTTTGTGTGTGTGTGTGTGGCCACGGTGGTCACCGGGGGGGCTATTGTGAGGACCCCGTGGCAGCCAGTGGGCTATCGAGCCACGGCCGAAACATCCATCTGGCCAAGCAGCTGGAGATGGCTGGGGATGGAGCTCTGGGTGGGGAGAGGGAGAGAGGGAGCCAAGGGATTTGACCATACAGGAAGCTATGCAGTGTAAACAAGACTCCTATTATCGTTTCATTACATCCATTTTTAGCGGATTATCATCATTTTCGCAGGAATTTTTTCATTGCATTTGTTAGGAGAGGCCTAATAGCTCAGGTGTGGAAACAGCCCAACAAAGCAGTGTATATTATGGAAGTACAAACTCTGACAGACTAGCCCTGCCCCCTCCATTTCACGCAGAAACAAACAAGCTTTATTTTGGAGGCATTTCCTGGTTGGATTTTCTGTTTCCACCCCCCCCCACCCTTCCTCCCTCTCTCTCACTCCTGCTTGAGCCTGAGCACGGGGGAGGTGGGGGGGTGGGATGGGCGTGTTGTGAGACTTGAGTCGAACCAGCTGAATTAGTGCATTATTGAGCCTCTCTCCCTGACCCACTTCCCCTACTGCTCGCATGGCTTGACTCCAGCATGGGGTCTATGTACACCAGGAACCTGGAAAGCATTCGGATGGTCTCAGGATACATTTCACTGTAAATGGACCTCTTATGCGCTGCAGTTCTCAGTTAGAAGCCGCGGCGAAATGAGTCGATGCTGAAAGCTCTTCATTTTCTCATCAGGCTTCCATTCAGAGGGACCGAGTCGGTCATTTTCAGGCCCCATTGCACACCCAATGTCATTAGGCATCAACTTCTGACCTGCAAGGGAACAATATAGACAGCTCAGATGTGTTCCACGTAAATGCCATGGTATTTGCCGCTTGGTAATTCATGCTCCTATGATTTCATTTTCAGTTATTAGGCTTCGTTAGTCGTGCACATTTCACATTACCCTGAAGTGAACTGTAAAAAGCATAAAAATAACATATGAGGTATATGTCTTCTCCTGCATATATCCGTCATGAGTAACAGTTGTTTTTTAGCCTCCCATGCAGTAGATATCCTTTGGTCCATTCACCTCTGTGAATAGCACAGCCGGTGCCGTCAGTGCAACTTCTGACCTACAAGAGAACAATGTAGAATGCTCCAGCATGCTCATGCTGAAGGCAACGCTTTCAGGGGTAGAGGTTCATCTGATGGGTGAGCCATTGTCACCCCCTTAGAATGAAGCGGCTCCCTCATTTCAATCAGCCTATTGGAAAAGCCCCGGGTTGAGAAATGGCTTCCAGAGAGGGTCCAGAGAATGCGAGAGCGATTGCTAAAAGAGGGGGGGGAGGCTGTCCCAGTTAAAGAGGGTTAGCTGAGTAAACAAATAATAATGACAGAACAGCGTTGTTATTGTAAGAGCAAATAGCTGGCATAAGCAGAGGAAATTCAGGTCCTTGCACTGCGACATTTTCCCACAGTAGCGGAATTATCACGTTCTCATCCGAAAAAAAAGGGTTCAAACGCTCATCTGTCTCAGAGGAGCATATGAAAACCAGAAAGCAACACTTTAAAACAAACAAAGGATATTTGAATCTGAGTTCCCGATGGGGACGGTCAGTTATGATAGCAGTGAAGGTTTTAACTCACCTATCAGATAAACCTTTTGACTCTCTCTCTTTTAGAGGCCTCAAAAAAGTGCTTTAGAGCGTCGGTTTAAAGCGCCCAGGCATCTGCTTCAGTCCCGGGACAAGAGAGTATTAAAGTCCACTGATGTCACCCCGTCTGAGAGGCTTAATGAGAAACAGTGCTGATGTCAAATTCCTCTCCATCTCCCATCTGGAAGAAATAAAACAAATATGGCTGCTAAAAATAAGGCTCCACTTGAGATGATAACAAGGATTTAGTGCCATTAACTGTGTAAATACAGTGTGCGGTTGGCCTCAGATTCATATTGAAATTCCTGGCCAACCTGGGATGAGCTCTGACTGCGAAAAGCCCCTTGAAATAGACTGAAATAATGCCTACCGAAATAGCCTTTTGAGAATAGCTGATGGTTGATTTCAATATTTAATGCTGCTGAATTATTGGACTCTCACTCCCCGTCCAAATCACTTGACAGGGTGCTTGCTGCGGTGAGCACATACACTGAGAGGCCTTTGTGCACAGTAGCCCATGAGGTGCATGCAGTCAAAGTGGCCTGGAAGAGGGTGCAGATGATCTTCAAAGAGGCTGTGTTCAGCCAAAAAACACTGCCCCTTGAAGCCTGGGCCTGAAATGTATGATCGCAACTTGCGTTGTCTGTGGTTGACTATCTACTGTAAGATGATAATTTTTGAAAGTTTGAAGGACTTCACTACCCAGAAATCGTGTATACCGTGATGTCGGTAAACTATGCACTGCTTGGACCTCTTCTTGGCTAGAAATTGTTTAAAACATTGATTTATTACTTCCTGTGCACCAAGACCAGTGACCATACCTCACACCTGAAATGAATTTGGGCTAATTGGGCAAATCTACAGTGTCTTGATTAGTACAGATGGGAAGCTCTTCCCTGTTGCAGCTCCACTTAATGATTTAGGCTGAAAAGATGGGTGTATTTTTTATATCTAGTGCAGCTTTAAGACATTGCAAGGATTGCTTTTGTTATCAGAATATAGGCAATGGTGGAATTATTTGCATGGAAATTGGCTGAACATGCACCAGACATGGCATGTCTAACATCTAACCATTATTTAACAAGGCAAGTTGTCTAAGGACACATTCCTATTTACAGCAACGGCCTGGGGGAGTAAGGAGGGTTGCCTACATTCACACACCAACTCTTGGCCCACTGAGCAGCTCTACAGATGTTGGGGGTTCAGTACTTTGCTCCGGGGCATTTTTGATGGTAGTTGTTTAGGGAGGTGAGCAATGCTACTTATTCAAAAAAGATTCAAACAGGCGACCTTTTTGGTCACAACCCCCCGGTTTCTCTAAACCCCGAGGCTAGCGCCGCCCCCACAGTTTGTCTGTCTGGCGAGATGCACAGAGTCGAAACACTGTGATAACTCTCTGCATCGCCGCAGAAATAATTCATGACCGCGGGAGTAATCATTTCCCTGAGCCCTTGCGGTAGAGGTCAAAAGTCACCGCAGCCCATCTCTTCTCACATTCCTCATTATCATTCTTCTGCTACACCTTCCTCTGCACCGTCCCTCAGCATCCCGATCCGCTCTCCGTCACTGTCACATTAGATGGGGAAACGCGGCTCGGGATAAGCATGAGTGGCACAGGTGGGCTTCGGGATGACAAGGAGCACAAACAAACAGAGTCCTCGTGTCACATTTCCATTTTCTGCGGGCTCCTTGCATGCCTGCGGGGACAATCTCCATACCCCATCCCGGAGGAACGGGACGGAGAGAGAGAGAGTGAGTGAGGGTGAATAGAAAATTAGAAGCTGACGTTAATGCCTTCCCTAGGAGGAATGCTATTGCTTTGCCTGCTCGCCTCAACATCTGCCCGGCACCTGGGTCAGCCGGCTTGGCTTGGAGACATAAATCAGCCTCTGGATTAAACGGCGGAGACCCGCGATAAAGCTGAGGCCTGGCCCTAATGCACGTGAAACGTCAGGGAAGCTGACGAAGTATTCCGGGCCGAAAAAAAATATCTCCGCGAAAAACACACTCTCGGGGGTCATGAGCTTGTTGCCGAAAGAGACTTAGTCGTATTTCTCTGTTTTGATTTGTTACCTGGGATATTATCCTCTCTCTCCTCTCCTCCGCTGCGCCTCTAGCAGAGTAGGCGGTGTGCTTTTTGTCTCGTCGGGGTTTCACCAGTTGTCTGCTAAGCAGCTAGGGTCATAAAACAAGTTTCCTCTGTGGGTCTTTTTCAGGTGTGCTACCTTTTTTTTTTTGTGTTGGTGGTACATAAATATCTTAGCTGAGCTAAGATAATAATTCTGGGCCGGAGTCCCGCAGAAACCACCCGACACCATTCACAAGCCAAAACAGTTAGCTGGAACAAAACGACTAACGCCTTCCTGACAGAGTGTGAAGTAAGCACCGGGGCAACGTCATGACACAAAGCAGTACAGTAACCGCCGTAATGAGAAAAGGTGAGAAATGCCGAGAGAAGCAAGCCGTAGCGTGCAGATAATGCTGAATGGATTCTCTCGAGGGCTTTTTTTTTGCTCGATGCTACAATGTGCCTAATTTCCCGTGAAGGAATGGAGTCATTGCTACGTGATATCGACCCTCCTCGGCTGCAGCGTGGCTTGGTTTAGGTGTGGCGCCTGTCTGTCAAAGCCTGCGTAAACAGAAGCCCGACTTCCCCCCTTGTGAACCAACCAACATCTGTTTAGCATCAGCCCCTCCGCTCTGATCCACCCTTTCCTCTGTCACTTTTCCGAAGGGTTTCTCTCTTTCGCTCCCCACTTTCCTCTATCTCTTTCTCTCTCTTTGCAGCGTTGTCTCCAATTTCGGCGTCCTTCCCTCTCTCTATTCCCTTTTGTCTCCCTAATCTCTCTGATCCCTCATCTCTTGTTCTTTCTCTCCCTCGCTCTTTCTCTTTCTGCACCCTCCCCTCTTTTCCCTAAGCTCTGAGAGGGCATTATTCTGGGCTGCCAGGTTCCAGGTTTCCTTTTCATTTCCGTCATCGCCCCTTTCCCTCCCGGTCCAAGCACACCTGGCTGAATATTGGCCCCCAGATGACCATAAAAACTGCCAACCCCCAGGCCTGTAAAGTCTGGGCACAGGCATGCCATAGACCCCCACCCCCCCACTGTATCCCTGTTTCCTAGCTTCCCATCCTGGCTGGAAACATCAATACCAGCATGGACGCACAGTGTGTTTGTTTTTATTTCTAAAAGCCACATTCCTCCAGTGCTCCTCCCCGATGTGTGTTTTTGCAAGTTTTTGAAAACCGAGGCTGAGAGGGAGAGGTGGAAGATCGGAGAGACAGAAATAAAATGAGATAGAGAGAAAGTGTGGTGTTGGAAATTGCTGATGTATGTGCAGTATCAAAGTTCAGAAAGATGCGGTGGTTTAATTTTATCCAAAAACATCAGGTCACACTGTCACTCTTGTACCAGACTTCTTGTGCAAAGTCTGTCTTGCGGGTTTTACGTATACGAATTTCTAGAGATTTCTAGAGATTTTCCAATCGAGAATCGACAACATGTCTTGTGGCTGCATTGCATCGTGGTCTATCGAAGCAACTGTCGGTGGATCTCTGCCTCTTCTACGATGGATTTCTCCCTGTATGGCTGTTGATCGTCGGCATAGAAAGAAGCCCTTTGCTCTTTGATTCTGAGGGACTGACACCAAAACTTTTCCTCCTGTCAAACTCCATCGTAGCTGCGCAGAAAATATCTCAACGTTTGGCCAGTTACCTAAGGGAATAAGAAAAATACGCCACTAAACAACAAAATGGACCCAGGAATGCAAGATAGATTGCCAATAGCTGTTTATTAAGGGTGTCGTGTAGAAGGACTTGACTTGATTTGGCTCACACACACACACACATATATACACACGACGATCTGTGATGCATTCACCCACCCTTCCACACAGGTAGCTCTGTGGAAGTGATCGAATAGCAATGTCAGTTCTGATGTATTTCATTTCTCAGCTATATTTCTTTCCTTTCCCCCCTGTGTGATTTACGCGGCGAACAGCTTTGCCACTGTTCCCAACAGGCATGAATGGCCCACTCTGTCGAACCCAAAGAGGAGAAGGAGGAGACGAAAACAGACAGGGGGGTTATTTGAGCGTTTGGACGTATCTTAATGTTTGGAAAGATAATCTGAGGGGGATTTGGATTCCTGACGGTGGCGAGGTGTTGATGTTTTGGGTCGGGCCGGGCCCTAGGTGCTGCTGGAGGAGGGACATCTGATAACCCGAACCACCGAAACCCACCCTAGATGACGAACAGGCTCTCTTTTGTGTCGCGGGTAATCCATATTCCCCGACACTCCATTCGGGGCAGCAGGTACGCAGATGAAGAATATCCTGCTCACTGGAGGCATTTGTTACACGAACGTCCTGTGCTCAATAAAGCCACTGTTTGAGTCGCCACTACTTTAGAGTCTTTGAGGATTCAGGACACAATTCAGCGGTGTAGTCCCCCAGCTTTCAGGATTGTTCATTGAGTAACGGTTCATTTCAAAGTGATAATCTGTGACATTTTATTAAAAAAAAGCTCACGGATCTTGCAGATTGCTACTTTAAAGTTAAATAGACAAATGCACATGTTCAATACATACAGATGTGTGGATGGTTGTGTGTCCCGCATCCCGTATTTATGGTGTTGTTCAATATTCTCTGGAAAAAAAAACTAATTTCCTTTATGAATTCATCAAGTCATTGGCGGACAGGAAACAGTCGTTCAATGCTCGGCCTCTGCATTCAACGTCGCGTTTGTCCCCGACGGCAAATCATCTTTTATGGGTCAGGTTGACGGCGTGCAGATCTCAGTAGCTTTTTCCCATGTGAAAAATCACAGGTATCCACCCGAGTAGCTGCCCTTTCCGCTGATAAAAAGGATCGGTGGCTGTCTGCTGTCAAGGCGGGGAGTTATCAGCGTCTGAAGAGATGAGGGGGGCGCCGATGGCCGAGCTGATACTGTGACACCAGGCCGTTGGGATGTGAGTAATGACCTCGGAGTTAGGGATCATCGGCGCAGAGCCTCTAAACATGCTGATAAGACTAATGAATTTAACCGAGGCGGGCTGATATGGGTAGAACAAAGATACAAGCAGAGGCAGGTTCCTATAAATCCACATCCAGAGACGATTAGTCACTGGTGATTAGTTCATTACTTCAAGGAGATAGGGAAGGTAGGACCACAGTCAGTATAAATTATTAATCATTGGCGACGACGACGACTGCGATGTTTACATCTTCGGTATACTATCACACACCGTATTGGACGGTGGAGCTACTTGGCCGAAAACCTGGACAGATGTTTGACAGAAAGCCAAGTCGTAATGCCCTATCAGATGTGATGTATATCTCCCACATCTCGAAAAAGACAGTATCGTAATTCATTCTCAAGTATGCCATAAAAAAAATTTTTTAAAGTACCCAGAAAAAAATCGTACATTCTATTGGCATAACCTTTGACTGCTATAACCCATTTGGGAGTGTTCCCTTCCCGTCGAATCTGCACGCAGATTGGTTTTTCAGTTACCGTGTCATCAGTCTGTGCCTGTGATGGCAAGCGGAGATGGGTCGATGTGGCTGGTTGGTGGGGAGGACAAGGGTAGGGGTCGCGACCTTGCCTATGGCGGAGTCTTCTCGTTTCCCAGAGTGCATCGGGGCTGCGGGGCTGCTGCAAGGTTGGCCCTGCGCCTCAGATCCGCAGTCGCATCGATGCGGAGGGGGGAAACCCATTTCGTAGGACTTCAAGGAATACACGCTGACCTCGGCGGCAACTGGGTCAGAGTTTTATCCAGCTCGAGGTTTATTTCTTCTCGCAGTCAGCTCCAGAGCAGCCTCTATAGGAACCAGACGCCTGTCTAGGATACGATTCCCATCTCTCCTAATCTCCAAGAATGTGTGAATGTGCGGAGACTTGCTAGCGGAGCTCATACAGGATGAATAATGAATCTAATGTTTTATTACTGAAAAATCTGGACCATTAATCTTAAACAGATTGCTTTGGGTGTGTGTGTGTCTGTATGTTTGTTTGTGTGGCTGTAGGCCTGTGTGTGTGTGTGTGTGTGTGTGTGTGTGTAAGCATGTGGTAAAGCCAAGTGTTTATTTTTTCCCTTCCTGGCTTCTGAGTGCCAAAGCAGCAGGGGAGTGGGGGACGGGGACGGTGCTCGTATTTTAAAATTTCATAAAGATTAGGAGGCACATGAGCAGTTGGAGGGGGACTGGATATGGGACTCACGCCGTGCACAAGGAGGGGGGGGCGGTGGCTCTTCCCTCTGCAGCTACCGAGCGCTCCCTTATCAAAAGCTCTCACGCACAGAGTAAACATGACCGGGTAAACATTACTGAACCCTGCGGTCATAGAGCAGAAGCATCAGCAAATATATTGCCGAGAAAATGTACCCATGCAGAGCCCCTGCCCGCATGATCACAAAAACAAAAAAAAAACCCTGTCAGGAATCAGAAATGGATATTCAAACACTAGTAAGAGAAGAAGTGCAAATAATTGCCTTTACAATATACGATATTGGCGCTTCCTCCCTGACCACAGCTGCATAAAAACAGTGTGAACAACCTGAAATTGTATTTTCTGTGCACATTTTCTTCATTCATTTAATTGTTCAATAATTGCTGCTAACATAAAAGCATTGCATTAGTTTGGCTTTCAGTGAGTTTTTTCAGACAAGTAAACACTGAATCCTCATAATGTTTTTGGCATGAAAATGGAAAAAGTTAAAGATGAATATATGAAGATATTTTGAATATCTGCAAAATATCTGTATCGTTATTGGCCTTCAAACATCAGTTGAGCCCTACTAATGTCAAATAAACTCTGGTGGTAAACAATGTTTGAGAAATCAGTACACACAGGATACACCACACACAGCGTCTCACAAGGGTGTTGACTTTTAGTGCCTGCACCGTGAAGTTATTGCAGCCGAGGAGTGCACAGTGTGATTTTTTTTTTTATACCTCCCCGTGATTTAGTCTACTCTTCTGCAGAGGTGATTACACTCACTCTTAGGACGCTTTTAACCACTGTAAAGAATTATCGAGCTGTACCGCAGTCGCGAGCGCTGATCCTGAGAAATATGCCTCCGATAAAGTCTCGGGTCAGATTTTTTTTTCTCTCCAGCGTATACACGTGAGTACCTGGGCCTCGTGGGACAGGGGTGCAGCTTTCACTCACGTCGTAAAACCGCCAGAAATAATGCCTGGCCGAAGATATAACACTCGGCGTTACATACATGAGTCATGCTTTAAATCTCCACTTTAAATACCCTCCCTCCTTCACATGACAACAAGCATGCCGCATTCCCAGCATTCCTTCATGTATGCCGGGGATTATACCCGTGCCCTATCATTAGGAGAGGTCTGCGCGATGACAACAGAGACTTAGGCAGCTTTTGCTTCATGTTTGATGTGGCCTGTAAATATTTCCCCTGACACGGCGCTTTGACGAAGAAGGTTCCCCTTTGTGCGGCAGCCCTAATCATTATGGGATCGTGTTGCTAATGGTCTTTTGGAGACAGACTTTTTTTTATTCCAGACACTTTTTTCTGTCTGTTTTGAGAACGAGGGAACGGTGTCAAACATTTCATTTGATGAGGCTGCAGGGCTAGCAAAAACAATGTTTTCTTGCATGTTTTGTGGATATTGTAACAGCCCTTTCGGTCATATGGATAGTCCATAATACACTGTAATGTTTCACTACAATGTCTGTTGAGTTTCAGGTGATATTCACAGTAGTGTAAAAAGCAATCTGTAGATATTCAGTTTCTGGGTTAGGGCTAATCATAGGGTTGCGGTTAAGATTAGGTTAGGCTACGGTTCGGTTGTGAGGGAAAAAGACTTTTACACTGAAAATCAATGAAAACATACACGGGCACAGGTACATCTAATAGGGTCAGGGTTAGGGTCAGATAGTCTGTAGAGATGCAACCAATAGGCAACCTGATCACCTGATAGATAGCATTACTATAATTTCTGTTGCTACTGAACTAGTGAACCATCACCACTGATGTTGTACAGACATTTACTGTAATACACACTGTCACCAGCTTCACCCGATACACCCCGCCCCAGTTAGGGTGAATTCAAAAGAGGAACAATAAATGTCATAATTTGTCATGGTGTCCGATATAGATCAATTGTTAGTGAAGCTAACAGTAAATTTAACTTCGGGAACTAAGTTTAGCGCTAACGCTTTGGTGCGAGTGCCATCCCGGCTAGGTGCCGCGGCACCCTGCGACTACCAGATGGCTTTGGGGCACTGCTGGCACACACTGCGATTGGTTGGTTTCCAAATATGGACCATTTGTCGCATTGGTTAAGTCAGTTATTTTGTTCCATCATTTCCTCTTAGAAATAAAGGAAAAACTGGCACATCGCTTGTAAGCATCGATCTGTTTTGATGCTTTGGCCTCGGTCCTACTCTCCTAATGGTCACCCAGCGTGCCCTTGACTGGCGCTTCTGCGGGGTGCCTGGGCCTTCGCCACGTTCTGCTGGCATCGGGGCAAACTGGTGGTGGTGTGTGTCTTTCGAGTGGCAGTCTTCAGATGTGAGATTAAGTGTGATAATTGCTTCAGCAGCACCAGCGGGAGAGTGGCACCCTGGGAAGAGAGGAGACAAAACAACTTCACTTACTGTATTTAGACCAACGCCGCTTGTGGTTCTGAGCATCTGGCTATGACAAGCTTGATCTCAAGGCTGCAAGTCCAAAAGAAAAGTCCCTGCAGTGATCGCAGTGGGGTTTTGAAAGTCTGGGTCAGGACCCAAAGGCGGGGGTCACAGGGAGGTCTTGGCATTATCTAATGATGATGATGATCTGGCCAAAGAATGAAAAGTTCTTGGGCTGTGTTATGTTGCCAATGGCTTCAAGTTCCTTCAATGTTGGTGAAATAATGTAACCTAGTATATCAGTATCAGCTTGCAAAATCAGGTTGTGAATATAATAGATTTGCAATGTGATAGATAAAAACTACTGTGATATATCCTATTGATCCCACAATTTCCATAGAGACCAATCTTTTTTCTTGTGCACAAGTACTTTATTTTTGCTGTTTCACAACAGGGGGACCTTTTTGGAATATTGTTTCATTTCCACATAAAGAAATACATTTTTTTGTTCTCGGAAAAAGTGTTTTATTTGTGCCGCCGACTATCGAGCAGACTCTGAGAGTCCCAGCCTCGGTGACCTCTCCATGGGAATCCCCCATTATTCAATTACACTTTGAGAGCAAATGACCGGAGAGTCTAAGAAATCAATGGAGAGCATCTGTCCCAGTAGAGATAACCGTTTACCCGGGAGATACGTCATGACCTGTCAAGCTAACATCTAATTAATTAATCTAAAGCAGTCCAATCTGACAGCATCTAGTTGCAGCTGACCGTGTGATATGTAGGTATAACTGTGTTGTGTCTCCAAAACCCAGATGGTTGAAGTACCATGTCTATGTGGCCTATTTCTTATGGTCGCGCCCCCTTCTGTTTTATGTAGTCAGACCATTAAGAAGCAAATCATTAGAGCAAAGCCAAGTAAGCCTGACATCTGTTTTTTCCATTCTGCTCTTAGCCTTAGCTCATTTCGTCCACGCTGTAACTCAGTAGCGCACGTTTTGTGAGTGTAGGTTATTCCCAGCTGACATTACACAGCTGGGCTCGCTCCTGGGCCAGCCGTTAGAAGTTACCCAGAGGTGCTTCTGGAGTTACACAGAGAGAGAGAGAGAGAGAGAGAGAGAGAGAGAGAGAGAGAGAAACAACTGAAAGCTGATTAATAACACCTTTTTCAAAAGCAGTTCTGTTCTGCTTCGCTGTTCTTCACACTTGGAAGACCCGAGTCTGGAAACAAAGCTGAGAAAATACACAGTCCAAATAATGATTTTACTGCATGTCGGACTGCATCTTAGCCGCACATTTGACCAATGAATGTGAGTAGGAATGTTGCTATTATTAGTCTAAATTGATAATCGCGAGAACAAAGACCTCAATGAATGTGGGTTTTCTCGCAATAATCGGCCCCGTGTTTCCAATTAAGCGATAATCGCTGTGAATGTTTGCACGCTGAATCCGTAGTTTACACATGGCTTCTCTCATCTCTCCTTGGCAGGAATACATGGACACCAACAAATGCATCGAAGAGCTTCTCAAGCAGCTCGAGGAGGAGCGTCGGAACGTCCGAAGGTAAGGGGGCCCGAGGAGTTTTTCGGGGCAGATGTTTTATTGCCCGTGGATGTCAGCAGCTGCCTCCAATCCATTCCCGACCAGAGGCAGCAGAACAATGTTGTTTGGTTTGGAGCGCAAGACAAGCTTTGTGCGCCGGTCCTGAGAAATGCTTTTTGTGCTGGAAGCACACTAAAAGTGGCAGACAAAAGGGGAGAACTCTGGGCCCAGTGTGGGGTTGACTGGGGGCATTTCTCATGGAGGTCCTTTGGAGGGGATTTTGTCCAGACAATGGGAATGAAGAGCTTATGGAGATGCCAATCCAATGACCTTGTCCCCTCCATGCTCCTATCCTCCCTAGCCCTTCCAATGACGCACCGCCCCCATAAAAAAAGAGAGACAATTTTTAAACTTCACCCTCTTTTGTACAACCCTCTCTCCATCTCAATGGAGCTCTACCCCCCCCCCAACTCAAAGTAATTTTCCCCTTGAGTGAGCAGAGAGGGGCTGGGGGCTGGACACAGGAGGATAGGGGTTTCAGGGTGGGTGGTTGGCGGGGGGATAGATGACCACTGACCATCCCCTTTACTAGGCCAGGGCCTTAATAAAGGAAGTGATGTGTAAAGGAATGACCCTCCCATCCCACTCACTCTCACCCCTCTTTAGGAGAGAGGGGAGTCTTCTTCTTTGACACCCTAGTGACCTAGTAGCCACTTGACCAAAATGTCTGACCATAATGTCATTAGACGGACTGACCCGTACTTGGGCCGGAGAACCACGGTCGCATTGGTTGTTTCAAAGCTATGAACTTATGAAGACATTTGGGATGGCAATGTTCCACATCATCATTTGTGGTTGATCATGTGTAACGTGGACGATGCTGCGTGGTGTAAACTGCCATGTTTCATGTTTTGATTCATGTTTGCCCTTCAGATCAGGTCCAGTTCTTTATTTCACATTGAACATTTCTCCTCGCTCTCATACCATAGACTTTTTCTCATGTAAATGTCTATCTGTTGTTTCAATATTGCCAATGAAGTGAGGGGAAACAGAGTTGTATTTAGCCTCCGACTATCCCATATTATGTCAGTGTGGTTTGCTGCCCAGAGTTTGATCCAGAGTGTGTGTGTCCCCCGCCAAAGCTGAAATGCAACCTACACCCTTGATTGGGTCCTTTTCAAATAAGGATCAGATAGGAGAGTGAATACTCCTCATTTACAGGCATGTGATGCCGGTGAGCGTAGGGTTTGTGGTTCGAGCCTGGCTAAGGGCAAATGCCGAATACAAAGAAGACGCTCTGAACAGTTGAGATGTGATCGCCTAGACGTTGTGAACAAATCAGCGCAAATTCAGCTAGAACCCTAATGTCTTTGGAGCAGACTTTAGCTAGATTTTAGCAACAACATACCACCAGGCAGGATTTGTACTGCTTTCCCCCCCCCCCCTAGTGTTGTTAGATCTGGAGTGGTGACAGTGATAAATGACTTCACAAAGGCTTTTGTTCGGCTAAAACACAGACCGCAAGTCAAGAGAACGCCTCCTTCCCCTTATTAGGCAGCGTCTCACGACTCGGTCGACGTCTCCCCTCGGCGGCCCTCCACCCCTCAGAATATGGGGCCTATCAATCCGTCAAGAGGAGAAAGAGAAGCCCTTACATTCCACTGGTTCTCTGCATCCCTATTTCATGACCCAGTGACCTGCAGCATTCATTTCTCTCCTTGTACCTTATTATTGGGTAGTTCCACACTGGCGAAGTACACGCACGGGACAATTATGACTTCTGTTTTACACACATTTGAGTCTGTGGGGATGTAGATCTCTAATGTCCCTGTAATTGTGTCATATAATACAATGATTTTCCTTTAATTGGGTCTAGGTTTTTCCCAGAGATGGGACATCCTGAGACTTAATTGCACAAATCTAACTAAAGAGATATTTTTCAGATGGGTTTTTTCCTCTGTTTTGTGTCAAAAACATCTCCTGTATCATACACACACACACACACACACACATACACACCGTCTCTCACACAGTAACAGCATCGCTGCTCGACGGAGCACAAAACCCCAGTGGGATGCTGGCCGGGCTTTCCTGCTCCCTCTATTCAACGCGATCACGTCCTTGACAGACACAAACAAAAGCTCCACAGCACCGTGTCAACATCAGATGGAGCAAATCCAAATCTGGCAACATCAGATGCAACGATACAGTAGGAGGCCGGGCCCGTGTTGCCAGTTATTCATCACTCGATTGCAGCACGCTCTCGTTAAATATGATCGAATGTCTCTTTAAAGCCATCGCTCTGTATCATGTTATAGTATCATTACTGGTGGCCTAGAAACGTCCGTCGGGGACACGCAGACTCTGTCAAAGAGTGGCCTGGATCTGCTGAGTGACAGACATGTGTAGGAGGGACATATGGATGCTCCGCAACTCTAAAAAGCATGACGGGCTGGGAGAGTGAGGTTGCATGACCTCTTTTTGACAAGCTGCTGTGTCAAGGCACCGTGACTGTGTAATCTTCCTTCTGTATTAAAACAATGTAGATTAGATTTTTCCTCTATCTCTGCTCTCATGCATTTTCCCCACTCTTGATTTGTCACTGTACTGAGCCGGCGTTTGCTTTTCCCTGGATCTTCTTCTGACCTTGTTTTCAGTGGGTTGCGCATGCCAGCGCTGGCCCATATCGAATCACATGGCCTGAAGCTGGCCTCACCTGCCATTTTTTTTCCGCCTGCCGGAGCAGATGGTGTTTGTCTGTGACCCTTTCCACACCTTGGAGGACAGGGAGGGACGGGCAGGGCCGGCAGACAGGGGGCCCCCACTCAAAGTGCCTGGGAGGTGGGGAGGTGTGGATTGGGCAGGCAAGGGACTCAGCTGGAGATTCACGCGGCTTAGGACAGGTTGCGGGGAGCAGGCGGTTGCAGCTGCAGCCCTAGCCCAAAAAGGACATTAGCGACGACATCTGCTGATCAATAAGCTATTTGTCATGTTCATAGAGCAATGGCGCTTTCGAAAGGAGGCAGGGGGAGAAAGTGGAGGTCAGATGCATGCTTATCTCAGGGATTATAGGTAATAGGAATTTCTTTGTATAAGTGAATTTGCCTGTGGGTTGAATTGGAAATTGACCAGTTTTGTCCTGTAACTGCCCTACATTTCTACCCATTTGTCCTTGCCTCGTCAGACGCGGCTGGGCTTAGGATTTTGGCTTGTTAGTTATTAAAGTGAGCTTGAAAGACTTGTTTAGATCTGTCTTTGATCGGTACACCTAAATCAAATGTGGGTAAAAGCTTATTTTCCTTAATTTCTCTAATGATCAAGAATTCATTGAGTTGTTGAGCTGCTAATCATTTGAGTCGATAGAAATGGCAAATTATTTTTGCCCTAAGGTATACTGCAGTGGCAAAGGCTCAAAAAGCGCTTTGATGGAAAGCTCCTGAGTGTGTTTCTTAAATGTGTTGATTAAAAATGTCCTTGCAACCCCTGTGAGAATGGAAAGGTTGAGAGAGGGAGAGAGAGAAAGCGACTGCACGAACATGGGTCTGGGGAACAGCTTAAGAATCTGCGCCTTGCTGATGTTACTACAAGGCATATCGGGCCTCAAAGACGCCTGCGTGCTGCCGGCGGTCTGAGCAAGATGAAAGGCTATAATCCTCAGTGGAAGTATGTGGCAAGGCCTGTTCCGTCGATGACGAGGTGGATAGGGCTCAGCCTCCCGCAAACCCTCCCAACGCCCGCAAGGATCCGCCGTCTCGCTTGGGCGAGAACCATGCATTTTACAACTTTAATTGGATAAGTTGACCGGTCTAATGCAATAATTTGATCACGCTAAGCCCCAAAGAGATCTAATGCGCTCCCAAAGTATATTTATGTGCCCTCTGAAGTGAGTGACTTAGCCTAATCCATCGATTAGAGGTCACTTTACGACCCGGGAGTTCTTCGCGACTTGGCAATCGAAAAAATATCGGAAAAAACATTCCCTTTGGTGAATGTTCTTTGTGTATTCCATTACACACGTCTTTGGAACAACCTCATCAAAACCTTCAGTCACTGATGGTATTTGGTGAGCTTTTGAAATCAATGGGTATTTTCTTAATATTTCCCCTGCCAATTTTGAGGTCATCAAGTGTAAATCCTGAAACAATCTGAAGCTAAACTGCAAAGTAATCATGAAAAAAGCGTGTCCCTTTTGAAGTCTTCCATCTGTAATCAACAAAAGGCTTTTCAATTCTCCTCATAGTTTGTTTGGTCATAAGCATGCAGTACCAAGCTTGGCATGGCAATGCATCCTCGTGACGTTTACCGTACTTGTCAGTCTGCGAGGCGCTAACTGTGAACGTGACGATGAAATGCCTGAACCAATTAGTTAAGGGAGGTGACATAGCCGTTGCCCCATAGCATGTCACCGGCGCCTGGTACTACAGCACACAGTACATCTAGGGGAGTAGTCGCTAAGTCTGCCTGGTCGGGAACATACATCTTTTTCCCCAGTCCTGTAAATGCCACATGGCTCCAGCTTTGATTTATGTGCAAAGTCCAGGCCTGGCTAAATTCATGCATCCGTTTTATGGAGCTTCGGAGAGGAAGAGGTTAATCGAATGGGTTAATGAAGCCTTTTATTGATACTGTCTCAAGGTCGTTCCATTGCCGGCCACAGTGCTGCATTCCCATGCACATTGGTGAAAGTACTTAAGCAGTGATATGCTATGCTTGGCCCCCCTTTGCCTCCCTCCCTTCGTACTATCATTAGCCACAGGGGGAAGACCGCCTTCATGAAGCAATACATTTTTCTTGACGATACGCTCAAGGTTAAGTGTAAGCCAAGTAGCTGTCTACTGTGCCTAATCTGACAAAATAAGTCATGACGTTTAGGAACAGATTCATCATTTCACTGTAGATGAATGTGCTAGAACTCTAGTCAAGAACTGGATTTTTCTTTTGATGTACACGTGACCGTCTGGGATGTAATGGTTTCGCAAAAATGGCTAAGCAATGTTTTGTGCAAAGACTTGAGACATGTACTCTCGGTGTTTGGATCGAGCGAGGTATTATCTGCATTCCTCTAAGCAATTAGCTGTGTTTAAGAGTGTTCAGTGGGGTCTTGCGTAACAGATAATTACTGCCGGTATGGGTCTAAGGGAGTTCTCAGTCACTAATTTAAAAAGCTTGCACTTGAACACATCGCATATTGCACAGCTCCAGCTTCATTTAGTTTTATCTGATTTCAGGGCATTTTACCATTGTCAGTTGTACCTGATTGGCAGCGGCATTCATGTCTGTCAATTTTACTTGGGATTGTGCAATGAAAGACTTTTTTTTTATCAAGATCAGCACTGGGACAATGTGCTACGATTCCTTTTGTGCTCTTGAAAGCGTGCCATTATTTTGACTGATATGTGTGCTGTGAAAAACTTCACAAAACATCCTCGTATTAAGATAAGCGGACCGCGATAGAGCCGGTGTGTTGTTGTTTTTTACTGTTGATAGAGCCTGTGTGGTTTTGACTGTTGGAAGTCACAGTGGTTGCATCTGGGCTATTTACCTCCAGCTCTGGGCTCTTAGGAAAACATCCTCTCATCTCTCTCGGGGGAAACAATGGAAAGCGGTGAGAATTTTCTAGGGCGTCTGGGGAGACTCCGAAAAAGAGTTTGCCCTATGAGTCTGTGAATCTAGCATTAAGTTATAGAATCAAATGTTTCTTCAAACAAAGAATATTCTTGAATCAAGCCTCATTTTTTAATGCTCATGGAGTGATCTACCAAATCCACTTGTTTCTGGAATTTTCTAGAGACAGGTGTTGGATCTTGGATCAAAGCAGATTAAGGCAGATCATTCTACTAGTATCAAGAAAATGGCACTTGACTAAATAAAATTCATCACCACATTCATTTTGAGACATTAGAAGAATTTCCGTAAACAGACCATTGCCGAGAAGATGAGGATGAGTGCCACCAATGAGGATTTTTTTTGTGGGGAAATCTGTTGCATTGCTTTACTGCACAAAGGGAGATTTCTTCATGGCACAACTTCCAGCGCAAACAGATCCAAAGATGCTGGAACAAGTGAAAGGAAAAAAACACTTTGATTCTAATGTCTTTTGCACTGTAGGTGGGGATTGTAAGTAAGCATTTCACTGTATGGAACACACCTGCTGTATCTACTACATGTGACAAATAAACTTGACTTGACTTGACTCATGTTTATCCTCTTCAGTAAAGCAAAAGAGAAAAACCAAAGAAGGAAAGATCCTCTCTGTGACCAGAAACAACGGGGATTCATGGGAAATGTGGTCCTAATTTTGAGAAACACTAGCACTGACAATACCATAGACGCTACCAATTGTCTCGACCGTGGTAGTGTCGATTTATAGCACCTTTAATGACACATATTGACATATGGAGTTATTAACTTGAATTTTATTTTTGGGTTAGTGTGAGGTGTTAGGGTCTTCTCTGGCCTTGGCCTGTTAGCATTTGGCAGGCCCCAGCAGGAGGAACATTTCATCTGGTGATGATGTCTTACAGGGACCCCCATCCTGTGCGTCGTTCCGCCCCCATCCCCCTGCCTAATGAAACATGACGAAAGTGCATTATCGCGTTCATTCTATTACACACTTCATCTTGCCACACAGAGGATGAATAACACACACACACACACACACACACACACACAAATACGCACAGTCTGCGGTGGGGCCGTTTCAACGTGACCTATCATGTGATTCGCATCTGTCTGGGCGTCTTGAGCCATGTAGAGCCAGAGTTGGCTCGTGTTGGGTAAACAAACACACTGCCTGTCTACAGCTTGGCATTTCCTTTGCTCGTCTTGACGCGGAAACCACCCCCCCCCCCCCAAAGTGTCTAGCCGTGTTGACAGGGAAACGTCTCCTCGATGGATTTTAACAACGTATAATACCTCTGATGTGTTTCCAAATGATTTTACACCCCTTACTTTTCCTCGGTTGTATCAGACAATAAATAGCTGTTCTCAAGAGCATGTCTAAGCTTAAACACTGCGTAGGCGCTAATCGTCTTTGGGGCACCGGGGAGACGGGGAGGAAACAAAGTTTTTCCTTCTTCTTCTTCCCCCCCTGTGTGATTAATGTCTGTCTAGGAACACACACCTAGACGCTAGAATTGACTGGTCGGGTAATGAGCTCAAGTGACGCATGCTGGCCTCCCCTGGCCGCTCCTGGTCACTCATCTGTGATCAAGCTGCAGGGGATTAATGTCGTGGAGGGGGGGGGGAGTGTGGCTGATGGCTGGGGCCTGGACATTCCACTGACACACACACACACACACACACACACACACACACACACACAGATGTGCACACTCACCTGCATGCACACACACTCACATGTGCCCTTTGTGTCCACACACGTGCGTAAACACACCATACACACAAAAGAGACACACACACACACAGGTATATACACGGTCATTGCGCAAACACACTCGTCCGTGCACACACACACTCACACACGCGCACACACACACACATGACCACAACCACTAGCATCCCTTTAGGCCAGACCACCCTACACCCCATTACAAATCCATATCGACCCGCCATCCCTGCAGCCACTGGCCCAGCACCATCCTGTCTCCTACCCTAGACCCCCCGCCCCCCCTCCCTGTGGAATGCTAACCTAGCCTGTGTGTGTGTGTGTGTGTGTGTGTGTGTGTGTGTGTGTGCGTGCGTGTGACAGTGGTGGAGCCAGGCTGGCTGTGTGGGCGGCCGAGTGTTTCCAAACAGTGGAATCTGTCACTGACACCCCTGGCAGAGCAATAAGCAGGACCTTAATGAGCTCAGCAGATCACTCAACGCACAGAGCCAACGCACACACACACACACACACGCCACACATATATTACACGTAGCACACGTGCACGTGCACACTTACACACACAGTCACATGTACGCACAAACGAGCACACACCCACACACACACACACTCAACGTGTACACACTAAAACTGACACATGCATCTTCACACACACACACACACACACACCTCTAGACTCTCATTACGCTGTTCAACCAGTAGAAAACTAAACTAAACAAACAAACATTGCCTTTTTTTCCTGATTAGAGGAAAGAAGGGGATTCTGGGAAATCAGGGTACGACTATTTTTGACTCTGAATGTGCGGGCGCCAAACTCTGGCATCCTATTTGTCACTCTGTAGACGAGGGCCATCGCTCAACGTTTTCGCCCCGCTCGCCGTTGATCGAATTAGAGCGGAGCGCTGTCGTCGATATTTCTTGATTACGGCACATATGTATCTGTTACCGCTGACTCGGCGCTCCATTTGTCTTTCTTACCCAAACGGGACAATGGTGTCTAATTGGGTGACCACCTGCTCTTACAATCAAATCACATTTCACTCTGTTATTCAGATTCCCCCGGCGAAGACAGCTGCGCTTATGACAAATCCAATTATCCCTCCGCGTGACATTTTGGTCATACGCGCAAAATAATCAGGCTTCGTGAATCTTTTGGAAGTTTTACGATGACAAATGGGAATTTTTGCCGTCAGATGAAGGGAACCTGACAGGACACGTCCATTTTTTTTTGTTTTTACGGTCACTGTCGGGTGATGCCAAAAATTCCCAGCTGACATTGTGTGTGTGAATCTATCCCCAGACCCTGCGAGTTATAACTCATCCCTGCATGTTCATCTCCTACTCTCCCTCTCGCTTTCCTTCTCTTCTCCGGGAAAACAAATTCTCTCACGTGATTGGTGTAATTGTTCATTTGGGACATCGGTGAATGCGGGGCGAAGTGGCTGCGATGGGCCCGGGCTGTAAGTTGGCGCTGTCCTTTCTTTCCCCTCTTTAACTGAGAGCGCCTGTCATCAGGACCCTTTTAATTCCCCCTTTTCACCCCTCCGGTGCCCGCCCCCTCTTGCACTGGTCCTATTGGGGAGCAGACAATGGAGAGTGTCCCCCCACCCCACCCCCGCCACCCTTCCCCTTGCTCCCTTCTCATCTCCCCCTGGCCCTTGCAGGCGTCCAGCTTGGTTCAGGCTCTGGGCTCCAGGCTGCAGTTTGTCACAGCCATTCAGCTGAGACTGATTGTGATTGCGGCAGATGGGCTGGAGCCTAGTCCGTCACTCGTCCTAGGCAGGCACCTCTCTCTCTCTCTCTCTTTCTCTCTCTCTTTCTCTTTCTGTCCTTCGCTCTCTTGATCTCTTCCTCGGTCGTCTCTATCTGTCTTTTGTCACTTCCTTCCTCGTCACTGCTTTCTCTGTCTTTTTTATTTCTCTCTGTCTCTTCCCCTCATTCTCCTTGTTTTTCTTTCTTTCTTTCTTTTTCTTTCTTTCTCTCTTTCTTTCCCTCCATCTCTGTACAATGAAAAGAGCCCAGTTAGGGGAGCATCACAAGCTGGGTGTCGCTTGCCCGTTCCCTGTGTTGGAGTTGACACCCCTCACCCCCCTACCCATACTGTTGTCCCCCACCCCCATGCACTCCCCCAACAACCCCCCACCCCATCTCCCCTGAGGAAAGAGCCACCTTCAGATAGGCAGCAGAACAGCCGTCTCTCCCTGAACACATGTTAAACGTCCTGCAGCCCGAGGAGGAGGGACAGAGCGAGAGAGAGAGAGAGAGAGAGAAAGAGAGAGAGAGAGAGAGATATTTAGTCAAGAGAAAGCAAGGAGGAGGGGGGAATACACACACTGCTGTGTGAAGAGAGCCTCCGAGCGTGTGTGTGTTCAGTGTGTGAGCGAGAGACTGAGAGGCGAGTAGAGAGAGAGAGCGAGAGAGAGAGAAAGCACAGTGCAGAGGGTGAAGGAAGTATGTAGCGTGAAGGAAGAGAGAGAGAGAGAGGAGAGGGAAATAGTGGAGGGAGAGTCAACGCATGTTGCCAGATTGACAGAGACAGGGAGGGTAGAGGAAAGAAGTGAATGACGAGTGGGAGGAGAGCAAGGATTTTCTGTGCCTGAGGGGAACGCAGGAAGGGAGAAAGAGAGGCAGGAGGAGAAGAGAGAGGCATTTGGGTCTCAAGTCAAGTGGAGCAGGCAGCGTGGAGCCGGGCAGTGCTGCATTGTGGATGTAAACTTTATCGTCTGCAGGATCTGCGGGGTGGCAGCTGCAGAGCAAAGCGTGGTGGTGGACTACCATGTGTGCCCTCTGAAAAAACGGAGCACCAGGATGCTGCGTCTCCACCAGGGTAAGAACAGGGATTGACAGAACAGCGTTATCTCTCTCGTGAGATTGTATCGTGTTGTTGACTTGATGTGAAATGTTGTTGTGCAGATGAAGATAAAAAAAATACACTGTCATTTAAAATGTTGAGGGATTTTGGGGCATCAGTTCAACATGTGCTGTCAGATGAATACATGGAAACTCAGCCCACATCTATACTTGCAGCTCTTCAGTTGTGGTCACTTTGTCCCGAGCCTCAATTCTCCTCATGATCCCTAGTCGAGGAAACCTCTCCCCTATACCAGCGCTATTACATGTGCATGGGGATGCTACCCCAATTTGCACTGTTGCTCGATCGTCCAGTCGGATGGGGAATCGCGTGTCCTGTTGCTAGTGGCAACAGCGAGGGGGCCGGGGCCCGGCATGCGCGCACCACTTTGATTCTGATTGATAACAGGGGGGAAATGGATCCCGATCGTTTGAGCAGAGGTAAAACAATCCGGCGAGGGGGGATTTGTATGTGCAGGAATGCATTTTCCCCTCCCTCCCTTTCCTTTTCTTTCCTCTCTCTCTCTCTCTCTCTCTCAAGCAGATTAAGATTTTCTCTCTGGTTCACTAATCCCACACTGAAATGACTGGTGGTGCTGAATTGGGTGTGGATACAGCCCAGTGGTGGGGAATATGGATATGTCTCTGTGCTGTGTGTGTGTGTGTGTGTGTGTGTGTGTGTGTGTGTGTGTGTTGGTGCTATGATCAGCTTCATCGTGTCAGAGTGCAGCTTCCTGTCTCCTTTTTAAAGTGGCGTGAAGTGCTGCAGTAGAGGAGTCCATATGTCAAACCCGTGGCAGGCCAGGGGTCTTTCCCTCATAGTGTGCTTTATTTACTGTAAGCTAGAGAGAGGTTTGGATGTATACAACCTGGTACACATACGCACCAAGTTTGCCAAAAGTAGGATTGCCGGTCTCATATTTTTAGCTGCATTTGTTTTCTCTATAAACAGAACATGAGAAAACGAGAGCATGGGAGAATATGGGAGGTATCACCGTTTTTCTTGAAAGGAATGCCACTCTCTTGCCCTGGGAATTAGTGCTTCACAACAAGACAGCAAAATGCACTAGAAAGGGCAATAGATTTGGGGGGTATAAGAGAAAGGCCAACAAGCCATTTCAAAGAAGGGGATGAACATAACTGCTTTTGAAAGTTCAGCTAGACTACAGAAAGTGGGAAAAGTCGTGAAGGGAATTTTGCAGCTTTGACAGCGTCTTGACCTTGTGTTTTACAGTCCACACATTTTCACCAGAGGGAATGGAACCCCCTAGCCCTGGCAGTGTTGGTGCTCTAAACACAGGATCACAGGGCTGTTGGATGAAATTGTGATATCACACAAAGCAAACCCCCCAAAAAATGGGTCACACAAAACTTCAATACATTCAAGCATCTCAGTAATCGTCCCTTCAGAACTTGTGTTTCGGTCAGTACAATCCAAACGCCTGAGGGTAATTCTTGTTTTCTGCTGGTACCACATGTGCATCTACAGTCTAGATGTTTATTTACTGACAATGAACAATGTGTGCAATAATGTTGTCATCACCCAGAGAAGATATCTACTAGGTTTCGTTAACAGTGCATGCATTGTTCTTGAATCGTACATACAGTGCCAATCACCATTAGTCATTGAAGGCTACAGTCTGCATACTTGTTGCAGTGTTCATTTAAAGCCTTTCTGGAGAAGCAGGGCAGTGGCCAGCGAAATCATCCCGCCACCAGGGCCGATGTGTTGCTGCTCTGGGCAGTTTGAGCCCGCCGCCCTCTGAAACCTACCTGGGGATTACCGGGTAAGAGGATTGCTGAGTGAAGGGGCGGATTTGATTTTATGGAATTAAAACTGTAATTCTCTCCGTCCACACCACGGCCCAGTGCAACCATTTCTCCACATTATCATTTTTTCCCCCCTCCGTCGCCACGCTCTCACACTGCTGAGATGGATGTCGATCTACTAAGTTTGAACAAAAATGCACTTGATTGTTCCATTACTCAGGTCACGTGCCCTGCATTGAAGCAGTTTGGATTTAAAAAGTCATGCGGCAGGCACGTCTACGCGTGAGTTTGAAATGACCTACATACTGCGGTCCGCTGTAATACCATAAGTGAATTATCACAAAAGAGAGAGGGATGTGAAGAGTTCATTCTTTTAGAGAGGAAGAGTGGCCTGGGACGTTTTTGGATGCCAGTTACTATGCTAGTTGGCATCGCCGGTGTGACACTAGTTACCCAAAATACCAGCTCCAAATATGACCAGCATGCTCAAATCAGATTGGAAAGGACACTTTTTTCCTCCTGCTCAAACTCAAAACACAGCCGGTAGCTTTAGAGAGCAAGAGCTCAAAGGGAACAAGGAGCGTTACATCATCCCGGGTTGCTATGCCACACAAAGGTTGACGACACGTTTCAAGGTACTTAGCGAGCCTACCTGAAGTAACAAAGGGGCTAACGACAAGAGAAAGTTAGTGATCGCTCCGCTCGCTCTTGGAAGAAGAGGATGAGGAGTTTATTCTGAAACAGAAAGATGTGGGTACTAGAGAGAACATCTCAACCAAGAGCTCCGCCTAGATGGTACCCAATCGAAGGGGCTGTTTTCACCCGGCTAAAGTTGAGACGTATCCATCTTGGAGAATCCAGGGCACCACGTCCAAAACGCGAGGCACGCATAGTCACCAACATGAAGCCCCATCCAGCAGGTCCTACTAGCATCATTGCATGGTAACGTTCGACATGTGTGTATGTAGGTGTGTGTGTACTATGTGTACGCCTTTGAGTTTTTATCCCCCTCCAACTCTTTCTGTCACTTTGCCTCTCACCCCTCTGCATCCGATTTTCCCAACTCTCTCTGGCCTCCCCCGCCTTCCTTTCTTCTCCTCCCTGTATGTGGCACTCTGTATTCAGTGACCCTCGGGTACCATATTGGGTTCAGGTCAAACTGAATTACTGAGGAATGTTCCCCTCTTTAATGGCCAGCCCAGTGGGCCTCAGCATGGGAGCACTTCCCCTTCATTGACAGCCAGAGGACTTTCATTTTGAAGGGGTGGGGGGGGGGACCGGCTCCTTCCAGACAACTTTCCCATATAATTCCCTGTCTCTCCCAGTGTTCGTCGGCACCGTTGGAGCCGTGAGCCAAAGCGCCCCGGTTTAATGATGTGTGTACGTGTGAGGCACATCTCAGGATCTCGCCAACCCGAAAGCCTTGTTGAGACGCTCTGCCTCTGTGACTGCAGGCCATCCAGCTCAATTAAGGGTGCTTTTGAATGCATTCCTCCCCTTAGCCTGCTCTACATTTATCTTCCCCCAAGAACAGCACGTGGGAACTCTGAAACCAGTCGGCCAGCGAGGGTCCCACAGAGGGGCTCTGCGAGCAGGGACTGTCTGGTATGACCCTGATTTCCCTCAGCTCCATTGCAGATACAGCATTTCTTGACGTTTTGCCAGGCTGCAAGAGTCAGATCACAGTGTATTCTAGCTGATCGGATGTCTTTACTGTATGTCTTCTCTGGCCTCAACTTAGCGTAGTGTCACTCAAGGAAAAACATAAAGTTTAATGGACCGACACAATTTATAACCAATAAAAGGTTTTTTATTTGCTCGCTATCAATGGCACCATGGCATGCACTAACTGTTTTGCCTGGAGACAAAAGCTTTCGCCCAGACAACCCTCGCTGACTGTTAAGTGATGTCATGAGAGCCAGAGCATTTTTGTGGTTTCTAAATGGACGGACTCGCTCCATGTGAGTTCACCAAGGTGCGAAGGCTCGTAGGCTCGTTTTTCCAGTCGGTGCGTTTTAAACCGCCTGTTAGCAAATCGAGGTTGGCTCAAAAAAGACTTCTTTGTATAATGGCAGTTTCAGTGTCTTGGCTTTTGTTGTCCTTCTATAAAAAAAAAAAAAAAAAAGTTTTGTTGATGTTTCTCTTTTATGCACACATTTAAACCCCAAGCGTTGCAATGGATTCCCAAATGCAGGTTATAGCTGATACGCCGACACGCTTTCTCACGCGCATGTCACAAGTTTTTAGACGAAAAGCAGTCGAAACTCCTCAACAAAACGGCGTGAGCGTTCCCTCTTGCTTCATATTTCCTCGCCCTGTCACAGCGATACTCCGCTGCGGAGCGAAACCGTTTACGAGCTTGGAAAAGGGGGTCGGTTTTGTAGCGAGATTGCGTGGGGCGGTGGGGAATGTCAACAGACTTCAGCTCCCCACTACCTTGGCTGTAAATCAACGGGATAATAGTGGGAGAAACAAGCAGGAGGACGTCATCCAGTCATCCAGTGGCTGGAGGTATTGGCCCGAGCTGCTGGACCGGAAATTGATAGAGGCTGCTGGAGAAGCTCACCTTCGTGCAGTGTAATTGTTTTTCTCGCGTTCTTCGCTCTCTTTTCTTTCTCACTCTCGGTTTGTCCTGCTTTAGGCGTTCAGCTGAGCCTCTCATCCAGAGTGACTTGCAATGAGTGCAACAATAGAATAAGCGTTGTTTACTTGATTGCCAGCGATGCAAGCAAGCAATAGGCGTGTAAGGGTCTACGGTCTCTATTACGTAACAACTGTCCACAGTACTAATTCAGGATACATGCAGGATAAATTGATGAAGGGGTGGACAGCTTTCGCTCACACCCACACACACACATACACACACTCAGGGGTGGGGGTGTGGACGGCAGCCCTTGGCTTGAGTGCTCCTGTTTACCGTACTTTTGTTTCCATTGTATGGGGCCTGGCCATTTGTCTGCCTCTGTAAAAAGGCTACTGTTTGCCTGACCCTCTGACAACGATGCGTTGACAGCCAATATAAAACACCCTACAGCCTTTGCACAAGGCTCCATGAGTCAGCAGAACCTTCTGGCGTTACAGTACAGTAGTAACCTGTGAGTCCCTCTTCGCCGATTACCTCAGCTCAGGTCAGGCAGCGTGTGAAATGCGGTGCAACGTGTGGACGTCTGTGTGTAGCGTTTTATTTTTGTGTGTACAATGTGCCGTAACATATTATAGTACCATACCTTACGATACCATGAATGTATATGTCTACAGCATTGGTGGTTCCTTTATTACAATGCATTTTGCAAGACTGATGTGATATGTCATTTAGGGTTCGACGGATAAGGGTTTTTGAAGGCTGATACCACCGCCACTCATTTTAGACTTCACCAATAACTTATATTTTGTGCCGATATTCAATATCTTTTTTTCATGCAAACAAATGACAAGTATTCAATGTTTCCCCGAGTATTATTCTTGCATTTAGACCATGATGGCACACTAAAATAATTTAGCTGGGTTAGCTGCTCCCATGGTGACCCACCACACCTCAATGGTAGGTCAAACTCTGGGATATATTAGGCCTTTAAATGAACAGTAAAAAAAACAATCAAACATTTAAATTAATATCCTAAATTAATGATGTGATGTGAAGTGTAAAGAAAAGAAAATTTCATTGCAGGTTTTATAGGCTGTTTTCATGTAGCTTTGCTTAGGGAGGAACCTCCATCAAAACAGAGGTGGACCATATGACTGGCCGATATCCGATATTTAAGAAAAGGCCGACATCGGCCCGATATATTGATATATCGATCTAACCGCAGTGTCATTGTGGAGGGACACTAAAACAAATCTAGCTCTGAGTCTAACTCAAACTAAGTCAAACTCTATCACGTGTCTGAATGTATGGCATGAGCTAGACATCAGCTATCCCTGGAATGGTTGAATGCACTCGTCTGCAGAAACACACACACATGATTACCTGTTGGAACATGAGTGTCTGGCCGGGAATGCATTTTGATAAGCTCAAATTCAAAACACGGTGTGTCTGTGTGTATTTTTTTTTTGGGGTGGGGGGGTGCAAAACTGTATCCCTGGTATCCACGTATCTTCCTACCTCTTGATATGTGTGATTGTTCAGGTCCAGCAAAAGTGCATCTTTTTTTGTTCGTCCGTAAAAGATTCAAACTGAGCGCGTCATCATACCGGTCTGTATGTTTGCACATGTATGTTTGTGCGTGTGTGTGTTCATGCGTTCACGACATGCCCCTTGTGTTTGTGTCTAGATCCATCCACATTCTTTGCGAGGGGGGGGCGGGGGGGGGGGGGTGGTGAGTAACTCTCCCAGCAGACAGCCGGGCTATATTGCGGCCATTTTTAAAGCACATCTGTTCGTCCGCGATGTTGTGTTTCGTCTGGACAGGAATGCGTCTGTGGCTTGGAAACAATTGAGGTCAGGCCCGACTTGCCGAATGAGAAAACATTTAGAGACATACAGACAGACAGACAGTCAGGCAGGGGCAATCCACGCTCGCCGAGTGCAAATTCCTCAGAGCTGCAGGAGGATTCCTCACGTCTGATTTCCGAAGTCGGTGGATGCAGTCATCGTATTTGATCAGATCTGTGTTTGATCACTACGTTCACGCGATACTCAAATCATCGCCCTCGCTACGGTTAGGCAAATAATCCACCCAAAGTAGTTTTCACGTCTAATGGCATAATAATCTTTACTTTTTTCCTTTTTCATGCAATCTCAACACACGGATACTAGTGATTGAATGCATCAATCACGCTCTCCCCCCTATAAGCTACGAGCCAAACGTCAGTCATTTCCTCCCTATCAAAAAAAAACAACTGCAGCTTTATTGCTCCCAGTGCTTTTATGTCGCTCCAGTGTGATTAAAAGCGTAAGCCATCCAGCGCCGAGACTTGTAAAAAGCATCGCGGCTGGATGCAATCACAGATAGGAAACATAAACAACTCAAAGTGCTCAACATGTTGTTGACTTTGGAGAGATGGCGGTTAATCGCGATCATCTCCATTTGGACTGGTTTTGGAGCGCACATGTCCAAACAAAATCCCATCCAACACACACAGCCGATCTTACTATTAGTATTGCAGAACTCCATATAAATCTAATGAAGAATGAAATAATTGATAGTTTAATTAGTGAAAGATTAGGCTGTTTATATGACCCACGTTTGGAGTATTTTCATAGTAGCATTGAGATCAGAATAATGGCGTACAGTAAGAAAAGTCCATGTAAGAAAATACATCTTTTGGTAAGGTTAGCTTGAACCATGAACATGCTATTTGTCAATATCTTTTGTTTTGTATGGATCAAATAATTGGTGTGAGTGTAAAGTCCACGTGTGAGAAAAAGCCATTTCTGAGAATTGACTTTCCAATGAATTTATCTTGCAACAAAAGGAAGCAAATTGGAAATGACAGTTTTTTTATTGTACGGCCGTCACAAAGCCACATGGCAGAGGAAAGGGATGTTCTTTGTGTGTGTGCTTCCAGAGAAACCTCATCACATTTCACCTTGTCAATAATTGATGGTCTGCCGCGGTGAGGTAAGGCTCATTGTGTGCACTGCCTGCCTGGCTGGGTGGGTGGCGGGTCTGCATGGGTGTGTGAGGTGCTGACATGTGGCTCCTGTTTCCCGCTGCCCTCCGGTGCAGACGGGGTCCGCGGTGGGAGACGGGAGGTCAGGAACCAGCTGTGGGTGAGGCAGTAGGGAACAGGCCCGGGTCAGAACGCCGCTCGGCGTCCACGGCGATGCTTCTCTGTGATTGATTGGACCTGCCTCGTGCACTGGGACCGATTGAATGATCACAGATGTGCAAACCCCGCCCCTCAGATGCTTGAAACAGACAAAAGTGGTCTACTCAAGGTGTTTGGGGTGTGTTTCTTCATTAAAGTCACAAGGAAACAGCATTTCTGTGCAATCCTGCTTCCGTGATTCGTCATATTTCTGGTTGAAACAGGATGCTGTGGCAGGACGCAGACAGGGACTGTTCAAAAGTTCATAAATGCTTGTACCGTGTTGTCACTCGTGTCGAAGTTGAAGATCTTTTGTGATGGAGGCGGGGTGGAGGGAGGGTATGGTTCAAAAATCTGCGATGGTATTATTGGTTGGAATTTTTATATAGACTGGTATGCCACGTTCTGTCTTCCAGGAAGTAAAAGTAATGGGATTTTGATCAAAAACGATAAGAAAAAAGATTTTTTTAGATGTATCGTTCAATAGATGTCATGATATGGAGAACTACCTAACAAAGTCAAAAAGTCCTTTTTCAATTCATTGTGACTAACCTTTCTGGCAGATGTAACTGTTTGCCTGTGAGGCTGGGATGTTATAACTTATCAAACGCTTGGGTAACCTCATTGTTCTCGACTAGGAGGGGGGGGGGGGGGGGGCAATTTGGGATTGGTGCAGAGGGTTACATAACACAGCCACAGGAGGATTAAGGATGGGAAAGACCGGTCCAAAGCCGGGGCCAAAACATGGCCGGAGTCCCTCTAAACAGGGCCGCGACCCAGCAGGGAAGCACACACTAATACATAAATGCATGGGACGCTCTGCTCTCGTCCAAACATTTATGCCTCCCTCCCCTCAGCTCTGTGTATATTTGTGGTTTTTCGAAAAGACTGAGATGCGTTTAGCTCCCCTTGCAGATTCTGCAAGTCCATGCCAATATTGACAAGACAGATGATATTTATGCATCCTGTATACATCCTGATGGGTGTGTTTACGTCGAGCGCTGCGGAGAAAAGCTAATGCATTACGTGAAGTTAATTCGGTTACATCAATATAGACAGAGCGTCAACCACGCTGGATAAGAAGGTAGCGCGACTAGTCCTGCACGAGACAGCATTTTTCCTCTCCGCGTTACACGTCTTTCATTAAGTGCCTAATAGTTAACCTCACACGCCGTACAATGGATCAAACCACCTGTATGGAGCAGCCGTGATAACAGTGATGAAAACCGCAAGCGAGCGTCTGCCTCCCACAACGGCAGTTCAAAGCCATGCGGCTGGAACGTGTCAGCTCAGGTTGGGCGAATGCGCGCGCCGTGATTGATCTTCCCCCGCGCCCCCTTGACAGATCGTGTCTTTGCATGCCGCGGCGCTACGATTCCGACGCTCGGGCTCGTTTTGTCCGTGCGAGTCGGAGGAAGACGCTGAGGTAGATTTACACAGTGTCTGAGCAAGGAGAATGTACGGGAGGAAACGAGGTTGATTTGCTATGAATGCAACACGCCTTCCCGCCTTCCGCAATTGTTCTGTGTTGTCTCTTTAATCTCAAAGGAAGGGATGTAGGGCTTTTGAAATCCCATCCAAAAACAGAGAAAATTACCTGTTGAGTTGTGCATTTGTGGGCGGAAAGCAGACGCTAGAACGGTGCCAAACACAATATGAGAAATAAACTTGAAATAAAATCAATTTGTCGTCTCGGTATATGGCTTATGTGTGTGTGAGCGTGTGTACACACTTATGTGCATCTTAAATGTGTGTAAGCATGCGTCCGTGTTGGTGCGTGTATCTTTGGTCATCTGCCTCTCGCTGCAGTGGCTTGTGAGGCATGGAAACAGTGGCAGCAGTGTGAGCTTTGTGTGTGTGTGTGTGTGTGTTTGGGGGGTGGGGTGGGGGGGGGGGGGGGTGTCAGGTGGTTTTGCCCGCTCCAGTGAAGCTCGGCAGGACGCCCTCCGCTAGCAAGGCTGCTCACCACGGCCACTGGCGCTTACCAGGTGATTCCAGGTCACTGGGATCTGCTGGAGGCCCGCATCGATGTGATCACTGCCCATGATTGGCTAATGGAATTTACTCAGCCAAGCTTTCTAATAGGACTCAAAGAGGAAGAACAACAGCAGAGGATGCAGTTGACCGACCGCCTACTCATCTGTGCTTCCATCACATATTAACAAAGACATGGGCTGTTGACTGAAATGATTCCCCTTTAATCTCACACACACACACACACACACACACACACACATGTGAAATATACACTGTATGTGCAGTTGTATTGAGGATGAATAGGTCTACAGATGAGACTCTTCAATACATTGCTGTTGAGTTTTTCCAGGAACGCCTGCCAGCACTGGAAGTGTCCATTCTAGTTGAGTTGTTCCTGGGCAGGAAAACTGCACTTTTATCTGCTACAGTTGCCCAATTAAATGGATGACCCTCCTGGTGACACTTATATGTACACGTGAGTTGCAGGAGGATATGAAAAAAGTAAATTTGAAGTAGATTTAAGTAATGTGGCAATTGAAGACGGTTTTGCACATACTACCTTGACATAACCGCCTTCGGGGGAGGCCAGACTCTGGCTCGCCGTCTGACTATTTTGATAGGCCAGTTTGCACAGCTGCTAAAAGTTTACGCAGCGAGCAATCGGCAAAAAAATGCCTCGCGCCGATGTGATTGAAATGCACATGACAAATGCATTCGGCGCGGAATACGTCAGGCTAAATATGTAGCGGATTACAGATCGCTTTTCAACTTGAATGCAATTCAACTTATCGTATCGCTCCGAGAACGCCAATTGGATTCAAATGTTTGCCGGTGAGCGTTTTGCAGGGAAATACTGTTTTGACTACCGCTTGTGCCAATTACTATAATTTTGTTTAACACAGAATGTCAAATTGCTCTATATTTGGCAATGATTTTTTTTTTTTTCTCGGGGCACAGTTGGCTCATGCTCCGTTGCGCCTGGAACATGCCTGTGCATAAGTGGCCTGAAACTTAACCCCTTACAGGGGCTGACGCTCAGCCATAACACAGACTGGAGGAATTCCAGGCCACTCCTGTTTAACAAAACAATATATGTGGTGAGAAGTTCCAGGAGTTTTTTTTTTTTTTTTTCTTCCCTCTCAAGGTAGTGTAATAGTGTAAGCATATGTGGTAATAGGAAGAGACACATTGTGTAACTGGAACATGAGCGTATTACTCAGTCTCAGGTGTGGAGCAGGCAGACACACACACACACACACACACACATGTGCACGCTTTCGTGTATTTACACACACTCAAACAATCATTTCCCACACATACATACAGACAGACACATACACACACACTATATATATGAACACAAACTCACACAGTCACCTCTCACATAGACACACACACACACATGCACACCCACTTGTACACACAGACACACACAGACACACGCACACACAGTCTCACATGCATGTACATACACACACACACTCATGCACACAAGCACAGACACTCACACACACAGCTTTATGAATGTACGCGCACACAGTCACCTATCTCATATGCATACAGACACACACACACACATACAGGTCTCACACACACCTCTCACACATACCCACACTTGTGCACGCAAATACACACACACAGAGAGACACACACACTCTCACCGTCTTCTAGGTGCACACTCGCTCACCTCTCACACACGCTAAAACACACACACACCCAAACACACCCCCATGCCTCACAGCTTCGGCACTTGCTCGACTTCCTCCCGCAGTCGTCGCCTCAGCTGCGTTTCACAATCGGCGTGGCGAGGCTCGGGCTTCACCTACTTCAATCCGGTTCCTCTAGCGGGGAACGTGGCGGGGGAATAGTCCACCAGCCAGTCCAGACAGTACATTCATCCCCGGCTGTCTCTTAATCATCCAGGGTATTTTTCCCCCTTGGGTAAGTCGCTGAGAAACAATGATGTCTTGTCAAAGGTGATGGTGTGATACGTGAGTCATGAGTTATTTTGGGGGCTTTTGGATGTCTCAACTCCACTGCTGAAATGTAAAAAAAAAAAAAAAAAACAACAACAGGGAAACAACAATTACTTGTGGTTGTCTTGGTGTAAAGCGTTCCACTGCTGTGTGTGTGTGTAACCACTGCTACACACTTAGTCATGTTTGTATGTGGATCTGTGGTTCCTGTGTAGCTTAATGGCGCTAGCGCTGTCAGGGTTGGGGGTTCGATTCCCCCCAGACATGCTGAAAATGTATGTAGTTGTTCGGATGAAAGTGCTCACAAAATGGTAAATGTTCACCAAATGTCTCGTCTCCTACGGTTGGGCCCAGCTATGGTTGTTGCTTCAGTTGTTGTTGATACCTTAGGTGAAGCTAGCAAAGAGAGCTCTTTATTATCTGTGCTAGTGTGCCAAGATTTATCCCATTAACGCCTGGAATGCCCTCACGTGGGAAAACGGATTGGATGCATACAGTCATTTTCTTTGTTTAGCCTTGTTTGCACATGTGTGTGTTTCTGTGTGTGTGTGTGTGTGTGTGTAAGAGAGAGTGAGAGTGGGAGAGAGAGCTTGCACACACACTTCTCTGCGTGTGCGTCTGCGTGTAAGGTTTGACACGAGGATGCCCTGCTTTTTTTGTTTCCTCCGAGCTATTTTCGTCTGGACAGAACTGCAAGCTCTCTGTTTTGTGTGGTTAGCCAATGACCCCATCCCCTCAGTGTGTGTGTGTGTGTCTGCTGATGTGCTGGCAGGCCTGTGTGTTTTCTGCTGTTAGGCAGAAGACAGAGAGAGAAGATAGAGGACAGGGTTAGACCGATATATCGTTTTGCCATTTATCAGGCTGATATCGGCCTTTAGTTATCTATCAGAAATCGGCCAGTCACGTCGTCTCACTTGTTCAATAATGATTTTGTCAATGAATTCTTCATTTAAAGGTAGTAAAGTACTGAATAGACCTGCCTAACCCACCTAAAAGAATGTCATTACTCTGGCTTTCAGTGGAGAGTTTTAGCGTCCCATGTCTGAACGCTGTTTCAGAGGCTTTTCAGAATAAAAGTCTGGAGGAGAAACATTGAAGAGAAGGGGGCACGGGACTATCGGTACATCTAGCGATCATGTATTCACTCAGTCTTGCTCTCTCTCTCCTCTCTCTCTCTCTCTCTCTCTCTCTCTCTCTCTGCCTCCTCTCTCTTTTGTTTAGGGAAAAGCTGGCCGTGGCTCGCCTCCAGAGGGAAGTCGCACGGAGCAAGAGCGAAGGAACGATGGTAAAGTACAGTGGAGCTGATCTCCCTATAATCTACCCCAAGCCAAAAAGCCACAGTATGCTTAGTACACACACACACACACACACACACGTCAATCTCTGCCAAGCCAACACACCAAGCCAAAGTCACAATCTATTGTCTCAACATTCATCAGCTGAGTGTAGAGAATCCGACTGCGCCCTGGAGACGACATTCACAAGCAGCTATTTCACAATATAAAACAATATTTATCCCCTATACATTCTTTCACTCCTTCACTCATTCATCCAGGGAAGTAACGCCATTATTTGCACGAACGACATTCGACATATTCCAGTGTTTGGCCAGATTGTGCAACATTACAAAGCTGCAGAATGCTGATAGTGTGCTTTCAGCCCTCCCTTTATGTAAAAGGGAACTTGTATAACCAGGGAAAAGAGCCCGGGAGGTGTAGTGTGTGGATAGGGAAATGTTATCGTGTATGTATAAACATGCACATGTGTCTGTGCATGCATGCATGTGTGTATGTGCATAAGCGCACTTGTGTATATGTGTGTGTTGGAGGTCAAAAGGTGAAGGGCTTATCCCATGTGATGGAGCTGAAGTATATGTGCATCAATGTGTCTCTGCATGTGCATAAGTATATATACTGCATGTGTGTGTGTGTGTGTGTGTGTGTGTGTGTGTGTGTGTGTGTGTGTCAGGGGGGGTCAGAAAGTGCAAGGAAGCCGAGCTCAGCTGACTGTAGCCGCTGAGCGGCGGGTCTAACCACGGGCCCAGCTGTTTGACTGCACCCCAGTGATGCTAATTATCCTCTTTTTGGCAACAGGCTTAGGGCATCAGTACACATGGGCTGATGCACAATTGTGTGTGATACTCTATTGATCCTGAAGGAGAAATTCTGGGTTTTTTCTCACCCCCTCTGCACAGGGAGGTCAGCTACAGAACAGCACCCCTGAAGCTGGTAGGAATCAACAACAAAAAAAAAAATTCTAACCTTTTCCCCACCTTTCTCGCTTTTTGTGCACATGTGCATTTTGAGACATGGTGCTAATTTCACCAAATTTCATTGAGACCAGGCTATGTAGGAATTCAAGTGTCTTGCTCAAGGACACTTCAGCCTGGCGGGACGCTGGTGTTTCCCAGAGATTGTGCAGTGGTTAAGACACCCCCATGGAGCCACACGGAGCCCTGCTGATAGATCCAAAACAGAAACTTTGTATGGAAGCAAATGATTCACCAAATGAGTTTCATTTCCATCAGATTTTGCTTAACCATCCCTCAGTTCTGAACTTAGATATAGTACACGAGAGATAGACAGCTAATTCATTGTCAATGAAGATACACATTCTTTCCAGAATGCCTCAATGCAGACACAGATTGCCAGATAGCTAATTTCCACGTCAACTATCTGCAGCATCCTCCCATGGAAAAGCATGGTCATGCATCCTTGTGTGCATATTTGTATGGATATGGATGTATGGATCGGTGTGCATGAATGTGCGCATGCATACATGTATGAATTTCAGCAAGCTGTCCCTCTAAAACCACTTTGCCGTTGTCCACTGGAGCAAAGGGAGTTAAGTAGTTGTGGAGGGACGGGGGAAGGTCATTTCTCATTCACTTTACCCACCTAGGGATGTGAACCGGTGACCGGTCACTTCTAGGCCACTCCTCCATATTGTCGCCCCCTTTTCATGCATGTGCTAGAAGGAGGAGGTTTAGTATTGATTTCCACGGTGGATAGATATGGATAAATGGAATGCGTGCAGCCCCCAAAGGACCCAAGGTATCGTTGCATGACCGTCACATCAGACGTCATGTGGGTGGCCAGAGTTGTATTCCAAAATGTGATATATCCATTTTTAGGAAAAAATCATTACCTTAAAGTTATCGTTAAATTTGTGCATTGATCATTTTGTAACAGTTTGGGTCACTTTTTTTCATAGTTTAACTCTAAACCACAACTCCTCCTGTAACACTACGCTTGCGATATCATCAGCTGGCCTCAAAGCAGCCCAGGAAAAATCTATGAGCCGCCAAGCTGTGAGACTGTATTAAAGGGCCAGCTCTCAGACTCACAAGAGTGGATGACACGCTAATTATTACTTTTAGAGGGGTGTGTGTGTGTGTGTGTGTGTGTGTGTGTGTGTGTGTGTGTATGCACATGCACTGCATAAGAGACAGGGATGAGTTATCTGTGCCAGACAGGAGGAGGGTGAGGGGAGATGGAAGGAGAGAGGGAGGAAGAAAGGAAGGAGAGGGAATATCACTAAGCTCCATTCGAAATTGGGATTATCCCTGCCGGAGTCCCCTTGCTCCCCTCTCTCCCTCTCGCTCTCTCTCGCTGTCTCTCTCTCTCTCTCTGGCATTCCTGGGAGGCTGCAGAGCTCAGGCATGGTTCTTTAATAGAAATGAAAAAGAGACTGCTGCATCAAGGAGATAATTGTCAAAGTGCTGGCAGTGTGAAGTGTGAACTGCTCACCAGCCACAGCCCCGTGCCCCCATAGCACCTCCCCCAACTTCCCCTTCCATGCCCACCCACCCAACCACCTCCCCACCCCCATCCCCGCCTGCCAAGGGACTAACCAAGAGAGACAGATTAGAGCACCGCAGACTTTTGAAGTGGGCCTATCCCTCCTCTGTATCTGATGCCTCCCTTTAAGAGCCGGTGTTCCCCTGCCTCTGTCGTCGCTCTCCTACACCCATTAGAGTCTTCTGTGTAACGTGATCAGAGAGAGAGAAAGAGGCAATGCCCACCCAAAGTCCCGTTCATGTGCTGCGGCCTTCTGCCGAGTCGCGCCGCACCGTTACGAGTGCATTGTGGAGGGAACAAGAATGCGAAACGTATCTTTACGATTGCGCGATTGGCGCTGCAGCACACTGGCTTGATTGTAAGGCCTAAAGTCTCGCTTGCGCGGTTATACGGCCAGCAGTGTAAATGAAACCGTATTAACAACAGTGTTTACTGAGGGGAAAGTGTGCGTTTTAATTGGGCCTCCTGTTGCGAAACACTGCGGCTATTGCCAGTGCGAAAGTACAAGACTCTTTTGTTATGGATCATTTGGGGGAATTGCCTCAAAACTTTTAAAATAATTCGCTGGGCACTCGGTGTTGAGGCTACGCTTCTGAATAGCACTAAGTGCGTCTGCAGAGTAGTTTACTTCATTGTAAATACGGCCACACATTGTGCATTTGTTATTAGTCAGTAAGTGACATGGTGTAATAATCACCAGACCTGTCTATTTGTTTCTTAAGCTTTATTTTGGGGCCCTGGACGCTGTGCTTTTTGGCCCGCTCTGCAGAGCGTGATCTTTCAAAACCCTTACAAGAAAAAACACTGATATCCCGCCAGGTATTTGATAGAGCACAGGCCACGGTTTCATTCTGTGAGGGCCTCAAACACAAGTGTCCAGTCTCTCTTTCCAACAGGCCTGCCCTGTGTCTGTCTTGAGTCAAACCGCACATTCTGAGCCTCATCGCTGCTGTAGGTTTTTTCCTCTGGAATTCTTCACACCCCGACCCAGAGGGCGTGGCGCAGGGCAGGGCTGCTCTGTTTCTCCCGCTCTCTTTTGATGCCACTCTCAAGTGCGATCTAAGTCCGTCCCAGGCAGGATGCTGGGTTTCCTGTTCAGGGAGAAAACAGAAAAAAAAAACAGAAGTCCGTCCATGTAGGCTTGTAAAGGCAACGCTGCCTCTGCTGCTGCTGAGGGGGCCGGGCTGTCCATTAAAACGGCCATTTAAAAAACGTTAGGTAAGATTATGACCACTGGAAACGGCTGTCTAAACAACATGTGAAAATAAACGCTCTCGCTATGCAAGAAACTGGCTTTATTTTTCCTTGGCTTTTGTGGACACACTGTGGTATCTGAGCTTTAACAGGCCAATAATGAACCTCACACATAGATTCACACACTGTTATTTTCCCCTCCGTGTTTGGGTTGATTACCGCGTTTGATTTGTACCATGCTTGAGTAAATGTTTGAATGGGTTGTTTTTGCACCTTCGCTTAACTCTGCGACTTACTCTGTCTAAACAAGTCTAAACACGACTTAAGCGTCTAAACATGAAGGTTCTGCAGTGTCGTTCATGTAGAAAATGCAATTAAGATAAGAGGAAGAGCCACTGCACACATGTGCTTGAGAAAGTGGGGAATGGGTGGCAAACGGTGGCCTGTGGTAAAGATACCAACCAGCTATTTCTGTCCATGAAGATAGATTTCTCATGTGTCCATCAGTTTGTATAGGACACTGTTCATAACACTGCATTGTATAAGAAATAGAATAGCATCAAGTAGTATTTCCTTTCCAAACTGAGCAAGTCATTTGATCTAGTGTTGAGTAAGAAAATCGTATTTTCTTTAAACAAATCAAATAAATCTGCCAACAGAGGTAAGCAAAGTTCACTTGGTGCCAGTGCAGATCAGGAATTGAAGACTAATTGTCTTGAATTTAATCAATTTCTTGACACTAATGGAGTGATCTGCCTAATCCACTTGCAGTTTCACTATGGAGCTTTCTAGAAACAAGGCTGAATAAGGCAGATCATTCGACGAGTATCAAAATTGTTGAAAGTTCATTAAAAAGACGTGAGATTATCACAAGAGAATTTGGAAGCTAACAGTCCCACTGGTGTGACATAGAGGCCACCACACACAATGACAATGAATTTGACAGTGATGTATTGGTGTTTAAAAACACTTCACCTAGTGCCTTTAAGATAGACATTTTTTGCAGTGTGGTTTGAGCAGATAAAGAGGGGCTTTGAGGGGCTCCTGGCTTTTCAGGGATAGAGTAGGAACGCCTCGGCCCTCGCGGAGATCCAATGCCGAGGGACCTTCACTGAGGGTTTCTGACAGCTGTTTGGAGGATGTGTGACAGCGTGGAGGTTTGGGGACCAAGGGGGGGGGGGGGGACTCAGGTGCTGTCTCTGCGGATTGGGCTTATCAGCCGTGGACAGGGGCGAGGGCTGAGGGCCGAGGGCTGATGGGGGTCCCCCCAGCGCTCGGCACATTCACCAGGGTGACGAGCGCTGACAGCCAGGCCCAAATCGCATCTCCACACCGCGCCTTTCACCCAGTCTCCCGAGTGTTAGGGGTGCCGTGAGTGTGTGTGTGTGTGTGACTGAATGAGTGGCTTGGTGAGCGTGTGTGTGTGTGTGTGTGCTTCTTTGGCAATGATAAATGGGCAACTCATATGATTTTGCATATTCCCGGGGTGTGTGTGTATTATTTCCCATAGTGCCGGCGGCTGTTTAAGAAAGAAGGTAGCCCACTCTAATGTAGTGGTGGCCATCCATGATAATTGAATTGATGGAGCCCCTGGGGGGGATGCAGGGCTGTGATTTGCGAGTGAATAAAACACTGTTTATGCTCAACCTTATTTCCAACGATAAGTCATCTCATCAAAACACACGTTCCGGTGATTTGGCCCCTCGTGGTGAAATTGCTCCGTTTTACCTGTAATGTGATCTTTGTAACCGCACCGCCAAAGAGCACGCAGGTATCACATCTTCTGAATGTAAGCACATTTTGAATGCACAATTATATGCACTTTGTGGTCTTGACAGCACAAATGCCACCGTTTTCTGTTGTCATGGTAACGCTTGATTTGTCTTTAGCGTGGCACATTTGACCTGGCATTTTCAAAGACATTGAGCGTGCCAGGCAGCCAAATCCTCCTCGTGTTACACTTTCATCTGAATTAATCTTTGCCGAGACGTGCACGCGCGCACACACACACACACACACACACACACAGCCTAGTAGCATGTTTTATTTATGAATGAGGAACCTGCGCGGTGTATTGTGTCCCTGATGTTTGCCTTAGCAGCGAGCCAGAGATCCGCTCCCGGCCCTTTGATTAGGCAAAGAGCTCCAACCGAGGGTTTTCTGTGTAATGAAGAGATTATTGAGTCGGTAACCCCCCAAACTGTTCCCCAAACCCTGCACGAGCATGCACACACACACACACACACACACACACACATACAGTAAAACACACAGATGGACATAAACACATGTATTTCGGACAGACAGACATCCCACATGGACACACACACACACATATGTACAGACACACTGACACAATGATTCCTGGACACACACACACACACACACACACAAACACACACACATCCACTCTCCCTGATAACATTGTACTGCAGCTTTTCTTTTATGGGAGACAACATTGCAGGCACAACAGCGAAGATGCAGCAGTCTCTAATTAATTTAGAATCCTCCATGGATCATGGGAGGGTATCAGGGGGGTTCGAGTCTCCTAGTCGGGTGAATAACATTACCATCTAATGCTGTCCAATTACAGAGACACGCTTCATTCTGGGCTGTAATACAATTTTAGAGCTGCACCCAACAGAAATATGACTCACTAGGACAGGAGAGAGAGTGCAACCTATGTTACAATGCTGTATTGCCAGAGTGTACCAAACAGAAATGAGGTGTTTTGCTCTATATAACAGGGCATCCTATCCCAGATTCTTCATTTAATCCAATACATTTAATGTATTGAAATCCATACCATCTGACGGTCCATTCAATCTCCGAGCAGAAAGCTTTATATGTAGCCGATGATAAATGTTGTTACGTCTAGATTGTTTTGTTTTTTTCTATCAACCAGGAAATGAAACCAGGCTCATCTGTGACAGAGGTCAAATTTAATCCTGTAAAAAAAAAAAACAATCTTGGTTGTTTTGCAAATCTATACATCTTGATAGGCTGGTGCAAGCCTATGCCATTTTATAGATTACATGTCCTGTTGCTGTTGATATTACATTTTCCAACCAGTGTATTGTTTAATACAACTGGCTTTGTTGGGTCTGTTGCGGTCAGGTTTCCTCAGGAAAAGGTTGCCCTCTGCTGGAGAATGAGGGCGGTGCACCTAATCCACCGAGGGCCATGACAGACACTCAAACCAGGGAGGATTATCTCCTCAATCGCTGGATTACTTGAGCAAATGTTCTCACAGAACGTTTTCATCACATCTCGTCTCAATGTTGACTTAGAGACATCTTCCCAGGCTGGTGCTGAAGGCGTGCTACTTCTGCAGTTGAAGCCGAAGGCCTACTAAAGAATATGCTTTCAATTAGCATGCTGGGTATCACAAGACAAAGCCAACTGCCACGAAGTCTGTGTAGACAATAAATATTTCAAACTGAGAAACAGCGTAATGTATTGCTGGGGATTTCTGGCCACATAAAGATATGGTAATGTTTGATTTAACGGCCCTAAGCCTTGTTAAATTGCTGAAATTATATATTGAACAAAAGCAATAGAAGGATTTTACTACAATGTAGACTGTAAATCCTGTGTTGTTATGGAGGTTCTTGGCAAGGCTCTGTCAGCAGACATATAGTGGTCGGTGGTTTATGCCTGGGGCGTTAGTTAGGCCATGTGGGCAACAAAAAGCAGGGCTAAAGCTACTGTTCTTTTGTGAGAATCCAGGCCAACTCCCTCACACATTAATACATTTGGGGCTGCAAGAAAAGGTCTTTGTGGAAGTTTGCATAGAGGTTAAATTCACAAAAATACTGAATGCTGGTGGTTGCACTGTGAATTGGCATGCTTTTTAGTTCTTTCACACCATGCTGCACGTCTCTTAAAAAACATTTCCACGCTCATGGCTTCATTCTCTGAGAAATGTTCAAATCAAGGCACAAATGTTTTCTTTTTCCTTTGGATATTGGAAATAGTTACGGTTGCAGTAAGGTGGATGGGGCTGAAATAACGATCACTCTTGCTTAGCTGCGATTGCGAGACGAGTTAGAAAAACAAAAAACGTGCATTACAGTTGTTGCTTCTCTCCGTCTCTTGGCATCACTGGCCCAGTTTCCATGAAGAGGAAAGGTGAAGAAGAGCCAGGAACTGGTTTGGTTTCGGTCCAGATGTATAGGTCCAGCTCTTGGCAGTAGGATGTGGTACTTTATGCCTCTGTAGTGGTGGATTTACAGCGGCCATTACTTCTGACAGGGGAGCCTCCACATTGCGTAAAAGAGCCGCTCCACATAGTAGCCATGGATTTATGGCCACAGCGAGGACCTGAACTGGTTTTAATGGTGACTTGGGTTTAATGTTCTCCCTCCCCAACTGCTTCACTCAGTTAAAAACTGCTTTTGCAACGTTTCTGCCACGTCACAGTATAGTGAAATATGGTTGTTTATTGGTCGCAGTCTGGTCACAGTAAAAAAAGGCCTTTTTTCAAACTGTGTATTTTACTGAGGTCAACAAATTTACAGGCATTCTTTGTAGTTGTTTCAAAATTGTCCCTGCAATTTAGTTTTCTCATGGCATCAGTCAAGGTTTTCTCTTTTGTGGAGTACTGTTAGTCAGATACTTTAATCTCTTATGATTGTATATGTTGCTGATGCACTGATGCATAACTCAAGTAAACTCATCATAACTCATCAAACAAGTTTGATGTTTACTCTCATACACAAAGTAAAGGGATTGGACTTTTACCGCAATCCACTGTCCATGAGAGGAAGTAGACTTTATCCTGTTTCACCACTAGATGTCCCCATAATGCTTGTCTGTGAAAATGACAGTGCAGCATAAGCACATTTTCTACCACTGTTTTTTTTTACCATGGCAACACATTGTCTTACATTGCTCAATGATATATCATGATTAGACATCATCACAGAGATGAAGAGTTAATGATGAGATCTAGAGGGAGCCATTGATCCATTCTCTGGACCAAAAGATGTTATTGTCATACTGAGACATCAGGTCCCTGGCAAATCAGGGAGTTATTGTTGTTAATTCTACACTGGAGAGAAAGATGGCAGACTTTACAGACAGTATTATGATCATAATCACTCAACACGTCATCTTTCTTGGGAGAATATGTGTATTTTGTGGTTAGCCAAATGAGTACAGTTCGATTTCAAATCTCTCATGTGGCAATAAATGCACCTCCCTTTGCACGAGAGGCACTTTTTCCTTTTGATGGCGATCCAGTTAGTCTCTTTCAGCCTGAAACAATTTCAAGTTATTTTACAATGCTGTATTTTTCAGCTGAAATTCTTGACAAGATAGTGACAGGTGGTTGATCATCTAAACCTGCAGCAAATAAAATGGAGCCAATTTCTTTGTCGTAAATTGTCAAGACAGTTAATGCCGGGCTTTGGGCAGAGATTGCGAGACTATAAGTGAACGATCCTTTGCTCGTTTGCTCTGTCAGCTAAACTCCTCAGCCTGGTGGCAGTTGCTCAAAGCTTCTCTACAACTTTGTCACAAAAAACTCATTCGCAATCCCAAACTTCTCCTCAAGGAACAAGTCTGCCAGCGCAGGGCCAAAGTCTTTGAAGTGAAGTTTGAGGCGAGGACGGCTCTCTGTAGGGGCAGACTGCTGAGGCCATCGGACAGAGACTAATCCAATTAAAGATTGGAAAAAAGAGCTTTTCATTTCAGAATTCTCCCTGGCTAAAAACGAAATGATAAAAATGGTTATACTAGGCTAACTGATCTGTTGAGACATTATGCACCGCTAACTTTAAAAGTTCATTGCCGTTATCTGGGGATGTTTGGGTTAACCCATACCAAACCTCACATTGGCAACTTGCCGCTGTACTGTGGCAGCAGAACTCCATAAGACGGCACTAAATTGAAGTGCTGACTTTAAGGCAAGCAAAACTCTCCAGACTTTATCTACATGATTTTGTACCAGAGGGAATGGAGCTGCTACAATTCTTCAGCATCCCACCAAGAGCTCTGAATTATGAAGTAGAAGTTAGATTTATTCAAACTGCCTTTAATAAAACCACTTTAGCACAATCGTACCAAGCAACAAAAGACACAACAGATATACAGAATAATTGTTTGTGTGTGTGTGTGAACAGGAATGGCTGGTATAGTGGTAAATCTGTACCAATGCTCTCAATGAAACGTTTGAAAGCTTAATGCCATCATTTGCCACCTTCGTATTTGTCACTTAATTCACCAGCGAAGCACCGAGATGAAGTGGAAAGGACCTCTAGTATCTAGTATTAACTTTTTGCCATAGTGACATTGAAGGGAAGGTTCATTATGAGCGTTTCATAGTACGAGCAAACTACTGAAACTGATGTCAGCCTGGAAGCTTAGATGTCATCATGCTCTTATTCTCTCGTTCTCATCCACTTGTGTTTCCCTTTATCCAGAGTGAGCACCTATCTAGAAACTAGTGGTGGATGTTTCATTGGCTTTAATCAAGTGGGCACCTTCCATCACAGGTATTTTGATGACGACAATAATGAAACATTTATGATTTAACTGCACTGATCCCCTTAGGGAAATTATCTTTTCGCTTACCCTGTTCAGCTACAGAAAGGCACAACCAGGAGCTGGTAGGAATTCAGCGATTTGCTCAAGGACACTTCAGCAGGATGGCTGTGACACGGCGATTGAACCCACGTCAACTAGTCTCTTTAGCCACTAGACCACACTGCCGGATAGGCAGCTCTGCAGACAGACAGGTAATAGTCAGTATTTCTGTGTGTCCACAGCGAGAAAAGCTGATCCACGAGCTAGAGGAAGAGCGACGCCTGCGACTGGACAGCGAGAAGCGTCTCCGGGAGGTGACAGAGGAGTCGGAGCTGGGACAGGCGCAGATGGTTTCACTACAGCAGCACTTCTCCAGGTAAAGGGCCCGAACACCAAGGTCATTTTTCATCACTGAACTTACAGTGGCGCAAGCAAAGACAGTAGCTCTACTGTGAAGCAATTGGTGAGATTTTGTTCAGAATTGATCAGTCTGATGGAAATTGATGATAAATAGGGTTGTGGTCAAAAATGGCTGGAGTTATGCTTAACTAAGGTGGTTTTGGGTAAATCAGCTTCAGTAACTGCTATCGAGGTACACTGCTCAGTGGCCAACAGTAGAGGATGGCTCCTACTTGAGTGGTTGTAACTGAAAGAGTGCAAAGCATGGGGTTACTGAAGAAGAGAAAGCAAAGTCCTAAAGGTTTAAGAACAAAACCTGAGATCTCATTTTCAAGACACTAGAATGGATCAAGCAGAAAACCAGCAGGATTGGGAAAGTTGTTATATTACAATGTAGCCTGTCATAGAATACTGACTACCTGCTGGAAATTGTAATTAGCAATGTAAATCATATGTAATGTGATTGTGAAAATGTGAACAACTCTAATGGATTACCTTGTTACTTTTGGATTACTTTGCTTGGATTGCTTTACTTAAAGCTACGATACGCAACTTTTCACCTTGAGCCAAGTGCTGCTATCCTCCCCCTCAGTTGTTCACGTTCCCACCCCAACACTTGTCACTCATCTTGATGAGCTGTCTACCTTGAAACAGCATCTAGCCTGAGGCTGAGGTTATTTATTTATTCTTATTTTAAAGTTTAAATGATTGCAGCAGTAACTTTAGTTGTTACTTTGCTTTTCAAAATCCATAGAATATGAAGATATTCCAGTTTTTAGACAAAATTATTTTGACCTTCAAACAGAAATGTTTGAGTAATACATACTGTACAGTACTCAGTATTTCTCTCAAAAGTACACTATATGGCCAAAAGTCAGTGGACACCTGACCATCACACCTATATGAGCTTGCTGGACATCCCATTCTAAAACCATGGGCATTAATGTGGAGTTGGACCCCCTTTGCGGCTACAACAGCCGCCACTCTTCTGGGAAGGCTTTCCACAGCTCTTGGAGTGTGTCTGTGGGAATTTGTGCCCATTCAGCCAAAAGAGCATTAGTGAGGTCAGGTAGTGATGTTGGATGAGAAGGCCTGGCTCGCAATCGGCGTTCTAATTCCTCCCAAAGGTGTCCAATGGGGTTGCGGTCAGGGCTCTGTGCAGGCCAATCGAGTTCCTCCACACCAAACTCGTCTAACCATGCCTTTATGGACCTCGCTTTGTGCACAGGGGCACAGTCATGCTGGAACAGCAAAGGGCCTTCCTCAAACTGTTGCCACAAAGTTGGAAGCGCCCAATTGGCTAAAATGTCTTGGTATCCTGTCGCATTAAGATTACCCTTCACTGGAACTAAGGGGCCAAGCCCAAACCCTGAAAAACACCTGAACTCAATAACTAGTAGGGGTGTCCACTGACTTTTGGCCATATAGTGTATCTGTAATCTGATTACTGTGTATTTCAGTAACTGTAACTGTGGACATTAGCAATTCTTTACCACCAGCAGTTTTTCTTGGAAACCTCAGGATCAATATTGCGCTCCCTCTCTAGCTCCTGCCGTTTTGTTCGAGTACCTTGTTGGTATTTTTCTTGGACGCTCGACCTTGTCATCGGTGAAAGATGGGCTTTGAACGAGAGAAGATATAAAGGGAGAAGCGCACTCAAGCAATGCTCTTGTCATATCTATGGTGACCTCTACTTCATGAACTTGTCCTCCAGCTCGGAGCTACCGAGGTGTGACAGCGCGGCAAATCAAGAGTCAGCAACCGTCATTTCCGAGCCGAATTGATGCCTTAATTAGGTGATAGGCATTCACTGCTTCACTTATGCAAAAAGTCCCGAGGATTTCACATTGACAGCTTATCTTCTCATTAAGTGAGTGGAGAAAATCCTGTACATTTTAATGGTCCCAGAGTTATAGTGCAGATGAGGTCAGACTCACCGCCAGGGGAAGAGTAAAATATTTAAGAGCCATTCCAAAGATTTATCACATATTTAAAATGTGCCATTGATGTTGCAGAATTAAACTCAATAGCGTTCCTCGCTTACAGTTGCTTAACTTTCTCAGAGCAATGTTGTTGTTTTTTTGAAAGAAACAAACTTGCTTCACATTCATGAAGTTTCTCACAGTCACATCTTGGGAGCTGCCCAGTGCAACCGCAGGCTCGGACCTGGAAACATCAGCGGTTAAGTGCCTTGCTCGACAGCATCTCAACCATCCATCGCTTATTTCTGAGTGCCATTGCTGGGTTGTCAGTAGCAGGCCGTAGCAGGATATGACCTATGAGATGACATTTTAATGCGCAGTTTCCAATTGGCACGAGGCTCTGTTGAGTAAGAGGTGTATAAATCAACAAGGAATCCAGTAAAAACTTGTCAGAACCAATTTTAAACACAGCTGGCTGCACCTGTCCACATTTTCCCTTGGGTTTTTACTGTCACGGCTTGGCGGTTAGACACAAAAACGTCCCTGTTTGAATTACACTTAGAGGGAAGAGTTCTATTATTTGGGGAGATACACTCCCTCTCTAGAACGACTCTTAAATAGGGCAGCTGTAGCGATGGATTAGTAGATAGGCGAGCAATACGAGAGTCGATGTCTTGCAGGCAGGGCAAGAGAGGGTAGTGGAATTGTATTAGGAGAGAAATATATAAGGCTTATCCTTGATTGGGTCCTGCACTAGTCTCCACAGTGACAGATGAATCCGTCGCCATGGCGAGGGTTGCCCAGATGGATGGGTCTCATTGGGTGCCAGGCGACTGTTGGTGCTGTACCCAGACTGCGCCTCAGCAGTATAGACAAAGATTTCATTATGTCCTCAAAAGGTGCTTATCGAGGGGAGACGTTTGCCAACCCCCGCCGCCTCACTCAACTGTTGTCATTCCTCTAGTGTTGCTCATTGTCATTATGCTGGATTGCTGCAATTTCAGTGCACCGGGCTATCGATGTTTTTTTTTGTGACTCCTAGGGGAACACAATGGTTTCCGTCGTTTTCACAAAGATGTCTCCCCGCACCGACCAACACAAACAAGCTGAGAGGATTTCAGTCTCTCTGTCTCGTTTAAGTCTTAATCTTTGTTTAAATGCGACCGTGTGCTGAATGTGAATAAGCGAGCGTGTGTGTGTGTAAGAGTGTGCAAGCCTCTGTGGGCGGTGTCAGTGTGTTTGTGTGTGTGTGTGTGTGGTGTGTTTTCGCTCGTACCTGGCCCTTCAGTGGATTAACACGCTTACGTGGCAGCCAATGATCGGTGGCGTTGCGCCCCAGTAGCAGATGGGACATCAGTGTGGTCACTTTAATTAGGGACTTACAAAGCCAGCAAAAAAAAAAAAAACTGGGCTACTCAGTATACTCACAATGTCTTACCCGTGAACCTTTGGCCCAAGTCTGCTTGCTCTGCTGTTTTCACTCATTGACCGGTGGATGTACCTCGTTTCACACGCACGCACACTTCACTGTCAAGCGGCTTCCCGTCAGCCCCGCTCGGTCACTGCACTCTTCAATTATTTGTGTCTCCGCTGTTTGTTTTCTCCGAGACCCTCATCTATATCTCCTGATTGATTTAGGCCTGTTATTTGCCTCGCATTAGGGGAATAGGGACCTCGGCCCGTCAATATGTGTTTTGAGATAATACGCGCAAATTATGTTAAGTGGACATCCAATCTCTTAAATAGACCGGGATCTGTTTGACCTCCGGCAGCATATTGAGCATATTACTAATTGAGCGAGCCTCTGCCTTGAATGACGACGACGGGAATTGAAATCCGATTTAGACGCGAGCCAGAAAATCAGAGTGTATCAATTTGAACGATGAAAGCCAGCGAATGTCGTTACCGCAGGAATCAAACAAAAGGGCTATTTCAAACCTTAGGGTTCAGTCATATTTGGCTAAATGTCTTTTTGATGTTGCTGCTTTTATGCCGCGGTGCACCGGGGCGGGGGACACGGAGGTGTTCCGCGATGATATGAGAGAAAGGTAATGAGCTGCTTGTTAGAGTTTAACGTTTGATGGTGTCCTACACAGACACACACACACACACACACACACACACACACACACACACACACACAGAATGAAAAGATCAGGCACCAGCTACTGGAGCCAGACGAACTCCAGGGAATCCAGCCTCTTCCAGCCTGCATTGTGTGTTTTTCGGCCTCTGTAATGTTTGCCCTGTAATGCTTACTTTCTGGCAGGGTTTGAATGTAGGGCAGGAACTGGATCGAAACAATTGCCAAAACTGGGGCGCCTGGCTTTCTCTCCTACTTTCACGTTAAAAAAAAAAAAAAAAAAAGCTCTGGTTGCCCTCCGGAGTCGCGCTTTCCTGTGTTTTCACTGCTGCGCCGAGATGAGAAAGTCTGCATTCCTCAAGTGACTGGCCACTTACTCCGAGCTCCAGACATACGTAGGTGTACACACACACACACAGGCATATATCCACCCCTCTATAACACGCACACACACACCCTCCCCCAACCAGCTGAGCTCCTAGCCTGGTGTGGGTCACATGCCCAACCCCTCCTGACTTGGGTCAACCCCCCAGGGCTTCACCACCACTAGCGCAGTCTACCGTCATTAAACTCCAAGGGATTAGTGGGAGACTGCAGCCCACAACCCCGCAGCCGTCTCAGCCCACCCTGGACGTCCCGGCACACTCCATATGGGGAGGGCATTGGGAGAGGCAGGACAGGACAAGGGGGAGACTGGAAAAAGGACAGGGAACCCGACCAGGAACGGCTCCTGAGCCCCAGGCCGCTGGTCCTTCAACAGGTGACTGAGAGTGTGAGAGAGAGAGAGTGAAAGATAAAGAGAGGCAGGCAAAGAGAAAGAGAGAGAGAGAATGAAAGAGATTGTAAATTAATAATAGAGACAGGAAGAAATATAATCCACAGCGGGGCATTTGGACTAGAGTTGTACCCTGCAAGGAGACTCTGAGGCCTGGGCCACATCACCTCCAGCAGCTCCCCCCTCCCCTTCCTCTCCTCTGCGTCCACAGTCAAGAGAGGATGACCAGGGGGCAGACGGGGACATGGGGGCCACCGGGGGCCCCGAGCTAATGTCTGTCCTGAAGATGAGGGAGGCAGTTCTCAGGTAATGAATAGAACAGCAATTGGTTGGTCTCAGTTGGCGTCATTTTGTCCACGAACAGAATTTTTTGGCAGGACTAATGCTTTTTGCTGTATAAATCTTTTTGCGGATGGCGGCAATTTGTTTGGTTTCACTCCACTGCGTATTGTTTTCCTTACCCCCCGTAGACCTGAAACTTTGCGCTGATCCCCTTGACTTTAAACTTTCTTCATTTTCGTCATTTCTCTTCTGCTTCTTTGAACCGTTGTGGAGATTAGACACCTCCTATGAAAAGAGAAAGAAAGGCCCCGCGTTGCCTGGTGCTCTTGATGTCTGCTCACACAAATGCAGGCACACACACACATACACACACACACACACACACAAGCTTTGGCCCCCTACCTACCGAGTTTGTGTTGGGTTTGTTCTCTCTTGTTTTTATTATCCCCTTGGTTTTTTTTCTGCATCTTTTTCTTGTCTTTTCTTCTCTGTAAAGCACCTTGTGACAAAACCTGTTCTCTAAAGGTGCTTTGTGAAAACATTTTGACTTGACTTGATTTAGACAGGCCTTTTGGATCAGGCTCGGTCATTATCACCCGCAGCACGCGTGCACTCAGTGGCGTTTCCATCCAGCCCAGGTCCGCTTGACTTTGAATCATCGCCGTCTTGAAGGGCTCTCTTCATGGCAGGATATGGGAGACTTACGGCTAGACTAACAACAACAGCAGACGATGACTGGTGCCTACAGATTTACAGCTCAGCGGTGTATTCTTTCTGCACATTACTCAGTGTGAGAGAACACGTATGTGTGTGTGTGTGTGTGTGTGTGTTTGTGTCTGTGTGTGCGCACGTGCACATGCGTGTATGTGTATGTGCATGCACATGAGTGTGAGGCGATGATGTAAACAGGCAGGAATGGCTGTGTTTTCAAGCCTGGACGTGTTGTTTGGACAGTCACGCTCAGGTTGAGATCTCTCCGAGGTCCGCAGAGTAAAGTTTCAGAACAGTGTGTGTGTGTGTGTGTGTGTGTGTGTGTTAGGGGGGTGCGCACAGCTGGACCGGCGAATGCTAATACACTCAGAGAGGGAGCTGACTGAGTGATTGCAGTCTGTTTGCAGATCAATGCCCTCTCTTCTAATCACACAGCATCCAGCCACGCCTATAGCCTAAGTGTTTTAATTTGGTGAATTCAAAGGGCCCCCCCACATGACGACAGGATTTAGCCGGATGAATCGGGCCCCTGTTCTGTTCAACGCGACACATCTGGGGTCATTAACGGGGGCGGAGGGGGGGGGTGTCTTTGAACCCACTTCCTTGTTCCTGCCCAATGGGGATGAGGACTGTTAAATAGATAATGGGTGTCTGGACTATTTTCGGAGCACCTTGTATTTAGAGAATTTATTGGTCCGTTTTGATCCCTCCCTTTCACCTTCCTAGTTGGAAAAGTTGAGTTGGAGTTATTTCACTACATCACTTTGCAGAGAAACAGAGAACTCAGTCAGTTTACTCAGTAGCGTGACCTATTACTTACTATGTCACATGGACACACAACTCCGCTCACTTCCGCCTTGGATTAAACTCTTTATGATGTTTTATCATGCTAAAAGAGGGTCGGATTACAAGCTTTTGCAGAAGTAGGGCATGCATCCTCACATCATGATAGCTTCCCCTGTTCTCCACGGCTCGTACAACTGGTGCTCACTGATTTAGCCTACAGCCAAACGACGTGGAATAGACACTGATGTCCTGGTTACGGAATAGATTGACATACATACTGAGCGACCTTTTATTGCGCAAACATAATTCTGTAAATGGTAGAAGCCATAGTGGACCTGTTTCAATGCCTCGGCTAGCGTTAGCTTGTTAACTTTCCAGTGCCAGTAGGTGCAAGCCTTTCCCGCAGTGCCTCATCTGTGCACAGTCTTGGTCCAGCTTCTCTACTCATCTTCCATCTTCCATCCCCAGGTCCCAAGCGGTCATGGGGGGGAGCAGTTGTGGGGCAGCTGTGGCTCCTGGTGTGAGTAATGGGCTTCACGCTGTCATCATGAATAAAGGTTTCCCACCGGGGTCTCTGTTTCTCAGTCAGACAGACGTCTGCCTGTCTCTGTCTCCCTCTCTGCTTCTCTTTCTTGTTCTCTGCATGTGGAGCACACATGCTTGTGTAATCCAACGGGGAGAGGCATGCAGAGACTACAGCTTGGATGGTCTGGACCCGATGCCTTCCTCATTGCTAAGTGCTTCCTTTGGCCAGAGGTGAACATGTGGAAAGCCCATAGTGAATTTGCTCCCTAAATCCTTCCAAATGTAGTGGGACTGCTGGAGGGATGAGGGAGGAACAACTTAAATCTGGTTCCCTTCTATATGTGCCTTTTAATTTATATGCTTTTCTAACTCGTCCCCAACTGCACCCAGTCAGCGTTTGCTACTGGTACGATTTTGTTGATACTACGAATCGGTATTTAGTTCTAAAACTTTCATGTTGTTTGGTCACATATGTGTGAAAGAAATCTAATTGCCTGGATGTACAAAGTGCTTTGGTCTCTTGGTCTCTTTTCCTCGGACATGTGTGTCTCGTTGATGAGGTCAAAGGTCACCAACGAGAGTCAGCGGTCATGAGGGTTAGGACCTTTTTGTAATACGACCCCGCTGTAACGTGCGTGACTGACCGGCATGACTTTTACAGCTCAGAACTGTTCTCCAAGGCACTAAACTGGACGCCTTCCACCAAATCTGCAGCCGGGCAAGTTTGGCCTCCCTCATTTGGGTCATGTCACTCTAAGGACGGGTCCCCTTGTTTCCTGTGAGGGTGGGAGGGGAAACGCAAAACACAACAAATGCTCAAAGAGGATAAATGTGGCTTAGTGTTGGGCTAAGCTAGGCAATCAGCCCAGTGGGCGTACATAAGTGGAGATTTGCTAGAAAAGGAGTCTGAAAAGAAGAATGGGGATACTCTTATGCCGAAACGGACAGTTTTGCTGGTGCTGGGTGAGGTCGCATAAGGCGATTCTAGCCATCCGTGTAGTGGTCACGCGACGGCCCCTGATGGCCTCGATTCAGCCGCACAACCGGGGGATTGTTCTCCCTCTCATTTCACCAGCTTTAGGATTTTCCAATTGTTCGCCGGTCAAATCTGATTAGAGGGTCGTGATCGACCTGGGCCTCTGACAGCGCTGATAGAGCGAGAGCACGACCAGAGTCAGACAGAAAAGAACCTGCAGCATCACCACAGATCTCTGGCATCTCATCCACCGGTACACCCTTGAAGCTTCTCGTCGAGGTGAAACGTTGAGAGAGTTGTGTCTGGTTATCCACTTCTTTGGATTCTTGATCACTCCATTGTTCAACTTGATACTATGCTTTTCTGTTTCTGTGTTTCTGTGTATTGCTGAATGAAGTCATTGTGGGTGTTATTGTGTTATCCTTATCTTAGGAATTATGTTAGGGTAATGTTGCCAAATTCTCTATGATCAAGGGAAATCAACAGTGTGCACAAACAATCCGTAGGTTAGATAGCACAGGGTTGTTGTCAAGACCACACTAGTATCCCAAGAGAAGCCCAAGCCCAAAGGCGGTTGAGACTGATACCAAGACCAGGGCTGAAAACCTTTTTAAAAGTGCTCTATGATATACACTTTGATTTTTTATTTACAATGTAGACACAGCGTAGCCTGTATACTGTTGCCAAGGAATGCTGGCAACATAACACAGCCAGCCTTGAACAGAACTGTAAAACATGCAAAGACTCAGGCAGTACATTTAACAAATCAAACAGCATAAAAGAAAAGTGGAAAATGTGTGGCCCGCGATGGTGTACAACAACTATAAGACTGAAATAACACGCAGAGGTCTCTGATCGTATAGTGAGTATACTGGCACGGTGCCTCTGTGTTAGCTTGTCTTGCACAGAAAGTGTTGGTTTTGGTGAAGCCCAAAGCCTCTTAATCCCCGGGAGCCAATAAAGTCACACATATCTGCTCATCACACACACACACATGCACACACACGAGTCTACACTGACCAACAAGGCTGGGGGGATCCCAATCTTTATTTCCGCTTCATCCCTACACCTCCACCCCTGATTCTCCCTCTGATCCGAGTTGCCAGCCTGCTTGCCGCCCAGCAGGGCCCCTTCTCTTTCGGAGAGAGGGGCTTAGCGTGGGACATATGGGAAAGTCCTTGCCTGCCAGATCACTCTCTTTGGACAGGCTAGTGTTGGATAATGACACACCGGAGACACGGCAAGCAGAAAGTGAGAGCTAGGAGATCCGCTGTCAGACTGACTCCCTAACCCGGCCCGAGAGCCCGACCATGTTGTCTGACGATAGAGGAAAAAGCACTTGTATTATGACTGCATGGCCTATTTTAGCCCCGAGACCCACATCTCAGCAATAGATTCTGGGTCATTTCAGCGCTGAGAGCGCCGAGCGCTGGTGTGTTCATTCATATGTCTCTACTTATGGGGCTTAGGGACGTTTGTGCGGTGTTTCTGGCGTTATTCCAGAAAAATAGCGGCGTTAAAAATGGAGGAAAATACAAGATCGGGTAAGTTGGAGCAAATCTTGTCTTGTGTTTGTGTGTCCTTTGATCGTTTTCAGTTCTGCAGAAGAAATTTAGACTGGAAAGGTGTTAAGCCCAGCTACAGTTTCATTTCAACAGAGATGGTTTTGGAATAAAATGCATTTTCCTTTGAAGTTGAGAGTTGTCGTTGAGAGTTTTGTCAGTTTAATGGACAGGAACCTGGCAAAGAGAGGGGAAGTTTTTAATGTGTTAACTGGGGCTGTGGCTTGAAAAAAGGGGGGTACAGGCTTGTTAACCAGTCAGTGTGAGACGGGACGCAGCGCCTCTCCTCTAATCACCCGGTTGCAGCGAGCGAGCGAGCAGCGGTGCATTCTGATGATGCATCAAACACACTTTGTTCACCTCAGCAGCAGCACACAGTCACATCAAAGCTCTCGGCACAGCCCGTGATTGTGTGCATGTATGAAGGGGTGATTGGGGGATGTGGGGGGTGGGGAGGGGGGGTGTTGCAATCATCAGACCTCAGGCTGAAAATTGATTGGAGCCTTAATTGTATTTCCTGGACTGCTGTTGAACGCTGCGTTTGAAATTCTGCGCGAGTAGTGCGAGGGTCAGAGAAGTCAGTTTGCTTACCCCCCCAACACACACACACACACATGCACGCACGCACCATTCGTCCTTCCCTTTCTCTCTTCCTTCCCCAAATGATGTTTTCAATAGGTCATTGGGTCATTGGCAAGCACTTGGAGATTGATCACATTGAGCGAGACAGTTGGCTTTTTTTTTTTTCTGTACAGGAATGCTCTGTTTGTCATCTGAGAGTTATATTCCATCTATCAAAAAACCTTTCAAGCACTCTCTCTTTATGTAAGTAGGTTTTTAGTTGGCACAATTTATGATAAAGACAAATTGCACAATTTATTTTCCTGGGATTGTTTTGCTGCAGCATTTCCTGCTTTGGGGAATATAAATATGTTTGTTCACGTGTAGATTTAGGCTTTTTGAATGCAACTAAATGCTCGCTCAGTGCTTCTTACTTCGATTAGCGTGGAGCAAACTGTTCTCTAAAAGCATTACGCACTGTATTTTTTTTTTAATCAGTGCACCATCAAATGTGATTATCGGGAGGTAACTGTCCAAAGCATTCTTATTTGTGTTGTTGCACCGCATGACTTGCTTGGGGAAATTAGATGAGATCTAACTAGCTCAACCAGAACCTTGTATTCAAGATGACAAAAGAGCGCAGAGTTGGAAAACACTTACTCAAGACTTCCCGAACTGGTCATTTCAGTGAAATAACTTGATTTTCCTGATGGCCAAGAATATACACTGATTTGCAAGTGCATTACTACCCCATGGCATGTGTTGGCTAGATAGAAGAAATCGAAGAAATCTTCAAACAGTCACACCTAATCTGGGGAAGTTTTTTTGTCCACATTAAGTCATTCCAGTCACTCAGCACTGCTGCTGCAACTTCACAGACTTTTACTGCCCTGTCGCCGCCCCCCCCCCTCAAAGGGCTTATAGTCCGTCCAGCGAGATGCCACACATCTGTAACTTCTGTGACAGGAGGAACTTTGAAATGGAAGTGGTATGGAGAACAGGGCAGCTCCAGAGCGCCCTGGTTCCAGTTAGAAGCACAAAGGGTCTCTTTCAGGTGTAAAGGTATTCCTGCAGATGCAGACCAACCTCTCCAAACAGCCACAATCCCTCCGCTCCCCCCTCCCTTCCCCCTTCCCTCTTCCCTCAACCCCCTAGCCACAATATGGGGAAGCAGACAGGCCGCGGCATCAAAGTGTTTTTTAACCATCCTGCCACTTAGCAATGCGCAAGGTCACCGGGGTCTCGTCGGCCCCAGCCTGCATGCTGGCTTTCTGTCTGGAAGTTCTGCAGGTACGGCTGTGCATCAGTCATCATCTACAGCGACAAAAGATATTCATTTCATTTTTATGTTCATTGCTTATGTGGCTTATTTGATGTGTGTTGTGTGTGCATCCGTGCCGCATGAACAACATTTTGATTCCATCTAATGCCTAATGACATTTCAGATATTTTTCATTTCAGGTTGCCTCCAACCTATAAAGTGGTAATCAGTGTAAAAGTCCCCTGTCATGCATTTATCCTCTATCTATCCCGCATTAATCCTGCAGGCAATTTGTTATTTACGCCAAATGAACATATTGTAACACAAAACTGTATCTCAACCAAAAGTTTTCCCCAAAAAATCCCTCTTATGCAAAAAAAAGTATCATAAAGGGACTTGTGATGTACAAATGGTCACCTGCGTGAATCCCCCTCAGTCCGAGTACATGTACTCGCCATGCTGGTCATGCCTATATCGGTTAGTCCTTGACCTGGTGTCAGCATCCAAGGACTCCCATGCTGTGTGCGTGTCATGCCCCCTTTGCTCTATAGGTTGTGCTGATTAAGGCCAGCATTGCTGGAGCAATCTGCCACTGGCCCTGCCTGCCTAGGCTGTTCACTCAGCAGCTAGGGGCCTGATTACAGCCGGCTTTATGGCTCAGGCTGGCCAGATGGTCTGGCTAGCTCTGTCCTGTCCTGCCTGTACTAGTTCTGATCCAGCGCCACACAACAGGCCAGGGCTAATCAGTGGAGAACTTGTCATATAACAAAGCATGTAAGAAACAATGTTCATGCGATACTCCATGTTGGTATGGACAGGTATATATGTGATTACTTGTCGTTAATGTGTCATGCATCCAACTCTCACAATAGAAATGCTGCTCTGTCTCCAGTTCATAAGCATGCTTTTCGATTGGCTGGACAAGCAACAGGACCTTCTGTCATACTGACAAGCACATGATTGATGTGTTGTGGACTGGACGAAGGACGACGCAATAGTCCCTGCTAACATGAATGATACGCAACACACAAAGCATGAATCCCACTGTAAATAACTTGCATTGCATCCTGCGTATCCCATTGTCATTGTCCGGTTCAGCTTTGTCATGCGATCCATTCCTTTTGTTGGTTTAACCTCGCCGTAAATCAAACCAGTAAAAGAAGAACAAGACCGCGTCATGAAATTCAAATGATGCCCACCTGACAATGGCGAAGCCCTGCCCTTTTGTCAAAGTCTTCCTTTTTTTTTTATTATCAACAGCTGGTCATCACTCCCCCTGTCCACCGGGGCTCTTGAATGTCAGCATGTGTTTTATCGTCTCGTGTCCTTTGTTTTGGGGGGATACATGTTCCCAGCTTATGCAGCTTATCTGGCGCTGTGGTAGTTCCTTTTTCTGACAGAATCAGAAGTGAACACATGTAGGGTCAAAGTTCACACTTACAGCTAGCGGGGTAAAGATGACATGTGGGGTCTTAAAGTGCACTTTTTCGTTTTGCACCTGCTTTGTATGCAGCTTGCAGCGTTAGCAGGACAAAATAGAGGCACAGAATGTTTTGAGCCAGCCAGGTCTTGAAGGTCAGGGTTATTCACTGTGTTTGCCACTGTGATTGCACTTAATTCAAGCTATCACCAGACACACACACACACACACACCCACACCCACAGACATGCACACACACACATGCACACACAGTAAATCAGTAAGTATCATGTTTGCCCATTTGGTTTTCTAGTCATTTCGGCAGAATGTGCCCCACATACTGAGTCGCGCAGGAGTTGGGATTCAGGCCAAAAAAAAAACACTCATCCCTGGCACTGATTCAATTCCATTCTTTTCTCATTTTTAGTGTGTGCACATCTGTGTGTGTGTGTGTGTGTGTGTGTGTGTGTGTATTTGCTGTTCTAAACAACCGGTGTCTGGTAGGTCACAGGAAGTGATGCATTTTATGTTTTTCCGGTTTGCTTGGAATAACTAGAAGAACTGGGTAGTTAGCATGAGCAGCCATAGCCGCCGTGGCTGAACAGACAAAGAAAAGAGCGCCACCTACAGGAACTCAAACTCCATCAACAGGAGGAACTTTAATCAGCCTTGACCTCCTTTTTTATGTTTTATTTGTATGTTTCTGCTTTTATGTACCTCACTTTGCCTACATTGTATTTTTTCTTTTAATGTTGATTTAATCTTATTGTTTTTACCTTTAAAGATACCTTTATTTCAGGTAACTTACATTATGTATGAATGAACATATGGCCTGTGCATTAATGGTAACACACCTTGTTTGTGCAGGATGGAAGAGACGGTGCGGTCGCTGCTGCAGAATCAGGGCGTCCTGGAGCAGACGGCTGTGGACACAGTGGACATCATGAAGGCCTACAAGGTAACCGCCCCCCCCGCCCCCATCTAAACTACTATTCCCAGAATTCCTGCATCCCTGTCACACTTCTGTGGCTTTTTGTCTGTAGATGAAAACATGTCAGTGTGTCATGTCGCCTACATCGTGAGAAGGAAAGGGAATATGTGAAGGGTTTCATTTAAAAACATGTCTTCATTTTAGGGGAAAACTGCATCCCTATGTTCACATTGTGTAATACTTCACTGATAATATCACCTAAAATGCATCTATTTTCTAGTCAAGCGTCTTAATAAAACCAATAATTTCACTAACTTTATAGAGTTATATTTATTTTCATGCCAGTAATCATATTTTTCATACTCTTTCTTCTTCATTTTGGAATTAAACTGATATTTTTCAACCGGCGTATCCTCGGTGAACAAAGCTAGACTGAGCCAAGGTGAAGCCGTTCATTTGCTGACCTTGTTACGTAAGAAACAGAGATGCTGGGATGGAGCGGGGAAGCAGAAAGAATAGGAAAATACATTTTCATGAGGTGTCGGGTCATCTTTTAGGTCACACTTCAAAACTCAACGCGTTTCCTTGGTATTGCATCGCTGAAATGCTGTTGCCTCAACCGGTGTATCATCCAGCCATTACTATTCACTACCACGTTTTAGAGCCTTGACTGAAAGACCAAAAGTTATTTTGCTTCAAACATTGTGCGATGCATACAGGTGCAGCCCCCCTCCTTCAAGTGTTTATCCTGCACCCATCCTATTTCAGTACTGCAGATAAATCTTTCTTGAATGTTACATACTAGATCCAAAAAATGACTATATAATAAAACAAAACAGTAGTTTCTCTCAACCAGTTGCCAGGCCGTTGTTTTTAACTTCCGACAGCCGAAAAAGAGAGCAAAACATGATTTTTTCCAAACTACTCCACTGAGGCAGAGAGGAAAAAGGGCATCATTAGTTCAGCAAGCATGCAATAAAAAGTGTGTCATCCGAAACAACTGCGTCTATATATCTTTTGGATGGATGTAGAGGAAAAAAATAAAGAAAAAAACGAACGATGATGACACAGCCAGAGCACGATATGAGCGGTTGTCTTACTGCATAGGCATTCCAATGAGCCTAATGCTGATGTGATTCGTTGGGACTTGCTAGGTGTTGTTGGGGGTGTCACAGCAGCGGGTATTGTAACCGGGCAGGCCATTCCAAGCACGCGGATAGCTGGTCAATCCTCGCATGGTGTCATTATAGGGGGGTAACAGCGTCTTACGTATTAATAAACATGAGTGGATTGTGAAACATGGGATTAGAGGCTAGGCGAGCATGTGCCGGAGAGACCGATATCCTTTAAGCTGTCCTGGGGTGCAAAAAAGCCTGCCGGAGACGAGCCCGGCCTCGTGAAATGTTGCGACGCGAGCGTGATGTGTTAAAACGCTCCGCGCACGTAACGCGAGAGAAACGCCACCTGCCAAAGGATTACGAGGAGGCGACGGCGATAAGAAACGGCAGACAGTAGTTTGACACCGAACTGGCTGAGGTGGAAAGCAAAAGGGGCGTGAAGGTCGGGGGTGGTGGAAGTGGCGGTCACGCTCACTGTGCGCGACATTTTCATTTCCTATACTCAGCTGTAGAACTCAATTATTTGAAGGTTTATATTACTTTAATTCCACATTGATGTATATAGACACTTCCCTCCCGTGAAAACAGTGCCGATGAAAGAAAACTTATTATGGCGTTCCCAGTTGTTATATAACTGAACACCAACAGTTCCCTTCGCAGTTATCTTCTCCTGCTGCAGCTCTATTCTGTGTATTCAGCAGACAAACTCAATAACTTGAAAGGGCAGTCTGAGGGACAAGGTTCCCTCCTCTCTCCCACTGCAGACTCTCTCTGTGGAGATTATTACCAAGCCCTTTAATGCTGTCTGATGAGCATTCTCTCAAAGCAAACCGCCGACTTGAAGAAGTACGACAGCAAACAAAAGCAAACTTAAAGCCGTGACTATAAAGTATTGCCTCTAACAAAATTGTCTGATGGAATCGGACAAGATTGAAACCCTAATATATGTTTAGAGGAGATTGGATCAAGTTGAAAACAAAGTGCTCTGAAGGACATTATTTCCAATTCCTATTAGGAGAAGAGGGGTGGCTTGCTTTCTGCTGCATTTGGTTATAAGGCAGAGTGGCGTTTCACCCATCCATCATTGCTGCTAACTGCGACTTTGTCCAGCACATTAACCATAGGTATCTTCAGGCTTGACAATTATCTGTCAAGGCCCGGGTAGGAATGAAAAATGCTATGCGTGCGCACAGTCATACATCAGGCCGTAACAATTGAATACCTCGATGTCATTGGGAACAAAAGGTATCATTACTTCATTCAAAACGCTCTGACCAGCTGTAGCTTGCCATAGTCAATCTAACTCCCACTCCCAAGATAAGGCTGTATTGGAAAAAAGGGTATTGCAAATGGAAAAACAATACAAGGAACCAATACAATACTGATGTATATTTGAGAGGATGAGAAAATGCTGCATTCAGGATAGATCGGTATTTCAGTTATACTTATAATCGCCTTAACCTCACTCCTATTGTATTTATTTGTTAAAACAGCAGACTGGGCAAGGTGCTAACCCGATGACCTATTGATATTTTATTTCAATGCCAAATGGCATGAAGGGCATGTTGGTATCCGTCACCACGCCCTACAACATTTGATTTGATGTTGAACCCCCTGAGACCTCCAACCTCTCAGTACCCCCCGCAAGGACAGATAGCTCAAGTTAGCCATCAAATATCATGTAAATAACAGGCTATATAGCTTTGCCTCCATTACTATAAAATTCAAACAGACATAAAGCCTTAAGATCAGGTTTAATTCCCACACACTGCCTGTGTTGCATCTTGATTTTTGCTAGTAGCTGTGTTGGTAGCTGACATGGAAGAATGGTTGATGGTTGGTTTGAAAATGAACAAAATAGTATGATGTTGCAGAGCCAATTAAGATTATCCAGTTTCCAGTTTCTTGGGTGGGTGCAGAAATACCTTTTACCAACCAATTTGAACCTTGATCTGTCCATTTTCCCTTTACGCTAACTGTTTACAACAACAATGCTTTGAGACTCGTTGTCACCGACTAGAGGTTGCATTAGTGTCATTTTTGGACGCCTCTGTGCAGGCAGTGATGCTCAAAATAAACTGACTGCTAGCGATTGAAAAACTATGACTAAAAAAAAAGATCATTTTAAAATAATGCGTACCCCGAGGAGTTATGCAGAGGGACATCGGGGGAACGCATACCCCAGTTTGGGGAATGATTTTCAGTGAGGGTCACTCGTTTCCCAATTTTTGGTTAGAGTTCCATGGATTCCTTGTGAAAATGTGAATATTCTCCCGAGGCCACCTCATTGTGTTTTCTCTTCACTGTTCAGTGGTAGACAGTCCCTAATTAGTAGCTAATTATTACCAGTAGTTAATTATCACAGATGCCAGGAAGCCAATAAAAAAAAAAACAACACGAGAGAGAGAGAGCAAGAGATAGCGAGCAGAGAGCGAGGCTGTCTAAGGCAGAGACAGATAAACAATGAGGGCAGAGAGAGAGAGTAAGAGAGTGGAAGAGGCAGAGAGAGAGAGGAGGAGGAGAGAGAGAGTGTAAGGTCCCCGTGTTACAGACAAGATGAGAGTCCTCAAGGTCACCGCCACTCTTTTGGAAAACAAGGGAAACATGATTAGGGATTAGGGGATGTTTTGGAGCTCTGTTGTCGAAGCTACCTCCCCGATCCACTATCCTTTCTTCTCTGCCCTCTCGCTTCCTCTCTCTTTTGCTTTCTTCTTCCCTCTAATTGTTGTCTTTCACCGCTCCTTCCGCTCTTTTCATTCCCTCTAATTTGTTATTTTTCATACCTCAGTTTTTAACTCCTTACACTCTGCTCTTGCTCTCCCGTTATTATGTTCTTGTCGCCTTCCTTCCCTCTCTCTGTGTTTCTTTGGATGTCTCTCTGTTTCTCTCTAACCTCCACTCTTCTTCTGTGTGTCAGGATAAACTTTCCGAGGAGGTGCAGAAGCAGCATGACGGCCCCGATGAGCATGGCTCCCCGCTGGAGACTCAGCCGGAGCCAGACCCCGGGCCGCTGCCGACCGCCGATCCCGACGCCGGCCAAGCAGAAGAGGACAAAGACAAAACCAAGCTCCTGCTGGACCGCCTCAAGGTCCTGGAGGTATGACAGATCCACCACTGTGCTTTACTTTCTTTATTTCAATCTTTCTTTCTTTCTTTCTTCATCCCTCTTCGTTCTTCTTCATGTCCGCACTTGCAACTGCCCCCATCGTTTGTGGCCGGCGCGTGTCTGCCAGTCGTCAGAGTCCTTGCTCTGTTCTGTCTGAAAGCACGACGGCTCACCGAATTCTCCAGCTCTCTCCGTTTGGAGAGCAAATCGTCCTATGAGAGTCGCCGCCGGGGGCCTCGGGCTGTACTCCAGCCTCGCTTTGTTTTCCTCTGCGCTTGGGGATCGGAGCTCTACTTCGCTATGCGCCCCCCGAGCAACAGCTGAGGAGCACAGCCAGAATAATCCACACGAATGGTTTCCAACTGAAGCCACTGGACACGCATCCTCTCAGATCTCCTCAACAATTAAAGGACTCAGACTTAATTAAATTAGGCCCCCAGACGTACCTACTCATTCCTAAGTGACTCCACGGGGTTTGCTGATGTTGACGTGGCGAGCGCCTGTGTAACGCATTCTTCATCTGTCCTTGAGTTACACCATTTATTATTATTTCAAAGAAACGTTGATGTTCAAGCTGGTAATGAGTCCAACGTTTAAGAAAGTGACTAACAAGAAAGAAAAAATATCAAAAGCAAGAAAAATATCAAGCGTTAGAAATAAAAGCATATGGATTCAGAATGATTAGTGTCTTTCAGTGCACAAACATATTCCTTTAACACCCTGCGGTTCAGCGAGTCCTCATAAAACAAGCACAGACAAAAAAAAACTTCTGTAGAGAATGAAAACCCACAGGGCACATTCTCCCTTTCTTTGCCAACGTTGCACTAACTTCTCCTTGACAGAAAATAGTGGCTGAAGCTAATTACAGCAAAGCGTCGGGTAATTGCCTGTTGCTCTTCGACTGTAAGTTATCTTCGGGGAATGGCAGGAAGTGCGGTCGACCTGTCTGGCGATCTGTCGGCGGGAGCACATTACCCAAACATTACGTTTTAAATGGCTTTATCAAAAGTTATCTGCCATTTTATTCCATCCCGCTGCGCAGGTGATGGATGCTCCACCAGCAAAAGCAGCAAAAACAAAGCCGAGGCAATACATCACTGCCCTGCATTGTGTATAAACTCCGCTGACACTAAGTAAGCACTGCCCAGCTCTTATTTCTCCAGCCCAAATGATACTGTTTGTTAACATGGCGGCACTAGACACTGCCTAAAACTGCCTATTTAAAGGAGTTTTTGGGAGCTTGTCCAGTTGGTGAACTTACTTGTTAATTGATGACCAAAACCATCCATGTGCCCCCAGAATAGATTGTACTTTTGGTGCTCCATGCTAACACTTTAGCTGTTTAGTGAGGCAACTATTATCTCAAAGGTGAGAAAAGGAGAACTTGTAGCAGCTCTAAAGCTCTAAAGCAGGGGTGGCCAACCAGTCAGAGACTAAGAGCCACATTTTTTACTGTGTTACCGCAAAGAGCCACATCATACACATGGGCACACATGAACATCACCCCATCCCTTCCTCTCTCTCACACACACACACACACACACACACACACACACAGACCTCTGCTCAGCCAGATTTATTGTAAATGTCACACACCAACATGATAATGACAGAAATTGACTCCTACAGTACTAAGACCACAGGCCAGTCATTTTCAACAATGAACATTGTGTGCACTGTCTCACACACACAAACTCTCAGTTCAACCAAGTCCACAAACAAAAATATAATAATTTACAATAGCGTTTTTCTTTTACTATGCATGTTGCTTAGTGGGACTTCTGGCATTCCTTGCCTTGAACAATCCTCTTCAAATCTGGCTTGTATTCCGTTGTTGCCACTCGAAGCAATTCTTTCACATGGGTGTCAGTCAGAACAGATCGATGCTTTGATTTCACGTGTTTCAGGGTAGAAAACACAGACTCGCAGACGTATGTTGACCCAAACATTGACAGTATCTTAAGCGCAGCCCGTTTGACATTGGGGTATTTTTCCATTGGCACACTTTTCCAGAACTCAATGGTCCCTCTCCTTAAAGCAGGTTTCAGTTGGTCCTCCTCACAAAGATCGATCATCTCCAACTCAGCCGCAGCCTCATCTGTGACTAGCGGGGCTTTCAAACAGTCCGTCTCCGCATTAAATGGGTCGACGAGGAACGTAATCTGTGGCCTTTTCAGTTGTAGATCACGGAACCGGGTCACAAAGCTTTCGTGTAGGTTTTCAACCAGTGTTGCATATCTGGCTCTTTGCTTACTGGGAAACTTTGCGGTATTTTCATCTCACGCACATGCGCGTTTGACGAAAATACCGTATTGAACTCAAGCGAAGCGAACACGCACATTTAAAAAAAACACAAACACAAACTTCGATATGAACGTAAGAGCCGCATGAAACCAGGCAAAGAGCCGCATGCGGCTCGGGAGCCGCGGGTTGGCCAGGCCTGCTCTAAAGCTTAGATTATAATGGTATGCTGCTAGGTATTACAGTTTTGAGTAGGAGATTGTTAAAATGTACACATAATATGATAAAAATAGCCTACCAGGGACTACTTGTTTTGTTTCCACAGGAAGTGTACAGCTAAAGACTGTGTATAGCTAAATCCTACTGCACAGTAGATACATGGTTGCTCACCTGAAATAGTTCCAAAAATATCCATTAAATAATTCAGTTTTAAAATGTATGAATCTACTGGCCATGTAATTACAATAACATTTTTATTATTTTTTATTACTGAAAGGTCAGCTTTCTTACTAGAACTTTAACTGTATGCTAAAGTGTTAGCATGGAGCACCAGAGCTAATGATCTACCAGGGACACATGGATGATTTTGGTCTTAACAGGTAAATTGACCAATGAGCCAATCTCCCAAAAACTTAAATTCAAAAGCTCAAATTGCATTTTCTATAGAAAAACATAGGGCAGTGGTGAGATTAAAAATGTACTTACTCTCATTTTTCAAATAATGGAAAGTTTAATGAATGATTGTAGGATCAGGTTGATGGAGGAATTATTTCAGACTCATTTTTAATGTGTCAGTTGCAAAACATGTTAAGATTATGTATACAAAGGGGCAGAATACATCCTATAGTTACAGTTAAATGTAATGTACTTTTTCGGCAGAGTGGTAGAAGAAAAAGGCCTGGCAAAGTAAGGGCAGGCTCTTCTCTTGGTCCTGCCATCTCCAGCCTTGTTTTCCCTCCGTCCAACTCAAGCACTCAACAAACTCACCCATTTCATCACTCTGATTCTTTCACATTTTTCTAATTATGATGATTTCTACTACACATTTATATTGCACAGCCAACCCTATTTAAACATTTAAAGGTATCCTGTCTGACTCGAAACTCAGGTGACAAAGCGGTAATAAAGTTTATATTAGGGTTAATGTGAGAAAGCAACATTGAAGTGGCATCCAATAACTGTGTGTTATGGCTTTGATGTGGAGAATCAGATAATACTGTAAGGTGGACAAAAGGTTTCTTGTGTAGGTGAAGTGCTAACGGGATTGATGGGATTAATAAGTGGACTGCCTCATACCCTTTTTTGCTGTTGAGAATGATTTCTAGAGCAAAGTGGATTTCATCTAGCTCAAGAATATGTGTGGATTTTATTGTGCAATTCAAAGATGTGGTCTAGGGAGGGGCTGTAATGATGGATTTTCTTGAGTAATGATGACACCACGAAATAACTAAGTTGTTAAGGTTTTTTCTATTCAAACAAACAAACAAACACAACCAAGCTTTTACTAAATTTGTTTCAAACAAACTGAATGAGAACAGAACTACTTAAGACTCCATTCCATTTACACCCACAACCATAGCTGTGCATGCTAGCCGTTGATGCAATTAGAAGTGTTTTTTCCCCAGATGGCTTGGAAAGTTTTGGGCTGTAATTATGTTTTCCATGTTTTAATCAAGAGATTGGTAGTTTCTACTAAAGGGCATAGGGCAAGAGAATCGCGGCTGTCGGCCTGCAAGCTGACAGCTCCTAATATGCTGCCTGCCTCTGACAAATTGGAAACTCCCAGAGATCAATAGGGCGCCGCCTTAAAGGTGAAGCTACAATGCTCACCAAGTCGAGGAAATATTCTTATTAGGCCCAAACTCCAAATGGCTAGCTGCCGCCCCAAAGTTCAGCATCATAACTTCCATCCCCTTGACCTTTCTGTAGGTAGTACTTGGTAAATTTTTTATTGGCCATCCTGCTTCAGCGTTGACACATGACCTTTGTGAAGTTCTGCTCGGCCGCTGTTCAGCTCAATTGTTATTTCTGACGCCTTTATCGCTGGCGGTTTGTTGCATTAAATGTATCTAAAGGCCTCTGAAGGTTGGGGTACCGTCATGATTGAGCGCGTCTGATCGTGTGTACGTGTGTTCTTTCCGATTGGCAGGAGGAGAACTCCACCTTGGCCTCGGAGAACGAGAGCCAGAGGGAGCAGTACGAACGCTGTCTAGATGAGGTGAGTTTACCATGCCTCATCCTGAGGTACGTTCAAGGAAAGGACACTGAACTGACTAGCCAGAAGTTGTTCTTACCTTGGAAAGTCCATGAGCATTTGTCGGAACACATTTGCTTTGAATGAATAGAACAGAATGAGCAAAGTATCTCATATTTTTCAGGAATTCATATGCTCTCATTCTAGTATAAGCCAGCGGCTTATACTAGAACTTTCTACTGCATTATTAGCTGACGATCATACTCCCATCAGATTATTTCTACCTTAGTGTAACAAGTACAATACTCTTATGTATTCTACTATGGAGCAAACAAAAAGCCAGTACACCTATGTTGGTAACCGTTGTATAAAAGCCATAATACTACAGAGGGCGTTCTTTACTGTGATTAGAAGTACGACGGTGCTGCCACCAATACCCAGCCGGGTCACGTACCTGTCACCATCACCGTCGTACCCCTAATCACAGTAATCACTGTAATAAACTCGTACAATAAACACTCTAAAAATGTGTGCCGTTAAATAGCTTTAACCTTGTGCGAATTCTACTCGCCGGAGCGATGGTTTACGTAACAATGGCACTTCTGGACCCTCTGGTTATTTGTGAGAGCTTGACAAGTGGCGTTTAGGGACGCGCATGAGGAGAATACATCGGGCCCTTGGCTGTGCCCCGGGTCGCTGACTCACTCAGGGTGGTAGCACTGCTACTGGGGAAATATGTCCAGCAGGGACAAGGGACAATTTCGTTCCTGGAATCAAAAGGCTCAACAGGTAACAGACTCGGCTGTGCCAGTGGGAGGGAGAGATGGGTGAGAAGGCGGAGCAAAAGAAGAAAGGATGGAGAGTAGAGTAGAAAACAGGAACAGAGAGAAGACGATTGAAAGAGAGGGAATAGGAAAATGTGTTTGCGTCCTACGTGGCTTGTGTTAGGGGGTAAACACCAGGCCTCTCCTTTCTGCTTCCCTGCCCTCACTAAGATGGCTCAACTTGGCCGTGTTGTGTTTACTTGTCAACTGTTTTCCTGTGTGGTTCACTTTTTTGCGGAGGCAAGGCTCGGTAATGATCCTGTTTTGATGATGGAGGCTGTGTGCCTCTCTAACGACCGCACTGCAGGGCTCTCTCTCGCGCAACAACTGTGGAAAATCTAAAGTTTGTTTTGTAACAGAAGGGATGATTATTTTTATGTGAGACCAGCTGCTTCTTTTCAAATTTGGATCCCATGTGCGCTCGTTTCTAACTTGATTCGGTCGCGTCAAAAGTTTAGAAACCGCAGAGGAGGTCGGCCATTCGTCGCCCCCGTGTCGTAACTCTGCAATCAGAGTTTTGATCCCTCGCCCAAGATCATTAAAATCCAGTTTCATTTGATCCCTCCACTCATGTCCAGCAGGGACAAGATCTGTAACTTGCGGTCCCCAGAAGTGGCGCTCACTTCATCGCATTTACTCCCATCTCTCTTCATTCAGTAAATGGGAGAGAGAGGACACTTACAAATACCGATGTGGCTTTGCGGCGTATTAATGAGCAATCAATGGGCGGTAATCGGAGCCGCCGCTCGATGGGCTTTGTGGTCTGAACTGCGGGCGGGGGTGCGAGGCGCCGTGAGACCCCAGACACAACAGCACTTTAGCCCGGCACACCTCTGCTCCTACGTTTACGCACTGTCAATACCACGATCAAGAGGCGAGAATTAAGCGTTGTGAAAGATGTGTGTGCTCCGATCTGTTCTGCTCCAGCACTTACCTCTGGCCTTACCTGCCACCGCACATTGGATTAATGACTATTGGGTTCATTCCAAATCTGCACACACACACACATACTGTGCATACTGTGAGACACATACACCCTCGGTTTCTTTCACACACACTAGAAACTAGAAAATATGGAGAGAGGGGGGAAAAAACCCCCACTGTAATATATTGTGCCATTGTGTTCACTTAAGCTTGTAATAATTCAACTTAGGTGTAAATTAGCTGAGGAAGTACAGTAAAGTGCAGCGCTAGCAGTGCGAGGGCAGTCTTCAGAGGCCCGGCGCAGTCAGAGAGAGCCAAGAAGACCTTGTCTGGGCGCCAAAGCAGCCAAATTAAGATTTCATGATGTCTTGTTTTTGCTTTTCTTTCTCTGTCTGTCTGTTTTTAGGTTGCCAATCAAGTTGTGCAGGCGCTTCTCACCCAAAAGGTTCGCCTCTCGATTTCCACGGAAATGGTTTTGCCGTTCCTCTCACAGCACTGTTAACAGCATTAAATTAATCACGTTACCCATCTGATTCATGATATGCTTTATACATGCTGATGGTATTACTGGTTGGACTGTAAGCATTGTGTATTGTGATAAGCTTCCCGTGTTGGCTCTCACTTAGGATCTGAGAGAGGAGTGTCTGAAGCTGCGGACCCGCGTGTTTGACCTCGAGCAACAGAATCAGACCCTGAGCGTCCTCTTCCAGCAGCGGGTCAAGCCCGCCTCGGACCTGCTTCTCCAGGTAAGGCCCTGCTAACACCCGTCCACCCCGAGCCAAACTCTCCAGAACCCTGTGCAGTTTCGTTTAAACTTCTACCTGCCGAGGAGAGGTTGAGCGGAGCGCACGTGCTACATACATCCTTCGGTTAGGAGCTGCTCTGCTGGCAGAAATAATCGTATTGGTTGAGTTAAACCTCAATGGGCGGAGCCACAGAGTTTTGGAGCGCAGGCTTAGCTAACTGGCTTCAGTCTATCGTTACTCAGCCAGCCAGGTTGTTTGTGCCTCCGGAGCAGCTCTGCCTGCTGAGAAATGTTTGTGGAACTAAAACTCCAATCTGCCGCGTGAAGGAAGAGGCGCCTCTCTTTCAACTTCCTCTTCCCAGTACAGATTTGAACCGGCAACCAAGCAGTCACAAGCTCTTCCTCTTGTAACCATCAGCCAACTGCCACCCCTATTTGTATTCCCCTGCAAACCCCCAGCATTCTCCTTTAGTTCATCTCTCATCTGGAGTGGCTGAAAATTGCCTCAGTTCATCTTTGTTCTCCGGGAAAACACCAATTTACTGAAATGTGTCTATGTGTGCATTCCAGCTTGATATTTATGGTGTAATTATAAGACGGACAGACCTGCCACAATATGGCTTGCCCATCTATTGTCAACGGTGATGTAGTATAGCGGGGCAATAAGGGCAGCGTGGAATGTAGGATCTCACATAATTGTGCAAATTGCCGCGTGGCTCCTTGCTGTCAATGCGAGAGCAGTAAATGCAACCTGCCAAAAAAAAAGAAAGGCAAAGGGAGCTTTCAGTCCAGTCCTGAGGAAAGGGGAGGGATAGAAGAGAGAGAGAGAGATGAGGGTGGAAAGAGAGGAAGCGAGCGAGGAGAGATAAGGAGCGAAAATGGAGAGAGACGAGATAGCAGGGGAGCACGGGGCGCTGAGAGAAGACAGAGAGGAGGTAGAAGTGGGAAAAAAAAACGAGGACAAAAAAAGACCGAAGAGGCAGAAACGGCAGGAAAAAGGAAGAGGAAAGAGACAATTAGACAATTGTGGGTCTGTTGTAAAGCTCTCTCTTGTCGTGGCTGGTCCTATACCTCTCCCAGCCATCACTGCGCTATAATTGTACAGGCCCCCGGACATTGTCAGGTGAAATTGCAACATAAAAGGCTTGAAGAGGGATGTTGAAGATACCTTTTGTAGGGACATAAAAGGGTATAATATAACTGCAGACAGAATTAAGGGACTCTGAAATATGATAGAATTGTATCACATTTGGCAGAATCGCCGTACAGTCGTCACGTCCGTCCCCCCCCCCCCCCCCAAAATGTGAGTCAGTTAAAAGGCTGCGATTGCATTTTCAGTTTGTAATGTACGTGGTCGAGAAGAAACAGACTTTGTGATGTGTAGCAGCAGTGCACTTGAATGACACGTTGCAGATGCATTCGGCAAGGCGAGGAGAGGAGAGTGTGTGGGCAAGGGTATTGAATTTTTTTGTTGACCCCAAGTCTGTGTTTGTGCAAGTGTGCGCGCAGCAACATCTTAAGACGCATTCTTAACCACGTTCTGTCTTAATGTAGCTTTTTCAGTTTTTTCACAGGAAGCAACACTCCTCATTATTTAGTTATTAGAATTTCCCTCATGTGATCACACTCTTCTCGATGTGTCCAATATGAGCATGTGCTCCCCGGCACAGCAAGTGTAGGAGACGTGTTGTAAACATCTATATTTGCCCATTGCTGCAGGAGGCTCGAGCTTCACCTCAGAGAGCTGCTCAGGAACCGAGATTTATATTTATTATTTTTTTTGTTTCCGTTATTTATTTATTTTTTTCTATTTTTTTTTTTACCACCGCAGTAAAAAAAAAAAAAAAAAAAAGATCTCATTCTCTCAAGTGTGGCAGAGAGATGTCAGCTCACAGCACTATCTGTCCAAATCACACAGAGAGTGACATGACAGGGGGGGGAAATGACTGCCTCTTCTGAAAAGGATTTCAATGCCGTTGAGAGATTCCCTTGTGTACCACTTACCGTCCTCAGAGTTGATTCTTTCATAGTCGGCGATTTAATCGCTCAAATGTGATAAATGGTACATTTTGTTAAGCCCCGAGTGTGAATGTCACAGGGTTTATTTCAGTAAGAAGGAAAATGAGCACGTTTAAAACCGTTTAAAACATTTAAAATCACGTTTAAAACAACACCAATAGCTTTTATTTTTTAGATGTTTTCCCCCCTACGACTAGTTATTGTCACATATAATTTACTTTATCATCAAATTCTCTAATGAAAAAAAAATGAAGTGTTTTCATATTTATTCTCCCCCGGAGGCCCTCGAGTAGCGGGAGACTTAATCACCCATATGAGTGTACTATTTCCAGTCTGGCTCTGGACCTTTTGCTTATCAGTAATTAAATGTTCTCTGGTTCCCTATGGGCATCTTGAGTTTCTCTGATAAAGAATTATAATCCTTTTGACTCCAGTAGGAGTGTACCTTCGCTGCCTTCGGCTTGATTGGTTCCAAAACGCCATATATCCATTTGAGAAAACCACTTTAGTAGTCATTATTTGAAAAAACGACGATGGTTCCATCCTCAATCAAATTACTATTTGTAAGCAAATGCCTTAAGGTTATTCATAACTAATATTAACCCATGAGGTGCTTTACTTTCATGCCAGCAGTCATTTTGTAAGTGTCAATTTCACTTAAATATCAATTTTTTATTAAATGTAACTCTTCACCTACAGATTTTTTAGCAGCTCCAATGTCTATCCACACAGGCTTCCATTGAGTGGTGTGGTAAGAGAAAAGAAATTACGTGGCATGCAGTCCCTTTTGCTTACGCAGCCTTATTGAAAGTGACAAGGCAAAGCTGCAATTGAGTTGTCAATTACCAGGACAAACGCTAGCTGTTAGCTAAGCTACCTCGGGGCCCCAAGGACACTAAATGAAACCCATAACGTTATTAGCACTCATGGAATTCTGTGCAGCTCGTCTGTATAGTCAAGCTATCTGAATGCTGCTGACATATCCACCATTTTGAAAAAAAAAAACAACACACATACTGGCTGACAAAAGGTTTAATAGCATAGCAGAAGATTTAAACAAACGATGGTACTTTTTAAAGGATGTTGGGACATTCAGGTCCTAAATGATGACAGATTTGCAGACTGGATTTTTTCTATTTTAGAGATGTCGACTGATGAAATTCAAGTCATAAGTTTTGTTGTTTTGTAATAGAACCCTATGCACCTTAGCCGTGTCATATTACAGCTGAGCCTTTGCTTCGTTTTCTGGTGTAGTTTAGTTGGCTGTGTGTAGCTGGAGCTTTAAAACAAGGCCTTTGTGTTGAATCAGACGTAGACCAGGTATAATGCAGGATAGCAGAGAAGGTGAGCAGCACATGTATGGATGTGTGTGTAAGTGTCTGTGTTTCTCTCACTGCTATTGTGTGTATGTGTCTTTGCGCAATATTACATGCTGGTGCACAGCAGGGTTTGACCGATATGGGTTTTTGAAAGCTGAAATGTTTTTGTATTGAAGCTGCTGATAGACGATATTCAGTATCTTTACATTTGATAAACTTTCCATGCCAAAAAATACAAGGATTCAGTGTTTCCCCCTGTATTTTTGTTGTTGTCAGGACGGAAAAGCTTCCGAAACAGCATTTAGACCAGTGGTGTCCAATCACGTGCAGTTTCACTGATTAACACACCTTCAACCAGAGAGGAGTGAGTAATCAGTGAAATCACCTTCTGCAGCGTTTGGTTGGAGTGGAAACCTGCATGCTCTCGGCACTCCGTGGCACATGATTGGACACCACTGATTTAGACCATCATGGGACACTAAAACTCCCCATTGAAACGTAGACTAATGAAATTCTTTTAGTGTGAAATTCAGCTTAATATCGGCCGGATATATTGGCAAACTGATCTAACACACACACCTTTGAATGCATGCTTATTTGACAAGCATATGATACGACTTTGTCCTTGGCCTTGGCCCTCAATTCAAGAAGTGTACACCCAGACAGACCTGTCCACCCCCTTGTCATCCGCCATTTCCCTCCCTTCCCCTCCACCGTGGCCCTGTGACACTATTGACTGAATCCTTGATGAGGATGCTGAGGAGGTGAAATCCAGCACCCTATGATAAGATCAGACCCCTCCCGTGACACCTCAGCCACTCCCCATCCCGCGGGTGGACAGCGGGGGTACGACGGAGCACAGCGATGCGGCATCAGAGCAGCACAAATTTAAATTTAATGGCTTCGAAGCGGGGATGAGAAGGCCATCTGGCACTTTGAGTCCCAGCTAGTAAAACTAAAACCTAAAATGGTACTGATCCAGCTCAATACACGCTTTAATTTTGAAAGGGTGATACGCCCGAAGCTTTCCACCGAAATGAACAAACACAGCATTTTACAGGATTAAAAATGTATCTGCATTGTATTAGTTCAAAAGATTTTCTCAATCCAAATTTAACGTGGCAAACGCAAGAACATCCCCTCCACATTTTCATCAACCGTAGTCACTTCGGACCAAATCAAACCCATGCCAAGTTATGAAATATAGAGCACTTTGCAAGGATGTAGAGCTTGAAGGTTTAGAATTTCTCAAAATAGCAGTGTACTTATCCTTTTCCCTCCAGTGAAAATGACGTGAGAGTGGGGCATGGGTCAGTCTCCATGGCACCAGTATCACCTCATCACTCCCAAGTGCAAAGACAGAATATCACACTTTTCTCAGTGTAAAACTGTTTCTGTAGTCTCTTTGAAAGAGCTATCCATAGGCGTGTAATAACACAAAAAAATAAACTCTTCTTTTGGAAGTGGTACTGATAGTTGGAGAACAAACCGTAGGATGGTGATGTTTTGGCCACAGGCAAAGAGTTGCAGGTTGTTAATTCTTAAGAGACAGAAGAAGGAGTTATGTTTGGTTTTAAGTGAGAAGCTGTATTTCACTAACCGCACAGCATGTTAAGACTATTTCTTTCAACAAGATTCAATAAGAACTGTCAGATAACCATTACATGCGATGACCATATGTAAAGTAAAATTGTGAATTACAATAAATTTAGTTTTTATTTAAAAATTATTATAAGATTATATTATATATATATATATATAAGATCAGGATACATGGAGTTCAAGCTCAGTTTCCATTTGAAATTGCTGAAGGTGACTTTATCTTTAACAACATGCAATTTTCTTGATTGATCTCCCTTCTTTCCGTGTAGGATACGCAGCATGAGAACCAAGTAAAATGTATTTCATTTTAATGGTGGAAACTAATAATGAAATATATCAGAGCACAGAAATGTAATATATATATATATATATATACAGTATACTCCCCGAATGAGCATTAGGTTTACCCTTGGCAGGAAATGCAAGTGTTTTGTTTCAGCATATTTTCGGTTTAAGTTAATCTGAGCACAGGGAACCGAACGGTAATTAGTTCTGAGATTAAGATGTGGAAATGTATTCGGTTTTGTATCCTTGAAGCGCAAGAGTTAAAACAGAACGGACTGCACACTAGCATATGAAATTTTAAAAAAAGGTCTAAGGAATCCCTTACTCCCCGATGCAATTATTTCCCATTCACATTAGTTATTTCCAGCTGATGACATTAATGACTTTGAGCGACGAGTATGAAACAGGGCCCTGCGTGGCGTCAGTGGAGGGAATCTGAGGGGTTATTTCTACTGGTGGGAAAATATTCTCAGTCTCAGCAACCAGTTGTTTGAGATGTTGTTTCTTTGCATGCATTTTTTGTCATTTATACTTCAACGGATCACTGAGTACTGAAATGATTTCCAGCATCAAGACCCTGCCATATTTTGATCAGTAATGTATTGATGAGATGCTGAAAGAAGCATTCTGTGCACTGTACAAATTAGAGCTACACTGGCAAGTCCCTGCCATTCTGCTGTCAGATTAAACGGCTCAGATTAAAGGCTCACATTTTTTTTTTTTGCCTCTGCATTGTCATTCCAATCTATCTTTCATTTGTGCTGTTGAGAATGTGTACAGCCCATTGTTGAGATCGCTGTACTTAAAATGCACTGTGACGTGTCCTTCCTTGTGCCTTTCAGAAACTCCACTCTCGGATCATGGATCTGTCTGCAGCAGATTTGCTTCTGGAGCCAGAAAGAAGCAAGAGCTTCCTGCTTTCCAGGAATACAGACTCTCCTTCTCATGTAAGCTTAATGGGAAACATGCAGAAGGCAATGTTCCCTTTCTCTGCAGCCATATGATTTGTCCAGGTACCATAACCAATGTGTACCCCCCCCAAGAAATCATTACAAGAGATTAAAATACAAACCCAACTATTTGGAGACGTGACCCTTCGCTCTCGGCAAGCAGAGCTGCCAGTATCACTTGGCGCTAAGAGGAATAAATCCTTGTCATATTACCAGAAAACCATCGATTGAGACTCGTCGTCAGTAAAAATGACTCCACAGGACAGTGTGGTACATTAGTCATCTTATGTATTATGCATTAAGGACTGGAAATGAGTTTGCTCCATTCTTCTACCCTTTTACCCCTCTGAGAATGCCACCTGATAAACGTTAATATGTGCTATGAAATGGGAGGAAGAGGGAGCAAATGAAAAAATAATGGCCAAGATGTGAATTATAAATCTTCTTGTTATCTAAATGTGGAGAAATACTGCATCTCCTTCAATGGGATGTGTTCAGCGATACACACAAGTGACATATATGAGATTAGTTTAATAGGAGTAGTGACATTTGCTGTAATTTTTTTTGTCTTTTTGTTATCTTGTCAACTGATACATTTCCAAATCATTAATTTGCATGGGCAAATTCTTTGGAATGAGATGCTAATTGGAGAAACATCTGTTGTGTTGCGGTGACTGCACATGAAAATGTGATTGATATTCTTTCCATTTTGCTAAGTGCAGAGGCAATGCCTTAGCCTTTTGTAGGAAACTTTGTTGTAGGAAAGTCTGTTTTTATCTCTAAGCAAACTCTTGCTTAGCAATTAGATATGTAACACTATCCATATTGAATATTGTGGCTGCAAAAGTGCTGCAAATAAAGATCGTATACATTTAGGCATTTATGTAATGTTCTTATCCAGAACGACTTACAATCAAGTGAACAGGTTTAGCTGTTGATAGCTGTTGTGGGGATTGAATTAATGATCCTTCCATTATTACAAAATTCACAGCTGAACAGTCACAGATTTACAGCTGAACCTTGCACCTTGACCCCATGATTGTCTTATTGTAATATGTGACCCAGCAGCCTCCCCACTGTATATTCCTTTCCTGTTCACCCCAGCCTCTGTCCTGTAGCTTATTCTCCTGTTTTTTGTGACCATCCACTTTAACTATCAACTCTAGCAACGAACAACGAAGATTATGTTTGTGAACTTGTAATCTGCCCCTAGTGTATAATGTGCAAATCCATTGTGTGTTCCAGTTGTAAGGGATTTATATAGATGTTTATATAGATGCTAAATCATCTATCTTTTCTCTATCTCATAGGAGGTCCAGCTGAATGGAAAGTCGGGTCTTCCAGTGGCCAAGTGTCTGAGCCAGTTAAGTCTGACAGTGCCAGCACCTATCTACCCGCGTAGCAGCTGTAGCAGTAGTGAGTTATCTCTGTCAAGTGCCTGCAGTGAATACTCCAGTGGCTCCTACACCTGGAATGATGGACGCTCCTGTGGGAAAATGGTAAACCCACTTATTCTGGCTGTTTTTACATGAGAATCAAACATTTTAACATTCTAAAGAGTATAAGGGATTCGAGGAACCTTTAGGCATTCTTGATGTTACAACATAGGGGAACCCCAGAAGGTTCACTGAAAAACCCCATTCATAAAGAGTTCATAAATCCTGGCAGTAGTTCTACAAACCACAAATGGGGGGTAAATGTACTTGATAGATTGTTGCAAGTGGCACATTAGCCATTCTTTGAACAAATATAATGACACTTTTCTTTGAGAAGCATTTTGGATCCATGGTCATAGTGTTGTTTTTTTAGCAATTACAGTGTATTACATATAATATCTGCACAAGACTAAAATTAACTGCCATAAATGTGTTACGTGAAGGCATAGCATAATGCCATTTATGTGAGGTTAATCCCCTTTCTCATCCCTTCCTATAGTCCTCTCTGACCTGGGAGAAGAGGCTGAGCCTGGGCTCTTCAGCCCCCAGTAATATCTGTGCCCCTCTGGAGGAGCAGCTACCCACACGTCGCAAGGAGAGTCACATTCTGGAAGGTCTGAGAAAGCTCCAGAGGAGGAAACACAGGAGCTCCTCATCCTCGTCCAAGGTCTCCAAGTCAGGCTACAAAGACTGCATGAACTCCAACGAGGGCATCTATTCCCTGGGTATCAAGAGTAGCAGTAAAGGGGTTTCCAAACCTCCTTATATGGGTAGAACTTATGTTGGGGTAAAGAAGTTCTCTTATGACTCTGATGATGCAGATGATGAATTGGCACATTCCAGTCGTAGAGACAATGTCCCCAGAAAGGACAGCTTGTTTTACTGTAAGAAGCTCTCCCACAGCATCTCAGACAGTTTGTGTAGCTGGGAGGGGCTGCAGGACAGTGGAGTTGGGGGTGATGGTAATTCAGATCCCATGGCTACCAAGCACCCTCGTGGCTATGACTCCAAAGAGCGTCCTGAGAAGCTCATGAGCTTCATTAACAGTTTCCTCTCTGGGGGAGGGCGGACTTCAGCTTTCACTAAACCCTACCGGCTGCACCTCAACCCCTCTGACCCAGAGGGCCCCCTTCGCCTCTCGGACACGGATGACCCTGAGGAACCCAACTCTGAGTCCAGTGACATGCGGACATCTGTTAGTCAACCAGCAGAGCAAGTGGAGAAGGACCCCAAGAGGCTGTCCAGGGATGCTGGGAAGTTGCTCGCACACCAATTCTTGAGAAGGGACCAAGGACGAACCCAGTCAGCTGATGGGAGGCCTCGGCCTTTCAGCCTAATTAAGGAGCCTAAAGGGGCCAAGTGTGCTCAGTCTGAGGAGAGCATTGTAGCAATATTTGATGCAGAAGGAGAGCCTATTGAACTCTGTGCTCAGAAGCTTACTGCAGGTGTTGGGCCTCAAAATGACATTCCAGGTGGCAAGGCACTCACTGATTACACTGAACTAGTGCCCCAAGAGAGGCCAGTGAGGCAAAAATCAGGAAATGCAAGGAATTACACTGTGCTTGAATCGCCAGAAAAGCCATCTGAATATCAGAGCAGGGCTAGCAAAGCAAGCAATAGCAGGGAGGGCAGTACAGAGAGGCTATCAGTGCACATGACTCCACAAAGGAAACTGATCAAACCACCAAGCAGCCGAGCTAGTAAAGGCCACTCCATCCCTCCCATGACTGACTCCTCTGGTCCCAAGTCCAATGGTTCGAGGATACCAAACAAACTATTGGGATCCCCACTGAGATTTTCTAAGGGCTCCGCCACTGAACCAAGTAGCAGTGGAAACTCAGGACCCTCTGGTCAGGAGAAATCCCCCTCTTCTCCTCCAGTTAAAATGTCCAGGTTCATCAAGACCCCAGGAGGAAGCTGCACACAAAGCCCAAAGTCTGTCAACTCCAAACTCCCCAGCAAGACCGACTGGAATAAGGGCTCCTCCTCTAGTTCCCCCCACCTCTCCAGGAGGCACCTGGAGCATGCTGAAAATGGCGAGCAGCCAACCAGAGACAAACACTGTGAAACCATCAAAAATGAACTCAGGTCCCCTTCTCCTCCCCCACCCCCAGGCCGTACCACCTCCTTACTGATCAGACCAAATTACGAAGGGTCACCTCAAGCACATAAAACAGGGGTGGCTCAACCATCCACACCAACCACTGTGAGGGGCCCTCCCCCAAGTTATCACCCCCCACCTGTACCAAATATGCAACCTACACTACCCATTAAGGGTCAAGACTCTTTGGACTTGGATGCAGGCTATGGGACTGCACTTGCACCTCAGAAACTGGTTGACAAAACCAGTCAGCACCTTCAAAAGTCCCCAGCTATGACTCAGACACCTACTAAAGGCACTTCCAAACGGACCACCATGAAACACTACCTCCCCTCTGCAAACTCAGGGTGTGCTCCAGAACCTGAAAATGCACCTAAAATCTCAAAGAATGTCCCTCCACCCTACAGCGCCCTCAGAGGGTCCTCACTCCAGAACACATTTGCAAGTAAGAGAGGGTCTACCCATGAAAATGTCAATCAGTCAATGCATCCGACCTCTACTAGTTTACCTGTATCACTTCAGGGGCCCCCCCAATGTAAAACAGAACCACAACATAGTAAGATAGTAAGTCCCCAAGCTATAGTCAGCCTTCCCAACTCTGATATGAGTGCTCCTACCCCAGTGGAAAAAACGTCAAAGTCACGCATTCCAATGGGGTTCAAAGCATTTTTAAAATCTCCTCCCGGCCATAAGAATAGTCCCTCCATACCAGGCAAGCATGAAAAAGATCATATCAACTCAGTCTCCAAGGAGACTGTGACTTCAAATGCTTCTACCCAATGTGACAGCTTACAGCCAGTGTATAGTATTGATTCACCACCCAAGACGTCCATTACAGAGGGGAAAGGTGAGGTCCAGGATCAGTTACTGGAAGGGGAAGTGCACACTGCTGTGTTGCCAGAGGAGGGGGAGGTTTTTGATAAAGGGAAAAGGAGTAGTCAACTTTTCTCTAGATCCATATCTGTTACTACCAAACCTCATCTAAAGCCGGCCTTGGGGATGAATGGAGCTAAGGCCCGTAGCCACAGTTTCAGCACTAACTACATTGAGAAACCCAACATCAACATGCCAGATGGACCAGGGAAAATCCGAACTCAGATCATCACCAACTCTGGTGAGAGGGGGAATTCTCTGTCAAGGCAGACTTCCTTGGAAGTACCCAATGTTGGGTTAGCTGAGAGCCCTGTCCATTCCCCCAGCAACCGGCTCAGCCACTATGGAGGCATGACAGGGTCAAACAGTCACAACATCCTCCCTGACAGAACTTCTAAATTCGGCTCCAAAGGTGAAGGATCACAAGGCACAATAAAGGGGGAGGGAAACACCCCCCACCCCCTGAAAGAGGTGCGTAGCTTACCCATCACTGAGAGGATTGGCTTGAAGAACTCCCGAAAGCCAGTGAAGGTTGCCTCTCATCCACAGTTTCAGCCTCCGTCCTCTGGTGTATATAGCTCTGAAAACACAATGCAAGAGACAGGAGGCAAAGTGACCTCGCCTAATAAGCCAGCCATTAGTAGGGATGTCAAAACGCAGATGGACTCCACAAACAAAGCCCCAGATATAGAGGAGAAACAAGTCAGCCCAACAGTCTGCACCATTGAAGAGAAAGTCATGATGGGAATCGAAGAGAACTTGCAGAAATGTCAAGAACAGGAGAAGGTCACTGCATCTGAGGTCAAACAGAAGACAGGCCCCTCACTGGCAAACTGGTTCGGCCTCCGTAAAAGCAAACTGCCAGCTCTGAGTGGTAAGAAAGCAGATGCCCTCAAGGGAAAAGAAGAGAAAAAGGAGTTGAAGATTGGATCTGTGCTTGGGGGCAAACAGATGAAGTCTGACAAGAAGAAGGATAAGAAGAAAAATGACAACCAGTGCAAAGACAGTCAGGAGGTGCAGAATCTGTCTGAGATGAACAACAAGCTGAGCTCCATTATGGACCATTGCAACATTCAGATGGATCAGATAGCCAATCAGATCCAGTGTACTACGGCCTATATCGGCAAAGACCAGTTCATGAAGGAGCTTCTTGGCAGGTTGGTATAACAACTTTGTCATTAAAGAAATTCAGAGTGAAATACCCTTATTTAATTGGATGCTGAGACGATTGTTGACTGCCATTCAGTCTTGTTCTATTAAATTAAACATGAGCCATTGCTGCATTAAAATTGTGAAATTGAGAAACTCACAAATAAACAGCGCAAACAGCAGCTGTCTGTTTGAGTTATGGCTCCACTCCAGTGAGCATAAGCACTTCTTGGACCAGAATGTAGAGACATAGTCAGCTCGCTTGAAGTATCTTTGCTAGGAATGCTCAACATTCCACACACTTCACTGAATTGATATAGCACTTCAAATCACAACTGACAGATTTTTATCAAGAGTACTTATAAATACTTATAAATTAATCACTCAGTGCAGTTGGAGGCAGAGAGGGAGCACTATAAAGAGGTTGTTTAACATTTGATTTTAGTTCTGTGTGTGTGTGTGTGACTGAAAAGGAAGGGCAGGTCAATGCAATTTATCAGCAGGCTCACTTTCTACCTGGCGAGTTGATAAAAGAGGAACTCGGCACACGGACATAAAACAGATCAAATCTTATTTTCTCACAGGACCGCTGTGAAGGGCGACTCCCTGGCTGCATCTCTGCCCGGGATCTCCATGCCCATGAAACACAACGAAATGAAGGGAGATATGGAGATCTGTACAGATACTGCTGTGAGTGAGCAAATGCACCATCTGAATGGAGCACCTCTGCCTTTATTACAGCAGTCCTTCCATCTAGCTCTGGCTGTTGGTCTCTGTGTTTGCACAGTTTGCACACACACACACACACACACACAAACACCCACACAGGTTTTCACACACGTACAGTATATGCATGCATGCACTAATGAACACACACATGCACACACGCACACACAAATACATCCACACCACCACCAGCACCACCTTATCAGAGTCATATCCCCTGAAGGGTCACTATTGATTCTCATCGTGTTCTGACTCAACCTACAATTCACCGCCTCCTTTTTTATTATCTACCCAGGCCAATACTGTTGTTTCCACAAGGCTGAAGGCTTTTAAACAATAGACCATACTCAGACAACCATATGGCCGTGCATGTCATACAAACTCAGATTAGGGTACTCTTAAAGATTTTTTTTGGTGGAAGAGTCAAATTCTGACCTTGAGGGTTTATTCTTTATTATCTGTCAGTAAATGCACCAAGAAAATGACAGAAAGAGTGAGTGGGTATGAGAGAGAGAGAAAAAATAGAGAGACAGCAAGTAAAAAAAATGAGAGAATTGCAGGGAGGAAGAGAGAATGAGAAAAAGAGAGTCTCACTACATAATGCAGGAAATTTAATCCAGATGATGTGGAATTTTGATAGCATGGAGGAGCCCCTTATCACGGGCACTCAATTTGACAAAGGGGCCATTTAATACTGTCCTCTAAGCCTTCCCTCTATCTTCTCCCCACAGAAATACAAAGGAGGAATGCTTTGTGACCTACATGCTTCTTTTACACCACTCCAAAACCACTTTTTTTAATAACCACATTTGAGTAACTCAAGAGTGTACACCAATTAGCTTGCTATTTCCTGAACAAAACTTTAAACATAAAAAAATGCAAAATGACTTCACCCTTACTATTGCCTATATATTATAGTAAATTCTAGCTACTTGTTGTGTGTGTTTTTCTCATGTTTTGTTCATTCAATTCCTAGACCATTATCATGACTCAGAAGATCAACCTGAGGGGTGAAAATGAAGAGGGGCACGTCCCGGACACCACTTGTCAAGACCACATGATAGGTAGGCCTATATACTAATCTTGATCCTAAAGGGGCATTTCACCAAAAACATTTTAACATTTTGCACAAATTGATGTATTTACTGAGACTTTGAATTTGGCATCCAAGTGATTCAGTCATTTGGAGGACACGTATTCCTTTTCATGTTAAATGTAGCTCAATGAAATTATGAAAATGAAAATAAATACTGTTGTAATAGAATAGTCTTCAAGTAATAATTGTATTTTGTATTTAAGGAAATTAAATCAAATATCTTGGACCATGGGAAAAAAAAACATTCTTGGAGAATTGCACGAAAGGCTAGAACAAAATACTGTTCAAATGTGTGTGAAATTCCCATTCAACAAACTCGGATTTTGAACTTTTAGACTTTTACTGCGAACGAAAACAACTGTGCCAAAAGTTGACATTGTCTGCCTTCAGCCACTGAGCTTCGTCTCTGTAACCCCTTTCCATCATGCAACACACAGTTTTTTTCAACTGTCTCATGAAAAGCCGTCACTAACCATCACGAGTCAACCGGTGCAACGGAGCATTCACACATTTTACAGTTGTGATTTTCTGATGTGATTGACAACTCAATTCCTTTGCCAACTGATTCTTCTCACTGTCACCACTGCTTTTACCGCGGGGAAATAGCAGGGGCTGCAAACAGGATGTTGACAATCTAGTCAGGCGATTGATGTGTAACTGGGTGATATAATACGATGCCTGAGCATTTTGGGAAGTGGCGGGCACTATGACACTATGAAAATAGACACACCAAAACAATTTCTGAGACAAGATGATCATTGTTGTTACTGGAGTATGACACAAGTGCATGGTAGTATGCAATTCAGTCTTGGGAACAAGAGGGTGTAACTGCTGTTGACTGGATGTGTAGTGTTAAGTGCTTGTCACTCATATTTCAGAGATTGCCTCAGTCATCCATTGCAAAGGGCATGCTGACTTTTATCGCCTGTATCATACCATAGCCTGTGTAAATACTCGTAATTTACTGCTTTGGTGTGGCTACTTTCCCTCAACATGCCTCATATATTTCTACTTCAGGTAGTGATTCATTTCCCAGAATGCCTTTTAACAACAGCTATAGAGAAGAGATAGTGAGAGGAAGCGAGTGAGTTTTTCCTGTGAGTTGCACAACTTACTCAACATGTCTTGTCTTTGAACGTCAGTTCAAAACGGTGGGTCTGTTCTTTGATTATCAGGGACTGACAACAAAACCTCAGAAAAGAAAACAACAAAATACACTAGCAATCAACAAAATGGGCCTAGAAATACAAGGTACATCGCTAATAGAGTGTTTTTAGGGAGGTTTCATTGATCACCATTCTAAATGAATGTCGCTAGTGAGGTTTGAGTAATCAATTTCAACCACCTTGTAATGACTTAAATGAAAGGGTTTTTCAAGCTGTGATCAGTGCTCAGGAAAACAGCAGTCCTCAGAAATAACAAACAGCCCTCAAATACCTCCCGATGTTACAACATCTACTGTCGGAATCTGCTCCGGCGAGATATTTTTCAATATCACTAAATATGTAGGGCAGGGTTAGGGTGCTGGTGGAAATAATCTCATTATTACCAGAAATTTGGTCTTGGACTTCACTTATTTTAATAGTATGAAGAATAGCCTAGTAGTTCTATGGTCTGATTCATCAAATTACTTTAAGAAATTGTTTTGCCACGGGCCGGTTTCCAAGGAGTATGAAAATGAGATCACACGGCGGGTCGCGGCCGCAGAGCCAAAAATAAAATGCTCATTTTTTTTTTTTTTTTTCTGTGTTCTGATTAACAGAGTGGCTTTTTATATTCTGCCCGCTAAGCACTACACATCCACCCAGTAAGTAAATATTTCATAAAAGGTTTTTAGCTGTGGTTGCTCATTGCTCTTCGGCATTACCCTAATGTCATCTCTGTGCTGTGGCGTAGCATTTACAGGCAAAATGTCAGACAAATTAATCAAATCAGTGGCTTAAGTCCAGTAAAGCATATGTGTTGAGAAACCTCTGTGCAAGCAAGCGATGAGTGGACTTGTGGTGTTTGAGTTTATTTTTGTCAGATATTGTGTGTTAGACTAGCTGACCTCGATGCAACGCTAGTTTGGCTCTTGAAGGGGCAATAAGTAGCATTTTATGGCACAAAATGGCCATAATATACCTGCAGGTGTTGACAGGGCTGTTGACTAAACGATGACTTGCCAGGTGCTGAGATTTCTGGCTTTCAAAATGACTTCTTTTTTTTCTTTTTTTTCTTTTGATCCCTCATCATTGCATAAAACCAATTTCGAACTGTGGAGTTGTCAGCCGAGCGGCTTTCTCCCCCTCAAAACCCCCAGAGGCTGGATATAGAAGTGATAGGGAGCTCATGAAAAACTAGATTATGTCCAGTTGTTGTTGCCCGTGGGTAGAATTACTGGACCTTGTTATAGTTTGGTTATAGAGGGTATTTTGAACTGCCAGGTTTGGCATTCAATTATACAGCTTTGTAATGTATGGCTCCCCACCCCTCCCTCCCTCTCTCTCTCTCTCTCTCTCTCAAATTTGATTTTCTTCTTTTTTTTTTGCAATTTGGTTGTATGTTCTTTCACCACATCCACCTGCTTCTCATAGCGAGATGACTGTGCAATCTAACAGGCCATCTGTCAAACGAACAGGGTGCGTGTACGTCCACTTGCAAAACACAGACGACTCACTTTCGCACATAACCGCACCGTACGTATGGCGTGGGATGTGCAAGTCACAAAACACAATGTACACACGAACCACGGCGTCACACCGTGCGCTCAAGTTGTTTTTCCATTTGTTTACTTACAGTCAACCTCTTTGAACTCTACGGAACACGAATGAATAACTTCTTTGTTAAGCTATTGATAATCACTCGACATCGGGAGGTGAATGGTGATGCTGCTTCACTGCATTAATAACACATCTCAGAAATGGTCTCAGTAAGCAGGGTTTGTCCAAAGGGGAGATGGATCAATAGTGTGAATGCTTAAACATTTGCTTTAGCAATACATTTATTTTGAATGTTTTGCCCTTATACTCCCTGCACATTGGCAATTCCTTTGGATGTGAACTGTAATGGGGAGAATGTGTGTGAGATATTGACCCACCATGCCTGTGAGGCGCTACAGCAACGCTTTCACTTCTTACCAAGGTTTTCTACTGGACACACACACTCCATCTCTTGTTCATATTATCGTCCAAAAAGAGCTGACAGTGGGAGAGGATCCATCATCTCCAAGGCCAACAGTGGAAGACATAATGTAATAGTACCCACTCCCAACTTGCATACAGCGTGCAGAGCTTATGGTGTTAGGGCTCTGCAATGCAGCACTCAACCACAGTAACACAGAAATAATAGCGCGTTTAGCTTTAGGAATGATCGAACATTTACAAACTAGATCACAAATTCTTTCTTTGTGAAACGCGAAACAGCAATTAGCGTAACCTATGTAACTGTTGGCCGTTATCGTTCACAGTTACAAGGAGTTAGACTGCGCTAAATGGCCGTCCATCTGTTCCAGCCTGAGTCAAGGCTCTGCAAACTGTTTTTTTTTTTTTTTTAAATGACGTCCATCTGTTGCTACTCGCTGTAGTTTCTCTCGGTTACAACTCAGCGTGTCCGAGGAACATGTCGGGGTGTAGCGCGTAGTGCATTTTGTTTGTTCGGTGGGAGGAGGTATTTTCTTTTGTCAGATCATATCATATTAACACTATGATATAGTATATATGCCATGATAACCATTCCGTATACCCTTTGCACAATATTGTATGAGGTGAAATGAAAATGCTGTGTCTTTTCTCTCCCCTCTCACCTGCCTATCTGTTACTGAACCCACTAAAGATGCCCTGTTTACACACAACCCCTTCCGCTGCATGTGAATCCTCTCTTTTCCGTTGTGGGTTTCCCGTGCTTTTCCCCCAGACATCACACACACCTCTCCCTGTCCCTTTTAGGCTCGGGCTGTCAGATGAGAACCCTGGACAGCGGGATCGGCACCTTCCCCCTCCCCGACTCTGTCACCCGGGCCAGCGGTCGCCACATCCCCAAGTCCGAGTCCAGTCCCAACGGGGTGACCGGCGGATCCGCCGAGCTCGATCGGGACCCTCCCTCGTCTCACCCAGACCCCTCACAACCCAAAGTGAAAGTGCCTTCCCTCCCTAAAACCCGCCTGCATGTCCCCAGTAACATGGGTCACTCCCTCTCCGACCCCGCAGTGACCCGTAGCAGCCGTGCCCACGACACCCAGAGCCGCCTGCCCAAACCAGCGACCTCAGGTCAGTCCGCATGGGCTAGTTCAGGATTGTCATCGTTCGCTTCGTAATGGCATCACGTGTCTTTTCAATAAATTTTCCCCCCCGTGAAGGTTGAAGAAGAAAATACATTGAATGTTTTTTATGAGGTATTATTAAAAGGCGAGAAGACAAAGTGCTAAGTGACGGGCCTTGAACGCAGCTTTGATTTACCTTTCAGTGAGTGACATTAAATGTGAAATATTGAATTGTACTTTTGTTAACACATTTTCTGCCAGAGCTCTCAAAGACTCCTAACTCAACCAGACGAGAGTAATTAGACTCCGATGAAAAGAAGAGCCTCATACGTTCGGCAAAATCAGAAGCTAATGCCGACAACGTGCTACATTTATCGATACTCGGCCAATCCGAATGACAGCGGACTCATACTGCCCCCGTACTCTCAATAATAGAAACCCATTGCATTCCATGCCCCGGGGTTGAGTAGCTAATGCAATTAGATAAACAGGTCAACATAAAGTGCCTTTTGCCTCTTGTGTTCAGCACGACACACAACAGAATGGTGGTGGGTGGGATGCAATCAGATGACTGATTGGATCCATGCTAACACACAGGGATTTATGCTTACAGGACATTAGCCCGCATCTATTTTATCTCCGTGCTGCGGTGGCACTGCGGAGGCAGCAATTTGAGGAGCAACTGTCAGTGCAATAGAGAGCGGCTCCGTGGAACAAGTTGATTAGCGTGCATACAGTACGTGCGAGGGTTCAATCCCGAGCTTTCGCATATGTCTAAAAAAGGAGCCGTCTCTATTACTATTGTGCGCTTCCCAACAGGCGAGAAGAAACGAGGTGAAAAGGCTTTTTATGCTCTCAATTGCAGATTATTCAGATGGAAGATGGCGCGCCGGCCAAAGGCGCCTTTTTATTGTAACGCCGTCGAATGTTAAAAGAGACAATTAAATCGGCGTCTGTCCGAGGCCGCGGTAGACTAGAGTTAGAATACGACCGGCGCTTAGTCATTCGGGGTGCGACAGCCAGAAAGCTGTTATTTCTGGGGTTGCCAGGAGTCACGGTCGGGAACAATCGCAGGGGTGGGCGCCATTAATGTTTCATAGGTTGGATATCGCGCAATTCCATTCACACATGTAGATAAATAGGATGCGTACGCAATTGGATGAATGAGTGTGCAAGATGTGCTCATCCCGTGGTTTATTAGTCTGTCTGTCATAGGCAAGATTGTCACATGAAAGGAATTGGAATAATTCTATATGCCTTATGTGGGGAGGTCGTGTGTGTGTGTGTGTGTGTGTGTGTGTGTGACGGCATGCGTTATTTACTGTACACCACATGACTCATCTCTCTTTTGTCTGTCGATAGATGCGATCAGGACAAAGAGGCTGAGTCTCGGTGAGAAACACAGCACTAAGTCAGCTACCGCGGAGGACACCGAGAAAGAAACCGAGAGGAGGATGAAAGCCAAGGAGCACGATTTGCCCGGTGTAAGTTGGGAGCTAGCCGTTGCTGTAGTTTAAGTTCCTTCAAGTCCCGGTGTAATCGGGATAACCGCATTCACTATATCGCTGAATACAAGGAAGGATTGTGGGAGTTTGACAAAAAATTCTACTAAGGGTTGTGTGAAAATTCAAGTACTGCGAGTCAATTTCATAGTTCACTGGTATATAGGGGTTAAGTGTCTGATGACAGAATTTCAGCAGCACATTACAGGTTGATTGCCCCTGAGAGAGGCTGCGTGCGCTAGTAGCAATTTTACATGTTTCGGTGTTTAGCTGACCCTCGAGGTGAGCGAGCAGGTTGGGGTTCAGCATCAAAGAACACTTAGACAGGATATGTGACTGTTAATGGACGCACATTTAACCCGATGCTCAGTTATATGGGATGGTCTCTTTAGCCACTTAGCTACTATTAGCATTAGCCTATTGCCAGTGAATTATGAATCTGCATCCTCTAAATAATTGAGGCCTGGAAAGGTATGAAATTTTAAAATGTGAATATAATACAGCTTTGCAGAAATTAATAATGTTGTTTGTTGACAATTAGCAAGAAAACGTATTATTCTCATGATTTTTCTACACCACTGACCAACATAATAATTCTGGTCTGTGTCTTTGTAAATACTTTTGTAAATGCCGTTTGTTCTTGACTTGACTCTTCCTCTTTCCCCCGGCGAAACAGGAAAGGGCCTTGAGAGCGTGCACGTACTCGGGCAGCAGCAACAGCGACACCGAAACTGAACCCGAGAGCACCGGAAGCGCGCTGGGCTCGCCGCAGAACACCCTGATCAACAGAACAAAGAAGAGCAACTCAGGTCACCATAAAATTTTCACTGAGTTGTTGAATGATATATGAACACGTCCCTCAGCAATTTTCAGCCTTTTGTAAACACACAAGCTGCAAATGATATTGAATTATGTTTTATGCTCTTAAAAAGACGGCGTTTTCATGTAACTTACAGCACATTGTCTTTATTTCTTAAGAAAGTCATAACCGCTCAACAACAACAAAACTCTTCCATCCACAGTTGACCGGAATGAGGAGACGCTGAAGAGGAGCAGTGTGGAGAAGGCCCTGTCCATCATGGACTACTACCAACACGACATGTTCTCGCATCTGGAGAAGGACAGCAGGAGGACTTCCCAGTACAACTTGTTGCACAAAGAGTCATCCCTCGACGGCAAGGCAGGAGACAGACTCAGCGTGAGTATTAGACGCCGCGCAGAGTTTCAACCTAGCAATTGGTCAGAAACGCCTGACAAGCATGCTGATTATTCCCGTTTGCTATGCCGACTCTGGTGCTAACCGGGGAGCTAGTTAGGGATCTTTCTTGCTTTTTCCTGTTCATGTCCACTACATGCACAGTATGCAATGGCAATCATTGCATAAAAGCCATAATTCCCAGCAGGGTGCTCTCCACTGTGTTTATGGGTACGACAGCGATGCAGCTTTTGCTATATTTGACACGTTGACTACCCTTACAAAAAATGTGAAATCTTCCATTTCACATGTGAAACCTGCACTTTCACACGTGATTGTCCCTATTGACATGTGAAAAAATGTTTACACGTGTGAAAATGAAGTCTGTGTCACAAAATCACATGTGAATTCGACATTTTCACATGTGATTCGCTTTATTCACATGTGAAAAACTAAAACACGTGTCCAAAAAACACATGTGGGAACACTCACATGTTGTTTTCCACATGTGACTTTTTTGTAAGGGTATTCATTGATTGTTTTATTATATACGCTGCGTGCAGGGGATAATGTGGTGGTTCTCTGCTGATTGTTCAAGAATAAATCGATTTAGTTTTTAATGGGCTACACTGAAGCTCCAGGCAGTTGATAGTGGTAGAAAGCCAGGCAGCTCCTAGGTGCAGATATATGCAACTTTATGCAGCAGGAGTGTATGCATGAGGTGGGGTGGTGCTGGAAAAGGGAGACAAACAGTATTTGTTCTCAGTGAAACTCTTCCCAGGATAAATAAAAGTTGATATATATACACATATACACACAATATATATATATACATATATATATTACACACACACTGTGACAGATTTTGCATATTTTTACTCGCAGCAATGGCGTGAACTTGAATGAACCAAATTGTTGCTCATCCTGTATGTCATAGACTTCGGCAAGGAGAAACTTCACATGGTCAGGACGTCACAGAGCTGCAACTGCAAGTTTGCCTTTCACTGTTTCCCCCCGAGGCACGAACAAAGTCACTAAACCCCAGTGCTTCTTTTCTAATCCCAAAGTGGAGGTTGTTTTTTTTTTTTTCCTACTTTGGAATCGTTCGCAGATTTTCATAAAAGAACACCGCCTAATTGCATTCAATCGGCTCAACCTCTCGTGTCAGGGGGTATTTGCCTACCAGTATTTAACTCAACTGAATGACAAATGAGGATCAGGGACCATGAAATGGCCTCCAGCCGGGCCCCGGCTCCCATGGAATAGCCTCTCAGACTGCCAAGCTCCTGCTCTCTTGCTCCGCTGCCGGCCAACACCCACCCTGACACAAAAATCCATATTCTGAAAGAAAGATCTGACTCAACACAAGTTCAAAAAAGGAGTGTGTGTGTGTGTGTGTGTGTGTGTGTGTGTGTGTGTGTGTGTGTGTGTGTGTGTGTGTGTGTGTGTGTGTGTGTGAACGGAAAAAAAACCTGAATATATTTTGCGCCTTTTTGACCTATGGGTCCCGTCTTTCTGTTCTACACCAGGCGCAGATCTGTTTCTACGGCATTTACACACATGCACATGCACGTGCACATGCATTAGAATAATTGCTTTGCACTTTAAAGTGTTTACAGTATAGTTTTGTTATTTTAGATTGGACCCCACTCTAGCAAAGGCAGCCTCTTTGTGCCTCTTTGTGCGCTTTACCGTTAATTTTCACAATCTAAAAGAAAATGCTGCATGGGCGTTGAGCTGTATTGGGCAGCAGGGTGGTGTAGAGAGTAGGGAGACCATCCTTCAAAGGGAGGGCCCCCCCCCCATGTTGGCAAGTATCCACCCTGTTGAAGTGCCCTCGAGCAAGACACTGAATCCCTACCGTCTTGTAGGGTGTTGTTCTGTAGCGGTCTCTGTGCCCCGGACCTCTCTGTGGAGGAGGGCAAGAGAATTTCAATCAAGTATTGCATTATTATGTGAGCCTCGCTTTTACTTTTGCAAAGTTCAGCGCTTGTAGTCGAATTGGATGTGAGACTTGCGTGAAGGCAGGATTTGGGATTTTGATCTTGAGTCCCGGCGGGAAAAGGCAACACATCGAACGGGGGGGCGCAGCCAACCTGCAAGCGTGACTCCGTTAGCTGACACGCGAGACACAGAACAACAACAAGTGAAGCATTGTTCGTCTCATCCTCAAACCTGGCTCTTTCGTTTAATTGGGTGCGGTACATCTCCCCCGGGGGCGGTGGGGTGGCCAGGCTATTACAGAAATGAAAGGTCACAGGTCCAATCCCCTAAGCATCCGTGTGTCCTGCCCTCTCAAAGTATTCTAGAGCTAAGATACTACTAAATGCCTAAAAATTAAAAACATGTGAACATGTAACAACACAATTCAGTGCAATGGATGTGAATGCTGCTTTTCCCGGTTAGAAATCGGCATTATCCTTTTCAGCGAAGCCAAAACTGATATGATTTTTTTCGAGGAACCTTACGCTGTGAACCAACCGTAATGATGAACGACCGCTGTTGAACCCATTTATCCCACATTATTCCTCTGAAAAAGACTGCCCGTCTACGCGGCATCCACCTCCTCACCCCTGACAGTACGTGTCTGAACTTTGGGGACTCGCCTCCTTTTGTCGGGGGCGAGTGAGCTTTGAATGGGCCACATTGTCATCGCTGGCATTTTGGGAAGTTTGGTGGCTGGTAGTCGGCCTGTGTCAGAGCCTGGTGATTTAAGTGCCTTTAATAACCTTTCACAAATACTCAGGAGAGTGATGTAAAGCTCAGCGGCTCCCATCAGAGCCCTCATGGCCCAGGCTGGCCTCCCATTCATCATCCTGACAGCACCTGACAGCCCCGCCAACGGCACCCACACCCCCCTTCTTCTTCTTCTAGCCTCTCCTTTCTCTCAGAGTCTCTCCTTCTCCCACTTGTCTCTCTTTCTCGTTCTCTGTTCCTCTCGGCCTCTCTAATATCACTCTTTTCATGTCTTTACTTCCCCCGTCGACTTCTCTCTTTTCTTCCATCTTCTTCTTTTCTTTGTCTTATTTCCCTCTCATTTTTTTTCATTCTTTCCTTCACGCTCACTTTCCTTTCCTTCTACCGCCCTTCCCTTTGCGTGAAGGGGAGAAACAGATTGCTCCAGACTTTTCTGACAGGGGCAAACAACATTAGAAGTTATGCCAAGGCGTAGGATTCTGGTGTGTGTGAAGGTAGAGACATTCCTGGAGTTTATGTGACTATGGCCCAAAACTACTGTACATAATATCAGCCTGCACAGCATCTCCCCAAGCTTGGAATAGCCTGTTACCTTAGGCAATAATGACATGGCTACGGAGAGGGAATATTCCAGTTGACATGTAATTTGAAATAGGGCCAGCGGATAACCAAAACTATATCAGTGTAAAAATAAATATCAACAGCAGGAATATGTGCTCCCCGTGAGTTGCTGTCAGATTGATAGAATAGCTAAACTCAGGACGTATCCAGATGGTATGTACCCAGAAATAGAATGGTGAAATACCCATCACGCATCCCCGCACCGGCCTGGGATCAAATCCTTTGCACGCTGATGAAGGCCGAGTCAAAACATATCCCTGAGACAATAAACAGCTTTCATCTGCACGGTTATTCACCGCTGCTTCCCCCATGCCAATGGCAATTATGGATCAGTCTTGGTCCGTGCATTAGTCAACACAATGTCTCGGACAGTACCGGGGTGAAGGAATGCGACTTGCCATTCAGATTTGGAACGTACAAGTTTTATGGCACAATTTCATCAACAAAAACCACCAGCAGCGAAGTGGCAATGTTCCATTTATTTTCTATCCTCTATAACTAGGTAACGTTAGCTGTCTAGTCTGCAACAGACGCAAGACAGAATTGGGAATTCACCAGTCATAGCAAAGGCTGTAATCCACACATTCATTGAAATTTCACATTGACATCAACAGTTGCTACCAGTCATTCGGCTACCCAGTATGATAGTGGGTTACATTGTGTTTTCTGACGTTATGGCTACTGTGAGCTATTAAATTATAATTTTCCAGCAAAGGACTGCAGCACGCCCATTTGGCCTGCTGCTTCATGCGTGGGTGACAACATGTTGACTGTAAGATTGTTTCAATTAAGCTTCTGGGATCAAATCATGTCCAGTGAATGAATAATCATCATTATAGACATTATTATAGAGCAGAGGTGGGCAATCATGTGCCATGGAGGGCCGAGAGTATGTCAGCCAACCAAAGACTACACCAGGTGATTTCACTGATTATCACACTTTCAACCAGAGAGGAAGGACTAATCAGTCAAATCATCCGGTGTTGTCTTTGGTTGGAGTGAAAACCTGCATACTCTGTACAACTCAGGGCTCTTTTCAATGTTTGAAATATCAGGGTACAGAGGAAAGAAAAAAATAACAGGAAGGTAAAAAGGATAAAATGCATTTCATTCATATCAAAATAAAAGCCCCTGTCGGTAACATTTTGCAGAGCAAATCTACTGAGTTTGAATTTAGACATCCCATTACCGACATGTGATGCAGAACCGATCGACAATTTGGTTGTTCATGATTTCAAGTGGGAAGACTACTGTCTGCCAGTAGTCTTAGGTTTAGTGTGCAGCCACTGGCATTATTTTGGCTGAACCCCGCGGGTGGTACAGGGACCTGCACACGGGCAGTTCGATCTGCTGGTAATTGTGTTCCTCCGAAATCAAATCCAATCAGAGATAAGGCCCCCATTTCCTTTCGCTCCTCTCCTTTCCTACCAAAAGGAGATATAAAGAGTGCTAGTAGAGAGACCCAAGACCCTGATGGCTGTTCTTCACTGTCAGGCAGCTATCCTAGTCACTGATCCCAATCACATCATGCACCCTCTCTGTTTCTCTCTCCCTTACCGTTTATATGTATTCGGACATTTTTTAACTGAAGCTCACGTTTTTTTTTAATATTGTGCAAATTGTGCACATTGAGCTAATACTTTGTTACTACAAAATGCATTATTAATATTAATGCTAATGCTATTACTATAATGAAAACTACTACTACTAATAATAATAATAATAATGGACAATGCTACGATGTCCACTGACACTGCCAACATGCCCTTGGGCAAGGCACTCAACACCTACCTAGGCCAGTGGTGCTCATGCAGTATGTCGCTGACACCAGCTGAGCCCTTCCTTTATACACAGAGGTCTATGTATAGTTTACAGAGCATGATAAATAAATAATCCACATGTGAAGCTAACATATTCTTATCTTACAAACAAGGAAATGGATATGTTTTTATTGTAATAGTAGTAGATAAGGAAGCTAAATGCAATGACTAATGCGGAATATGAAACTTGATTTCACTGAGATATTGTGGAGATTATTTTCTCGGATTACAAGAAATTGGTACAAAGACTTTCTAAAGTAATACACACAAGGAGCTCGAGTAACGCCTTATGAAAGTCCTTATGATTGATATATGATAGATATTATGTACAAGATAGTTGATAGTTTCAAGAAACTGCAGGCTTGCCATTGCCAAAGTGTGGCATTTACAGCACTCAAATTTCTATTACTGATGCAGTAGCGCTTGTGTGTTAGCGCTTCAGATTGATGTGTGATTCTGGGCTCAGGTCCGAGGGGAGATGCAGCTAGCAGCAAAATGCTAAATGGTCTTGGAAGTTGCAGTGTCCCCAGGGGTTGCCTGGACCCCCTAGCTACACCTCTGTGTACTTATATGTAGATGGCAGCTCTGCTTCCAGACTAGATTTGCTGAAGGAAAATGCAGGTACGCAGAGAATTTTGTTTACTGCCTCTGAGGAGACGTTTTTATACTGAGCATTACAGTAACTGCCTGATTAAAGTGCCCTTTGAGGCAAAAAATCTTGTAGAATACTTAAATAGTGGATAAATTGTAGATACAGTAACAGCTGACTAATGTTCAGTCAGTTTTTCCGTTTGTTTGGAGTTCTTTGTAGGCGCAGCTATGACGTACAATTTGACTCATAGTTCATCAGCAAGTGGGTTGCCAGATCCAAGAATCTGAGCGTGAAATAGTGAAGTACCAGCCACTTAATGCAGGCTTATATACTTCTGTTGATTCAGATCACCGCCGGCTGAATTGCCCAGAGGCATGTGCCCTTCAAAGACAACAGGCCCGGCTGTAATGATACGATCTGATCTAGCGAAAAGACCTACAGCAATATCACATCTCAATCCCAACACCTTTTGAACTGTTAGGACTCCAAGTAGTCGTTTGAAGGCGTCAGTAAAGGCTCTAGTGCATTCAAAATGAAACGGGTTTGGCTAATTGAAACAAAGTTGAGAAAATAGCAACTTGTAATGCATTTTTATTTTGCAGACATACTTTTTCCCCTGACTAACAGTCCTGACTATGCTAATCCATAAAAGTCTTCAAAGGCTGAAGATAAGAAACAATACTTTGTGTCAAAACAGCTAATGTAAAAATTGAGAGTGGGTTGGTTCTGTTATCCATTCACATGACTTTTCCTACCACTGCTATGCAGATGACACCCAGCTGATCCTGTCATTTCCCCCCTCTGACACACAAGTGGAGGCACGCATTGCTGCGTGTCTGGCAGACATCTCGGAGTGGATGTCGATGCACCACCTGAAGCTCAACCTGGACAAAACGGAGCTGATGTTCCTCCCGGGGAAGGGCTGTCCGCACCGAGACCTGGCCATCACCATTGATAATGCTGTGGTGACGTCAACTCGGACTGCGAGGAATCTGGGTGTGACCCTGGACGACCGACTGTCGTTCTCGGCAAACATCGCATCAGTGACGCGCTCCTGCAGATTCCTCCTCTACAACATCAGGAGGATTCGCCCCTTCCTCACTGACAAGGCAGCGCAGGTGCTCATCCAGGCTCTTGTCATCTCCCGCCTGGACTACTGCAACTCCCTCCTTGCTGGTGCCCCGGCGTTTGCCATCAGACCTCTGGAGCTTGTTCAGAAAGCTGCAGCTCGTCTGGTGTTCAACCGCCCCAAGTTCTCCCATACAACTACCCTTCTCCGTTCTCTACACTGGCTCCCTGTAGCGGCTCGCATCCAGTTCAAGACCCTGGTGCTAGCCTATAGGGCAGTGAAAGGAACAGCTCCTTCTTACCTCCAGGCTATGGTCAAGCCTTACACCCCCGCCCGACCACTTCGCTCTGCTGCCTCGAGGCGACTGGTTGCCCCGTCGCTCAGAGGGCCCTGCGGCCGATCTACACGGTCACGGCTCTTCTCTGTCCTGGCCCCGCAGTGGTGGAATGAACTCCCCACTGATGTCAGGACAGCAGAGTCGCTGCCCATCTTTCGCCGCAGGCTGAAAACCCACCTCTTCAGGAAACACTTCCCTGACTCTTCCTCTTAGCCTTGCCTATTTGTCGTCAATTATGTGTCTGAGCTCTTGTTTATTGGCTCTTGTTCATTGGATACACTTATTTGTCTTAGCTCTTGCTTATTTGGTTCACTTATTTGTCTTAGCTCTTGTTATTTGATTCTCTTATTTGTCTCATTTGTCTCATTTGTTTAAGATATAGTAGGTTGCTAACTTATTGCACTCTTACCTTAACACTAGTTATGCTCTTAGTTGCTTGTTTAGGAAGGAAATGCACTTACGATTTCTGGTGACTAGTAGTTTTCTTGCCTACCTATGTTGAATGCACTTATTGTAAGTCGCTTTGGATAAAAGCGTCTGCTAAATGACTGTAATGTAATGTAATGTAATGGGTGAGCCAAGACGCCCAGAGATGGGTGCCTGCAAACTCTCTAGACATACTTTTGGTCCTTGAGCGTGATACTAATCTCAGCATAGATCACTGTCATGCTCTAAAGCAGCGTCTGACTAATTGCTTTGCAGTGTAACATTGCAAAAGAGATGAGTTATATGGTACAATGCCACACTTATTTTTCCGTTTGCTGTTCATTCTGTTGCTGTGAAAGAGCGCGTGGAACTGCACAAGGATGCATCTGAGCCTTATCGCAACCGTTCAATCTGGATTTATAAGAAGCAGAAGAAACATAACTAACTACTCACAGTATATCCTACATCTTTACCATAAATCAAGCCAAATACAGTAAAGCGCACATCTTTACAATGAATCAAGTCAGCTAACTTACTGGATGAATAAGTAAGCTACTGTACCTCATTGAAATGTAATATGTGGCTGAGATGAATAAGATCCAATGTGTTTTACTCTCTATTTATCTATCTTCCTTGTTTTCTGTGCAGAAAGAGATTCCCCTGGAGAAGACTTCAGTCAGCAGCATTCAGCCAGGCTCCCTAGATTTCTCTTTGGAGTCCCTGAACAAGCTGAACCACAGCAGCTCCAGCAGCAGCAGCCTGTATCCCGAGACGGGGTTAGAGGGCCGCAGGGTCGACTGCCACGCCGACGTGGGGACGAGCGGGGAGGACTGCTGCAAGGTGGACGAGCCCTCCTCCTCCAGCTTCTCCAGCAAGCCGGGGGCGGATCCCGTGGGCTCCCTCAGCGACTCGCTGTACGACAGCTTCTCCTCCTGCACCAGCCAGGGCTCCAACGACGTGTAAGGGGCATCCGGATACAGACGCCGCAATGCAGGGTTGTAGTACTGAGTCCAGTCTCGGGTCTTGAGTCTGGTTCTCGAGGCCGCTTTTTCTGCCGTCTCAGACTTGTCTCGGTCTTGTCCCCAATTTTTGACTCAGACTTGTCTTGGACTTGGCTGCTATTGGACGTTGACTTGACTTTTTCTCGCCTATTTCAAAATGTTCAAAGATATGTTTTTCTCCACCTTGTCCACCTTAATTTATTTAAGGGATTACACCTGTATGTGATCTGTAAGGGTCCTCAAACTTTCTGCATTGATTCGTCAAAAGTGTTGAAGGGTATAGTACAGAGTGAATTTGCAGGCAGGTTTATTTTTTATTTTGGTCTTGAATAGGACTTAATTTGCTCTGGTCTCGGTCTTGACTTGGTCTCAACTCCCTTTGGACCTGGTCTTGACTTGAACTCGACTGGACATGGTCTTGGAATCGACTTGGACTCGACTAAGGTGGTCTTGACTACAGCCCTGCCACAACAACAGCCCTGTGCTCCCCCCCCCCTACATACAATGCAAAGCACTTAGTAGAGCTGGATAGATGAGGATGAAACCTGAACTGAAACACCAAACCAGGACTCTAATAGTTTGACTCTGGGTGTGGTGGACTTGGACAGCAATACACAACAATGTTGTCTCCTTGCAATTTGTAGTTATCTTCATCCCCAACGTGGGGAACTTCTTATCATTGCACTGTAACAAATACTGTACAAAGTTTGTAAGGAGTGTAAAGTGAACGTTTATTAAAGCAGTGATACACAGGGCAACTTCTTTGGGCAACGCTGATGGGCAACATTGGAATACTGTTGCCTCAGCATTGTTGCATTGATTGCATAGAAACTTCCTGTTGCCAGGAAACATTCAAATCGATTTTTTACCCCTGGATCTCATTTTGTTCCTTGCTGCTAAGTACGTTGCCCATCTATGTTGCCCAAAAAAATTGCCTTGTGGCATCACTACTCATAGACATGAGAAGAAGAATAACAAAATGATATTATTCATTACTGGTTGATCTTTTTGTCTACTTCTTTTTGGAAGCAATATCCTTAAAACCATATAACATAATGGAAATGAGATCAGGTTTTTTAATCCTTCTTAATGTCCATTATTTCATTATTAAATCATTTTAAGGGTTGCACCTTTTGCAAATTTGTCTTCATCTAATATCTTCATTTTATCTGCACTTATGCAGATAAAAATGGCAAGAATTGTGGAAAACGTGCTTATTGAACTTCAGTTAGTGATGAATTGACATTGAAATGATCACTACTCAGCTAACATGCTCATTTTAAGCAGCAAATAATTCTTAAATGATGTCAACTGAAATTTACATTGTGTTTCCTTGTTGTACATTTGCTGTTAAGAGAATAATGTCACTCCATGATGTTTCAGTGTCTGAATTGTATGTAGTAAACGACCAGCTTTCTGGCTTGCACACAATCTGGCAACCAATGTCATTGGTGGTAGCTCAGGGAACATACTGGACTAATATAGATTGTAAGAATTGAAATAAAGTTGCAGCCAACAGAAAATTGTTAACAAATGCAATTAGCACTAGGTGATCTTTACCTTTCAATGTTCCTAATGCAAAACTCCAGAATCCAAATCTAGTTAGTGTCTCATGTAGCATACCTGAAATCTTCAAACCTCAGTTTTCCTTTCATAGCTGTGTATTATGTTGTATATAAAGAAGTGCTATAAGTTAATATCAGAATGGGCATTGCTGATTGATATATGCAAAAAAAGAAAAAAACAAATGTAAAGTGTTTGCCAATCATTCAACCAAGGTTTTAAGTCTACTGTTTGAAAATGGCATGTGTGAATTCTGTAGGGGGTTCTTATAAAAAAAAAGTCTTTATTTTGATCAATAAGAGCTAATACTAAATATTTTATCACTTTATTTTAAAGACGTATTTGAATTTTAGGTAAGGTTATGCCAAATTTCTATCTGTAATTTGACCAGCTGGTGCTAATCAACAGAGCAGACTGCGTATTTCAATTTTTCTATGAAACTGTTAATATGTATGAAGAGAGTCTGAAGAGGACTTGTGTATTTTTCTAGGTGTGCAGTATTTATACCCACATTTTGTACGTCAGACTGTAGTGTAATTGTCATGCTTCACCTCTCTCCTTAAATGTTCCTGGTTCCTTTGTAAAGAGAAATGGTTGCCAGCAGTGTTACTTTGGTAATTATTATTTTTATTATTATTATTGTGTGCAATTTTGGCTGTTACACTAGACTTTAATGCTATATTTTATGTAACAATTTCCTAAATAAATACGAGAAACTATTTCCTATTTCAAACTGCCACTGACTCCTTGTGTGTGCATATATATACAGTGTGTGTGTGTGTGTGTGTGTGTGGAGATGCATCCCTGCGCGTATGCTGATGCATGCGTCAGTGGGTGATTAATTCGCTCATTGAATGTGGGAAAAGATTTCATCAAAACCCGAAATCTTTCTCCTCAAGGGCATCGGGCATAATCACTGCTTCCCACTCAAAATGTGTCAGGAAAAGTTGTGCTCAAAGCCTTCTAATAAAGCTCCCAAAGCAGGGGGATTCATAACCATTAGTCTATTGATGGGCAATTATGTGTGTAGAAATAAACGCAATAATTTACCTACGCTTGGATGATTTATTTCTCTTTCTCTTTCTCTTTCTCTCTCTCTCGCTCTCTCTCTGTGTAATAAACAATATGTTACATTGATTACAATAAACAATACTCACATCAGAATATCTTAATGTTATGTTAATCGCGATATATTAATAGGGCGCACTATCATTGCTATTATAGGTGTCATTGGTATTAGAGAGGGTAAGGGAAATTAGGAGTTGAAATACAGAGCCCTTTGAACTTCACAGCCTACATGCTAACGAAAAGCGACAGTAATCCTATAATTAATGTACAAATAGTCATAGACATTTTGCAACTACTATAGGTTAAAAAAAAATATATACTATAGTAATACCATAGGAGATTGATAAGAGTGTAGCGAAGAGGTTGTCAAAATACCATCAAGAACCATAAGGTCACTATAAACTAAACGTTTATAAACAAATGATGAACAAATATTGTGCAAATATCAACAGCAGCATTTACAAATATGATCCCTACTAGGTCAGAAAATATCTATATATCTATAGTAATACCATAAGAGATTGATAGAAGTGTTATTGTGATAGGAGGTTCTAAAATACCTAACTATAAACTCACTACTAGCAAATATAGTGATATCAGTCTCCTATGGTATTAATATAGGATGTTGTTTACAGTGAGTTTATCGTGACCTTATGGTACTTTATGGTATGATTTATATATAGTGACATCATAGCAGGTTGAAAATCCCATAAAACTCACTATCGAGTACCAGACACATAGAAGTCCCAATAGTAATATTATGAAATTACTATAGGAATATTTTAGTGTAAATAAAAAGTACCATAAGATCACTATAAAACCACAATTTAGTACTACAGTCCGTATAGAAGTATTAGTGTAATACCATAGACGATAAAAAAAAATACCATAAAGCACAATAAGATTAAGCTTTCACTATGAATTCACTACTAGTAGCACAGGCGCAGTGTAAGTCTCCATAGGAATATTCTAGGACTATTTTTTCGACAGGGCATGAAGACAAACTATCTACTGGCATATGAAATGCCAACTGCGCGGTTTCATCACGTGGTGCGCTTTATGATTTCTGCGCTCCCGGTTTGTCTCCAGTTGCGCGGAGGAAGAGACTCTCATCAGTTTTGCGCGAGCTTTGCGTTTCACCTCAGCCAGCAGCCGAGAATGAGCGCATCATCTGCTTCATCAGGGCTTCCTCCGCGGTGTCTTAGCTGTCTTTGAAGAAGTTAATCGGGTCTGATGTTTCCCCTCCGAGCGTCATTTGGGAGAGAATGTGTCTTCTCGTTTTTGCGACTTTATTCGGAGTCTTTCTCGACGCAGGTACGTCCAACTTGGAGAGACTGCAAACCCCGTTTCTGTCAGTGTGTTTCTTCTGCTGTAATGATGGCAAAGGTTGGAGCGCATCTCAGGCATGCATCAAAAACTAGATTCGCATACATTTTAACATCACATATGACATATCTGGAAACCACACATATTTAAAAAAATGCGTCTTTTCATGATATATCTGCAATATATGGACTAAATGTATGTCAATATTGCAAAAACAAAATCACTTTCACATGTACTTGCATATACATGGTACAGAAATTGAAATGCATCTTATCCTAGACTATATTGATCCTAAATATCCTTACTTTTATTTTGAAACATACCTTTCAGACTCTGTGGTGTATACTGTCTTATATAACCATATCTTTTTTCTTATTATACATTTCTTATATGGGAAGTCCATGCCAACTAGCTCAGATTATCTCAGATACTTTTGGGAAAGGCACATCGGAAAATAATGGTCAACAGGAGAATTCAGGATTGCGCTGTGACGCTAGCTTTGCGCGGTATAAGGTGCGCTGAGGTGCAGTGCTGGACCTCTCTGCGTTAGTTGGGCACCGAGGGCGTGATAGTAACACTTATTTTTCCACTATCCTCTTTAAACTTGTTATATCCTGACAGCGGTGTTGATTCATTTCCCATCGGCTGTGCATCTGCTTCCTCTAAACTCTCATTATGCTCGCCAATGCACCGCAATATTAAAGTAGAAGGTGAGGATGCTGCTTGCTTGTACCGTTTTGCCCTTTTCCCCCCTCTTGTCTTTTTTTGACAGGGTACCTTCTGGCTATGCATAGAAGGTAACTTCAAATCAATAACCACTTGTGATGTTAAGAATCAGACTAAGGCAATGCTGTCTGCAGTGCTATTATCGGTTTCTCTCTTCACACAGAGAAGATCATTAGTACCTATGGCTTTTTTTACTGCAATACATAAGGCATGGATGGGACTGTGAGTAGAAGACATTGGTATTGCAATTGCAATTACACCTTGGATGCAGAAAGTGAAAGTGCAGAGCTTTCTAAAACTATTACAACTATTATGAACCAAATGTATTTTGAGTGTTTTCCTATAACTGATAAGCCATGCCTTAGCACTAGATGCCGCTTTTCAATATGACAAATACTCCCACAACAAAAACAGACAGCTTTTTTCATAAGACGCCGTTCAGATGATGGATGGGGGTTTCAAGCATTTTCTTGGTTTAAAGTAATTAGGCCTGTGCCGTGGTGTTGTTTTGGACCTTTTATCAGTTGAGCCCGTGTTTGATGGTCCTGTCTGACTTGAGATTAATGATTTGTGCCGTTTCAATAATTAAACCAGCTATATATGTCATTGTGAACGGATGGCCTGTGTGGAATATTTAGGGAAAGAAAAGGCAGGCACCTATAAAGTTTGTGGGTTTACAGTGCCTATGTGATGCTGATGATGAATTGAATCCGGCAGGTACAGCAATCCAATGTGTCAATCAACACCGGCTCATATAATTGGCATAAAGGTGTTTGAGAGCATAGGTAGCACTGGTCTTTCCCTTCTCTTTGTGAGAAAAAAAATCACTCTTCACCATTCAGAGAGGTAATATGGTCAGACTTCATTCAGTTGTGTGCTTAAGTATAATTTCCTGCAATGCAGAGTGCCGAGTGAAATCATTTCTTGTGTCAACATCGCACAGTAAGGATATTATCTGCAGAGGCATGATGCTAAAGCCTTTGGATCACCTGGTCTCCATGCAGCGAGAAAACCCCGCCAGTCCGTCCAATTTCCAGGTTTAATTTGGTCATTTTGAATAACGTTGAGCATTGATAGCTTTAATATTGACTCAACCTTGGCACTTTCTCCGCTCCACATCTATCAGCTGAATATCAGAGGTTTGCTCTTTCCACGTAGGGTGTAGGTTTTAAAAAAAAAAAAAAATGTAGAATCCTGATTAGCTTTGGGGGGAAAAAAAGAATTGATCGTCCCTACAGTTTTAATAGATCATCAGATGACACTTGCAAAAGCTGTACGTGAGGTGAAGGTGAAGCGCTGTACGTTACGGTGCTGTTTATGGGAGGAGGAGGCAGCAATCACTCATTTTGCAGTTTTACTACCCCGGTGGATATAAACACACAATGGGCATTCATTCATGCAGTATAATAAAGTTATTGATAGTGAAGACAGGCAAAAATGTAAGTCAGCATTGGAGGCTAATAAAAAATTTAAAAAATTTGGGTCAACAACAATCCATAAATTCATGGTTTGAACGGGAATCTACAGGTAAGGGACTAGTCGGTGCACACCTGTTGCCACTTTACTAATGAGACAGCCAGTACAGACAACTGAGAGCAAGGCTGCAAACAATTAGACCTGGGTGATGGTCTATTTGATTGGACTGATGTCATCCTGCAGGTGGCGTTAACGTCTGATGACACTGTGCTGCATTGTGCTCTTGTGCAGTGCCAGTGGTGTTGGACACGTTTTGGGGTTATAACTTGTAGAAGCTCCATGAGAGGCGCTTTCAAAAATAAGAAGCTAGCATACTGACGCATTTCCAGCCTGGTGTCATGATATTTTGCAAAGCAGCACGATGTCGATAGCACGATAACGTGCTCCATGCACGAAAAGCGATGAGAAATATGTTTCCCCACGAGGAGGACACGACTAGAAACAGGCAGTAGTTTGATGAAGACTAACATTAACCGTAACCAAAGTTGTTTTAATTGCCTAAACTTAACAGTTAGCTAACCTGCTAAGCTAACACGTGAAAATCTCAAGAACTCCATCAGAAAAAAGTCTTCTGCTAGTATGAATCATCCTTGCCCATGAAACCAGTAATGTATTTTATAAATATTTTGCCTTCGTGTTTCCCCCCCCCCGGGGCAGGAGATGCCCTTCAGATCCAGTGCTACCAGTGTGAGGAGGTGAAGCACAACGACTGCTCCACGCCGGAGTACATCGTCAACTGCACCGTCAACGTACAGGACATGTGCCAGAAGGAGGTGCTGGTCAAGCCCGATGGTAAGGATCAGACGGGGCCGCGCTGCATCGGGGAGCTCTCGTGGCGCGTTCATTGGCCATGTTTCCTCACTTATCGCATTTCGCACTGCTTGCAAAAAGAATCCGGAAAGAAGGTCAGGGTGAGGACGAGTCTGTTTGCTGGTATGGAGTTGTTGTTTTCTATCCAAGAGTCTGAAGGATGATCGATACACTGACTGCACCATTTGAAAGAATACATAAAATTTCCTAAAAGTTTCTTGTGCACAAATTTTGCACATACAGCCAAATCTATTTAGGAATGGACATTTAGGAATTTAGGAACTCGATGCCAGAAAACGCTAGATTACATTAATGTGGTAATTCTGAATCTCAAATTCTTTGTTTTTGTTGATTTTGGCGACATCTTTGGTGGTAGGCGGTCATTGCTGTGATATTTCTGCACTGCACTTCCCAGAGATCAAACAGTGTGGCCAGTGCTGTGACATCTGCTTCGTGGGTGCAAACGGCACGAGGAACGTGTGCAATCGAGGTTAACTCTCCTTTATCGATAGGCACTGGTTTAATCCTCTGTGGTTGTTGAATGCAACCTTATTATAGCCCACAGACGCCGATATTGTTCCAAAGTGCATTTCATTGAATAAAACAAAATGGAACAATTTGGCATTGTTGCAGCCAAACATTCTCCAATAACTTTCGTTTTAAAATTGCCCACGCCAGACATAAGTTTTCAACACAATACACAGTGAATATCGTACCCTGTGCAGAGGAAGGTGCCTCTTTTTCCAGCTGGTATAAATGGCCACTATTTTCTTTGTTGACAGCTTTTGCACTGCGTTTTGCACAATATCACAGCATGGGAAATTACACCACGACCCAACCAACGTTTGAGGAAAAGAATCCTACTGTGCTTGTTTTTCCATTGTATTTATTATTATGTTCTGTAGAAAGAAAAATTGTAATTTGTAAGCCTACACACATTTTTGGTTAAGTATGCCAAAAGGAGAAAGGCAAAAGGGGTGGAATGAAACCCCCCAGCTTCTCGGTTCTCAAAATTCCTGTTAATCCTAAATATGTCTCAGTTCCTGACCTTGCAGTACAGGCTGAGTAGGTCACAGCAATTCGCTATGATTTCAGGGTAATAGACATTGTTATCTGTTATTTTGTGGCTTTGCTCAACTGCATAGGAAGAGAGAGCATTGATCTGTGGATACATGTAGGAGTATTACAGGAATTACACTCAGACAGGGCAGGGCATCGAACTGTCACCTGTGCAGGAGGAAACCTATACTTTTGTTTTTTATTTCCTCCCTTGTACAATTGCCTTGTATTTTCCATAAACCTACACAAAAAAATGTAGCCTTCAGATATAAAGACCCTATCGCTGTTGAAAGCCTTGTAAATTTTGTTTTCACTTCAATTGAAGAATTACATGGTTGAGAAAATTCCCCAACCTCTTGGGCTCATGAAACCCTTAGAAAACCCATTGAATAATGGAAAACAATGCACTGTCATCAAGCTAAAAAACGAGGCTGTTTTTCTTAGCTCCTGAAAATATTGGAGATACGTGGTTTTCATCCAACAGCGAAGATATACACACGAATCAGAGTCACCTTGGTGTTGTGTTGCCTTGGTGTTGTAGCCTTCCAAAACCCCCGGCAGCACTTTATCTCGTCGACCCCACCTCCGTTCATTCATCAGGACAGGAGAGACATGCACTTTTCCCTCAACTTCCGGGCTCGCAGCAAATAAAATGGTGCATTCAGGCAAAGCATTTTCTTCTACGCTGAAGGGAAGAAAATAGTTTGAGGTCAAGACGTCTGCTTTCCAAGGTGACTGCTTTAGATATAATGTGTTGTGAAAGGTAGCAGACAGCACAGATAAAACTGTCCCGTAACTGGAAGGTCACGGGTATGATCCACGCAACGCACGTATGCATCACGAGCACTGCGTCCTTTTGAAGTGTTCTTGAGCAACACACTGAACCCCTGCATGCACTGCAACAATATTCCTGTATAACACGGACATAAAGGGTATCATGGGAAAAATGCTTAGTTGCATATATTTCTTCTCTTACATCAATAAAAGCCATTCTCTGATAAGTGTATTCCCTACTGGCAGAGGCTGAATTCAATTGAATTCAATTCAGTTAAAACTTTTTTTTTTTGTCCTGTAAGGGAAATTTTGCTTGCAGACAGGGTTTACAATAAAAACACATAGTACGTAATGCAGTAAAATACCACGCTAAAACGAAGTAAAAAAACACATAACAAATCACACCAACGTACACCGCACGGACAAGCATCGGCTGACAAGACCAGACAGGGTCAATAGCTCTATATAGTGCAATAAAAAGTTGCTGCATTGCAAAGTAAGAGGTTCTTATACAGGTAGAAGACGCCGCATCATTTCATGTGTTGCACGGCGTCTAATTACAGTGGGAGTAAATGAGTCCCTCGTTCTTTTATCTGATGGTATACAGTATTATCCTGCAGTATGTAGCTAGTGATAAACTAACTGAACAGCATGTAGTCTGATATTGATATGATAAGTACAGCATTATTTACTGGATGCTGTTCCAGCCTGCATACAATGCATGAAGTAACAACTGGAAGTAAATCTGTACATGTAAGTAATCCATACTTACAGTCATGTGTTGTAATGTTTATACCAACCACACAATGTTTATAGTCTATTTTATTGTTTTTAGCATTTTTGGTGTTTTTGTGCTTACATTCTATTATCCTTTGCTGCTGCAGTGAACTAATTTCCCAAAAGGGATCAATAACGTTTCACCTTATCTAAAAAGAATATGCTGACGTCGCAGAGATATTAGCTAACCTAAAGCATTTCCAAATTGGTCGGTAGACGATACTCCAGCAGATCTCCCTGGATCTTAGCCCTTGCCGCCACTTGTGTCTCTTGTGTGTGTTTTATTTTCTGCAGGGATACACTACCGCAAGTCCTGCGCCTCCTCCGGGGCGTGCCTCATAGCCTCCTCTGGCTACCAGCAGTTCTGCACGGGGAGGATCAACTCGGTGTGCATCAGCTGCTGCAACACCCCGCTCTGCAACGGGCCCAAGAGGAAGCGTCCCGTCCCCTCGGCGGCCACGTCGAGCCGACAGACGCTGAGTCTGGCCTTGCTGCCTCTGCTGGTCCCTATGACAGTCCTGCCCGCGACGTAGACCGAAGGGTGCCGTCACAACCTACGAGGTTTCCTTTGGTCCGAACCGCCAAGTTACTTGTTGCATTTTTTTTTTTTTATTTGGTTCATTTAGGTTCACACTGCCCGGTTACGACAAGAACCAGGGCTTGAAAACAAAAGTCACATGGACTCGCAAAGCAGCTTGTTTATCGGACAGAGTCATCCCCACCAGGTTAGAGAGTTTGGTGGCGGGAGGTCAAAACAAATCTGATTCCTGTCCCTGTAACTTTATCTCGGCATGATGGACTCGTCTGTGCTCTTTTCTGTAATTTACCTTCTCTTGGTGTTCGTACCAGAACACATGAAGAATATGAGCATCAGTCCAGACTGCAGTTTGGTTCATTTTGTTATGCTAGGCTTTCCAAGTACATGGCTATCAGATATCGACACCCGTCTCCTTATACCCATAAAACCTTGCGTTTTCAGGGGTTGTTTGCTGTAAGTTGGTTGGGAGTTTGAATAAGCCACTCAAAAACATGCCCAGACACACACTCAAACACAAAGACACACAAAGACGCACTGTACATGCATGCACACACGCACATTCTGGATGAATTCAAACAACCAAGCACCCTGGTTATCGTGGAGTAACACTTCCAATCAATAGTTTGGGCAGATGTGGGCATCGTACTCGGTTTGTATCTTCTCAGTGGGATGAAAAAAAAAGTTGATAGAAAACCGAATGACATCGGAGAAAGAGTAACTGGAAGAAAACCGAGCTTTCTGAATCATTTAGCGCTCTTGTTACCAGAGACGGACCATCAAAGCCTGCGAGAAAGGCGTCTTTTGATTTCTCTCCGTCGCTTTTTTGTGTGAAGTGGAACGTTTTGCGAAGAACTCGCTTTGAAGTTGTTTTCTGGTTATGTGCCGTAAAGGGCAGCGCTGGTAGAAGTTATTGTGGAATAGAATACTTTTATTATTTGAGATTTTTAATTTATGGTTTCACACAGCACCCACACACAGCATCTTATTCGTCGTCGTCGTTGCTGTTGTATTGCTTAGAGAAAGCGTTATCTTTTTTTTAGGGGGTTATTTTTAATTGAGAGTGACAGAACTGACCTTTACGAGCTCCAACTTCAATTACATTTCATATTGTCAAGATATAGAAGGCACTTTCATCAGACATGACGTATTAAATGTAAGTCGTCTCTTGCAGTATAGTGGTATTTCACATCTTAGGATATTTTCCACTGCCATACAGCATTATTAAACATTTCAGCGCAGGGAATATAAAAAGGGGAATATGCTGAAATTCGCAAAGTGTATTTGTGTTATTGCTTATTTAACTTCATACAATGTTAAGATGAATTGATTTAGCAGCAAACAGCGACCCGATAGAAATAGTAATACACCAGAAATACCAGGTACCAGAAATATTTCTCATTTAGTAAGTATAGTAAGTATATACATTTATTCTTCAGAAAGTTGAATCATAACTAGTAACACATGTAGCTAACGCTTTCGACCAAACCATTATGCCAATGAAATTTGCTGGTTCATATTTCTCTCTAAATGATTTTTTTTTTTTCAGCAGCGCCTGTTTATTCTTTCCATGAAGTTTTTTTTTCATTATGTCTAGTATTATATTTGTATTTATTCAATGTTCTATAAGGGATAGTAGACAACAACAATGCAGACATCCACTGACTGTATTGTAACGCCACACAAACGGTATTGTATGGTCTGAATTGAGACATGGAGAAAAGCGAAGTATGAAGATACCACAAATCAATTTAACATTCTTTTTACATTATCAGTACATTGCCTTCATATTAAATAACAATATTGTAGAATGACAACCGCAGTCACATAATATTGGACAGCTCCGGAAGGTTCGTCTTCAACAAGCAGAGAGGGGACAGAGAGGGGGCCATACAATACATTTTCATGTTTTTTGATTGGTCTTCTGTGAAGAGTAATGCTGTATTCTACTGGTATGTGATGTAAATAAATGTTGCAAAAAAAAAAAATTGTCAACTTTAGACTAAAAGTAAGTTTCATTCCAAAGTGAGATAGCTGCAATTAACGGTGCTTTTTTAAAGGATAGTACACCTTTACAAGTTGGATCCTCGATATATTGCAGATATTTTATGATTTTATTTTGTTCGCGTTTTGAGAATGAGCTCTTCATTTCTATGAGAGTGCATTGTTTGGAAACAAGCTATGCGGTTTTGGGTATGAAACGTTGAGTTTCCTCAGCTATTGGTCACTTAAAATACTGAATACTGAAATATTTGCAGACTGAGTTAAACCTCAGGGGGGCGGAGCCAAAGAACCACAGTTTGTCAGAGTGAAAGTTCGCTAACTGGCAAGTAGAATGGCAAAAGAAGGAAGTCTGGTCAAAATATAACGGAAAATATAAGTGGCAATTCATCACTTTTTCCATTCAATGTTGACCAATCATCCGCGATTATTCTGCGATTACTTCTAAGAGCAGCTCTGCCTGGAGACCTGTCATGGAGAACTGCCGCCATGTTGGAAGAGTGACAACAAAATAACATGTAGCAGGCAGTTACAAAGATCGGCTAGGCAAGAGGTGAGCAACGGCGCCGCTCGTACCAATTAGTAACCACTCTCCAAATGTTGCTGACCTCCATTACGCCAACCTCCACATGCAGCCATCCCTATAACCAAGCACTATAATTCGCCTCAGGTATCGGCCATTAACTTGGGGGTGGAGGGGTGAGGGGGGGTGACCGTATTTCACTTATTTTCACACTACTGGGAAATTAAATCCACTGTTGCTGCTGGTCCCCAGGAGGCTATATGGGCCTAAATGCTCTTTACATTTCTCCAACCTTCACACAGCCAGACTGAGGGCAGAGTGGAATCAAGTGGTTGATTCAATTAGCTACACTCGCTACTCAACGACTCACCCATCGGTTATGGTGTGCGTTGTGCTACATGGCTTTGAAATCAAGTACAATTTTGTGTGACGGTGTACATTTTAACTGTTGCCTATTTAAAGACAGCTATAGCTTTACCGACTTTTCGCGTGCTGAGTCGTGCACTGCTCCTCTCTGTGCATTGCTTGAATCTACCGGCGTACGTGTTCAATACGACGCTGAGCCCGACCACTGAGGAAACTCTCACCAGCCAGCTCGTACTGAAACCTGATAAAAGCCTTCTATGAGGCAGGAGATTAAGGTTTGGTCAGAATAAGTAGAGATACCTTGGAAGCGAGGGGAATACAGATCAGACATAATCCACTCCGTCTACAATAGCTGGTTTGTCTCGTGGAAGAACGCCAGATTCTCGTACAATTCAGGTAATTCAGCAAAGATGAGATAGCAAGAAACCCATATAGGCCCCAGAAAACAGTCATGTATACCGCTATTGAACCATAAAAGCTTACCACCTACCATTCAGGGTGTATAAAAGAGTCTTTCATCCCCCTATCTTTTGGAAGGGGAAGTACGACACAATTTGATCCTCTATTTGGTAAATGCGCTCCGGGTACGGCTGTTTCAATTCCTAGCCAGTTACAAAACATTCGGCAGAGATTGTTAGACACTGCCATGCACACACACACACACACACACACACACACACACCTTACACACCAAATGTACAATTAACAGATTACATTTACTCTCATTACTGTAATTAAGCTTTTTTGTGTGCTTGTACGAATTTCTTGAAGTCACCCATATGAAAAAATACTACAGTATACTATAGTGAAAATATTACAGTATACCACAACATTACACTCACATAGTACTTTTATAGTAGATATTTCAGCAGGTACTATAGTGTGTACTGTAGTATACATACTGTAGTAGTTCATCTTATTGAGAACAATGGCTGTATATAGCACCATATGTTGAGGTACTTACATAATTGCAATACTACAGTGTTATGAAATAAACTATAGCTTCATGTAGTATCTACCATAGGCCCCTTACACAACAAATATGAAACATTTCAACAATTCAAATCAGAAATGCTCAAATGTATCCATGACAGTAACTTAGTTAACATCCATCCAGCTGCAGTATTATTGGTTTGTGTTTGTCTAGTTTGGTGTCTAGCTAGTTCGCTAGCCTTGCAACAACACCAACGTAACGTAACGTCATTAAATAATGTGGTTGGGCATTTTCTTTTCTTTTTTTTTATTGCAGTAACACATAACTCAGTAACTTCCTCTCAGTAATTTCTACTTTTACTTCGGTAGATTTTTACACCAGTAATTTTACTTCAAATTTTACTTCTTCTAAGATATAATTCTGCTATGTAAAAGTACATCCAGTTGAGTAGGATGTTTTGGTACTCCTTCCACTCCTGTTCCACATTGCCACTACTCTTACCACCCCTGTTGCACATTGCCACTACTCTTTCCACCCCTGTTGCACATTGCCACAGTGCTACATATAACACGGCACAAATGCAGCACATGACCCCGTTTTCATGTTATACCTGAACACTGGTTGACTGATCTACTGTCCGCGATTAAAAAAAAGTTTGCTGAGAGATGGAAACCAAATGCGTAGCAAGAACTCACATGACACAACAGCATCGGATCACTTTGGTGTGCTGTTAAATGTCAAATAGAATAAAATCCCAGTGTGTGTGTGTGTTTACTACATTTTAAACCTTAGGATTATTAGCAGTAAATGCGGCGAGCGCATGCCTGTGACACAGCATCATTAAACCCGAACACAGAGGAAGGGGAAGGGAGGCCGGCGCGGAGGCAGTCAGGACGGAGGATCAGAGAGAGGGGAAGTGCAGACTACAGATCTCCTGGGGTTAAGAAGCAGCAAAAATAGAGAGATTATTAAAAATAATAAGGCCCACCTCTGCCACGCTCTAATGACGTGCGCAAACACAGTCATATTAGGGCTTTGGTGGTGGAAATACTTCAGTTGATGAGGGACCTCAGCTCATCTGGTTTGTTTACTGTGTGTAGGCTAAGTGTATCGGAAATGAGTGGGGGGGGGGGATTATCTGTTCTTCTGTGGGTGGAAGTTGTTTAAGGTACAGATAGCACCGCACAGAGAAGACAGGATCAAAAACATCCAAAGGACATTAATTACCTTCAGTCAAACTGTAGATGTACAGTGTATGGTTAGAATTAATCAGGGCTGGAAAATCGAAGGCTTTACCCTGACCTGATCATTAGGCCTAATCGTACTTTTGATCAACGAGTGAACTTGAATTAAAATGAAATCCTGTTCAATCGGCGCTTTCATGAAACACACCGGGATTGGTTATGAAAAGAAATCAGCCGCGAGCTAGGAGAACAAACGCAGTGAACTCTGAACGCACGCTTACCGTGTCGAGGCCACGCGGTTTCCTTTTCACTCCGAGAGTTGCTTCTTCACAGTAAAAAAAAAAAAAAAAACGTGCCTTCATTCCAGTTAGCAAGGTCAGCGTGCCAATAAAGAAACATAAACTCAATTAAAACAATCCGCAGCGTTATAGCGCCGGGGAGGGAAAAAGGATCTCCCGCCACACACAAGTTAACAAGCGATTGCACTGTTAAATTCACCGCACCTCCCGAAGAAGAACCATTAAGATAAAAGAGAATGAATCAGAATAATTGGTTGTTAAAGTCCCTTGTTACTTTGATTATACCCTTCCAGCAAGAATGTTTTATGGATCTGGTGGTGGGAGGGTCAAAAAGGGTCAGAGAGGATGCTTTGTGCAACCACACATCTGAGCCGACTGAGGGCGTATTGGCATTGATAGAAACAAACCAAATGTCTTCACAATCGTATTTTATTAGAGTGAATTAACCACTGAGAGAGGGAAATTGCTATGGCCTTTTTTAATTCTGTCTTTGAGCAATTGGTGCCCTCTAGTGTTCAGATCTGGTGGCGCAGGAATCCACAGCAGGAGGTAGACTGCAGATACAGACACAGGTTGCTGTCTTCTTGTGAAATTCAGTTCAGTAGGAAGGAGTAAAAAGACTGCATCACAGTTTTCCCAAACCACTGTGATTTGAGGAATGAGGAAGTTAGGCTTTATCATCTTTTAAATCTTAAAACGCAATTTTATAGATTTGTTTTTACGTATAGTTTTTTTTTTTATCTTGCTTTTAATCTCATGGTGTTTCTTATGTTTTTGTTTTATCTGATTTCATTGTAGGTATCTATTTATTTTTTCTTTTAATGTGTTTTCTCTTTTCTTTCGCTGTGCTTCTTATTTGTATCTTGTTTCTATGCCTCCCTGTACAGCACTTTGTAAACTCTGCTTATAGATCAGTGCTACATAAATAAAGTTAATGAACATTATTACTTCTGTCTCTATGATCCTGTTCATCAGTTGGTCTATATGAAACTATTATTGTTAGTATTACTGTAATATTCCAATATACTATTGTTGTCGGGCATGCTCAGTTTCAATAAAAAAGGAAAAAATACCACTTGAGTTTTGTATGATTAGTCATAGTGGTGTGGGAGCAATCTTGAGAGTGGGCTCTCAGGCAAAGTCTTTGCTGTGGTGCTGCCGGGGTCGAAACAAATTGTTTCACCTACAGTTCTTGATAGAGTTTCCATCAACCACCCTGGGTCCACAGCAAGCAGACAAGCAGTGTTTCCAACAGGCCCGGGAAACTCAAGGGCTTTTCTAGGAGAGTAGGTGTCGTGAAGAGCCTCTTGTGTGAGTGATGAGTCTGCCTGAGGAGAAAGGGCCAATGTGCTCAGGTCTTGGGGATTGGCTCTAATATGGTAAGGCGCGCTGGAGCCGGCGTCAACCCCTAGAGGCCCCGTCTGGCAATATATATCGTCTTTATCAGTGGTCCTCCATGCGGCTGTGGAGGGCGAGGGCCATTTTCCCCGGCCCTTGATGGGAGGTAAATCACTGATATCATCTGGTGGAGTATAGGCTGGCTGAGATGAGGTCGGGAGGCCCGGCCGTGGCTTCGGTGGTCGCTCCAAGGAACAATACTTTGCTCAACAGAAAACCAAGGAAGTCAAAATGTATATAGAATTACAGGCTGTGTCTCAAAATTGTTTTTGACACTTTGATATACAGTACCGCAGTATTTGTGAAGAATGTCATTATCGCTGGAATCAAGACACAATCAGCCCCATGATGTCCAAAACACCAATACCCTTGATATTACACAAGATGACGCAAAAAAAATACAATTATGGCCCTAAATAGCTTCTTGAGTGGAGACTAGTGAGCATCTTGGACAGTTCTCACCAAAACCTTACATCTTCATAAATCCACAACTTCTTTAGGCCTGTGTTTTTACCTATAATGGATCCTACTAAGTCATGACCAAAAATACCCATTGTCAGCCAAACACAGGTCTAGACAATATGACTTCTTGAGGCAAAATAAAAACCCTCCTGTTAAATAGACAACAAGAGAAGGTCCAATATAAAATGTCTGTATCACACATCTCATCACAGAAACATAATACTGCCTCACAAACATGTCAGCCTACATATCACTGAATATATACACTAAAATATGCCGTTCGTATGCCCTTGCACATTTCTGCCTGTATTATCAAACGCGAAGCACTATCTCCCACATCCGGAAATATGAGAAAAGAATTTTATCCCATCTCCAACTCGTGATATCATACTGATATCTCCCATTCAGTTATAATGTCCTTGTTACTCAATGGTGAATTGATAATGGCCTCATCATCCTTTATAGTATTTTTTATCACCTGTATAGGATTTTCTGTGGTACACCTGCATGATATTTTTGTGTGATATTTTTGCTGTGAGAGTATTATACATTTATAAATATAAATTCTAAATTATACATTTTTGTAAGGGCTGGGGGGCTTTAGAGATCGGTCAACATCATAAGTCATATGAACAATATGGATTCTTAAATGTCTTGGTATTTCTCCTTAAAACGTCATGCTTTACACGATTGCAATTAGCAGTCTCCGTCCACGTGGGGACAGCAACGCGCCTTCGGAGCTGCTCAGTCTCTGCACTAGAAGAAATTGTACGGAACCCGGAAGCATTTCTAAATCGGCCGTAACTACTATTCATTCTGGCTGTAGCACTTTAAATACGTTGTCTTCTTTGAAGATACCCGTTTATATCAAGTTATATATTTGTCCGTAGTTAGAGCAAAGGAAAGCAAACATGGCTGGTCGGTTACCGGCTTGTGTTGTTGACTGTGGCACCGGGTAAGTCACAAATGAAAGCCTGGCATTCATTGACCACAGAAGCGGCTGTCCAACTTCTAGCTAACGCCCTATCTAGCTATTTAGCCTGCTAGGTGCTAGCTAGCCACAGCTGCTTTTTTATTTCTTCATTCATCGTGTGTTTTGCTAACGTTAATTTGTAAATTAGTTCGACAAAGCGTCTTTCTGTTTGCTTTTGTATGCTATGCTGCAGGGTAGGTAACTCAATATTGCTTTGTCGGTGCAATTAGCTATGGCTAGCTGTTGAAGCTAAGATACTTCCTGGACCTGGAAGATGGTTAAGTTCTGTCCTGAGAGGAGAACCCATATTCTAGTGGCATTATCTTGACTTTCATAGTGTCTAACTAAGGTTTTAACCATATTCTAGTGACATTATGTTGGCTTCCATAGTGGCACAGCTTTTAACCATATTCCAGTGATATTATCTTGCCTTTCAAAGTGTCTAATCTAGCTAACTAGCCAGTTTACAGTTTTCAGCATACAAATAATGCAATAAATCGTCAAAGTGTTAAACTAAGATTTAAACCAAGGCTTTAAACTAAAGTTAAAGCTTTAAAGTAAGGTTTTATTCCTCCTCTTCCCCATAGATATACAAAGATTGGATATGCAGGAAACACAGAACCACAATTCATCATTCCTTCATGTAAGTAAAGTGGCTGAAATACCAATATGGTTTGATCAAATTATGGATCGATTGAGTGGGACTTATTTTACTGACATAGATAAGACCACAGGCTAAGAACATTGTATTAGTGGAGACTTTTTTTGTCTTGGACTCGTCCTGTGAAACCATTCCATTGAGATTTTGTAATTTCAGAGCCTCTAACCTGTTGTTTGGTCACTTATGATTGTCAGCTGTGACGTTGTCTATTCAAAATCATGACACTATATTATCATCTTTAGGTATCGCAATCAAAGAGTCGGCCAAGGTCGGAGACCAGGCCCAGCGCAGGATGATGAAGGGTGTCGACGACCTGGACTTCTTCATCGGCGACGAAGCCATCGAGAAACCTTCATACTCAACAAAGGTAGACAGGGACGCTTGAACTGAATCGGATGCCGTTTTCCTGCATGAAAGTTTAATTTTGTCCACCGTAAGATTATTCATGCTTCTGCTGTTTTCTTCCCCTCGTTCCCAGTGGCCCATCCGTCATGGGATCGTGGAAGACTGGGACCTGATGGAGAGGTTTATGGAGCAGGTCATCTTCAAGTATCTGCGGGCAGAACCTGAAGACCATTACTTCCTCTTGGTAAAGCCACACATACAGGGTTACAACCTCGCCCATACAAGTGGATAGGGTTCTCGCTGCCTTTTAGAAAGGCTGGAATCGGCCAACTTTTCATGATCTTTGTTCTGTAATCCTTGAATGTAAGCCAGATCCTGTTGCATCTGACAGTCCCGGGTCTGTAGTAGATAGTTTATGTGGCAGACTCTTAAAGAACATACAGCCAATTCAAGGTGGTTGGAACCAATTTATAAGTTCTAAGCAAGGAAAAGATGTAGACTCATTGAAATGCCGGGCCTGCTGTCCCATAACCAAAATGTCCCAGCATCCTGTTGAAGTGTCCTTGAGCAAGCCAGACAGATCTTTTATGTTACAGCTACCCCTCCTGGATCGGTTGAAGATAAATTGATATAAAATGAATTAAACATAGTGAAGAATATATCTTTTTATGACCTTCTGGCTGTATGATTGTGCTGCCAAGAGCTATAATTTCTAGGAAAAAAATCGATGAAAAACACGGGAAAGGTAGCACTCCAAAATACTTTTTTTAATTATAGGAAGACTCTAAGGAGACTCTGAGTTCTGGTGAAGGTTTTTGCTCAAATGTAGCCTGATGTGGTCATCAGTAACAATATGCCATAACAGAGATCAAGCATTGTCTCATTTAGAAAACAAATCTTTTGGAGTGCCACTATTCCCATTTCTGTACCAGTCAGGCTTTTAGTCAAGTTTGTTGTCATTTTCTGCATAATGGATTGTTCATAAGTTTTCTGTTTGTCTCTCCAGACAGAGCCTCCCCTGAACACACCAGAAAACAGAGAGTACACAGCAGAGATCATGTTTGAGTCTTTCAATGTCCCAGGTCTCTACATTGCTGTCCAGGTACGTTTCCAAGCCATTTCAGGGCTTGAATTGAACACTGGCCAGTGGGACAAAAGGGGGAAGAAAAACTTCTCTCTCACATTATGGTTGAACTGTTACATTCTAATTTCCCTGTTAGGCTGTCCTGGCGCTGGCTGCCTCCTGGACGTCCAGACAGGTGGGGGAACGGACACTGACAGGGACTGTGATCGACAGCGGGGACGGAGTCACGCACGTCATCCCAGTGGTAAGTGTTCAGCTTTTATTTTAGTTGTGGGATATTGTAGTTTGTATACTCTATTTGAAATCAGACTACATTTTTTTTTATTGTAAAAATTCGATATGGCTGGTAAAATAGTGAAAGGTTTACCGAAAGTAATAGTCATGCACGTTTGTCTTGCAGGCTGAAGGCTATGTCATCGGTAGCTGCATTAAACATATCCCTATCGCTGGTCGAGACATCACATACTTCATCCAACAGCTGCTGAGGGAAAGGGAGGTGGGAATACCTCCCGAACAGTCCCTGGAGACGGCCAAAGCTGTCAAGGTCAGCCTTCCTCTCTACATTCGACCTCTCTTATCTTTACAGCACTTCAAAACTTTGTTAAAGGGACAGTACACTCTATAATTAAAAATGATCTCCTCAGCCTCATGTTAGTAATGGCTTGAGTTTTCATTTTTGGGGTGAACTATTCCTTTAATAAAAGGTTGTTGTTGTTATGTTTTTTGCTGTCCATTAAATAGGGCTATCAAAATTTATACAACATAAACTGCAGTTATTGTATTCTAGTCAGTTTTGAGGAAATATGTCAAGGAATTTTGCACCGTGCTTTGTTTCCCATAAACTCATACGATTTACTCATGGGAGTTTCAGAGGATGTGTGACTACACTCATTTCCTCCTCAGACAGATGATATTTGTCAATGTTGTACTTATCATGCATTCTCCAGTCTGACCACTAGAGGTCAGCAGAGCTACAGTGTTGCCAGAGGTCTAAACGGTGGATTACATTACATTACATTACAGTCATTTAGCAGACGCTTTTATCCAAAGCGACTTACAATAAGTGCATTCAACATAGGTAGGCAAGAAAACTACTAGTCACCAGAAATCGTAAGTGCATTTCCTTCCTAAACAAGCAACTAAGAGCATAACTAGTGTTAAGGTAAGAGTGCAATAAGTTAGCAACCTACTATATCTTAAACAAATGAGACAAATAAGAGAATCAAATAAACAAGAGCTAAGACAACTAAGTGAACCAAATAAGCAAGAGCTAAGACAAATAAGTGTATCAAATGAACAAGAGCCAATAAACAAGAGCTCAGACACATAATTGACGACAAATAGGCAAGGCTAAGAGGAAGAGTCAGGGTAGTGTTTCCTGAAGAGGTGGGTTTTCAGCCTGCGGCGAAAGATGGATAGATGTAACTGGCTCCAAGGAACTGTATGTGATGAACATTAGAGGTTTTAAATAGGGTATTAATTTCATTTTTTTTGTTATTATTATTGTGACTGATGTTGCTACTTTTTTGTTTACATTTTGGTTTCGTTCTTTGTTTTTTGTTGTCTTACATTGTTTTGAAATGTACTGTAGAAATAATGCTACTACTAGTACTACTGCTTCTCCATCACGGTCGTTTCTCCTTTTACAACATTGCGAACAGGATCCTCTGCAGATTCTAACACATTGTCGTGCTTTAGGAGCGGTACAGCTACGTCTGCCCCGACCTGGTGAAAGAGTTTCACAAGTACGACACAGATGGTTCCAAGTGGATCAAACAATACACGGGCATCAACTCCATCAGCAAGAAGGAGTTCGCCATCGACGTGGGCTACGAGCGCTTCCTGGGGCCCGAGATCTTCTTCCATCCTGAGGTGCGGTAGATTTGTTGCAAATACTTTGTGGTGTAAGTCGTGAAATGGAAAAGTCACGTCTTCATGTATCTCAATTCATAAGACAATCACTGTATTATGCAATAAAATGAATGTTTTTTTTTGTTAATATCATATCCTGGAAAGGAAGATTATTAATTTTACTCTTTACAGCATGTAACTGATACCTTTCTATTTGCTCTCCCACAGTTTGCCAACCCAGACTTCACCCAGCCTATCTCAGAGGTGGTGGACGAAGTCATTCAGCACTGCCCCATCGATGTCAGGCGTCCACTCTACAAGGTTAGGAGACACATCCCTCTGTGGCTACTAAAGCCATTACACAGATTCGTAGTTATTTGTGTGTGTGTTTGTGCTCAATGCCCTCCCCTTCCTCGTGTCATACAGAACGTGGTGCTCTCCGGAGGCTCCACCATGTTCAGGGACTTTGGGCGACGCATGCAGAGGGACCTCAAGAGGACCGTGGACGGACGACTGAAGCTCAGCGAGGAGTTGAGCGGCGGCAAGTTGAAGGTGAGGCTGACGAGTTCCACCGCTCTGCTTTTGAATGCAGGGCTCTTGTGCAAGTCTGGAAAGATTGGACAATGAGTCCACTCTCAAGTATGTTATTCACTTATGTTTTATTGAGTGAGTTAACCCACTTTTTTGCAGCCCAAACCCATCGACGTGCAGGTCATCACCCATCACATGCAGAGGTACGCCGTCTGGTTTGGAGGGTCAATGCTGGCCTCTACTGTGAGTACCAAAAGAGTATTTCAAGTTATCATCCCTTCATGCACCACATTATTCTGAATTGTTTGATTATATAAGAAAATAAAAAAGCCACTGATCAAGATCTTTTCATGTTTCGGCAGCCTGAGTTTTACCAAGTGTGCCATACCAAGAAGGACTACGAGGAGATCGGGCCAAGCATCTGCCGCCACAACCCGGTATTTGGAGTCATGTCTTAGGCAGCTTGAGCGACGCTTTCAGAGGAGGCTGAGGAACGGGAGGAGGGAACCGCGAGACCACACATACTGTGGAAGTACAAATGAGCCTTTGCACGGATGCTCCGACAGACCTTTATTTGGATAGAGCGACAGCGGACCAAACAAACTGCCAAAAGAGTGGCGACATCCTCACAAAATTAGAGGAAAAGGGGACTAAGCCCAAAGGATCCTCCAGATAAAATGTTTACTGCAAGTAGGTTAATAATAGGTGATAAAATCATTAAGTTCTACGTGCCTGGTATATGTTCTTATAATGTCCTTACAGGGTTGTAATTTGTAATTAATCAATATGAGTCCTGCATAAATGCACTTCTCTGTGTATATGGGTTGGGTTCTTGCTCTATGTTATATTCTCCAATAAATCAAGACTGGGGGCGGCGGTGGGGGATGGTGTTTCAAGATCAGGATTACTCGCTTAGCTACTTTCCAAAACTTTCCATAAACATCATGAAATACGTTTTTGTTCAGGAAGACATGAAATGGATGTAGTGATGCAAGGCATTCTTCAAAAAAAACACCAATTATACAAGACTGTTATTGATTTGAGTTTTTTTTTTTTTTTTAAGTGTCCCTCAATACCTGTAAGGGATATTTATTTGAAAGATTATTAGATAAATTGGGCATACTTACCGTCAAATATATATATATCTGTTGAAATAGTTTCTCCCCAGGTTTAACTGAGACAGGATGGTTGGGGACAGCCATGTTTTGTCATATCCCTTTCATTTTTCCTTAGTTCTGCCTTGTGACTAATTCTGTCACCGTTTTCCTTTTGACCTTTTTTATTTGTATTAATAGCGATCTCTTGAACAATTTAATGTCTTTTTGAAAATAGTCATATTAATATATGAAACATTCAATTTGAATGACTGTTGTTGGACCATCACTGTTGCCTAGATCTCAGATAAACTGGATAGCCTTGTACTGTACCAAAATCTGGATTTCAAATGCTGGCATTCCAATAAATGCCAAGGTGATATTTCTACAGTTGTGACTTCAATTTGTCAAGCTCGCGGCCGCACGATGGGGTTTTCACGATCCTGCATGGTTCGAGGGGTAGAGCGAGGCATTAACGCAATAATTGCAGGGTTAGGGGTTCCATTCCCTGTGTTGCCCATTGGGTAGAGCAAGGCACTAACACTAATAAGAGGGATTCTGCTTCTACTGGGTCCACTGGGGTTTATAGGTACGAGGAAGTGTGTTTCTTGTTGAACCAATATAACATAACAGCAATCTGTTCTACTGTATCCTCCGCTTTCAACATGGCATCTATTCTCGGCGTGACACTGCTATTTCTGTGCGAGCACAAACCTCTGTAACCGTATCCATCGAAGTCGCCGACACACGACGCCAGCGTTTATTTTCACACAAACACTTGCACTTGCAAACCATTTATCTCTTGTAGTAAAAAGCCGGAGGGCACTTAGACATGCCTCTGCACGCAGCCATGCCTCTTCAAGAGCGTCTGAGGATTTATTTTTTGATAGCTTTTTCTTAACAGGCTGAACTGGTACTGTTCCAGTATTGTGTATATATACAAAGTAACTGAAGCTACAGTAAGTTACAGGCGGATAAGCTGACAGATAAAAAAAAAAGAGGGAGGCTACGAGTGATGACAAACCAGATGGACAGAGAGTAGGACAGGTAGAAATATTGACCGATAGTGACTGAAAGGCTGACATGTCTCCTGCTGAGAGGCCGAAGGTGCTCCTCTTCCTCGCTTCATTCTTCGGGGCAGTAGGATTTCTGTCCACGTTGCTTTCCTGTGGGACAGAGTACTGGCTGCTGGCCTCCGAGTCCTGCGACTCGCCAGAAGACGGGAATGTACGGGAGGATGAAGAAAGTGGCCTGAGACGCGGGACGAGCAAGACCGAGGTATTTGCAATTAAACTTCACATTCAAGACCTTCAAGCTCAATTTCTTGTAGAATAACCTCAAACTCCTTGACAGACAAGCAACCAAGCCAGGAGGGCAAGGGTCAAAGCCACACAGCAGCCAGACAGTTACGAATCTGCATTACTTCATATACAGTAGATCCAGATAAGTTTATTGTAACAGAAAACTCGGTTCCTTGTAACAAACAAAATTTGTTTTCCAAGCCAAAGAGCAGCAATAATTTAGCAACCATGCAGCAAAAAAGTGGGACTTCTACAATGGATATGTGTAAGATCTGATAGTCTTATTTATCTGTGAAGAATCACACACTCCAGAAATAAGCCAGTCTATTTAAGATACTGATACTCATTCAAGTCTGCTGTCATAGTTTTGCTGCATGCTATGAAAATTCGGCACCTGTTAAGATCTGTTTTTATATGCACAATGTGTACTCCCTGAATGGTTGTTTGATAGCACCAAGTCCTCCACCCAAAAAACAAAAGTTGGAGTGGTATGTCATTTTTCAGTTTACACATAAATTGTGTAAACTGAATACAAGAGTGGTCCTGACTGCATCATGGGTCACATAAAGCTACAATACCAAAGCAGCTGATAACAGTGGAGGCTGGTGCATTTTTCTCCAGGGGGGGCTATACCAAAAATCAAGCAAACATGTACTAAGGTATCATCAGTGTATTTAAATAAATGAAAAGGCCTTTATTTGTATTTGCTGAGCTGTAAAACATTTAACTGTAAAGTAACATGACAGGGAATCAGGTGCGGGCTGCTGATGAAAATGCATTCTCATCATCTTGCAGATGCCTCCTTGTTTTCGAAAAGGTCTGCAGAGTGGAAGCTTCCCTGCTTTGGTAGCCAATGGATCAGCCCCAAAACAAGACTCTATTTCTGTAGGCAATATTGAGTTTTGTTCCAAAATGACATTAAAACAAAACAAAGCATAGTAGATCCCTTGGTTTATACAAATACAGTTGTACAGATAGAATCCACAATGTATTTAGTTTAAATGTATTTAGTTTAAATAGATTTATTTGGAGCAATCAAGTCCTGCAGGGTCGAGCCCTTGGACGAAGTCTCCCTCCTGTGCAGTGATACTGCTGTCAGGCCCAGCACAGAGCAAAGTAGTGACGTTGTTTTTCTCATCACACTCAGGATTTGCATCTTCATGGACACTTGTGGCACTTTCATCAATTGGATCACTGGCAGAAAACATGACTTTGTCTTCCTTGAGGACCACATGGTCTTGGCCCTCTTCCTCTTTTTCCAAGTCTGAGAGGAACTGCATTGAGTCAGAATCTGCTGTGACGACTGGCTCCCATGTATCAAGCTGGTTTATATACGGCCCACAGGGTGAAGAGCAGTCAACCACAAATCCAGATACATCAGATGGAGGAGCATAGAAGTACTTTTCACCAAGTACATTCTTGCAGTATTCATACACGTGGTCTTCTAGGTCACCAATGCAGGATTGCTGCAGCAGCCTCCCAATGAGCTCTATGGTCTCACTGGTTTGCGCCATGCTGAATGAAGCCTCAGCATCTCTGAGCAGGTTGGATGGACTCTCGGCGTCCTGGGCTGGATGGCTGCATGGTTCAGCATTTCCTGAAGTCTCGTCCTTAGCTACGAGAGGTACGTCTTCCTCTGCGCTGACTACTGGTTCCCAGAAGTGGAGACTCTCAAGTCCACAGGTAGATCTGGAGCCTACGGTTGGCTGAGAAAATGGGGACAGGGCACAGTTGAGCTCAACAGCGTATTCAGAGATAGAGGCTGGAGCATAAGCGTATCGTCCCTCCCAATGGTCTTCAGCTGAGGTGGGCTGAGCAAATGGAGACAGGGCACAGTTGAGCTCAACAGCGTATCCAGAGATAGAGGCTGGAGCGTAAGCATATCGTCTCTCCCCATGGTCGTTGGCTGGGATGTAAGCCATGAATTCGTCATCATCACCTTTGAGGGCGTTGAGTCGAATGACTTGATCCATCCACGCTGAAAGAAGTGAGACAAGGTATGTCAGCATGTTAGCAAAAACATAGGCTGACAGAGAGTTTCAGTTCTAAAACATTTAGCTTCATCTTTTATCACACAGAGACAATTAACCAGACAGTAAAGGAACTGGCTGGCAAGAATGTTTTAGGATAGTAGATCTGTTTAAAAAAGAAAAATACAAGTAGATTTGTCTTACCTGGACAGAAATTCTAACTAACAATACTAGCTGCTTTATTTTCTGCAGAAGCTGCAAAGGCTTACTCACCACCATGTCCATGACTGCTCATCCATGAGCATTAACAATCTCTTTTTGTCTGTAAAAGGTGATCACACACTGCCCATCCAAAGCCCCCCAGGCTGCTGCCATGATGCTTGACCTTCCTTGGAGTCACACAGTCTCATACTCCAAACATAAGAGACAACATAGATGACAGAACAGACTAGTTATAGTGCATACATACAACATGGGTCTGGTCGGAGAGGCTGACTTAGACAGTTATGCAAATGTTCCAGGTTTCACAATCACAATTCTGCAATCCAAATTTCAGTCAGAAGTAAAATTAAAGAGAATTTTGTATTCACATTGCATCATAAACTTAAAATTACAACATTTGTTGTAATGAAACGTGCTTAAGGTAAGTTAAGGTATTCTTTATAATAATTATCTTTTATACTACAATATGTAATGGTGAAAGACTAAAGTAAGCGAAAAGTGCCTCGATAAGTGCAACAGAAATCTGACAACACAAAACCCTGAGACAATGGCAGAAAATTATGAACACAGTAAGACCTAATAGAAAATAACATTTGAAATACCCAGTGCCATCAAAAAGCTGAGTGAACTGGCTCAAAGCCATATGACTTTGCCACCTTGTGGCTTCAACTTTTTGTACATACATTTTTCTCAATGACTCTATGGCACCACAGAACTGGACACAGTTTATTATTTTAGACAGGATGTGCCTGTTTTTGTCAACCTCTTCATTATGTTTACAGATCCCTGTCCTGTAGCCTTCATCAAGCTGAGCAGCTATGTTTACTTTCCCAAACATTTGCTTTTGATTTTTCTGATACAATATGTGGTTTAAATCATTCAAACCTGTCTGAATCCATGCTGGGGGGAAAGCAAAATAAAGCATTGGTATCACTACATACAGTTAGCCAAGCCTTCCTACTAAACCAGCTCCTTGAAAACGACCGAGTATATTGTTTTTTTATGTCAGATGTACCACGAGCCACTCGCTCTCTGCTGCCAACCAGTGGTTGGTGGTGTGTAAATCAGCAGCATTCAGATAAATGCTGTTGGGGCGCAGCTTTCCTGAGCCCCACCAAGCGCCTATCTCTTGTATTGAAGAGGAGCGAACTGCGCATGTACAATTTATAACGAGAGTCTATGGCCCAATCCCAATGTCCCCCCTAAAGCCTAAACCCTGAACCCTCACAGACTTAACTGACGTCACCTGGTAAGTGCTTGAGTGCGAGAGGCTGCAAGGGCTCTAAAATGTATGAATAGGAATGGGACAGCACTTTGCAACATATCGCGTTACCTTGACGACACCAATTTTTTTAATATACGATTGTGGGTTTGGGACTTTTTATTTTCCGTTTTTTACTTTCTTCAAGACCAAGGCACTTAAGGGACCGACTGCCTGATCTGAACGTCTTCCAGGCTCTTGCCTTACAGAGTGGATGAGAGGTAATTGTCAATAATCAATTGACTCGTTTTGTCAAAACAGCATCATCAAGCAAAAATTTAAATAAATGGTTGATGAATAAACACTTGTCCTACCATTTGTTTACCGTTTTTTAAACGCTTCCGGGCTTCCCCTGGTAACCCCAATGCGGATTTACGGAAAGTGTGCATAAAGGGCTCAAAAAGTCTGCGAGAGAGCCCTCATGCACTTGACGATTTGACAGTGGGACAGCCCTAAACCCTCGCGGATTCAGCGGGAACACGCCTCAAAGTCCGTGAGTCCATGAGTGTGGACATTGGGATTGGGCCAATGGGATTGTTGCGCCCCAGGTCGGAAATACGTGACCTAGCAGTAACTTTAGACAACGTAGAACAATTTTAATCTACATTTTATTGCAGATTATACATTTTACTCACTAACTATATAATATTTACCTCGCTCATTTAAAAAAAAAAAATTTTAAAGTAATTTTTAAAGTCTTATTCAATGAAGTCTAGGATGTGGGGAGTGGTGGGGCGGCGCCCTAGCGCCCTCTATTGGCCAGCTGCCACTGGCTTATAGTCCCTGACATGGGGTTTTTGGCTTGCACTGCATTTTTAAAACCTTTTTTTTTTTTTACCAGTGATTGTTTTTTTTTTTATTCACTAGGGTGGACACGGTGTGAGGATCTTTCATGAGGGTCTGTTCTGGCGGTGCTCCTTCAGGGCCAACTCTGATGACTACTCTGTATGGGACTTTTGGATGTGTAAGGACCTTACACATCCAACATTTTCTTACATCATAGCTGTATTTCCTCTGGTGCTACAGCACAATTCTTTTATTTCCTCATAGCTAATCAGCCGCCGTTAAAGGTCTGTCAGCCCGCTTTCCTCTTCCCATTTCCTGTTTATGGGCCAATCCGCACACTGGAGCAACACAATATACCTGCACTACCCTCTGAACCTGACTCTGCCATTGGTTGGTATTATTTTCTACTTCAAGAGGGTTCTATTGTGCAGATCATGAGTCAGCCTATTGCACCTAGGTCCTTGTGTAAGACCTTTCATGGAAACCAAAACCTGTGTTTACTCATTTCAGTCATTAGGACGTTCTGGAGCATCTTCCTCATAGCAAGTGTGGTGACTGTTGTGATTGGTGGATTTGTTGTCATCTGTGCTGGCCCACTGGCCAACCACAAACTCTATAAAGTGGGCGGGGCTCTTCAGTTTTGTGCGGGTAAGGATGATTTTACATGTGCATAAAAAATACAATACATTAGGCAAGATGTACCATTTTTTTTTTTACACTGCCCTCACATTGATCAAACAGTTCAATAGATATAGATAGATGATCATCAGTATCTGTGACAATAACCATGTCTCTCTCTTTCCCTCCCTCCTTAGGCCTCTGCCTGCTGGCGGTGGTGGTGATGTATGTAATGTGGATCCAGGTACTAGACACTCTCGATCAGTTTGCCCTCCATCAGAGAGTCCCTCGCTGCCCCTCCTTCCATCTCAGCGTTCAGCACGGTCCTTCGTTCTTATTGGCTCCGGTTGCCGTCTTCTTCTGCCTGCTGGCTGGCCTGCTCTTCATCCTGGTTGGGCAGAACGTTCGTCAGAATTTCCCCAATAAAAGAAGCTCATTTCCTGAACTCTCATGAGCTGAAGTTCACCAGTGACTGTCTCTAAACTATGTAAAGGATCCAGTCTGTATGAGTTAACATTTTATCAGTCACAGTGACAAGATGTCCACCATTTGGAGAATGAAATGAATGAAAATGTTAGCACACAGACTGGATGCTCACTGATGATCAGTTTTGACTGTGCTATCGGCACACTTTGTGACTTGTGCATGTAATGTATGAATAGAGGTTAAGTGTTGCTCTTGACTGTTGAAACACAACATGGTCAAGTCTCGTGGCACTTTGTGAGACCTGAGAAAAAAACCCAACTTTGCTCATCAGTATAAAGTCTCTTTGAGCAAGAGTGCAGGTATGGAAACTATTTAACTGTTCAGATGAAAAATAAATAAATAAATAAAAATCCTACAGATCCTACATCAGCATGCTTATTCTAAGAGGTCCCTGGTGTATACATGCAGGCAAAATAAAAAAATAAAAAATCGTTCGTTTTAAATTAAACGTATTCTGGGAGTTATTATGAGCTATTATTAGTTAGCATTAGCAAGTAAAACCCTAGGCAGCCTCCACGGTTACCACGCTGCTTTGATGACGTCCGTCTTGCTCGCACGGGCTAGCTGCAGGTCGAGCGATTGCCACCTGGTATTCTCGTGATTTGTGAAGTTTGCCATTAAACGTCCAAAACCCCCTAAAAGTACAGAATATGGAAGAAAAACGTCAAGTTAAACATACATGCTCACCGGACACATTTTAATGTATACATTTGAAAGTATCAGCGGTGCTACAGGTCACCAGCCAACCTCAAGCTCAAAGCTGCCAAAGTAAAAGAAAGCAAACAACAAAACCACAGCGCAGAGCCTATCAGGCTAGCTAGCTGGGAAAAACAGTTTCTATGGCTAGCCCATGAAAGTTTTTGGTCAAATTTGTCCTTCAGCAGCCAGTTTGCATTCGCCGCTCTCGTCTGCTTCACACGACCAAGACTCCGACAGTGCATTTGTGGAAGACGGATTTCTGACTGGAGGAAGCGGTCGGATAAATGTGGATGCCATTGCAAACCCAGCACCCAGGAGAAACACCCTCCTAAAGTACTAATCAACCTTGGTGAGTAAATATTTATTATTTGTATTATTTTGTGTGCTGTGTTCTCCCTGGTACAATAATAACAATATTCACCCCTGGGGGAAAAAGTAATCGGCGCCTATGAGCTTCATGAAAACCTTTTAATTTGCTGTTCTAACTACCCGATATTGGGTCGTTTTTTCCTGAGGGAAATCTTCTCACACACAAGAAGTGATGCGTTTTACGTTTCTGGTACTAGCATCTGGTTTTTGGAATAAATAGAAGAAAAACTGGGTGGTTGCAAGCTATCATGGCTGAACACACAATGATAAGAGCGCCACCTACAGAAAACCAGAGGAAAAAGCACCAAAGATGTTGCTATAAAATGCGCGCGCCACACATTCAGTGGCTGGAAGTATTCCTATTACTTTGATTTTGTCAAAGTACGACAAAAATATCGTTGTCAATTGTAAACTATGTGCAGGTACTAAAAGCTAAACTGGCAGTATTTTGTTATCAGTCACGTAGGACGGATGTAACGGAAAAGTAACATAACGAGTAGTGTTACGACTTACTTCTCCCCAGGGAGTAATAAGTAAAGTAACGTTATTACTTTTGAAACGAGTAAAGACGAATGTATTCCATTTTTTGAGTAACGAGCCCCACACTGGTAATCTATTTAACGTTGCATGCAATTATTTCAAACACCAATGCTGTAAGGCAAGGTAATTCAGATAGACTGTAATTGACAAATCGACTTTGATGAAAGTGAAGAGAAAGAATCCGCCGGTCTGTTTGTCGGAGGGTTGAGATGGTTGACTGTGATTGCCTGTCATTAGGACATCAGGTTGAAGCTCTGGAGTATTGGGTCAGAGGGAAAGGAGATAATAAATGAGACTGTCATGATCTATTTCCTGACAGCAGGGCCACTTCATGGGCGCCTCGGCCTGCATGTAAAACGCACAACTGGCCACTAGAGGGCAGTGTTGGCTCAGCAAAAATTGGAATTGTGAAAATCTGCAGACCATCAGTGTTGTTTTTCCCAACCCCAATAAATCACATCATCTGAAGGAGCGTCCTTACAATGACGTCCGACAACATCACAGCAAAATGCAAAGTTGCAATGTTCATATTAGATTAGGCCTGCAGCGCAGAGTCAGACGATGGAATGAGGAGAGAAATTTGTAAGTGATAATTAATTCAACTGCTGTTTTTTTTCTGCCAAACAAAGAAAATTCTTCCTTTTTTTTTTGGTTCTAGTTCAGAATAGTTAACTTCATATTGGGGGGTGGGGGAATCATGGAAGCCCACAGTCACACCTTGATAATTGGAAAAGGCAAACAGAAGTGAGATCTTGAGGGAGAGAGAGAGAGAGAGAGAAGGAGGGGGGGGGGGGGGGGGCAGAGAAAGAGAGTTGACACCGCTCATCAGCGAGTCTTCCTATATTCTTTCATGTCTGACGCTCCTCCGCTTCTCTTCCCTTCTCTTCTTAATCTCCGCTGTGAACTAGGTGAGTATAATTACACCTGAGCATGTCACATTCACTTCTCTAGTCCCTCACTGTGTTTAAACATCTCTGTCACCTCCTCTCCCTCATCACACCGCCGCCGCCACCAGCCAGGCAGCCATGGGTTTAAAGGGTGATCTTCATTTTCTAATGAATACGCAGAGATTCAGTCATATCGCTTGGTTTCAATCTCCCCCCCCCCTCCCTCCTCCTCCTCCTAGAAAGCAGGTTAGTGGCAGATTCATTACTCCATTTATGTGTGTGTCCGTTAGTGTATGCGGTGCTGTTGTAACTGTCAGCCTCGTACTCGCATCCACACACACCACCACCACCACCAGGAGTCCTTTGCATCACATCATCACATTGGTCTTTGTCCGCAGTAGATAGAACTGTCCACAGCAATTACTGTGGAGGCAACAAAGACATCCGACGAAGGAACTTAGTGCACTCTCCCACTCTCCCCCTCCTTTTTTTGATTTTTACTTTCAAGTTCAGCCGATTTCTTTACCTACTGAATTTTGTTTAGCATTTGATTTATGCAGCGGCCCATGGTATAAAGCTCATTGCGGTATATGCTGGTGTAAATTTAAGCATTTCAAGGTGCAGGATAGCATTTGCACCTGCTGTTCTCTACGTAATGCTCCTTTCCATAGAATCTGCATATATGCAAAACTCAAGTTTAAGAACATAAAACAAAGCACAGAAATAAACGTGTAAGGATGTTTCTAAAAGTAAAACATTTAATAAGAACAGCCTCTTCTGTTATCCCAACGCCTCTCCCGAAAAACCCCCCCTGTCCGCCCGTCATTTTGGTACGCTCCGCTCTACCTCCACATTACCCAGAGGCCAACCCAGGGGGCGCAATTATTCAGGCCTTTGCTCAGCCAAGTAGAAGAAATTAGCCTCTTCTCCCGAACCAAGACCTTCTAACCTGCACCAGGACCTCGGGCTGCCACTCTGACTAGTATGACCCCCTGTGACTTCTCTCTCCAGACCTTGTGTTTTCCATACATATGAGCCAGAGCTGGCCGGAGCCACGGTTGACTGCCATATGGCTCCTTGCCCCAACTGGCAATGTGGGGCTGGGGAGCTGCAGGCTATAAAATCCAACACCCACACACCACCACCACCACTACTACGGCCATCCCCATGGGAGGATGCTGTGGTGTCCTCAGGCCTAGGATGCGCCTTACAACAACTCCACAATAAAGTCTAGGCTGGTGAGCGGCCGAGACTTCTCATGCTCCGTGGTCTTAAAGCTGTAATTGCAAAAGCAATTATGGAAAATCGAATTTAGGAATAGTTATTTAACCTATAGCCTACATTTATTACATTTCAGAGTGTTTTCAAATTTGATCACCGCAGGTCAATATCTAAATTAGCCAATCTAGTGTGGGAAAAGGGATAAAATGAATGCTGTTATGACATACAGTCATATTCACATGAGGGAACAGAATCGGAGTGTCTCCTGTTTTTATTCTTCACTTGATCTTTTCTGTTTTCCCCCTCCAGCCCTTTCTTCATCAAGTCATTTTGTGTCATAGGTTTTTTCCATTTCCCCCCTCGCTGCTGTCGTATCCTCCTCTCTCACCTCTCCTCACCTCTTCTCCTACCCTCTGTCCTCGCCTTATTCCACCTTCCATTAAATCTGCCCAGGCCATTCAGCACTGCATAATGAGCTCCGTGGCCCTCCGTCCTGCCCTCTTACTCCTCAACTCTTCCTTTCCGCCGCCGGATAAGGCTGCACTAGACAACTAGACAGCACGCCGGCTGCTCCAAAAATGTGAACTGCACCACCCGGAAACTCTTGAAAAGAAATTGCAGCTAGGTGTCAGTAAGCCACACCAAAGAGTGTGTGTCCAGAATAGGTCACGAGTATGTCGGCTGACCGGATACTATGGTTTGCTAGCCAACAAGCTGACAGCGTCTAAACACGAAATCAATCGGATGTATCAGTGATGAAATGAGCAGTTCCCAGTCAAAAACAGCACAGAAATAATGAACGATTATTTATTTTCTATGCTTTTTTTTTTTTTTACACTGCCCTCATAGTTCTCTGACAAGGTCTGTACTGTAAATATGCTGAGATAAGCTGGGATATTTTTTCTAATGAAGGAGTGCACATCTTATCTTTGTGATTTTAAAATAATTTAAGGAAACACACAGATGAAGAAGCTGCTTTGTGGAAGCACTTTAGCGCTTGTCGGTCTCTCTTTTTTTTGAGCCGTGCACTCTTCATATTCGGTAATGTGATTGTGTTCCAAGTGATTAAACAAATTGGTGGTGTTACCTTTGTTCGCTGAAATAGTTTTTCTGCCGTGTTTACATTTGACTTCTTTTTGCTCGGTGTCCAAACGGCGGACACGGCATTCTTTTTCGGTATAAGCTGCTCGGGTTTATTTGTTGGCTTGGTGTTTGTCATCCATGCCGCTACCTGCGCTTTGAGTGAACGTGGACTCGCGTTAGTTGGACGGGGGCGGAGGCACGTGACTGAACACGATGTAGTATTTTTTTTTTAAGGGGACACTTCATGAACGCACGCATTGGGGAAAGTATTAACCGAATTAACCGACATGAGCAAGATTAAGTCGGTGAGAGGTTCTAAATGTCGGTTTCGATACATTTTCGGTTAATTGCCCCGCCCTACTAGTGCAGCTTTAATGAAGATCCAGTGGATCAACAAGCAGCTGGTAGTGGTGTGGCTGTCAGTGGTGCTCGAAATGGATCTCCTCCATTTCCAGGCCTGGTGAATGGATGGCAGAGGAGTGTAGGAGTGTAGGGAAAATTAAAAAGCAGGTCGGGCACTTGATTCATCGTCTGATTTGATACGATGGGTGAATATCCATCTGTCTGCCGTGCATTCACTCCTCCTCGCCAATGCCCGTCTTCTCTTCTTCTGTCGTTCCTCTCGAGTCTGTTCCACCAATCTCCCTCTCTCTCTCTCCTTGCTCCTTTATGACAGGCCCCTTACCTTGTGACTACAGATACCTGAGAGTGGAAGGCCTTATCGTCGTGAGGGCCGAATGAGGCAGAGGAGCAAACGGTGGCTCTTCTTTATCTGTCGCTCTCCCCATGTCCCCTCCTGGGCACAGCCTCTCTCCTCTCCTGGCCATCTCATCAGGTCACTGTGTGTACACTCAGAAGGGTAAACTGCTTCTATTGAACTTGTCCACAACCTGGCCCTCATCGCTCCAAATGGGCTTATTCCTGTTTCTACTTTCACCTTCTTCCCCTCCCACCCTTTCTCTCTCTCTTTTTCTCTTGTCTCTCCCGCTTTCCTCTTTCCTCCCCTTTCCTTTTTCCCGAAGAAAATGATCAACACAGCGTACTGGAAGAGAGAGCGAGAGACGGAGAGAAAGATTAAATCCAAGTTTCTTTCATCCATGAATGCTTTCATCTCTTTTTTTTTCAAACAGAGGGAATTATCAGCGCTGCAACCGACACAGGCTTTTGACAAGGGTGATGGTGGAGAGGGGGAGGGGTTGGAATAAGGGTGGAGCGGGAGACGATGAAGAGGCGAGGCGAGGGGCGGGGTGGGAAGTTAGGTGGTTGTCGAGGGAATCCACTTCCCATCCTCGTTCTCAGTTTGTCGGGTTTCTGGCTTTATCTACTGGAGGCCAGGGGTGCGTGTCTTTGTCTCGTCTCCCCGTTTCTTACCTTAAGAGCATTTGATATTGAATTACCGCTGGAGTGTTGCAGTCACCCTTAAAATACCATTAGCAAAGTCAGTGCACTCCTCGATCTCTCAATCCGACTTATGGATTGAGCGTAAAAAGAGGCAAAACAACCAAGTAAGAGGTAGGCCAAAAGACCTCAACCGGCAAAATAAGAGTGACTGTTATTGGTGCAAAAGGAACAGTATTAATCCACCCATCCAAAAATGTAACCAAAACTAAATAGATGATTTTTTCTCTCCCTTCTGTGATACTTGGCATGACGTCTAATCTCCACTGTTCCGAGTGTTTTTTCATTAAATTTGTGTCAGGACTAATTTCGAGGGGAATGAATACAGATGTCAGGATGCCATCGAATCCCATCGCGGGCCCTTTTAATGAGATAACAGGCTTTAGTCAAAGAATTAGCTCTATTGAAGGGAAAAAAAAATAAAAATGAATGAGATTAGTTCAATGGGATGTGGATGCAGAGTGGAACGGGGACTTTGGCTGTTGAGAGAGAGAGAGAGAGAAAAGGAGAGAGAGAGGGAGCGAGACCCGAGTCATATCAGACCGAGAGACCTGCCCTGCCAAATCACAAATCTATTTCCGACGCTGGTATTAATTATCAAACTAAAGCTGCTGTTGCATATTGATTCATCGGGGCGCGCACTTGTATTATCTCCTATTAAGCAGGAAAAAAAGGAGAGATTATACGAAGCCTTCGGGGGCGTTTTATGGATCCTGTGAGACTGTTAAACCATGTCACGGACTCCAGCGCAACAAGACACAGCTCCCCTTGTGTGTGTGTGTGTGTGTGTGTGTGTGTGTGTGTGTGCTGATGTTGCTCCTTATGTGGGCTAGAATACATCCTTAAGCTCTAAATTTGATTATTTTGGAGAGAATTTTTCAATTACCCCTGACAATTATGGCCTCGAATAAACTCTGTATACAGAAATATGTCTCTGTGTACAAACACGTGTGCATATGTGAGGCACAAGTGCAGACAGGTATTTTAAAGCCGCAGCAACTAGACATCATTGCACGTTAAAACAATGCATAAACAGAAATATGCACCAGAGAAGTCCATGAGTGCAAAATAATGCTTTAACTTTTGTAGACTTCTACTAAACTTTCAAACCCTGTGCAGCCTAATTGTAGCCTAGACGCTATAAACCATTTAGATGTCATTTAAACAGCTAATCAGTGTAAAATTGCAGTGGATGGATACCAAAAGGGATGTTGAGGGAGGGAGGGAGTTTTATATTTTACTCTTAAGTTCTGATTCGTCATTTCCTGTGAGAGGCATCAGGCTCAGTTAACCCGACAGCAGAATTTAATTTGGGCAAACGGGCCTAAATCACAAGGGTCTCAATTAGATGGGATGCTCTTCTCTGTTGATAAAGCTGCACTAGGAAGCTTTAAATGAAACGTGGGGTTAAGCTGCCAACAAGCCCTCTTTGAGTCACTGGGGCAAAAGACTGGTGGTTTTTAGCTCCCATGTCTTCTGAACAAGTGAGTCCTATGGCTAGCTCAGAAACAAAGCGTGACTGATGTCGGCATGTCGGCAGGCTACGTGTGACGCCGCGTCAACAACACAACGCCACGTCACATTGTTTCCCGTCAAACATTGAGGCATGCAAAGGTGTCACCCCCTCCCCCCCAAATGAGCACCTCATCCGCTTCTGTCCAGTGGAATGAGGAATCCAGTCACATTGACCAAGGCTTTCCCCAAGGAGGGATTTGATTCACACCTCACATCAAACAAGGATCACTGGAAATGGAATCCAGAAATCCGATCTGTGCACAGCATGCAAAACCCCTCCTACCCTTCGTTTCGCTTCAGACTATGAACAGAAGAGGTGTATTACATAGTCAGTGTGACCGGTGTGGATGGTAGCCAGAGTGCGCCCCCCCCCCCTTCACAAATAATGAGACCTCCAATGGTGTGACACCCATTTCACACATGGATGGTATCTGTGATTGGGAAACATATGTTTGTATTGATGTATAATTATGAGCATTGAGTTTCTCCACTTCCACTAAGTTAGTGGAAATGACTCTTTGGCGTGTGTGTGTGTGTGTGTGGTATGTGGGAGAGAGAGAGAGAGACACACAAGGGGGGGGGGGAGAGAGAAAGAAAGACAAAGAGGAAGGAAGAGAAAGGGCATCAACACCCCGCTGACTGCACTCAGTCACTCCCTTAATTATACAGCGAGAACACAAGTGCCTGCCTGTCCGCAACCTGAGGCACGAGTTGTCACAAATTCCACGCGAGATATCATCTTTCGTCTTCCGTATCACCTCCTCGCTTTCCGCTGCCGTCTGCTGCTCAGGTGCTACACAGGTAGCAGGAGCTCAGCGGTGGGGATGTAATGATTATACAAGAGGCGCGGAGATTGATATTTCTATTCACCCGGCCACCGCGATTGTGTGGGGCGCGTGTTCCTCGGCGGCCGCGGGTGTCCCCATTTCGCCCGAGAGAGCAAAGTGCGCGAGAAACAAACAAACAAACAAACAAACAAACAAATAAAAAAAGAGGCGCAGAGGAGGAAACCTGAAAGAGGCAGATTAACACATTTTTAAGGGATGGAAATGGAAAGAGAGGGAGGGGAAAGAGAGAATGAAAGGGAGCGCGAGAGAGAGATTGGAAAGGCGTGAGGGTGGTGGTGGTGGTGGTTAGGGGGGATGAAGAGGAAGAGGGCAGTGGGGGAGGGGTGAGGAGGAGGACGAAATGAGACCAAATTTTCGTTGGCAATCTCCGTGTTCCTGCTGCAGGTGCTGGGGCCATTTCACTAAAGCAGGGCCAGACGCGAATGTCATTAGTTCCTGAGCCCCAGGTGAATTTGCCACAGTTCCACATGATTAACCCAGATAATTGTGTGTTGATAGCGAGCATGGTCGATGGAATACAATTTTCGGGCCCAGATTCCTAAACAAACAGCTCAGCAGCCGCGGCGAGCCGGGGAGACGGGAGAGGTGGCGGCGGTGACGGTGACAACACTTGTGATGCCGGCTGCGTTGTCGTAGAGAGGGTGGAAACCAACTGGGTCGGCCGTGGGTGATATGATATGGGAGGAAGTGACAGGAAACAGTCTGTCTGTGGAGGGGAAATGGGTACCGGGGCTTTTTATGTATAGATAGATGGCTGCTGTTTTTGTAAAAGTGCACAATATGGCAGTAGAGCTACACATTTCTTGCCTCACAGGAGGATTAAGCCATGTATTACATGTAAAGTAATTATACCACGAAGCTTTTTGGTGGATTGACGGATGTCTTTAAGATGCCAAGTGATAAAACCGCTTTTCTGTTTGTCTGAGAGCAAAGTGCCACGGTGATATGAAACTTGCCGAGTGAGCATAAAAAACATGATACCTACTGTATATTCTCTGGCTTATGCGATTTATAGTACAATGTACCGCCTTGTCGAATTCATCAGTAGGGTGTGAGAATTAGCCGGAGGTGAGAGACTAACTTGATCTGCTGAGTAAACAGACAGTGGATACACATGCATACATCTGAAAGGTGAAAACAAGATATGAACCTGGTGGCGCAAACATACAATATTGTGTCTTCTATATTATTTTCTCATGATTAACTATATATGTAATACTATATACTATTGAGGAATGGCATCAGCAGTCTGACTCCCATGACACTCCTGCACACTGCATGTAGGTTAGGTTAGATGGATGGTGCCTTCCTGCCTTCCTGAACAGTAATGTAATTTTCAATAGTGCCGTGGGGTTGATGGTACATGCAGGGGAATATTTCTTTTGGTCAGAGACGATCCAGAGTAAGAGACCACTGCCTCCCCTATACACCTACACATACATCAGTCAACAAAAATCAACATTGAATTCATTCTTGAATATAATGCAAAAACAAGCTAACGAGATCCTTTAGCGCCCAAGAGCAGCAGAAGTTTATTAAACATGCAATAGAAAGTGGGACTGCATTATCACTATTTCCAGCGAAGGCTCTTTGTGGTTTTGGTGTGGAGTATATGTGCTCTCATTGGCGCTCAACTCAAGAACCGCTGTCTTGTCAGGCATGAAACAAGGATTGCATCAGGTCACAAAAAACCTTTTTTAGATGCTGACAATACGTGTTTTAAGACAGGTGTGCACCTTAATCTGTTATTAGGCATGTGCGTGCAGCCTTGAGTCCCGAGAATACTGCTCTGCAGCCTGCCAGGTGAATGTGTAAAACATCATCAAAGAAGAGGATGAGGAGAGAGAAACACTGGGGTTCTGTTCCCACCAGTGGGGAGATAAAACAAGTGAGGGGAGCCAGGGATAGAAGGGGAGAGGGTAAGGGAGATACGTGGAAAGCGGGAGTAACAGAGCGAAAGACTGGCAACAAGGAAGAGGGGAGAGAGAAAAGAGACTGAGACAGCCAATCCCCCTGGTGCATTCTGGGAGTTCAACCTGGCAGGAGAAATTAGCGGCGTGCGTGCTAAGTGAAAGGGATAATCCCTCCCTGACGGAGGGGAGAGGATGGGAGCGCAATGCAGAGAGAGAGAGAGCAGAGAGCATCCAACTCTGCCAGCTGGATGCAGGGCTGATCCCCCCCCTATGTTCCTGTGATTCTATGTTCCAGGTTTATTTATTAAGAGGATAAGCCCTTCCTCTGTATGCAAACCTCAGAGGCAGAGGGTCGCTGTCAGTCTGGTGCCAAGCCTGGCGTGGAGTCGAGGGTCGCTGCTCGGGTAGCCCACTGCACCGGTGATACTGGCTGCAGGCCCAGGCCTCCTCTGTGCTACAGGTGTTAGATCTGAGGGGTGATGCAAGAGAGAGTTCCCTTGGAAACTTTGATCACAAGACATAACTAGGACAGGAAGAATGAAAACTTTGTGATCTGCCATGGAAATGCATTGATACCTTGGTACCTCTAATCTAAACATGCTTTGATGTTCAAGCTGCAGTAAGCATTAAGTGGGGCAGCAATAGAGAAGAAGCATCCCATCCCCTCCAATTGATACCTGTTAGATTTGCCCTATTTGCCCAAATTAAATTCTGGGGTCGGGAATGTAGACTTGTCCATCCACACAATGTGAAAACACACATTGTCCACACTGTGAAATAAAAAGCAGCAAGTGAGCATTTTGTCCAGAGAAAGCGGGACTCACCAGCATTAGATCTCCCTTTGGTATAAAGCGTCTCATACTGGCTGAGTAAATCTTTTCCCTTCTTACCGCTTGCTGCCATTTGGAGCTGCCAATGCACAGCTTTATTAGTTGTGGTTTGTTTGTGTGACCTGTACAGTATATAATTGATTTATTTTCTTTAATGACCCATTCTAATTTTTTATGTTTTAGTTTAGTCAGGTTAATTTGGCTATTTTACCCAAAGACTAAGGCCTCACAGTAATTCCACAGTTTCCTGTGTATTAGCGGGTTTGTCAGTAAAGGAAATACACCAAGGGCTGTATTCACCAAGAAGGTCAGAGTAGGAGTACTGATCTTGAATCATTTCCATCTCCATATAATCTTGTTTAGGATATAAAAGACGAGAACTGGAAAAGTCAGCACACAAAGCGACGCATCAGTAAGAGGCATAGAGCGGGGAAAGATCAAATGGATTCATGCTCAGAAAGATGAACATCAGTCAGATGCACAAGGCTGATGGCTCTTCTGCACCTTACCGAATGGCCAGCCAAAAATGTCAGATATGGACAGGCTTAAGAGATATGTAAAAAAAAGAAAAGAAGCCCTCCCTTACATGTGCACCCCACTCATTCAGTGCATTGATACAAATCTTATCAAAGGCCAAAGATACAAGATTAGCACTCCTTCACACTTGACACATACAGAACTCGCTCGTCAAACGGGTTTATTCGCTGCATTAGTAACAGGATATGGTGGGCCACTGCATAAATTACATGACGAGAGATGCAGCGATGAAAAATGGATCCATTGCTTTGCGAACACAATCTATTGAAACTGAAAGAGCGTGTCAATTGATACGCTGTTTACCCGCATTGTTTTTCGTTCTGTTAAAAACATGACATTAAAAGAAACCGAAACTAATGCTGTTCATGTTAACTTCCCTGGATGCATTGGCATAGTCGTGTCTATCTGTCCATGTCTGCTCTTGATCACTTAACAGTAGCAGGAAAATCAGTTCTTTTCATGGACAAACTTTGTGAATGTGATTACCTTCCCACCCCAACAGAACCATTATTCTGGGGAAATTGTGTTGAAATAACAAATGATTATGAAAACAGTTGCACTTTCTTCCCCCTCGACTTCAAATACATATTCATGCTCTGAACGCCTCCCGTATCGCAGATAGAAGGAGCGATACTTAGTTTGTATGAAAGCAACCGAGCCAGCTCCATTCATGTGAAATGGCGAAATAACACTGTTTTTAATGAAATGTGACAAAACTGCTTCTTCTCAAAGTTCCATGACAAACCATCACAGCTTTTCGCACAACAGGAAGTTGAAACTTGAAGAGAAACTTGAATCCCTGTACGAATCTGCTGTGTCTGTAATTTGAGATGTAAAAATTGTAGTGCAAATTTCGTACCGAGGTCACTTGATAATACTAATCCGATTGCTCCTTCCGGAAATCAAAACTATTTTTCGTCACACAATTTCTCTCTTCCTCCTGTCATGAAAATGGCAGTGGTAGAATCTATAGAGGAAAGTTTTTTTTGAATGAATTTTTGGCGCAAACTTCACCTTTTGCTTTGCCAAGTCAGAAAGTGCCGAATTGTAAAATCTTGACCTTATACAACTGAATCCATTTGCATTTCACGATCCTGTGCCAACGCATTTCACAAAATGCAGAATTTGGGTGGTAATTCATTAATTACATGAGGTGCGCCCATAATACTAAAGGGCTAAAGTTTCGGCCATTTTTTACGACTGCAAAGCCATAAACATCTGGACATCGACTTCCCTCAGTTTGAATATAAAGAGAACATTTCTGCTTACAGTATCACCTCTGTGTCAGATCCACTACACCATATGTTTGCACATGCGGGGCCGCTGTATGTATTTAAGCGTTTGTTTAAGTGCACATACGTAGGTGCTGCGTTTGCCCCTTCCCCCTGCTTTTTTCATGATGAACATCCCTGGGCTAACGAGCGCCTCATTGATTCGTTCAGGACAAGGAGAGATAAGAGAACAAACAGGTTGAAAGGCAAGAGAGGGGGGATGGGGGAGTGGAGACGGAGAGAATGAGGCGAGGGCAAGAACAGAAAGAACCAATAATTCAGATAGCCTTCGCCTTCGCCGTGTTTTACAACTAAAAGGTCTTTGGTTTGTTCCACCTGCAAACAGTCTCGGAGAGAGAACGGGATTAAACACCTTATTATCTAGTAAATGTCAGGACTGTGTCATTAATAGGCTGCTCACATGACTGAACAATGATTCGCCCGACTGGAACTGTTCTTGGTGGCACCAGCGTGTGGTGTTCATGTCACATTACCACTGTACCTGTGAGGAGCATTCGCTGCTGATAAGTTCCTAATGATATCATCTCTCTTTTCATCTACCGGGGAGCCACTTGCTAACAGTGAACTGAATGACTGCTAACAGAGGAGAGGTTTGTCGTTCAGCAGGGACCGCTCTCATAATTACATGAAGTTAAAATCACAACAAAGGCAAGGTGAACTTTTGACTTTGACTTGTTTCCATGCACAGAGAATTTTGAGAATTCTTAACCTGGTTATGCAAGTAGGTCATGAGATTTATGAGAAGCCTGGTTTACTGATATTAAATGGGTTACTGTTGCATGTAAGGACCTTTTTCATACTTTTTTGCTGGCGGACATTTCCGTCTGTAAGCGGGACACCACAGGTAGACAGGAATATTCTGTAAAGGCTGTCTAAATGTTCATGTAAACAGCTTCACCTGAATACGATCTTAACTGGCGTACGGCCAATAGGTTACTCTGTGCATGTAAACGTAGTGACAGCACCGTGTACGTCCAAACCTCACTTTTGTGCTCCCTTAGCATCAAAGTTGACTGGCCTTATTTGGAAAAAAAAGTAATCCATATCAGTGCATCACACACAACCCCTTTCCCTGATGCTGTCACTCACATATTTGGAAAAGGGTGACAAAAAACCTGTCTACACATACAATTTCTTTGTGAGAGCCATCAGATGATGGACAACAAGCTGTTGATTGTGGAAGGAGGGCACTCAGTCCTGTTTTTTGTATTTTTATACCTTGTATACCTTGTATACTTGTATTTTTATTAAGCACAGGACTTCAAGGACATTACTCCAATACAATTAAATATAGAGTGGTGAAATTCTCTGGTTCAACAAAAAGGTGGAAGCATTCATTAATACACAGGACAAGATGTTACTATCCCTTGTGCCATAATCCAAGGTAAACACTTGTAGAAGCCCAATTCAGATTAAAAAAACAAAACAAACGAGTGATATAACCACCATCAGATGCAACACCATAGCAGACATCAGGCGACACCGTCTTAGATCTACAGAGTCATTCCTCAGATGGCACCATTCACCAGTTACCTACCCTAGCCAACAGCGGTATGTGGCATGTCATTGGGGTTCGTTAAGTTAGGCCCACGACACCTCAAGAAGGCTCAACTGTGTATTCCAGCGTCCTTTAACCGCCCCTCTCTATGCCACCACCTCACAACTCCTTTTTACCCTCGCCGTCTAATGCCTGCCGTCAACCTAATGTTAACCTAGCCTTGGTTAGCCTTGATCCTATCCTTGACCTAGCATTAGCCTAGCCATACCAGTACAAGCCTGTCTAACTGATACATCAACACAACTAGACAACACAGCTAAACAGTGTGTGTGAACCCTGTGTAGGGTAAAGGGTGGGGGTTGGGGTGGGTTAACCCCGGTTGGATACTATTCCTGGGTTAGGGAAAGGGGAGTTCGTCCCTGGTTCGGGTACGGGGAGTGTTTGTGTGTGTGTGCATGTATGTGCCACCATGCCTATACTTGACTATACTGATGGGCACTTCCCTAGCTAGCAGGCACGATGAAAACTGTCCTTATTTGCTGTCTCACAAACATAAGCTATCAAAAGAGGCAGGTTGCTTGTTTGGAGGGGGTTGGAAGGAGGGACTAGGATGAGGGCCAATTCTTTCTTAGAGCGAGCGATAAAAATCAATCTGATTGAAATTGCCGGCCATTATGATACGAGAGAGAGAGAGAGAGAGAGAGAGAGTGAGAGAGTGAGTGGCTGCACAATCGCTGAGGTGCTCCTTTCTTTTCATTTTCAGATGAAAGCTAATTACGCGGTGTGGCGAGAAGACAGGGCGGCATGCGCAACGCAGGAAACGGGGACCCGGGGTGGTTAATTGGGGTATGTGATTACACAGGGCTGTAGTTAGGGGGAATTAGGCAACAGCACACTCGGCAGCACAGCTCATCATGAGAAGAGTGAAAGGAGCAGACGATAATGCTGATATTCCCCTAATTGTGCCACACACCCCTTGCACTCAGCAGACACTCTGTGAGGCCTACGGTTCTTGAAACAGCCAGGGCGGGGTGCCATGTGGATAGGGACTGAAGTCGTGGATCTTTTAGATTTAATGTGACGATCCACATGTTTTTTGACTGTTTTTATTTTGGCAACATCTTTGGTGCTAAGCAGTCATTGATGACGTTTGGCGCTTCTGTAGGTGGTGCTCTTTTTCTTTGTCTATTCAGCCACGCTGGCTATCACTGCTCATGCTAACTACCCAGTTCTTATTCTATTTATTCTACACAAACCAGAAACGTTAAAACGCATCACTTCCTGTGCACCAGAGGATTTTACCCCAACTGACACCGGGTGATTAGAACAACAAATGTAAAAGCTTTCATGACCTGGCTATTGGTTGAAACACTACAGTGTTATATCAACCCGAGAGTAACCAAACTGATGCTAATTTATATGAAAATCTTGCAGATTATTACCTTAACACGAGCAACAGTGAATCTATACTATGAACAAATTGAGTAGCATTGGCCCAACCTCTGACTGTCTAGGATTTAGCCTGTCAGAGTCCATAGAAATTGTAATGGATGTGAACAAACAGATTATGAAGTCGATGCAACACTGTGTGCATTAATCTGTAGCCTGAGAACCCATCAAGAAGTACTTCATGTCCCCCCTCCCTCCTGAATCACATCCCCCTTCTCACAGATCTTCCTCCCCTCCCCTTGCTCTATTATGCTCCTGTCTTCAAGTTAAGAAAATTCCTCATCTCTTTTTTATTTTTACATAGCACCTCTCTATCACATTATTTTCTTCCAGCTATTGTCAGGGCGCTACGACTCTGAACCTTGCGCTCCTTACTGGTTGCTGTAATGTTGTTGAGCAAGGAATTTAAACTTATTCTTCTGTTGCCCATATCAAATTCAGAGTCAGATAAATGCCTAAAATATAAATGCAAAATAGAGAGAGAGAGCATCATAAAAGAAAATATAAATACTTGTTTTTTGGGCTATTTCTAGACAATTGAGACCTAGAATTTCTGCAATGTCCAGATGATAGACAACATGTGTGACGTACAAATGTACACGCCAACAATTCCAATGTGAACTATACTGGTCCTGCTTTGCACTTTGGTGTAGTTCTTCAGTTCAATGGGTAGAGCATGGCACTAAGACTGACAAGGTAGCGGGTCTCACTTGGGCCACCCATGCTAAGAATATATCCACTTATGGAATCGAACCGACACAAGGCCGCTTCTCTAACCTATAGGTTTCCGACCCATGAACCCTTTCCAAGAGAACATTTCTATTGGAGACCAGACAAAACTGCACCTCCACTCTGAATGGTCAACTGAACTGAGGGAGAAAATGACCTATGAACCCTATCTCATTATGAGCACTATCACTGACACTTCAACGACTTGCACTCTAAATTCTCCAACATTATCTCCATGCTAGATGGTCTTTATTGATCAGCACTTTATTCAAAGTGTCTTCCTGCCTCTCCATGTAGGCCCCTCTCCTTTTATGTTACAGAACAAAAGGATAGCCAATGAAAAGACAGTGGAGGGGTGAGTTAAGGGCCATTGCTGCTCAGTTACAAAACCAAAGGCCGTGTTCGACTGGGTGTCACCGGTTATACACATGAAGCTATGGACACATTCATGAGGCTGAAAAGAAGGAATTGTAACAGTGAGAACATCTGTCTTCTGGCATCTTTATCTCTACCCTCAATACCCTCCCCCTGTGGCATCACTCAACCCAGGTCAATACAGATCACCTGTGAACGCATGAAGAAAGGGTCAGTGTAGATGTGTCTGGGTTTTACATGGAAAAGCAGGGAGCACAACCCAGAGCCTGTACTGTATAGCTACCACATGACCTCCATGTTGTTCGACACATACTTGTGTAATTCTTGGAATTGCAGCACCCCAGAAGAGAGGAGGTTCATGGATGATCAATATTTATGTACATGCGTTGCAGTTCTGGCAACCACAGCTGGTACCTTCATTGAGGTCCATTAGAGAATTGGCAGTGTGCAACCAGGATACAAAAATAAAGATACCTGTTGTGGTGTGGATGTAGATCAACATGAGTAGTCTGATGAGATGGATCTGTTTCCAAATCTAAGTTTCTGTGACACAGTAAACTCTCTTGTCTTTACCCCTAGTCTCTACTCCAAAATACTGAGTAGCTTGAGAAGAGTCAGCATTTGTAGTGAAATGATCTGTTCCCTGTCAAAAAGTAGAGAGATTAACCACATCTATTGAATTCTGTTGAGATGGCCAAGTTGTACATTTAGAAATGCAGTCAGCTGTTAACAGCCACTGTTGCCCAAGAGCTGAGGACCTCCACTATGGCCGCCAGAGGGTGTGCTACTGTACATCACCTGGAAGCCCTCTATTGCGTTTCCAATACATTATGCTGTGTAGTCTATGAATATGAATTTCCTCCACTTGTGCGCTCTAGTGTCCGGTTCTTGGTCCTCTCCTGTTGTGAAGCTGACCTGACTGCTCCTTTCCCAGAGGCCCGTCGTGTCCGGTAAGCCCCCTCGACCAGCCGCGGTGACCTCTTGTATCAAAGCTGCATGTGCAGGACGAGTAGCGCACATCAAAGGCAGCGTGCCTCCCAAATGAAACGGCGTTGTTGGACTGCCATTCGCCTTTGAACCTCCCCCGTCCCGATCTGCGTGACAAAGCTTCAATTAGCCAACATCAGAACCCCCTCCCCTCTTCAATCCCTCTCATCGTGGGCCTTCTTGATTCACTGACGCTTTGTTTTGGTGAATTATTCCTGCCTAGTCAGCTGCTGTTATTGTTAATCAATCCTAACCGCCCACACAGTGATGAAGGTAACTCACAGATGAGAGCAAACAGAGGCAGATTAGACTGAATGCATTAGAGGTGGTGGTTGCTGTATGAAAGGGTGGTTAACAGTGGATAGAGACAGGAACGAAGGGAAAGAGAGACAGAGGGATGTCATGTGTCAGCTTAAAATCTTGATGTCTTGCTTTGCAACATAGCCCGCTGAGTCACGAGGAAGCTCTGCAGCTGTTTTAAGCTAGCTCAGAGATTCCCTTGGGGTATACCCCAAAGCATAACAAGAGTGCAAGAGGTGAGAGCAAATAAATAAATATGCTCATAAAAGATTGTTGTAGCATAGGTGGCGATAGTGAAGAAATGGCAGAGGTTAGGGGTTTCAATGTCAACCCAAACAAGCAAAGTTTCCACAATAGTAATGATGGTAAAAATCCATATTAAATCAGCTTTGGAAACTGTTTTGGACAGATATCAGAAAGATATCTTGTTCCCGATTTCACAAAACAATGCAGGTAGCAGCTGCGGACGTGTCAACACCTACTCAATGTTTGCGGGGACAGAGTTGTTGCCATCTGGAAAATATGAAATCTTCTCAGAAAAGTACCGTTTTCACGGCCGTACGTGGCTCCAGAAGAAAGCAGTTTGTGAGGAAGAAATTATCATGCAACATCATCTGAAACGTTGCCTGTGACCACACGTTCAAGCATGTAGTCTGTTTCTGTCATCATTCCCTAGAAGTACACAAATAATAAGCAGGGAAAGCAACTGGCTCTTGGCTCTGATTATATGTCACTAAACTACAGAGATTTTGAACACAACTGTAGTGAAAGCAAAATCAGTTTAAGTACTGGAGTAGGCTGTATGGGGTTTGTTCTGTAATGATTTAAGTGGCCACTAGATGTCACTCTAAGATATGATAAAAACCGAAACAGTATCCTACTGTACAAGTGTTGCTTCCAGAGTTGAGCAAACACAACCTTGCACCTCTAATCAAATATCAGTAACTTGTAGGCATAAAATAGTAATGAAAACTCAAATGATATGATTTCATCTGGAACCACTTCACAAAAACATCTTCCACCAAAAATCCCCTTTGGGTGCAAACATTTTAGGATGCCAAACTCATAACAATCTACTTAGTAGTGCTGGTTGTGGGGTTGTTGGCCACAACAAAGCTGTAAAACTAGTTAGTCTTAGTGGGATTCAGAAAGAATAGTTATTATAATCAATACACCCATCAGTCTTTCTTTTATTTCTTCTTTCTTTGTATTCTGGCAAGCATTCAAACACTGTGCTTAATACACTGTCATTCTAATGTCAGTGCCCCATGTGATAGAGTTACTAAATCTTAAGAAGCAGCAAAAACTTGCAAAACATTTGAAGAATTCTATTTCAAAGTGCTATAAATATTTTTTTTTTTGGGGCGGGATAAATACCTGAAGGTCAACATTTGACAACTCTAAAATGCAGAAGGTCAGTGAAAGATCTGTTAATAATTGTGTCTGCCAAATACTTTAGTTAAAACTATTGTTTAAAATGTAGCATAATTTGTTTTAATTTGGTTCTGTCATTGTGTAAAATTAGGCGTCACTTTTTTTTTCAAATGGTGGATATCCCACTTTGGAATGACACTCATCATTTTGAATATGGTTGCATTGGCCACTCTGATAAATGGGTGTAAGACCAGATGCCTTTATTCCCCATTTTTACTCAGTACCACCTAATGCTCACAGTAAGCCACCTCTCCCCAACAGATTGCCATTCAACCTAATTTATTCAGGGTAACCTTTTGTAAAATGTCCATATGCTTGATATGCCTCCCTTCACACAGGCTTGTGCTAAGCAGCACACTGTAAGCACAGATGGACCGAACTGCTGCAGAAATAGAGGTGAACATCTGTATGTAAGAGATCTAATGTACCCTATTGCTATTATATTGCTATCCCATATGGGAACAATCCTCAGTGTGTATGAAACAGGAAGCCGGCACAGTGTGCACTGATGCAAATGCATAGGATGGGGTGGCATACAACAGAAATATAATCACCTATTTGGGCAGGCATACAGTGGTTTTTGATTTCAATGTTTAAAAATGCATTCATCTTTACAAAATCATTCAGGCATCAAAAAAAAGAGAAAGAAAATACAATTTGACTCCATGTCAAAACAAAACCTTCCTCATAATTAAAGGCTTTACGTTTCTTTGAAACGTAAAATGTTGTCTTTAAATGATGAGGGAGACATTTGTTATTTGTCACATCTCAATGATAGACGTTTCAGTGTGATTAATATCTCGTCTGAGAGCCTATATTTTCATGAAATATTCTTAGTCCCACTGACTGACGAAGGGCTGGTTTGTGTCTCTGCAGTAGACAGAGTGCAGATTGAGTTCAAACAAGTTGGCGCTTCCTTCAGAAAGCTGACTCAAGGAGAGGGCTGCCGTACAAAGGCCACTGATGAGGTAAATTAGTTTTGCTCGCCCCTATAATCTCCTTGTTTTGCTCCTATTCCGAAAAAAAAACATTTCAGGGGCTCTTTCCCTTGCATTCACACTTTTGCCTCCCTGAATGAGGATTATTGTATTATTATCTGGCTAGGAAATTATTAGGCCATAGATTGCTGGCTATCAGGAGACATTGGGCCACTTTGAATGGCAGGAATGGTATTATCTCAGCCTTTTTCAAGGAGCTGCAGGTTTCAGACCGCCAGCTAATGATTGAATGAATTCAACAAAAGTAAATGATGTTTCTCTCGGTTTCAATGGCAGCCTCACTAGGAAATTCAAAGAGCAATTCTTCAGGTGCCATGTCATCTTGGGGACAGAACGGCGGATAAATAAAATGGAAAGGAAGGAAGCCTTTACACTTTAAACGGGCATTAGTAAGTCATAAAGCTCGGAGCATGTCTCTCTTTCTACCTCCCCCAGTACATGTTAGGATTCACCCAATTTTAATGTAATAAATGCACTCTTTTATAAATGTAGATAAACCCATGTGACATTTAAGTGTAATTCCTATTTAAATAGGGACACTTTGCCTCCAAGTAACCAAATGTGTTAGAAAAACTATGAAATCTGCATTCTATTACACACCGTGCGCCACTGAGAGCATGTTTTACATAATTTCACTGACTGTCTGAGAAATGAATAAACAAAGAATTATGTAAAATGTTGCGATCTGAATTACAGAATTAATGCACATGATTAAGATGGGGAGGGGGGGGGCATGGTGCAGAGTGGTGATGCAAGTAAAAAGCCGGATAAACTAGAAAAACCCCAGCCAGTGATCACCATTAATTCAACAACCACGGAAATAAATTTTCAGAACAGCATTTGCTTACGTTTGATTATCTTTAAAAACTCCATTTTCAAGTGAGATCAGAATTTATATGAGTAATAAAGTTATCTCTGTTGTTGGAAATAAACACATGGTTAAACCGAGTTGGGTTTATCCTCCACATCCCTGGTTTTGAGGGATGTTTCATATACAGTAAACCGCTTTTACTGAAGTGCAACATATTTTAACTGATTATGATGATTTCAGTGGTCTCTGTATACATAAACAACATCAACTGATCATTGACAATAACAAAACAAGCTGTCATAACAAGAAATTTGAACATGCACTCACAAGTTATTTCCAGCTTTTCTATCACTAACAGTGCAGCAAATGTGGTGACAAAATAAAAGATTTTTTTATTTATTTTTGGAAGTTTTATGGGAATGAAAGGGCTTGGCTTCATTCAGTGTTTTATTATGATTTAGCATAATTGTTTGAGAATTGTTTATTTGTTTACTGGAACGTTTGCCTAGAAATGGGAATTTACTTAAATCTGGCACCATTATTTTGACGGTTACGTCCATTCTGAAAGTAACATTTATATGTGCCCGAAAGCCGAAATAGAAAGAAGCTTGATTTTTGATATTTATGAACTAGTGGTGAGCGGTTTCTGGTACGTAACATTAGCCCTACAAATATTGTTATATGTAGATTGCTGCATCATTTTTTTGCCTTTTTGAAAATGTGCACTACCGCTATAAGACCTCACTAGCAGCTGGAGTTTAGCTGAACTTGTTGCACTGCATCAAGGCGATATCCAAAACAAGATGATTGAACTTTGCCCTTGGCCCCCCCGCTATTGTTTTAATGGTGATGCATGGGTTTTCTTTAACATGCTGCCAAGGGAGTCACATTTGCATGCCATTTAGGACCCGTGTTCTTGCCTGAAATAACACTTATTGCGTAATATCCCAATGAACAAGCGCCGGTAATACACCACAATTAGCCGGAAAGCGTTTTACATCTGCCAACCCTCCACTAGCCACGGTTATTTGGCAGTAGGTACACAAAGGGTTATGGGCAGTTGTTTGATGGACACGCAGGCCTTTTGATTTTTAATTGTAATTGTAATCCTCTCCACTTGAGGACTTGGAAATGCATCGTTTGAACCCCCCAGCCCCCCACCCCGTCCCGCTATCCTCCTCCTTCTCCTCCTCCTGCTGTAGCGGAGATGTGGAGTATTCAACGGCTGCCCACTTCTCGCCCGCATGTAGCATTAAAAGGTGTAATCCCACTGAAATGTAAATCACAGTTCTTGAAAACAAATTACGTGCAAAGATAACAGGGGCAGCGCTCCATCAATAAGGCATCAGAAGGCCTGAGCAGTGTGTGTGTGTGTGTGTGTGTGTCTCTTGTAAAAAAATATATATATATATTTTCATTCAGGGCCAAATTGCGGCAGACCTGTTATCAGGGGTAATGGTGAGCTGTCAACCAAGCCAGGTTGATTACAAGGTTATAGTAAACAATCCCATCTAACTGCTGTGGACAGACTGAAGGGGGGAGAGAAGAGGAGTGCACATCACATTCATCAAGCGGATTCAAACAAACACTCAGGGGTTCGATGGTTGCCATCACCGACTCCCGTCTGTCTAACTCATGATAATTGCCCCTATTTCTGCTCCTCCTTTGGTGATTTTTCTCTCCAGACCTTTGCTTAGTTATCCCGTCCCTCCATCAACCTGGTTGTAATATCAGGAGAAATAGAATTCGCGAGAGTGACTGTCAATTTGTCAGCTGTGTCCGTTTTCAAAAGGATGTTGAATGTTGGGAAAAAGCTCGGTCTGAAATGATGGCTTAAGCTGATAGACGGAGAGGTGCAAGAACGAATGGCGGACGGTAACTGATAGGCATACAAAAATGCGGGACACAGCGGTGCGGCGTGACATCTATCGGAAAAGATTGATTGATTTGACATCTCATAATGCTCAATGTTTATATTGTCGGGCGGTTGAAACGCCGCTATCATGCATGTTGTGTCTGCAAAACACCTTTCACCTCCTTTGTGGTTGTAATCTGAGGTTGTAATAAAGCGTGTGTGTGTTCTGGGGGGGAACAGCCATGGCCTCCGCTCATGCACTCCTGGCATTTCTGCCTTCAACAGTGCCATTATTGAGCTCAATCAGCCCCTTGTTAGTGCCACAGCCATTCAATTAAAGAGAGTTGGAGTTACAAATTTGCTACAAATCAAGCTTGTTGATATCCCGTGAAGTTGAGAGAGGGGCACAGAGAGAGGGAATTGGGCTGAAAGGTGGGGAGGGCGGGGCAGGGGGAGGGCTCGGCGAGCGGGATTCATTTCTGTGAGCTTGCCCCCCTGTCCCGAGTCGGAGTCCTGATAGTAGAGATACACAGGCTGCCGGAGAAGAGGCCAGGCTTTCCTGGGCCTTCTCCATTAGGGGGGGCGGGGGGGGGACAATCGTCTCCGTTGTTCGGCCCCGGGAAAGTGATGAGGTTGCAAATGGAATCCTGCGGAGGGAAACAAAGATGAGGAGATCGTTTAGTGCAACCGGACTCTCGGGCAGGTGCCCCTCTTGGACACGTTAATTGATCTCATTTGTTACCTATACCTGCCCGATCAAGCTGCTATCATCGTTGGGTTGGGGGATGCGGGGGGGGGGTGTCATGTCCTCGTAGGAAAGAGAGAGAAGGGAAAGAGAATTGAGAAATTGATTGAATATGGTGAAAGTGCAGAGTGGCTATACAAAGGGATAGGGAAGTGGAGAGAGAGAGAGAAAATAAAGAAGGGATAGAGAGGAGAGGGAGGTAAGAGTGAGACGCGACGCTGAAAGCGAGGGTTGAGAGAGCGAGGGAGAGCAGAGGCGAGTGAGAGGGCAGCCTCCCCTGCCAGTCCGACGCTCTACTCTTACAGGCTTCATTTCACCAGGGCTCCGATGGGCGCTGAAACTAGACGCTCCCAAATATCCCAATTACACCCGCACTTCTTGTCCTTTTGTAATGGGGAATTCTCCTATTTTCCCCCCCCTCCCGAATCTCGCAGAGCACAAAGTAGACAATTGTCCAGCGAGGAGCCGAGACGACCTGCTCAAACATCCATGTCTGTTTTACTGGGAGCAGGAAGATCAGATGTGCTTTTAATGGCCCCAATTGAACACGGTATTAGGCTGCAGTTATGTAAACTGTGTGTCTACGTTCTGCAGCCGTTGGTCTCTTAATTGTCTAGGAAGTATATAATTCACATTTCATACAATTTGGGAGTACACGTGTGGTGCCTTTGTGTGATTTCAGTACTGTATGTTCTTTTCATGGATACAAACAAGTGGATTTTTGCAAGCACACTCGATTGGTAGCATTGTTGCTATTATTTCCACGTAGGTGTTCCTGTTCAGTTCAGCCTTTTTATTACCCATCCATAGTGATGTTTATGGGCTACAACGAAGCAGAGACTGTCTCTTTGAGGGCTTTACCTCCGGTGCTTGGTGAGCTGTTTTGGTACACACTGGTTGAGTGATGAAGTGCGTAATCTTTTGCCCTCAGCGAGACAAAGAGCAAAGTTTGTTTGTTCAAGGTCTTCAAAAAGTGAGCGCGCAATCTCTTCCTGTGCTCTTTTGTCTCGGCGTGTCTTTTGCAAACTTCACCCCCCCCCCCCACTCCTGCCAGCATGTCTTCTGAGTTGGCATGGCAGGGTGAGAGCTCTCCAAGCTGCCCGCAGCTTCTCATGCATCCTACTTGGCTGTCACAGGGACGAGATGGGCGCCATTCAACCCAATTAGTGAAATTTGCTCTGATGTTGGAAAAAGAAAAAAAAAAATCACATTTTTATTTCGCCCCCTGTCCGTCATCTGCCAATTTCACTGGAAGTAAGAGAGTGGCACCAATTAATGACCGTGGGCCGGAGGCGGCACCAGCACTGGCACAAGAGCAGCATGTTTCAAGCGTCGGGTGGCATCATGCGAGGCCTGCTTCTCCACCGACGCTAAGGCAAATGAAATGAGACTAATGGGGAGCTCGTTTCCAGCCGCTGATTAAAAGGCCTGGGAGCTCCCGAGGCATCGCCCACGTCCAGGTCTAGGCCCCGGCATCACGGGGCCTTCACATCGCTCCTGTAATGTCATTTCGGACATCAGCGCGTCTGTCTCCCCGAGGTCATCCTTCTTCAGACTCTTCTCGTTTTGTTTGTTCCGCAGTGAAGGCGGGCTAGCAAATCTACACTTTCCTTTGGGGTGTTAATTAAGGGGAGCATCCGAAATTAATCAGCAAATTCACTAGGGCGAAGGGCGATGTGTCTGAAGGCCTGGAAACAAAGTCTGCGGAGTGCCCGCGGAGAGAGGCGCCCTCGGCTATGGCCAGGCAGAAAAACAAGTGCACAGACGGCGATCTGACACAAAAATTCATATAAGTATAACATTTTACACTCATTTTCCCTGTCAGCTTGTCACAATGAATTATAAAGGTTGATTTGCTTATCTCGCTAAGGGAGATCACACACGCCCGGTCATCTGAACACCATCATATGGTCAATGTCTGCGTGTTTGCAGCTTATGCTAACCACGCTAGCTAAGGCCGCACGGGAAGGAACATCGTAGGTGGGGGGGGGAGGGTCACTCGTCCAAAATGCGTCGGCCGTTTTCAACCGGCTGCGCTCCGACAATAAGAAAATCTCGCATTTACAAACTCAAACTCTTTCTTTCGGGTTTCTGCCTCCAGTGAAGCGTTGTCTTCTGCGAGGTTCACCCCTTCCTTTCACCTTTCATTCACCTCATCCCCACTTTCATTACGCCAACATACTTAGATAACTCTGCGTTTTTGTCTTTCAATTTATCTTTGGAGTTTTTTTTTCGCCACATTCTCTAATTAGCACAGTGCCTGCAGGCTATTTGTGACCTTTCCATATGTAAATAGATGGATGCTTCCCTCCCTCCCTCTCTTTCTCTCTCTTTCTCTCTCTCTCTCTCTCACTGACTTGCAGTGACAGGATGAGTGCAGTCAGACTGAGCCAGTGCTCATGTGTGGATGGATGACACCACTCAAGGCATGTTTGGCAGCGGCTCCGGCAATATCAGGGCGCGAGGTGTTCGGGAGCCTCGTGATTGACAGCTGCCAGGTGTGACACTGCCAGCCTGACGCAATGCATAGCAACTGTCTCCTGTCACTTCCCCTCTCCTCATCGCTCCTCAATGCCGGAGCACAGCGTCACTCACACCGTCCTTCTAAGCCCTCTCGCCCAGGGTGCTTCAGCTCCCGTACAGCTGGAGTGCACTAACAGCCGAGTGCACTTCGGAGAGGCCTCGCCGCTCAACAACTATAGTTTCTTGATCTAGGGCAGGGGTTTGTTTTGCCCTTGAGAGTGGTGATTTTTTTTTTTTTTTTGATATTTGCAAGTGGCCTGGGCTTGGAATCTGTAAAGGTATTGGTTTAACTGTGGTGCTTAAGCCGGCTATAATATTATTTTGTATGTTTTATTGTTTTTTGGTTAGGAATATCAGTATTATAGTGGACATGACATTGTGGAAGCGATATTTCACTTTGGTAAAAACCTTTTAACATTTCCTAACACACACACTTTGATATGAGTCCACCCTTCGCCCTGCGCTTCTAAAGTTCCTTGTGTTTTGAATTAAAATGTATTGATTCATCATCACGCTCCCCCTTGAATTGGAGGTCTTCGCTTTCATATTCAGCGGTATGATTTGCTTTTAATCAGCTGACGTCTTTTGCATCTCGCATCCAGTGAAGTCGGGCGAACGGACGGGGGTTGAATGGACCAACACGTCAAAGGGTTTTTGTGTCTTCGGCGTAGCCAACCTTGGCAAAAGCCCCTTTGAGTTTGGGGTGAATCATAATAATAACCGTTTCTTATCGCTGCTGAAGTAGAGTTACTTGTAAGTTAATGTGATTCAGCCATAAACCGGTGTCAGGACCCCCAGTTTGAATAATGGGCTCTCTGGCTTCTCACCAGGCTCTGCTCACAACTTTTTTGGGAAAAAAAAAAAAACAATATACAAAGAAATACACATGAAGTTGGTGAGACACGCTGGCTGCCGAAGAACTTTTCCACGATGCCAAAAATGGAATATGCCGCCGGTATGAATTCCAATATGGATTCTTATTCCTCAGAGACGATCCAAAGTGTTTTTACTCACATTAGCATACATTACAGTAGAGGCGGCTAGATTGCCGAACTGGATCACTTAAAAAAAGACAAATGCATACCGTGCATATGAGAGTGGGCCCAGTTATTATGGCATATTAATTGATGATAATCTTTTGTGCCAGTTCACCATTTAGAAATGGGTAATCTCTGACCTGTGCCGGTGGTAAATATAGACACGGAGGAGGGAAAAGGAAGTTTAACGCTGATAAACACGGGCAGACTCGGGCAGGCACACACACCAAATAACTTAGGAGAGTTGTCATCCTCCGTACACACGTGCGCTTCAGCCGGCGAGACGACACGGCAAGTAAACAAAGCTGAAATATACGCGACGTAATTGTTTTACCCAGGCGTTGCGTTTAATGTATGAATAATGTCTACAAATGGCAGGTCTCTTCCTTTCATTTTCCAGAGAGAAGTGTATTTACAGACTGCTGGTGGTCTCTAGAGGCCCCCCCCCCCTTAGCAGTATTTAATACCTCTAAAGTGCATAATTGCTGATCAGAGAGTCTGCGATGCTCTGTTTGGTGTGTAAAGGACTTCTTTCAACAAGGAGCAGAGAAGGGAAGGGGGCGGGGAAGGAATGCTACACCTCTGGTATCATTTGCCATATTTGTTCACAGTGGCTGTTAGTAGCAGGGACGTACACAACAGCAGAGTGGCTGTCTCAATAGCTGGCCGGTATCTCTTTACCAGGGTCCCTTTGTGCGAGGGAACAGGCTTGGTTGTAGTGTAGCACTGGATAACCGTCGGGTCCACAGAAACCCACTTAATAACTAAAGCCTCGCAGTGCGATTCCGATCTGGCACGGTGACCTCTGGAGAGGCGCACCCACAGGCTCTCGGTGTCCCTCGGTGTCCCTGTCCCCCCCAACCACAATGGATGGCGGTGGGGGTGCACGATGTTGCTACCCCCCCCCCCTCCGTAACTCGACATCACCCACCCCCCTCATCTAACCAAGCACCTGCTCAGCCGCCCTCCTACCTCCCCCCCCTCCTACCCCCCAGACTGGTGTCCGTGGCCAGGGCCAGGGCCAGCATTCCAGCCCTACACTGATGCGAGGTGACCGGACTGGCCGGTTCACACGGCCCCTCCAGTGGCACTGGGGCTGGAGCCAGAGTCACACTCAGGCAGCCGGGGGAGACAGGAGGAAAGGACGCAGGGCGCAAACAGCCAAAACAGAGAAAAGAACAAATGGAGTTAAACCAGACAGGTTCAAAAGACCAGCTGAATGTCAGTAGCAATGGCTCACGGTCAAAAGTGGGTAGACAAAAGTTGTTAAAGTGGTAATCCATGTTTATTTTGTTGCCGTCTTTGGTGCTCAGCGCTCCTTTCTGCGGTGTCTGGGGCGCTGCGCTACCCAGAGATCACCTGTCAATCAAACAGTGTGTCCAGGACTGTGTCTTTTCTGTCGGTGAAGTTTGAGTTCCTGTAGGCGGCGCTCTTTTCTTTTTTTTTTTTTTTTTTGTCTGTTCAGCCACGGTGGCTATCGCTGCTCATGCTAACTACCCAGTTCTCCTTCTATTTATTCCAAACCGCTGTTGCTGCCACAAACGTAAAATGCATCACTTCTTTCCTGCGCAGTATTTTTTTTGAGAACAGCAAATGTAACTAGTTGAATCACTATTGTGTTACATCGATCAGTGATGGAGAGGAAACATGTATTTATGTGAATTTTTATATATAAATGATCCAGGATGACTTAAGACATTATGTCCATGATTCACTAGTGGCTTGAAAATATTGAGCGTATATACTAATGCGGAGACAATAACACAATTATTCTCTCTGCATTACTGTTGACTAAAGAGTTGTTGAATTGAGAGGATAGTCTTGAGGAGAAGCAATGAGAACTTAGTGCTCTTGAGTAGTGATTTGCAGTGATTCAGTGATGCACTTCTGGTGCATATTTTCAATCAGGCATTTAGTAATTATCTTCTGATTGTTCTCTTTCACTCATCTATAAGCCGTTAAAAATGTACACCAATTATTTTTTTGAATTGTTACTAATGAAAATACAAATATTCTATTTTCAAAGAAATTCAATTTTTCATCAGAACTTGCATATCTGTGATGCTGATGCGACACCGTGGTTTGTCGTTGACACCGAAATGACCGAAATCAACTCACGCAGTTCAATAATATGGCGCTACCAAAGAACCGCAGGTTTCGGTGTCTTAATTAAATATAACTGCTCTCAGGCATATTCTGTCACCCCGACAAATATTTCACTCCTTCTCAAATGCGACGATGGGTAGCTTGTGCTAACAGGAAAGTGTTAATTAATGAAAGACAAACCTTCTTCAGTTTGGTGCACATACACAGGCATAACCGCAGCTCTCACCACACACACACACACACACACAAACACACACACACACACACACACACACATACATACATACATACAGACAGACATTTATACACACGCACACAGACACAACCTTATTAGTCGCCCAGCCTTACGTGGGATCCTTGTGTGTCAGTGTGCCACCGCTGTGTTTTTTTTTTTTTTCACAATCTTTTCTGAAAGAGGGGCAGAGAATGAAAGAGAGAGGCCTGAAATAATTTGTTTAATTTGGAGCGGCTCCCAACTCAGCAGGTGAGAGGGAGGTGGAGAGCTTGCGTGTGTGTGTGTGTGTGTGCGCGCACGTGCATGGTCTTTTTGTGTGTCGATGTTCTCGCTAGCTAAGGGGTGGGGGTTCGGTGGCAGAATCAGGGTCTCACTTCACTTGCCCCAGCTGCAGACCCTTGGTTTGTTGGTTTGGGCCACGATGACATGTAACCCCCCCCCCCCACACACACACACACCCATAAACCCCCCCTCCGCTATGCCCAAACCTCCTCTACCCCCTCACCCCCCTACATCCCCGACCCCACCAACACAAAACCAACTCCTAATTATCTCTGAATAGCAATTTTATTGAACCCTAATTTGTGGTAATGAATTGTGATAGGTGGTGAGGCAGAGAGAAAGGAAAACTTCAACCCCCCCCCACACACACACACACACACACAACTCCCTTTGTTAATTGTAAGGGCACTTCTTGTCGCACATAGTTGAGAATCTGTTATTCTCTGTCTTTGTCCTTCTAGACCCTGACTGACCACATATACGGTTCATATGATGTTCATTTAGTTTTATTTGGATGAGCCATGAAAGCACAAAATAACCTTGACTTTGACAAAATTTAGTGGTATGTTCGGGAATTATCACATATTTGCACAGTTGTCGGAAATGACCAATGCTCAATACCTTGGAAAATTTCACCGGAAGGAAATTGAAGCTGCAACATGACCCAAAATTCGCTTTTTTTCCTGCTCTTTGACGAGAACATCGCATCGAACAAAACAAACAGCAAACACCGACATGCTGCTTTTTTTTTTTTTTTGCATGAAAGGGCACTCTGGCCCCCGGTTCTCTCTTTTGGCAGCGCTTGGTCACTTGAAAAGCAGTGAGTGAAGTAGTTGAAGGGCACTCGAGCCGCGGCTGCAGCCGAGGATGAGGCAATAATTCAGCCCGACAGGGACTGCTGGAACAGGACTCTCCTCTGTGGAGCGTCGTCAACAGAAACAAGAGTTCTCATCAGACAGGCCGCGGTCACAGGGGTCAACCCAGGCAGCTCTGGTACAGATGAACCTCTCTCTCTCTCTCTCTCAGCCTTTTTCCCTTGTCTCTCTGGAGGTAACGACATGGCAGGACATATAGAGCTCAAACATGTCCTGGAAGTGGTTTTAAAATAAATAAATGAAAGGGCCCCATTATTGGAATTCAAACTCACATGTATTTATATACGTATTTTACCAAAGATGTTTAATGAAGATGCTGTTAAAGTTTGATTTTGTGTGAATTTAAAGATATTGCATTTTTTTTTTAAATCCATCCTTTTTTACAGGACGTTTCGGACAAACTCCAGTCAACACGTCCCAATTGGACTTGGTCTTGATTGGCTCCTCTCACTGAATGATTGCTGAAATCCGTCCTAAAATCAGGTAAGTTTGAAGCATTTGAACTGACACCCCCTCGCCACGTAATGACTTTATTGTCAGCCAATCAGGGCTGTGACTGATCTGCCTGTGAGGACTTAGCGTTCAAAATCATTCCATAAATACCCTTTTTGCGCAATTTTATTTATTTGCAAAACACTTGAAAACATTATTGTTATCCTGAGTCATAGAATATTTGCAAACAAAATTATGAAAACTGAATAAAAGGAGGCCTTTACAATTGCTATAAAGGAAACACTCACTTTTATAAACGTGTTTCTTTTGCTTTCTTTTCCTCCTTGTCTGCGCGGTACCTACCCAGAGCGAACAAAGCCCCACCGTCGCCAACTTTCTCCTCATGATTGGAAAGGATCTCCAACCTATATCTGGTCATACAAACACTGTTTGCTCTGGTCTCCCTGTCTGTGGACTTACATTACAATGTGTAGATTTAGAGATTGGGAAACTAAAGTCGTGGGGCTTTTCAGCGGGTTAACGGCCTCCTCTCTTTCAGAACCCCCCAACCCCCCCCTCCTTCTCCTCCAGCCCTCTGTCTGTCACACTGTCGTCCAATACCAGATGGTAGGCGTTCAACACGGAGACCCAGCACCGCTAAGCTAAAATACCTGATTACAATTCACCAATACAATTCAAATATCATGGGCAGGCTTAAGGATAATACCTCTGTAACAATATCATTTATTTTTTCCCCTGTTCACTTTATCCTTGTCTTACTGGGAGAGAAGACTGCAAAGCCCTTTTCCAAACAGATAAAAGAAAAGATAACCTTTTTTTTTCTTTTTTTTTTTCTTTCTCTCCCTGCTGTCCTCTCTTCCCGTGTGTGTGTGTGTGGGGGGGTATTTACTTATTTATCTATTTTGTTGTATGATGTGATGTGCAAAGAGTTGCTTTTGTGGAGTGCCAGTAATATTACAGACAGAAATGAATTTGTTTAAAATTAATCATTTCTTTTGGCCGTCATATCAGATTTTAAGGAAATAAGCAGAGAAAACATGGAGGGGAAAATATTTATAGGATGTAAATTGTGCATTGGCTGACATTTTGGGGCTATGACAATAATGAATGAAAATTTTATGCCAAATTCATATTTATACTGTTTATTCATATTTGACGAATATATTCAATTCCAGCACAGTCATACATATACATTGTGTTCTTGTAAATGCATAAAGTACACAAATTAATTATGCTTTATATTAGTGGTGACATTTATTAATGAATCCTTAGGGGCAGTTTTGCTTTAATGTTACAAATGAAAAACATAAAGCAGAAATATAATATTTTAAATTTGTATGATCGTTTCAAAAATATTCTGATTTTACCTATTATTAAACACAACACACCATAACGGGAATGGGCTTTTTTGGGTGTCTTTTAGTCATAAATAAGAATTTTATTTTTTTATTTTTTTTTACTCATCAAGTTGTTGCAAAATCAGGAATAGGGATCTCCACAGCGCAAATATGACAATTATTATCTATGTTTTTATTACATTACATGCTGCATCTCTCTGAAATAATCAAATCTGTTTAGGTATTATAGTAGTAGTTTATATTTTTTCAGACATATGTTCTACCGTCTGTATGTTTAGTTACTTCCCTTAGCTATAACTCTCTGCCAAGACGTTTATTAATCCAATAATAAACCAGATCCACAGAACTAATAGGTTAACTTTATAACTTCAATACAGGCCAAATGTCTTGACCTCAACTTGACCTCTTCCTTAACAAATACATAAAATAGAACATAATTAACTTAATTAAAATAACTAATCTAACTAAAGATGCAAAAAACCTGTATTCTGCAATATTTCACAGGGCTCTTAATTTGACTATTCCATATTAAAGCAATATTTCATTTGGGTAAGATGGCTCTAATTTTTGGGAACCATACTTCCATAAGTTCATGAACACTAATACTGTCTGCCTCTGGTATCTGCACTGACTGCATTCCCTTGCGTTTATTATAAAAACAAACAAACATAATTTAACACATAAACTGTGGGAGCTGATGGTGTTAATTTTTATTGGTACAAAATGACAATGTTCATCATTATTTTGCCTGGTTGCAGTTATGGATAACAAGAGCCAGAAATCCAGTCCGGCTGCCTTTTAGTTCATGTGGAGGTAGTAGAGGATAAACCTGCCTGAACTCTGTTGAAGTTCATAGTATACATACATTATAGCAAATAGTATCAAATTGATGTAAATTGTGCAAGGATAGGATAAGAAAAACATATTTAATGCTTTTCAGAGAGTAGAACAGATTTTTTGTTCATATTGGTGGTTTGCCTTATGATCACCAACTGGATGTCATAGTTTACCAACTTTTTTATTTACCACTACATAATTAGGTATAGGCAGTAAAAAGTAAGAATGTTTTGGCATTGCTTTACATGTATATTATACATTGTTTATTTCCTCCTCCTGACATTAGGGATAATGGGATTTTAATTATGGGAACTCATAATTTCCATGTAAAAAGTTTGTTATAAAGCTATAACCCCAACCTTGACCCTAAACAGAGCCTCGCTGGAGACCTTATACCTAACCCTGACCCTAAAAAGAAACAAACTCTTAAAAATGGAGACAAAAACATGAAAAGAGACCCCGAGGAATGTGATCACCAACTTGCAAAGCTATACCGTTGTGATTTTTTTTGCTTTTGTACAAGGAAAAATGGTGTAATGGCTAGAAAGCATACAGTTTACAGCAACGGAGCCCAGTTTCCCTGTTGCTGTCGTCGGGCGAAAAACAAAGTTTATCCAGAACTTTTCAGGATCTAAGAAAAACATTTTCTCAACGTCAACTGAAGTTTAAACACGCAAAAACCACCAAAAAATGGATTTATGAGGTTTTGGCCCGACAGTGGCGAAAGGATGGCTGGCCGTTGCTCACTGTTTTCGAGCCGAGTATGTTATTCTTCCAGAGTGTGTTTTTTCTCATACGGGCAGGGTGCGATCTGTGGTGTGGGCAGAGGTGCGTCTAGCCGCCCACACCTCTGGCAGTCCTGCCCATGTAGCACCCATAACACCGAACCAATGGCATGGCAGCCTACCCACATCTCGACCACCTTCATTAGTCATTCAGCTCCTTATTTTTGTTTGGTTTCCCCTCTGGCTCCTAATTAATGCTTAATCGAAACTGCTGAACTGAGCTTGTAGAAATTTCATGAATATTAAAACTAGCCCTGACGTTTTTTTCGCTTTTTTTTTCTTTTTTCTTCTTCTTTTGGCCTGTCTACGGCGGTAGCCAGACGCCATTTATTTTTGTCGCTGTCAGAGAATTTGAGGCGTCATGTTTCGTTCCCAATTTTTACTGTTGTAACAATGATGGAAGATGGTAGGCAATGGAGTTGCATTTTTTCCCCAATTTCAAGCGAATTGAGAGAGTTTTTCTTGTCACTTTGATCTATGGGTTTTTCCATTGAGAGCGCTGGAATGTAGTTTGAAGAATACACTTCACTTGGGGCCTGGAAGTGAAGCAGACAGAGGAATCTGGAAGTCTGGGTTTGAGACCCTCAATATTGCTATAGACGTAAATGGATAAATACCATAACAGCGCGAAGTCAAATCCCTTGATAATTTCTGGATAATTCCATAATTCACAGAGAAAACCCATTGCAAGGCATTTTGTTTCAAATCGCTTCCAGTAAAATAGGTTTTCATTGACCGGTGCTGACAGGGGTGTTTGCAGAGCGGGAACTTTGCAACCTAAAATTGCCAGCTCAGCTCTACTTTTGTTATTTGGCCCATGTTATTGAGTTAATTTCCTCTTCAATCTCCCCAAATATTAGTTCCTCAGTTGATCAAGTTTTGAAGATCATTCTGAGATTGTTTTGTCGTGAAAGATTAAAGGAAGCAGTTTCTGGGCTTGAAATGACATTCAGAAAATACTTCATATGATGAAAAAAAAATTACATTTAATATTTCCTATTATATCGGGAAACTTTTTAAAACCGTCTATTTGGGGAACTTTGCAAAGTTTATAGCTGTGGTTACGTTTTTATTTCTAAGTAATGAACTTTGTAGTGATCTTGATTTACAGTCTGCTGGAATCCTGATTCAGTCAAAACCCTTTTTGAAAGAAAATCTATATTTCTATAATTCTTTAATTATCCATTACAGTTATTCACACAGGCCACGAGAGGTTCACTTCTAAATGAGTGCTGTGTTTTTTGGTGACTCGTAATGGAACATGATTATTAATACTTCCTCGGAGGAAGCCCTGTCAAGTCTCTTTGAGGACAGTATGTGAATGAGCGGAAAATAATTTAAAAATATACAGTAACTGGTGCTGTTTATCATATTTTATTAAACAATACCAATCTGAAATGAATTTATTCAAACGCCCAACTTTTTGTTGTCTGATTATTCACCCTCTTGCGCAAGATGTACTTATATAGCGTTATTTGATTTTGAAGTACATTCCCATAACGGCAAAATCACGTCGCTCCTTTTAAAGGAATAAACGCACGTCTATAGTTATTTGCTGACTAAATTGATGGTGGCATTGCAGGCAACCAAATTGAAATCTTGTGTGACAATTCCTCTGAAGTTACTCAAACACAATTTGACTCCTGACAAGGGGGGGATGCAATTTATAAAACAGAACATGCCTATCAGTGCAACCCGGTATTTGCATAATGAGGATACTTCCATTTCCGCCAGCAATGTTTTTGACAGCCTCTAACTAAAAGCCATGGCGGAGAGGAGTGAGAAATGTCGATACAAATAAACCAGAAGAGAGAGAGAGAGAGAGGAGAGGAGAGGGGGGGGCCGGGCGGGGCAGCCACCGGATCCATCAAAGAGCCAACGGAACAAAACAAATTTAGTTTGGCAAACACAACTGTGTGCTCGAGCCGCTGTGACGCTAGGTGACCGTGGCAGGGTGAGGGGACGGAGGGGGGGCCTTCTGCCCTGAGCAACAGCGTTGACGTTGAACGCACCGGGAGAGGAGTTGGACCGCAGGAAAAAACTACACTCCAGAGGTTGCGCTGATAGCTTGACAAAAAATGACTGAACTGACGCTAATGCCATGTAGCTCTTTTGCTCTAATTGTTGATTCAATTTGCTAATGACTAATTTGATTTAAGTGGCAGGCACATCTCCATGTGTGCAGGACATGGAGATGAGGGGGGGGGGGAGAAAAAATGGACTGGAGGTGGCATGATGGCTTGTCACGCAAAGGCTGCTCGTCTATGAATATTCCATGAGAGTTCACACTTAATTGTTTCTGATTTGTTTATTTTTTTCAATACAGTGCTTTAGCGCACACTCCATCAGTCCCTGTGTTGACACCCCGTGCACCCCCCCTCTCTCCCCCCCGCCACCCTCTCCTCCTCACCATCCCCCATGCTTTCACAAGTGGTGCTCAGATGTCCATCAAACGCGGCGATGAAGGATCACTATAAGTTGTTGGAGCCTGTCAACAAAAGCACTCTACCACTCTGTTCTCCCCTTGTTGAGTCCGCTGGAGATCTCTGATGTGAAGGAGCAGATGAATTTTCCCTATTGAGCACCGCTACCTGTTGCCAATGCAAATGGCTTCCAGCTCCAAAGATCCCAAAAGACGCCTATTGTTCCCTCTCCTTTGCATGTTGTTTTGCGTCTTTGAGCGGAGGCTTGTTACTCAGGCTAGATCAAGAGTATGGTTGAACTCCAGTGTTGCGCCGGGGTGCATAGTGAACAACCAGCAGCACATGGCAGTTCAAAGTGGCGCCTTTCCAGCGGTGGAGGCAAAAAATATCTAAATATATATATCTGCGACCCAAAGTAAACGTTTCAGCAGAAAAGTGTTTGTGCAAAGGTTGAATTCTTATTAGCGCGTCCCACCGCGGCTAGTACGGAAACTGTAACATAAGGAGAGCAAGGAGACAAGAGTACTTACCCACATGAAAGCCGGAGGGACGACCTCAAACAGAGCTGCTCTCTTGTTGCTTACTGGAACTACAGTATTGGCGTCCATCCGTCCGCCGTTTGTAACCGCTCCAAGCCTGATGAGTGTTCTCTCGTAGGTTTCATTTTTTTAATTTATTTTTTTTATTTCCAACCCTTCTCTGCCCTGGCTCTCCTGTACCTTTTTGTCCCGCCTTGTTCTGGCTGGACTTGTAAAGAAAGGATTCTCTTTCCTTTTTGCCTTTTTATTCGCTCCCTTGATGGGTCTTCTCCACTGCATGACTTGCAAATCACACCATGATATTGAATGGGATTGACATTTTCAGATGTAAATACATAGAATATTTCATATTTCGTAATGGGGCAATGGAAAGTGGAGTCTAATTATTGTATAATGATATTTTCCCTCTCAGATCTGCCGGGGCCAGTGAATGTGTTGCTATGGAGATTATGAATAAATATGGCCGTGTATTTATGTATTAATTCATCTGAGTGGATATTTATTTGGTGTGCGCTCATGTATTCATTCATTAATTTATACATTTGGGTTGTTGTTGTTTTATCTGGACAAACAAGACCCGCCGTGGAAGTTCGTCACAATCTTCTGTCCTAATCATCGACGTAGGCCAGAAGTTGGCAGGAAACGGCGCGGCGAATGGCATTCGTCACCCAATCAGATGAGATGACACTGGTGTTCCAGCACTCTCCGAAGAGAGAAAAAAAAAAAAAAACGCTGAAAAATCCTTGTTTGCTTTCATTCATTCAAAATCGACAGGAAGAAAGTCAAACTTTACTTGACTTCTCTAACTTTTTAAAAAAAAATTTCTCTCATGTGACTCTGATGTGAGTTACTGACTACAAAGCCCGGAGAGATCAGAGGCAGGTCACAGGAGAGCGACAGTTTAGGGCAGTTTATATTAGTATTGATAAATAAACATTATTTAAAACATCTGTCAGGCCCGGTTAAATATCCTCGGTGTGGTTCAGTGGCTCCACCAACCCAGGGCATGGAATATTTAATTATGGTGCTAACTGAATAATGAAAAAGTCAATTTCCAAACCGACGCCCCGCATGCAGAAGACAATTGCATTTCTAATATCTGCATGTGAAATCTACTTCACACACAACCTCCTCCTCCTGCATCCCGTCTCGATGCCTCGCAGGGCTGCAAAGTCTCCGGCATTACCATACCTCTTTTTCCTGACTAAGTCTGTTCCTCGTATTCACTTGTCGTGGCTAATTACGTGTTTAACCCTGCGCCGGTGAGCTTGTTTTACATTCAAATTTATGGGGACCTCGCTGATCTGAAGAAGCAGGAATGAGCGCGGACACGACTGCAAAGATCAGTCTTCTGGTAATTGATTATCCTCTTAGAAATAAGGACAGCTTCCAGAGGACTCCCGTCTTGGAGTTGTTGACCTTTGACCTCCTGACGGGTTAAAAAAAATAAATAAAACAAAGGTCACAGGTGCACATTTATATGTGCAAACGATGAATATGTATACAATGTACTGTGTGTATACTGTAGCTTTTTCCTAATAAATATATATATATTTTTACTTTTTATGCAAAGAAATCTTTTACATTATTATTATTGTTATTATTAATAATAATTGTATTAATAATAATACAATGATGTGATTTCCATTTTCATTACCAGCAAATGCAAATATTTCTGTTTTTGTATGAATACGATGCAATAGCAATAGTTTTCTGATCTTGTTGCTTGTAGTATAAATAATTATGCATATGTTGTCAATATTTACATTTCCACTGTTTAATTTAATTCTAATGGAAGTCCCTGGGCAATATGAGCAGCGGCTAATAGAAGAGAAATGATTACAGCTTCCCCTATAATAACCCCGCTGAAACACGATTTGCTGTAACTCTAATCTAATGTAGCATTTCGGTGTTTACAATGAGAGTACAACAACTTTGATCACTTCTGTTGTTGATTTAATTTCATGATGCGATTTTTCAAACCCACTTTTGAGGACATCTCTGATAGATTTTAGTACTTTTTGGTTAAAGATAAAAAAAATTAAAGAAAATAAATCAAAACAATTGTATGGGTGACTGCACATATATATAAGTGTATTCTGTATGTGTGTGTGTGTGTGTGTGTGTGTGTTAAACAGCTTGGCCTGGCTTTTAATCACTACCACGCTCACCCTCCCCTGTATACCCTCTGTACAGTGGTTCCATTGTGCTGTAAGCGGTGTGTATGGTGGCGGCGGTGGTGTGTGTATGTGTGTGTGTCCGTGTGTCTGTTTGTGTGTTTGGCATGCAGTACCAGGCCGGGTCAAAGCAGCTTAGTTCCGATCTGTTGGGTGACCTGCCCGGGCCTCGTCGGCCTCACTGACCCGCATGATTTCATTAAAGAGAGGTGAGGAGCGTGGCCTCTGCACACACACACACACACACACACACACACACACACACACACACGTAATAACAAAACAAGTAATACAGTATATGTACACAGTACAATACAGTTCAGGCAAGTACACGCATGTACGCAAACATGCACTTATACATAAATATACAAATGCAAACTGACAATCATGCAAACGTGCACACATGAACACACACACACAGCCAAGTCACTGATATGCACACCTACACATTTTAGCGTATGTGTGAATAGACCATTAGTTTCTCACAGCGTGCGTTGTGATATAACACCAAAGCTATCAGGAAGCCGATGAATCTCCCAGTCAATTGCATGTTGCAGACATGTGTCTCTGTGTGTGTGTGTGTCTATTTGTTTCCTAGAGAACCATTCTTGGAAATTAGCAATTTGACTGTCACCGAAACCGGCGAGAACGTTATCGATCCTCACCTCTTAACAGGCGATTCGACGTTTCACTAAACGACCAGAGAAATTTTTGCCCAGAAAAGTGTTGTTTTGTTTTTTTCTTTTCTCGTCACTGCTTATGAAACACAACTTTGACAATTCTGAATCTGAGTTTTCTTAGTTGTATCACACAGCTCACAACTACCGTCATCACACAAACACACATTGTGTTTAAACAGGGTAACTCATCATTTTTTTTTATGAAGTTGACTAACAAAAATCTTTTTATTAGACATTTGTGATTTCAGTTGCATCATACACTAACAGCAACTCTCATTTCAGTGCAGAGAAATGTTTGTGTGTGTGTGTGGGGTGGGGGGGGGGGTCAAAGAGGAGTTTTACTGAATACGATCACTAGATGGCGATCTAGGTTAAAGCAGCGTGGGTCGGTGAGCCTAGAGGAATTGGCTACACGGCTTGTCAGCAGTCTACTGTGGTGATCCTCCTTATTGAAGTATACACACTCATATCATGTAATGCTGGGGGAATATGGAATGGGATTTGGTTTGGGTTTTGCTGGGATTGAGGATTTTAATGCATGCTTGTGAAAGATGCATGTTCTGCTGCATGAGCCTGAAGACACGTTACAATATTACTTGAAGATGCAACGTGATCTTATCAACCTGGCTAAGATCAGACTACAGCTAGTGTTTTGTTCTGGGTCCATTTGGAGGGCTTGATTGGGGTAGGATGGTGATTTGGCATCGCTAGCCCATTTATGTCTCACCCAAAGTTAGAGGATCAGGGTGGAAAATTCATGCCGTAGTTTTGGCTTTATTTATTTAATTCTGAAGTGATAAATGTATTTGTGCAGGTGAGATAAAACAATTAAGGATTTGGGGGTGGAAAAGTTCCGCCAGTTATTCCCAAAGTTTTTTAGCTCAAGAAATCAGTCAAGAGTGTTTTTCTTCCCCTAACCTGATACTATACAGTTTTCTCATCAGCATGCTTCTGCATACAGCATACTGTGGTCAAATACATCCTGTTATACTGAATGTTTAAATTGGAAATCTTTATATGTGGTCATGGTTTAAGACATAATGGATGGATAGGTGGATAATGCAGAGGAAGGAGACAGGGCAACAAACCAGGACCATGCACGTGGGGTTACTGTATTTGGACATCTCTGGCATTTTTAAGTTCAAGGTTCAAGGTTATCTTTATTATCCCCGAGGGGCAATTTGTTAGTGACATTGATAGTAAAAAAAGTATTGTTACATGACACACAGTGGCATGCATACTTCCTTGTACAAGAAACACACATATGGAGTGATGTGGAGCGGGAAAGCAAATTATCACCGAGCAGATGAATCTCACATGACCAGTGTTGCTATGTTTTTAAAGCATGTATACAAGTTCACATCGGTATTTTGACTGGGTCCAAATGGGCTGAAAAAAAAAAGTTGATGATCATATTCCAGGACGACTCTTTGTGGGAGATTCAGCATCTGTTTTCCAACCTATCTGTCCACATTCCCGCAAAGAAGGAATGGGGAGATGGAGCATTGAGAGATATTGGGGAGAAAAGTATAGAAAAATACTGGATAGCCAGTGGAAAGGGACAGAGCACCCTTTTCAAGTAGGGTACCTATATTTTCAGGATATACTGCTGTTTTTTAGTTTCAGATGATGGTCATCAAAAGTGTTTTTAGAAATAAAGTACATGAATGGAAGAGTGAGTAGGCAGGTGAAGAGTTGGGTTGGGTGGCTGGGCACTGCTTGCCACTTCAATAGCTGATTCTCAAATAAATCTTGACGGTCTTGATGGATAAAATATCAGCACATTGGAGTTTTTGAGTTTAACCTCAGTGGGTGGAGCCAAAGAACCACCGTGCAAGTTCGCTAACTAAATCTGAAGTCAAAATATAAATGGCAATGACTTCTGTTTTCATTCATTCATGACCATGGCATTTATAATCTTGGAAGGCTAGCTAACTAGCTTACCTAGATAGCGATAGGCTAGTGTGGCTAGTTTGAACTTGGAATGTGGGCAAGGCTAACTAGCTTACCTTGATAACTTAGTATGGTTAGTTAGTAGCAAGAGCACTAGGCTTCATAATATAAGCTTCCTCTCTTACTCATTGCCCTTTTCACTCCACCCACTGAGGTTTAACTTGACCAATGTTTTCAGCTTTAAAGAAAATAAAATGTGTGGCGCTTTGAACATATTAAGGTTGTTCAGAACATTTTCTCCTGCTGTGTCTGGAAAAACGTGGTCACCTGGTGTGAGTTATGGAACGCAATAGAAGGAAAGAGTTGCAAAGAGAGAGAGAGAAGATTCAGAGGGAGAGGTAAGGGGAAAGAAAAGAAGAGTATGTTTGAGGGCAATGAATCAAAGCCCCTTTATCTGCATAACCTTCACACATGGATTTACAACACACACACACACACACACACATCTCATCTCTGTAGTATCTCATCACTTCTCTCTCCGCCTCTTTCCAATCTCCCTGGCCTTCTTTACATCAACTCCTTTTTCATCCTTTCTTGTATTTCCTCCTCTCTTCCTGCTCTCTACCTATGCAAGTTGTCATTCTCTCACCATAATAGCAGTTCTGTGCCTTCATGTTGCTGGTTGTTTGCTTGAAACGTAATCTGCAGATGTAACGGAGGAAGAAATTGAGTCTAACAAATGACTTGAAAGGCTCACGCGGCATATCAAGCCCAAACCAACAAAGGCAGACAAAACACTCGTCTTTTTCCTCCCCTCAACATCTGAAGTTGATATTTTCAACAGAATAGCGTGCCGCTGACGTTCCCTGAATAAAGAAGGCTGCGTTCGCCCGCCGTTGTGTTGTGTTACGCTGTCATTCTGACTTGAATGGGAAAGTTGAGGCCCGCTTGTTTGGTTTAGCTGTTGAGGAGAAATGGGTTTGTTTGATTAACACTCGCTTGCGCATGTCAGTTTCAGCGCCTCGGCAGCGTCATTTCTATGAGGAAACCGAGGGAGGGGAGACTGAGGCTATGTAAATTGTAGAATTTGCAGATCAGCCTGATGTAATTGATGTTGCATTTTATTATCTATCTATCTATCTATCTAAATGTGTAAATTTCTATTGGGGGATGAGTCTTTCCACCAGTATGATTAGCCTCAGCACACCAAATCTATCCAACATTGGCCTAACCGCGACCATGATTAGGGTTATTACCGCACATCATGACCCATACATTACTAGATATTACCTGTGTGTGTGTCTAAACAAGAACATGGCGCTGCAGCGGGCGGAGTAATCCCTCGGTTTTACTAATGTGCAGTGACAGCATTGTTTTGAAATAACAAAATTGCCTCCCGGTTCACCAAAAAAATCACATTACACATCCATACCATTTCAAATGGGCCTCTTTCATAGCAGGGGAAAAAAAGGTAAATTGCTCTGTGTTATGAAATGGATATCCTATAGTATATTTCAATTCGATCCCTGGTCCCCATCTGGAGCCTTATGAAAACAAAAGCAACAAAGAGATGTGGCTAGTATAAACAATAAACTGAATCCAAATCTATCAAAATGTGGTTTGGCAGGCTTCTTCATTTCCTTTTTTTTTTTTTTTATACGCTATACAATAATGACTGATAATAAGAAACAACATCATCATTTCCTGTGTGTTACAGCTTGCTTCCAAGGGTACCCAAACTGTCGCCGCTGTACATTAGACGCCAGCTGTTTGTATCTGTCAACAAATACCGAGTGTAGTGTTACAGCAGTATCACTCCTCTCAAAGCAAGCTTGTTAACTGTTATCTGTACATAAACCTATTCCTTTATCACATCTCTCATGGGGAGTTCACACTGGCACCTTCCCTCTCTCTTACACCTGCCTGATTAATTGGCTGTATTCTTAAAGTGGAGCGATGTAACCCGCCGCATGTTGTGTTGAGGCGGCGGTAAAGGCTGCCTCCACGCCAAGTTGCCATAGAGTTTATTAAACTATCTGTTAACGAACTGACTTACGTTTCTTTCTAGTTTTCTCACTTTGGTTTTTCTTTTTAGGGGCGAGGTGTGTTTTTAGAAGCCCCTCGGGACGTCTCACCTGCACAGTTTGTGTTTCTTTCGGTTTTGATCAGTTGCACATGCAAACAGCCTAAACCTAGAACCTAGAAGGAGTGGAAGTGGGGGAGCATCTTGTAGTGCACTTGACTTTACTGCTCTCGCCGTTTTGCCCATTACTAAATTCTGTTTATCCAAATCACACACACACTTTGTAGATATTGGGAACAAATACGTACAGCCTGTGATGGAGTGGCAACTAAAAATGTGTGTAACTCTGATTTCTAGTCGGTAATCATCATCAACAACCACTAATATGAACACAAATCAATGAAACTTTCAGAAAAGTATATTTATAGCCTAAAAAAATATTGATATACTAAAATATCACAAAATATACTACCAAAAAACCACGCTGACATGTTTATCTCGTTGCCACGGATACGCGTAGTGTCTCAAAAGCCATGAAATTCCTTACCAACCACAACCAACATGCCAAACATCACAGCATTGCTGTTGTTTGTTAGTCAGTGCTGACAGAGAGCTTTACTGGACTCACTTTTGTGCCTTTGGCAGTTTTTGTTTCTTTTTTTTTGATGCATTGATGCTTTGTTGACTGACAACCAGCATTTTCTGGTAGCCTACGGTTTGTTACCAGTAATAATACTTTTAATTAAATAATAAGTAGTGGTAGTAGCAGTAATAGTAGTAGTAATTGTATTTATTTGAGCAGAACAATTCTTTACAGAATAGCTCTCTAATAATAGACTGTCTCTAATAAAGGCCTCATTTCTGCCAGCCTGAAAAAGTGGGTAAACTCTATTCTGCAAATAAAAAAGGTGTGTAAACTGAGATTAGGTGGGTTTAACCTCCACTACATCCCTGCATACATCATACCAGCCAAGGTTTAAACAAAAAAAAATGGTATTCGGACCTATTCGTGGGCTATTTTCTCCGTCTGATAAAATTTTGGTGAGCTGCTCCTTTGACCCATGAATTTCAATAGCCCAGTGGGACGAAGGATGCAGAATTCAGCCATTAATAACTGGCTGACTGTGCAACAAGACAGGTCTTAAAGGGTTCACTTAAAGGTACAGTGCAGCGGTGCAGGCACAGTGGGCACAGTCTCATACACTTTTCTTTTGGATGAAAAAAAGAAAAGAAAAAGTGCAGCAGGTTAGGAAGCGTAGCCAAGCATCATAAAAAAATGTTCTGTTCCTGAAATTCAACCTGTGGATTTTTATAGATAATCCACATAATTTAAGGAAACTATGATATTGAGATGTTGGGTAGCTCTTTAAGAAACAAAGTGACCTGCCCTGCCATTTCACAGCTGAGGAGCTAATTTTTCTGTGATGAATCGCACTGTTTATGAGACATTATGAACAATTACTTTTCCACTGCTACCTCCACTTTGTTGCGTTCCTTTCATGTTTTGTCAAATAGATCATATTTAACAGCCGTTCTAGTTCAAAGTAGCAGACAAAAAAAAAAGTGTTACTTTTTGTTTTATTAATATCCTTTATTTGCTCGTTTTACTCTTCGTTCTCAGTGCTGTACCTCTATTCTTTGCTGCTGTAACGACCCAGTTTTCCCGCCGGGGATCAATAAAGTCCAACGTATCTTATTGTCTCGTTTATATGAAGACGTTTGCACACTACGCCTTATCTGCGCGCGTTTACCCCTGCCACCGTACCTTGTTTCCTTATCCAATGAGCATTAATCGGTAAGATAGGCATGGTTTGACCCACCCCCCCCAGGACCCCTTGACCACCTCCCCCGCCGGTGACACAGCATGCACGATGGGGATCGGCCGCAGCCCTCCTCTCCTCATTAACCTCCTCTAATTAGATGGCAGGGAAGTCCATTGTTCCCCCTAATGAAGCCTCAATGGAAAGACAGGGCCTCGCCTGGCTCCTCTGACACCGCTGTGAAATTGCAATCCCCTTCCCCATCCTCCCCCCCAGCTCTCCTCTTTCTCTCTCCTCCTCTCCTCCTTCCTTCTGCTTTCTTCCCCCCCCCCCCCCTCCCTCTCACTTCCTTGGGTTTGCGTTTCTGCGAGAGGGCATAGCCGCTCGCTGAGGAGCTTCAGAGTCGAGTTGGAGGTTGCCTATCAAAGAGACGGAGAGGGGGAGAGAGAGAGAGAGATAGAGCGAGCGACAGCTATACAGATTCCCATACTGCCAGTTTTGCTCCAGCAGAGCCCAGGGTAGCATTAGCTCTGATTAGCACCCCCAGTATGGATCCCATCCACTAATTACTTGAGCTGCCGTGGTTCGCTGAGATTTAAGTACCACCTCAATCCCATTATCTGCCATCCCTACAGCTAGCCCCTGTCGCCCGGGCCCTTTGTAGTGGAGGAGCGGAGGCTGCAGGGTTATTGATACAGGGGCTCCCTTACAGACACGATCCACCACAGTCTGAAGGAGGACGCTACTGTACAATATGGATGATAGGCGGGAGGGAGGAGGGTTGAATGGCCTAGGATTGGTGCCGGAGGGAAACAAAGACGGCCGAAGGCGTGAGCATGCACGTGTGTGTGTGTGTGTGTGCGCGTGCACCTATGCGAGGAAATCACAGGAGTCACAGGAAGCGACGGGGGCACAAGGTGGTGATTTGGGGGGTTAAAATTGGATGGGGTATTTGGAGAGATTATTCGCCCTCCAGTGTTTTTTTTTCTTCTTCTTTTTTTTTGTTGGGGGGGGAGGGAGATTCGCTCTCTGCTCACCCCAGAGCAACTAATTACAATTCACATGTCACACACTCCACACATAATAAGAGTTAGGAAACAGAATTAGAATATTCCAAAGGCCTGCAGGGGGTGTCATCTCGGGAGAGTGGGAAAGTGTGTCTCTTTTGCAGGGGGGGGAGAAAGGGGTGAGGAGAGTGTGTGTGTGGGCGAGCGAGCATGTGCATGAGTGTGTGTTTACGCGCAAGTGTATGTGTGTAGTGATGTTTGTAACAGAGAGGTGGGTGGGGGGCTTGGGGGCAGACGGGTGTGTGTGTGTGAGGGTGGGGGTCGGTGGAGTTGGAGGTAGTGCGAAAAACTCTGCCATGCTCCTACGCTGCGTGTCCCACCGCCACCACCCCCACGCCCCTCCCCAGCCCCGTTGATATGCCCGCCACCCTCTCTTCTCTTCACACGTCGGGTGTCTGCCTGGCACACTGGCATGGCTGCCTGTTAGGGTGGGGCGGGCCGGTTGAGTGACATCTGCTCTGCTGAGACGAGGGGCAGGCGGGCTGGTGGGCTCCTGGCATCGGCGGGCGCAGCGTTGGCGCGAGGCTGCCTGGGTACAGCAGGGGTGGCGGCGCCGGCAGCAGGCGGTGGATGGCCTTAACGGAGAACCGTTTGCTCAAACAGCATGACATCTCCTGGAATGAAAGCAGTCACACACACACACACACACACACACCATCCCCTCTTTCTCTCTGTCACTTCCCTCCACTTGACAGTTTCTCTATTTCTCACCCTAAACTTGAGGATTTCTCCGCCGCTGTCTAAAGCGACCGCGTCCAACACAGACTCACCGCTCAAAGGCATCCTCCATCTACCGTCTACGGGGCGCGGACAGTCTCGGCTGTGACACCGCGGATCATTTTACGTCGCCAATTACTCTCCGCGCCGCCTCGTCCCTTCCATCTCTACCTGTCCTCTTCCTCTTTCATCCTCATTCTCTTTAGGTTTTCCTAAAACAAACACCGTTAATGAACCATGAAGCTGACATCTGCAAGAAAGCAACAACTACATTAACGCCGGCGGCGGCGACGTCCCCCAAATCTCCGCCTTGTCAACCGCCACCTCCCAAAGAGAATACATAAGTAAACGGGACAAGAAGAGGGCCGGGAGAGAGAGAGGGTGCGTTGAGGGAAAGGGGGATCAGTAACTTACAACGGGATAAGCATAAGCATCACGTTGATAATGATGCTCTTTGGTTGCTATTTAATGCTTTGCTATTTTCATCCTCAGACTAACATCACAATATATAAAGTTATTAGTAAATAAGATAGTAATTGCACAGCGGAGGACAATGGATTCAGGTTAGCTGCGGGTGAAGAACGGAAAAAACCCAAAGATGAGTGACGTTTATTAGATTGTATCTAAACAAATCTACCGCTCTCCTCTGTCTTTCCTCTCAGAAGTTGTTTCCCTCCTCTTTCATATCGCCACTGTTGTCGAGTCGCTTGTGACGCTGACGCGGTGTAAATTGATTTCCCGGAAGATGTGATGGATGAATAGAGAATGAACATCTTCATCGCTGACCCCGGCGCCGATTGCTTCCCCCCCCCACCCCCCCCCGCCCGCTCCGATGATTGACAAGGCTGCTAACGAGTGCCCGTCGCCGGTCGTGTTATAATTTCGGTGTGTTGGAAAAACAGCCCCGAGACTCGGTCCCGAGGTAATGAGCTTCTGGAGAGAGGGAAGAGAGGAGAGACTCACCCCCAAAAGAGGTGAAATAGAAGAGTGGGAGTAAATACAAAAAAAAATGAAGACAAAGCACATGAAAGTAGATTAGAAGAAAGTTGAGGTTATCGTCGACTTGAGAGGGGCCGTTTCATTGTTTATCTCCTGTCTTGATAGATGTCTTTCAAAGGCTTCCTTAGCCGCAATGGCAATTTATTCATTTCTCAATTGCTGACAGGCAAGAAATTTCAAAAGAAACCATAAAACGTGATATTTGCATTAAAAAAAATATTTGATGTGAAACTGCTGCACGGTGCAGATTGTGCATCTGAGTGTGTACATCTATGCATTAGAGTGTGTATGCGTTGTAAGTGCAAGTTTTTGCGTATGTATGTGATCGTATGTATGTAGTGTTGTGTATACTTGAATGTGAGTGTAGTTGTGTGTGTGTGTGCATGCCCACGCACCCTCCGTGTAATTTATTCCTCCACGTGAGGGCAGGTCTCTCTCTGTTTATTTGGGATGATTAGGAGGTGACAATGTGTTGCTGATGATCAGGTTTATAATCAGCTACCATCACGGATTATTCTAACCTTGATTAAAAGACCTGCAGTCTTCCTATCATCTCCCAGCTCAGCCTAACAAGATAGGACGACGCTCTGATTAATGCCAGAGAGCAACTAGTCATGACACAAAGGACAGGCCTGCATCACCGCGGGAGGACTCGGGGAGACTGTCACGCGCCGTACTTTGTTGTCTTTCTGATTTGTCTGCTTGATACAGGACCTTTTGTCTTAATTATTTTCTTTTACAAATTAATCCATGTGAGGCTGATTCACTTTTCATTACGGCGATAATAAGGAACGGCGTTGTTGATGTCTGCCGTGATTAGGTATCAAAAGAAAAACGTTGCGCTGGAACATTACCGCTGTGCATCCGTATGCTACGCAACCCGACGTCGCTACCCTTTCAGGTAAAGTCGCAAACTCGTCAGCAAACTTTCTTTCGTCTGCCTCGCTGACGATCGCTCTCATTAGTGCTACGCGCACCCTCATCATGGTTTTTTTTTTGTTTGCGTGGTTATTCATGCGGGGGTTTGCGTTTTTTTTTCTTCCTTGCAGCATGTTTGATTCATTAGGCTCCGAGGTGTTGCTGAGGTCCCGGAGGTGTGTAGGAGAGGAATCGAGTGAATGAGTCACTCTCGCAGGTTGTCAGATGATGACGGCACCGAAAACCGGGGTCTCTGGCAATCAGCCGCCTGGAGACGGACACCACAGCCTCTGCCCTTTGATTCAGTTTAGCACAGCATGGCCCAGCTCCCTTCTCTCCAGCCCTCCTCTACCCAAGTGAGCTCATCGAACCCACTCTTAAAACAAACCTCCGGTTCGGCTGGTGGTGTAGCGCCGAGGAGGTGGTTCAGTGAGCCAGTGATTTATTAAGGGAGTGAAAGGAGGAAAGCAGTAGGAAAATTCCAGGTTTAACATCTTGTAAGGAAGGGAGGACTTACTGTTTTCTTCCTTAGATTATGTTGCAGGACAGGTGCCATTTGGGGACTTGCCCTTTATGTGACGAGGGGATTGGCAGAATAAAACCAACACCAACTCTGGATGATTTAAAGGTCTATCTTCTTACGTTAGGTAATGCTAGTTGTCTACAGGCACTTAAAAGTCACTTTAAGTACCTAACAGTACCATGACAACATACATGCATTTGTGGCCCCAGGGGTCTTCCTTGAGTGTAAGTATAGACCTTGACCATGATTTAATTGTAATTCCCACCATTTCCCCATCAAATAATCCCTTACAGGCCAAAGCGTAGCACCTCAACAGGCCAAACGAGGGGCATCATCCTACAAAAACAAGATAAACTAAACTTAATTACAACACACTGTAGTTTGCTCTATTTTCTCAGAAGTATTGGAGCATCCAGGTGCTCTTTGGACAAGGTGCCCTATGTGGCACCACACTGAGACAAAGAGCTTTGGGACAGTCTAAATGGAGGAGGTCCAGGGACTGATTGTTCCTTTACTCTTTGATATTAAAGGCATTCTAGTGAGAATAATTTGTGTTTAGTGTCCTGCTGTGGACACAGCCGTCCTGTTTGACCAACCAAGCTGACCTAATTCATCCTCCCTAAGTGTGTATGCATGCGAGTGTGTGTGTGTGTGTGCGCGCGCTTGTATTTGTGCTAAATGCAGAATAGCTGTTGTGACTAGATGGGCCCACACAGGGCCTCGTTGTTGTACAAAGCTGAGAGAGCCTGTGTGTGTGTTTGAGGGCCACTGAGTACGTGACCTCTCCTCCAGCATCCCCAAAGCAGCGACTCAGCAGGCGGGTAATTCATGCCAAAGACTGGCCACCCCGCTGCTCGGGGGCACGTGCCCTCCCCAATGCCCCTCCCACACGCCCCCTGACCCATGTCTCTATGGCGATGGGGTGTCCCATCACAGGGAGCACCTGGCACCTGGCCACCCCCTCCCGCCACCCCCCAACCCCCCCCTCCCCTTTCTCTCTTTTCACTCTCTCTCTCTCTCCATCCCCCCTTCCAGGCCTCTTTGGGGGGTCCATAATGAAGTTTCACATCTTCATTCAGGAAGCAACAGGAAGCGATCCAGGCCTGGAGCACGGTCAAGCTGCTTTAGCGATGCAGTGTCGGGGGTATTTTGCTCCAACAACAGATATCTGGGCTTGAACCTGAAAGGCAAATACTGTCATTTTGCTTCAGCACAGTGTTAAGTAAGCTGTTGGCCTAATGCAATGGTGCTGTCTGTTTTAAAGCAACAGACAGTAGCCTTTGTGCACATCTGAAGTTGACAATTTTGACCAACCTCTATTTTACATTTAACTTTTGTTCCTTACGGCCAACTGTGTCATCTAGCATTTGTCCAAATTTTTCTGTCCCCGAAAGCAATATTTCCCATTCAACCGACTCCAAAGGTTGAACTCAACAGTAACGTGTGAAGAGTTTTGTTCCAAAATGAGATCGCCACCATTTGAAACAAACGGATGCCAACAAAATGACTGCAGGCATGAAAGAAAAGCTGTTAAAGTTCTGAGTCAGCTTAAGACTTTTGCTTTGACAAAATAGTTCTGTTTTGTATGGATATCATTTTTGAAACTCTTGGATGTGGTGTTTTGAAATGAAACAAAATCCTTCATACATACATGAACACTAATTTCATGCCACATCTTCTTAGAAGGAAGAAAGCTACCATAGTGTTTTCTTGCCACACACTTTTATCCTTCCCCTTCTTCCTGGTTGCCTCCGCCACCAGACATGACATCATACGGCCACTGACTCAGCGAATCACTTAGCTCCTGTCTCTCCTCTCCTTATTACATGCCGATTAGCTGCACAAAGTGGTATAAAAAGGTGTCTAATGCAATTACCCTAGTTAGGACGTTTTAATAGTGTGCTTTGCCTCAGAGATGTATGTGCCAGCCAGCCGCTGACATTAAATCAATAATCAGCCTGTCACGCCGGCTTGTTAATTCAGCGCTTTGCATTTTATTCCCCAACACGGTGAGATTGATTATTGGTAGCGGGGGTTTTGAAAACAGGGCTGGGTTTATAACGATATGTGTAACGGAGTACGGGCCGCGTTGCTGCCATTTGAGATTTCATCTGTGGGATACTCTCAGCCTCTGATTCTGCCGGGATAAATTGTTATATGAAAGAACGGTAGTTTTACCAAGTGTGTGAATGTCTCGCGTAGGCGTGTGTGCAGGAGTTGTACGACAGAGCGAGTGAGAGCACTTCCTTTGTTTCAGTGTCTTTGTTTTTACAAAGATCTCACACACCCCCATTACTCATTGCTCATTTCAAAAAAAGATTATGACTTATTTCTCAAAAATTGACGATCGCATTCGCTCTTTAATTTAATTTAAAGTATGGATGCCTCAGTTTTCTGTGTAAATGACCATGGTAACCAAACAGCATTGATGCCCAATGTTCTTGTCATTCTTTCACTTGATAAAATTAAAGTAGCGAAGACACTTCCACCCGGAGAAACTGAACTTTTCTGCCATTTCTCATCTAGACTGAAAGGATGACAAATGATTTTTCTGAAAAAGAATCAGGGGATGGGAGTAACAACTTCTTTTTTTTCTATAATATTACTGAAATTGTAATTTGTTACTGGGAAAAGTAATATGTTACTGATGAACCCATTACCACCTAACACTGCCCCCCCTCCCTCCCCAACATATCGACACACACACACACCCTGAAGAAAGCTCACAGGAGGTGCGAGTCGCCGGGCGCCCTGAGCGGACCTGCATCATTCTGTCCTATTAGTTTTAATTAGGCCTCTATTAAGGAGGGCAACTCACTGCGCCAACACATATTAGCCAGCCACCGAGAACACATGATCCCTGGCCCCACGGTCAAGGTGACCAGGCCTTGGTGGGGGGGCGGGGGGCGGCTCGGCTACACATCACCAGCACTGGAAACTTCATTTGGATTGCATTTATGCGCAGGCACTTCTCTCTCAGCCCAGCTCGGCACTCCCACCCCCCACATACCCTCCACCACGACTCCAATTCTCAATTTGTTGCAACTTCTTGATAACTGAAAGTTAAGAAAAGGGTGCAAATTCACTCTCATCATTTATCACTTTATAACTTGAATGGAAAAAAGCAAAAAAAAAGCAAAACCTGGTCAACCTTGGAAGAATGGCATGGAAATCGAGATGAGGGGCTTCGTGAGTGTGACAAAGTCTCAACACTTTCCCCCGATGCATAAAGTATAAGTTTCGCCCATGCAATTCAAGGTTGTGAATAATGTGTTTTCGCTAAACATTTTAATTAAAAAACATCCGTATACAGCGATTCAAAGAATTATGGTGCTGCTAACTCCCCAACCCCCCTCCCACACACACACACACACACACACACACACTTCCCCTCTAAGCCAAAGTAATTCTGTTGAGATGCAGCGATGCTTCAGTTTCCTTCAAGGAGATCGCTGAACGCAGTATTAATCATTGTCTGGTGCTGGCCCACCTTCCCTGGGTGTTTTGCATCCTGCGACATCGCTTTCAAAGTCTTACCTCCGAACTGGGGAGAGTGACAAAGTGGTTCTCAAAGACGGGGCTGTGCCAAGCATATGGCACGGGGGACAGCCATGTTCCGAAGCCAATCCCGCAAAAAACAAAAAAAAAAAGAAGATGAAAAAGGATGGGGGGGGAGGGAGGAAAGGAGAGAAGGGGAAAAGGATGCTGAAATGAAGATTATCATCTAGTAACGAACACCTTCTTGTGTTTGTTTCGTACTTTACTTTTTGCCCTTCACCATTGCCTCGACGCGTTCCACAGTAACTTGTCTCATTTAGGGGATGTGCTATACTTTTGCCGCGCCCGTGATTAAAATTTCATCATCTCGAAAAATAAGCTCACTCGCGCCGGAAAGAAAACAAAACAAAAGCAAACTGCGCCCTAAATAATTCTCCACACCTTTTTGTTATCCCTGAATTGCAAGTGGAGGAATTGTCATAATAAAGCGCCGCGCTCTGACCTGCGTACGGCGGATTAATAAATCAAACATTGATTCGGTGCTAAGTATCCAGCAAGTGTTTTCCCTCGCAAACGAATGAATGCCTCGCCATGTTCCTGTTTCCTGGCCGCCTCTGATTGGTTCTGACAGATATTCAGGCTTTTGGCGGAGTAATTAGAGAGCCTGAGGGTGTGCAGAGGAGAGGCCTTCAGCACTGGGTTTACTTGCCAGCATTTCTCTCTCCTCTCCCTCTCAGGTAATTGCTAGCAGCTGCACAGCTAAAAAAACGAAACCTAAGAGAGCCTTGTATCGATACCCTCTCAGATCCTGCCGACCGACTCAGCTGTACCTGATGCCGCAACAAGCTACCCTGGGTGCCCGCAACCAAGTAAACATTACAAATTTGGTTTACCTACAGCGTGCTAAAGGCAAGTAAATGGAAGGAAAAAGCTGTTTTTATGTTGTTTTGATATGAAATGAAAATGTTCTCCCACCTTGACCTCTCTAGAGTGTGTGTGTGTGTGTAGGCCGAGTGTTCACCCCCAGCACTCTCACCACCACCCACAGCTTCATCCAGGTCCTAGGCGCCCTTGACCACTTACTTCCCCTGTCTCTTGTTCAGTGGTACTTCTTATCGTACATAGCCCGCCCCAACGGACTCCAAGGTGGACAGGCACAAGCACTCAACTCAGCCAGGCCTGAGAGGAGCAGGGATAGAAAGATGTGGAATTTATGCTTGCAAAAAATAAGTGGTTTTGTTTGTTTCTGCTCCTCCTGTTCGGGCCGGTCCGCTGTCTGTTTTGTAACTTGTTAGCCTTTCTCTCGGCGGACAAGGCCACCATTTCGGTGACTGCTCACTTCACTCTTTCACAGACTAGCCTGTCGATTCAGTACTCACCGAGGAAGGGATGTTCAGTGCTTGAACTACTGTTTTGTAGTGATTGGACAAAAGTCACGACTCACGAATTCACCCTGACGAACCAAAATATGACCAGTTGAAGTTGGCAAACCGTGTTATTTTTCTTCCAACCCATGACTTTTCTGTGAGGCATGAACCTGCTATTACTGTCCATCACCCTCATCTTGTACCTGTGGCAGGCTGGGTGGTAGATTTTCACCTCCTTCATCCCTCGAAGAACCGGAGGCTTTCCTTGTTGAGGGAAAAGTCCAGTATCCAACTATACACGTTCCAAGGAGGATTGAAGTTGTTCTGAAGTACTTTATTTTCATATATTGTTTGGTTCTTGCATTATTTTGTCGACGTGTCTTCTGTGTGACTTGCTGCCCAGACAGAGCGTTGGGTGCTTCTAGCATAGTAATATGAGGAAAGTCCTCTTACATCAGTAGACATTGTAGAAGTCTCCCTCCATGTATTGTATACATCAAGGCAGAGTATTTAGATTGGCTTAGTTTATTTATGTGCACAGTGATAAAACACATAAAAATATAAATTTGTACAGGTAAGATAAAAAAAACCCTGAGGGGGCTCATCAAAAAAAGTCTCATATCCACACCTTCAAACAAAATGCCAAGGAATGGCAACGCTGAATTGGATAAGAGAAACTAAATGACAACAAAACACAACGAGGAGGAAGACTGCATATTGATATTGCGTAAGTAGACAAGTAAGGGAAATAAAATGAAAGGCGTTATGATACTTCAACTCACATAAACCCATCACCCGAATCCTTGTCGAAATGGTAGAAAACCTTGACTGTTCTTTGTCAAACTGCAGGATGTCCGTTGCTCTGCGTTAGAACAATACGAACCCTCGAACAGGGGGTAGCATGGATTACATTTCTCTTTTAACACAAAAGGTTATTGTCTTGTATCCACGCTACATCACTGAATGGACTCTTTCTCCTCTTTTAATTAGCATCACGGTCGCGTCATAATGTCACCGCTTTTCCCCTCGTCTCCCAAGTGGCAACCCCTCTCTCTCTCTTTCTATATGAAATGTTCTTTCGCGGACCCTTGGCGAAGGGAAGCCGGTGAAAGGCAAAGACGGGGGGGTTGTCAGGAAGGAAATATTGTGGTAAAATAACAGCAGGGGCAGATGTTTTGTTTGAGAGCTCCCTCTTTGGCATTTCTCTGCCGCGGAAGAACACCACTGTAATTATAGCTGACAATGGCTGCAGAGACACAGGTATAGATTCATTACCTTTAACAACCTAGAGGGTCCCTCCCTGTCAGTCGCTCCTTTTATTTACACTGCCTTTTCTTTTCCATCCACTTCCCCCATTTGTGTATACCCATAAATCTAACGGTCCAGCAGCACAGTGGAGTTTTAGTTATTGCAAACATTGGAATATTTGTAAGTAAATGTTCTGCATTTTTTTTGGTAGTAGTGTTAGCCTGAGACCCAGTGAAAAAGGCAAGGGGCAAGACAGGAGGTAGCTAATATTATGAAGCTTAATGCTCTTGCTACAAACTGAAAAAATCTATCTAGGTTAGCTCGTTAGCCTAGCTGACCTTGCAAGTTCAAACTAACCATACTAGCCTATACTTATCTACGTGAGGTAGTTAGCTAGCCTGCTGATATTTCAAGATCACCAATGCCATAGTCATGAATGAATGAAAAATAAAAGCCATTGCCATTCATGTTTTTTATTTATATTTTGACCAGAGTTTCCCATGGAAAGCTGTGGTTCTTTTGGCTCCGCCCACTGAGGTTTAACACAGCAGATTATTTCTGCCTCCAAGAAATGTTTGCGTAGTTTAAAACATCAATCTGCTGTCCAGCATGGCACTGTCGTTGCCAGGAGTAGGGGTTTGATTCCCGTCGGTGCCACCGATACTAAAAAAAAAAAATGTTTGCAATGGTGGTACTGTAAGGAACGTTGGATAAATGCATCTACCAAATGACACGTTAGCTAGGGGAGTCTAAATAACTTGGGACAGGCATTGAGTGTGTCTGAAATGACACCTGAACACAGTCATTGTGGCAGTACTTTCATTTCTCTATTTCTCTCCCCATTAAGACTGTCCTGTAGCAAACAATAGAGAGAAAACGAGTGATGGAGCCAGACAGAAGCATAGAGGGAAGGAGAGAGAGAGAGCAGGGCTGCAGACCATTAGCAGCCAGTAGATAACTGTTATCACATCCAACCTGACCTCCCATCACCTCTCGGCTACCCGGGGGCACATTTAGGGGTGAAATGAGTTAAAACAAATCATTTGAACCATCAGGTTTGAGGGAAAACACCACAGGGGGAGTTCTGGCGAGGGGTTGCGGGGCGGTGAGGTGTCCACTCACCTCAGCAGCACAAGATGCCTTGAGAGGGCAACCAAGGCGAAAAGATGACAGAGCTTCGAAAGCAGTATTAACCTTGATGCCATGCCCCCGTGACCACACTGTAGTAACTCACGTTTAGCAGTTCACTCACCGACTCAATCTCTCGCTCGCTACCTCTTCTCAGTGACTTCTTCACTCACTCGCTTGCTGACTCCCTGAAGAAGGTTGGCTCTTATCTGTGCCTACGTCAGATGAGGAGTGCACAGCCTCTCCTGAGACTGAGAGGAGCTGACAGTGCCGAGGACGGCTGTTTCTATTCTAAGAACGAGCGTCGCTCTTTATCTCTGATGCTTGTTGACTGGCTGACAGACAAGACTATTTGAATGGCAAGACAGAGAGGCAGATTGAGAGACTGTAACCACGTTTAGTTACCGAGTTACCACTGTTCCACGGGACAACACCTTGGTGGTTTATGTCGCCTGCATGTAGTGTTTTAGCCGCACCCTGAACCCACCTGGCCACACCTTAGATTGTTTCTGGGTTTGGTAGGAAATGGATGGTGATGAGTGGCAGGGAGGGGAAGAACACATGTGTTTATGGATTTACCATAAATACGTGCTGCCAACTGGGACGTTAACTAGCAATTACAAGCAGGACATTTTGGAATTTTTTTGGAAAGCTGTTATCTCCCACTTCGCATTACAACTTGTGGTCAACACAGGTGGCAAACATGGCAGTGAATCCACTCATGTCATCAGTCTTCATTTCCTTTGCTCCTTGAGATCTTTGAGGGGAAATAATAATATTTATACAATATTGGTTGATTGTGGAATACCTTATGATAACAAGAATGAGCGCGCTTATAACCGTCATCTTGGATGTGGAAGTCCCAACGAGTTAAACACGTGAACGCTTCCAGGATGAAGCAAATGTCATCCCCTTCTTCCACTTCTTCTGATATGATGTGAATGCGGCGAAAGAAAAGAGAAAAGGCAAAGCAGAGGAACACATGGCAGTTAATTGTTTGAAACAAGGAAACTTTGGAAAAAATATTTTGGTGGTCTAGTTGTTTTAAAGCAAAGAGACTCCGTAGGCTCCAGACTAGCAAGACAATTTGGAGTTTGTTTCTTTTCTCAATGAATTATTACTTACGGAAATTCCGATATGACATGAACGACGGCATGGACACACAGACACATCCAGGCAGTTCAACAAACAGACAGACAGACAGACCATTTAGCAGACAGACAGACGGCCAGCCTTCTGTCTCTGTTTACCCTGGCGGGGCACCGGGACAATTGGAAGGTCAGAGGTTGAATGGCCGTCTGGGGTCAACCCTCTGTCTGGGCAGGGGCATTAATTTAACACCAGGAGGTAGTTTGGGGCCTGCTCGGAGAAAAATGATATCTACCGAAAATGTTAAACCACCCCTAGGGACTGAGCATTTGTGTGACAGATAATTATTTTGGAGTAAACAGAGAAATCTTGGCCAGACAATCTGTTGATAAAAAAAACTAAAAAAACTGCACAAACACCTGAGCAATTAACAAGCTATGTGCATGTTCAAATGGCATAAATTATTCTGTAATACAATCAGCTCGTGAGTGATATTTATTTTTAAATGAAGGACATAATTAGTAGCAAAATTCTGTACAATAACACAATGGCGAATTACAGTTCCTTAACCAAACAATACGTTAATGATTGCCACACATTTTCCCAGCCTCCATCCTCTAATAACAAGCCAGGACAATGTGAATAATCACATATCCTTATTATGGACTCAATATCAAGGGCAAGTAATTGTTTCCATTCATACCTGCTGTGACGAAACGCGGTGGGAAAAATTTTAACTTGTTATATTGGCTTTGTAAAGGCCAAACTTTTGATTGGGAACTGGTGGTGGGACCCCGGCCTGTTGATCTGCACGGCTTTTGATTGTACTTGAGGCCATCGGCAACTGAGGAAAGCCATGCAGCTTCCTGAACAATTGCCCTAATCAATTAATTTCCATTTTAGTCATTTGACTCTCATTCAGAGTGACTTACAATGATTGCAGGCTTCAATAAACTTAAATTCCAAGATCGCCAACATCACAGCTAATAGTAAGGAGTCCATGGGTCAGACCCCGAGGGCCAAATATAGAAATCTGCGTACGCACAAAACAGGAAACATGCATGCGCAGTCGTTTTGTCAGATGTATAAAACTCAGCGTACGCCTGTTCACATGTGTTTTTTTCCTGATTAATCTCAATCGTCCTGAAATTGTGGGCACGTGCACAAGCCTTATGACCACGCCCACAATTTACTATAAATTTGAATGGCAATAGGAAACCACAGTGGTAAACATTGTTAGTTCTGAGCCCCGGACTGGACGAGGTTAAGAAGTTGTGAATTTAAGCGTGAGGCCACTGGAGGAGGAGGGGGGACAGCACTCTCTCCGTGATGGCCAAACTGCCATCAGTGGCTTTGTGCCTGATGACTTGGGAGATCCACCTGCCCAGATGGAAGTTGGTATGTCGCCCAGGTTGGATCTTATTGCAATAAAACGGACTAGTTTGTACTTTGTTTCAATGTACAACATTTTCATTAACAGATTCTGATGAAGGTCCTCGGTGCCTCCAGTGAACAGGTTAAGGGGTCGGGGGAAAGAGTCCACTGTGCGAACCATTACACACTGCTGCTGTCTTTATATAGTGATGTTTTAACAACCTATTAATTGGTCACATGTGAAGGTGTAGGCTATTCTTACTCCCCAATAATACTAAGAAATATAATGATAATATAAATAAATGCAGTTGTTCTAATAATGTATGGTGACAAACCTATTCACTCAAGATAAAACGAAATTAAGGCTTGTCAAAAAAAGGTTGTTAACCACTCACGCATCACTATGTAATCACAATGAAGGTTTTTTTTTTTTTTAAACTATAGATTACATCCTAACACAATGTAGTGAAAGCTCTCACCCAAATTCACACTCCTTTTTTGCCAACTCGCAATATCACACTCATCGGACTCGCACGATGTGAAAGACGTATACCGGTATGCGACATTCTCACCGCCCATTGATTTGTATAGACTCCAAATCGTTTGTCCTGACAGTATTCCTCCGACCCTGGAATGCTGATGTGAGAGAGAAGTGTTAGAGGTGTGAACTAGCGAGGAACATTTGGTGGATGTCAAAGGCAGCGACCGGGTCTAGGATGGCGCTTCTCAACCACGTCCCATCGAAGTCCCCAGAGTATGCAGGTTTTCATTCCAACCAAACTCAACCAAACTCAATCAGCACAAGCTGATTTCACTGATTAGCTCACCCCCTGTACGGTGGAAGGTGTGCTAATCATTGAAATGAGTCACTGTAGTGTTTGCTTGGAATGAGGACCCGCGTACTCTACGACTCTACGATGGCACGTGGTTAAAGCATAACTCTGGCCATTTTTGACCTACACCCTACACCCCTATTTGTTCCATCACACCAATCAACTGTGGCCAAAATCTCATCAGCTGCTTTGCTATGGAGCTACCCACGTCTTACTTGGCTGGGTGAGCAGCTCTCCAATACAGTTCAATAGGGCCAGTAGACACTCCATAAATCAACCCCAAAAGAACCCAAAGCGTGTCTTTTTCTCCACAATGATTGCCCGCTATGTAATGAGACATGCTGGGAAAAGAAGTCTTGCCTTTCTTAACAGTTTTGATGCCACCTTGCTTTAGCATTTCCTTGTTTAGTCTCTGTACATGCCCTGCTCTGTAAAGTAGTGCAAAATAAATAGTGAAAGTTGTCAGGTTGTAGATGAAGTGAAAATTAAATATAGACCTATCTTCACAGAGTGAACGTCATTCTGTTGAAAATGCTTTGGGCGCTTGCCGGGGTTGACTTTTGGAGTGCCTGTTTGGACTGTATTGTAGAGCCGTGCATCCTGGCAAGCAAGACGTAGATAGCTCTATAGTGAAGCAATTGATAAGATTTTGGTCAGAATCAATCGGTGTGATGGGAAATGACGGGAAAAATAGGGTCCAGGTCGAAGCGTTGGTCTAGGAGGATGAAGACTGAGGAGAGAGAAGCACCTCTAGCGGAGGGGAGTAGTAACAGCAAGGAGGCCAATCTCGGTGGAAGGGGCCATTTTGACGTCAGACTCTTTGAGGTCCAGTCACTTTCGCTAATAAGTTCATTGTACTGTTATCAGGCCAACACTGTTTGGAAATACTCAGTACTCGATACCTGTAGAAAATGAGGAAATTGATGCAGCTTCCTGAAGGATTGATGAGTTTCATTCCAAAATGACATATCTACCATTTACCACATCCAACTGTGTCATCCAACATTGGTCTAAACTTATCAGTCTCTATCCCTGATAGCAACATTACCCTTTTCAATTTTCTCAAAAGGTTACCCATGTACCATGACCTTAACTTTCAGACTTTCATTTAAAAATGAAAATGAAAAAAACTCCACTCTTACAAAAGCAAAGCATGAAAGTTAAGACACCCATTAATTGCCCAAATCACCCTCGCAATGTGATCATAGTTATATTATCATCCTCAGATGGCTAGAAATACTCTAGGGGAATCTGTGGCAGAGGTGAGTTTGAGTGCATGTGAGTCGCGTGAGTTTTCTTTTCACCTGAGCACAAAACAAAACGGGAAAACACACTCCACTTTGACCACTAACTGCACCGAAAACCCGCCGATGTCGTTAGTTGTCAACACCTGTCCATGATTGGCAACAGCAGCACAAACAGCCCTGCTTGTTACCCAATTGTGCCTCTGCCAGGTAGCAGGCAGAACAGTGTGGCGGAGTTGACTTGAAGCCGTGAAAAAAAAAAAATTGACAGTCTGTCAATCATTACCTACAGCGGGTTGCCTAGCGCGGCGCTCACACACACACACACACACTGCCAACATAGATGGTTCAAACTGTTAGTGTGCTGCTAGTTTGTCCTCACCGAGATGTCTGTCATTCGCTCCTGTCTCACTTTCACGTTCAGCTTCTCCCTGTCTCTCTGCCTGTGTTTCCCCGTTGTGTCTCACTCTGTCTCTCTCTCTTTGATGAGACGTTTAACCAAACCCCGCACCTCCCAACCAACAATCGCTAGGGTTTAGACTGCGCAACGCCAACCCGCACACCACAAGCCGTTGCTATCAATTACTATCAATCTAGCCCGGCCAATTACAACCCAATGACGCCATTATCATTTCAAAAAACGGACAGAAAGATGGTGAGAAAGGAGGGAGGGAGCGAGGGAGGTGGAGGGGTAGAAATCCAGCCTGTAATTAGTGGTCCTAACTGGAAGGGAGAACAGGGGGCCACATGGCTGGGGCATCTGTGGCCGAACACACACACACCACATGCGCACACACACACGCGGCCCCGCTGGCGTCTGGGGGTCCGGCGGTGTCAGCGCTACTCTGGGCCAGCGGCCAGCGCCTCTGTCCCTGTCATGTGGGCCCGTTAATGAGGAAGTCGCATATGGACCTGGGACCCTCGTTAGGCAGGCAGGCAAACACACACACACACACACACACTATAATGTGGGAGGAAACACACTTATACAAACACACGGTGAGAAAGATGGATGGGGCGCACACGTGGAATAAGTGATGCATATATACACGCACACACGCGCACTTATACACACACAAACAGGTGCAGGTGAGCGCACACACACACACACACACACACAGATTGATGGACACAAGACACACAAGGCAACACAAGCAAGCTGGGGGCAGAGGAAGAACATGCTGTCACGGACAACATGAGGGCAGCACCAGACGGGCCTCACACACACTCGCACTCCTGTAGGTCCATTTCATCAATGCTTAGACACACACTCTCTCTCCCCCTCACTCAACTGCACACACACACACATATTGTAGGCCTCACAGCAGCACAACCCCCCCCCCCCTTGTTAATGGATTGAATTGACTAGAGAGCCATGCTGAGAGCAGAACAACTACTGTACTTTAGGGAGTGCAGTTGGATCAAGTAGTGCAAACTGTGGAGCCTTGTTGAAATCCACCAAAAGAGTTCAAGTTGTTTCTGGCCACCGTGACCTTCGCTTTAAAATTATAAAAAAATAAAACCTCTTAAAATAATAATCGGCGTCATTTTTATGTTTTCCTACTCGCTATAGCAGATTGATGCAATAGTCATTCAACCTGTAGCCAGTGTTACATTTGCTGTTCTAAACACCCGGCGTCAGGTAGGACTTTCCTCGGAAAAATCCTTTGGCACACAGGAAGTGATGCGTTTTCTGTTTCTGGCAGCAGCAAGTTTCTTTGGAATAAAGAGAAGAAGAACTGGGTAGTTAGCACATGCAGCGCTAGCCACCATGGTTGAAAGTCCAAGGAAAAAGGAGTTGCAGTGACCAAGCGATCTCTGGGAAGAGAAAAAACATCACCGCAATGACCGCTTAGCACCAAAAACGCCCAAATCAGAAAATGAAATGAGAAACTCGCCACTTTAAGGTGACGGCTACCTGTTTTCTTTTTCCGTCTTTTCCCGGGACCTTCCCGGAGTTGAGGGAGAATGTTGTTTGACTCAAAGGGGGGGGGAAGGACACGTGGGACGAGGGGGCGAGAGAGGAGCAGGGGACGGCTCAGCTGCTGCCCAGCCCTTCGGTCCTGCCTGCCTGGGTTGGGGCAGGGGGGGGGGGGGGGGGGGGGCAGGCATCATGGGGGCAACGCTCTTTCACACGGGCCTCTCACCAGCTGTCACCCTCAACACACCGCTGAATGGGGCCTGTCACTCTGCCGGCCCCATTGGGATTTAACTGGTCAAGAGAAAGAGAGGGAGATAGAGAGAGAGAGCGAGAGAGAGGGAGTGAAGAGTGAAGAAGAGAAAAGAGGATGGGTGGGGTGGGGTGGGGTAGCAGGAGCGGGGGGGGTCAGAAAAAATGAAATACAAAAGCAGCTCAGAGAAGCTGGAGAGAGCAGGGATTAGGGCGCGGGCACGGAGCACATGTGTAGAAGACACTAATGCATCTTACACTAACTTCAAACCCCGCCTCCCCCTTTTCACCCCCCTCTTTTCCCCCTCTCCTTGCTTCCCCTCTCAAAGCCCAGGATTAGAGATCCCGGGCGGGCAAAGGAGAGACGCAGGCCTGGGTCTCCGCATCCCCTACTCGGGGGTTATTATCCAACGCAGCCCCCTTCAGCTTATTACAGGCCTCAACCTGCTAGTTATCCTTCCTTTGTGTCATATTATTATTTCTTTCTCTTTGGAATATTATATTTTCCTTAAGTTGAGATGCGGATCAGGCGGCTTTAGGAGAAGGGGACGGTGGGGAGAACGTGTATCCGCCACGCACGCCCCCGACAAGGGGTTACGACAGGAACGCCGGTGAGGCGGATGGCGGAGAGCTGAGGGGGGGGGGGAGAAAACACAGGGGTCGGTTTCGAATTTGAACCTGACCGGCTAATCTCTCGCTCTTTCTTCCTCGAGTTCCCTCTCTCCGTCCCTCCCTCTCTCTCATCACTCTCCTCACACACAAACACTGATCCTTCTCTCCTCTCTCTCTCTCTCTCGCAGTGTCTCTCGCTCCGCCGCTTTTGTTTGTAGAGGATGATAGAATAAGAGCGGCAGGTTCCAGCTCAGGCAAAGTCCTCCTTTCTGAAGACCTGAGGGAGGGAGGAGGAGGAGGTGGTGGTGGAGGTGGGGGGGCTGTTCACCGCTGATACTGCTGCTGTCAGAAACCTCTTTCTCCCTCTCTCACACACACACACACACTCGCTCTCCCCTTCTCTCTCATGCTCTTCCAGCACTAAACCACTTCAACATTCATACACTGAGGAATCCAAGCCATATATAAATAGGGCAACTGAGCGCTGGCCTCTATATCCAGATAGCCGTTGTAGGTTTTTCTTTTCTTTTTAAAAACACGGTCACCGATAAACACCAGGCGGAGCGCCACCGCCAACCGCAGCACCATTGTTTTGGCACTGCCTGTCCCAAAATGTGGTGCAGGAATACCCTAGGGTGGAGCATCAAGGAAGGCAATGAAGAGGAAGCAGGGGGGAAGGTTTTTAAAAATGTTGTTTCATCTCGGGATTATTTAGTGTCTGATTTCCCGGTCCTAGTACGGGGCTTTTATTAGTGTGTGTATTTATTTTTTTTTTGCAGTGGGTTAGTAGAAATTCAGCCATGTGAATCATGAATAGCCAAAAATCACAGCGTCTTGCCCATAGGGGTCACTAGTACTTCACCAAATGACTGAGGATTTGCAATGGAAAAGAGGTGGTTGTGGATTGTCAGAGCGTAGCCAATGTCTGTGTACGTGTGTGTGTGTGTGTGTGTGTGCGCGCGTGTGTGTGCGCGCATGTGTGTGCATGTGGCCTTTCCACACACACACACACACACACACACATCCCACTACCACCAGCAAGCCACCTCACACTCCAAACTGCAAGTGAATGTAGCGTTTTCCCAGCATGCCTCTCTCCCTAAACGTGCGCCATTATCTGCATTTCTTCACATGGCGGTGGCTGTGGACGGGAGAGGGCCTCGGCTAGTTGGCCGCGGCTCAAGCCAGCCCTGATTAGCGGGGACTACATGAATGTGACACGTCTTCTCTGCCAGCGCGCGATTGCCCCCCCATATAGCCCTCCACCACACACACACACACACACACACACACACCAGTCTATTGCCTGGAAGAGTAGACAGGCCTCGAGCAAAATCTCCCCCCCCCTCACTCATACCACCCTCTCTCTCAAACACCCCCCCACACTCACACACACACACACACACACACACACACACACACACACTCTCACACACACACACACACACACACACCACACACACACACACCCCTAATGCAAATGAGCTCTCTGGTCAGCCAGGCTGAAAAGGCAAGAGAAGGCAGGAGCGTATGGCCAAACAGCGGGGCAACCATCCTAACCCCCCCACCCCCCAACCACTCACCCCCTCAAACACACACACACACACACACTGTCGCACACACCAATACACAATACTCACTACCTTCCTTGTCAGCCCCCCCCCCCGCCCAACACACACCCAACCCAATTCCACCCTCTTCTCTCACTCACACCCCCGCCACCAGCACAGCCTCTCAGCCAGCACACACACACACACTCACACAGGCAGTCACTCACCCTTCTATCACACGTACACACACACACACACACCCCTCACATGCACTGATCTTCTTTCTCCCTCTATTTTTTCTTTTCTCTCTGCTGCCTCACACATTCATATTTATCATGCGTGATATTGCACTTACATCGCCTCTTACAGGATGAAACTGCGTCTCAGCAGGACGCGCTTTCCGTGTCCGGGCAGTTGATGACGGAGAAAGTTGAGTTTGCCCGTCTACCAATCAATATTTAAACGGGTTGAGTTGCGGGTATGTGCTTAATAGCTGACGCGTCGTCGAGGCCCGCGCTGCCGAGGCAAACACGTCGTCACTCGGATATCACCGGAAAAGAAACTCGCCCTGAATTAAAAATCAACTTCCTTTTTTTGTTGAATTCAGACAATACGGTATCAGTATTCTGCAGCATTGCATTGTAGCAAATTCTGCAGAGACTAGACTTTAAAAAAAAAAAAGAGAGTTTTTGTCACTTTGACCCTTCCTACTGAACAGCACCACATCCTCTCTCACAAGGGAGGGTCGGATGTCTGGATTGATATTGAGGTCTCACTTAATTTCCCCCTCCCAAAGCACTAGAATCAAACAGCCGCATTGGTAAAGGAATTCAGTTTTGAAATACATAAAGCCGGTCGACTGTCAATTTGTCTCCCTTAAATATTAGAAATGAAGACAAAGCACAAAAGACATTGCATTTGGAAAGATCCCTAATCTGAAAAAATAAAAAACCCACAATGACTTACAGATTCATTGTAATTCTTTAAGAGTTCTCAGTTAGCTACAGCAGACTGAAAGCTGAATGTATGGCATGAGAACAGCGCAGGTTATCCTGGCCTGTAATAGGTTTTTTTTTCTTCTCGGCCAATTGGGGAAACAATATCACACACTGTCATCAGCGACTGTCATGGAGAAACAATAGGTGGTCTTTAGTGGTACAGTGCTGAGTCAAACCATAGTCCCAAACAAAGTGGAGGTCTATCGGATGGTTGATAGATAGATAGATAGATAGATAATAGTATGGGAATTGTATGATTTAGCCAAACTGAACCAGTCGCGCGACATTAACTGTATCGCTAAAAAGAATAAGAAAACGCACAACTACATTTGCAGCAACGTGAAACAATCATTTTCCGAACTACTCGTCGTGCCTTAACGTTCAGGCAACCGGTGCTAGCCATAATATATTTACATGAAAGTGTAAGCCAGGCGGTTGAAGTGGATGGCCTACTTCTTATTCCACACATTCCCTCCCTCTCAGCCTCCTCGCTGCTCACCTTTCTTACAGCTGTTTTTTTGTTTTTTTTTCCTCCTCCACTGTTGTAGTGCTTGAAATAAAGCGCTAAAATACCGTAATGACAATTCAAACGTTTTACTGACACGATTATGAAGCTCGGCGGTCTGAAATTATTAAGACGTTTTAGATACTTTGCCACCAAAAAAAGCTTGCGAATTACTGACGAAAGACGTGCATTTTATTGACGAGGCAAAACAGGTTGTCGCTCGTCTGAGTCTGAACTGCGTTGGTCGCTGAGGTCGAAGTAACTACTCTGCATGTGTCCCTCCGAGGCCATAACAGAACATTTTAGCTGATGCACAAGCACACTATTAAAGCAAGTGGCCTAATTTTCACTGAGGAGCTCTCTCTCTCTCTCTCTCTCTCTCTCTCTCTCTCTCGCTCGCTCTCAGATTTACTTGCAGCATCGATTTCTGCCTCTAATTCTGAATCCCAGTAGAGCGACTTTATTCTTTCATCACACTGGCATTGTCTTCAGCTCTCATTAGGCGGCCTCTCTCCCCCTCTCTCTCTCTCTCTCTCTCTCTCTACTCGTTAGGAAACACCCATTCTGTTGCCTACACAGCCAGGTCTGCACTCATCAATCAACGCTCAACAGAGCGAGCACATGAGACACAAAGTTGAGAGTCCAGAGATGAAGGGGAGATGTTTCGGGAGGGTTTTTTTTTCTGATTCTGCGGTTAATCTCGCCAAGACACGTTTCCCATGATTTTCAAAGAATTCGCTAGTACCTGTGTTGTAGCAGTGGAGGTTTATCTTTCTTTATATATTTGGTAGCACTTGACTTCACAGTGGTCTAATTCCAGTGTATTTAACCTCTGTAAGTACGACACTTTAAGTAGTAAGTAAGGGTGTAACAAGGCAATTTGTGCTCAAATGTAATGCCTGTACTTACATTGGGTTACATTACATTAAGTACTTAGTATTATTGTGTACTTAACATACCTTTTCTATAAGGCCATTGTACATTTTTACCATAATTTCACTTTTTCTGATTAGTTCCAGACACTCCTCAATCCTTATTATTTATTTGAATGCATTATTACAAGAAAATGGTTTGACAGATAATGCTAAAATATAAGATACATAAGACGTAGATTCAAACACACGTGGGATTGACAAGCAGCAGACTTTATTTGATGTATTAAGAACACAGTAATCAAGATTACCAAAAAGAGTTAAAAACTAGGAATCAAAAAGTAGTTTAAAGGAATCGGATTACATTTAAACAATGAGATTAATCAAATGTATTACATTACTTATAATTCATGATCTGTTACAAATTACATTTTGAAAGTAACCCTCCCACCTAAAGTACATGGTGCATATTTTGCAGACTGAACCATCAGGACAGTAAATTGTTTTATTGTGAAAAATACTTTGCTATGTATATGCACAATTGCATACAAATTTATCGCAGATTATTTTCCGTGCAACTTGTATCGGACAAGGCTGGAGTCGACATCAGGACTGCAAATGCCTCATACCTATTGCACAAGCGCTCCAACATCAAACCATTAGATCAAAACAAGAGCACATGCTTCTTATTGTAAGGCATGTGATGCTGCCTTTCAATCACGCTTCACGTTTCCCTCCTCGTAGAGGAAAAGAAGAAAATAATTTCACACAGGGTCAGGGTCAACAAGCAACATCTTAGCGAGGTCGTGAACTTGACCCTGAACGGCCGACCCCGCCGTTCCCGAGGAATACCTGGAACATTGTTTCACAAGCACTTACACTCAATCTTCCTCTTCCCCTCGTCCCCACGAGCTAAATACTCCGTCCACTCAGCTCCAAGGTGTGCAGCCGCCCAGTGATAAAAATGTTACAGCAACATTGGGGGCCTGTCAAGAAAGTGCATGGGAGGTAGGGGGCTTCGGGGTCGGAGGGGGTGGGCTGGGGAGGCTATGGGAGGTTTTCACTCAATGGAGAAAAGGGGGCAGAAACCCCCCCCCCCCACACACACACACACACACACACAATAACCGATGAAAAGATGAGATGTGAAGAGGGAAAAATGTTACTTCTGGAGGCATTTTTCTCAAACCAATGAGAACACAGCTTTTCACCTTTGTGGTGCAAAGGTCAGGTTTTGCCTCAGGCCAAGTCAGCCCAGACTTAGAGGAGCAACTTTCCCTTTTTTTTCCACAGAGGGAAGAAAGTGAGATTTTGTGTGTGTGTGTGTGTGTGTGTGTGTGTGTGTGTGTGTGTGTGGGGCGAGAGTCCGTGTGCATATGTGTGTCCGTGTTTGTGAGAAAGCCCAAGCCGGCCTCGTACAAAATGGACCCTGTACATTATCTCGCTGTTAATAGGGCTGTTTAATGGCCGGGTGGCGGGTGGGGTGGGGGCGGTGTTAGAAGTGCCACCCAGAATGTTGCTCTTCGTCTCCTCGGCCACCTCTCTCTCTCTCTCTCTCTCTCTCTTCTGTCTATCTCTTTTACTCTCCCTCTCTGTCTCTCTCTCATGGATGTCAATGTAGCAGAACACCCAGCCCGATTCCCTATCTCTCCCTAAAAGATGCTGAACGATCCCAGGGTTGCGCCATGGAGCCACACTCCTAAACATTTATTAACACATCTTTTTTTTTTTTTTTACTAACGGATTGCCGTCGAGGCCGAGGGAGCTCCCCCGTACAGACCGCTGTACTGTACCCATCACTGGAAAAAAGGGGCGAAACGGGGAACACTTTGACTAACTGATGAATAGACATGAGTAAAGGAGAAAGAGGGGGGGGGGAGGAAGTGAGTGAAAAAAGGGAGAGAGGGAGTGAAAGAGAGAGAAGTCTGATTAATAATTGCAAGGCTGCTAGGTGCCGATCTTCTGGCTTCTCACTTCAGTGGGCCGGCGCGGGGATCTCGCCTTCGGCCGTGTCGGTGGGGCTCATTAGGGAACCTCTGGGGACCTGACAGAAATTGTTAGCGAGATGTGATGGCCGACTCAAGCAGCCTCAGACGCCCCCCCCACTTCCCCGGACCCCACTCCCTCCCTAACTCCCCTCTGCCACCCCCCCAAAACCCCGGCTGCCCCTCATCCGGACAGGAAAAGGAAGAAGAAGAAAGAAAAAAAAGCCCAGTCCCCCCTCTGCCTCCCTCCAATCTACTGGAAAGGGGCCTAACAAGGCCGCCTGTACTACACCTGTAATCAAACCACTGCGAAAAGCATCAGGGGAGCGCGGCGAGGCCCGCTCTGATTGGAGCCGGCGGAGGACGGGCGAGGAGCACACCAGTCCGATCCATAATTGATGTGTGTGCACAGTTACAGGCCTCCAGACATCAGCAAAGTGTTGCACAAGCGCCTCAAGGATAGTTGAATTTTGAACAGGCGTTGCATAAAAATCAAGGATCACTCTTTGCTCTGACTGTGAACACCTCTCCCCCCCCCTCCTCTCCTCCCATCTCTCCTCTCTCTCTCTTACTCCATCTCTCTTTCTTGAATTTTGATACTACTATCCTGTGTGTGTGTGTGTGTGTCTAAAATGTGCCAAGCCAGTATATTGGATGAGTGAATATGGGCTCTCACTCCACTGGATATGCATAAGATTTCTTCGTCTAGTGCATATTTTGGACTTTAAGGTTATTCATCTGCACTTGTCCACTCCCACGAGCTGCACCCAGTTGATACCGCTGGCCGCGTAATCACAAAAAAGGTTTACTTTGTGTCTTTGTGCCCCTGTGTAGCTCAGTAGTTACGACCCATGACATTACAACTTCTGGGGTCAGGATTTTGATTCCTACTGGAATCAAAATGTGCGAAAATAAAATGCTAAAAATGTATACACTCATGTTACTGTGAGGCACTGTGAGGATTAACGCTTCCACCAAATGGCATATGTTGCACACCATATAATAAAACACAATATATCTTGAAATATTGTTATAAGTTGCTGTCATTGCTGTAGATTTATTTCCAAATGAACTATGTTTAATTTTGTATTCTCACTGCATTTTTCATGTTTATTTGAATTTATAAGGGTGATTGACTGATTTGTCATATCTCATATTGACCAAAAAACCTCAAACCAAAGCTGCAAAAATCTCTCAAATAATTCATTATATAGAACGCATATTATGCTTTGAAAATGAATGCAAAGAGTTTCAGCTCATTCAACTTCATAGGGGACAATTCAGAAAATACTCTTATTATACATTCATAACTCATAATGATAACTGATCAAAAACGTAATTTTTCTTTCTTTATTAAAAGCTGTGTCTCAGTGCGAACTTATTTTAACTTTGCGACAAAGGACATAATAGTAACCAAAAAGCAGAGAAGTGCATTAGAAGTGTCTTTCGGTGCGCGAGGGCCAGCATCGGAGCACATTCACAGAGTCCCTATTGAATAATGTCACGCAAAAAAAAAAAGAAAAGATTATTGACGATTAAGTCTCGGTATGCATGGGCGCTTTAACACTAATTTGGTAGTTCAGCAAAATCACCATTTGCAAAGTTTAAAAAATTTTTACATAAACCCCCGTTTTTCAAGGAGGCATGAGCATGAGTGGTCTAGTGTGTGTGTGTGTGTGTGTGACAGAGAGAGAAATAGACTTAAATGAAAAGAAGAGGATGTGTCCTTTTGTCTGCAGTTAAAGTTTCTGCAAGTAAATGGTATGAATGTAAATGTTATATATCAACCTCAACAAATATCAGTTTATTATAAATATGTTTTAGCAGTGCTCTGCGTCCTTTGGGTCCCAATGCAACTCTCAATTCAAATCTATTATCACAATAATACCTGTGAGCTAAACAAACTGTTTTCACTGTATGAAACAATAGAGACAATAATTAATGTTGTCCCCTTTTGATCTCCATTTTTATTAATTATCTTTTTTGGATTAATCACTTTTACTTTTGTTGTGCACCTCTCATCACAAGACAATGAAGTCTGATTGTACGACGGGCCAAGTACATAATATTTGATTATTGTTGAGTGCATTTGTACGAAATAGTCATATTGGTAAGAGTTTAACTCTTGGAATGTGTTGCTCTTCAGTTGGTGCTAGTGTTCAGTAATCAGCTGGAATGTGCCTCTGTGTGGGAGTAGGGTGGCAAAAAAATATTCTAATTATATAAAAGTTGAGGTGCAACGGGTGTAACCACTCTCACGCGCAGCAACGGAGTATATATTATGTTGCTTTCAGTTGCACGAGCCCATTTTCACATTCGCGTGCGTGCGCCAGGCTGGACCCGTAAGGTCGGGGTGAAAAGGCAGTTCTATTTTCCTTTTTGGAAATAAACCGGATAACTACGGATGTAAGCAGCCGGATCAACCCACGTTGAACTACGCAAAACAGACAAATCTGCATCTCAACGTCCTCAGCGGAGATACCGATAGACAGATAGAAAGAAAGAGATCGAGCGAAGAAGAAGTAAAACGCGTACCCTCGCCGCTCGCAGCACTGTATCTAGTGTCTTCACCCTTGAGTGTCAACAGGTGAAAGTGGGCGATAACACTGTTTGATGTTGCCAGCCAGAATTTCTACCACCCAACTTCACTTCTTCTCCTAGACCTCTCAGCAGACTTCAAAGGCCCCCCCTCCTCTCTCTCTTCTCACTTTAATCCACTGCACCAGAGCCCTTCAGTTCAAAGCACCCTTCCCCACTCAGGAACCTCCTTCCACACTCGGAAAAACTGCAACCCAAACTTTTTCTTTCCTCCCCCCACCCTCCCTCCGCTGAGTAGCAATTACAGCTCTGCTAGCACGCTGACCAGCTCCCGCTATTAATTAATCCCACAATGAGCGTTCATTTCCTGGCTTTCTCAGATTGACAAGAGACGGGGGGAACAGAGATGCCTGTTTCAAAGGCAATTCAGTCTGACCAAGGCAAAGAGAGGAGAGAGAAAGAGAGAGGGAGAGAGTAAAAAGGGAGAGGAGAAGAAAGACCTGCACTCCTAAAGTAGGTGGAGGTGGAGGGCACATTTGATACAGGGCCCTACTTGAATGTGATTGAATGCTTTGTTGCCGAGGGCTCTTTGCTAATCTTTACCTGCACAAAAATTCACAACGCTAGAAAATGCCCGCTGAAGGGCTTCTGAGTTGAGAGGCTTTGGCCTGGGTGGGCGAGACGGTTGGGAAGAGGTTTCATGTCCTGCCTGTGTGCTCCCTTTCGCCCGTTGGACTTTCTTCTCCAAAAGAAAAGGACCTCCTTTCCCCTTCCAACTGACAGACCGTTGAGGGTGAAACCACACTGAAAGGAAAGAGAGAGAAAGAGATTGAGAGAGTAGAAGGGGTGGGGCTGGAGAGAAATGTAGCCAAGAAGAGAGAGTGATAGTAAAGGGATTCCAGCATTTCATTCATGTCCTGTGTGCTGCGTTGTTTGAATGGTGTGACCGAATCTTGTGGTTGGACTCACTGGTACTAATCTTACAGTGGACAGATGTATCGTAGACCTCATTCCCACGGCAGGAAACTAGCCGTATGTCCTACTGTTGTTTACCAAGATGCACGACAAATGTTGTGAATCAAACAAACATTTAGAATTTCACAGACTCTCCACTGTATTGGAAAACAATATGGGATATAGGTTCAGTATTTTAAGGTAATAAAAGGGTATTTGGCCCCTACAGCTAGCTACTGGAATTTGGCCCCTATAGCTAGCTACCTAGGTATTAGCTAACTAGCTAGTAAGCTAGCTAACTTCCCTGCTAAAGTTGGAGTTGTTAATCCTGAGATTACTAGCTAATTTGATAACTGTTAGGTCTATTTGAAGTATAAACCTATGTGTTGAAAAAAGAAATGTTTTGTAGGCCAATCTTCCAGAGTGTGCCATAAATTCAAAATGGCCACCATAGGAATTAGGTAACAGAACACTCAGATACAAGAATATACCCCATTAAAGCCATGCCATTTGAGCAGTAATATGCCAGTTGTTTTTGCTCAGTGTTGGCATTGGCATTGTGTAAACCAGGTGGCATACAAGGTGGAAAATTCCCCTTACACTTTCAAAATAAGGTTTCCGACAGCAATAACAAACGGTAATTGAACATTAAGCTAATATAGAGAAATAAAAAGAAAAAACAAGGATGGAACACTTGAAGACTTGAATTGACATTATGTGAGTGACTTTGCTTCTGGAGTACTTGGAAGGAAAATGCAGAACCTGCCTTACCCTGATGCAGCATCAATAAACCCTTCACTCACCTGATGAAGCATCAATATTTAAGGTAATCAATTTCTTTGAAGGTGTTTGACTGGGGAGCTGAAATTCATTTGAGACTTTGCAGTCAATACAGTTTAAAATATTAAAGCGTGGACAGATTTTCTTTGTTTGTTGTATCCATCAGGGGACATTGGCAAGAGATTGAAGAAGAAAACAACCTGTTATATATTTTTTTTTTTTACTTTGCCGTTTTAGAAAATACCGCCATTATTTGAGCATTACATTTGAACACAAACAGCCCGAGTAAGGAACTGTGTACTTACAGTTCTCTTCTTCTCTGCCTGTGGATATTAAAGGCCCACTTCCTTATGTGCAGTATGGCACCCCCACTTGAAACACTGCCACCCTACTACTGGCTTTGTTTACATTGTGATGCACAAATCTATTGTGTGAGCTGATTTTCAGTTGATACATGGTGGTTTATTAGATACATGTACAGTATGTACATGTATTTTGAGGAAAAGGTTTTTTAACATTTCTAATCTGAGGATAAAAAGGGGGGGAATAGAGTAGTATAGAACAGTGTGGACCGTCTATATTGAATGATTCTCTGTAGTATATCCTTGATATTGCATGATTAACTTAACAGCTAGTAACAGTTTTTTTAGTTTTTTTAGCAAAAAGACCTGTGTTCTTCATACATGAACATATCTAAAATGTACACTAATGTACAATATAATAAATCCCAGAATGTACTTTCAACGCTGGGTGAAACTGAACTTGACTAATGGATTTTGCCTGGGCCTCTGAGGGGGGTGCACAGGTTAAAGCTGGTGTCGAATGTTCCTGTTGCTTCGTCCGTTCACCGCTGATCAATAGGGCCAAAGCACTGGCAGGTGTGAAGGCCGCACCTCCCGGAGCCCAAAAACCCTCAACACAGAGAGGGGAAATCTAAATATTCAGCGAGAAAGGGGGGGGGGGGGGGACGGCGGGGGGGCAGGAGAAAAGTCCATTTTCACTGACCCCAAATGTCTACAGGTCCAAACATGGCCCTTCTCTGCAGGCTGGGCCAGATGTTGTCATACATATGCACTTGTGCTGCACAGAAACACACCAAATCAAACACATGCACAGACAAGCGAATGATCTTAGAAAGGTGCCTGCAGCTCCCTGAGCTGGGAGACGCTGGTTGTTTTTATATCATTCATCAACATGGTGTCAGAAGTCAGGTTTTAGCAGTTATTTTCATGGTAAATGAAGGGTAGAAAAAAGCCTAACATAAACCAGATTAATGGCCACACCTGATTGGATGTGATTTCCACTTCCTGTTGTATGTGTGGCCAGAGCCCAGAGTTTGTTTTTCTTGTATTAGGGTTAAGACATTTTCTAATTTTGACTGGGGTTCCTTATGCTTTTACCTCAATGAGGTCTATTTGCGAGTCAGACAATGACAAAGATATATTCCACACACGGCCGAGCTGCCAATTTTCCAATAAGTGTTCCAAACGCTAGACGTTGCGTGGGTGTTTGCCCCTCCTGCAAAATATGAGCTGGCACTCTCCAAACAGAGAGCTTCCTTCAGGATAATTTGGTCCTCAGGGATGGTCTTATGAGCCATTAACAAACTTCCCTGCGCTGTTGCAAGGGGCCATGATTGTAAGAAAAACTAACACTTTAAAAACTTAATATTCCCTCCTTGTTTGGTCGACCTGATTAGCAGCATGCTAATTCTCCTCCCTGGTGCAATTAATCACATTGACACCTGTACTCCAGGCTTCGGCAAAATCTTCATTCTCAGTCTCTGCCAAGTGGTTCGCTGTAAGTGTTATTATTTTTGTCATCTCATTACACGGGTTCAGAAAAATGATTTATCTCAATCAAAAATGCCCATCCTGTCAAGTATTTTCCAACTACAAGTGCGTCTTAAAATCTCAAAGTATTTTTCTCAAAGCAAGTGTAAAAAAGTCTCGTCAGTCCTGTGAGGTTTGAAGAATTGTTTGGAATCAAGTGACATGTCGATGATAGTGGAGTGATCTGCCTTATTTCAAGTTATTGACACTTGAATCAAGAGAAACTGCGTCAGAATCAAGTGAAATTATCCCACCCCGTTGGCATTTTTTATCATTTGTTTTGAGATTTAGATTTAAACACTCAATACAAGACTAGATGACTTGTTAAGACGGACATTTTTTTGCAGTGCTCAAATAAACAGCAAACAAAATTTACAAAACGGGAAAGCTAACATACAATTTCCCAAATGTAAGTAAGTTATTCCAGATAGATTATGTATTATTGCAAACATAATTGGCTGTTGGATTCCCGTTATGTCTATTTGTCTTAGCACTTGTTTATTTGCTGCACTTATTTGTCTCATTTGTTTAAGTAAAAAGTAGGTAGCTAACTTATTGCTCTTTTACCTTAGCACTAGTTATGCTCTTAGATGCATGTTTAGGAAGGAAATGCACTTAGGATTTCTGGTGACTAGTAGTTCTCTTGCATATGTTGAATGCACTTTCTGGGCTTTGGATAAAAGCGTCTTCTAAATGACTGTAATGTAATGTAAAAAATGTAATGTCTGAATTTCCTTCATATAAATATAGTTATGGAAACTTAACGTTATTGCTACATCACTGAATTAGTCAAAATATAGTAATAGGGTAATTCTGTTTGACAGAGAAACTTAAAAGAAAACTCATAAGAAAGAAAACTACATTTCCCTGCATACCAAGGGTGGCTGAGTTTTATACATATACATTATACATACAACTGCATGCTTCACTTTCTAAGCTAAGTAGCTTTAAAAATCAATTGTCCAAAAATGAATGGTATGGACAATTACTTCGCCATCGTAATCCTCATCGTAATTACCATCGTAAGAGCAGATAATCTCGACGGTAATAACACTCGCAGTGAGCAATGGAAGATGATTGAGATTTGTTCCTTCCTTTCTCTTGTTCTTGTCAAGTAAACCTTTTGAGGGCACAGAAATGAGCTGACTGAGAGGCTTTTCTTCTGGGCTATGCTCACTAACACAATACGTTTAGTATCCAAAGGAATGAGAGACATATCAGGCGTCCACGTTGTTATAAGGATGAACTTTAGTCATTTGCAGATATCATTCGCCATTATAATGCATCTAACATTTTCTCTAGGTTTGTCGATCGGCTGACAAAAAAATAAGGGTCTAGCCAATAAAGCCTTTTAAACCCATGGTCTAGGTGACGAGTCAGTTCTGATTAGTGGGAAGCAGTTGATTAATTTCAGATACCCGCACGGCTCTGAGCAGTTTTCCTTTCCGTAGTTTTACTGCCAAAATGGTACTTTCCAGGGAGCAGCCATCATCAAATACTATGTGAACTTTCACTGCTGAAACTACATTTATGGACATAAAAAAAAGTACGAATGTCACACCCTATTTTATTCATGGCCCATTCTGAATGCTACTCGCCGTGTAAATCTACGATTGGAAACATCCCAGAGTTGTCGTGAATTTTGTATGACAATTTTTGTATGATGTCCGTGAAAACATCCCCGAAAATTTGCGGTGGAGAGTCACAGATGATCTGACTCCCCCCTCAGCAGCATCATCCTGCAGCACTCAATGGCAGTGCTAAATGGCAGGCCTACTGTTGTTGGGAGGGTCAGGGGCCAATCTGGGCATCAGAAGGTTCTGGAAGCCGAATGTGACAGTGCACCTGCCTTGCATTTCAATCCTCGCACCCCGAACCTAGCACCAGACCTCGCCATCAAAGAGCTCGGCCTGCGCTGACTCACATGCCACAACAGCCAGGACATCTGTGGAGTTTTGGCAGGCGTGTGTGTCTGTGTGTGGGGGTGTTCACTTGTGTGTGTGTCTGTGCATCCAGACAGTGTGTGAGACCTCACGTTCCCAGCCAACACTGACTCCTACTCAGGCTGCGTTTGGCCGGTGAGCCACTGGGAGTCGCGCCGCGTGTTACAAGCGTCGGGCCACGTCGGAAGCAGAGACCTGTGGCTGCATCCTGGGCGTCTGCCGGTCCAGAGTCCAGAGCCTGCCAGTCCTTTCATTTTTTACAGGATCCTGCTGAAGACCTCAGCCAAAGAAAGCCACACACACACACTCTTCCAGTATATGCACACACAGGTACACGCACACAAATGCATGTACACACCTACATATGCATAATTCTCTCTCTCTCCTTGTCACACACACACACACACACACACACACAGAAATACTGTACATGCACACACACACACACACAAGCTTGCCACGCTGCATGAATATTCATTCGCAACTGTGATGAGCTGTGACATGCTTTCCTGGCAGGGCCCCGGGACCACATGGCCGGGGTGTTAGAGGAAGAGAAAGGCCGTGTCGGAGCGTGTTACTCAGGCCTGCCTCATTCAATTGGATCCAACCATGATGGTCGGATTTCTCAATCTCAGATGGATTCCAGACGTTCTCTTAAAGCCGCTCCGCCCCGTCCTCCTCTCTTTGATTTCAAAAAGGGGACTTTGGGGCTGGTTGAGGCGGGGAGAGGGGGGAGAGAATGAGCAAGTGTGGACATATCTGCGTGTGTGTGTGCTTGCATGCATGCCTGCTCACGTGCATGTGTGTACTTGTGTGTGTATGCATTTGCAAGAAACCGTGAGAGAGAATGGAAACCATTTCGATGAAAGCTGCACCTTGCTCTACATCTTTAATATATTTTCCCAAATATGAACCAGCGCTCCACAGTAACTTCTCACAGTGACTTTGCCGTTCCCGACTGTCGGCTGAAATTTCGTCTGTCGTAGAACTATACTATTACACCGAGCGGTTTGAGCTGTTGCTTTTGTGCGGGCCTTTCGGCACGGGGAGGCTGGCATGGCTGATCGTGGCGGGAACAATGCCGCCTTTCCACGGCTGCCCATTGTGCACAGATCTATGCATTGTTTGGTCCTCCCCTCGCCCCCTTACCCGCTCGCACCCGGCCAGCTGGCACGGAGATGGCAGTGCCGTTGACAAGGTTCACAATACCCCCCTCTAGTCCACGCCACAATAGAGGGACATGGACACAGGCACCTCTATGGCACACAAGAGGCTGAGGAGGGGATGCTGGGGCCTCACAGGCAGGTGGTGCTGCCAACGTTCCCGCGACGTGTTGGTAGCTTTCAGCGCTGACAAGGGGCTGGCAAAGAGGTTTCTTCTTTTAAAAAATCCACATTGTTTGCAGGGGACTCTAGAGGACGAGTGTTTGTGTGCTGCTTTTTTCTAGGCTAGACTGGAGAGACGGGGAGCTTAGTCTCATTCTCACTGTACACACACACACACCGCCGAGAGGTGGGCAAGCACACACACACACTAAAATTCAACTCTACCTCCTTTCCTCTCTCTGTGACTACTGCTCAAAGTCTTCTCTGTTTGCCTGGGCTTATTGCATTATTGCACCGACTTTAGCCTTTTGTCATGGCTTATCAATAAGAGAGAAGTGGCAGATTCACATGTCTTGGCAAACTGGGTGGGGGTAGGGGGGGGTTTCTTTTCTGAGACGGCGGTGAGAGAGAGGCAGAATGCCGAGGTATTTCAGAGTGTCAGACACTGAGTGACAATTGGATGCCAGTTTGCTGTTCTTCAAGTCATGATACGGTGTTTGCAGCGGGTGTCGTATTTCTGCGGCTGGTGCCTGAGCTGCCGGTTTGTCATTTGATGAGGAGCTTTAGTGTCTCAGGGAAGCGCCGAGTGGGTAACACAAAGTTTGAAGGGTGAGTGGCAGCATTGTCAAGGTCCCTGAAGGTCATACTCACACTTATAAAAATATATTACAAAAATGGAAACTAAAATACTACATTTTGTGTAACATAAGGGTATACAGATGGTTCTATCTCGTTTTCATGGCACGGATCCCTATTGGTATATTCAGTGACTGCTCTTCCATGTGTACTGCTAACCATGTTTTGAGGGATAATGTATTTGGTTCTGAGTTCAAATACAAATAAATGGCAGTTGTGTTCAAACACCGGCTTCCTCCAAATATTGGCAGCTAAACAGAAGAGAACCACAGGACCAGTGGCCCTCAGTACATTGGGAAACTCCACCAACCAAGACCACCCACCAAATACCAATATTCAGCATACAATAAAGTGTGCTTTAAAACAGATGTGAATGCCCTGCATCCACAATCCCACTAACCGGACCATAACATTTATTTTCTGCAAGTCACCATTCTGGATCCCTACGTGATGTTTATTGCATTTCTGCAGGGAAGACTAAGCTGACCACGCAACCTCGTTTTCACACTCAGTCAGTTCCAGTGTTGGTCACTGAGCCGCTTCACTGGAGCAATTGGGGTTTAAGAGTCCATGACTGGAGTCTATGACTATCTTGGTCAACCCTCTGCTTAGACACTCTAACCAGCAGGCTATCCCCACTCAATTGTTGTTATTTTGCCTTTTAGGTAAACATTTTATCTGGAAATGTTACAGCCGTAGAAAGATAAAAGGTAATAACTACTATACCATGATGCTACTATACAATATGCTGTTCACTTGTGTACCGACAACACCTTAGTTAGGGACAGGAGATAAAATTTGAAGCTAGTTTTTCACTCGTTTTTCCTAGTTTCACTGCCGCAGTTACTAGCGATGGGTCGATTCACGAACCAATGGTTGATTTGAATCATTCAGAGTCAAATTGGTTCACTAGAAGAACTGAATCAAAATAGTTAAAGAGTCAGTTTCCCATCAGTGACAGTTACTGCTGTTTGGTTTTGTGGGTCAGCATAGTGGTCAGGCTTCTTGATGAACAACAGGATTTGAGCAATGGGAAGAGTGTGGAGAGCAGCTGTCAGGATCCAAACTCACATCAGAACACTACACACAGAAAATCACAGCATGCAGTCACATAATCTCCTAGAAATACCTGCAAGGGTGGTTATTTCTGTTCACTCCACATGGTGTTCCTCAATTGCAGGAGTTTGAGAACAAGGATGGTTTGAACAATTCTTTCTTTCTTTCTTTCTTTCAATCATCAACCACAGCCTTTAGGATCACACAATGAGTGGCTGTTTGGTTTGCTGTTGTTATTTATTTATCTTAATGGCAGGTTGCAATTTAAGACCTTCTCACCCGTGGACACACAATGTCAAATGTTAATGTATGTGTTTGCATAAATTCTGAGGGGTTTTCTTGTCAGACAAGGGCTGTGTGTGAATTTCATTACTGTCAGGGAGGTAAACAGCAGGCCAGTGGCAGCACCAAGATGGTTTTGATGTTGAGATGTTCCACTGCCTCAGTGGTTTTCCAACACAGCCATGTGGCTCTAGTGACATCAACAGATACCCATAGAGAGGGTAACTAGGCACACACTCGTCCCCCCACAGTTTTCAGTTTTTGTATTTTAGTTGTTTTATTGATTTTGGCGACTTCTTCGTGAAAAGCGCTCATTGCTGTGGTGTTTCTGCACTGCTCTTCCCAGAGATCGCCTGTCAATCAAACAGTGTGTTCAGTACTGTGCCTTCTTTTTCCTTGGATTTCCTTGAGTTTCTGTAGGTGGCGCTCTTTTCTTTGTCTGTTCAGCCACGGTGGCTATCACTGCTCATGCTAACTACCCAGTTCTTCTTCTATTTATTCCAAAAAAAACACTGCTGCTTCTGGAAATGTAAAACCCATCACTTCCTGTTCGCCACAGGGTTTTTCCCAGAAAACCCGGTGTTTAGAACAGCAAATGTAGCAAATGATATACATTTTGAAATACATTTTTTGCCATGATATTAGCCATGTTTTTATACTGAGCTATTACCGCTGTCAGCAAACTGTAAAATAGTACAAATGAATTACTTTGTGATGCATAAAGAGAGGCTAACACTGCCCGCCGGTCTGGTCCACTTTGAGGTTCCACATGAAGTTTCTGTTTTAATCACTCCATCCCCGTAGACATCCCCGTCCCACCCACCCCCCTTTCCTCCCCTCTTCCCTTCCTACCCCTCCACTCCCCCTCCTCCTCTCCCACCACCCCGAAGGTTCTCTCCTCCTCGCTGCTGTCAGTTAGGCACTTTTAAGGAATCGGTGCTCTTTGAAATGCATATTCTGCAAAGGCCCAACACTGGCATGTGTACACTGCTGAGTAATTGCGGAGGCCAAATGTTTAATTACACATGACAGGCCGAGCAGCAGGAGGCCACACCGCAGCGGGGCTCAAAAACAACGGCCTAGCCTCTCTCCGTCGGACGCGCCAATAACAACCACCCCCCAAAAAAAAAAAAAAAAAACATACTGAGAGTGCAGACGCCAGGCCGAGAGGAGGTGAAGGGAAAGGGGGAGAGGGAAGTTTGTTTGTGTGTGTGTGTGTGTGTTTTATGTATGTGGGGTTGGATGCACCTTTTACTCCACATACCGAGGCCTGCAGCGCTGCATCATGATTGACGTTTGGTCAACTACAAAGTGAAGATAAGCTGCAGTTTGCTTGCATGCCGAGACGTCTTGAAACAACAATGCAGTTCACTGGCCGATGTTTACCTACAGGACAACAAGGTGTGCAAACATTTAGCCTGAGTGTGTTCTTAACGCTAATAGGTCTTAAGCTTTGCATTAGCCCTATGGTGGTCTTTGGTCTTCTCAGCAGGCCTGGGGTTTGTCCTGGTTCTGCTAATGGACCCAGACTGGTCCTGGGGAGCAGAGGTGGGGGGAGAGGAGAGAAGCAGAGGAGGGAGGAGGGGGGGAGCGAGACAGGGGCCCGATGTCTGTGACCCCTGGGCGGGAAGGGGGGGGGGGGGGGCTTAGGTCGGCGGGAGGAAGTGCAGAGCAGCAGGGGAAGTGGGAGCACCTGTGCAGGTCAGTGGCAGCCCGTCAAGCTTAACTAATTTTGAAATTGACCTCCGACCCCCATTCCCACGGTGCACTGGGGGGCTGGCTGAGAAAGGTCTGGTCCTCTCCTCCAGCTCGACTCCTGCTTCTAATTACCGGCTCGAACTAAGTTGTTATCTGATTAAGCCTCCTTATAAAACCATATCATTGATTGTGTTCTTTGCTCGGCGTCGGTACAAATTAGCCCATTAACACACAACGGGGATGTGGCGAGCGATTTAATAAAATGAAGCTAAAGCCGATAATGGCCGCGGTTCCTTGAGTGGTTGACCCACTGTGAGGGATTAGCAAGGCCCCGTTGTCGGCCGTGCACTGATAGCGGTGTTTACACACACACACACAAGCAGGTGTGCATACATGTGGGCACACACAAAGCCATATACGCAAACACACACAATTTATTACCAGCATACCCCGTTGAGCTAAACTTGAGCTGAAACTACATATTTTGTCGTCTTGATTGGCTTTCCTAACAGTTGATACGTTTAGTGCTTGTTAGGAATAAGATCAATGACGTGGTGAAATCAGTCTAGTCTAGCAACATGGCAGTCAATCAATGTTCAAACTACCTCACACACTGTATGTGTGTGTTTATGCTGACGTATTTCTATTGGTGTGAATGTGTAATTAAGTGTGTCTGTGGACCGCCTGCCTCTGTCTGTGTGTGTGTGTGTGTGTGTGTGTGTGTGTGTTGGTGTCCGTGCTCATGTGGTCTGCGCATCTGTGTCTATGTGGCTACAAGCTGTAACATGTTCAAACAATCACATAGCTATTAAACCGCTGCGGCCCCTCAATTTTCAGCCACACTGTATCATGGGTAAAGCCATCTGGCAAAAGGAACATTACCAGATGTTTTGGATTTTACAGTTTTTATTAAACACTTTTTTGTTATAAAAGTACTTTTTATAAAATGCGAACACTGAATACAACCTAAATCTGTTCATCTTCAGTCATTTTCAAAGGTCAAATTGTAATTATGAGTTACATAATGAAATATTTTTCTAACTGAAATTCATGATTCGATATTTCAAAACATGGATGAGTCAATCACCAGAAACAGAACTTTTCTGCAGGAAAAAGCCTTAAGATTGCCCCAAACTTTAGTAGTAACCCATAATGTGCTTTTTCTGCACTGCACTTCCCGGAGTTCACCTGTCAATCAAACAGTGTGTCCAGCACTGTGACGTCTTTCTCCTTGGATTTTCTGTTGATGGAGTTCCTGTAGGTGGCGCTCTTTTCTTTGTCTGTTCAGCCGCGGTGGCTATCGCTGCTCATGCTAACTACCCAGTCCTTCTTCTATTGATTCCAAAAGGATTTTTCCCCAGGAAAGACCCACCCGACACCGGGTCTTTTACAGCAAACGTAAAAGCTTTCATGGACTGGCTTTGGGTTGAATCACGACTATGCATTTAGGTTTTATCAATCGCCGATAGAGAGTAGCAAAACAGACATTTTATTTTTATGAAAACATTGAACACTATTACTTTATGTGTAGTCAACAACTTTCTACCCACTCATTCTTCTGGGGATTAATTTCTGCTAGATGTGTTTTAAGGCGGGGCTAGTGCTGATCGTAGAGGGCACACGAAGGATGGCAAACAGTAGACAACAACATCCGGTAGCAGGCTTATTTTTCATCCTAATTGTCAGAGCCCTTTGTCAGGGTACAGCGACAGCCAGAACGCTCAGGATTCTTGACTCCCTGCCAAATCTCTCTCTCTCTCTCTCTCATTCGCCGTCTTCCTCGCTCACTCTACACCGCGCTAATGGATTTTTTTTTTTTTTGCCTTGTTTGTTGTTGCCATGGCAAAGGGGATCATTGCCAGACGCGTCGCGTGTTTGCGCGTCTTCCGCCGTGCAAATCTGAGACGCAAAATGCCACGAAGACGGGGGAGGTTTCACTTTGGCAGATGGATATTCAGAATGTCCAGCAGACAGACAGGTAGCCTTGATCATGAGCTCTCATCACTTTAACACACACAAACATAAACACACGTACATACAGGACACTCACACACATAGATACACACCTCGCACATGCACATGCACACACACGCACACACCTCTTCTACTTTCCCACAACCATAACCCCTCAATCCCAGCATTCTCTCTCCATTGTCCCTCCGCCGCTAGTCATTACCATCATAAAGGCGGAGGGGATATGCATGGTTTCATTCACAAAATCATCTCCCAGTGTATGGGCGATGAAATCTAGGGAGGAGTAGGAAGAGGGGAAAAAATCTGCCCCAGGAGCAACAACTAAATGAAAACAGCAGCCTCAAACCCAAAGCGTGTTCACTCAAGCAGGAACTCCCAGAACAAAGGGACTGTTGTGTGTTTCCAATAACCCTGTGTTGTACGGGGGCCTTGACCTTAGCCGGGCTTGACCCCAACCTGCAGAGAAGGGGGTGTTTGTTTAGAAATGAGACATTACACCTCATGTGTTGGACGACAAAGCCTTTTAGTCAATCACAGGACCCAATACAATTTTGCGATTGTAAATTTGATCAATGCATTTTAGGGTTTTCTAACACACAAGAGCACACAAGGAAAAATCCACCCTCTGATTCCCTTGAGCTGTTAGATATCATGAATCTGTGATGTTTCAATGCATTCACGCATTTCGTGATGAAGTGTTGGACTTTTGGTGTTCCCACTTTCCCTCCCTGTCTACTTCTACGTGATTTCATCCATTTCCCAGAATGCCTTTCGACAACCCCCACAGAACGGGCGGGAACTTGTTGCATTCAGCTGTGGGTCTTATGTGGAGAGAGTGATAGCGAAACCAATAGTGGAGTGATAGCATTTCCAGTCAAGAAAAAGCAAACCCCTTACTCAAACCACAATATGTCTTGTGCCTGCATTGCATTCTGGTCTATTGGTATCTGATTCTTGAATGTCGGTGCAAAATGGTGAGTCTAGAAAGAAGCCCTTGTTCTTTGATGCTTAGGGACTGAGACCAAAACCAGACGTTTACTGTGGAAGTGTTAGAGAGCTGAAGATTTTGCTGTCATCAAACTCCATTGTAGCTGCACTGGACATATCTAGACATGACGTCACTTCATGTTTTAGGGATTTTTCCTCAGTGAGTGACCTCAGATGGAGAGGAGGGGGGGGAAGTTGATGGCTGGGTTGAAATTGTCCCCAGTGGTCGTGTACGTCGTTGCCTCCGCCGGTCGGCTTAACTGTAAATACCTAGCCGGTGTATTTAGTTCACTCCTGCTCACTGCGGTTCGCTCCTGTCCATTCTACACCAGGGGCCCAGGCCAGCGAGCGAGGCAACCCCCCCCGCTGCCCTGGAAAACGACGAACATGAGGTGCCACTCAACGCATGCTGGGCGTTTCGGGCCTGCTGGGAAATGGAGTGAATTTAAACAGTTTTAGCTCTGTTGCTTCACCATAGTAGAGAGAGAGAGAGAGAGAGAGAGAGACGTGGTACAGAAAGGATTTGAACATGCCTCTCTAACCCTGAGGATGATATAAAATTGTATGTAATGTACTGCAGGCTGCAAATAGACTGCATAAATAGTACGGTAAGGCTATAGTGGACAGAAAGGTAATGGAAGTGAAAGTCTAAAATGACAATGAGACATTACCACTGAAAGGACTCTCATAATAAAGGTTTATTCTGCAACACATTCACATTGTCCTACGCCGTGCCTATCAACAGTCACCTTAAGGAGTTTCAGCGCCCAGACATTTATATGGACTGACTCCTGCAAACACTTAGACAAATGCAATTTCAGTTTATCGGGCAGAACATACTTTAGCAATCATCTCATTTTCCACTTGGTCTCCCTCTCACGTTCCCAATCTATATTATTTTCACATGCCAATATGGTGATCATGCAGCTCGGGCCACCGGAGGGGAGAGGAATTTGCATGCCGGTTCCCGCGGTGAATGTTGAGCCTGCGCTATCGCGGTAGTCCAAGAACGGCAGCGCACGCACACAGACGCACGAAAAAAGACATACTGTATACACACACGTACACTCAAACTTAATAATACCTAATGCGCGTGCTCGCACATGACACACACAGCAGCAGGTCTACACACACTCGCATGCAAAGACGCACACACACACACACACAGACGTATGTGCATGCTCACACACTCGCACGCAAACATGCACATACGCACAGACATACACAACAATACAAAATATGTCCACACACTCATGCACGACTGCACTGCGCGAGGCAGTAATCTCCTTTTTGAAGTGAGCAAAAACAGAGTGTATTATCTTTTTCTTTCATTACTCCCGGTTTGCAAGTATCAATTTAGGAGGACAGAAATGGGCTTGTCAGCATGTGCTCTAAAATCACTGGGTTACCTTCTAGAAAGTCTCAAAGAGAAAGGCCCCGGCAATATTACATGACAAGTCACACATATACTGAACAATGAATTCAACCTCCTCCCATCAGGTAGGTGCTTTCTGGTGCCCCGGTGCAAGACAAATCAATGGAAAATACTTTTTTGCGCCAGAAGCAATTTTAACGGGAGGCGCGCCAGTCGATCGGCCGCTAATCGTAATTGGATGGTCAGCGGTCATAAGCCAATCATCGTTTCAAAAAAAGAAAAAGAAAGTGGTCAAACTTACGCGAGAGTCAGTTAGTGGCGTCGGCATGTCGTCCATCTGGCGGTGACAGTTCATTGCTGATGTTGTGGTTTGAATTTCACAGCCCATGATCGTAGATTAGAACCAGTTAAATTTATTGGAGCCGATGCTACCGCGATGAAAGAGTAAGAGTAAGCACCTCAGTCACCAAGCACACACTAACATGTAATCGCAACCTGTGATTTATTTACACATGGGTAGGCAGCTATGTCATGTTCCGTTATGTGATATGTTTGTTCTATGTCTCGTCTTTAATGATTGCAGCTTTAATTGCGTCCTTTAAATTGCCCCCTGTGGGGATGAATAAAATTGCATTGAATTGAATGCACATGCACGTACACGCTTACACACACACGTGCATGCTCAGATATACGTGCATGCACAAACTGTACAAAAACATGCACATACATACACAAAATACTGTTCACACACACACACACACACACACCTTAGGCATCCGCAGAATGCCGTGTGCGCTCCATACTGTCGGCCTTGGTACATTCCACGTCCACAGAACATTAAAACTCCGCTGCAATAATTAATGGAGAAATGTTGATAATTGCCTACCACTTCTCTCTCCCGGCAGCTTCGGCAGGGCTGCTTCTGACAATCAACCCCGCCCGTTGATCGTTTCAATATGTATGCTTGTTTAAATATTTCACTTGTGATATGTAATATGCAGGGGGGGCAGTGCAGCTCTGAAACGCTCCCTCAGATGGTGAGCTTGATAATTGGAGGGCACCGCTCTCTCTCTCTTACTTTCTCTCTCGCTACTCCCTCGCCCGTCCGCTGTTTTACACACCTTGCAGCCCCGTGTTCACCGCTGACTTCCGAACGCCTTTTTTGTTAAGCGGCCGTTTACGCCCGCGTCCCCGTGAATACATTTTCCTGCGGGCGAATTCCAATAATTTTTCATGTGCCAGCGTGATGGATCGTCCCCCGATTTTTTTTTTTTTTAGATCCCGACTTTGACAAGCATCCGAGGAGGGGACCACACCATTACGAAGCGGCCTTTTTTTGTTTTTGCATCGCGGCCCTATTTACCGATAGACAATAAATCTTCCCCATGCAAATTTTTATCTACCCCTAAGTGTATGACGCTTCCTGAAGGTTAACATGGATCGTGATGGAGTTTAGCATTTTAGCCGCACAAAAAAAACGGCGTCCGCCGCCTGTCCCCACAAGGAAATAAGCCATGTAGATAAACCGGCAATACAGTCGGGGGATTAGTGACAATGAGTGATTTTATGTTGGTAGTTACAATTTGATGGCTCTTCCGTTGTAAATGGTTGAAATAAAATCCATTAAAGTTTTTAGTGGACGCTGTCTGTACACTCCCGTACTTTTACCAAACCACGTAAAATTGCCCCTTCAGGATTCTAATGAGCCATCGTGTGTGTGTGTGTGCAGCGTGTGTGTGTGTGTGTGTGTGTGCGTGTGATTAAAATGAACCCGGCTACCTGCAAACCCGCGCGCCTGCATGCAGAGACGGCACAACAAAAGCAGGCGGGCCATTCTCTCTCTGATAAACAGACATAATTCAAATGTCAGCATTTGAATGTCATCCTCAAAGAGCCCTCTCCATCAGCGCTCAAGTCATTACAGACGATAGGGGGAGAGGGAAAAAAAGGAGGGGGACATTGTTTCATCTGTATGAGCTTTCTACCCCTCTAATTATTAAAGCGCCTTTCTTCCTCCCCTTTTGAAAACGCACAGAGGGAGAAAGAGATTAGAAGTATTGTTGCCTTTTGACAATTCTATTTTTTCGCCCCCCTCCTCCTCTCTCTCCTCGCCATACAGGTTGAGTTTTAATTTGTGGCCGTTGAAGAATCGGGGGCCCAGATGGCGAGGCGCAACTCGTCATCTCTCTCTCTCTCTCTCTGTCTGTCTCTCTCTACCTCTCTCTCTCTCTCTCTCAGAACCGGCACCGGATAACAAAGATATGCAGATGGGGCCGAGGCGGCGAGCTCTGGACCGGCGCCAGAGAGATCGTCTCTCACAATAGCGGGGGGAACAAATTGATGTGTCCTGCAAACTGTGCCACAGTAGCAGCAGGTTACTCCGACGGGGCCTGCCAAAACCCAGTCAGTCTGCCGTGCCAGGCGGTGTGTGTGTGTGTGTGTGTGTGTGTGTGTGTGTGTGCCCCCGGTGGCAACGGTGAGGACATTGGCTGCTGAGCGATTGCCAGGAGGCCCGTGACAAAATATGTAGCATCGGTGTCAACGATGTCATTAGACATAAAGCGACGCTGCCAGCAAACTCATTAGCCCCAAGTGGATGTGTCCCAACTCTTGGTATAGCCACAATACCAGCAGCAAAACGCACTTCCAGGGGCCGCTTTGAACAGGTTTTTAGTTTTCAAGTGTTTTGATTCAGTTTCAGGGTTATGTGTGGTCAGGTTGATGAGATGAAGCGCGCGTTATAGCTTTAGCAAATGGTGCTGCACGTTATGCCAAGTGGTACGCCCCGACATGAAGTGGGAAAAAAGTCCAGAACAAATGGATGAAAATACACTGTGTGCACTACAGTAAAAGTTATTTAATCTCATATTCCATCTTAAAATATAAAGAAAAAAGTTTTTTCTTACAACAAGTGAATTATTATCCCACATGCTTCCAATAGAAGTGCCAATATCTTGAAAGTTAATTTATTTGAAGAAAATTTTGATGTTTTTTTTGCGGTGGAAAAGCAGCTAGTCCACTGTAAGCCCACTGACCAATTTGAGCAACCTTACAGCAGCAAAAAAGAAAAAATCCACTTATTATCCCGACACTTCTGAGGACTGATCCTGTGTGCAAGAACCGCCATCTAGACTGGGGGAATCAACTTGACTGGATCATCCAATGCCGGAGACCGCCCAGGCCTGTAGGGACGCCGGGGGTCCCCTGGTGGGCTTTGTCGTGTTTCTAGCTCCATCTTTGAAGCATAATGAGTCTCACTCGCCCCCCCTCCCCCCCGTCCTTCCTCACAATCAGCACAAATCGATATACATGCAACAAACATGCTTTATCCCCCTTATGATGAATGGATGGGGTTGGGGTGGACTAAGAGCATGGAGGCAGGGGGAGACGGAGGGATGAAGGAGGGGAGGAGAGATAATCATATCTTCACCCTCAGTCAATAAGCCTATACCTTATTACCGAGGGATGTGGGAGGGGGGGGGGGAGAGAGAGAGAGAGAGAGAGACTATACGCTCACATACTTGTCATTACCTTAAATTAGAGACACAATTATCCACAACTTAATACCCACCCACACTATTTTGGTTTTAAAAAATACAGTTTCAAAGTAAATGTATGAGCAGACATATTCACTAGTGTTATAGAAGGAGGGAAATTATTCCTCTGTTGTATTTCAGCGTCATTGAAGCAGAACTAACGCAAGAAGCCCCTCCCACTCTTACTTTTCAAGGAACTATACATCGTATTATTATCACTCAGGTCTAAAAGTGGCTCTGTTTGTGGGGGGTGGGGTCTCAATCCTCATTTCCCACTCTCTCTGCCATCTTTTCCCTGGTTTTTCTGTTGATGGAGTTTGAGTTTCTGTAGGCGGCCAAACGAACCAGAAACGTAAAACGCATCACTTCCTGTGCACCAGGAGTATTTTTTGCAGGAAAGAGGTACCTGACACCGGGTGTTTAGAACAGCAAATGGAAACGCTTTCATGAACTGGCTAGAGGTCTGGCTTCTTTATACTTGTGTGTGTGTGTGTGTGTGTGTGTGTGTAGTGACCAAGCATTTTGGTTTTGCCTGTCTTTGCTTATGATGTCCATGGGAGTCAAGCCCCAGCATCCATCCTTACCGGACCATCCGTCCGTGCTGCTTCTTCTCTACGGATGGGTTAAACCATAGATCCTCCAAGATCAGGGTTTGAGCTCCCAGATTTCACAGCTTCCAGGGGCCATCTCTCGAGGGGCTTCGGGGGCCGCAAAGTCCCCAAAAGGCCACTGAGCCTGAGGGCCCCCAGAGCTCAGCCACTTCAGCCAGATTGACAGATACTAATAGTGTGGCTGCCTGTCGTCCCACAGAGGCGGCCTATTAGGGCGGAGAGCCGAGGGAGGCCAGGAAACTAGCCAACTAGCGGCTGACTTATTACCGAGATTGGCTAGTGTATCTGCCGCTGCGGGGCGCGGCGCTGATCGGCAAATGTCACGTCGTCCTCTCCTCCATTCACTCCTTCCTGTCCTCCATCCATCGTCTCCTCCGTCCCGTCCTCCCCTCTCTCGCTCCTCTACTCCCCTTATCTTCTCTCCACCCTCCTTTACCTCTACCCTGCCTCTACTCCTCTACACTTCCCCTCCCTCCCTCCCTCCCTCCTCTCCTTCTGAAGGGCAGGTCCCCTTCTTAATTGATCTGTGGAGATTTCGGCTCACCTTCTTCCTCTTGCCGAGAGAGATGAGAGAGCGGAGATTAGAGGTGGAAAAAGGGGAGGAGACGGGAATGATGGATGGGTGTTCTTTATGCCACTGCTGATATAGTAAGCCTAAAATGCAACAACCATTTTGTAAACAATGTGAAAAAAAATGTTTTTTAATAAGTGGCCAGTGTTATCTTGGCTTTTTATTAATGTATCTATTGTTTTCCGTGGATATTGGCTTGAATATGAATGGGCCTTCATTACAGTACCATCTCTTTATTGCTGTGAGGGAAGAGGATGATACAAACTAAAAAAATCTGCTGCCATTAATAAACAAAGGAGGAGGAGAGAGAGGAAGAGAGACACTGAGGATGTCCCTGAATGGCTCTGGCTTTTGCCCCTTTAGCAACCAGTGAGGTGATAAGCGGAACCATTATCCAGACAATCGATGAGGGGGGGGGGGTCGTGATTAATGTCACCCCAGAGCTAGCGTGTCCCAGGGCTAGGCCACGGGGACCAGCACTGTACCCTCTCAATACACTGCTAGCAGTGGCTCATAACACGCTTTATGGACAAGCCAATTACTGTGCTGCTTGCTTTACGGTGGACATCTACATTGGCCTCCTCTTAGATCTCTTCATATTGTTTCTTTCATGTCTCTCTCAACTTCGTGTCTTCATCTTCCAATATTTTTTTCAAGTCGTTTTTTCAATTGGCAGATAAATCAGTATGTCACCATCCACATTTGGCCGGTAACTTTTTGAGATGATAGCAAATTTAATTTCTTGGTTATATACAGTCTTTTGGTCTTTGCCTTTTCTCAACTTTGTCCCTGCTGGCCACCATACATTCTTTCTGACCGTGACCGCCAATCAAATCAAAGCAAAACAATGGCCTGTTACACTGTCTCAACACAAATTGATAGTATCGAAACTTCTGCAAACTTTGATATATTTCTATGAAAAATGTAAAGTATTTTGGCCAGTAAAATGTTTTCCTGGTAGCTGAGCCTAATTTCGCACTAACTGACACTGACCAATAAGGCCAGTGCTGAGATCTCCAGCCTCTATCGGCCTCTACACTGCATTTTACATTGTGTGCAACTGCGACAGAAAATCTGCCGTATTGTTTTGCAGCACAACAATACAAAACAGGGAGGGGGCGCTGTTCTTCCAGTGAAAATGAGCAATGAAATTTCCGGCAATGGAAGAAAAGTGTTTATCCCCTTCAGTGAAGCCTAAGAGAAAACCTTTTTACCAGAAAATCAGGGGGTCCTCTTTGCAACAGGAAACAAACAGGGTTTATGGGAAACGCTGCCACTAACAATGCTATCGGTGTGAGATGGAGGCTACCAATCGACCATTTGTTTACAGGAATTATACCAAGGTGTCACGGTTAACTTGACAATAATATATCGATGTTTAGAAATGCTACACGTCGCACCTTTAACACTCCTACATTCATCATCCGCCCCGCTGCCATCCATCCATCCACCCGTCCATCCACTACTCTTCCCTTTCCACTCAGCTGTCTTCAATGTCACTCAGCGATCAGAGACCCGCTCTCTTGCCTCTCTCTTCCACGCAGCTATTATTTACAGGATTAGAGTAGTAGAGATCTTCCTCGCGAACCCTCCTCTACTGAGAGTGCAGAAAAAAAGACAGTCAAATTACCAGCTAATGGACCACCGGGCACTAATATCTAAATCCCCAATCTGTCTGTAATTGCTGCAAAATGCTCTGGCTTGTGCTTTATGGGAGACTTCTAAGCGACTCTCTCTTTTTTTTTTTTCCCCCTCTCTCTCGCTCCTTTCCTCGCTTTATTAAAGCAACAAGGAACAGGGGAGGAGAAAAAAAACCGAGCGGTGCTCTCATTTTCCCTTTGAGTCCCTCCACTTTCTCTGGTGGAATCCCCCAGACATCATTAATGCCTCTCCTCTCTTTCATATCTCTGACAGAAAGAGGAGTGAAGTGACCGTCCTGCAGCTGGCTGCCTTCCTTCGCCGTCTTCTCCTCCGTCGAGGAGTAAGTGATTAATTTCCTTGTAAGGAGGACCGAGAGAGAGAGAGACAGAGACAGCTCTGTTTGAAAGGTGCTTTATTTGCATTAGCATTCATAATTACTTAATGACGAATCAGATATGGTTCATTGCGACTAAGTGCAGAAACAAGCTGTCGGAAGCATGTATTTCAATTAGAATACTACTAAAACATGGTCCCCAATGACCATCCACGAGAAGCAGGACTTTATTTATTTAGCTGGGGAATTATTATTGGGGGACGAGGGGGCCCGGGGTCATCCTTCTTCCTCTCACTACAAGACAATGTTCCAATTAAAGGATGAATACATAGCACGGAAATGCTGAACTAATGAGAGATCAAGGGAATGGAGTTACACAACACTATTTGGGCCAGCTTTTGTTGGCCAGAGAGTCAGGGAGACACATTTGCTGCACATCAGTTATAGTGTAGTGTATCATAGTGGTTTAATATGACAATGGTTGAGGTTGTTCATATTTCCTTATAATCACAAACAGTGATTATAATTATATAACGTGGAAAAGAAACGATACCGACTCTCTCAGATTATGGTACATTTTGAAGGATAGCACGCCCTTACAAAAAAAGTCAAATGTGAAATCTTCCATCTCACATGTGAATTCGACATTTCCACATGTGATTGTCCCTATTCACATGTGAAAAAATGTTTACACGTGAAAACGAAGTCTGTCACAAAATCACATGTGAATTTGAAATTTGCACATGTGATTGGATTTATTCACATGTGAAAAACTAAAACACGTGTCCAAAAACCACGTGTGGTTTTTTGTAAGGGGCGTTAACAGTAGTTTTACTCACTTGATCCTCTGCTTTGTAACGATACTAAATGATGAATTAAAGGTAATTTTTTTTTAAATAGATGCATATAGCAGTGATGTAGTGCTAAATAATTAAATACATTAAATCATTAAACAAAGAACCACCAATATAAACAAATATAATAATTTCCCCTAAAAATGCCCTATCTTCATATACATTACTTGCATCAGTTTTATATTGCTTAGTATGATGTGTGCTGGATTTTCAACAAAAAAAAGGTGTTCCGCAAATGAAAAGGTTATACTGATTTTAATTAGGTTTGCCCTCCACTAAATCCCTATATATAGCATTTCCTGCAGCTCTATAAAGGCCCTAATAATAATCCTTTTTTCCTCGTCCATCTTCTAGTGAGCATGCAGGACCCCATTTTTGATGCTATCTTTTGCTGGATCCGAGCAGCCCGCAAAACTTGCAATACTTCAAAAAGAACAGCGAAAGTACTCCACAACAAAGTAACTTCTCTTTCTCCTATCACAGTGTGCAAAAAGTGCCTCCTTAGCAATATCCCTTTTAATCAAGCCAAGCCACAATAGGAGACAGCAGGAAGTGTGTGTAAATAATGCATTAATAACCATCCCATCCACACTCCCGGAGGCAGCGCCAGCACACAGGGAGTTTAAATATCTCCAAGGGATACCTTCATCTAAAAAGTGCTCAGCTACTCCGCTCAGAGCCTCTGCTGGAAATAAAGGAAAAAAAAAAAACTCAAACTAATTGTGAGGAGTTCAATGGCAGTTCAATGTGGAGTGCACTTTCCAAGGCCTCGGCAGAGAGCGATGCAGGATGGCCGATCTCGTCCGCGGTGCCCTCATTGACAGCTGTTTTAGAGGGTAATAACCTTTGACGATGGGCTATTGACAATGGTTTTCAAACTTTTTTTTCCCACTTCATACCCGATATTAACGAAAACACATTGTTTTAAAGTTACTACTCTGCTAGATAACTGTATTTTATGCAGCTTCCCTTAATTAGGAAGCACAGTCGGTATTATGTTCTTCAAAATAAGTTGATGATCCATTTTAATCATCCCATGACCCGCCCAGAGTACTACAATAATTCTGCAGTGAAAGGAAAAATCCGCCAGAAAACATTGGCAATGTACCTTACATTTCTGGGCCCATCTTGTTGTTACATGAATTTGCTATGATAAGATTAACATGGAAAATATGGTTTCAGTACCATTGGATTAGTAATGCACTCGGTTGGTTGATTTGCTGTATAATTTCAGTGGTGCTGAACCAAAGTGTACTGGCCTCGCCTGGCTCCGGAGGCCTTGATGAGGAGTCAGATCAATGCGTTGAAACCTCAACCAGCTCAAACACTGTTTATGCCTGCAACAGTCGATAGCCTGCAACCTTGACCATGGGCATGCCTCTGCCTTCACGTTACATGTAGCATCCTTCTCTGCAAGCCTGGTGTGTGAATGAGAACATCTGGTTGGTGTAGAGTGTGTGTGTGTGTGTATGTGTGAACAGATATGTGTGTGTGCAGCGTGCAATGACACTAACCCACCCAGACCCTGCCAAATCTTTGGTATATGAAACCCCCATACATGTCCCCCTGTGGTCCCATTCAACATGGGATGCAGTGGTCGCCTCGGCTTGCCACCAACAGAGACTCTCTGCCAGTGTTAAGCCCTTTTAATGACTGGATTTCCTCCCGATTGCCAAGTTACCGTGTAATCGCTTGATGGCCAGCCCAGCGCTGTGCCAGAGCTGGGGGAGAGCTTGGCAATCTGCGTGGTGTTGGCTCGGTCCGGGGTGGGCAGAAATAGCTTCAGCGGAAGCTTTCTAAGTCCCTGTTCGGACAGTCATAGCCCAGGGTTTTCACACCAAGAGGGACAGGAATGAAACGGCTTCTTGTAGTCAGAGAAAGGAGGGGATAATGGAGAGATTGTTTCTGTTTGGTGAACCCAATAAGGATCGTGTTACCCCAAAGCATCACTTTACACACACACACACACACACCAAACTCGCTCTCCATCTGCGCTCCTCTTCCTCTCTCCCTCTCTCTCTCTTTCTAAATCTTACATAGTTCCTTATTATTACCATTTTTTTTAATCAAAGGGCTTTTATTTTTTCTGCATTTCAGGAAATAGAACAGTCAGGTTATCAAACCACGATAACTAAAGGAAGGAAACTTGGCTACAAGAGCGCAAGAGTCGACTTCACCTTCCACGAACGGGGGTTGTCAGTTGTCTTTGAGCGTGTCAAGAATCGCTGCCCTCCACACACACACACACACACACACACACCCACCGGCGACCTTAAACCCGCCACACTTAGCCACCTTTTGTCTTAGTCCTCTATATGAACACAAAGCTATCCAGGAAACTATGGTTTAAAAAAAAAAAAAAAAGCGTGGGGGTGGGAGAAGGGGGGAGATGTATGGTAATGCCCTGTCCAGCTGTACGGGGGCTGCCGTCGTCGCAAACAAAACACTTTCCAAAAGACCCACGGAGAGAGAGAGAGAGGTAAGGAGATACATCAATCAATTAACAATTACCCCTGCTGCTAATCAGCTGTCCCCGACCCGCACCGGCCGGCCCTTTTGTAATCCCGTTGGCAGCATCAATTAAATTCTTAAGGTTAGTCTATTGAATTTCCCAGATAGTGGGAGATGGGGTAGGGGGGTGTTGGAGGGGAAGGGACCAAGGGATGAACTGTAGCCCGAGCCTTAATCGCACTACAATTGTTCTGCCTCTCACTGCCTTTTTTTTTTTTTTTTTTTTTAAAGCGCTCCTCCTCTCCTGGTGTATCTGGGGCTCTGATAGGATCTGGCTGAGACTGTACTGAGAGGGGATTATGAAATTCTCTCACCCACTCATACACTGGCACCTGGTAGCCCCCCCGACACATACTGGATCGGCAATAGAATAGAATAGGGCAGCACAGTGCAGGACAGGCGAGGGTAATAATATAGAATAGAACAGGGCAGTGGAGGCTAATAGAGTACAATAGAATAAAGTAGAACAAGGCAGGATGGGGCAACAGAAAAGAACAGAGTACTGATGTGTGGATTAAAAAGCAAAAGTGAAAAGGGGTGACAGTCTCCTAAGCTGAAGGGTAAGAGGGTGTGATTTTTATGAAGTGAGTTAGTGAAGTGAGACCATGCAGTGTAGAGGAGGTGTGTGTGTGTGTGTGTGTGGGTATGTATCTCCTTGAGCAAAGTCAACACACACACAAAAATACACACACACACACATACAGGGAAACAAAAGGTCTGTCCGTAATGACCTGTAGTCAAAACCAAGAATCAGATCAAACTATCACCCAGTGCCCAATCAATACATTATTTAATCTCATTCCCAATATCACAAACCTTCTATGGAGGAGCCAAACGACTTTCTTTTCTCACTGCTGTTTTATTGCTCGCCGTTTATTGCCCTGCTTCCTCAAAAAAACCTATTTGTAATTTAAACCAGGATGCACGCGAACTCGATAGGGCCGCGTCGCAGGCCGCTGGAGGATGAGAAGGGGAGAATGCTGACTGCGGTCCTGTTTCCTGAAGTGAAACTTTAACTGGCTGACCCGCCGCAGCCTCCGGCGCCTCGTCTTCCCGACAGCCAGCTCCCCCGAAACCCGCCTGCTCCGTGCAATTACTCGGGACACTAATCTCATTACATGACGGTGAATCCTCAAGTAAAGGGCCGCGTCCACAGCAAGCACGTTTGGAGCGGTTCGTTCAAACCCGTTCGGTTTGTTTGGACAGGTAAGAAGAAAACCAGTCGAACTCGGTTGGCACCAAGTAACCGCACTGAGACGTCTGGAAATGCAGGTCTTCTTTCAAGAGAACTGCCTTGCGGTTCGTTAGGAGTGAGAACGTAACGCAAACCAACTACAGGGAACGACTCCAAAACGCAAGGGTTTATGAGTATGAGGAGACGGATGCTGACATCTGATAGCCAGCAGTTCCTAACTCTTGGAAAGCCTAGCATAACAAAATGAACTGAGGGCTCAACCGCTGTCTGGATCGTGGTTTCTTCATGTGTTCTGAACTGGTTACGAACACCAGGGAAGAGCAGACGAGTCCATCGTGCTGAGATAAAGTTACAGGGGACTGGGATCAGGTTTGTTTTGGTGGGATGACAGGTTACCAAAACTCTGTCCAATAAACAAGCTGCTTGTGAGTCCATGTGATTTTTGTTTACGGTTCGCTTTTATTTGGCAGCGTGAACCTTGAACGAACCAAATGCAGAACTGCGACATACTAAACTTTTCCACTCTGGTTCAGACCAACAGAAAACAAACCGTAGGTGCGATCGCACCCGAACACGTAACTAAAAGAAATTCCAAAATTAGATGAAAAACAGTGACGGAAAAAGAAAATGAAAACAATGATGATACTTTTCAAAGAACAGTAGGTAACTTAAGTCTTCGTTTGATTAAACAACAACACAGACTGCATCTTTTGAGAGAAACTGAACAATCAACGTTTGTTTCTTTTCCCCCAAAAAAATGCAGCGTTTTGGAAAAGAACTACAAATACACTTGGAGGTGGATGGGCAGCTGGTGGGTGAACAGATCTGACTATCTTTTCCCGACTCTACCTCTCATCTACTTGTTTAAAAAGAAAAAAGTCTTTGTGTTTGCCGTTCCCACTCACAGACATTTGATAAAAAACAGATTTGTTGTTTCCTTAAGAGCATGAAGAGCATTCATGATAGTGATTTTTTCCAAGGTTTCCCTAAAGACCGGGAATGCAAAGCTCCTTCATACGATCACTAAGAAACTGCAGGTCTGTCTGGCATTGTGTGGATATACAGACCGCAAGCTACTGTGATGAAACGCTCCGCCAAAAACAAAAGCAGAAGGTGCGCGTTCCTTCTGCAACATCTCCCCATCACGCGCCCTCCATCAGCGCGTCTGGCAGCGCGTCGGAGCGTGAACGGGCAGATTTTCCGGTAGCGCAAGCCTGAGATGGGCTCCTGCGTCTCGGTGAGCTCGTTTTGCCGGGGCCTCCCACCGAGTCCCCCTACCGCCGCTCGCAACAGAGACGAGACTCTGCAGCCCCCAGGACACAGTCACCACGGGGGGAGAAAAAAGAGGGGGGATAGGAGGGTGGAAGTGAGAAAGGGATAGGGGGGGATGAGATGCATGAGAAAATGAGAGGGGTGGAAGATGAAGGGACGGAGAGAAGAAAAAGAGTAGAAAGAGGTAAACAGAAAGCAAGGAGACAAACAGAGAGAGAGTGTGTGTGTGTGTGTGTGTGTGTGTGTGTGTGTGTGTGTGTGTGTGTGTATGGGGGGGGGGATGATTGCTCGCGGCTCATTTCTCCACACATGAGCCCATCTGTACAGCGCCCAGGGTGGGACGGCACCACTGCTCTCTCTGAAATGACTGAGCGAGCCAAAGACACCCCAGCACCACAGGAAGCCAAATGCAATCCCATGAATCCCGGGCTCGCCTATTATTCTGCAGAAAGCCCTTTTTAAAGTGCCGTTTTTTTTTTTTTTCTCTCGCTGATGGCGCCTTGTTGATTTACTTTCTTTTCCATCATGACTTAAGTTGACCGTAATGCGTTTGAAAGAGGCTCTCGGTCGAACATCGCGTTTGAAAATATTTTGGCCTCGCCACTTCATGTATCTATTTTTTTTCTTTCTTTCTTCCTGGCAGACTTGGTTCCATCAGCGCGCCACAGCACCACGGGGGTAAGAGAAGGAGAAATTGACTGGCGGAGAGCAAGAAAATGGTGTTTGCGGTGAGCATCTTGTGGTATTGTAATATTTACTGTTAGCACCTCGGGCTACACGATACGCTCCGCTGTCACCATCAAACAAGCAGCTCTCTGAAGGAGGGAGCACATCTGTTGTCACCCCTCCAACCCCCCCTCCCCCTCCTCGCTATCTCTGGAGTGAGAAAAAAAATAGAGAAAAAGAGAGAGAAAAGAGAACCGAGGAGTTACAACTTTCTGACCCCCTTCTCTCCTTGACACAAACACATGTACACACACACACACACACACACACCACACCCTTCCCCTCTTCTCTGACCACGGCTTAGGATGCAGCCGATTCAAATTGATCATTCCTCTGACCAATAATTCATTGTGATGGAGCAGACGTGGTGTGTGCATGGAAAGCGGCCGGCGGCGCCACGGCACCCGCATACTAAGCAGCCCCGCCGGCCAATCGGGCCGCGGCGATCCCGGTCAGCTGACCCGCTGTTTATCCTCTGATAAATGGCAGGTCAAGCCGGGTGGCGCTCAGCGCCACATCCCTCAGCGCCGTGTCACCCGCACTCCCAAGTGCTCATCAAACCCCCTTCGCCCCCTTTTCCTACAAACCCTCCCCTCCCTCGGTTCCCTCACCCCTCCACCCCTTCAACCCCTCCACAATCACATCCACCACCTCTCTCAAATCCCCCACAGCCCCCCCCTCATTCGCCCCGCATGCATCCATTATTCTCCACGCTCGCTGCACCGTCAGCACAGTCACGATTGCTGACTTCTCCTTCCACCGCCAGCCTCCACTTTGAACACAATTAACTTAGTAATTGCATTTGTTTTAGGAGTATGGGAGTGATTATCAAAGCCACCTATGATCCTCCAAGCATACAGACTCCGCTGCCTCGCCTGTCTCTTGATGGGCGCTTGTGCAGGCGAGACCACCGGGGGGTACACAGATAGGGCTGGGAGCGCTTCAAAGCAAGCCTCGCTTCCTTGCTCATCCTCACACACCTTATTAGAATCCCCTGATTGCCAAAGCTCGCCGTTGCTTTTGTTTATCTGTTTGTTTCTTTGGCGGCCAAACCATCAAGGCTTTTGAAATCCCGCCGATTGGTCATTTTCGGCACAGCTGCCACTAACAATGGAAAATACAAGGGGGAGAGAGACCGCCGAATGGAAATAGCACACACTTAGGCAGCGAAAAAGCGCTTTTGATTTGATCGTGAAGAGGCTGATATGAAAATGTGCATTTGGGTTGGAAAGTGTTTCGCTTTTGAAGTTTGTCTTTTTCACTGGATGAAATACGGAGCTGTACATGTTGCATCAGATGTAACTTAGAGGTATAGTTTTTGGTGCTATTGTAAATGCATTTACTTCACAGATGCATTCAGTGTGTAAGTTGTAAAAACGACTATTAGCGGTGTACATGACGACCACAATATTGCATTGTGAGATCCAATGCCAGCTTGTGTGATGCCCCCCGCATTACACTATACAAAAAAAAAACCTACTTTACTCAGGCTGGATCCTTCTTACGACATTGACTTTGAATAAAAGACTAGTATTGCGGCGCTTTTTTAATTGAAATGCAAACGACATCAACGGCCCGGCCGCGGAATTGGCAATACTCTCCTGGCGGCGTGATAAAGGCTTTTTCGCTGTTTCTGTGGCTATCGACTTGGTCATGTGTGTAATTGCCTAAAGCGCTTCCGAAGCCGCCGATGCACCAATGTAAATATTAAAGAGAGCGACCGGCTTAATAAAATGCTGTTCAAACAATATGGGGGCCTAAGTTATCTCCGCCTGTCCGGTTTCAGCGGGGGCCCCGGGTAGTTGAGGGGGGTTTCCTTGCGCGGCGGACAGGGGGGGTCAGTATCAAGATGAGACCCGCTCCCTCATAAGCGACGGCGCAACGAGGGAGAGCGAAGGCGGGCGAACGATTTTAAACGAATCCGCTAAAGAGTTGAAATAGGGCTGAGGTAAGAAAAATAGAGGAGATATTATGGCCGAACGAGAGCAATAATGAAGGGGGGAAAGGAAAGAGAGGGAGGAAGGGGAGAGGGAGGCGGAGAGGAGAGAGCGAGTGATAGATCAGACAGATTCTCTAATGGTATTGATCCGGTCCAAGGCCACGGCGGAGATGAAGGCCTCCCCCTCCACACACAGCCCTGCTGTCACCTTGACCTTGGGCCAATCCCTGACCTTTGTCCCCATGACACCATGCAGCCCAGCCCCTCCTGACCGCTCCAACAACCCCCCCCCCCCTCCCAGGCCAGATCCTTTATCCAGCCAAGTCCGTGCAGCCACCCTTTCGAAATGAGAATTGACTTTGCTCCTCCATGCGGGGTGGAAACGCAGGTTAAAGTGTGTCAATAAGGTTTCACGAGTACAATTTCTCTGGCAGGTTTTCCGCGGACGGTGGAATGTTTTGACATTTTGCATCGGCGCGCGGATAGCGTTGCGTGCCCTGCGAGGCAGTCGAAGGGAGTTGCGAGGCTGCTAAATGCCCTCAGCTATTGATCCGTCGGTTAAATTGCATGCACACAGAGCTGGCGGAGAGGGGAGCGTCGAGACTCAGCCGCTAGGGCGATGCACACTCTGCTCGCGGTAGCCGCCATCTAATGGTAATTGCTTTCGATCTCTCCCCACAGACGTACGATTTACAGCAGCTCTCCTCCTGAATAGGTGTCACCAAATATTTAGTGTGTGTGCATTTGTACGTGTGTGTGTGTGTGTGTGTGTGTGTGTGTGTGCGGTGTGAAGAAATATGTATCACAGTTTGTTCTCACGGTCAGGTAGTTAGTGAACTGTACCAGAAAGAGAGACAAAAGGGAGACAGAGGGAACGAACCCTTCATTGACGTCGGGGAAGGGGAAAAAGAACAGCGGTTGTAAAAACATGATAGTTGATCATCTCTAAAAGGGACACTTGGCTTTCTCCTCACCCCTGCACTTCATCACTCTGTCTCGGCTGAATGGTGTTTAGGGAGCGAAGGGAGGGGTGGGCGATGCTTCTCTCCCGGCCCCCAGGTGATTACACCGAATGGATTACAGCGGGAAGCGGCTGTCCCTCTTTCAAACTGCCAGGTGGCGTCCATTTTTCTCCCGGGCCTCATTGTTCGGCGTTGTGTACAGGACAGATTTAGACCGGCCAATAAAGTCCCAACTTTTACACGAGACAGCTTGATGCAGCACCTTCTGATCTCAATGGGGATACGGTAGATCATCGACGCTGTCTCTGTTAGCTCGGGATGCACGGAGACAAAAGGTAGAGAGGGAAACGATGTGCTACATTCAAGCACACCGGGAAATCCTTTGTAAGCTGTTAGAAACTGACCCGCTGGACATTTTCCAAACCAATCAATCTTGCGCCCATTTGTTCATCCCTCAACTTTTTTTTTTTTTTTTTTCTCCCCCTCCCCTCATCCCCTTCCCTTGTTACAAACAACAACTGAGTTCATTAGCTGGTATTTGCATCAGCCCGTTCCCTACGGAGGGCAGAGCTGTTTGTATCCCTTGTAGCCTCATACCTGCCAATGCTAATCCTGTTTACAGTAGCACTAAAACACAACTTAGTGGGTCATCCATCCCGAGCATCCTTTCCACCTGTCAATAGGCTTCACACATCTACCAAATTTATGTCGGAGTCATCGCGTGGGCTCATGTAAGCCATTTGTACCACTTATCCTGCCTGATGCTGCCCATTAACAAATAAATAATGAGCCAGACAATTGGTCAGATGCTCTGAGCTTGGCTTGTTATCCCCTCGTCCTCTTTAACTTTGGCTTTGCTCTTGGGTTTGCCGTTGTTTGGGAAACAATATTATGAAAAAAAAACCAGAAAGCTCTGTATTTCATATCGTTTAAATCAGTTTGCGTTTTTAAACAGTTGCATGACATGAACGCAGCCCCAATGCTTGCGGTTAGTATTACGGAGGCCTGCTCTGTCCTATACTCGTAAGTGTTTGATTAAACCGGCGTTTGGAGTTAAACTGCATTCCTGGAAGTTTTCCAGTGTTGTTTTGCTCTCGCCTTTTGTTAACGTTCAAGTATTGTGTATGATCGAGGGACCGCTGGGACTGTTTGTCACACCGATCCTCTCATGCCAGGCTCTATCCCTTTTGTTTAAAGCAACAATTAAAACTGTTAAGCCACTGGCTGTTTTTTTTTTTGTTCCTCTAAAAGCATTTTTTTTTTTATCACTTCAAAGAGTTTAAGAGCCTTGGTAAAAATACCATATTTTGAATGCCACTCATTTTCATCTGAACAAACAATGTAATTTTGCATTAGAGCTGGAAAAGGGGGTAGCATTGTAGCCTAGCTGCAGCATCATCATCATCATCAAACGTTACTGCAGGCAAAGAGTTTTTAGTTCAAAGACAGAGAAGTGCAAATGAAATGTGTATAGGTTTTTTTTGCCTTGTCTTCAGTCTGTCTTGCCACATACACATGGCAGGTCAATATTCAGTCATCTGGCTAAAATTGTTGACTCCATGCTTTTGTTTGCTAGATTTATTTTAATTGATTTATTTATTATATCTTTCTTTTTTTATAGATTCGTGTTGATTTAGATTTATAATGGGTCCCAAGGCTTGTGAGATTGTTCCAGCCATTCCAGTCAGCATCCAGTGATAATTCCCTCATAATGAAGTCATTTTCAGTTTTTTGGAGTATCCTTGGCCTCGCTCCAGGTTCCCTCAGATGGCGACCAGATGTCGAGATTTATCTCTAAAGACTCCCAACACTTCAACATTTAATTTTTTTCACGAGATTCTACTCTAGAAATGCGAGCCTGTCATTCACACACGAGGAGAAAAAAAAAACATGGAATCAGTTTTAAGCTTAAGCTCGTGAATTTTTTTTTCCCCAGAAAAAAAACAACCCTTTTGACTTGAAAAATATTGATCTGCCTCCATCAATCCTTTGAATGAGAAGGTCTGATTGTTGGCAAAATATTTAAACATGCAATATGGTAGTGCTGCCTCTCTCATTAAGCCACTGCACAAGGCTGAATTTAAAATGATGACAAGTTAGTGGCAAGTGTAAACAGGCGGTATTTGCTTGCCAGCGGAGGCAAGTGTGTTAGCAAGAGGTCTCGGGAGCAAGAAAATAGTCTTGAAATATTTATAGGGTTTGACTTGGATCCCTCCCTGAGGATAGAGCATTGAAAACTTGCAATCTGCGGATCGCCAAAGGCAAACTGATGTGGAGGTCAAGCCTATAGGTTTTTCTTTACATGAAAACAACTCGTAAAAGGGAAAAGAGACAGAGCAAGGGGAAGGCATAATATATTCTGCACCCGGGAGCAGGATTTTAGCTTGAGAGGGTTATGGATTTTTTCTCCTTCCTATTTTTTTTGTTGTTACAGACATCTCCCCTCATTTTCCCGGGATCAAAAATCCATTTTGGATCATCCATTCAATATTAAATGTGGCAGGTACTTGTATACACAACAAACTCAATTTGCCCGGGTGATTTTGAGATCTTTCATGGGTGTAGCAATGACAGACAACAAAGATCCTCTCTTTCATTTTTAATACAACGGCAACAGGTCTAGTGACATCTGGGGGGAAAAAATGGACAATGCTTCTGTTTTCTATTTTCAAACGTGTCACCGGCTTTTGTACATTTTCTATTTATCCTCATTACAGCGAGGTTATCACGAGAATATTGAAAACATTATCGCCGTCGTCACATCTGTTAAATGGCGCCGTCCCGTGACCTTATCACACATTAATCTAAAAGACACTCAAGTCCATTTAACACCAAAACAGGGGCCACTCCACCGAACTGCCATCCATGACAACTCCCACTAAAACAGAGAGAGGTCGGCTTCTTCATTTCCCCATGGTTACCCAGGCAATGAGGCCAGGAAATTGGACAGTAGGAGGCAAGCCTCTCTGTGCGCCGTATGACATGCTCAAAATCCCTCCAAAGGGGTCCTTCAGGGAAGCCAGAAAACATGCCTGATTACTTTTGCCATCTTTATTTCAGCTTCTCCTTCCAATTTGAAATATCGCCATGCTGCGGAAAGCAATTATTTTTCGTCTGAGTTCACAGAGCTACATCTGCAATTGTCCGTTCGCCCCGGCGTTCATCCATCGACTGCGCTGGTCTAATCTCCTGAAATGAGGCGAGACTTTTTGTCCTGTGGGCTCAAGTGCTCCTCCGCAGTATTCGGGACGGCAAAATTGCGCAGCCGTTTTAGTGGATCCAAAACAACACGTGAAGTAATTACGAGGCAACAATTACCCGGGCTGGGCCAGACGTAATCGATAGGCCATCAGACAGCGGGGTCGGGGGGGCCAAATGTCAGGGGTCAAGGTTCAGCTTCTCTCTAACTGTGTGTATATGTGTGTGTGTGTTCGTTTGGGGAGTGTGGGGCACTCAGGTCCTCTGGAGGAAGAGGATGCTGATTCACAACTAGAGGGGGGATGGACAGTGAGGTAGGGTTGAGTCCAGCTGTAGCTCCGTGATCTATTCTTCTCGGGGCAGGGAGTATTGATTAGGATACCACATTATTGTTGCCCCGAGGAGAGGCAATCCAAACAGCTGGGATAACATTCTAGCTGTCTGCTCCAACACACTTGAAGTAGACAGTGAAACTGATAGAGGATTGATATACTGTCGGTAATATTGGGCATGGGTGGGTATCCATCTTAACAAGTGATCCACCTCATTTCAAGATATCGTTACTTCATTCAGGTTGTGATCACACAGGATGCACTTTTTAAACATGTCTGTGCTTTTTTTTCACTTATTTTAAATGGCTTGGTCGTGGCAGGCGCTTATCTCCTCCAAACTATTGTGTTTTGTGGCGCTGGCCTGGGCTCCAAGTTGGAACATGTCTCAACTTTACGCCAATGGGCCCCAGAGTCTTGTACTCACATCCTCCACTTCAGAACGGGCTAACTTTATCTTGTCCGTATTTATTTTCAACAACTTTATCTTCTTTGTTACTTCAGGTCAAACTAGCTAACGCTAATTAGATAGCTTGAGTTGTTGTGAAACTTTGTGTCGCAAAGCAACCGGAATGATGTAACGCTCACTCTGTTTACCGCTCACTGCTGGGCTTTGTGTTTGAAGAGATAAAAGCCTCCGATTTGATCACGGATTCAAGAAATTCTCAAAATCGGTGAAATTGTATGGGAAACAAGTGACATTTTGAACAGTATGGACACCACACTATCTGCTCTCTCTCTTACTGCCCTCTGCCGTATTGCACAGTCAGCTGACATCAAACTGCAACGGGCACGAGCGGCAGCTGGCGGCTGGACCAAATGATCCAGAACCTTCTGTTGTAAGTGGATGGCCTGCGATGCACAGGAGGAAGAGGTACAGTCCATCATCAGCCTCCTCCTGCATAAGACCACCCCCCTACCCTCTTTTCCTCCCTCCCTTCCTCTCACCCCTCTCTAGCAGGGATGTGTCCATGAAATATGTGCAACTTCCCATTGAAATTAGAGGGCCCTGAACCATGAAAGGCACCACAGGTATCGGCTTGTACGGCACGCGATGGCGGCCTGCTACGGGAGTGGCCCCTGCGTTGTAATGCTCCGACGGCAGAAAGACACACGACCACTCGTCTGTAACATATTAAAACCAGGGGAAATAAATTACCCCACTGCTCTGATGAATTATGAGTTGTGTCTCAGGAGCTGGAAACGCTTCATTGTAACTCGGAAATCTGCTTTTTTTTGGAATATGGTGAGCCTCACCTGTTTTTTGTTTTTTTTCTCTCCTCACAAAATCATGGTTAATTATACAAATACTCGACGGAGCAGTTCCTGACCGTCTCCGGCTAAACAGCCCTCCTTTTCCCTCGGAGACAAAAGATTTGAAGAGTTTTTGTTCCAACATGAGAAAAGGATATGGCACCTGCTGTTACAATATTAAAACAAATCGTGGTGTTTTTTAAAGGGTAGTTGATTGGCAAAATAACTGGATCTTCTGTATTTTGCAAATAGGTCATGATTGAATCCATAATTGATATATATATTTTTGGAATAGCACTATGGATTTGTACCAGAGCTCAGACAAGCAGCATATCACTAACAACATGCAGTGGTGCACAACAGATCCTTTAGGATTCAGCTTTGTAGTAGACCTGGACAAGACACATACATAGTATTTGTACTTCTGACCGAAATTTGCAATGAAAAGTATTTGCTTCAGCAGTCAGGTAGGCGACTCCAGACAACCGATACTCCGGGCTACGGTGCTTGCCTGCTAGCAAGCCTGGGAGCAAAAGTAATAAACATGAATTTTGTGTGATTATTATTATTATTTTTTTTTTTTTCATTAGAAACGATGTCTTTGTTCACGGCATGGGGACAACTTGCCTCGCTAATCCAGTTGAGTTTGCTAAACAAACAGGAGTTATTAGTAAAATGTGCAAAAAAAAACCACAGAGAAATGCAATTTGTAAAATGTAGTTTATTAAACGGTGCACTTCAACAAGCCAAATATGCACGGTGCACGGGAACTCCTGACTGCACCGCTCCCTCAAGAGTCAACAGCCGAATTGAATCCTTTGATTGAGCGACTAGGCTGAGTTTCCTTTCTCTTTGCGCTCTCAAAAAGATTATTGGATGAGTTGTTTGGTAAAATATACTTTTAATACAAGCTGCAATACTATAAAACGTCTGCTCAGTCATAGTTGCTTCTGGTAAACCCGTGTAATACGCAGACAGCACCATGCCCTCCTTTTGTGTTGTTGGTTTTTACATGTCAAAGGAGATTGAATTTTTACTCTGATCGTATTTCGAAGCAATAGGAAATACTTTTGTAATTTTTGAGTAATTTGGATGTGCAAATATTGCTTGGCAGACTGCAATCAAGCTTGGTCACACACATCTATGCACAATCTCTATTTTTCTATTGGTAAATCAATACGAGAACAACGGTGCAGCTATGTCAAGATGTTGCTCCCCGTGCATCGTATAGCTCGGTATAGCTTGTGGAAACGAGCGCGAGCCGGGCCAATACGTCCTGATGCCGTTATTAAGTTACGCTGATAAACGTAGGAGGGAAAATCCATAGGAGAGTAATGAGTTGAGGCCACTGGCAACAAAGTAAATATTGGTGGAGTTAATAAATCCAATCCATTGTCCAATTCAATTAACAGGGAACCTTATTGCAATCCTACCCTTCCCACTCCTCCTGTCGGTGCTCATCTACAGTTTATTGACTGTTGTACAGTGCAGCTCGAGGAGGTAGCCTCCAGCCTGCTTTCCAAACGTCTTCATCAAGAAATAGCGGCGCAGCAGATTTTATAGGTGATTGTACAATTTGTTTCTGGGGGCACCTCTGACAAGTTCAGCATCCATCTGTGAAAACCCCCCCTTTAAAAGGTGAACAACTTTATCTCGTGCCATTTTGAAAAGAATATCACCATCATCGCAAGATTGACGCTGTCAGAAGTGAAACACCGTCCGTTCCCGCCGCGTGACTGATGGGGCCGTTCGGAGGAGCGCTTGATGAGATATTAATCAGGCGGCGGCGGCGGGAGGGGCGGAGCAGCCGGCGGATAGTAAACGCGAGATTGTGACGGAGATGTCGGTAGAGATCTGAGACGTCTTCGGCGAGGCGGAGCTTGTCGGAGGGGGAATAATGAATCCGGCTGCCATTAGCATATTGTCACCGGTTGCCTTGTTTACTCCGAGGTGTTTGCCAAGCAGCGCTCCCCAAGGAGAAACGGGCGCTTCACAGTAACTTCTGGAGTAAACAGTGATATGCTAATGTGCACGCACACACACACACATATACTGTATACACACATCACACACACAGTAAACACGCAATAAACTTTGCTTTTAACAACCTGTGACGGGGTGGCGTGTGTGTGTGGGGGGGTAGGGGGCGGCGGCTTGCGTTCTTTGTCAATATTTATCGCGTGCGGGAGGGTGGGAGGGGATCAACGCGCAAGTGGTGATGCTTCTCGTCTCATACCGCCCGTGGTATGGAATCAAAGGGGTACAAAAGAGCCAAGTTTACCCCAACTGCGCTTTAAGTCGCTTATATAACACACAGGCAATGCAACAGTGCATTTCAAAATGAATGTGACATGACCCTCATGCATCCGTATCATCGTTCGCTGCAGATTACTGCCGGATAGCGAAGGGGACTGGGATATTTAGGATCAGTCCATTCTATCAATTATCCCTCTTTCCCCCTCCTTCTCTTTTTCCACCTTTTCTCTCTTTGTCTGTCTGTCCCTCTTCCCTCCTAACCTCTCCGTCGGCGCGCTCGGCTCTCGTCGTAATTGCTGGTAGTCCCGCTTAACAGCCACAATGCCTTACTGTAATCAAAGAACTGACAAAAGACCTCTTTCATTTCGCCGTCTGCCTCTGTGTACAGTATAATAAGCTTCCATCTCGCTCACATGTCGAGAAGCCAAGGACCCCGGCGCAGTAATTTTGCACTGAATGGGGACGCAGGTGATCAAAGTCCGCATAGTCTTTTTGATTCTCCAGAATAGCCGGGCCCTCCCTCTGCTATGCCTTTTGAACATCTTAAGATTCCTCCAAAAAAGGCGGGACAAAAAATGCTATTCCTGCATTCTTCTTGTAGATATTCCCGCTACACCTCTGCCTGGGAAGCCGGCTCCCCAGCGTTTCGGGCAGAAACTTTGAAGGAGAGTAAAGGACAAGCAGCTTTTTGGAGGAATGAAACCCCGTCTTTTCCTGTACATCTGTTCATGTGCATTATGTACATGTAAACATTCAGTATTCATGGGGCCCGGGCTGCATAACGAGAAACGTAGCGTAGCTTTTTGCCACATTTGTCCTTTAAAACAAAGGTATAGAAGTATTCTTACATCTCCAGAATAAGACGTCTTGTTTGAAACATCTGGATTTTTGAATGAGCTGCTCTAAATCTTTTAGATATCTTGTGTATCCCCGAGCCAAAAGTGCAACGCTCCCTCTTAATTCAGTCCTGTTCAAAGACCCCACCTCCCTGTTCATTTCCTCCATTTAATTGTATCTTGTTTCTTCTGTTTCAGAAGCAAAATGTCAACCTTTTAAAAGCCTGGTGTTTCGTGGCGCTAGGTGGCTAGCTGGCTAGCAGGGATGCTTCTGGCTCCGCGTGAAGCTGCAAGTTTGGGAATACCTGCGGCGCCGCGCTCCTCGTTCCTACATTTAATTAGAGGATTTCTCAGGTGATAAGGCCAGCCAACGGGGCAATATCCCGGGGATCCCGGCCATCCCCTCTTCCTCCCGTCCCCCTCGATCCGTCAGGGGCTCCAAATCCATTGTCAGAATTATGGCGAGCAGTTCAATAATTCAGATTAGAGCTCATGTTTATTAATGCGCTACATCTGTGCAAACAACGTGTCAAGCCGAGAGTTTATTGTAATTGCCTGAGCAAACAAAACCTGAAAGAAGCAATTTCCAGTTACAATGTGCTATGACAAGTAATGAGGCCATTGGCATTCCGGTCCCATCGTCGCCACTGCTTCTTTTCATCGGGCCCCAGTATTGTGTGTGATAGATATTTTTATAAGGAACGAAAGGTGCTGGATAATGCGGTGGCGCCACTAGAGGCAGGTTAGTGATTAAAGATAATCATCGTTTTTTTTTGTTTTGTTTTTTTTTCCTCCTGCAAGATCTTATTAGGTTTCCCTTAGCATTACTTACTCTGACTTCCACGTGGGACTGAGTGGTGGCGCCGCTGTCCCCGCAACGGCCCGCGACTAGATGACAACTATTAATTTGCATTCTTGGAGGGAGGAGAAGGAAAAGAAAAATATTGCCTTGTGCCACCTGAGAGACGCACAACTGCCTCTCTGTCGGCCTGTTTGGAAAATTGCAATTGTGTAATCTAGCAAAGCAGATAAAAAGGAGAGCGTTTAGCTAATTGGAATAGACACTGGATATCAACTAAATTTCCTATCTGAGTTTAACACTTATTAGTGATCTCTGGAAATTAGTTATTATTGCCTAATTGAATTTTCCCTGCCAAATGTTTAATTAAATGGCAGTTTTAGGTTTATTGAATTCACCCTGTATTTGTGTAATAACAGAGACCTCTGAGCAGATTATGGGAAGTGTTATGATTTGATATAGGTTTTTTTTTCTTCTTTTTCTGTATGGGGTTTTAATGTGATCACAGTCTTTGTTTTCAGTCACAGATGGTTGAGAGCAACCAGGGGCTTGTTCCGCAATAGACAGCCATGCTGTTACATTGGAGCTGATGGACCCATGAGGATGCCGATTGATGTCTCTACTTAGGATTGTGCCTTGTACCTTAACTCATCTTCTCTGGCACAGAACATTCAAAGTTAGGGTTAAATACAGCCACATAGTGATTTAATGTACTGGTACTGGTGTAGACCTACATCTTGTTTGACTGTTTGAAAAGCAAGGTCACATTTTTTTCATACACAATCAAGACAGACACTCATAAATTGATTTATTGGGGGAATGTATTAGCCCTAATACTAGTAGTAGCCCTACTTTATAATAGCATGGTCCTCTATGTAGCTCAATGCATAGAGCATGGCAGTAATGCTGCCAGGATTTAGGGTTTGCACCAACTCTCATGGGGTCATCCATGCTATATATACACTCATGATAGTGTAAGATGCTTTGGATGAAAATACAAAGTGGAACATTATAAAAAAAACTAAAAAAAACAACTGTACCATTCTCGAAATGAATCTGCCTCTCCTCGGTGTGTTGCAACCTGGAGGCAGTTCTGTCCCTCAAAGTGCTGTGTTAACCATACGCTAAGTGTGTGTTTACAGGGAACGGGGGCTGCTCGCTCTTTGACAAAGTGTTTAGGTTGCAACTCCGTCTGATGGCTTGGGGATTAGAAAATCCCGCTTATGATTGATAGATTTATTTGTCACTGCTGTCTGGACGCAAGCAGCTTACACCCTTGCCAAAGCCGGGGACCATTAATCAGTGTAAATAACGCTCTTCTTATACACATATCAGGAGGCTGAACGTGGAGACATTTGACACAGGGAACAGCGGCAAAGCATATTTACAGCAAATAGGCGTGTGACCGGATGATCAGAAAGCGGGCGTGCGGATGTTAGCGAGGAGCTGACTCGCTGCTCCAAGAGTGCTGCCTTTGCTGCTGACGCTAACCAAGAGGAAATTGGTATTTCTGCTGTGGGGCTCAGGTTGTGGAGTACGGGACAGTAGGGTGTGATTTGATTAATGGGCCCCATTGGATGTCCCCGTGTTGAGGACCACAGCTTACTCTCTGAAATATTGATGCATTTATTGACCTATATTGCAGCTAAGATCGTTGTACTTACCTACTGTGCTGGGTTGCAGATAGTTGCAAATGACTTTTCAGAGCAGACGGCATCAAATGACAAGGATATTTCAATCAACAAAGCAACGCAATGATGTAGAATTCCTTCTTTGATTGTTTCATGGTGATTATTAGTCTATTAATTATCATTCTAAATATAACAAACTCTGTGCATTAAACATGTTTAATGCACTGCATAACAATGGTCAGACATTTTTACTAACATGCACTTTATCTCAATCTATTCTTGTCCAGAGAAACCATCTGATTGGGCAACTTCTCCAGGGTATCACTTCACCCAAGCTCTGCTATTATCTTTGCATAAATGCACACCTTGTCATTATTTATTGCTTAATTAGTGCGCTGCTTAATTAAATCTGCATTAATCAAGGAGACAGAGGTGGCGCTCAGGGGAACACTTTACACATGTTAGAGATACTGTATTTTATTATCCAAAGACACATAAATCAAGCGTCCCTCGCCGGAATTAGCTGAAAACATTTGGTGGCGAGGGAGAAAGAACCCCAAGGCTCCCGAGTTCCAGTGCACAGAGGCATCGCCGCGATATAATAGAGGCCTGTCGCTGAATGTAGGGGTTACCGATGGTTAGGGGCTTGTTGCCATGTTGGCGTGACAATAAAAGGAGAGATTGCACCTCTTCCTCCCCGAAAAAACCCAAAGGAAATGCATCAAAAAGGGAGAAAAGATCATAGAGGAAGAGGTGTGGATGTTACAATCTTTCCTTTTCCAACCCTTCTTGAGAGAGAGAGAGACACCCAGAGTTACAGAGGTGATGTTAATCTTGGGACAGATGGCCTGAAACATGCCCATATACTGTGAGTTTACACAGTTTGGTGAATGAAGGCATCTCCTAATCCCAGCAAGTCTAGTCCAGCCTTTGGGTTTAAAATAGAATTGGTTTCGAATTATATCCCTCACATGCACTTACACACAAGCGTGCTCAAACACACATCATTTTTAATTTGCCTCATGGATCAAAAGTTTGTCGTCTATGGGAAAAAAAAAAAAGAATCTGCGAAAAGACATTTGGAGCTGAAAATGGTACTCGCTCCCTGCTGCATGTGTGGAAGCGGTAGACTCTGCAGGCTCCTCTCCCCTCTCTCTCAATCTTAATGGAGAGGAGGCAAGGAGTGGTCCCCTGTGGGGAGGGAGAGATAGGCGCGGGGGAGGTGTTGGGCGGGGGAGGGGGGGGGGGGCAGCGTTGGGTGGAGGAGGGGAGGGGTAGCTGAAAGAGTCAACTCAGTGTAATTAAAGCTATATTAATGGGAGGTGCCAGGGAGTGGAAGGAGGTCAGTCCCGGCGGAGATGAGCCCCTGGACGATCAGCCCCACGCCCCTGTCCTGTAAGGCGAGGTGGGCGCAAAACTCCTCTCAGCCTGCTACTAAGAGGATTTCACCGGCAGCCCTCTTGGGGAAGGGCGCTGGGGGGAGACTAGTCGGAGCCCCTGCTATGGCACCATGGAAAGCCCTGATTAGCTCTCTCCGCCGGTCCAAAACCTGCCATGCAAATGAAGGAAGCCCGGCGCTTTTATGGAGGGGGGGAAGTGCTTGTCAGTCAGGCTTGGCCGTCCCTTGATGTGCTCCCATTGTAATTCTAGGTGTGCTGGTAGTACCGTCTTAGATAGGAGCGCAAGGTTGATTCATCCCCATAGGATTGTTAAAAGGTGGATCCGCTAAGTTTTCAAAGTGACTCAAATGGGGGAAACGGGGGTGGCGGGTAGCACTCTCTTGTCAGCTTTTTCTTAGCCCATCACAGACATTGGTTTTGAAGATTTTGCTGCCTGACTTTGTGATAATACATAATGGGGGGAGTCTCTGACAGTATAGTGGTCCCCTGAGTACAGGAGATATGTTTGCACCCTGAAGGTATGGTGTGTATTGTCTACGGGCTGCTCACAGTTATTTAAGAGCTCTATTGAGTAAGTCTTGTTCTGTTTCCGAAACCATTTTTAGGCAGATTATCTACGCTGGTCATCGCTGCAGGATAAAACCAATGAGGTCATTTGAAATTGTGCAACTCTCGCTGTATCCTGGAATACAAATACGATAGATCACGGCCTGTGATAAAACAAGCACACTGCAAATTCGGACAAAGAAATCTGGAGCGGTTTCTGGGGTCACGGATTCGCATTCTCGACCAGATGTCCGTTCCATTCTGGCTGCGCTGCCGTTCCTCGGTCTTAGCCTAGCAACCTTTCTCATGAACCCCTGTGATGCTGCGGGAGAGGTAATTTGGAGTTGCACACAGCCTTCTGAGTAGCCTGCAAAACCAATGAGAGAGAAAAAAAAAGAAAAAACAGTATTGCCTTTAAGAAAGAAGCCCACTGTAAATTGGGACAGGGAGATATTCTGCAGTTTTCAGGGGTCACTCTGGCATTGCACTCTTACTCGTCCTATCCTGGTTGCTCTGCCTGTCGCAGGTTTTCGCCTAGAAACCTTTATCATGAGCCCTCGTGACCTTGACGGGCCTTCTCCTCCACCACCTCCTCTTCTCTTTCCTCCTCTAAAATCACTGCCAAGCCTGACCATCGTTAGGAGAAATCTGGAAGCTGAATGTTATATAGGCAGTTTCTCAAACATGTTTTGACCTGCTGGCCTTTTTGGCCTTCTTCCACTGCTTCCTCTTTCTTAAGTGTGTCCCAAATAATAGAAATAGAAAATGTAGGAAAAAAAGAAAATATAATTTATGGTGGTCTAGTGTGGACGGCGAGTTTTTGGAAAACGCTAGACCCGAAAACGCCGTTTTCAAATTTAAACGGCTCAGTGTGGATGTACTCTCAATAGACCAGAATGCAATGCAGCCACAGCTTGCATCATTATGGATCATTCATCAGTAGCGTGTGAAATACAACGCCCTCTTTGACGTCTTTTTTTTTGTAATTTGAACACCCGGGCAGGGCACACCACAGCATTATTCTCTCTCAAGTTTTCTCTCTTCACCTACACGTATACATCATGAAGAAAGTCATTAGGCGAACGTCATTAGGCGAACGTCAGTAGGCGAAAGTCAGTAGGCTGTTCAGAAAATCATCACAAAATAACTCCTCTAATGCAATGAACATCACAAATTGATATCTAACAGCGTAACAGTATAGGAGGGTGGATTTTTTTCGTTAATTGTCCTCCTCCAACGGTGCTTTAAATGTCTTGTCCTCTCCTCCCCCGGTGAGTCAGCAAGCAACATGGCGGCGTAAACATTACTCACCAAAAAGGACCTAGGAAGGACGAAAGGAGGATGTAGTCGAGCAAAGGGAGAAATGAGTCGTTATATTTAGATTTTTATGGGATGCACCGCTCTTTCTTCGCCGTCTTTCTTGCCAACGCTCAGTCATTTTTAAAAGTGAATTAGATCTGAGGAGAGGAACGGGTGCTTTGTATCACCCCTGGCAGAGTAATAGTCTTTAGTAATTCTAGGAGAGGAAAGGACAGAGTCAAAATGAATGGATGGCGACTCTGCCATCTCCCACATTTGTCATTCGTTTGCGCACTTGACCTCATAATCAGACTGCCGGCGCAACAAGGCGGCAAACAAGTTGTGTCATGTTATCAATTTATCCAACATGACAAAGTAATAACAACAACAAATGAACATGTACTTTGGAACGGCGGCGTTGCAAATTGAAACGCCGGAGTGTGAGATGTGCCTCTCGCCAAAAGTAGGAGCAATGAAGATGATGGAAAATCTAATATGGAAGGGAAGACAAGTGTTTACATTGTAGCTTAGCGTGTTTTACATCCTAAGTACTCTCCGTCTCTTTGTTAGCATCCCCAGGGCTGCTTTCACTGTTAGCAAAGCATATGCATTACAATTGAAAGCCTGTGTAGCAGTTCCAGCTCTCCGCTCGGCCCACTGTAAATGCAGTAATTGTAATTGATACATCACCCATTCCTTGATCCGGCGAAACAAAACTGCAAATTGAAAACCTTCATTGCAATCATTCTGGTTTAATCGTTTGATAACATTGATTCCACCTAGAATGCCTGATGGGTGTGGTTGTTATTTAGGAGGCAGTTCAACTGGCTCCAGTGTGCAAGTCAAACTCAATCAATCACAAAAGAAAAAAGGATTTCAGGCTCGGGTCACGCTGGAATACATCTCGATACATATTTCATCTATCCCAGCTATAGCCTGGACTGTATTTGACCAACCTGTGAAGTCGCTCTCACTTGACATCAATTCTCTATGCAATCACAAGGGCCTTGGGCAGTTCACCTGCACATTAGACAAGCAAGCCAGTTCATATGCCGTGAGTCCTCCTTTATTCCCAATGCCCCGGGCACTCCACAGTTCAACACCTCTGCACAGCAAACAGCACATCAGCTCGACAAATACAGAAGACTGTAAAACTGTGTTGTAGTTTCTGCTCTTCCACGCAGCGCCTGCATGACATCATGGAGAAGTCAGCTGGAATGAGCATCAAGAGAGATGGTGTCGTGGTTAAGACCTCCACTTCTGTACATCTGCAGGCCTGGGATCAAATCATGCCAGAGTCCTCTCTCTGCTGCTTTCCCTGTTGAACTGATGGAAATCAATGAAGGGCAACCCATCTACCAAGTTGATAATTCCACCTCCTTGTGCTCATGTTATGGATGTCAACATCTTTATACTTCGATGATGTTGCTGGTAGGTTTGCTATTGCCAATGCTAATGCTAGCCTAATTTGTCTTAATGTTTAAACATCAATATGTCATATTATGTCATATGTCATTTCCGACATCAAATTAATTGCGATACCTTGGTAATTACCGTAAACAAATAAGACCGTGATCAAGATGATTGATAGCCTCTATCTTGCGTCAATGGTATTGTTTGAGCTAGAGTTCCACACATCCCATAAACCCCGTTTCTTCACGTTTCTTCCTGTCTTCCTGTTGCTCCGTTTGTGCAGGAAGAACAGCACCCTCTTCCTGTTTTGTGCCATAAAGCAATCCATCGGATTTGCAGTGAAATCCGACCCGGTGGCACACAATGTAAAATGCATCGTAGAAGGCAGTAGATATCGCCAATCTCCTCGTTGATTGTCTCGTTTGTTTAAAGAGACTATACCAATGTTCCAAAAATAATGTTTTAAGGATTTAGTGATGCTACATGTAGCACCTTTAAGTAAACATTTATGTTGGCTTGGTCTCTGACCATCATGTTCTGCTATTGGATTATTGCCTTTTCCTCACTTTTGTAACCAGTTTTGACTTGGCGCTTACCTTTTATGTGATATTGATTGTATTTCTGCATTTGCACATTATTATGTTGTTTTTTGTGCAACTGTAATCTCAATGGGACCGGCTGGTTAAACAAAATAAACTCAAAACTTTATTTATACAGTACAGATAGGGAGTGCCTTGTCTATTTATCAAGTCTTCTGAAAGTATTCAACGATGAAGCCGACAACGATGATGACCAACAACGATGACCAACGAGGAGATTTGCATTTGTCATTGTTTAACACCTGCTTTCTCCCACACATGACACTACCAGACCTAGCCGGTGACGTCTCCTCCCAATCTTCATCCCCAGCTTCAAATGAGATCTGAAGCTAAAAGTATACCCTGTCATCTTTAGCTTGTAATTGCTCGACTGCTGTTGCCCCTTCGTTCTCCCAGCCTCCAGCAATTACGGAAATACAATGAGGCTTGGCTTTTCTCGCGGGGTGTAGAATGTATATACTAATTCGCAATAAAGTGCTACAGCTGTCAGTGCATTTTCTGCTCTGTTACTTCAATAAATTGGAACTCTGAGTAGGGAAAAATGGGAATATCGTATTATGTGCTTCCCGCACTAGACGGGGTCCCCCCTCTTGCAAACACAATTTGAACAATTCCATTTTCCTCCGAGAAGAAAATGTGACTCGTCGTTTCAGAGATAGACAAACGCTCATGCCTCCTAATAATGGATTTCACTTTTCAGGAAACAATTATTGGGGGGCGGCTGGAAATAAAACAGTGCAATTCTTATTTTCAAATTATGTAAATTGACGGGAACAAAAGTGCTTGATTACAGTTGCCGACCTTCTTTGTCTCTTGGAAGTGACCCGCTTCACCTCGTCGCATATAATAGCATTTGTTTTGGGGCAGAGGCTGTGTGCGCTCTGTTGTTCCTTGTTGCGGCGCGTTGCACTGCGTGATCCGTCCTCTGGCTTGACCCTTAACCACGGTGCTTAGAACAGCTTCCTCATTGTTTAGTATCACTGATGGCCAGGGCCAGCTGGAGGGTCACAGTCTCTTCCAGATGATTAGCCTTTTTTTTTTATCCTCCCCATCTCTCGGATCTTTCTCTTTTTCCCCTCTCTCTCCCGCTTTCTCTCTCTCTCAGAGCTGCTGTCACTCACATCTGTTCCCAATGGCTTGCTCGCCCTCTCTCCCCTCACTCTCCAGCCCAATGTCTTGGAATTGGAGTCGGCCAGCACCCGGAAGCTCCGCGCAATCCAGAAACTCTGCCGGAAGCTTCTGAAATCGAGGCGCTAATGATGCCACTGCATAATGCAGGATCTGCAGGGTGAGGATAAGGGAGGGGGTGGGGGTGGGGGGGTGGAGGGGGGCAGGAGTAGGAGGAGAAAAGGGGGGGGGAAAAGAGGAGAGAGGGGTACCCAGCAGCCAAATGAAAGCAGAAGGACTGAGAGAGAGAGAGGGGAGTCGAGCCAGCGTCGGTGTTAGCAGTGTCGTTCTGTAACTGTGTGGCGTTAACAGCTGCCCCTGCCATTAACACAATGGGAGAGAGAGAGAGAGAGTAAGGGAGGGAGAGAGAGAGAGCTGCTTGTTAGGGATCATTTATTAACTGAGATCATCTTTTAGTTAGCCTTAGGGTAATGACTAATGTCAATGGCAAATTTCACAGTTGTCTAGAGAAATGAATTAGATTTGCAATAAAGGCCCCTTGGCTTGTTGTACATGCTCATTTGCTGGAGTTGGTGAACTTGGAGAACTGTAAAGAAACCAAGGATCCTGGCTTAATACCCTTCCCTCCCCCTCCTCCCCTTCCCACGCAAGACACTGACCTTTTTCTGTCATTATGGCGAAAAAAAAAAAAAAAAAAGGATGAAAGGGTCTAAAAAAAGCAGCTTACAGTATGTGCTGCAGCGCGGGTAACACTATTACGATGCATTCACCAACGCAAACGAGACCTATAGGCTCCAGTGTAACGTTTAACCGCCGATGTGAACCTTGCATTTAGCGAAATGTACACACTGCATGGGATCCCACTCTGTGTGTGTGTGTGTGTGTGTGTGTGTGTGTGTGCAGTTCAAAGATTAAGACTCAGCCGTATTCTTTAATCCACCCATTGAGCAGTAGCGGAGTGTGGAGACAGAATGGAGTGGGCACAATGACCCCCCGTCGACCGAGACTCACGCCATCTCCAACGTTCCTGACGGCACCACAAAACCAGCCCTCACCTACGCCCCCCCCCCCAACCCCTCCCCTTACAAAAGAACCTGTCAGGATGGGATCCCCCTCCCTGCAAAATGCACGCACACACACACACACACACAGAAACAAACCCTCCACCCTACACTGCTGTCATAGCCCCCGGGGGTAGCCTGCTTAGAATAGCGGACCCCCCAAAAAAAAACAGGAGAGCACTCTGTCTCTCTTTTCTCCCCCTTCTTTTTTCAGATGACACAATGCGGTGATTCACACTGCGTTGGGCACTCATATAGGCAGGCTCTATTGGGCCATGTGTGGCTGGCTCGCAGCGTGGGGTTAATTGCGAGCGAGGTTAACAAAATAAGAGACAAAAATCAGTTTCAGACGAGGGGCGGGGACCAAGGAGGCTACATCGAGATAAAGTGGAGCTGCAAGTGCAACGTGTGCACAGACCTGGGTCGGATATATTTTGCAAATAATTCTTCTAAGTCTTAGTCTGCACAGTAGTAATAGGTGGGTGGTGTTAACCGCATCAGGACAGTTCAGATCTAATTATGTAATTGTCACAGAAAAACAAGCTGACTTTCAAATACTCTCCTGTGGTTGTTTTAAGTCATTTGGTAATGTAAGATCTTACTTTATTGATTCCATAAATTATTGAGGGGGCGTATCATTTCCATCTACCATGCAAAGTATTTGTAATTTATGAATCACAGACCATCAATTCGGACGGGACTAGAATTGACAGAGGACGTGGGAATTTGCCGAAAAATAATATTTGCCTGTGCGACGTGCGCTCTGTAATAATCACACATAATGCTGATCAGCACGGGATTTAAATCACTCCGGTAAAAACTACATTACCAGTCCTCCTCTAGTAATACCAATGCCATCCAGACAGGGTTTAAATTGTGTCGTACTGTGTGGAAAACCCCGCCCACGAGGGTCGTCGCAACAGATAGCCGAAGCTATTTGTTACAGCCACATAACATGCTGCATTTGTGCAGCACAGTTGCATTAGAGCCTCAGCTGTGGATTATTAGAAAGCACTATAGCAGTCAGTCACTTTACTGTACTATTCTCCACAATCACATTTTTGAAAATGAATGTAACATTTAGCTGTTAATACCAGCTGCTGGAGTGTTCATCTTCAGATGATTTAATTGCCCGGCAATTTTCTCCTGTCAAAAAAGCAATGTGCACCTCGGATGAAAACGAGCGAGTGCAAGTGGGAGAGTTAATTAGCGACCTCGTTAGGGACCTGGAAGTGTCTGGTGGGGACTCTGTGTGTCTTTGTGTGTGTGTGTGTGCTTCTGTGCATTTCTGTGTTGTCTTTGTGTGTGTGTGTGTGTGTGTGAATAGGAGAACCAAGGGGGCATAGCTATTTAGTAAGGAACTGATCTCTCATTGTATGTATACATGACCAGCTTACCCCGGGTGACTGACTGCATGTTCACACTGCGAGCAACTTGGTTGATGGTTGATGGGTCACTCTATTCTGACCAATTGTGGCTGGTGAAAGAGGCTCAGAGTGCATCTATGTAGTGGTCTGGTGCAGCTACAAAGTTTTGACCAAGATCATGTGTTTTCCGCTGCTTTGGTATTGCCTTTCATAACATTACATTCTTTAAATGGGTTAACATAGCTAGCTAGCAAGCGCTAATTAGGTAGTGTTAATTGAAAATAAACAGACATTTTTGTTTATTCCTGTAATCTTGTAATAAAAGGTTGTAGAGAACTGGGAAGCTTTGAACGGCTGCGATCAACTTCTCGTCCATTTTGCACTTGGCAGGCAGGAATATTGTCCCTGAAATGTAGGGAGGGAAACAAGGAAGATTGGCTGTTGAAAAGTTCAGCCATGACCAACTTTTCTCAGCCTCTGAGGTGGCCACTTTGGATGAAATTGTATGTATGTATTGTTGAATGTGCATGTCTTCCCGTAACCCTGACGAAGGCTACTGCAGCCGAAACCCATAGTTTTTTAATATCAAGATCTTGTCAAATTGCTGCCCGAACAGTAACTCAATTGTTTTTATTCCTTGGGTTCTTTTTTTATTCACGCACATTCGAGGAGGCGCAACGTTGCAAGAGATTTTTTACCCTTCCGATTTTTCTCAGGCCGACAAGCTTGTTTACCTTCCACACATCGGCTGCTCGACTCTGTAGGAAATGAATGGTCTTCCACTGACTTGCTGCTCACAATGTGGATGCACGGTGAGTCTGATGAAGGTGATATGGGAGGTGGCCCACTGACCAAATGTCAGCTATCAGTGACAGCCATAGAAACAGCACAGCGAGAATATGAGGAGTTTCATTCCAAAAAGAGATATTCACCTTTTGGAAACAGTGACACCTCCTCTGACAAAATGATTGATAGCACTCAATAAAAAAGAAAGGATCCTAGGTAACTTTTACAGACTTTATATTTTAAAGAATTCTAAACTTTAGGCCACAAAGATATTTGTGCTTTATTTATATTGTATTAAATGACATTTTGAATATTTTCAATGAAAAATATCTAATACAGGATTGTAGAGAGCTTGGTGGTGGTTGAGGATCAAGTGTTTCTCATAGATGATCATTAGGCCTATAAAGTGTACTGATGGTCACATGAAGGACTCTCCACTCTCCTTTGTGATTATTATTTATTATATATATTTTTTGCATTAGTTTAACTAGGGAAGGCTAACTGAGCCTGTATGCTGTTTGTTAGCAATGACTTGATAAATCGGAGGTTCCCAGTACAACCACGGTCTTCTGTTGGCCACTGAGCAGCTCCAGTGGGTTGGTTGGGGTTTGAGTGCCTTGCTCAAGGACACCTAGTTGCTGAGGGAGGGCAGAACGTTGCTCATAAACTTTCCACACCCAGATGTTCCCAGCCATTGCATTCAAACCAGCAACCTTCCGGTCATGAACTCACTTTGCTTGCTTCTAATGCCCCTTACATGATTTTTAAGAAAATACTAGTTCCTGTATGGTTCAGCGGGGTAGAATACCAGGCACTAACGCCAAGGTAGAGCTTGGAAACACAATGTCAGTAATAGACAGGATATACCGAAGAAAGGCAGGATATGAGCTAGGTTTGGTTAACGAGCAATTGATAATCCAAATATGGAAGGACAGCCAACATGAGCCAGCTGTGTGCTGGCGAGCTGAGGACCAGTAGTGGCCAGATGGACACTGGAGTGTTAGCTTGGATTGGCACTTGACTTGGCTGACGGCTTCATGGTTAGACGACTACAAGCTACTAGTGTTGTCACGATACCCAAAATGTGGTTTTGATACCGATACCAAGTCATTCATTTCGATACTCGATACTTTGCGATACAAAAAATAGGGGAAACATTGTCATACTGTCTTTATACAGTATCTATACAGTATAGATACAATATATGTTCAGTTCAGTACAACCTGAACTGAACATGAGAGAGAAGTGGACAGAGATGAAGAAAGATGAGGGGAGGAGAGCAATAAGAGGACACAACAGAAGGGGAGGAGAGAGGAGAGAGACAGCATAGCCTACCATTTAGACCTATGTATGTTCACATCAAAGTGCACCAGATTGATACATTTCACTGTTGAAATCTAAAAAACATCTCCCAGGGAAGGATGCTCCCAGACCCTGAATTTGTACCTGAACATTTTTCTTACAACACAACCACTGATAGGATAATATTGGTGTGAACACGCTGCCTGGGCTGGTTACTCGGAATCGGACTCGAGTACTGAGGACTTGAGACCCGACTCAGGCATGACCTCGGTGACTCGGACTTGAACATTGAGGACATGGGACTCTTCTTGGACTGGAGGTTTTTGTTGACTAGCTTGCTAACCTCCCTATCCCATCAAATCCAAATAGCTGCAGACACTTAGCTAGTTAGCCTACTAGAGTAAAGCATAATTTCAAGATGAAGATATTTCAATAATAGTAATATGAATGAATGAATGAGTTTTGGGACATGCCCTCAGAGGAGGACGATTTTCTATTCTGGATCACAAGAAAGCCCTGTAGAGTATACAGACTGCCAACACACATAAACACAGAAACTTCTGATGCTGTGAGTTTTTTGGAAGCCGATGCCAATACCAGTATTTTTGTATTGAAGGTGTTAATAGCTAATATTTTGAGGCAATGTTTTGTGCCAATATTGGGTATCTTTAAATTTCACTATTTCCATGCAACAAAGGCAGTCAGTGTTTCCCCAAAATTCTATCCTTGTCAGGGTGGAAAATCCTCTGAAACAGCATTTAGACCATCATGGGACACTAAAACTCTCCATTGAAACCAAAATAATGAAATTATTTTAGGGTTAGCAGATCTTTAAGGCAGGGTGACTGGGAAACTCTGGGATACTACTATGCTATACTGACTTTAAATGAAATAAATGAATGAAATGGAAAAAAAACATCATTGAACAATTAAATGAAAAGCTCAAATTTCACTGCAGGTTTTACAGACTGTTTTTACGTAGCTGTGGTCAAGGAGGAGCCTCCATCATATCAGAGATGGACCACATAACTGATATTTAACAAAAGGCCAATATCGGCCTGATACATCCCCCTCATCTCTCCAATCGACAAGTGGAGATCATGTCCCTTTAAAAAAAGAAAATTATAATAAATAAATAACTGACGTGATCGGCCAAGACACGTCCCGCTCTCAGACTTATTGAATTATGCCTGTCTCCTCTCGCTGGATATTTCATGGCTTGCAAAAATGTCAACATCATATTCCAAGGGCGTGTTTGAGAGTGGATGTAGGGGCCGCGTCTCGCGCTCTGGCTGAGTGAACTCTGTTGGTTTGGGGACCGGAGCAGTAATTTGTTAAGACCGGGCCCCTGAATTATTAAAGGCTTATAAGTATAAATAATTCACTGATCAACAAACAGCGTGACAGGCCATTCATCAGCGCGTGTCGCGTGTGTGTACATGCGTGTGTATGTGCGTAGATAGTGGGTGGCAGAGACGAGGAGGTTGGAGGGGAGGTCATGCAAGTAAAACTGAGGTTTTAGGTGAAGCAGACTACCAAACAAACACACATGTATGTATTGTATATATACACACACACATTGTTTGTCCCCATTTTTTCCTCACTGGTACCGAGATGAATTTCTGCACCAGTGTACCTTAATTACACTACTGCTTCCATGAGTTAACATACTTCTAACAAGAAAGAGGTGAGGATGAGGAGAATTCACAGTATGTGAGTTTTTGCACTTTGCAAAATTATCTGAATGAAAGTGCTTCATCATAACCCCCTTTGAATTTCTATTCGGGTATCCCAGAATGCAGCCTCGCCGTGCCTTTTTTTTTTTTTTTTCTAAACGCGCAAAAGTGTGTCTTCTCAATGGCAAAGCGAGTATGGTGACAAATTGCCATAAACGGGCGGAAAGCATGCAAATGCAGCGGGGAGACAAATGTCCAACCTTGTGTTTAGTCGGAAGCTAAGGTCATCCACCCTCCCATCTATCACTGTTCTAATCAGCTGCACACAGCCCAATGCATAGCTCAGTACCTGCTGCATAGATAACAGAGAGAGAGGGAGGGAGAGAGAGAGAGAGAGAGAGAGCAGGAGAGATAAAAACAAAAATGAAACTGATGAAAGATTCAACAAGTAAACATTCATATTACTCCGAAAAGGCTTGTGTTTTGTTCGGGGGTTTTGCTGTGTTCCTTTTTTTTTTTTTTTTTTTTTGGAGAGGTTTTTTATCCCCCCCCCCTCCCCAAACGTACATTCCGGGTGTTTGCGTGCTCCTAAACTGCGGCGGTGTTTGTTTTGCTTGTCAGCCGCAGACAGAGGGGTTTTTGACCCGGGGATCTCGGAGCTCTATGTGAAGGTGATTGGAGATGAGTTGTATTGAAACGGTGTTTCGCTGTCAGAGGTTCGGGGGGGTAAGGGGAGGCGAGGCAAATCCAGATGTCTGGCTCGCTTGTAATTGCTGTCGGTTTGCCCGCCGTTGCTCTCGTCTTTTCAGATCGCAACACCGAGATGCATAATTGAAACGATGGAGACTGCCTACTATTTGATTTCTCTTTCTTTCTAACTCTCATTCTAGCATACATGAACATTTTTTGCTTTCTTTCTTTCCTTCTTTGTGCTCCTCATGAGTGTTTCGTTTACCCCCGTCAAGCGATCCAGAGATAGTTGAATTAGAGCCTTGCCCCCACGCAATTAAAATCGTATTATTGCTCGAGTGTGACCCGGCCTAATTTAATTGCCGTACATGCTCAAAAATGATTAATTGATACAGTGTGTAAATAGCCCGGGCCACGGTGATAACACCAAAGATATGGTTAGTTGAGTGCATTATTTCTTGCTCAAACAAACATTTAGAAAACACTCGGCTGCTCGGCGCGTCGGATTCCCCGAGACGTCGGCGGCGGGTATCTGATCGTAATAACTCTAAATGAACGATCAAAGAAGACAACGGGCTCCCAGAGGAGAAACTTTACCAAGCTAGAGGAGCGAGAGACGGGGAAAAGAGAGGAAGAGAAAGAGATTTGAAACGTTGCGTCTCATGCGTATAGCCTATTTATCACAGCTTGCCTACCATTATTACTTACAAACTCCTCTTCATCACCGTGTTATTTTGCCAGGCTGACACTGTGTGGGGATTTGTGATGAGACATTTGTCCCTCCAGCAAGCAGGACGGAGTGCTAGAGTTTGCCAAAACCTTTGCTAGACAGTTTTAGAAGGTGTGTGTGTGTGTGTGTACGTGCGTGCATGAATGCGCGAGTGGGTGGATCATCTGTGTGCATCTGTGCAAATGTAGATTCAAACGTGTGTGTCCGCACGTGCATGTGTCATTGGGTGTGTTGCTGTGACGTGTACGTGTGCACGTACGGGTTTGTGTGTGCGCGTGCGTGTGCCTTTGCGCGTCGTGCCGTACTCCGGTGCAAGGTAAATGGGTGTGCGCTCATTAATCTCGGAGTGTGCGAAGGAGCCGAGTGGTCGGCCAAGCTGCTGAATGTCTGAGCAGGGCGCTGCGCGTGTGATTTATCGGGAGGGCCTGTGCATTAGAGCCCATTCGTAGCCATTAGCCCGGACAGCTAAGGACACCGCCACCTCCTACTGCAGCCACGGAGACGGTGGGCGGCCCCCGCGGTTTACGACTGGACTAACTACGCACGGGGACGCCGGCTTTAGTACACTCTTGTCGGGACGGTCTAGAAGAGGAACCCAAAGCGGGGGTTCCTTCTCTAGACGTGTTAATAGCAACACATGGTGTGTCAATGCATCTTGTTTAAGGAGGTAATCCGAGAGTTTTTTTGGTGACACCATCGCTGTGGTGTTTCTTCACATCCCAGAGATCATTTTCTTGTTGGTGAAGTTTGAGTTCCTGTAGGCGGCGCTCTTTTCTTTGTCTGTTCAGCCACGGTGGCTATCGCTGCTCCTGCTAACTACTCAGTTGTTTATTCCAAACAAACCGCTGTCGCTGCTGCCGGAAACATAAAACGCATCACTTCCTGTGCGCCAGAGGCTTCATCCCGGTAAAAAAAACAAAAAAAAAACCCAACCCATGTTTAGAACAGGCAAATGTAAAAGCTTTCATGAAGCGGTTCTAGGTTGAATCACTGTTGCGTTGCACCAATCAGCGACAGAGAGGAGCAAAACATGACATCTTTTTTTTCTTTATTGAGACAGTTGTAATGCAGAGAGGGACCCCGAGCAGGAGAGAAAGCTGTGGTGGGGATTCAACCCTGGAGGGGGGGTTCTTAAGACCACTTCACCATCTCTGGACACAAGCATGGAGGTTTATATCCAGACAAACTAAAACTAACTGAAGGCCAGCATTGATTTCAATCTCAAACAGAGGCTGGAGGACACAGAGCCAGGAGTGTTTTGATGGACCGCTGGCAAAACTAATAAACAGAAACAGAGACGTGTGGAAATGGATGGATGTGATTGGGTAATGCCAGTTGCTGGATGAGTCGACTTTCATAAAACATTCTTTAGTCTTGGATATTGACTTAATGTGTGTGTGTGGGTATGTGTGTGTAGTGTGTGTGTGTGTGAGTACATGCAAGCAAGTATCGTTGCATCTATATGTGCTTGTATCTCTGTTCGTGTGTGTATGTGCGCACAGCTGTGTGTGTGTGTGTGTGTGTGTAGGCTAGGCTATGTCATCCAATGTCAGTACGTGTCAGTGGCTGTGTGAATGCGGGGTGGGGGGGGGGGGGGGGGGCGCCGGGACTCTATTTTGGCCGAGGTAATCCATCCATTGTGCTGGACTTCTTCATCTGTATCATTTCATTGAAAACACACCGGCCCTGCGGACTGAAACTGAGCCTGCCTGGTCCTCTCTTGACAGGGCTGTGGGGGGGCAGAGAGAGAGAGAGAGCCTAGGATGGGGGGGCTGGTACTGGGGGTTTGGGTGGGGGTTCATGGGGGAGATCGGGGGAAAAAGGGGGTAGCGGACCATGGGAAAAACACAATCCCTGGCCCCTCTATAGCACTTGTTCCACCCCACTTCACCCGCACACCCACCCTGTGTGTGCCACTTGTCACTGACCCTTGCAACCCCTTTCTTATTCTCCCCAAGCCTTTGAGTCTCTCTCTCTCTCTCTCTCTCTCTCTCTCTCTCTCTCTCTCTCTCTCTCTCTCTCTGGGCTGCAGATGTGTGTCAGTGTTGCCCGCCCCCCCACCCCCACCAACAGCCAACCCCTTCCCTGCCCCCCCCCCCCACCTCCCCTCTTCCAGGACCTCCAGACCTCCACACCCCAAGGCCCCCTAGCACTACCTCTCATGCCCAGGGATGGTGAAGCGTGGTGGGGCAGAGGCTGCGCCCCGGACCCCCTGTATCCAGTCCCGGCGGAGAATGGACCAAAGGAATAAAGAATAACAGAGAGGATCCCTCGTCTTTGTGTTTGTACAAAGGGGAGGCAGGCTAGGGCAGGAAGAAAAACAGAAAAAAAGTGTGTGTGTGTGCATGTGGATGTTTGTGTGTGTCTCCATGCTTTCTTGTTCTCTTGTGTGTGTGTGTATTACAAAGTATACAGTGTATGTCTATTATGTGCGGGGGCAGTGGGGGGGATTATTGCTGTAACATGCACCCTTAGTGACAGTATAGTAATTGGTCCAAGGCATCCCACTCCCTTTGCCACCAGTGACAATGTAAGCTTTCATTAAAACGTACGGCAGAAATACTTATGAAATGAATCATTACCATGGACCATTAGCCTCTCTCCTTTCAATTAATTGAATTTGTCAGCGGTATCCCCTTTGCAACCCGAGAGAGCCACCATGATATTCTGACCGAATTAGCCGACGATTAAGGCAATCGCTAACAACACTGAGAACCAAGAGAGATCTTAAAAGGGATTTTCAGTATTTCTTCGCTTTTTCTTTCCCTCTCTCGGCCCGGCGGATCGATGTCGATGATGAACCCACGTCAGACCACTGAAATTACTGGACCGACGAGGTGTTATCAATACCATTGATTAATTGTTAACCGTTTAGTGGATGCTTTTACAGTACAGCGCGAGTGGCCCCCGCTGGGAGATGAACACCTAACCCCCCACCCCCCGCCCCCCGCCGCTGTCAGTGCCACGATTTCACCATTAAATCTAAAATGTGAAAATAATAGTAACCGCAAACGGCGTTCCGGGGATTGCCGTCGTTTCCCCTCATGACACAGCATCGGGGTGGAAGGCAACTCTGCATTCCAGCATCACCGCTTTCCCCTCATGTTGAGCTGTAATATTGAAGCTAAACCCAGAGAGGCTTAAGTGGGGAAGAAGATTTGGGGAAAGAAAAAAAGAAAGGCAACCAGCAGGGGGAGGTAAGACAAAAGGAAAAATAAGAGGGAGAGACTGAGAGGGAGGGAGAGAGAGGGCGAGGGAGGGTGAATGGAGGAAGCTGAAAGAGGAAGAGAGGAGGGGAGGGAGGGGAGGCTCTCTGCTGGGGTCTCCTATCGATCCCATTGGTTTTTTGGTCGTACATCAAGCGGCCCCTCGCTGAGTGGCAGCCTGGCCGGACCTCCCCCTACGGTGGCCCGGGGAGAGGAGGGCAGCGGTAGCAGCGGTGCTCTGGCCTTTTTCCGCGTCCAGCTGTGTGCTCTGCAGGGAGGGACAATACTGTACTCTAGACACCGACCGGCAGGGAGAAGCGTACTTACTGTACTTTTACACCAGTGACCTTTTGCAGGGGGGAGCAGGGAGATGGAGAGAAAAGTGTGTGTGTTTGTGTGTGTAGTCGAATCACATCACATTAGAATCACATTAGTTAGACTATGCTTGCCTTACAACCTTTCCATTTTTTAACTTCCAGCAGTCACGTAAAAAGGTTTAATTCCAAAATGTGATACATCCATTTTGCTCATTATTTAAAAGCCCAGACAATTACGTCCTGTAAAATATTACTATTTTGTCAGTAAAGGGCTGGAGATAGCTAATAACTTCAATACTATTAAAGAGCGAGTTATGCTTTCATGCCAGCAATCATTTTCTGCTTTTCATTTCAGAATAAAACTCTTCATATTTCGTAGCTGCAAAAACCTCGTACCTCCAAAATTGCACCTTTTCAATAACTAAGAAAAATAGACCACCATGCATTTATGAGTTTATCCAATGGGTTTTTTGAATGGGTTTCATACATCCAAGGATTGTATCATTGTCTTAACCCATAGTGGCGCACATAATCCTTCAAAATAAAACATGAAAATCAACAAAAATCGTAGTTAACAAGGTTTTCGCAGGACAACAGATGGTTTCCTGCGCTGTAGGACAGCTCAGTTTGTATTAGTGAGCGTTCACTAGTGTCCCGTAGCCCAGAAGTGAGAGAGAAGCGTTCTCCCTTCGAATCTGTAGTATCAGACTGATGAATGTGTGCAGCTCCACAGAGAATCAATTGGAACAGAAAGGGAAGGAGGCTGTTTCGAGCCCCCTGGGGATTTCCAGGGGATATGGGTGTATTTTCTCGTCGGATATCACTGACACAAACTCCAAATCGTTGTCAGTGGAGGCGCTGCAAATTGTACATCTTGATGACATCACAGAGTCGATCCTGCGCTTTTTTTTTTTTTTTTTTTTAGCTTTGGGAGAGAGTAGTTCATGTTCACAAAAGAGTTTTGTTGCAAAATGAGACGGTGACACCTACACTTACAAAAAGATTGACAGCAAAAAAATTAAAACAAATAATGCCACTTTTTTTTTTTTTAAAGGAAAGTAGGCGAGTCGGGCCTTTGGTTATGAAAATGATGGCACTTTTTCCAGACTCTGTTTTAAGAGATATTGAAAGACAAAACTTGAGGTAAACATTTTCAAAGTGGATGTGTAGCATTTTGGAGCAGAACTCTTTCACGAGTCGAGCAGCGTCCCCCCCCCCCCCCCCCTCCCCCCCTTTTGCGCTGTGTGTCGGCTGTTATAAATAATATATCACTTAGTTCAATTTCTGAAGTTCACAGTCTATATTCAGGGTGTGACACCGCTACGGGCTGTGAAGTTTTTACCTTTGCCAGACCTTCACTCGCTCACACTGCTGTTGATTTGACATGCTGCTTAGCTGCATTTTGCTCTATAACAAGGGGATGGAAAAAAAAAAGTCAGAAAATGCCAGAAAAGGAGAAAGAGAAGAGTGTGTATATGCAGCTTGCAGTGTATGTTTTTGTGTGTGTGTGTGCACCTAAGCATATAGTACTAGCGATAAATGCAATTCTCCCTTCACCTGGCCTGCATCTACTGTATCGTGCACCACAGTAGCTGCTGCAGCCTTTTCTTCTTCGTGTCGTACAGGAGAATTTATTAACTATTTTACCTTCATGTTCTTCTAGAGTAAAAGACAGCACTTCTGAATAATTCCTCTTCACCAGGGAACCTACAGTTCAGCAAAGTCTTGCACTAGTGCAGCAAGCAGGAAGTGAAACGTGGTGTTTTTTTTTGTCCAGCTGTTCACAAATGAAGAACAGAATTCCTGTTTTCCATTTGATGTCCGTGTCTTTTTTGAAACTGCAGTGTTTTGTGGCGACGGTGCGGAGGGCCCTGGGGTCATCATAAAATGAATTTCAAATTAATATTCGATTCAATTACGAAAAAAAACTCGAGAGAAAAAAACAAGGTCATGAGGTCTTCTTGCAAAACAAAACAGCCATGTGCGTCTGGAGGTGAGTTATGCTTGGTAGCGGGAGTGACTCAGACCAGAGTGTCCAAGGGCCCTCCAGTTTGCTCCCCTGCCCTCAGCTCTCTCAATGCGTGCATGAGCCTCATTTCTCTGAGGTAAAAAAAAAAAGAGGGATGCGGGTGGGGGGGAGGAAGGAGGAGAGGTTGGAGAGGGCAGGGGTAAGGTGAAGGGGGCCGTTGCTATAGCTGTCCGGCCAGATCCGCTCGCAGCTGCCTCCCCTTCTCCCGGGCTCCTCCGGTGAAAAGGGCCCTGAGTGGCGAGCGGATCCATTTCAGCGTGGAAACCCCACACACACAAAGCTCTGAAAGCTGCTCTTATGCCACGTCTCGGTATCTCTTACCTGTTAGCCCGATTAATTATTCCCCCAAGTACAGGAGCCAGGGAAAGGAGACACCGCGGATGGGCCAGCAAGATAGGGCTGCACTTTCTCAACTGAACGAGAGAGGCCAGATAAAGAGAGAGAGGGTGGGGGGGGGGGATGCGAAGGAGCAAGGGGGTGGGGGTCGGTCTCTCTCTCCCTCTCTTTCTCTCAGCCTACAGTAGGAGCCTTCAATCTCCAGTGGCTAATGTACTAGAAAGTTGCTCTTACAATGTACTCACACTTTCTTAGTCACAGTAGAGTGGCTTGAAGGAGCCGGTGCGTAGTTAATCACTACTTTTTGACTTTTTTCTTTTTTTTTTTTTAAACTACCGGTCCGAGTAGCGGCACGCGGGACACGTGAAAGACACCCCCCCCCCCCACCCCCCCTCGCCCCAAAGTTTTATCGTGGTGTTTCCGCTGTTGGGGTTGTGAACACTGGAGCATGTCGTGTGGATGGCGTTGTTGGCAGGAAAACTGCAGATGCAGTGACCAGGAACTCCATTAAAAACAACACTCACTGCATGCCCTGATTGCTCTGGCCAGTAGGCAGTGGTGTGTGTGTGTGTGTGTGTTTTCTGTGTGAGAGCTTATTGTCGACTTTGTTTGCATGAATACACACACGAACACATCAAACAATGTTTGATGGCAGATCAATTTGTGTACCCAAGTCTTTACTTTACCTATATTGTTCAAGTCTTGTCAGCTGAATTCACTATTAGATACAATGTGCCGTAAACCAAAACATCTAATGAGTGTTTTTATTTTTTTCACCATGCATATAGACACACAGACGTATCGGAATCGGTTTCTGAAACTTACCGTCGATCCGAGTAACCGATCGCTTTTCCTGGGCGAGCACTTCCTGGTTATGCAGAGCAGAGGTTTCCATGGCTATCAATCAGCCAATAGCAGCGCAGCTCCCTCAGAGCAGTGTGTTGAGAGCGGGGGTCTCTGGGGCGGGCCTGTCTTTTTAAACAAGGCCAGACACTTCACAGACAGGGAGAGGGCCAATTAATTCTGCCGGGGGCAACACTCCTAGGTTAGTATTTGCTTATAGTGATAAATTGGCGCTTTGTATCCGCGGTAAACTACCTCGGCTCCCCCTGTTTTGGCCGGCTTGGCAGGTCCGGGAGTGATGTCACGGGGGTTCAGACTGATTAGTCGGGCGTGCCTCGTCCTCTTTCACGGGGTCACTGCACTACTGTCTGCGTGAAATTAATTAAAAGCTGGCCGGGGTTACATGTCTGCGCTAATGCCAACTAGTCACTAACATCTGCTGAGGAGGAAAACGTGGGATCTAGACGCAGCATCACCGTGGGTACAAGGTGAATGGTAAACCTTGAAATTCCCTAAAATGGGCGGCTGAGTGGGAGGGTGGTAATTTGTGATCGCCTTCGTTAAGCGTGATATTGTTCACTTGAAGATATTTAATTTATGAAACATTTTATGATTTCAAAAAAACAAAAAAACAACAACGCATGGGCATTTTTGCAAGAAAATCAAGCCTAAATCAACTCTAGCTGCAAAAGGACAAAGTAGGAAATATAGTGACCATATCACATTAGCAGAAGAGTCTCTCTGAATAAAAGCAACAAACAGAATAGCCCATTTCCAAGCATTTCCAGTGAAACTCGACGATGGTCCGGGTAACGGTAATCTTCGAGGTAAACAGGGTGCATCTTCACCCCCTGTCCCCGTGCCCTCTCTTATCCCTGTTTCATAACGCTACCGTGACTAGAAGTAGCCCCTGGTAACGCCAGTCCTACCGCCTTGTGCCCATGTGGTCTGAATTTAGCTATCCTTTATCTTCCTCTCCCATCCGGCTTCCTTTCCTCTCCCTCAGTCTCTAAGTGGTTGCATGCATGTGTCTTCAGAACACAGTGAGCAGCAACGCAGCGATACTGGAGACCAAAAGGAGGAGGAAGGAGGACATATTTTCACTTATTTACTTAGTTTGAAACATTAACCTACTTGTTCCCAAAGCATCACTTCCTCAACTCTTACCGTATAGCAAATCAAAGCATCCTTGCAGCATTCCCGTTAAAATCCACCCCCCCCCCAAGGTGAGAAAGGTTGGTTATTTGTCTTTGTTTTAACGCGAGAGACGCAAATGAAAGTCACGGCCAATTTCCCTTTTTTAACGTGGACAAGGGGAAAACAACAAATACTAAGAATAACAAAACAGCCTTCAGTTTGCCGAAGCGGGGATCTTTTGATTTTGGCATATCAAAGGAGAGCGCGATCCCCGGGTTGCCGTGGCGCCCAAGGTCGGAACACACAGACCTACTTCGCCTGAATCCGATTGGCTGGCTGATCCGTGTTGCCAAAGTGTAGGAAGAGTCCATTAGAGTATATAGGAGAGAAATATGTTCCTGCTAAACATCAGCTGTTACTCAAAAGTGTTTGAAAACGTGCCACCAAGGTGTTTCCAGTTGTAAATTCTGATGAAATAGCACGCAACCCGGTTACCGTGTTTTATTTGTTAATTACATTCTGCTGTAGAGAAATACATTTCAAATCAAAGAGACCCACAAGAGCATGAAAAAGGGGAAGAACTGCAGGATTAATGAAATGCATGTACTTCGGTAAATAAATGATGGCTCCCGCCGCAATATTGCTGTTCTCAAGAAAGATGTTACTCGAAGTTCATACCTCGCTAGTTCGAAATTATAGATGATGCCATCCTCAAAAAATATTAGCAGGTGAAAAGAAAGAATAGTAGGTGCTTTTTCTTCCCATAATGGGTTTTGCTTTCATGTCAGTAATAATTTTGTTCAAGTTTTTTCAAAGGGGTGTACATATCAATATGGAGCAAATAACACAAATACAATGTAAAAAAAGACATTTTACTTTAATTTTGTTGATTATCAATTTGGAACAAAACTGGGAACATATTCACATACTCTTAATAAACAGACATTGTATTCAGCGTGCTGACTGGTTTGCCGGTGCTGGTACGGTCTCTTCTAAATGTGAGCCGTGCTGGCGGAGGTAGCCGCTGATCCTCCGGTGGATTGAGAGTGAAAGTTGATATCATTCCCACTGTCGCCTGAGCAGGTCCCAGAGGTTTCCCCTCATGGGGGGTCTTGAGAATGTCACTCTCACTCCCATACTGGAGCCTCCCCCCCCTCCCCTCCTCCTCCTTCCTACTGCCATTATATCTTCACCTACTTTATCTCCAAATGTCACGCAGAGTAAAAGCAACAGCACAGGGAGAATTTATCAAGGAAGTATTATGCTCTTTTGGATGCGAGGTGCTTGGGGGAAGTAAGTAAGCAAGTAAACCAGTAGAAGTGACCTACGGAGATCAGGAGGCATTTATTATCTGTTTAACTGACTGTAACCCAGGACAGCTACTGTCTATTCTACCATAGTTCTCATTAGTTAGTGGATTGCACTTATTTTTTATTTCTTTTTTTTTACACAACTTGCACTTTAATTCTTGCAGTCTTTAAGTCTTTATATACTATGCCACTTTTATCTGAGGAACTATGTCCATGCTCCACAAGACTCAGAACTTATTGCATGCTTTTCATCCTCCTCAGAGTTAGACTGGTGATCAGTTTGCAGATATTGTCCTTTCATTAAGAATCTGATTTCGGACAGCAGGGTTAGGGTTACCGAGGTTCCTCCTTGACCACAGTTAGATAGAAACATCTAAATCTGCAATTTTTTGTTTTGTACATTTTATTTATTCATGTATCCCAGAGTTTCAGTGTGCTCACCTGCCTTAAGGAGCTGCTAACCCACGTAAGAGAATTTCATTAGTCTGGGTTTCAATAGTTTTCCACCCTGACAGGAATAAAACACTGAACATTTGTAATTCTTTGGCACAAAAATGGTCAAATTGTAAAGATATTGAATAGTGGTACAGCTGCAACCTAATGCATGACACGTTGCATAACTACACAACGTGGCAGTATGCTGTAGTAGAGACATACAGTATGTGTAGTCCATACAGTATATCTCCGCACCGATGTTACCATTTCATGTAATTCCTGGTGAATAAAGTATTCTTGACCTGATATTCAATTAACTACAGAACTATAACCCTCTTCCTGATGTTTTCAAATAGTTTTCCCTTGAGGATATACCGTAATATGACCAGGAATACTATTAGGAATATTATATTATAATAATATAATATAATATTACTAGGAATATTATTTACAGGATACATATTTGGAGGAGAGTTATAATACCAGCTACCGCCAACATACATCCTCTGTTGTCCTTGCTCATTGTAGCTCCGGTGTTATGAAATGTGACACTGTGAATAGTGAAAAGTTTGCGCGTGAACCGTGAGTTCAATTAAAACAGCGGGAAACGACAGATCGCTACTGAAAGGCTGCAAACACCTGGCGGTTATGGGTTTGGACAGCAGACATGTCATATTGATGGCTCCCCCCCCCCTTCAGCGGTACCCCAAGCTCCGGCTTTAGTGGGTTTTTTAACACTCTGAAATTGTCAATCGAGTCAGTGGCCTGGACAAGCTCTTTCTTTGTGACGCCGGGGCTTTAAAACGGTGCCAACCAAGCAGCACGGACGAAGGATTTAAAAAAAAAAAAAGGCACAATGAGCCGGACAAAAAAAAAAATCCTAGCTACCTGGGAAACAAAACCAGGGGCAGGCGAGAAAATGTCGAAGAAAGAGAAAAGGGGGGAGAACAAAAAAAAAAAGTGTCACAGACTGACACTCCCCTCCCCTCTATTCCCCAGCCAATTCTGAGTCTTTTGGAGTGAGCGGCAGGCATTTCTAGTCTTGAGAGGAGTGACAGAGAGAAAGGCAGGGAGCGGGGACAAAAAAGGGGAGAGAGAAAAGCGAGAGAGCCGGTCCGAACGAGAGAGAGAGAATAAGAGAGGAGAGAGAGAGTGGCAAAGGGGGGGAGGGCAGCAACTTGAATCGTTGTCATCAGCTCCGTCACGTTGAATAGGCCTAATGAATGCAAGTGAGTGTTGAGGAGCCATGGCCAGCTCTATCAAGGCAGGTAATACCGCCCACATTTAATTGGGAGCAGGTATTGGAAGGGCTGTATTACTTTAATTGGGTAGGGGTTCTCTAAATGGAAAAGACAAAGTATAATGGCCAAATTGTGGCGCACAATAGCACTTAGCCAGGGATTGTATGCGTTCGCTAATCTGCCCTGGAATGAGGCAATTCTGAACAATTTTCTCAGTGAAACCAGCTGCAGAAAGCTTGTCCCCCCTTTTTTTTTTTTTTTTTTTTTGTTCTCCCTTGGGAAAATGCAAGATTGAAACAGAAAATACCTTTACCCGGGCAATCATTTGCCACGTGTGGAAAGCGGATACAGCAGTGAGTGGTGAAAGAAAAAAAAAGGAAAAAAAGAAAGAGAGAGGGGAATCTTTGTGGCGGGGGAGAATGGATGGCGAGGGAGATAAAGCGGGGCTCAAAGTGGGGCCTGTCACGGTCGCCAACGGGAGAATAAAGTGATGACATTTACAGTGACAGACGAGACTGCGAGGGAGAACTGCCCACTATTTAGAGGGAGGAATCTGATATTTAACAGACATGGCCTCTGATAATTAACAGTGGACATGTATTTAGCGGTGGGCCCTGTCATTATTAATGACAGGCTGAGATACCGATATCTCTTCAATCTTAATGAAGCACAGCCAGCCATGCCAGGATCATGGGATGCACAACCCTGCAGGCATAGGGGGACGGTTTAAAGACGTTGAAACCAAGTTGTGTTGCAGAATGTGGAGTTTCAACAGATCCTTTCATCATAGCACGCTTTTTTTTTCTAAAGCTTATCTGAAAAGGAGTGAAGAAAATCATTATAGGTCATGCTACAACCCTTGCACTCGCTGTGGACAGGAAGTGCTTAGCAGCAAGCCGCCACATTATCCCAGCATGCACCGTGCTAGTGTGCTCAATCTTGTGTGTCTCATCACCAAGGGAAATGGAGGGAAGAGGAACAAACAGCCGAGAAGGTAAAGTGACAGTAGAGGGTGGAGAGACACCCCCCGCACTTTATGGCAGGGCCATGTTCACATGGAAAGAAAATAGTCCCTCTCTTTTTATCTCTCTTTTTATCTTCCTTTCTGTCAGGAGTGAGGGTAGGTAGGGGAGCTAAGTAGTACAGTAATTGTGCCGGTGAAGTGAGAATGATTGCTTTTTATTGTCCATTGTCCCCACAGGTTAGCACGGTGAAGGTATTGTATATCCCATTGCTGGGGAGGCAGAGGGGAAGGGTTGGGGGGGGACAAAGCATGGCACGGTGAGGCCCCTCTCTGTAAACCCAGGTGGGTTTCGCATTTAGTCTGAATGCCAACTGAGATGGGAGATATCGGGCGGACACCACGGCCGCCGGGCTCTCACCGCGAGCACGGCCCGCTGTGCCGCCGCCGCGCTGAACATTCATTACACTTCACGTCTTCGTGTGCTTACCTTCCCAAAGACCCGTCGCAACCGAGCAAAAAGTTCTCTAGGACGCGAGCAGGGCAATGCAATCCCGCCGTTCCTTTCACTTTGCCGAGTCCAAATTGTAACGACCGCATTCTGCATCGTAACGTGAAAAAAAAAAAGAAACAACGGCAATATAGTCCCAAGGAGCCAAACCTGGGCATATTGTTTGAAGGCTAAATTGCTCCCCGCGAAATGCACTCTCTGCTTTATTGCAGGTTTTTCTCCCATTAAATGTGTGGGTATTGTGCATGGATTACAATAGCTGAGAGGAACCCAGGGACAGCTTAACCATTCAGGGAGAGGGAGAGGGGGAGAGAGAGAGAGAGAGAGAGAGAGAGAGAGAGAGAGAGAGAGAGAGAGAGAGAGAGAGAGAGAGAGAGAGAGAGAGAGAGAGAGAGAGAGAGAGAGAGAGAGAGAGAGAGAGAGAGAGAGAGAGAGAGAGAGAGAGAGAGAGAGACTGACTATAAAAGCACCGAGACTGGCTGGGGGTTTTGTCGGGGGGTGGAAAGGCATGCCTGCGTTCCCACCTGGTGAGGAGAGGGTTTAGGAAAGGACTCCTTGTCATGAATATTACATGCAGTAGGAAGTAGCCAACTCTAGGACAGAACATACCAGTATATTAGATTACAGTACAGGGATTCCTTGGAGGGGAACTGTCGATTAACTTGTACCAAGTGTGTCTAGCAATTAGTTATACTTAGCAGTGGGTAATCCATTGGAATGAGAATGACTTTGCAATGGTATGTAATTAAGAAGATCTTTACGGTTATATCAGTCGGATGCGAGGTGTACAACACAAAATATCCTCGCCTCATATTCCACTTCACTGATCAATTCCCCAAATGCTTCATCTTTCAAACACAGTCCTCTGGACAAAACTGAACCCCAAATGCACCCATGTGTATCTTCCATTTCACATATGATATGCTTTACTCACATGTGAAATGAAATTTCCACATGTGAAAATATAATATGTGTCAAAGTCACATGTGACTTCTGGTGTGCCTCCGCTGTGTAAAGCAGTGCAAAGTAAATAATGAAAGATGTCATGTCAACTGTAAATTAAATGTAGGCACGTCTCAGTAACATAGAGTGAGTGATATGTCGGCTGCTTTTGGGGTCGACTAGGACTGCTACGGAGAGCCATGGCAACATGGTGGGAAAATATGGTGCAGGTCAAATTTGAACCGACACCGAACTACACACGTGGAGGGAATCTGTGCCAGCTCCGTCTTCACGTCTTGGGTATCAAAATAAAGCGTTTGAGTTAAGGAGGGTGCAATTTTTCACAGGTTGCTCTCTCTCTCCTTCCACATCCCCTACTCTGTCATTACGAGCACATGTTGCTTTCAATTAGTTCATTCTAAATCAGGTATTTGTCACTTTTAATGAGCATTAATTCACACCTGGCACAAGGAAAACCTGCTGTACAGATGTACGTTATTTTAGCGGCGCCGTAGCTTCTTCTTTGGACCAGGAGAGTCAAAAAGGTGTTATTTTGTTAGGGGGAGGATATATTTTTAACACCGTCAAGACTTTCAAAAAAAGCTGAAGATGTAAGAGGGAGCGGAGTGGCACAGTTACTGTATCACAGTAATCGGGCGGAAGCTGTAATTAACTGCAACCGAACTGCCTCCCGATACTTCAAAATGCAACCAAAGCAGCACTTTGAAATCTTTCTTACTTTGTTATCAGCTTAAAAAAAACAAAAAACATCGCTAAAAAAACGATCTTTTGTGTTGATTATCCATTTGAAAAGCTATTTATTTAACTCATCTCTATAAAGACAAAACACATTTTTCTTTCAATAACACATATTTTAGTCACTGATATAAAAAATCTGATTGAAGCGATAGAAAAACATGTCAACAACAAAATAGTCTGCACTCGTCCCACTTTACGGCTTTTTTTTCCAATTAGGGATAAAATTATTTCACTGTACTTCTTGGATTACAGAGAACAGAGAATCGACTCCTTGGGTGAACTTTTTCTGCCCGACCTGACACAGAAAAGGTTTTCCCAGCAACTGTGAAAACCTTGTCCAGAGCCACAACGGGGACCGACGCTCAAAGCCCGCTCTGTTTGGGCATGAGAGTTTCCTCTTCTGAAACCAGAGGCGGTATATAAATGGCGGGCGCCCATCCATCAGTGTGAAGCAGATGAATCGGTCTGATTCTGGTAAAAGGGAGCAGGGGGGGTGGGGGGGGTGAGATTGCATGATAAAGTATGGCAAGCAGATGAAAACAAATAGGACCAAATGAGTAATCAGGGACTCGCTTCCCCCATCCATCTCTCGCCACAGAAGTACCATTTGCGCGGAGAGTGTTCGCAGACGCTACAGTCCGGTTGAGACTGTAATGCGAGCTTGTTTTCTGGGGGCGGCGGCGGTGGTGGTTGTGGCGGTGGTGGTGGGGGGGCTGGCAGTGTAATTTGTCCTGTCTGGGGGAGGCATGTTGTGTTGATGAGGCTTTGGGGCCGGGGCCTCCGTGCACTTGCTCCCAGTAGGATGCGAGTCCCAGGGCCCCCGGGTGTCGGTAACATATTACCCACATCCGAGTCTCCGTCGGTAGCCCGGACAGCGTGATGCATAGATAACACACACACAACCCCTCGCCAACAACGCTCCCCTCACTCTCAAGTCAAAGCGCGTCGTCTTCTTGTGACAAGTCGGAGGGGTATTTCTCTCCCGCGACGTCTGCTATTTTTCCTAAGTGGCCCTCTCTGCGGCCGGTCTCGCCAAGACCGGTGTCAGTTATTTCACGGTGACAAAGGGAGTTAAGCCGACATGTGTTAGCGCTCAACCCTCCACGCAAGTCCGGTCTGCCGGGGCTGCGGCTGATGGGAACAGACAGCCCGGTAGATCCACGGGCATGATAGAAAGTCATGGAGGATTTCTGGGTCCCTCGAAGTGTTACATCACTCCCACTTGCAACGATACAGCATCGCTTCTCTGCTGAAATATGAGAGTGCTGTCCATATGCAGTTTAAAGGTGCAATAAGTAAGAGGTCGATTAAAGGTCCTACAGTACTTAATGCCCCTTTAAATTCTTTGGTGGGATCTTACCATCGGTGGCGGTTAGCCGACTGGATTCTTCGACTGCCTTTCAACAAGTTTATTTAGTTTCTCTCTACCCCTTTTTTTTCTCTAAACACGGCATGAAGTCATCTGAGTTCTGCGTTGGGATTCGGGGCCGACCACAGAGAATAATCAGACTCATGTTTGTATACATTTCAGAAAGCGTGCCTGGCCGTGCGTGTTTCATAGCTCGTTGGTTTTTCTTCCTCGTGTTGTTACATGAGTCACTTCCATTGGTGCAACCGAGTGTCAGCAGTGATTTCTGGAGCTTGTTTACAGTGTGTGTGTGTGTGCGTACGTGCCTGGCTTGCAAGTGGGCAGCTGGGTGCAACTGGTGGCCGGTTCAAATCCCCAAACTGGATGGGAAAATGAGAAACACTTGTCCACTTGCAACCACTGCCGATGTGCCTTTGAGTAAAACTCTGAACTCCCATCTGCTCCAGTGTTGCTGTCCAGTGGCCGACAGCAGAAGACATCAGGCAGTTCCCGGGTCTAAAGTGAAGCTGGAAAAGAGCAACCATGCTCAGTCGACTTTCCCCAGATAAATAAAGGTCAAGAGAGAAATGTGCGTGTGTGTGTGTGTGCGTGAATACGTGTGGCTTTCAAGTGTGCTTGTGTGTGTGTGTGTGTCTTTGGCTAGGGTCAGAAATTAACACCCTCTAAGCGTCAAATGGCAGTAAAATTTGTCTTTGGCGGATAAATCAATCAGGGTCACCCATCACACTGAAATTCCTCCCGACTTCAGTGCTGTTCTCAAAACTTTGTCCCTCCTGACCACCGTACACACACTTTCTCTCACACACTCTCTCGTGTGGCGACACATGGGAATAAAGTGTGAGCTTTAAATTAAAACTTCAAATCTGCTCTTTGTCTCTATTGAATGTTTCACCCAGCACCAGATTCTATACACAGGACAGCATTGAAAATGGGCAGGGTGGCGTATTCCTGAAAAACTCATTTCCCATCCCTTAGGAAATCGCCAAGTTTGGGACACCGCGTGTGTGTGCGCACCTTTTGAAGGCAGCCTCTCTGTGAGCTGTCAGTGGTCCTGGGGAGACGGCAGGGATGAGGTTAAGTGCAGTTCTTACACACACACAGCGAGAGAGAGAGAGAGAGAGGGCGAGAGAGAGGGCAGCGGCCTGGTGCCTATGATGAACCAACGACTGAGTGGCGGAGGGGGGTGTAGCCAGCAGCAAGGTTAATGCAGAGACCCCCTTTCCCCTGTTTCTTTGTCTTTCTGTCTCAAAGAGGTAGCTAGACAGGCATCGAGACACATAACACACACACACACACACACACCATGGGCTCTTTGATCTGAAGGCCATATTCTAAAGGATGATGAATGAATCAAGACTTCATTTGGTCCATATAGGCTGGACACTCAAGGCTTCCAGCAAGTGCAGCCTCTCGTACTTCGTAGGACGTCCCGCTAACGTATCAGATACGCTGGACATTTTGTAAGACGTCACACAGATTTGCAACAAAAAACTACTGTCAAGATGGCAGCGCTTTCATGCTCGGTAAATTAATAAATGCATCACGTCTCGTTTCCCGTGTCCTGGCGTCCGCATCTCGTGTGACATTACCATACGACACCGCGAAGACAGCGCTGATCAAAACGGTCTTTTTTCTTTTGAGCGTTTTCGCCGCAACCCGATACCCGCGCGTGACAGCGAATCACAAACACAACTTATCGTAACGTCTCATCAGCATGCAACGTTTTGTCGCGAAGTTAGGCAGGGAAAGACGCTCGGAGGATCGCCTAATGGCAGCAAGAGGAGATCCGTCAAGAAATAATTTCCTGCGTGCCTCGTTATTGTTGCGCTAACAGCCCCGTCTGCTGTGAAGTCTGCACACTGGCTTGGAGATGACACACACTCCCTGTGATTTGTGATACCATCGCTCTCAATGTCATCTTCTCATCCCCCCACCCCCTCTTTGAGTGTGTGTTGTGTTTGTGTGTGTATGGGAGTTTTTAAAGCAAACATCCACCCTGCTATTGGCGATGTACCTTGTAATTCTGGGCCCGTTTTGTTGCTTGGTGGTGGATAAATAGCCAAACAGAGATATTCATGTCAAGATATTCCAGTGCAGCTAAAGTGGAGTTTTCAGCGAATTCATCCAAAACATCAATGGTAAATGTCAAGTTTTGGTGTCAGTCTCTCAGAAGGGCTTCTTTCTAGACCGACGTTCAACAATCATACAGGGAGAAATCCATCGGAGAAGAGGCAGAGATACCAATTCCTCCACTGACAGTAGCAAGAAAGACCAGAATGCAATGCAGCCACAAGACATGTTGCATTTAGAGTAATGGAGGTGACCCTATACTCTCTCTCTCCACCTAAACCTAAAGCCCACAGCTGAATGCAACAAGTTCAGGAGGTTGTCCAAAGTCATTCTGGGAAATGTAGGAAATGAAAACTGAAGCAGAAGTAGACAAGGCAGGTTGAGGGAAAGGAATGCATTGAACACCACATTGATGATATCTAACAGTGGGAGAGGCAGGTGTAATTTTCCTTTAAGGTGTCTTTAGTTATTTTTTTCCTCTTTTTTTTTTGCTGTGAGATGTTTCATTAAACATCAAAAGGCAAAGCCTCTCTCTCTCCCTCTCATTTTCCCTCTCTCTCTCTCTCTCTCTGAGAGTTGTGAAGATGTGATCCTCCAGAGCTCGGGGTGCTTGTTGACAAGCAGCATTTTGAAGCCTCTCTCCATGTGGATCTGATGGTCTTGGCCGCATTCATCCTCAGGAATTAGACGGGGTGCTAACGAGAATCACCATGGGGAGACGGGAGCTGCTGACAGTTAGCAGCTCTCTGTAATGACACTGGCCACCTCAAAAACATCATGTCAGGGATGCTGGTGGGAGTTGTGCATCACATGATGGCATGACCACAAACAGCATCACACTTGTCTGTTAAGGCAATCCTAGTTTTTTTTTCTGTACAGCATGTGGAATTTCTACCATTTCTACCATCAGTGTATGTATCAGTGTATGTTTTTTATTAAAACGATGCAGAGAAGGTCTTCGAAAATGTGTCTTAGGACTGCTTGATAGTTTTTGCAGCGTTTCCTATACAGTCTTCACATGTCAAGTTGTTTTTAATACCCCATATGTTTTCTGCACATCTGCTGCCTGCCGGAAAAAAAAAGCTGTGATTTGTCTCAGAACAGAGACTGGTAGTAAGACACATTCTAGCCTGAAGGCACAGAGGGAAAAAAAAATCTCACACCTATCAGGAACTGCTTAAGCAGCTACTATGATGATGGGCTAAGAAATCTGATTTGAGGGGTCTAAGTTCGTCTAATGTGCATGCTATTATTTTGACAAATTTGTGTCGTTTTGCTCTTTACGTGCACATGGGTTACAATACATGCACCTGTGCTAATCCCAAGCCATTAAAGAGGCAAACAAACAAGTAGGAAAAAGCAAATACAACCACCGTAATGCAACGAGGCGCTTTTAAAAGCTGCTGTGCATTCTCTGTACAACCTTGGCCTTTTATGTGTCTTGTTTAGACAGCGCTTTTAGTATGATTTGTGCCCTTTATGGATGTTCTTTTCAAGGAGATCAATCTCCTCAACAAAGCCCCTTTATTTAGCCATTCGCCCAGATTATGAAAAATGTATTAATTACAATGAGAGCCTTCTGGATGGCATCACGTCACTTAAACAGATCAAAACGGATTATTTATTGGTCGCGGTCGCGCAGAGCGGAGCGTTTTGCCGAAGATAAAGTTGGCGCCCGACCCATCGTAACCTTGATTGCGAGCTAAAACTCTAAACAGTTGGAAGTTTTGTGAGTTATGACCCGAGTCTCTTTTAGCTCTTGCCCTGCGTCAGTCAGTAAACTACTTTCTGTCACTGGCCAGATAGCCAACTCTCTGTCACAGCATAACAAACAACTTCCAACCGGCTTTAGGCTGCTTGCACTCAGCAGCAGTGGAGAAAGTAACTGAACATTCTGGCTTTACCTGTATTTTTTTTTTGTGCTTGTTAATGGTGTATTTTAAGGTGTGACTACAACAGAGAGAAACTACTCATAAAAACTGTGAAAAAAAAAAAAGGTTAAAAGCGATCCGTCTTATGTTATCCTTGAGGCTGAATTGTCTTAAGATGTGAAAAAAAAACCTTAAAGCTCACCTTCATCTTTCCTGTCTGTTTGATTTGCAACTTAAGAGAGCTTCAAGTTCAGCATGAGATGGATTTTGATAGATATATATATATTTTAAAAAAAAATCAAACCCTTTCAGTCCAAGCTAACGCACATACTGTAGAGCACACACGCGCCACGTCCTCTGAACAAGTTTACTTACAGCGTCGACACGCGCTCGTCTCATTTACAATGATTGATTAACGTTACAATTAAAATTCCTAGCCGAGGTTGTTTTGATTAATATTCCCTCCTTGTCTTGAGGTTCCAAACCACCCATGATGACATGGGAAATAAATAAACACACACCGGCGCGCTGGCAGAATTCTCCGAGAGAGGAACACCATCTACCCAGGATCTTTTGGTGGGAGAGAGAGAGACAGAAAGAAGGAGAGAGAGAGAGAGAGGGAGAGAAAGGGAGAGGGAGCACTTCCCATATTTCTGCCGCTGATTGACAAGGCTGACATATGGAATAGTTCACCTATTCCCCTGTGACAGGCAGATGGGGGAGAGCGCAGGGAGAGGCGGGTAAACTTGCCTGCGAGGCTGAGTGCAATTTTTTTTAGATTCAGCGCTTCTGATCAAAAGGACTCCACATCTCCCCTACTAAATTTAGCACCAGTGGCAATTAGTGGCGGAGTCACACAGCCACTCCAGGAGCAGCTGACAAATGGTACCTTAACAAGTCGGAGATGTGCGCCACAGTTTGATGGATTTGTGTGTGTACAGCTGAGGGGAACTTACTGGAGTGTTTTTCTTTGTGTGTGTGTGTGCTGTTTGTGTGTGGGTGTGCGTGTGATTGGCTGAGCTGTGAAAGGATGCTGATCGGCGTTAGCCCATCATACGTGTTGGTTAGTGCACATCAGTTGACTGACTCTGGTTTTGCTGGTCAGTAAGAGATAACAGGTGAAAAGCAAGAGAGATACAAATGCTACGTTTTTTTTTTTTTTTTGCATGTCCAATACGAGTCGGATGTATCTTGAGCCTGAAGAGTAAAAAAAACAACATGGAATCTTTTCTGAACAGATTTGAATCACATCCGTCGGTGCTTTGAAATGCGACTCCCCATGCGACACAAATTTGACATCACATGTTGCAACAAGAAGAGTAGAAAAAAAGAAAACATGGAGGAGAGCCAACAAGGGAATAGCGACACCTGGACACGCGATGCCTCCTCTTACGACTACGTTGACTAGAAAATGCCGACAGCCAAACTTTCATGTTACTAGCTTGATGCTAGCAGCCTAGCATCAAGTTGCTGGACAGGAAAACACCCTGTTAACACGCCTCATGCCTGCGTTTGTTACTATGACAACCAATGATGTAATGACAGCTAATGATTATAAAACAATTAAACTGTCAATTCTAAACACACAATTCTGATCCGGTCACTTATAAATCCAGCAAAAGGGACAGACAGACAAACCGAGAGACAGACAGGCAGATCGGCCCCAGACACAGAGGGGAGGGACAGATAGGTGGACAGCGAGACAGACCGATATCGGTAACGTAGAGTATGGAATGACATCACGGCTCATTCGAGTCATTTCCCAGCTTCCCAGAGATGTGGTGACGTCATCAAAGCAACATCTCCAAACCCAACCACCGCGCTAAACCAGACAAACCAGGATGGATTGGACCACAGTGCAGGGGTTTATTTTTGTCATCTCTTCTCCTGGTCACTGGGTTTGGTGGTTACACAGTCTTAAACGTTCTGGGTTCTAATCAGGTACTTTTTAACCTATAAGAGCTGCTGAGACCTTTTAAGAATTGTTCTGTATGGTAAGTATGTGTCATATCCTGCATAGTGAAGTCGATGAACTGTCCTTACATCATCCTCAGTTACCCAGGAGGGTCTGTTAGATGCACACACACACACGCGCACACACACACACACACACCAGCTCTTCACATGGCTGGCCAACCTCCTGAGAGAGAAGGCAGCTAACCGTCTCAGTGGAGGAAATGAGCTATCTGCTCCACTTCTCTCCCAGACACACACACTCACACACAACTCCCCCTGACATTTTAAGACTCCGTTTTCCTCCTTGCAGACCTCCTTTTTGTTTGCGCACGTTTGTGAATACATGCATGCACATCCGGGTGCATACGTGTGTGTGTGTGTGTGTGTGTGTGTGCCTCCCGAGCGGTGAGTGAGTTTGACCTTAAGCTTCTCCTCCCTCTTTAGAGCAGCCAGCTCTTGTGTGTGTTTCCTGGGCCTCCGAGATATGAGAGGGGAAAATATCTGCCGACAGCTCATCACAGGCCGCAGCTCTTTGTTTATCTATTAATAATTGAGCATAGCTGAAGACAACACAAGGTGTGCGCTTGTGAGAGTGTGTGTGTGTGTGTGTGTGTGTGTGTGTGTTGGGCTGGGCTGGACTGAGGGTTGGAGGTGGGATGGGGAGGGGTGCCACCGGGGGAATTTACACCTCACACTGTGTTGGGCAAAACTGCAGGTTTCTCTCTGATGTGCGTCCATAATAAATTGTGTATGTGTGGTGGTGGTGGGGGGGGGTGGCAAGGCTTAGTTTGTTGTTTGTTATTGTTGTTAGCCATAGCTTAAGGGTGTGTTTATGTATGAGTCTCAAGACAGAGCTTTGCCACAGTGTGCATCCTCCTGTTTGCAGAAGATATATCGTGTACGTCTGTATATGTGTATTCGCTGCGGATGTGCGATTGGTCGAGGAGGGATGAATAAAAAAGAGGACTGATGCTGTTTTCACCCTCCCTTCCCTCCACCGACACCTTTTGTTTTAATCCCTCAGACTACCCGCCTCCCAGACGCCCAATGGGAGGTCAGCAATCCATTTGTTCAACATGTGTACACGGACCATTCCGTATTCCCCCGTCGTTCGAGGCCCGGCAAAACCGCGGGAGCGTGCAAACTTTTATTGCAAACCATTTGGGAAACAATTAAGAAATGTTTGCTTTGCCATTTTTCAAAACCTTATCGTCCACACCCCACCTCAAAAGACATGAACGCATTGACGGATGCGTTTCCGGGGCGGTGCCATCAATGCACGGCGTTGGAAAGTGACAATAAGTCCAAGCCTGGGTTGATTTGCTGTTTTGCGCCTGCATTCGCATCTGAAAGGGGGTTTGTCTTTACCTCTCACTCTCTCCTCTAATTATGTAGCCCTTTAGACGTTTCCCCCAGAGAGCGCTTGCTGCCAGAACAAAGTCGAAATTGTTTCCCCCTCGGAGGCGGCCCTTGAGTGAGAGCCTCCCAACGTCTCCGTGCGCCGAGAGGCGAAGACTTCGGTCCTCTGGGGGCTTTCCGTGAAAATAAGTCGTATGGCGGGGGGGGGGGGGGGGATCGGTCTGTTGACAGAGGAAGAAGTGAGAAAGAGAGAGAGAGAGAGACAGAGAGGATTGTCTAATGAGAGAATGATTGCTGTGTTCTCCGCTGATTGCCAGGGATGCCACCGCTCCGTCACACTGTGGGTATGATGGGAGAGTTTCCAGTCAAATTAAACACGGAGGCCAATGATTAGAAAGAAACTCTATAGCACTTGGGAGTGAATTCCTCCCGGTGTTACATGGGAGCTTTTTTTGGTGAAGTCCCGGAAAGTGAGGTTTCCTCTATTTTTTTTGACAAGTAGGTAAAGTGTTGATTAGCGTAGCTCACTTAGCCATGAGAATACGTGTCCCATTATAACATAACTGCAACTTGGGACATCCTGTGTCAGTCTTTGCCCACAGATGAAGACCCACTTTTTTTTTTTACTACATGCTCGCTGAACTGCTGCAGCACTTTTGCTCCATCCCCCATGAGGATTTGTTTGGAGGAAGTCAAGTTTTGCTCTCTCCTCCGTCTGAGTAGAACGGCCTGGTAACAAGGGACACAAGTTTTTGTAATAATATATATAACTGTAGCTCCACTTTATAACATTCAAGAAAGAATTGCCTGCAGGATTAATGCTTTACATTTGCTACCACTCTATGTGCTATCCTTCATTGCGGTGTCCAAGTTGCCAGTAAATGAGGGTTAAAATGTATTATGGTTGTAAAAAATGCATTCCTTTTGTCAGAAAATTGTATCTGTTTCTAATAAGATGTGCTTCTGCTTTTTGTCTGAGCCTTTCCTTAACCATCATCCTTACAATTATTTCATTATTATATAGTAAATTGTCAGTTTGGCGGCTGCTACAGCTCTATTTTTCTTTTGGTCTGCTTATTTGTCTATCTTCCTCTGCCTACGTGTTTGTTTATCCGTTGACCTATCTTTCAGGCGGTACGCGATATCCAACGCTCTCGTCTGTCTCTCTTGCCTCTGCAACTCTGTCTGTCTCTCCGTGTCCGTCATCCGCCTGTGTTAAGTCCACCGTCTCCCGCTCGCCCATCAACGCACCGTCAGACAGTCGCCGCAATTCATGGGTGCCACTCCCTTTGATATGGAAAAAGCAATACTGTACTTCATCTCTCCGTTTGTGAAGGGGACGCCATTAGCAGTGTATTACGCTCCTCTGGCAGGGGGAAAAAATATCTCCAAAAGGATAGTCGGCGGCCGCCCGCATCCTGCAACGCCTCATTAGTGCATCGCCTTCGAACAAACGTATCAACAATGTTCTGAGCTAATAAGCTTTTATATTCCCAGGCTATATGATGTAGAAAGAGGCAGCGCTGAAGGTCACGGGTGCATTTGAACGCAGCGAGTGGCTCCGTGAGGGAATGATTTATCTGGAATTATTGCTGCGCTTTGCTCCAGAGAGTTGCCTATTGATGTGTGCGGTTGAAATGGCTTCTTCAAGGGGGAGAGAGGGAGATAGGGAGCTTCAGTGGTGACACAGACAGCTTCCCTATCATCAACCGGACACAGCCTCCTCTCTCTCTCTCTCTCTGCACTTCATTTCATTCAGCCTGTCATCGGTTTTTGTCCGCACATGGGCGGCAGGGCGGCCTAGTGGTTAGAGAGACCGTCCGGTAACCAAAAGGTCACAGGTTCGATATGTGCTACAGTCCATGTGTACATTAACAGCCACGTGGCCTGTTGTTCACACTAACCATGTGTGGGCAGGTGAGTGAGAGGAGTGAGGACGTAATCCGAACCAACTCCAGGAAACAACCTAAAAAAAGCAAGGGTTTATGGGTATAAGCAGACGGATTTTGACATCTGATAGCCAACAGTTCTTTATGCTCAGAAAGCCTAGCATAACCTGAACCCAGTCTGGACTGATGCTCACATTCAGCTATTTCTTCATGTGTTCTTAACTCGTATGAACGTCAGCGAAAAATAAATTAGGGCAAAGAGTGCAGACAAGTCCGCCATGCCGAGATGAAGTTACAGGGACTGGAATCAGATTTGTTTGTACCTCTGCCACCAAAATCTCTAACCTGGCAGTCCACTTGAACAGAATCCCATTCCTCCCCTCCTGATCATTGGGAATCCTTTAGATGAAAATACAATAACGAGTGAAGTAACACACTAATTATCCCAATTAGCTCACTGGTCATGCAACCGAGCTTGTCTGTATTTGTTAGCATCCCAGTATTCCAAAGGCGTCCTCTGGGGATTGCAGATTGCTAGTGCACACTCCTCACAGTCATGACCATGCTCATACAAAACATCTGGCCAAGCACAATGGGATGCCAGGATTCAGCTTTTCTTTTTTATCTCTCTCTCTCTCTCTCTCTCTTTTTTTTTTTTTTTTACCTCAGCATTTGCTTCTCTACTGTTGCTGATCATGAGCTGTGTTTTCTTGAAGTCGCGGCGGTTTTCAGGCATTTCCCCCCTCGTGTTTATTTGAGCGTTTGAACGTGTAGTCCTGGTGGGATTGTGGGAGTCGGAGTACTGTCAGATCTAATTGCCGCGTGGTGTTTGGTAGGGAGACGGGCCTGATTAGGGAGGAGGTGAGGGAAAACATCATGTCCCCCAGTCTCTTCTCTCTTTCTGTTTCCCTCCTTCTCTCTCTTTTCTCTCTCTTCCAGGACTACACAGAATACCATGGCAGTTCTGCATGGCTCATTAACTGGTAGAGAGAGACAGACCGACACAAAAGGAAAGGAAAAGAGAGAGGGGATGTAGAGAGGGCAGCCCTCAGACTTCACATACACAGGTTACCACGGTGCTCGCCCAGCGTCTGCCGACTACATCAAAGCCTTGAGATGCCAGTCGAGGGGCAACACAAGCTGCCAAATGAGTTAGGAATATAGAGGGATCAGGGAAGGAAGGAAGTGGAAGGAGGGAAAAGGTAGGGCCACTGCAGAGACAAATGAGTTTCTCCGAGAGCCTCAGACCCCTTGTCAATTTGACTGTTTTTAACTGAAAACCTAAAATAAAAATAAAAAATCCATGTCAGCGCCCAGACCTAGAAATGGTGTAATTAGCTTGTTCAGGAAAGCTGTTGGTATCATAGGCACTTTGATATGTTCGCCGTCATGAAGTCCCCAACATTCATTAAGCCACCTACACAAAATCATCCTTCCCTGCGCTTGCTCTTAGGCTACCGTGATGACACTAATAGACGCAAACATTGATTTTGAGTTACTGGAATAGTGGTAATAGGTGTGAACCTATGCACCAGCAGATGTAGTATTAGTGTCATTTGTACTAGAACATGAGCTAGTAGTCAAGGTGGTTGTAGTGTTGTGAAACAGTGCGTTTCATTATAAAAGAAGCAGCAGAAGCTCCCATTATTTTTCTATTCTATGCAGACGATACTGCAATCTTTTGTTCTAGTATTGGATATGATTTATATTGAAAGGCTACTAATAGTGCTTCAGTAGGCTTCAAGGGAAGAATGCTTTAGAGAGACGAGACAGCTCTGTTCAGTGCTTTGTATACTTCTCTCTAGATGAGAGGAGGCAAGAAAACCCACAAAAACCGTAGCAGTATGCTTGTGAAATAATCATCACAAGATCTTTCCTGTTCTGAGTCACGGGGTGAAGGATAACGAGAGACAGAAAGAGCAATGGCGAGGAAAGAGAAGATGGATAGGAGGGAGAGAGGAGAAGAAAAAAGAGAGCGAGGCCTCAGAGACCAAGGGTGAAAGTCTAAATCTTTCATCCCCTCTCTGGGATCAGAACGAGAGGAGAATTGCAGGCTGGATTATCAGCTCTAAGCCTCAGAAAGAGCTCCTCAGCCCAATAGCTCTTCTCCTATGGCCCAGACTGACTGACTCACTGACTGACTATTTGACTGATTTCCAGACAGGCAGTTCCACAGTCAGCAGCAGCAGCATCACCGCTACCATCAACATTATCATCATCGCTATCTGAAAGCATTGTGACTAATAATTTGGCTCATAATTTAGCTCATGACCTCATTCAAGCAAGCATTTGCACGCTACTAATTTCATCAGACGTACTGGTTTTCTCTGCTGCATCTGTGGATGTGGATTCAGTCTGGGAGCCATCTCTGCTCCTTCAGCCCCTTGATGTTGACGCCGGTCTGTTATTCAGTTGGGAGATTCGACACGAGTCCGGGAGAAAACACTTGAAATGCTATTAAGCCTCTAGTGGGGCTCGTGTGTGCCAGTTGTAAGCCTCCTCTTGTCAATATGACTGTAGGATGCACCCAAGTGCACCGACTGGATGCAGAGCAAGGATGCACTGCAAAAAATGTTCATCCTCAAGAGTAATTTAGCCACACATCAGTCTTGAAATGTGATATTTCTTGAAACGATTGAAAAAAGTGAGTCATTTGTTACCAGTGCAGTTCCACTTTTCCTAGAAATAAGTGTCAATATCTTGAACTAAGACAGAATAAGGCAGATCACCCCATTACTATCAAGATACTTAGACTTCATTCATGAAAAACATTGATTTGCATTTGAAGAAGGTGAAATTATCTCATCCCGCTTGCAGATTCTTCCACTTGTTTTAAGAAAAACAAGACCTTAAGTCTCAATACTGCATGAAATGGCTTGTCGGGATGGATATTTTTTGCAGTGTAGAGAGAGCGAGAGAGAGTTAGAGAAGAGATTGCTTGTCAGGGCCCTGATTTCACCGTTCTCCGTTGATGACGATAATAATAACCATTTGCAGGAGTGGCAGCAAATGGGGAGGAGAGAGCAGAGACGTCTTTTTAAAGAGGCGTACATGCAGTTACTTTCTGCAATCAAAACACAGATTCTGAAGAAGAGTTGGAGCAGAAAGCAAACGTTATCCCAGCCCCCCCCACCCCACCCCTCCCTCAACCTTCCGAATAGATTGCAGTGCACACATCCTGTTGTTTGCCATTCGCCATCTACAGAGGATATTAGCCCGGTATTTGTGTACAGTAATCAGTAGACCCTTGACAGACTAGTCTCTAGACAGAGACATCTGAGAGAAGGCCGATTGTCTGGTAATCAGGCTATGCGGTTAAAGGACTGAGGAGAAAACCTCGTAACTCAAATTATGGCGATTGTCGTGTTTTAATGTGGTGGAGTTGAAGGATCGGTTGAGAAAAATAGTACGCCCCCGGTATGGAGTTATGAAACCCTTTCAAAACTGAGCGCATTTCATTTAAAAAATTCTTGGTCATCTACCTAAAAATAAGACTTTTATTCTCTTAATTCCCTCAAGTTTCCCATTTTGGAGAGGTTTCCATCCGACAGCTATGATACCCAGTGAGCTGCCAGGAAGGCTGTGTATTGTCTATGCTTTTTTTTCCGCTCTGTTCATTCCATATGTCACCAATCATCATGTTGTTTGGTGAGGGGAAATAACAGGATGTTATTATCTGTCAAGCAGTAGAGTGTTCGGTTTTGTACCTGTGCGTGTGTGTGTGTGTGTGTGTGTGTGTGTGTGTGTGTGTGTGTGTGTGTGTGTGTGTGTGCGCGTGCGCGCGCGTGTGTGTGTGTGCGCGCATCTCTATACGAGTGCCCGTCTGTGTACAGGTGAGTGTGTACGTATGTACGTGTGTTTTCATCCATATTCATCTGTATATATAGTGTGTGTGTGTGTGTGTGTGTGTGTGTGTGTGTGTGTGTGTGTACCAGCTCTCCATAAAAACCGAACAGTGTTGACTGCACACCGCATACTGTAAACTGCATATCCATTTGCTTGTTATGGTGTTGCCTTCAGATACTTCTGTTGTCTCCTGCACCCTCCCTCTGTCTCTCTCTCTCTCTCTCTCTCCCCCCCCCCCTCCCCATCCAGCTCTTCTCTTGATTTTCCTCTTCCCCATCTTGTCATATGCGTGATCACTCCCTCCCCCTCTCTCCTCCTCACTCCGCATCCCCTCTCCTCCCACTATTCCCCTCGACGCTTTTAATCTCGGGTTGATGATACTTGGTGGAAGCACTTAAGTTTCCGTGCCAGGTGTCTCCCCGTGCTTAACATCCCAGGCTTAGCTCCTCGTTCTGCGGGCTCCTCGCTTTCCCTCCCCTGGCTCCAGAACACTCACACACACACACACACACTCACACACACACACACACAGCCATGCATGCATATACTGTATATAAACACACACTCATACAGAGGCACTTCCATAACATGCCTACACACCCTGACACATGCACGGTGCAAGCCTGTGCACACACAACTCTCCCCGTCCCTCACAAAGACACACACACACATCTCCACGTAAATATATTGTAGATTTCACTTCACTGGCATCGCACTGCGTGTTTCGTTGTTCTTGGGGAACCAGGGGTCTGCAGGGTGTCTTTTAAAAAAACTCAAAAAGCTTAGCTGTACATTTGTAATTGCGCCGTATACACGCTAAAGCGAATCCCCCCCCAGCTACCGTGCGCTTGCTGAGTCATATGGATGCCGATTCACACCGACTGTACAAAATGCTGTTTACCGCTAATGTAACGCTATCGAGATTTCGGCGGCGGCGCGTGGAGAATTTGTGTGCTGAAAGAGTTTGCTTTAGCGCCTCTTTGTTCTTTAAAGATAGAAGGCACAAGAGGAGGAAGAGGAGACAGAGGAATGAAAATGAGAGAGAGAGTGAGAGAGAAGAAGGCAAAGAGAGACAGAGAGATAAAGAGAGAGATAGCTCTCATGTGTTTATGATATGTTTGTTTGTGTTGCCGCGGGGACCCCTCTTCCTCACCCCACCCCCCCCCTTTCCCTCTCTTGTTTTCAGTCATCGTCTGACTATTTTTTTCCGTCATGTCTCATGCCGGCTGTCCAGGCAGCAGCACTCTTCTGTCTCTCTCTCTCTCTCTCTCTCTCTCTCTCTCTCGTCTGATGTCTCAATTAAAATTAATGGGTTCAGTCTGCTTAGATAAAGAAGAAAGAGGAGAAAAAGCCTTTCCAGGAACAATGGCAGCTCTTTGCATATTGGTAACCGATCCTTCCTCGTCTCGGGCCCACGCTAATGCTTCACAATATTGACAGCTCTAATGGCGCAGCGCAGCTCCCGTGAAGGGGGTATTTTCATGAAAGCCGAGGCCAAAAAAGACCGACGGCGTGCGTGCGTGCGTACCGGATTGCGTGCCGATTTTCAGGCGGCTATTGTGAATCCTGGGAGGGATCACCAAAGGTAGTTTTACAAGAGTTTTTTGTTGTTGTTGTTTTGTTTTGTTCTCCACAACTCCTGAGGTATGGCAGCTCAGAGGTAGGGGGCAAAAGGACCTGTTGACCCACACCAACAGACCCCCCCCTTCCCCTGCCTCCCACTCCGTCACCTTCCTCAGTGTGGGGTAGTCACATTGAGAAAGACGGAGGGAGGAGGGGGGAGGTATGGATGGTCAGCCTGGGGAGTGACCTCCGCCTCCATCCTCCCTCTCCCTGTTTTGTTGTCCTTGAGACGTCTTCATCGCCGCGGCCCGGCGCTCGCTGGTGGCGCTCCCCTGCCCCTTCATCAGGACAGAATGCTGGTGTCAGCACTGTTGCTCCCCCCTCCCTCCTCCCTCCTCCCTCCTTCCCCCCCCCCGCCCCCCCCCCCCCCCCGCTCCGCTCTCCTCCACCTTTGCCTTTATCTGTCTCTTCTTCTAAAGATGCTCTCTCCATCTCCGGTACCCCGGGGGTCAAGCTGGTGGCGGAACGAGGGGGGGAGGGAAGGGATGGAGGAGAGATAGAGGGAAAAGGGAGGGAAGAGAGGGGGGTGGGAGTAGAGAGGGGGCTCTGAAGTAGGGGAGCGGCTGACTTGAAGGCAGAGAGATAATTTCGGCCGGGCGGCTCTGTTTAAGGTTAAAGCCTGATTTGCATTTCAAAAGCGGCGGCCGGCCGCGTCGCCACCTCAGGGACGCCATCGGACCGACCGGCGTGTCATTTAATGTCAGCGGGCGCCGGGTCCTTGATGAAATTAATAGAGCAGCCTGTGATTGATAACGGCACTGCTTGTCACCGCCGCCATCATGACCATCCGCCCGTCCAGCCTATCTTCCTCCTCCTCCTCCCGCTAAGCCCAGGTGTTCGCCGCAGCACGCCGAAAGCTCCCGTCCGTCGCATCGCTTCACCATCTCACTTCTCCCCCCCACCCCCCGCCCCCGTCATCTGAATGAGCTCGATCTCCCTCCGGCGTCTCGGTGCATAGATCATCTTTATCCTTCTGTTCGGCAACGGGACAATGTGGAAATGATCCGAGCGCGGCGGTGATTTTAGGAAACCGGGCCTCGGCGCAGCAGCAGTCGGATGTGGATGGAGGGAGGAAGGGACGAGGAGAGAACAGAGTTTCACGGCTTTTACGGCTTCTTCCATTGGCTAGATTGCGTACCGGGCATGAAGGTAACATACCCTGAGGCGCCAGATTACCAACAGCCTTGTAGATACGTTTACAATATCTCACTGAATTCTGACCGTAGCGAGGAGCGACCTCTTGCAGACCTACACCGATGCCGACTGTTCAGATAACGTTTGCAACCGACATCGTATCGCAGTCTCTCAACATTTTGTAAATCAAATTGTTATTGCCTGTGCTTTGTTGCCGCTGTCCCGTGCAAAATCACATAAGCTGCAGCATGCATTTGTCTATTGACCCCCATGCTCCCATCTCGATTTTTTTTTGTAGTCACCCTCTCATGCACATTTTTTATACTCCCTCGACCAACTGCAGCAGCTGTATTGAGCAATTTGTAGCATCATTTACCTGACCTATGTGATGGGGCAGGGAAACTGACGGAGGCACTTGATGATAACTTAAGGCAAGCAGGCATGGCTGCAGCACTCTATTGTAAAATATCGCAGATGGACACGGACATGACAAAGGACCAAAACACTATATCTGCTCTTCTTAAAGTAAATGCATCTTTACTACTATGACAGTGTATTGCAGTCATTTTGGTTATTAGTATTCCTATGGGTGCAGCAGTATCGAAGAGGTTAGAGAGGCAGGCTGGTGGCCACGAGGTTTGAATCCCAGACTGAGAAACTCTGGGCAGGGTGTGTGAAAGCTACCGTCGAGGTGCTGTTGGGCAAGGCACTCAGCCAAATAGAGGACTGTGGGTATACTGGAAAGTGATTGGATGATTAAAGTTGTATTGAAATGACCATAACCAGGCATTTCCTATGGCGTGTCACTTCAACCTAGAACGATTTCCCAACCCCAACAAGCAGCTAGTTTCTCCTTCTGACATTGTGTTTCGCAGTGATAAAATGTGAACGTGGACGCCCAGTGAGTAGAGAGCCAGAAGAGAGAGGGGGGGGGGGGGCGAGAGATAGAGAGGCCCAGCGGGAGGTGTCAGTGCTGGGCAGGGACGAAGCCATTTGCCCCCTGCTAATGGATGGCCTGATCCTGGTGGTTGGTGGTCACCGGGGTCAGACTCGGCACACATTACACCTTCAAGACAAACCTCCCGATGTGGACAGAAGACAGACAGGAGAGAGAGAGAGAGAGGATGAGGGGATAGAAATAGATAGAGAAGCAAATGTGGAAGGGAAAGACATTAAAGGCTATGAAAGGGGGCATGAGTGGAAAGAGAGAGATCTTTTTTCAAAATAAAAGCCCAGGAAAGGGAGATGAGAGTGAGAGATCTGCCTGTCCTGAAATGACTTGATATGTTCTTGTCAGTCTTAATCTCTGGGTGTTGTGGGAGGGGGGGGGGGGTGAGGTGGGGGAGGCACACAGTAATCTCCTTCACAAGCAATGGACAGACCTCGCCGTTTCCCCATCTCGCATTCAATCCCTCCGTCATCTCCAACCCACCTCACAAGAGCGCGATATTTTGCACGCACCGCTCCTCTAAGGCGAGCGCGCACATGAAAGACAAAACAAGAGGTAGACGAAAAGGGTGATTCACACCCCGTCTCTCTCTTTCTCTCTCTCATTCACTCATTTACATTAGCCATTATCTGTGTATATTGAAAGCGGCGAGATAAAGAGAGAGAGAGAAAAAAAACAAGCGGCGGAAGAAAAAAAAAAAGAATAAAAGGAGGCAGAGGAGGCGAGGCGACGTTTGAATCAATTACATCCTAAAGAATCTTTTCATTTGCATCTGTATCTGTTCAAGCCCTGAACAAATGCCAGATGCCTTTGTGTGTCCAGTTATTTATAGTGGGTGTGTGGTTTTTTTTTTTTGGTTTTTTTTTGTGCAAGGAAATATCAAATTTGCATAGAGTGATTATTGTTGATTGTTTATCTCGCCGTCAGGACGTTTCAATATTCGGAGGCTGACAGGTTGTCAAGTACTTAAAACTCATTTATTTGGGGGGGGAATTTGCATGTAATTTGGCCGGTAATGAGGGGGATGTCTGCGGTCGTGGATTAGATGCCGGAGATGCTGCGGGGGGGGAAGAGGGGAATCTTTGGCTGGCTGGCAATTCCTCCACTTGAAACGCGTGCTTAAATCCTCCGCCGCTGCCGGGGTGCGATGCTAACGCTACCTAGCGCCGCGCACCTCAAGCAACAGAGGATGGCATCGCTGTGGACTTCAGCACTGTTCGGTGACACCTGCAAGGCCAGTCGGAGGCAAAAATACCCCTACCTACTCGCTTGTAAACCCCCTTCTCTGGCAACAGATGGCCGCCGACACTGGGCGGTAGAATCTTCTCTAACCATACATTTTTGCGTGTTGCTGACATTAGAAAGGTGACTAGGTTCAAACTAGGAGACAAAAAAACCCCCTGTTTTTGTGTCGTGTCACCTAAATTAAGACTGAAGCTGAGGAAGACAGTTTGCCGCCCCCCCACCACCTGCCCACCACGCCCTTTTTGAAAGCCTGATGAACAGTGAGCAGACGCCGTGGCTCCCAGTGGGGTTTTTGTTGCGCGCGCCCCATTTGTTGCCGTTCACCGCGTTGTCTTTCATTATCAGTCCTTGGCTTCATCTTTCATCCAGCGATGTATCGGACGCGGCGCGGCTAATGAGTAAACATAGCTGGGGGCGACCGGGAAACTGCGCGCAGAAACATCCCCCCCCCCCCCCCCCCCCCGCCGATTTTGACGAGGCGCCTCATTTTGTTTATCGCCGCTTGAATTTCCAAATTCCATTTCACCTGTCACAGACGAGTTCAGACCTTGAGAGGACCGGGGGTTTTAGCAGCGGGTAGTCTCTGGCTGGCGTGAGATACGAGGCCCAGGGTTTCACACACACACACGCGCCGCAGAGCATGAAACTTTGAGCGCGCGTTGAAACATTCAGTGTGTTTTACCTTGAGCACAAGGTCACGTTCAAAAACAAGACTCAGTTCTCGCTCGCAGACTGACTGGCTCGGCTGGCTGACTCACTCGCCGACTACATGAGAAAAAAGCAGCAGAAAAGAGCTCGCCGGCGCCCGCCGCCGCTCACAACAGCTACTCCCACACCTCTGTGACTCACTCAAAGTCGCCTCAACTCCAAGGTTAAACGCTCACTGTATTCCCCCTCTTAAATATAGATCTGTCCCTGAGTCAGGGTTATAGCCTCTGTGAGTATGAGCCACTCGGCTATGTATCTATGTATGTGTGCCTCTCTCTCTCATGTGCTTATATCTCAGTGTGTGTGTGTGTGTGTGACTTTTTAAAGGGTGAGCGAGGATAATCGGCCCCCAGCGCACCAGACTAAAAGGCCGGGTCAGAGTTTTAAAGAGAAGCTATGTATTTCCCATCCCTGGTTAACGGCGATGAAGAGGGCCCTTGTGACTCAACCTGAGAGCATTAAAAGGGCCTCAGAGGGGACCCGCCATCGCCGGCCCTCTCTTTATTGTCCTAACGGCTTGCCGGCGCTCTCGTCCCCGAACCGAGGCGAGCGAGCGATAGAGAGAGAGAAAGGAGTGGAGTGGTGGAGAGCTCTCAGTGCTTTACCTACCCAGCAACCACTCTCACGCCATGAAAGCCCAGGTAATGTCCCCTGTTCACCCTGATCAAAAATTTAAAAGAACCTTGGTAAGTGTGTGTGTGTGAGTGTGTGTGAGAGAGAGAAAGCATGAGAGTGTGTTTGCACATGTGAGGAACAGATATTTCAAGTGGCAACATTGCAGTTATTGACTGTGGTTTAAGACAAGTTGCTGGTAAATCGGCTTCGGTTGCTGCCGTTACTCCAGGTTAGTCGGTTAGTATTGTGTGTCCAAATCCTTGTTTCTGCTGCCGTGGCTACAGAGCAGATTAGTTTCTATACCCTTAACATTAGGCAAGGCTATGAACTCAAACAGAACGATCTATCAACAGTATCAGCTTTTGGGCTATTGGGCTGCATCTGTGGCCATGACCTTATTCAATAGACCTTTTATTCCCACAGCAGCTCAGGGTGGGAAACTCAGCAAGTTCTCTACTGTTGTGTACAAAGATGCACATCATACAAACATCGGGAATCTGACAAAGCATTTAGCGTTTACACGGATTTGCAGTGAATGTGACAACCGAATAAGGTCAATTCCCATAACTCCTTCCCCGTTGCTTTATTGATGTCCACAATCTCCAGAAGCACTTTACCATTAGCACGTTAGCACATAGCTACAGCCCGTATTCACACTGCTAATAATGATTATTACAAATCAACATTTCTGTGTGTTTTTTTTACCTGTCCATTAAAACAGAAGCCATGTCTGCATGGGTTCGGATGCGACGCCGCTCACTGAGGTCTTTCCATTGAGTAAAGCCAGCGCCGATATCCATTCTTTACTGCGTCGCTTTTCACTCTCCATTTTTTTGTTTTTGCTTGGACACTTTCCAAAGACTTAATTGTTTTCATCCCCAGAGCTCAGCGTAAATCTTTTTTTGTAAAACACCTCCTGTGCACCAAGACAGGCAATGAAGTGGATTGTCTCTTGTTCGGCCCCAGCACATGACTGAGATTGAAAACGAGGCAGTATTCTCATGAAAATCTGGTTGTCGTCACTTTATTTTGACAGCGTTTCTGGTCCCGTAAACACACACAGGGTCATCCGGGCTGTCACGGGACGCAGCTAACTCGCTAGCGATGCTACCATTGTCATTACCATTACAAAGTTCTTAATTCCTACCATTGTATAGTAGGATGACAGCAGAGACAAATATGTAAAAGTTGACATCATGACAGGCTGACAAAAAAATGAAATAGAGGTTTATATCTGGTTCACCAATGATCTATAAATAAGTGGTTAGGATGCAATACCCCATTAGTGTGTTTTTTCCAGTTTTTTCGTATTTGCTTGGCTCCACCTTGCCGTTTGCATCTATATCGCTTCTTCTCTTTTTTTTTTGACTAGGCCTCCCTCCCTCCCTCCTCTCTCCAGCATCCATCTCTCTCTGGATGGCTGCCTACCTCTGTGCCCGTGTCTGGGAGTTGGCTGGGGCAGAAATAAACCACAGTAATGGCTTTGCTTTGCTGCTAATCTTGTCATAAGAAGGTGCGGCCCTGGGAGGATAGCTCCTCGCGTGTGATATCCTAATTTAAACATCAAAAGATTCCATCATTAGGAAGAGTGCGTCTAGCCCCAGTTTTCAAGGGAAATTATTACATCTCCCTGCCACAAAAGCGTAACGCGGGGACTTTTTCTGTCAAGCACACACACACACACACACACACACACGGAGAGAAATCTCACCGGACTTGATGTTTGTGCACTTGAAGGAAAAAACATCATCATTAGCAGCTTTCTCTTGTGATAGATGGAGCGGTGACTTCTGGTGTCGCGGCCCCGCCGTGGGCTCTGATGGTAGCCTTCATTTGGAGTTTGGCGTTTGAGATTTGAGACGGGGACGGGGACGGGGATCTGTTGAGCGGGATCCGGCCTGCACCGCTGACAGCTTCTCTGGCGGGGTTCTCCCTGTGTGTTTCAAGAAACACACATCGCAACAGAACCTGATGTACGGCGTGCACCGCGGGAGCATCGCGCAGCCACCACACCTGGTTAATGTTGTTATATAGTGTATGACAGGTGCAAAACCACATAGGAGTGTGTGTGTGTGTGTGATGTTTAGGCGTACATGTATTTTTTTTTTCTCTCTTCTCAAAAGATGAAGGAAGAGCAGATGCTGTTGATGAAATAGATTTAGACTAGGCCTGGGGTGCGGAGGGCTTTCAGGTGACGTAAACCCCACCCTCTGGCGGCCATATTGGAGATCCTCAGCTCTTGCGCCGGTGAGCTGTGAACAGCTGGCCGCGTCTCTACGTGCTCGACTTGCCGACTCGACAGAATTCAATCAACACGGTTCGCTTCTGTGTTGTTTTTAATCATTTTAACCACTGATCCATCCCATCAATTCTGTGTAGCTAACTATGACTGTCTTGTTGTAAACACACGATTCAACAGATCTTAGGAAACGTTACGCACCCTTCATTCCTTTCACATGGCCAGCCCCATCACTGTGCGGGGGAACCCAGCTTCCTCTTTCAAAGTCATCTCAATTTGGAAACAAATCTACCGTATCAGACTACCCACTTTTGCTTGTAACACTCTTTTTCAGGTATCTCTCTTTTTCTTGCCTGCCCATTCTCCGATGGACCTCCTTGGTCGCTAGAAAAGTTGCGACACAACCGCAAAGCCTCCATTACCGACTGTCTCGCTGAACTCTACTGTAAAGAGTATGGCCTGCGTTGTTGAAAGGACCAAGAGGCTTTTAGCTCCTCAGATACTGCACAAAACAAACACATCAGTTTCTCTCCTAGTAAGCTTCACCAACCCGGCGCGGGTCTTCGCCGGCCCTGCACAATATCAAAAACAATCTCGTCAATTTGAGATTTAACACCAATATCAACAGCACTTTGAATCAAAGTCTCTGGGTGTGAGCCGCTTCGCGACGATTAGCGGGAGCGCCCACGTGACGGTTAAATAGGCCCGGCGACTGTTTGGCTTCGCATTACGTGAGCGTTCACAGGGGACAGCGCCTGGTGTTATGTGATCTATCGCTTCACAGCAGCACTTACATTGAATTATTAGCTTGACTGATGATGGTTTTAAGAGCGAATCCAAGAAATACCATGTTCCATAAAGGAGCGCCATCAAAGGACCAAAAGAGGTGTTTGCTCTTTCTGTCTGTCTTTGTCTCCTTCTCGGGGTGTCTCTCTCTCTCTCTCTCTCTTCAGGAATAGTACTAGGTTTCAGTTGCTGTATGATTTATTCATTGTTGTGTTTTTTTTTTCTCCCCTCTCCTTGAATGTTTGGTAGAGAGGACAGGAAACTTTGAACCAGAGTACAAAGCGATGTATATTTGGGTCACACATTTTTCGCATTTCTTCTGAGAGCGTTGTGTGTGTGTGTGTGTGTGTGTGTGTGTGTGTGAGTGTGTGAGAGAGAGAGAGAGAGAGTGTGTGTGTGTGTGTGCACGTATGCTCTCTTTCTCTCCCCTCACTTTGTCTCTCTCTCTCTCTCTCTCTCCCTCCCTTTCTCTTCTGAGAGCTTGTCTGGTGACTGGGTCGACTCCTCTCCTCTCCTCCACGTTCGTCCTTGAAGTGAGAATCAGCGGGGTGCCCCGATCCGAGGGGAGGCTGGCAGGGGAGGAGGGGGGGAGGCGGGTGGGGGAGAGAGAGAGAAGGCGAACAGGGCAGAGAGGTTGGGAGCTAAATAATGGATGATTTCTTATTGAAATAAAGGCCCGGTGAAAAACCGAGGGAGCGGGCGTGTAATTACCCGGGAAACAGAGCAGAATGCTTAATCCTAAACGCCATAACCAGGCCACGGCGAGGCCCCGCGCGCTCGCTGGTATCCGTCATGACGCTCCCCGAAGTCTCCCTGTGAGCTATCACCAACTGCTGATCGGCGGGAAACATGTCAGCGACATGGAAAATGTGCTGTGTCGCGAACGCGGCGCCGAGCCCGTGTCATCACCAGCAATGCAACACCTAATAGTGTGATATCATTATGTCAGTGCGAAAGACCGAGCCGAGCCAAAAGCGCCACGCCAGCTTCCCCCTCCCCTGCGATGTTCCTCCATGTCGTGACTTTGACCTAACACCGTCTCGGCTCGCGCTGATTGACTCAGCAGTCATTATAACCCCCCTCCACCCGTCCCCCGCGCCTTCCTCCACCACACCCAGACAAAACTTGTCTGGCCCGAAGCCAAGCCGGTGAAAATATGAGCCGCCGTTGAACCACCACTTCCTCTCCAGATGCATTAGCAGCACTTCCTGAGCCTCACCTTCACTACGGATGGCCCCGCCGTTGCTCTTCACATCTCAAATAACCAACACAGTCACACCTGATGAAAGTTCAGATATATATATACAGTATTCCCCGGGTTTGAAGATTGATAAATAAATAACGCGGGTGTCAAGAGTCACTTTGGAAGTCAAATGAAATATCGTGTCGGGGAAAGGTGTCATGGACCGGCTTGAAGTCTGGACTGAGTTGCCAAGAGCTAACGGGGGGGTTCTTTTGAATCTGTACCTGTTCCAGCGTAAAGATGCGGGGGAAACTCCCCCCCCCACCCCACCACCCTTGCGCCGGGATGTTTTAATCTAGCACAAGCTTACTTTTTAGGAGTTAATTATTCTATCTGCGCCGCGTTTTTCCACTGACGTTTTGAATTATGAATTCAGAAATGAGCAGGAAACTGAAAAAAATGAAAATTCAGGCTAACGATATTAACTGTAATTAAAATGGAGGAGTAGCAGGCTGCCACGCTATTGGCTTGGAGAGAGATGTATTAGCCAGGCATATGGTTATGATAATTAATCCCAGGACTACAGAGAAACAAATAAACACACGCTAAACAAACAGGGGGGACCAGCTGAGGGCTGCGGGGCATGGGTACTTCTGGGGAGGAACCCAAAAACACACACACACACACACACACACACACACACACACAGCAAGGCAGATCCTTATCGTCATCGACCAAGACTCTGAGCCACGGAGGAGGAAGACAGCGAGACCGATCCAGAGAAACGAAGCAGAAAAAAAAGAAGTGTGTGTGTGTGTGTGTGGGGGCGGTGGGAGGTGGGGATGAAAGGAGAGGAGAGGGAGGCATGATGGTGCAGAAAGAGGGAGGATGGGAGTCGTGGTCAGGATCGTTCCCCTTAAGGAACTTCCTCGCATTAGGATGCACCTCAGACCCCGCCGTGTGTCCCCCCCCCCCCCCCCGAAATGAGAAACGCATGGTCTCCGCTCGCAGGATGTCGCCGCTTATCTCTTGAAGCGGTAGCAGTCGACGGTGTGTCATCAAGCCCTTAATGTGGAGCTATCGGTGTTGACGGCGTTTATCCCTCTTTGTCTTTCCCAATGCAAGCAAGCACAAAAGAACCTCATCTTCTTACAAGGCTCTGAAATTAACAGCCGAGCCTTTTGTATAGGCCCGCAAATAACTGGAAATACGTCCTCCTTTTTTTTTTTCTTCTTCTCGGTGTGATTCAGGGCTAAGACTGTGAAAGAAGGGGAAAGAGAGAGAGGGTAGACGGGGAAGCGGAGGCCATCCAGGCCCAGCGGCGTGTGAATAGACGCGGCGAGGATTCGCGGCGAATCGGGGGGGGGGGGAAAAAAGCAAGAGGTGCCGGGGATAATGCCGTCTCTCTTTCTCTCGCTCCGCTCCCAGTTGGGAGGATGAGGGGAGACAGAAGGGAATAGCTGCTAATAAGGCGTTGGGTGAAAGGCTTTGGGAGAGCTCCCCGCGGTGCTGGTCTGTAATGGAGATAAGCGCCGCCGTGTTGTTGTCTCACAGAAATCAACAAAGGGAACATGCGATGGGAGATTTGCGGCCGCGTCCCCAGTGAAAAGCGGGGCTTTTTTCACGGCGCCGCGATGTTTAGCCGCATTAGAAATCATTAGGCCCGGCACCGAGGGGAGAGCGTGCCAGGCGTTCCTGCCCCAGTTAACGCTGTTTCAAAAGCCGCTCGTAATCCATTCCTTAAACTTGCTTCCCCCCCCCCATTCACCTTCAGATGTGGGCCAATCTGCTGGGAGATTTGAAGGGAAGGAAAATAAGGACCGGCTCTGTTTTGTTTGTTTGTTTGTTTGTTTTAGCTGAAGATTTAGCCAATCTACATCTCTGTGCCTTGTGATCGGCGGGCGAGATAAGTCTGCGGCCAGGCTGCAGTTGGACTAAGCAGCAGGTGCCTTGCCAGGCGAGCCGGGGCGATACAGAGGATGCTGATAAATGGGGCCGGTTTCCCACCGCATAAAGCGCAGCGCCCTACGGAGGGGGAGAGAGATAATGTATGCCGAGTTCACAGGCGCCGTGGGTTGCTTGCTGCAGGGCGGGCGGACATCTTTTGGAGCAAAATGATAGCTGCATAGAGATGAGGAGACTTCTAGGAGGGTTATTTCGGCGAGAGCGCTCACTGGAAATGGCGAGCGAGCTCCTGTGATCTGCAGTGCCGTGACTTTGCACGTTTGCTTTGCTCGTACAAGTAGACTCAAACTGCTACACACTGTAAAGGGCAAGAGGAAAAGTGTCATGGCTGCACACTTTGTGGTCCTAAAGGTTAGCTTTTGCGTGGCGCGCTATATATTGCTTACGTAACTCTTCTATACTACCCTTAGCCAGCTGATAGTCACGGGAATCTGTACATGGTCGTCTGTTACACAAACTGTAGTCTACAACTAGCCCCGCCTATGCTAGCGTTAGCTGCTCACCAGCTGGTAATGGATGCACTGGGCCTGTGAGGTCAAGCCTGGTTGTCTGGGGACCCATTAGCCAGGAGAGAGAGCCCTCCCAGCCCCTCTCTCTCTCCCTGCATGGACCCTCCATCCTGCAGGTGCTAGCTTGCTAAGTAGCCCCACAACGGTGCCAGAGGCCAGGCCAAGCTCTGCCCAGGGACCCCACCTCAGTGATCTGTCATTTGTCTCGGCCATCCTGCCAGCGCCGCGGGCTACATTAAGCCTTGATCTATGGGGAGAGCCAGACCACTTGGCCCTCCCCGTAGTACCCGCTGTAAAACCGCAGCGAGTCGGGCCAATTTTTGGACTTGACTTATTCCGGTATCTACCTGAGAATGTTTAAATAACGCAACGATTTATTCCATAACGACGGCCATTCTTCACGTTCGTGCAGCGCTACACTTTATCTTCGGCACAATAATGTTTTTTCAATTAGACATAGCTGTCAAGCGAAGGCCTTTCTCCGCCTGCTTGGTTTACAGTATCTCCAATCTACTGTGTCCTACATAGACATCCTGGCTGTGGTGTTAAGTGGCTATCCAAAGGGTCTGCGTTGCTGTCAGCACTCACACGTTTACTTTTCAGCACCTCCCTCAGATGGCCTCCCCCCCTATCCCCCTTATCGCACCGTTTTCAACATGGCCGTTCAGCTGCGTGTGATGAGATCTAGGGCGAGCCCGGTTTTGGCCGCACCCCTGCTTGGGTTTCTCAGCGGCGACTCCTTTGTTTTCCCTGTTTCCCCCCGGACCCCTTTGGTGTTGTATATGCCTCTTCCCGTACAACGTCCCTGGGGCCCCGGCCAATCGCCAGGCCTCGACGAGAGCTGTCAAACTCAATTCTGCCAATGGCGGGGTGTTGAAAGCTGGCATGGTAGACGTCTCGGAAAAGCCGGCGCGCTGCTGTCACATTACTCCTTAGTTGTGTTTTGCGAGTGGGGGGGAAGTTGCAAGCGAGATCCTTCTGTAGAAACACTATAAAGCCACATCAAGACGAGGGGGCCCACAGTCGCCGGCTCCCAAGCCTTGGTGCTGGAAATAGGCGGCGGGCATGTTTCTTTCTAAGCAAGGCTATTCATTAGATTAGTGTTGTGCTAATGTGAGGACTAGCCAGACTTAAATACAGGATGTCATAAATCATAATGTTCATTTTAAGCTTATCCGCGCACACAAACACAACGCGCGAACGCACAACACACACTTAAAAACGCAATTACACACTTAAACAAGCCCCAGTGTTTTGTGTTCAACACATCTCGGAGGTGGACATCTTCCCGTCTCTTCTTTTTTTTTTGTGCTGGGGCTCCCATGAATCATCGCCTCTTATTCGCCTTTTCTCGGCGCTGGGGAAAATCACATTAAGTGGAGCGCCGTGTTTGGCTCACGCCAGTCTTGTCTTAATAGCTGTAATTTGGAGAGGAGAGAAAGAAAGGGAAAGAATGGAGAAGAAAGCGCGCTCACAACACTAATTCCCGTCAACAAAAACACCCCTCTCCGATCCCACCACATTAATTTGCATTAAAATATCCAGCAGCTAAATATGTAAAGAGAAAATAGTCGCCTACTATTTATACCCAGGCACATCTCCTTCCATGTGCGCTATGGCAGCAGCTGTGAATGTGTGTGTGTCTACAACCTCCTGCTACTGTAGCATGCTGAACATACCTCCCACACCAAACACGGTTGCCGTTCCACCTTCGCACAAGTGGGCCACCGTAGAGAGACGGGAAAAACACACACACACTATGAGGACCACCTGTTCCTTCCACGAAGTTAGCCGGACCAGGTGAATCCAGTTGAGATCCACTTCAGGCATCAACAGGAGAAGTAAATGAAGAGGAGGAGACAGACTAAAGAAGAAGAATTTTGTTTCCCATCTTTGTCTCTCAGCCTTGTCGCTGTGGTGTTCCTCACTGCTCTTCCCAGAGATCACCTGTCAATCAAACGCTGTGTCCAGCACAGCGTTTTTCATCCTTGGATTTTCTTGTTGATGGAGTTTGAGTTTCTGTAGGTGGCGCTCTTTTCTTTCTGTTCAGCCACGGCGGCTATCGCTGCTCACGCTAACTACCCAGTTCTTCTATTTACTCCAAACTCCTGTTGCTGCTGCAGGAAATGTAAAACTTCCTGCGCTCCAGGGGATTTTTCCCGGGAAAGACTTACTTGACACCATAGCTAAAAGAGCTCATGAACTAGATATAGGGTGAATCATTCAATCAATCGGCAATAGAGAACAGCAAAAGACATTTATTGATATGAAAATGTTGCATGTTGTCACTTTAAGCCCTCAGACATGTATGGTGCAGATCGGGATGTAGGACGGAGAGAAACACCCGTCAGTGTTAAAGAGAAAATGACTTTGCTACCCCAACCTAAAATCATCATGTGATCCCTCAGGGGCCTCCCACCCCGAAGGCGAGAACCACAGGGGCTGAAACATCACAGTAATCAGTCATTCCATGTTAAACATTTGATTCCCCGAGCGTGTTCACGGGTTTCCCCTCCACATAACCGCGTACGGTAGACTTTGTATCAAAATACACCCGCGTAGCAAAAAAAAAGGCATAGAGAGTCCGTTCATCAGTGTCGGCCGCTCAGCGGAGAGTCTCATAAAACTTTCAAAAAGGACGAGTCCATCTCCTTCCTCCCTCCTTCTCCCCTCTCCTGCTCCCTCTCCGTTTCTCTCGCTTTGCACTCATCCATCACCGCCGGAGCCGTGTTTCTGCTGCACGCCGCGGGGAGTCTCGCAATACAGCCGAGTTCATGTGTGACCGATACATCAACTATAAACACCTATAGAGAAGCATGGGAATCGACGCTCTCCCGTTAAGACGCCGGTCTGCGTCTGAGCGCCGGCTAACAATTACTAACTCTGACACCACGCCGGGGCCTGTTTCTGGAAGAGGGAGGAAAAAGAAGGTGGGCGGTTCAGTCGGTGTTGTGCTGTTGTTGTTTTTAGCGCGGCGTATCATCATCCCTCTGCTAAATACCTGTTTACCCGACGAGACACGGAAACGTGACGATTTATAATTTGAAAGATTTACCGTCAAGTTTGATTCTCCTCCCAGCCCCGGCGCCTTTTTCTATATCTGGATCTCATCTCTTTGGGTATAATGCGATGATTTTATGGCGATTCTCCGCCGTATGAATCCGTGGAATTATCCGTGCTAATGCCTCTTTCTAATGCTACAATCATGCTGATAATAGCATTATCTAATCCTGCCGGTGAGCGTTTGCACCCCTAGCTGTTGCCGCCGTGATCCAGATAATTCCACTAACTAATGCGCCCGTCGCTCCCCGCACTTCCCGACTGCCCCCGCTGCACAGACGAGCACCACTCGTGACCTCGAGTCTCCACCGAGCACCGGAATCAACACCAGCCCGGGGGCCCTCGTTCACGGGACTGGCCGTAAGCATCGGTTTGACAGGGTAGCAAAGAAAGGCAAATGTATGAAAACGTCCGATGACACCAAATGCCATCGTGTGTGTGTGTGTGTGTGACAAAAAATGAGTTGTGAACTTCTCTTGCAGGTGTAAATGCATAGAACGATGAACTTTTCAAGAGAAAGTTTTACTTGATGAATTATTAGAAGGAGCCTCATAGGGTGCAGAGTTTTCCACGGTTCATAACTCATCGCTACCACGGTAACCACACCCCGAGTTGAATTATCAAACCCAAGCAGTCATTCCAGGATTACCCAGGTAAGGCAGCTTTGTGTCACTGATTGCAGCAACAACCGTATAGACAGTGCATCTTAAAAAAAGGCAAAGAGAGGACACACACACACACGCAGGCATGTGCAGCTACAGCTGGATGGGGGGAACACATACCGAGTCCAATGGGAACATTCAGTACCGTAACTGGCACAGTGGATCGTTTATACCATGCACACGCGTACAGTAACTATTTTTTCTGTCCTCCCTCACCTCCGCTCCCCAGCGATTGCCACCCACTTCTAGCATTTCCACGGTGGTTGGAGTAATCTTTGGCTTCCCTCCTCTGCGGTCGGCTGCGCAAACAGCCCGACTTCGGACAGAGCCTCTCTCTCTCATTTGCCAAGGTGAGAGAGATGGGGCCGGGGGGGGGGGCGGCATAGTGGTACTCCATACGTGATGTTTCAGTCACAGAAATCTCCTGAGAAGTGCATTGTGGATTTCCTGTAAACCCAAACGGGTCAATTTCAGACTTAAACGCTCAATAGCTTGACTATGCTACATGCTACATCCCATTTGCTTCCATTCAAAGCACCTCTCAGCATCTTGAGTGTCTTCATTTCTTAGTATGGGTGGCCCCAGTTGGAAACAAGCATGCAAAGAGCATTGGTTTAGAGGCAGAGTAAACCCTAGTGCCAGTGTTGGCATGTGACAGCGATGATCCCTGGTTCTGATGCTGCTAAACCCATTTGGGAGATGTCCTTTCACTACAAAAAGGCCTCTATAGTCACGTGAGACGCCTGGGGACTGCATGGAGAAATCCTTACATTCAGCCAAGCCTAGATTCATGGCCCTGTGTGTTTGGCTAGCCATTTCCTGGTGCAGCACTAGCTATTTTATTTGGCCCACTTCGGCCCCAAGGACAGGGGGACAGTTGTCTTTCCCCCTGCTGCTGAGCCCGGAGAATTTCCTTGCTTACTTTTCCTCTGCTCTGGGGGGAGGAGAGAGAGAGAGAGAGAGAGAGAGAGAGAGAGAGAGAGAGAGAGAGAGGTAGGGAGGGTGTAGAAAACTGGTTGGCAGCTCTGCTTGAGTTATTAGTTTAGAGCAGGGAGGGGTAGGGAGGGATGAGCGGAGGGCTAGATGGGGTAAAGAGAGAGAGAGTGAAAGAGAGGGAGCTGCCAGGTCTTGTGTTTGTGTTTGGAGTTTGTTTCTATTTCCCCCCCCCGGCACAGTGAGTTCTCACCTCTCAATGCCGAGGCTGAGCCACTTGGACTCAAAGAGGAATCGGCGTCTTTGGCTGACACCGGGCTCTCCATCCTCCCCGAAAAAAAGGCACAGTCGATTGAACCGCCCCAATCTAAACAGAGATGCACGTACGCAATATTTACCCACAATGCTTTCTATAGAACAGCGTTAGACGGGAATACGCGCCCGAAGGAAACTGCAGGGTGCGACGACAAAACTATCTCGGGGGGCCATATTGAAGCAGGATGGGATTTTCAGTTGGAAAGCACATTTGTTTTACTTTATGCTCAGGTGTTTATTTACTTTTGGCCCTCAAACAGTGTCTGTGATTTCGGTGCTCTTCAGGTGTGGACCATTTACAATGATGTTTTGGCTGAATTCCCTCCAGGTGCATGTTATAAGAGAGAGACAAACAGAGAGAGAGAAAGAAAGAGAGAGAGAGGGTGCACCTGGCTCTCCACCACACCTGGGAGAGAGAGAGAGGGGAGAGAGAGTGGGCTCATGTGGGTTAATGATGTGGTTTTAAAGCATGCTAAACACTGCGAGTAACACACCCTGTCCCTAGATGGCCTGTGGTTGGTTACTCCTCACCACAGAATATTCCAGGGACCCGACTCCCTCCCTCCCTCCCCCACTCCCTCCTCCCTTCATCTCTTCCACAGGAAGTAGATCCTGTTTTGCATTCCCACACATTTAAAGACGCCACGTGTAGAATGAATCATCACAGCACTCATTTTGAAACGTTAGTATGGTTATCGTAAAACGCGGGAAATCTGCCGGATTGCTTTACGGCACAAAACAGGAAGAGGGCGCTGTTCTTCCAGGGCGAATAGAGCGAAAGCCGTCAGAGTTCCTGGCAATGGCGGCATCGGTCATCCTTTGACCAAAGAAGTGAAGATCTTCTGTGCGACAGGAAGCAACAGGGTTTATGGGAATTATGGTCATGAGTTTACTTTACAGTACAAGTATCAATGGTCTCGTCTACGGTGTTACTTTTATACAGAAATTACTCCAAGGTATCACAAGTAATATGGAAAGGATATATTGATTTTTAAAAATGCTACATATAGCACCTTTAACTGACTGATTATAAAGATAAAAATATATAAAAAATGATGTTAAATATAAAAAATGATGTTAAAAGATGAATGTAATGGTGTAATGGTACCGACTCTGGTATTACAGAACAGAATTTCCCCGCCCTCATATTTAGAGATGCATTTCACACCTTCAGACTGAAAGTGTTGTGTATTGACCCCCTAACTATTGATCGGTCTCTGTCTCGCTGGTCCGTCGGTGCAATTCATTTGTTTGTTCGCCGCCGATCGGATTCCGACGACGCTTGGGGGAAATGACGCGTCTCACCGTCTGTTTTCCAGCAGTTCCAGCGGGGGGCAGCGACGGGCCTCCCACGGCTGAACGGACGAGGACAAGAGCGCCCCCTAACTTCATCGACAGAAAAATCCGAGGAAAAAATACGTTGCGGTACTGGACGCACCGTTTGACCGACAGAAACGCCACGGCGATGAGCGCCAAAGACGTCAACAAAACAACAAAGACAAGGATTTCACAGATTACCGCTCTAAAAGGTACATTTTTTTTTAACAGCGTTTCCTATTTTCTCCAGATTCGTCACAAACAGCACTCCTTCTTCCACATTCTCTCTGGCACATTTCCTTTCATGAAGAGGCACCCGTACAGTAGCTTCTTCTTTACAACCACTCCTCACCCTCATCCAGCTTTACAACAGCCTCCCTTATCCCTGTCTAATGTAGCTGATCCCTCCACATCTTTCTCTCCCTCTCTCTCTCTCCTCTTCTCTCTCTATCCCCTCTTTCCTGGCTTTTGTGAGAAGGAGAGGTGAGGGGAAATGTGTCTTTAACTGAGCTGGAGCTGTGCTGCAGCTTACCTCTTACTGCTAAGATAGGATATGTGCTCTGCTTTGTTACTGCTAACCTGCTTGTTTGGGGCGAGATCAGTGTGTGTGTGTGTGAGTGTGTGTGTGTGTGTGTGTGAGCAGAGTAGGAGTATTGAGAAATCCCATTATGGAGCCATGTTGTTGCCACGCTTCCCCATACACACTCTGAACCCTGTGTAATCCACTCACACACTCACTGTGCACCCTTGTGTGTGCATGTACAACACATACATACACACACACACACACACACACACATACCCTCTAGACTCGGTGGTGAGCTGTGTATCCCTGTGTACTGTTGTGTTACCTACCGTGAAACATGACAGCTAATGATAGCAGGAGCTTTTTTTAAAGTGTGTGTCTGTCTGTGTGTGCGCGTGTGTGTGTGTGTGTGTGTGTGATTTACACCTGGATTCCTGCCAGACAGACATTGATTAGCAGAGAAAGAACAATGTGAAAGCTACAAAAACAATCCTTTCATATATAAAAGACCAATTGTATTCCATCATTTTATTCCACCATTACATTTTTTTTGCTTTTTCAAATTTAATGCAATACATGATCACAATTATCAATAGGTCTGCACATTGTCTGGGAATAAGAATGTGTTGTGGGCTTAATTGATTAATTGTCGTTCCTCGGCAGACATTTTTAATTCACATCACACCCAGGATGGGAAACTCTACCCAGAGGATTGGCATGAAACTACATGTAATGATGGCGATCGATTCAATTCACCATCTTTATTGTCCCGTGAGGGAAGTCGTTGTGCAGTCAGGTTAAAAACATAATCACAACAACAACAACAACTAGCAATGAGAAGGAAACAAGCAGTAGGCTGCATGTACGTGCTTCTAGCAATCGAAGCTTTTTCTAGTCTTGCACTCAAGTAGAACTAAATAATACCATCGTTCCTCCACTGGGTTTTCTACTGTCCTTCAGTCAGTTCCTCCAGGCCAAGCATAGGGGGCGCTGCAGACACTGCATTGCACCTGTAAGACAGACACAGAGGGGAGCCTATTTGTCACTAGCCTGTCTCTCTCCCCTGACACTGAGTGCTCACTCACTCCGTGTGTGTGTGTGTGTGTGTATGTTATGTGACAAGGGAAAAACGGGTTCCACACACACACACCATCCTCTCCCCGACTCTCTCTCTCTCTCTCTCTCTCTCTCTCTCCCCCTGACCCCAGCGCCATCTTCTCTGTCTCATCCTTTATGCATACTGACAGCGAGCCCCTCCGTTTATGGCACTGCATAACGTTCCCTCATTACCGCCCAGGACTCAGAAACCCAAACGCAGCAAGGAGAGAAGGAGGGAGGGAAGGAGGGAGTGTGTGTGTGTGTGGGGGGGGGGGGGGGGGGGGGAGTGATAGAGAGAGGTGGTGGAAGAGGGGAGAAGTGCCAATGATGACATTCGCTTTGGCTAATATTAATCTGATTCATTTGGCACGCCAGGAAGCATCGCTTTAACCGTTTCTGTGCTGCGGCATTGCTCCTCGTGTGTGTGTGTGTGTGTGGTGGGTGGGCGGGCGTGTGTGTGTGTGTGTGTGTGTGTGTGTGTCAGGGAAGAGGGCACACGTGCAACATGCAATTAAGGGAAGCAAACATGCAAACAGACAACAGATGCAGACATGTACACGAGAGACACACACGTCAACCGTACGCTCATGTGATGAGTGTGCACATTGAGCACACACACACACACACAATACACACATCAACTGGTGCAGTGGCTGTACACACACTAATGCACGATTACACAACACACACACATGACGGTGCTGACCGTGCTTGTTTGGGTCGAGATCCGTGTGTGTGTGTGTTTGTGTGTGTGGATGTTTCACCCAAGTGTCCTTATTGTGTTTATTGTGTTTACGTTCCATTTTGCTTGCTCACCCTCGGGACCGTCCCGGTAGGGGGTCCCGCTGAGTCGCCCCTCCCAGGGTTTCTAAAAAGGTACCGATAAACTTGACTTGACACAGACAAAATAGATATAAGCATGAAGTGGTGCAGTGTGCACACACAGACAAACACACACCCACACATATAAAATCGATACACACTCATCGACTGGCGCAGTGTACACATAATGCATAAATACCTACACACACACACACACACAACATATATACACATCAACTGGTCCAGGGTCCACACAGGGTGCAGCAGCTTGTGTTGGCTGTAAACAGCAGTGCAAGGCAGTATGGAGGAGCGGCGGGCCTGGCCAGCCAATCAACCCCTCGATCTCCTGTCCCTGCCCTTCCATTGATCCCCATTAAAATGCTTAGCAGATGCTCGGCCGGAGAGAGAGAGAGAGAGAGAGAGAGACAGACAAACGCTTTCTCTGCTGCTATTTTCATTTGCGCGCGTCTTACCGCCGAGGGCCCACAGTCTGGAATAGTCATTTTCGCCAACTGGGATGCGGGCCCGTTTTCAGACAGTACAGTAGCATCCATTCAAGACGCAGCAGGGGAGTAGCGCTAGCCCCGGCCAAACGGTTTGACGGTGAATAGGTGCTGATGCGACGGCCTGCGGCAAATGTTGAGAAGTAGCTGCTAACCTGCATCGAAATCGGGACCGAAACATCTTTGATGATGTTTTACCGTGCCGTAACTGCATTTTGTGAAGATTCTGGTGTCTTCTGGGTTGGGTTGGCCACTTACCAGATGCTCACTGGGAAGGCTCTGTCTTGGTTATGAGCAGAAATCAACTGTTTTGGTTGCTGTTGTATATTTGGTGGAGATGAAAAATGGATGTGGAAAAACCTCATTTGTGGTTTTAATAATGATTGGTGAGACACATTGGTATAACAATACTGTATCCCACTCTCTCTCTCTCTCTCCTCTCTCCCTCACACACACACACACACACACACACACACACACAGAGGACTATAAACATCTCATTTGTGACATAATCCTGTAAGCAGCGCGTGTCTGGAGCATGTGGGGCAAAGTATACCAGGATCAAGACTGGCTTGTGTTGTTATGCCAGCCTGTCAAAGAAAGCAGCTATTGTGTGTGTGTTTGTGTGTGTGTGTGTGTGTGTGTGTAGAGCTGTTTGCATGCATGCGTATGTATGTGTGAGTGTGTGTGCACTGACATGTGAGTGTGTACGTAGGACTGTTCGTGCGCCAAGCTTGCATGCATCCGCGTGTCTGTTTGCGTGTGCGCTAGGATGTTGTGTGTTTTCGTGTGTGTGTGTGTGTGTGCATGTGTAACTGGACCCGCTGTCTTCCTGTTACTGTGTCTGTGTGTGGCGCTCGCCCTGAGTACAGGCGGCGTACACTAGCGAGCTTTGTCTGCCCGGGGGGCTGACGTACGTCCGTGGAAGAAGCCCTCCACTTCAGGCCGCGGCCATGAAAGAGAGCCTCTGTTCCTCGAAGGCCTGCCAATCACTCCCCGGCTTGTCGGAGGGGAGGAGAGGATGTCCACGGCTCCTTAAATGCAGATACGCGTTTTTTTTAGTTTTTTTTTTTATCCTAACCCATCTTGACCTGATGACAAAGCAAAGGTCTCGGAGGGGAGGGTGAAAGCTGAGAAACACTCGCCCGCTTCGGTTCAGGGTGCAAACACAAACAGGAAAACGGGGTTAGGACAGATTGGAAGGATCAGACGTGGAACATGCCGAATCATTGATATAAAGTCGATACTCGGATGCTGGAGAAATCCTGCCGCGTTAGTTTTGAATCCTAGGGCATCCGGGCAGCCACACACACACACACACAGATACACAAATGCATGCACACACAGAAACACATGGCATGTACACATACAAACACATACGTGCACATATACTATACCTATAAAGACCCACACACACACAGACACACACACCCATGCACACACACACACACACACACGTACACATCCAAACCCATACATGCACACACCAGCATCAGAGATTCATGGGGGCTCGGTCCAAAAATACCCTTGAAAGTCTGTAAAATCTGTTCACATCTTATCAGTGAGTTGTCAAATAGTCCCATCTGACTGTGACTACTGTCCCCTGTGGGCCACCGTAGGTGATTCGTGGGAGACTACGACCCGGGGATTCTTTCCCAGCGCGTTCGGTTTTTGATCAGAAAACAACTACGGAGCACCACCAACCCCACACACACACACCACCGCATCAACAAGAAACAAAACAACCAATAGCGCAACACTTTAACAACGGAGGGGCGGAACGTGGACGGGAGAGGATATATATGCTTTGTAAATGTATTATTTCATAGTTCAATAAAATTGCCCCCAAAAATGACTTAAATACCCTTAAAAATCAGTCAGACAGTGGCAAAAAAAAAAAAAAAGTTCTTTGCCCTTGACACACATGCACAAATACATATAAACAACCATATAAACACATGTACGCACGCACACACACACACACACACACACACACTGTTCTTTCAGCTTCTTGGTTCTCTCTTCCCATAACCGTCACAGTGGAGGGACACATTGACAGCACTCTATTTAGTCGACAGGACAACTCTGACAACAGCTCCGAGCGCGTATTGGGAGGATACGATACCGGGTGAGGCGCACTCGGGGAGGGAGGGGGGGAGGCGAGGGAGAGAGGGTACAGAAGCTGAATTTGCGATGTCATGTGGCCGATTAGGCAGCTAGTCTATCTCGCCGGCGTCAGGGGGCCCCTCGGTTTGCAGCAGCTCCGCCGCCCTGCCAGTACATCGTATCCATCATCCCCCCCCCTCCTCCGCGTCAGGAAACATCATTCCCTTCTATGTCACCCGCTCGGACCGGGAGCATGAAAAATGGCTGTCATGTCGGCGCCCCAAAATGATTGCTGAAAACGAGGGGAGAGAGAAAATAAAAGTGGAGGGAAAGTGGGCGAGGAGGAGCGAGCGGAGCGGCAGCGGGGGAAGGTGAAATTGGAGGAAACTCTCGCCAGATTAGGTGCGGGTTAAGAGAATATTGATCTGTGTGCCGAGGACTGTTGATCTCTCTTAGCAGCACAAGACAAATGGCAGCAAACAGAAAATCGAGCGCTCCCCTTCTCTCCAAGGACGGGCTCATGCTCTCTCTCCCTGACTCTCTCCTCTCTCGCTCTGCTTTTTTTTCCCCTCTCTCTCTCTCTCTCTCTCTCGGTGTTCAGCGTCATAATAAAAAAAAATAATTTCCACGCGTCGGAGCGTGCGCGCGCTCCTCATCACTTCGACGGCGCGGATGTGAAATCTATCAAAATCGACAGGTATTACGTTCGGCGGCCCAAAGGTAGATCAGTTATCAAAGTAGTGGCAACATCTTTACCCGGATCTGAAGTTCAACTTTTTTGTGTCAGCGGGGGAATTTTCCTCTCTGCTCTCGACGCCTGCAAAACCCCTGTCTTGTCTCCGAACCCAACACACACACACACACACACCTAACCCAAACAGCAAAGAAGCAGGAGTCCGTGTCAATGTTGGGCTGCGCTGAGTGATTCTGAAGGTTGGCTCGATAATTAGTCTTTTTTTTTTTTATCCAATTTGGAGTATACGAGGGGGTCGGTGGAGGCGCTGTGTTTGATTAGGGCCACAGCCTTGGCTCCGCACCCGGCTCAGGTGTTTGATGACGGGGCGAACTCTGGGCTCGGGGGGGGGGCTCAACATCAAACAGCCCGGGAGCAAAAGGACTCCGGCCCTGGGGGACCCCTCCAGCACCGCTGTCTGCCTGGATGGGTAGTCAGAGAGGGGGAGAGAGAGAGGGGGGAGATAGAAGAGAGAGAGAACAGAGAGCAAGGGAGACACTAGCTCCCTTTTTTGCAAATAATCCAATCAGAATTAGAAAAGCTGAATGGGAACGGTAACATTGGATGCAATCGCCCCCTAAAAAGTTTTTCTATGACCATTAGTTGGTAGATTGCAACATCCAAGTGCATTTCTATGTTTTCGTCTTCGGCATGGAGGCTGAAATATGGCCGACCGTCGCCGACACTAAAGAACAGCAACAGCTAATAGAAACCGAATTCGCTTTTTCTTTTTTGCGACATTTCAAAAGTTTGCTTGATAGTTGAATGGAAAGACATCTAAAAGCATGTTGGGCACGCGTTCTCCCTTTATTGCAACCTCTCTCTCTCTCTCTACCTCCATTGCTTCCTCTCTCACTTCCCCCTGCCGTCACTGTCTGCCTCGCTCTGTTTCACTCACCCCGCCTGCCTCTTTTGCTCTGCCTCCGTCGCCGCGACGTCTCTCTCGCTCTCTCACCTCTTTCTAATCCCGACTCTATCTCCATCTGTCTCTCCCTCCGAGGAAAGGGGGGTGGTTTGATGCACTTCTGTCTTTTTCCCCTGTATTGCATTTTTATCCCGTGTAGCCACCCTCCTTCCTTCCCTCTCTCCATCTCTGATTTTGACCCGTCTCTCTCACCGCAGCCCTCTTTTTATCCAGCAGATCCACTGCTCTCTCTTTCCTCCTCCCTCTCTCTCTCTTTCCTTCCATCTCCCTCTCTCCCTCTCTCTTTCTATCTCCTTTCATCTCTCTCTCTGCCTCCCTCCATCTCCCTCTGTCTCCGAGGTAGGGAGGTGGTTTGATGTTGCACCTTTTGCCTGACTGTTCACCCTTCAACAGTCATGTTTCATTACGAGGGCTCAGTCTTCCACCTGTCTGCCTGTCTCTCTCTCTGCAGCGCCGGGCCCGTGTGTGTGTGTGTGTGTGTGTGTGTGTGTGTGTGTGTCATGTTACAAGGGTAACATGGACAGAGCGCATTGGGACGGAGCATGTGGTTGACGGGCAAAGCTGTCTATCTATCAGTCTGATTAGAGGTTTGGAGGGAAGCTTCATGCAAGTGGAGCTAATTTGTTGAAACACACACACACACACACTCTCTCACACACCCACACGCAGACTGTACAAGCAAACCCCACACACATACGCATAACCTTGCACACAGGCACACACACACTACAAATAAAAAAACGTCTTGCCAAATTCCATGACTATTCCATGACTATTCCATGGCTTTTCCATGACTATTCCATGACTTGTGACCAACATTTGTCAGAGTCTACGTTGCAAATGTCAAATTGTTTTTTATATTGAATATCTGATCTGAATGACCCGGTCAACTATCAAGTTTCTGATTTGGGTTTTTATCCCTCATAGGGAATCAACAAGCAGCCAAGCTTCACTTTAAACATTTCCATGGTTGGGTAAAACAGCGTTCCATGACATGTCCAAAACTATTTGTATGTTTTCCATAACACATTTTTTTGAATTTCATGATTTTTCCATGACCGCAAAAAGACGCCGTACTGTACCTGGTGCCCGAACACACCACGCATCAGCGCCGTAACGCTAACTCCAACTGGAGCATTTACAGCTATTTCTGCTATTGGAGTGGAATTATACTTCATCAAAGAAAAAAACACACAAAAATCAATACTGGCAAAGGAAACGCCGCAGCTAATACAGTAGCCCACGTAATAAGATGCACCAGGCAGAGTGCTCCTCAATTAGAGGAGCAAAACTCTGGAGAATATTTACAGTAATCAATGTGCGATTCTCAAGTCAACATTTCTTTTCTTTTTTTTAATTCGTTCTCTTCAGCAATTAACTCTCTCAATGAAGAAAAAACAGACCTTCCTTTGTGACATTAAACTTATTGCCGAAGCGAAGCTGTCTCATTACCCTCCTCGGCTAAAACAAATGACTGTGTGTTTTGGGGAGAGAGGCAAAAAAAACACAACAACACTAGTAGTCTCTAAGTGTGTATTCACTTAACGGCTGGACGGATTTGAGAGATAAAATGGGTCAAACTCACAATTTAGTTTTCCGAGTTCAGGGATCTAGTCTCCCGCCTCTCCTCCCACCATCCATATGGGGCTCATGTATATATGCATGCCTTCTGGACCCAGGTATGCCAAAAAAATAAAATAAAATGGGAATGTTGTTATCCTAGATTCAGAGATGCACTGTTTAGAGACACACACACACACACACACACACCGCTCATGGCGCGAAGCCGGCGACTGGCCGACGCGACAGGCTGTCTTTTGACTCCTCTAAAGGGGTCGCGCTTTCCACGGAGGCTGTGAGGGAAGCGAGTCGTTCTGCGGGAAACACACACACACACACACACACACACACACACTGTACTGTCGATGGCAGAACAAATGGAATAGTTCATATCAGTCAGAGGAAAACAATAATCCGTCTCTCGCCCCGTAAATGATTCCGGCAATGACGCTCACATCGTGAGGCCAAGCAAACAGAATCACAGTGAGATTCTCTCTGTGACTGGGGTGTCCCCCCCGCCACCCCCCCTCCATTATTGTTGTCCCTCCTGATTGATCTCCCTCTCTCTCTCAATCACTCTCTCCTCCCATTTCTTCTCTCTTTTTCCCGTCCTTCTCTTTGTCTCTCTTGCTCTCCATCTCTCTCTCTCTCTCTCTCCTGGCTAATGAATGTAAAGCTGGGGGGAATAGCCCCGGCCCCGGCGAGACACCGCAGCCTGTTCGGTGGGGGCCTTATTTTCTGCTCCACGATGTCTTCACACCCCTGGTCAGCCGGGGGAATACAGCTGTCCATCACTCTTCGCCGGGTTCCCGCTAACACTTTTACTACCTTTAAATTAGCCACTGTCACTGCCAACTGTGCAAGGCTCCTTTTTTTTTTTTTCCAAGGCTGCCGCTGTAAATCTTCACTTTCCAGAATGGGAAGGCAGGCGAGATTGGCCCGGAGGACGACCGAAGCTTTCCTCCTCCCATCTGTTGGCACCATTTGCACACGTACTATGGATTCTGGTCCTGTATGAGAGCACGGCACCAACAATGACAAGAGTTAGGGTGGGGGTTTGATTCCCCCCGCTGAAGATGCATGTAAGGTGCTGCGGATAAAAGCGACCGACCCCAACATAGCGTTTGACGTGTCGCGGGGGTGGTCCTGTAGCACACGGCGCTAACGCCGACAGGATTCGGGGGTTTGATTCCCACCCGTGTTAGAGTCGTACGCACTGATGATACAGCGAGGCGCTCCGGATGAAAGCGAAGGCATATGGTATTGTCTCTGAAATGGAAAACATTGTCGTGCAGGTTTGTCGTGACTGTCTGCTGGAAGCTTTCATAATCTATGTTGTGATTTAAGTCTGCCAAAACTAAAGAAATAAATAAATGAAAAGAAAAAAAAAGCTTTGGATAACTTTGGAGAGTGACCCGCGTGTTCTTCGGACATAAATCCACCTACTTGTGTTCTTGGTTGGAGGCCGGTTCATAGGTCGTCCTACGCCTCTGCGCTGCATTAGGAGCAAGCGGCTTGAGACGGTTGCATCGGGAGAGTTTTGTTTTTTTTGGCAGCGTTCGCTCGCGACTCAACGCGCAGAACAACGCCGTGCCTCCTCCGCAGCGGGATCGCCGCGAGGGCCAGAGACTCCACCGCATGTTTCCGCCTCGCCGTCGGGACTGTGTGTTTTTTTTTGTAAAGAAAGGTCGGCTGAACGATGCCCACTTAGCGCCTCGGTGTTTGTAACAGTCATTTATACCGAGATGAAGCCATCAGAGCGTTATCGTAGCCGCCGGCGCTCCGTAATAGGTGAAACCCCAGTTTGTGTTTTACCACCAGCGTCCTGGCTCGCTTCCCATTCTTGCTCTCAAATGCTTCTAGAAATAGTCATCCTAGATCCGCGCCGATCTGCTTTAGATGGCGTGCGCTCTAGAAGTTTGATTGTCAGACTTCGGAAAAGAAATCGACACGGCAGCCAGACTCACTTTCGTGTAAAAAGTTGATCTTACATTCAATTGAAGCCCTAACCTGAACCTCACTGGAGATCTCATTCCAGACCATAACCTCCAAATGGTTTGAAGAGACCTTATTTCAAAGTGTTTTGCAAAAAAATCAAGCCATACCTGAAGGATCCATACTGTGAAAGTGTTTTGAAGTTACTCGCTACCCTTTACAACGTCCCACATTTAAGCTGGGCTATCGATCATTTAGTCAGAGTAGACGTCTTTTTCAATTTGGCCAATATCTCAGACCTGGACTGAAACGCTCAGTTTTTGTAGATGTTTGACTTTGCAGCTTGAAAGTGGAAACCGCGTTGGACGTAAACTCCTCCGGACCTCCCATGAAGCTACACCTACTGGAGGATGTCGTTAAATAAGACTGCAGTTTTTACTGTATAGGCAGAATGAAGGAGTAAACTAGACCAGGAGAAGGGAAAAGGGGGGTTAAGCATCTCTCTTTCCTCCCTCTATCTCTCTTCAAATCTTCAAATCACCCCCTTTCTCTCCTCCCTCCCTCCATCCTCCCTGCTCTCATTCTGCTCTGCCTCCTTGCACGTCTGTCTTTCCTATACCCCCCCCCCTCCCCCCCCCCCCCCTCCTGCGTCCATTCATCCAATTAACAATAGATCTTCAGTTTGGTGTAATTTAGGACAGAACACAGCGGTTGTGGATGTTATTAGAGATGGTATCAATCAGGCCGGGGACAGTAAGGAGACGTCCCTAATGCCCTGTCACATAGCTCAGCTCCTGTATTTTACGACTGGGGGGGGGGGGGCTCCTGCCTGCATGACTGGCATCGCCCCGGCCATCAAATAATAAAATAAATCAAAACATAAGAGTTTTGTCTACTCGCAATTTCCTTTCGGGGGTCTCGGAATATGAAACCAGATGTTTCCGCTGTCCTAAAGATGCTTTTCATCTCCTTTTTATTTTTTTTCACTCTGTCTCTTCCTCTGTCTCTTGCTCTCGTTCTCTGCCCCCCCCCCCCTCTCTCTCTGCTTTCAAAATGAATGTACGCTCAGGAAAAAAAAAAAAAAAGAGGGAGGCTTATAAAAAGTGAAATGTCCTCTTTGCCCAAGGAAGTAGTCTGTTTTGCATTGATAGAGAGGCGCAGGCAGCCCCTGGCCATCTGAGCCTGAGCCTGTTTTTTCCTCCTGCGATATCCTGCCGCCACATCTCTGCCTCTCGAGTGCGCCTCCAAGTAAAGCGGGCGGGTCAAAGCAATAGCATTCAGCTCCCCCCCTCCCTCCCCTCCCTCCCCCACCACACCCGTCCCCCTTCCTCCAATCCCTCTAATTGGAGGTGCTCAGGTTAAAGAATGTCCTGGTTATCGCAAAGCCGGCAGAGAAACAGAATTCGCCGCTATAATTCCGCTGATGAGTGACCTGCATTTTCAAATATTTGGCGGCCGTGTTTACACAGGGCCGGCGTGTCACTATCTCATTCATGCACATTCAAACGTCGACACGAGTTTATACAAGAGAATTAATTCCGAGTCAAACCCCCGAACGGGATTTTTAATAGATTCCGTATATATATACAGTATATATATATGTACGGGAATTCATAACCGTCTCGAAAGCGCGGACATCGACGCTGCAAGTGTGGTCCCAGTCTGTATCCCCCCGCCCCGCATGAAGAGGTCGTCTGTTTTATGCCACCGGGCCTCTGTTCCTTCTCTTGACAAACCGTGCACGCTCGCTGCCAGTCACTTCCAGGCAGCCGCAGCTACAATAAACATCAGCCACGGGTTTGATCCCGACCAGAACCCCCCCTCCCCCCACACACCCCCGGCCAGCTCGCTTCCTCCCGAGGCTTGAAAGCCGAGGGCCGAGCCCAAACAAACAGGAACTTTAGCGTGTATACGGCAGCTCCCGGTGAGCCGTCCACCTGCACAGTGTTAGACGGGACCCTCGGCGGCTCGCGGTTTAGGCGGGGTTTATGTTTGCTGCAAGCGATAGTCCCGCCCCTCAGGAATGCCTCTGCTGGGATGATTTGTGGACTATCATCGCAGGGAGTTTGTTGGTGTTCATGATTTATGGTCAGATCCTCAATATAAGGAACCCGCCATGCCCCGGTGAATATGTTCAGTGATGTAATGAGGAGGAAACTGCACGAGCAAACTTTGGGTTGGAATCCGTCACATCAACAGGTCTTTGTGCAACACCGTGCGTATGACATATCACAGATGTAAGACGATTCCTATTTTTCACAGCGCACGGAAATGCGACGGCCGACGAGCCACCTTTCACGGCTACCGTTAAACGCACGAGTCCAATTACGGTTGTCCTCGTTAACGTGACAGGATGTCAAACAAGCACTTCCTGTTAACGGCCTCTTATCTTAATTGGTCCGGTCTCAACAGGAGGGTCCGGGGTCTCTCTCTCCAGCTCGCCGCGGTCACAGAGTCTGCTTCTCGTCAGTCTCATTTTTGTTGTCGTCGCAGTCTAGGAAAAAACAAACACTTTCGAAATGTTTCAGCCATGTCTAGTTTCATCCGTAAGTCATGTGCACACACGGGAGGGTTTATTTTTGGATCCGAGCTGCAAGTCAAACCGTAACCTTTTTTTCCCCCCATTCATAAAAACACAGTGATACGGCCTGGTGCCGCATTGCCCCCACAGTATCTCAATCACCATTATTACCACCGCTGCCTGCTCCCAGACCCCAACTGAGTCAGTGGAGTCCATCAGTGAGACAATGAGGGGGGGAAATTAGCGGCGATACCCATTTATTTTACTATTACACTAGAGCCCCATCCATCACAAATAGCAGAGCCCCGTGTCTGTCCACCACCCCCCCCCACCACCAACCCAGCAAACTCAATGGTTTGCTGCAGGCTCCACACACTATCAGTCACATCTCTGCGTAATCATAAACACCACATCCCGCATACACGATTGCATCCTTATCCTATGGCTTCTTCTTCTTCTTCGACGAATCGGCACGCAGCCCTTCATGACTTGGGTCAAAAGCACAAGAAATAAAAGTCCTGAAAATAAAAAATAAAAGCCCTTGTTCATTTAAAAAAGGGGGAAACAAATCTTACCGTGTTAGTTACAGTTAGTCGGGGGGTCTCTCCCTGTCTCAGTCCCCGCTTGTTGTCACTCAAAACGTCTCCCGCTCTGTCGCCTCTTCGGGGGGGTTCTTGACTACGACCGATAGCGGCGCTCTTAATAAAGGCCAAATGCAATCTCCCTCTAACCCCGATGAGATGGCGAGGGGGCTCCTCAGCACTTCCATAATGCACTATTCATGCTTTTTATTAATCTCTTTTTTCCTCCAGCCATTTTTCAAATCGCTCCCTTTGTTTACTCATGAATATTTTTTTTTTCCTGCCTTGTCGAGGGAGGAAAGAGAGAAAGAACAACAGAGAGAGAGAGAGACAGACGAGGCTGTACCATCACTAAGGTATATAGGAATGGCCCCGGTCGCTCTTCATTCGCGGGTAATTTGTGGCAGGAAAAGCCTTGTATTTCATCACGGGGGTAATCTAACCTTTGAGGTGTTTTACAGACTGCCTCGGAGCCCAAAATAGGTCACTTAAGCAGGCTTAGCAGGCGAGGCCAGCCAGATACGGGGGCTCCCCGCACCCCAGGGGACACCTAGCCACGGTAATTGGCGGTTATGGCCCGGGGTTTTTCGGAAAGGCGACGAACAAAGTTGCCCACCTATTGTCACATTTAGGACAATGGGCGCACTCAGCCCACGCCGGCAGTGGCACGGGGCTCATTAACAAAACCAGCAGCCTAATTACGGACAGAGCGAGTGGGCGAACGAGAGAGAGAGACGGGGAGGAGAGGTGACTGTATGGGAAAAAAAAACGCTGTTGTCTCTCACTTCCTATTAGCTCTGTGTTGTTCATTTCATCTCACTCTATCCCTGTTCTTTTTTTTTTTTGCCGTTTTGCAGCAGCACCCTACTCCATGCGTTTGATACAAAGGGGTAGTGATCATAATAGGCCGTCTATAAAAAGTACCCAGCATTAGGCTAATCTGTCACCCATTTCCATTTTTTCTCCTTTTTTTTTTTTTTTTTCCACAGCGAGGGAGAAGGGAGAGAGAGAGTGAGGTGGTGTGTGTGTGTGTGTGTGAGGAGGGGGGGGGGGAGAAAAGGCGTAATGAAAAGGGCCTAAATGACAGTGGGTTGACAGTGGGATTGGCTGGTAAATGACTGCGGAGTGGCTCGCCTGCGGAGAGGGGATGGAGGAGGCTCCCAGTAGGCCTGATTAATTCCACTCTCGGCGGCTGCCAGGGGAGAGCCGGGGTTAGCGGCGGCGCGAAGAGGAGCCTATTACCAGTCCGCCGCTGAAACTGATATAATCAGCTACACAGTGACCCGGCCTTCCCCGAGACAAACTTTTCCAGGGCTCGCTCCCCATTCGTTCCACACGGGGACTTAAATACGATGGTGGGAGGGGGGTGGAGGTGAGGGAGGGCACCGGGGTTTGGTAGAGGGGTACAAAGGATTTTCTTTTCGAGAGATGGTTAGGGGAGCTTTGTAAGAAATCCTCTCTCTCTCTCCCCCTCCCAATCTCTCTCCCTCTCTCTCTCTCTCTCCTCTCTGTCTGGCTGATTTCCTGCAGCTTTGATAGCGACAGACCTTCCCATGTGGCAGCAGCTTTAAGTCTGGTCAGATATGAATATGTCACAGCTCTTAATCCCAACGCTTCTCTCTCTCTCGCGGGGCTTCACACGCCGCGGCGAGTACGGTCGGCGGCGTATTATCTGATCCGGGGCTCTCCGCAATACGCCGCGTCGTCCTCCTGAACCCCGGCTCCCTTTCTGTTTTTTCGTAGGATTTGACCCAGAATGTGAATTAAGCGCTGCCTAGAATAATATTATTCCAGTGACATGAAAAAAAAAAAAAATAGTATTCAGCTGCTGTTTCAGGTTTGTCTCAGTCCGCCCAGCTCCGGCGCCTGCGTAGCACGGAGCTACATCTGTCTAAATTACATGCCCAACGAGGATTACAGGATTACCAAGTTGCGAGAAGGTGTGAGAGAAGGTGTGTTTGCTTACCCACATGCGTCTTCTTTGCCTGTGTGTGTGTGTGTGTGTGTGTGCACGCGCACTTTTATATGCATGTGTCTCTTGGCCAGTGGGTGTGTTTCCAGCAGCCAAGGATGCAGGCAGCTACACACACACACACACACACACAGCCCATTTTCATTTGTGTCCATTACACAGTCCTATTCATGTCCCAGATAGAGCAGGGCCTTTCCCTTCCCTCCCTCCCCCTCCCCCTCCATACATCCCTCCCCTCCATGCTGATAAAGGTCGTGAATAATACATATTAAGCACTGTACTGAAGGCCGTAACTGAAGTGTTAAAATATTGATCTTGGCCAATCATAATAAAGAGAAATTACTGAAAGCAATCCATCACCATAAGCCAAGTGTCTGCTCCTACTCCGGGCTTAACTTGCTCAACCCCCCTCCTCTCTCTATGTAGCGCCGCATTATGGCTCAATAATAATAAAGATGATATCAGCGCTGCAATTGCCGCCGCGTGAGGAGTGAAAGGTAGCGTGTTGTCATGCAAATTACGTGACAACAAATCCATAACAGGACTAAATATATATTTGGAGGATTACGTCCCGTTTCGTCTGCGGAGGGGAAATAAATACTTTCAATATTTGCCGGCGTTCGCTCGTCTCTGCTCTCCAGATTTTTTCCAAATGGTGCATGACGTTTGGGTCGTGTGTGTGTGTGTGTGTGTGTGTGTGGAGGAGGTTTGTTTACGTGTGTGTCCGTGATGCTTGTGTGTGTGTGTGCACCTTTGCGAGTGAGTGGAGAGGGAGCTTGTGTGTGTGTGCACATGTGGAGGAGGAGTGTTTGTTTATGTGTGTGTATGCATGACATTTGTGTATGTGTGCATTACATGTTTGTGTGTGTGTGTGTGTGTGTGTGATTCCAAACGCTGCATGACATTTGTGTGTCGTGTCGCGTTTGCAGGCGTGTGTGTGTGAGCATGTGGAGGAGGAGTGTTTGTTTACGTGTGTGCACATGTGTGCGCGTGTGTGAGCGGAGATGGGATATTTGTTTTTGCACGTGTGTGATTCCAAACGCCGCATGACATTTGTGTGTCGCGTCACGTGTGCAGGCTGCGTGCACATGTGTGTGTACAGAAGGGGGATTCGTGTGTGTGTAGGTGGGCGAGTGGGTGGGTTGAGAATACGCTACTGAGGTGAGAGTCACCTTAAAGCAGCTCTGATCAGATGAGCCGGTCCACCTCCAACCTGAAACTCACACAGGTCATTAAAACCTGCGAGAGGTGATCATACGAGGCCACCTGCCCGAGACGTTCCCACATTTAATGAGTTTTTAAATATTAAAAGCAGCGCACATCGTCGTCACTATTGTGAGCTCTTAATTTACCAAGCAATTAGGCGCGGGCCCTCATTTATCAGCCTGTGTTCATTTGCTGAAAACCCAGTCACTTTTTATTAATTGATGCCATAGAAACGGCGAGGTGAAATTAATGTGCGCCCACCGGAGGTCACGCCGAGCGGCGCTAGCTAGAGCTGCGGCTCAATGGAAGGGGAGATAAATAGGAAGCGCGCTTCGCCGATTACACCGGAGATGCCGGTCGGGATGTCGGCGCGGGCGTCGCCGGGGACCGGGGCCTCGGCGGCTGGAGGGAAACGAGGAGATGCGGAGAAACGCCGCTTGGCTTTTCTGTGACCATCTGGCCTTTTTTTTTTTGGTGCAGGAGGAAAATTAAAGGAAAGGAAAAACAATTACAGTCTCAACCTTGCTGCTTCCTGCTCTCTCCCCGCTTCCATTTTTCTCCTCGATCACGCTGCAAGGATCCTACTAGCTTCAGGAAGTGGGAGTGGATCTAAAGGTGTGGAGGAATCCCAATATGCAACCTTGTCTTGTTCATAAGTCCCATTATAGAAAGCCTCTTCTCGTTCTTTGCTATATATTCATGTATAATGGTTGCTGATTCATGGTATTATACAGTATATACATATTACTGAGCACCACCCAATACTTTTCCACAGGTTAATAAAAGCCTTTGTAGAGGAAAATGTTAGCAAACCGCTCCGCTATATGTATTGTCTCCCTTAATACGATCAAAGCCCCTCCGCTGGTAATGGATGTTGAGACACCTGCTCGGCACGCTAATGTTAGCTCTACCCAGGGATGGCTATCCACTGTGATGTGCACAGGTGTTGTTTGCCGCGGCGCCCCCACTGTTGTGCTCGCCTGTCAGGCCGGCCGACGTGGGATTCCTTAATCTCACCGCCGCGGGAGTGAGCAAACATACCGTACGCCCCACCGCAAGATAATCCCACCGCCTCATACGGACCGAAACCGAGCAGCGTCGCTCGTCGACGTCGCTCGGCTTTTGGGGGAAAATGTACTGTAGCGTGATGTTAACAAATAATGAGTCTTTTTAAAGGATGGTTGGCAGATAAATTTCTTCGGTTGACAATAACACACTTTCACAGAGTCGGTCCGTTGCATTTTAGAGAGATTGAACATAATTCTGTTTTTTCTGAGTAGCATCTTGGAAATAAAATCTTCAGTTGGCCACCAGCGCTACTGGCTGCCTTATGTTGCCAAATCCAAGTCTCTGGTAGGTTGAACGAAATACACAGATGGCTACTGCAGGTTAGTAATCAACATTAGTAAGCAGCATTTTGGTTCAGATTAGCTGACACATTAGCTTGCAGCACAGATTTGGATTGCAATGAATTATTTCCCCGCGGTCCGCCGAGAAAAGTTTGACAGCCGCAAGGCGTCGTGCAGCTTTACCCAAAACACAGCAAGATAAACTGGAGTACCTTCGCCGTGCTGGTGAAGGTTTGCACCATAACATCGTTTTGCAATTCACCAAGACACAAGCGAACAGCCGCAGCAGGGCTTTAAAAGAATGTCCCCCGAAAAAAAGATTCATAACCATGTGATGATACACGTTTAGCGGGTGTATCTGAGTCCTGTACCCCACATTCCCACCACCTCCACCGTCACCGCCAGCACCCCTCCCCCCCGTCCCTTCGTGCCCCTGATCCACGACCCCCAGGGGTGTTTGCGGCTAGCTGTGATGGGGCTGTGCCAGGTTGTTGCTGCTCCAGCCCCAGCCCCGTCCCGGGCCCGGGCCCGGCACAGTGCTAATATGCTCCCATTCCTCATCCAGACAGTCCGTAAAGCACTGGGGCAAAATATTCTGTCTCCCTGAGCAGCTCCTAATAAATTGTCCTTTCATCGACGCGCAAGACAAATTTTGCCTTCCCTCTACAGCCTCCCTCCCCACCGCCTCCTCCCCCCTCGTGCTCTTTCTCTTTCACCATGTTCTCATGCTCTGTAGCTCCCTCTCTCCCAGTTCCTCGGCTCCCCGCGGTTTAGTAAAACTGGCACACTCACCCTACCACTCAATAAACTACAGGGATACCAGGGGGTGCAGCTCCGTTGGCCAGAGCCCTCTGCAAAAGGTGAGGGGGACAATGATGGAGAGGAGATGGAGGAGAGGAGAAAGAGAAGTAGAGAGAGAGAGAGGGGCATTTTTGTACAGTATCCTCACCCCCTCCCCCTCTTCCCCTCTTCTCTCCCTCTCCTCTCTCTCTCTCCTCCACGCGCCACCACAACACGCTATTGCTTCCGCTTTGTAATTGCGCAATTAGTGCCACCGCCTGGTTTTCATATATCACAAATGGCTAGCCGCTGCTATTAAAGCGGCCCCAGCGCCGGGCTAGCGGGGCTCGGCTAGCCGGGGTGCGTTAAGGGCAGCGTTTTGTAAAATGTGAGCCAATTTATCATGATCTGTTTTTCGCTCCCACCCACTGCTAAAACGCCCCTACTCCCTTGTCTTTGAGCCTGACCTTGCGCTGGGTTTCTGTGTGTGTGTGTGTGTGTGTGTGTGTGTGTGTGTGGAGGTTCAATTTGCCTCATTGCAACTCGCTTGCATAATTCCAGGCGGCTTGCTCGTCAGAGAGCCACGCGCAAACACACATACCTTCATGTGTACAATTGCACAAACACACACACACACACACACACACCTCCGCAAAAAACCACGCCGGCCACTGATTGCTCGCGCCGCCACTTTGCCTTCCTCTGTCTCTCATTCCACGACTTTCCCTCTCCAAGCAAAATCCACTCATTTATATGCTGAGGCTAAACGGTATTCATTTGTAAGATGGCAAGCGGTATAACACTGGTAATTCCTCCTCACCAATTTCCAGTGCACTTTCCCCTTTAGCTGTCATAAGCAGTGCATTAAGTGAGTGAGGCAAATCCGCTCTCCATTCTGCGCCATCTCTCTCTCTCTCTCTCTCTCTCTCTCTTTCCCTTTTTCTTCCTCTCTCCGCCGTCCTCCATCACCCAGCTCGTCACCCTCCCCTTCTCCACGGTTGCATGTTGCCACGGTGAAGATTTACAACGCACGCCTATTCACTCAACCATTCTCTCTCTCTCTCTCTCCCTCCACTACCCTCCGTCTCCTTTCTCCTTTTCCCTCCCTGCTCTCTCTCTCGCTCTCCCTCTCTCTCCTGTCTTTCACTTTGCCGGTTGGTGGGTGCTGAAGATGTCACCCTGAGCTCGTCAGAACCCCGCCGGCTTTTCACTCCGGGCAGCCGCCCCGAGTGCCAGGCACAGCGTGCTGCACTGCAGATACCTGCTGAGGAGCCTGGAGCCCAGGGAGTGGCTGAGCCAGGGGGCTAAGGCTTGGGGTGGGGTGGGGGGGGGGCTTGAGGCTTGAGGTAGGCCTGAGGCTGAAGGAGGGGTGGGGCTAGGGTTGAGGCTGGAGCTATGAGGGTGGGGGTGGAGCCAGAGCTGGAGGAGGGGGCCATGGGCTAGTAGAGTAGGATGGGCTGGCATTGGGGTTGAGGCTGGAGGTGGGGCAAGAACAGGAGGAGGCTGGGTTTGTGGCTGGAGGAAAGAGGTTGATGGTGGGGTTAGGGCTGGAAGAGTGTGTTGGAGTGGTATTGGTGTTGAGGCTGGAGGAGGGGGCTGAGGGTTGAGAGTGGAGCTGAGGTGGAGGCTTTAGGTAGGGCTGAGGGTACAGCAGGAGGGGGCTGAAGGGGCGGGGTGTGAGCAGGTGCTGAGGCTGACACAGGGCTCAGGGCTTCTTATCAAGCCTCTGCCACACCGGATCTTCTCCCCACACTCCCTCCTGCATGGATCAGCCTCTCCCTTTCTCTCCGTCTTTCTCACCCTGTTTCTTTCTATCTTTGACTCTCTCCCTCTTCCCCTCGCTCTCTCTTTCAGCTCTTATCAGCTATCGTAAAGCCTGCTAAAAAAGCCATGCTCTGATAGCTCTCTCTCTCTCTCTCTCTCTCTCTCTCTCTGTGACTGCCGCTCTATCTATGTTTTTCTCTCACTGCCGCTCCTGGGTTTTTCATCCTCTTCCTTTTTTTTTTTTTTTTTATCCTCGACGGTGTTCTCCCAGCAGGTCCTGGAAGGCCCTATCCCACCCACCCCCCCGGTTGGAGGATGGAGGGCAGAACCGCGGTAGTCTCCGCCCCCAGTACACGAGCAATCCCACAATCCTGTCCGTCACACCAGCTCCAGCGCCCGTTATAACCCAATCCTAATCACCGCGCCGCGATGACAGCCAATCACCGGGGCCGATGCGGCTCGGGCCAAATGAATAAACAATCGGCCGTGTTTTTCCCGCCGCTGACAGCCACTCCATCAAGTCATTTGAACTCGCCAAACCGTTTTAACGTCTCCGTTATTGCGGGTAAAATAACATAGTAGTAGCAGTCGTGTTAGTGACAGCTTAATTATCAGCCAGTTAGCATTAGCCACATATATGTCAACCCATTTTAATTAGATGTTGAATGTCTTTGCTGCTCTTATGGTTAGTAAAATGAATAGAATAAAAATCTACTGACACACATTCATTCATTCATTTGCACACAAATCCATTTCACGATAACGAAAACAGAGTTTTTGGCAACACATCAATTCTTTCGGCACAAACAACCCATATCACAAGATCATTCCAGATTGATCAATTATAAAAAAAAAATTAAAAAACCCCAACAATAACAGACCGACCAACCAGTGAGCTATGGTTTCTCCCACCTTGGCGTTAATGCGCCGTCGCTACTTGCCAAACACCCACTTGTTTTTGAATTTTTTCCACGAGAGTCTTGGCACCGGCGGCTCGTTGCACCAGGCAATACGGACAAGAGAGCAATCACTGTTTTGTTGTTTAGAGTGCCAAATGAGTCGCTAACTTTTTGGAGGACTTGGCAAGGGTCCCTGACATGCATTATTGTTTTTTTGCCTCACCCCCCATTTTGACGATAAGTGGCCAACTACCTGCTCGCAGCGAGGTCAACGCGGGCCAGCGGACTCGACCATTTTCTTCTCGCGCGGGGGGTGGGGTGTAAATTGAGCAATTGTATCACGCAGATGCGTCCGGTGATTGTATCCATACGTCTACTTGCAGATGCATGTTGACCCGATGCGCAACAACCTGCACGTTCTCAAGTTGGGAAACCTGTGATAATGCCCAACAACAGGAAAAGTCTGCAGCCCCGGAGGAGGAGGGGGCCATGGGCTACCCCGTCTGCAGATGTGCTGCCTATGGTGTCAATATGTCTCTGTACAAATGCTGCAAAGACACATTCCCTGTAAATGTGTTGCATCAGGTCATGCGAAGTCATTCTGATTCAGATGTATGCCACTGTGCTATACAAAATCAGTGTCACAGGCGTTTGTGTAATCCAGGCGTGTGATTGGCAGAACTTGACATTTGCTGCTCTCCGATCAAATGATGTTTGAGGCTTTATTTTAAAACCAGAAGTCAGATCGCAATACATCGGGGGACTTGAAAGTCCTGCAAATTTGCTGTGCCGTTCATACACACACACACACACACACACGTGCACGTGTTTGTACACACACGCTATTGTCATGTGAAATTTTGAAACCCTTTCAAAACCCCAGTTGGATAAAACTGAACAATGCGTGATGATCAAGCTAAAAACAAAGTTGACATTTGGAGATACAAGGTTTTCACCCAACAACGTGCGAGAGCGTCCACGTGCAACACATGCAAACACGCGTACTCCCACGGGGGGAAAAAAGCCTCCCTCACACTACCGCAGAGACGCACGCACCCGGCAGGAAACACACTTTAGAAAGTGACACAGCAGATAATTGAAATTTATTCCCAATTATGTCCACACAACAAACAAACCCTCTCCTGTTTTTTTTGTTTTTTTTATTGCCCTCCTCCTCTTGTACCTTCCACAGCCCGCTTTCCTATGGGAGAACTTATGGTTTGGCACTGGGGTGTAATAGCTGAGGGAGTTAATGTAGCTTAAACAGGCAAACTAATTGTCCCTGTCTCTGTCATATTTGTCTACTTGAACACTCCTAAATACCACAGCCATTAATTACCTCAGAACCAGGTATGGGGGAGACAGCATCGACGTGCACGTGCATGTGCGTGCGCGTGCACGTCTTGTATTTGCAGCGAACCGGCGCGTGCACGCGTGGGTGTCAGCCCAAGCGTAGTCAGGGGAGTATTTGTCCCTCCTTACCGCACGTATTAATTTGATGACTTGTTTTTTTTTTACGGGTTGCGGAAATGTAAGGTGTGACAGAGTAGGGGAGCCTTGCGAAACCGCTCTCTCCTCTCTGAGTCTCCTCTTAATTAGAAAGCAGAGGCAGGAGGAGGAGGAGGAGGAGGAGGAGCAGCGGTGACATTTGTCATCCGGGGACCTCTGGGGGAAAGGAAGCCCCGCGCAAGACACCCTGGGAAATGTAGTTAAAGTCCAATCGGAGCCACTCTATAATCTATCTTCTGTAATACAACCTCTCTTGGAATATAGTCAAATGTTTTGCACGTTTCTTAAGACGGATGATGATGGATGGGCTGTTTTCCTTTTTTTTTTTTCGGCTTCTGAACACACCGTCATCGCCGCTTCTTCATTTCGTGTCAGGTTTAATTGAAATAAATTCTATCACATCTGCCGAGCTGACTGTGTAAGATGTCGTTTTTGCGCTGTGCAACGCGATCCTCGGTCGACAATACGCCGAAGACAGTTTGAGTAGTTTGTGTGTGTGCGTGCGCGCACACGTGTGCAGCAGTGATCATGCCTATGTGTTGTGGGGCTTGTTTGCCAAGATCAGAGGCAGGCGCCCCGGGTGTGTGAAGTGTTACACTCCGTTCCCATCATGCATCGCTCCGCGCCTGGGCAGCCCACGCCCACTCATCATCCATCCCCACATTAGCGCCCGTCTCCCTCCCCTCACACTCTATCTCTCTCCCCCCTTTCTTTCTCACTGTCTCTCTCGCCACGTCTCTCTCTCACATACTCTCTCTCTCTCTCACTGTGATCTCTCTGTTTACGGCTGACCTTTTTGCCGGGCTGCGCCGGCTAATGATAGTACGGGGATAGCAGGTGTGTTGCATTAGCCAACTTCTGCCGTAGCGGAACAAATTAGAGGTCCACCGACATCGAAGGCCAACCTTTCAACACCGATGCTCCCGTCGGTGGCCGCGAAAAAAACAAACACACCCACAAATGCCCCGCGCGCTATCGCACACACACACTGTATACACACACACACACACACTCTCCAGGCTGTTACTGTTAGGTGTGTGCAATTTGAGCAAAATGACACAACCCTGACACGTAATCTTCTCACCTGGAAAAAATGGGAAAAGGAGGACAAGGGAGAAACGTGAAGGCGAGATATATAATCATGCTTTGTTTTAACAGCCAGCCCGGCTTTACAAATACTATACTCTGATTTGTGCATAGCTAGACGCTGGTGTTGCTTTGATTACCCCCCTGACAGGGCTGTGCTGTGTGTTGAACTTGAAGAACGAGAGAGAGAGAGAGAGAGACAGACCGAAAGACAAGAGAGGTGGAAAGAGAGAGATTACTTTCACTCCCACTCTTATCTGTTCCTACATTCTAATAATGCTGAACACCCCCTCGTCTCCCACAACCTCAAACCGGCCGCTCCAACTCTCACTTTTTTTTTTTTTTTTTTTTTTTTTAAATCAAATCTGAGCAGGCCTCCCTCCAGAAAATCAAAGGGGAAAAATCAGCTTGATTTGGACCCCTGCTGGTCGTGGGGATTTGTGTGTGTGAGAGAGAGAGAGAGAGAGAGAGAGGTGGCAGTAGCATTCTGTTTTGATTCGGATGTGATGCGGTGAGCGCGACCGCTCGCCCCGATCATCGCGGGCCGAAAAGGGAAATACAACGAACACCTTCGGGGCGCCTGCGCGTCTCGTTCTTCGCCGCTTCACGCGACTGTCATTATTTACAGCGGAGCTAAATTTAATGGAGACCTTAATCTTGTAATTCTAGGCCAGTACCTCCAAGCGGCGGACGGAGATATATAAAGTGTTAAATTGATCTATTAATACTGAGATTCTAAAAATGAATGTGAACATTAGTTACCAGGGAGGGGGAGGGGGGGGGGTGAAATGATGAGTTGGCCTATTTTGTACATTGTAGAATAACGTCTTGGTGTTTGTGCTACTGGTGCCAGGATATTGTTTAGTGACTCTCTTAAACACCATCATTGATAATAATTACAAATAAACACTTCTGGGCAAGCAAATACATCACGCCCTTTTTTCAACTATCATTTCTCCTTTCATATTCTTGTCTTTTCCCTAATCAGAGACTACACGATGTCTAGAACTTGAGTGGGACAGGGAAAATGCCAGGGGATGGGCGTTAAGGCTTTGGCCCGTCGTGTTTTGACCTGAAAGAGGATTACCGGAAAGGCATCCTCCCCAGAAATCGTACAATCAAGCGGGATGTTAACCTCAATTGTAGCCTTCACACACACACACACACACATAAATAAGCCCGGCCGGGCCCCCGAGACGAGGGCGGAAAAAAGGGACAAGGAAAATTAAACACACACTTGATGTGAGGGAAATTGGCCTCCCCGCTCTCAATGTCGCAACCGCTTCACCTCGGCAAATGAGCACCTTTAGCTGAGGGGAAGGAACGGAAAAAAAAGAAAACGGTAAAAAAACAGAAAATCTCCTTATTTCCCCCTCTGTCAACCTTGGCCAAAGTGCTATTCTGTCGTCTGTCATCAGGCTTGCTCTATTACTGTCATTACGGCAATCGGCCCCGGTGGTTAATGTGTTTGCCTATGTACACAAGTCGGCGCCGGCTCGCGCTTGAATGACACCCCAATCTACATGTCGCGGGATTGCCTTTGGTTCAGCGGGAAAAATGGGAACCCGCCGTCCTCCTCTTAATCAGCCATCTTTGATTGATCCGCCCCTCTTTTGCTTTCAAACGCGACCCCACACACACACAAGACGGCGGTGCACCGGTGGGGCTGACTGACGTGCGACGAAACACCTCCCTGACCTCGCCATCCTTCCGTAATAGCTGTAAAGATGTATTCAGTCTTTCACGCGGAGGACAACTGAAGGCTTGACAGGCCGACTCTCGGGCCTTAACGGGCAAACACACATCGCCGGGGCCGAGGCGTTCGCTTGCCGTTTTCGAGTGCCGGCCGCTGAACTTGTGTGGAACTTGTGCACTTAGAGATGAAAGGCAAACAGCAAAAGACAGGCTGGAGGGGGAAGAGTATTCCACCACGCTTGTTGCTGCCGCTTCAATCTGAGGTTCGAGCGGGACACCGAGGGGGGTGGAGGGGTGTGGGAGTGCATGGGAGGGGGGTCTTACAAGTGCAAGCACCGTCTGCCCAAGGCTTCCCCTCGCCACCCCATCCTCCTCCTCCTCCTCCTCCTCCTCCTCCTCGTCCAATTCCAGCTCACATATAAACGTAACACACTGCCCACACTGTGAGAGAAACAGTGTGTTTTCTGAGAGAATCCAGTTCCTTAGGACTCCAGGGTTTTCCAGGCAGACGAGTGGGCTTTCCAAAGTAGTGTGTGTGTGTGTGTGTGTGTGTGTGCGTGCGCGTTGGGGATATTTTTCATCCACGCAGGCCTCAGGAAGTGGCGGTCTGGCCAGGGATCAGCAGTATGCTGTAGGAGACACCTCTATGGGAGCAGTGTTTGGCCACTGGAACGAGTCTGACACACACACACACACACTTACCCCGGACCACCACACACCATATATCTCACTACCATGTGCACACATACATATACTGTACACACTCACTTACGCACACAGATTTACCCCGACCACCACACACACACACACACACACACACACAAGCACAAACTTACCCCACAACCACCACACATCACACTTACTTCACCACACACACACACACACACACTCACAGATTTATTCCCAAAACCACACACATACACGCCCTAGCACGTGCACACACACACGCACACACAGACTTATCTCCACAAACACCACACACACACGTACACACACTGCCCGTCACCCTAACCGCAGACCATATATCCGATTACAGCGCCTCAAATCTAGTTTGAATCTCTCCAGAGAAAAGGAAAATATCTGAACTCGGCAGGTTAGCGTGGGCCTGAGCGGCTGAAGGCCTCAGCGCTACCAGCCGGACGGGGAGATTCCCCCCAGTAACGTAACTAAACAAGCACCTAATTGCTTCTTAAATAAACATTTGATGAGTTTCTTTTCCCAGCATCAAGAAGTCACACTGTGAATGTTGGAACGTGTGATTTTCTCTCCAGCCATTCTCAACCTGGACCCTATTTCCCCCCCATCATACTGATTTATTCTAATCCAACATCTGCTGCTTCACTATAGAGCTACTGATGTCTTGCTTGTCTGGGTGTGCAGCTCTACAATGCAGTCCTAAAGGGGCCAAACATCAACCCACAAAAGAACCCAAAGCATGTCTATTTTAACATATTGATAAGACATGTCGGTAAAACGTTATTTAAAGTCTTTCTTGTATGGTTTTGATGCAACATTGGCCATTACTTTAGTACAGATTAAAAAGTTGTCAGGTCATTGATAACCTGAAAATTAAATATAGACATGTCTCATTGAGTGAGCTTCATTATGTTGAAAAAGCTTTGGGTGCTTTTAGGTGCTTTTATTTTGGAAATATATTGGCCCTATAGGACTGTATTGGAGCTCTAAGTAGCTCTATAGTGAAGCCATCAACGAGATTTTGGTCAAAATCATCAATGTGATGAAAAAGTTTTGTGCTTCTCAGAATTAAGACCACATTTTCACATTCCTCTTCCTGTTTTGTGCTGTAAAGCAATCCAGCAGATTTCCTGCCAAATCCCACCCAGCGGCACACGCACGTGAAAAGCTGCGTTAGAGGCCGGCGGAGGCTGTCGGTCTTCTCTGGCAGCGGTCTCATTTGTTTGCAGCGATTACACTAATGTCTGGAAATGAACGCGGTAATGATTCACTGACGTTAAAATGCTCCATGAAGCATCTGTAAAGCATAGTGACGATATAGACTCATTACAATAGCAACCGTGTCATTTGCGAGCATTATAGCGTGGTACTATGTAAAAGTGATGGTACTGGTAAGTGATGGTCTGGTATTAAAGCACCTGTTATATAAAGAGTAAATTGAGTTAATGCATCGTCGATTTATTCCAGGCACTGTCTTATTCATACCTAAATATAGCTTTAAATGAAGCTATAGTGGAATCAGGCACTACTTTTCTGACGCTCTCTCTAGTTGTAGTCTTAGAAAAAGGGGATTTTCCTATGCTGTCAATTTTTTCTTTTTCCGGCTTGTTTCCATTTAACCAATCAGATCTCGCCAATCTGGCCGCTGCCAGAATTTAAAACCGTTTCTTGTTTGTCGTCTTTCTTCGGCTTCAGTGTTTCTGTTTCTGCCCCCACCTATAAGTCTAACCTGACTGAAACATACTTAGGCCTTCGCAAGAAACAACTAGGATCATACAGAATGCTGCAAATTGCTGATCCATAATACTAAAGAGAAAGGATGAGCATGTATTTTCTCGCTCATGTTTCAGTGATGTGCCTTCATCAGGATATCGCTATAGAAAGAATCATTTTCTTCATTCACCAAGTAGGATAAATGTATGTGAGTTTGTTTTGATGACATTGGACAATCACAAAGCGACTGAAAATGCAACATGGGTTAAAGGGGGTTGCCTTCAAAGTTTTCAGTTGCAGCTTGATTGCTTTTCTCCTCCCCCCCCGCCACAACAGGCAAATCCCTACCCCATGCAGAAACTCTCGACGGCGCCCCTAATATTGATATCGTACAATTGATATTAATGAAAACACACGGGAACGCAGCTGCGGCGGCGAACCCATCCACTGCGGATGTGCACGAGGCGTTCCCCCGGCGAAACGAACCGAAGCCGGGGCGAGCGCTTTGAAATGAAACGCCGTGATTTGTTTGCGGCCCAATACATTACACCTGATTGTGTATTTGCTCATGTGCATCGAAGACGTGGCTAATGAGGCCTTACCGGCGACGGAAAACCCGATCGATGGCACGCTGTCGCCGGACAATGCTGATCAATTCTACTGTATTGACTGCATTTCCCCCTCATTAGGTTCTATGAAGTGTATTTATGTGTGTGTGTGTGTGTGTGTGGTGTGTTGGGTAAACATGCTCAGGTGGCGGTACAGGGCCGTGCCATGTCTCTGCTGTGCTATGTAGGCTGGTAGCAGGCATGAGGGCACTGATTACTCTTATTAACACGGAGGGTGCCAGGCACTGGTCCAAATGGCACGCCTGTTAGCTCACACACACACACACACACACACACACACACACACACACACACCCGATCAAGTCAAGAGCCTGAGCCAAGAGTCCCAGCTGAGCCCTGCCGTTTCGGCCCTATGTGTTGCCATGAGCGCAGGAGGAGATCTTTGTAGCGAGCTGTCAGAGTTTTCACGACTAATATGTCGCCTCATCTCTCTCTTGTCTCCGATTCCCGTTCCAAAAAAAAAATAAAAATAAAAAAAAAAGCCCGCCCGCCGCCTGCTTCTCGCCAAGTCCCTCAGGGAAGAGCTCAATCGGAGAAGAGGTGAGGTCGGCGGTTTCTCATATGAATGTTTTGGGTCAGGGCCTTTTTCCTTCATTCGCTCGTTCTCTCTTTTCCATCGCCACCTTTTTTTGTCTCTCCCGTTTTCTTAACACCCGCAGGTGACCGTTCAGAAGATTTGGGTTTAGAGCCAAGTTTCGCAAAAAATCGCTTTCAACTCCGCGCTTTCTCAGTAGTCTGGCTCAGCTCGGCAGACGCTGAGCCAGAGTTCACGTAGTCACGTTGTTTACTATGTCGATGTCTTGCATTTTTCGCAGGTCTTTCCTGTAGCACTCGTATGTGAACATTCAAGGCCTTTCATGGACTACTTTGAGAGTGGTTGCCAACAGTTTGACAACAAAAGATTGTAACGTTATCGCCTCTACCTTCCAGATCTTCCTCCCCCCCTTTTTACGGTATAATATGAACAATCTAGCTGGCACTGCGTTTTCTTTGTTTTGGGTTTAAGAGGCGACGATGTTCTATAGGCTCCCTTGTGTCAGACAATCAATCAATCAATCCCAGAAAGATAATTGAAAAGTGGGTTCCATCTACAAGTCTACATATAATACACTCAATACTGAAGTATTTGAATCTCTTCCAGCATGATTGTGTCTCTTTTCCCACAATTGATCACATCTGATTTGTTCACCTAGTTTACAGTAAGTCAGGGTCGTCATGTTGTGGCGGATATCGTTGGCGATTATTGGTACCCTAAAGGTTAGAGAACAGACTTGTTACCAAGTCACTGGTTTGAAATCCCAAACGGTAAACAGGTTTTGGTGTCAGTCCCTCTGAATTACAAAGAGCAACGGCTTCTTTCTAGACCGACGTTCAGCGATCGTACAGGGAGAAATCCAATGTCTCCGCCTACAGTAGCCTCAGTAGACCATAATGCAATGCAGCCACAAGACACGTTGCAATGTGAGTAAAGGGCTACGACTCGCTTTTTCTCATCTGGCTATTGCCCTCTCCACCTATACGTATAACCCACAGCTAAATGCAGTCACACCCGTTCTCTGGGGGTTGCTGAAAGTCATTGTGGGAAATGTAGGAAATGACTAACTGAAGTAGAAGTAGACAAAGGCAGGTTGAGGGAAAGTCCGTAGAATACAACGGTAAACTGAAAACCTTTCTTGGATAAATAAAGGTTTAAAAAAAGGAAAAAGAAAACGCTGCGTAAGATTGCCGTGATATTCCTCACCGTCTCCTCCATGTTGGAGCCACTGTGCCTGTACGGGGAGAGCCCGGCTCCCCGACTGCAAGATGATTGGCTTCCACAGAACTTATTAAACATAATTGCAAACTAATTAGTACAGCGATGGCTTGGCACCTCCGTCTAGTGCCAGACACTCGATGTGGGTTTACAACATGCATTTAAATTTTACACTAATTACCGATCCCTGATTAATTCATGACTGGGGTGTGCTTTATAATAGTTATTAATAGGGCTGTATAGATTAGATTAGGAATTAATTTCCAAATAAAAACCCGCCATTACATGCATGGGGAACGCCATGTGTTGCGGGGCGACCCCGGGCGCCGCTGATGTATGTGCCGCGTCACAATGCATTCGCGAACCGCTTTGATTGAACAATCGGCTTTTGCTTTTTTCCGCGGAGCGGCGGCGTTGTACGGCATCGCCTCGATCTAACGAGGATCCGCTTCAGACCTGCTTCGTCTAATGAGCGTTCGCGATCCGCTCTCTCGAAACCGCACCGCTAACGCGCTAACGACGCGGCGAGGTATTTAGAAGCCAACGCCTGATGCGCGCTACCCAATTAAATCCAATCATGTCAAGGGGGCTGTTTCAAGACAGGCCTTACGTACTGCTGTTGGACGGTGACCTGGGTGGTTCCCTCCCCCGTTTCGCTCCTGAGGGATTAAACCTGGCCCGCGCTCCTCGTCCTCCTCTCCAACAACTAATGGTCACAGCATGGACCTCACAACAGTCGCTAATTTCCACTAATTGAACAGTCGTTAGCGGCCACGGACCTTGGCGCTACAGCGTGTGTCTGTGTGCATGTTTGCCTCCACATGCACGCAGACCGTTATCGGAGTGTTGTTCGTTCTGCATGGAATGGCCCTGGCACCGTTCAAGGGGGGCAACCGGTGGCACAGGGAGATCGTTAATTCGCCCTGCCTCTCCGCACGGCTTATTTTGATGTTTTTGTAATGAGCTGCCTGCCAGGGAGGGTAAACAGCGAGGCTCGCCGCGGCCCCTTTTGATGTCAAACGACGTGAGAGGCGACGAGGGGTTTGGGTAGAGCGAGAGACAGTTGGGGGAGGCACAGGTCGGAGGAAGGAGTGGATCCTGAGTGGCCCGGGAGGAGCGGGAGAAGATGAGGAGTAATCCCTCCTAGGTTGAGTGGCTGCTGCTGGTGATTTCCTGTCACGCACACAGGAAGGTGTGAAGGCGGGAAGTTCGGTGCCTGTGTACACGTGTGCTCGGTCTTGTTAGAAGTGTGTGTGCGCCCTGGCATCATACCCCAACATATTTGATATCTAACATCTCTCATTTGTAATATGTAGTCATGATGAATCCATCATCGGAGGTATCAATCTGTCCATCAGTATTTCAGACACTGAAACTTGAAGGAGTGACGCATCTCACCGCTCTGTCCTGCCATTTTCAAAATCACATGTATTTGTGTGTGTGTGTGTGTGTGTGTATCCGATCTGCCTGCTCGCATTCATCCACAACCAACATCACGCCTCTCGTTAAATAAGTTTGCTTGAAATTCCCCCCCCCACACACACACACACACAATAATTCCAAAGTTCCAGGTAAAATTACAAACTGCACTTAGAAAACAGGCGAGCGACTCTTCAAGTAAACAGCTCCGGGGTGGTGACGCAATAATGATCACTTAAAGCGGGAGAGCGACAATTTCCTAATGTTAGATTTGTTCGGTCCCATTCTGCCCCGGCACCGGCACCGGCACCGCCAATCTAGTTTTGATTTCAGGGTTGGGAGCAGCGGTGGGTAAAGTGGGGCCCTTTATGCCGGGGTGACGCACAGAGAAGATTTGAGTGCCTTGGATCCGCTTTCTATCACTCTGCCCTCCCTCCCAAACACCACCTCTTCCTCTTTTAGTTTCTTTTCCATCCCTCCCTCCTTCGCTCTCTCTACTGTTTCCACTCGTTCGACTGTATCCTATCTTTACATCCCCGCTTCCTCTCATTTCCTCCTCCTCCTCCTCCTCCTCTCCACATACCACAATTAGACCCCTCCTCCCCTGTTTAGCGGCCCCCCCCCCAGCCAAGGGTGACATCTTGACAGTTTTCTGTTACGCCACAAACAAAAGGGCCCTTTTTTTTTTTTTTTTTTTTTTTCAAATGATGAGCTGTTATTATGTAAATGGCTCCTGACTGATACTGTCTCGGCGCGGCGGAGTCCCGTATAGTCCGGTTTGGCGGCGGCGGCGTGATAGCGATCATTTTCATGATTGCGGGGGACCTGGGAGAGAGGGGGGAATTAGTAGGGTCTGTTTACAGCACAGTGGATGACCCCCGTATGGAAACAACACATGGGGATGTACATTTTGCGCTCAAGGTTGAAAAAGTTGCCGCCATTTGTTTCGTGCTGACAGTTAAACATGACATCGTCGTACTCAACACACCGCCGTCTCTCCAACCAACTCGTTACCCTTCCTTCTTCCTTCTGTCTTCTTTTTTTCGGGGACTGGTGCGAAAAGTTGTGGCATGAGTTGCAGCAAGCGTGCAGTAAAACAAAGTATATACTTCTATAAGTAGCACAACGTCCCTCTGTTTCATGAGTCAAGAAGAAGATACTTCAGTAATACGTGATAATGTTGTTGCTGAAGTCCTGTGGGCTGAAGTGTTCATAATTGATTTTCCGTAAATAAAACCTAGGAGGCCCTACAGCGACGGCCTAGCGCAAGAGGATGTGTGTGTGTGCATCAAAGTGCCCTCTGTGTATTTGTCCATCTGTCTGTGGATCAGTGTGTGGATTCGTGTGTGCGGTTGCAGTGAGTCACTCTCCCTACCAAGCCTGACCTCTGAGCTGCCCACACACACACACACACACACACACACACACACACACACCCAACAGAGAGAGAAGCTCGGCGCTGGCTTTGTGCGTTCTCATCAGCCCAGAACTCTGAACCCTGCCAAGCAGCCCTCTCTCCGGCGTGGAGCTGAGTCGTATTAACCCGGACCTCTTCTGTTTCCAAAGCGCAATCATTCCGTCCGCACAACAACCCGTCATCGCGGGGGTAGGCGTGTAATAATACATGCAAGCTCACACCGCAAATAGGATCCCCCCCTCCGCCGCCGCCACCCGCCGCCGCCGCCGCACCCGCACACCTTCGCGGGGAGATCAGAGAAAGAGAGAGAAGAATATGAGGAAGAGGTGGGGGAGGATGGTGAATGGACAGAGAGAGAGAGGTGTTGTTGTAGATGAGGTGTGTTCATATTCTTCACTTCGTTGGGTCTCATTATTCCCCGGCATGGGTGTTGTGAGCATGTCCGTGTATGATTCATCCGGCGGCGCCTCGGCACGACGCGGGGAAATTACCCTGCGTGCTGCTGTACAGCGCACGAAATGTTAATAACATCTGCTCTTCCCACCACATAGACTGACCAGGTGAATCCAGGCCATCTTGTATCGAATCCACTTCAATCACAAGGGAAGCTGTGCAGCCAATGGGTGTGCAGCTCCGTATCAGGAAGGAGTTAATTCAGCATTGTTGTTTTCATGTGTTATTGTACACTTAGTGTTTTATTTACCATCTGAAATGTCTCGGGACATCACTCTCTCACAATTGCGATAAGCGCTAAAAATGTTAAGATACGTTGTGTGTTGCTTCCTGTGGTGGCATCAACAATCGCTCACATGCCCCTCCCCCTCTCGAAAACCTACACGGCGACGCCGGTACCCGCCCCTTTCCCCGAAATGTTGCGCGCACACAACGAAGAACGCATCGCTAACTTATACACATAACCCTTGACACAAGTGAAAACACACACACACACACACACACACACACACACTCTCCTGGCCAGACTGGTGTTTCTATCTCCCCCCCCAGCCCTGGCGAATGATTTTCTTTTGAGTGCTGTAACTATCATGTCACACCATGTTGTCATTATAGTGATTGCCGACGGCCCTGATAACCTCCCCGCGGTGATTTGTACCATTGAGGAGTAGTTCCATTTCTCTCTCTCTCTCTCTCTCTCTCTCTCTTTCTTTCTCTCCTCTCATCTTGATTGCGGCAGCTCCCATCAGCGCCCTTGCCCTGTTTGTAGTCGTGGTGAAAGAGATCTCTCCTCCGTGCGCAACATTTCATCTGCCAGCCGAGGGGAGATGCAACTCCATCATCCTTTTTTGCACTTTCTCTATCTTCCCCCCCCCCCCTCCCCGCTACTTCCCTTGTCACTCTTTTTCTACCTCTTCCTTTCTTCCTCACACTCTCGCTCAGTCATCGCTCTCTCTATGATACACCCACCCCCCAATCCCTACACATCCCTAAACTCCCCCCCCCCCCCCTCTCTCCCTTTCTGTCTTTCTCTGTATCCCTTTTTCATTTCGCAGAAAGCATCAGCCATCTCCTGGCATGATACGGCTCGCCATCAGCACTGTTTACCGCCCTCCTTTGATAGAGGAATCAGCTCTTTTCCCCCCTTAACCGCCCTCCCTCTCTCTCTTTTTCTTTGTTTTCTTCCTCCTTTATTTCTACCTCCTCCCTCCCACCCACCCCCCACGTAACTTGTCATTTGTTGCTCATTGTCTCGGTGGTATTTAGTGGCGGGGAGATTAGGCAGCTGTGAATGGACTGCAGCTGTCTGTGCTGGATTAGGGGAGTTTAATCAAAGTATTTTCTAATGCGCCTCGTAATGATGATCCATAGGGACGGAGGCTCTTTAACAGATAATGATAGCTAGACTGGCTGCGGGAGATGACTCGCCTGGAAGCGCCACAGTCGCCGTCTTATCCTCGCTTTATATAGGCCCCGGCTTCGCTCTGGGGATGTGCTACCCAAGAGTCAGTTCGGTCCCCGCCAAAATAAATGCCTCTCCAGGAGTTAGTTCGGCTGTAGAAACTTTTGTTTTGACATTCCAACACAAATTTTTTGTTTGAGTTAAAGCGGTGACATTGGGACTAGGTGTTGATTGGCCTCCTCCAGCTCCAACTCCGGTGTTAATTGTACGCCTCCTTCATTTAACACAGCAAAGGATTGTTTGGTCTCTTTTGCTTTCTTCTGGACCTTCAACGGCTTTGCTGTGTGTACGGAGGCTTGGTCACAGAGCAGGCAGAGTTGATACCTCACTCCATCTGATTTCTGCAGGGACGTTAAAATTTAGAAAAAACATAAATATGAATTCCTCAGAATGAAGTAATCTTGTGTTTCTGTTTCCCCTTTATTATGTTACACGGTCCATATTGCCAGCGTTGTAGACAAAAGTGTTGTCGCGATAACAAAAATGTCAATACTACTTTGAAAGATTGAATTCAAGATTCAGTTTTGCGGATGTTATAAAACTTTCACCAAGCGGGCCCTCCAAGCCGAAATCTCATTTCAATGTCGCCTCTAGGGGGCGTATACTTGAGGATTGGACTAGTTGAAAGAAGAAAAAGAAGGAATGTTTGAATAGACTGAGCCAGTCTGGGTCTTGACAGTGGGAACATTCAACAGCAACAGTGTCAAACAGTCTTGAACTGAATCCCAGTCCACCTAAACTGGCTGACAAAACTTCTGCCAGGAATGAAATCAACGATTTTGCAAGCCGACAAAGCCAGACACCCAACTGACTGATCAAAACCCTGAAGCTGTCCAAGTCAAGTGTGGTAACACATTGCTTGATTTTCACGTTTGCCATGGTATTGTTCTAGTATTAAACTAAGTATTGGTGTCTGACACTACTAGACAGCACGTCTGAAATGTGTTCAGTTGTGATGAATGCATGTACAACTCAGCCTTCCCTTGATAGACAACCTATCTATCGCTCTCATAGACACACTGTTAAAGGTTTCTTGAGGTGCCCATAACCAATGCAGACGTGGATTTCCATGTTCAGCCGCCTGCAGACACGCGTAGACCTGCAAATGCAGAAACATAAGTCAGACATACAGCGTTTGGTTGTGGTGCAACAGGTCATCCATGTAGACTGAGGTATCGACTACTTGTCTTCTTTTTCTAGCACAAGAAACAAGCAGCTTGCTTATTGGACGGAGACATTTCAGGGGTTGCTTCCAGTAGTTGGTTTGGATTACGTTCTCACTTCTAAAACTGAACTGCGCTGAAGTTTGCTTGGAGGACTGAGACCTGCGTTTCAGGCGTCACTAGTTCGAATGGTCTTGTTCTCACCTGGTCAAATGAAACAAACTAACTCTACTAGAAGGAATAGCATCACTTTTACAAACAGAGTGCACATGTTTGATTTGGCTTGATCAGTAACATGAATGTCTAGGACAGGCATGGGACAGGTTTGAAACAGGGAAGAGATCCATCCACAAAAGGAAGCCTTGCCTAACATGAATGAAACCACTAATACTGGAACTCGTTAGCTTAAATGTAAGCAGTGTCTAAAGCTAGCAACACCATTATTTGCCAGTCCCCAAGCAACGTCTTTTGACAACCCCTAAAAGATTGGTTTCAATAGAATAGAATAGAAAGCATCAGGGCGATATTCAGAAGTCTGAGGCCAGCAGACCAGCATTGCTCATATTGGTATATAACAGGACACGTCTTAAAGATTATGGTTCTTTCTTTAGATGAATGGCTCTGAAATGCCACATCCGACTCCAGCCTCACAGTAAGAGTCCATGGGTATTAATAGATTCAGTTTCCTCTTCAAGGACACATGAAGCTCTATGCAGTCAGTATGCTTCCTTGGTCAGTTCGACTGTCTTTTCAGTCAGTGTGTGGTGGCTGTGGTTTCAGGGGCCGGCTCGTGGACCTCGAAGATTTGAGGGATATTTCAAAGTTGTATATGTTTTTGTAGGTTTTGAATGAGTACTTCAGATAGACCTAAACTGGTTGACAAAACTGGTGCCAGGAAACAAAATCAACGATTTTGCAAGCCGACAAAGCCAGACACCCAACGGACTGATCAAAACCCTGAAGCTGTCCAAGTCAAGTGTGGTAACACATTGCTTGATTTTCACGTTTGCCATGGTATTGTTCTAGTATTGAATTTCAGATATTAAACTATTGGTGTCTGACACTACTAGACAGCACGTCTGAAATGTGCTCAGTTGTGATGAATGCATGTACAACTCAGCCTTCCCTTGATAGACAACCTATCTATCGCTCTCATAGACACACTGTTAAAGTTGCCTGCCCATAACCAATGCATTTCAGGCGTCCAGTTCGAATGGTCTTGTTCTCACCTGGTCAAATGAAACAAACTAAAGGAGAACAATGCTAACAGTTGTCAGTTATCAAATAAGCTAGCAATCTCAGGAACAACTACAACGATTGCTTGACTTTAGCAGGGGAGTTAGCTAGCCTACTAGCTAACAAGCTGCTGCTGGATTGCAGTCAAATATAACCTCTTACCTTAAAATGTGAACCTATGTTCCTCCAGATTCTTGACATGCATTCATTTCTAATACATTTTTCAGTGGGGAATCTGATAATGTTTGTCTGATTCCTGACGTTTTCATGATGTGCATCTTGGGACACAACAGTAGGACAAAGCTGAGCTGCACTTGCTCTTCCAGGAAGTTTCCCACCCTGAGTGTCACATAAGTTCATTACATAGCCTGTGTGGGGGTTTAGCAGGTTACAGCTAACGGCTACTGTCTCTCTTCATGTCTGTTAGCCTTGCAAAGTTGTTTGTTGACTGCAGAGACAATCCAACATATAAAGCTTGACATAACTAACATCATGATGTTACTTCATTCATCCGGCTAAACCCTTTTGAGACTTACATAGAAGGAAACAGTGTAAAGACAAAATAGATGTTTCGATTTGGTTCAAGACAAACTAAAACTACTTGGTTAGGCTGGGAATTTACTAGCACCCCTAGAGCAATTTCCTCTGCTTAACCCCACCTCTTTCAGCAGTTTGTATTTATACACCGCCAGTATAGCGACGCACCTCTACCTTTTTCCACGAGCAAAGAAGTAAGTAGTTGTGAAATTCCCCCAACATTCAGGACAGCTCCTCCGTTTGCCTCCCTGCCTTATCTACTCCCAGTATTTTGACAGTGCCGTTCAGTGAGTCTCAAAGAGACGGTGTCTGTGCGATGGAAGTGGCGGGGAGTTGGTGTGTCTGGTGCTAAACTCACAGCAGAGCGCATCGTGTTGTGATATGACCCGGCGCTGACTCTCAGATGATGGAAGACAAAAAAAACTCACGCTGAGACGAGAGAGGGAGAAAGAGGGGGAGGAGGGAGACCGAGAGAGAGAGAGAGAGTATCTTTCAACTCCGATGTTGCCTCCCAAATAATGAGAAGTAAGACAGACAGAGAGAGAGAGAGGAAGGAGAGATGAAGGGAAGCCTCCTCTCTGTGGCTTCCTCCACCCTCCCGTACGCACGGAGGCCCCATGCTGCTCGAGACAGATGCTGGGGGAAACAGGGAGGCATGTTGCTACTGTGGCTTGTTTCTCAATCAGAGGCTTAACTCAGCACCACACACACACACCAACACACACACACACAGGAGGAGGAGCTGGCATAAAGATGAAATTTGTGTGCGCATACACACTCACACCCACGCACGTCCCGATAATATCCGTTGAGATGTGAGATTACGTACACTATAGCTCCACCTGTTCTCCGCCGTAACAGGTGCCTGTGATAATTATTTCACCTCTCTCTGGTGAGCCGGGGCTCAGACGAGACAGCATGCGACTGTACCAGCCAGAAAATTTCATTAAACTATTGCTTTGTACTTAGTGTGTTACATTTGTGTTTGTGATCCCTTTATCTGCAGCAAATACTGTTTACCTGCCAGAATGAACACCGGGGCCGAGGCTTTATTCTCAGCGGTGTGTGTGTGTGCGTCACTCCCATTTTTTTTTCTTTTCCCGAGGAGCCAGCAGATGGTCAAGTGTCAAAGGTCATCGTTTGGCTGTGAGGTAGCAGCCATCTTTAGGAGGGTCAATCTGTCTGGCTCAATAAGCCAGAGACCTGGCGAGTGCGCTAAATTGATTCAGTCCTCAATGGGCACGCCGCTGGGATCCACGCTCCCGTTGGCTCTCCGCACGGCTTAGCTATCTCGCACAAGTTACCAGCGCTAATCGGATGTCAGTGGCAGCCCTCGCGGACAATGAGCGACGTGAAAAACCAGACTAGGACGCCAAAAAAAGGTCAAGGTCTGGTTCACGTCAGAGGAAAAATAGACAGCTGTTGTTTTTAATGCTAAAGTGTGACAATAAAAACCTTCTTTAGGATGCTGAAATTGCAGGAAATAGCTGATCATGGCAACCCAATCACAGGGAAAACTCCATCAGAAATGAATGTCTATTCTCGTATTAGTTTGTTCTCTCGTTCGCACTAGCGAAAATAATGTCACGAACATGTTTGCGCCGTCTCTCTGTGGGCTGATGCTGACGCTTACTTGCTTGACTTTTGCCTCTTGATTGCCTCGTCTATCGCCGGCGCTGGCTGGAAGTGGACTCGCACAGGAACAGCATCTTTTTTCACGCCGTAGCCTTGATGATATACATTATAGAAGTAAGTGTGTGTGTGTGTGTGTGTGTGTGTGTGTGTGAGTATGATTCTGGCGCTGCCTCATTACTGCAGGGATTACATGTGCATCCATCGGTGAGGGGCTTCAATCACTCTACCCCTCCACTCCTCTAATTCACAGAATGATGTAATTATCCCTTTTCTGCCCCCTCTCTCTCTCTCTCGCTCTCCTCACACACATTCTCTCAAACACAAGAACATTCACACTCGCAATCACAGGTACTTTCCCCCTCTCTCTCTCGCTCTCTTACTCTCACACACACACACACACACACACACACACTAGCCTGTAAAGAGAGGCCGAGGGCTGCTCGTTCACAAAGGAGGAGCATTTTGTGCCTTTGACATGATCTCCCCTCCCCACAGTGGACGAGGGCCCACAAAGCCTGGCGGTGAATGAGGGTCAGCTGCAGCCCTGGCCCCTGGGAGCCTCCCGTCGAGCCATTTAATGAATGTCATTTTCTTGCATTAACCACCCCGATTGTTGGATAATGGCCTCCCAACAATAACATTTAACCAATTCCCCTGTCTTTTGGGCCGGCTCATTTGGGCCACAGCAGGGGGTGGTAATTGATTGTGTAATTCCAATCAGAGCTGTAAACAGATTGGAGGTTCCTTGAGAAACCCCACCACCACACACACACACACACACACACACACACACACACATATATCCGTCCACCCCTCTCTCCCCACCGCCATTCCAGATTAGATCACATCAAAGGATCTTGGGAAATGGACTTCCTTTCAGGGGAAAACTGTAAAACACACAAGCGCACAAAGTAAAAGTTTTTTATCTTCAGTGTGAAAAAGGAAAAAAAACCCCTGCATGGCTTCTGCATGACCCCGACTCTGTTGTGTGCTAACATGTTCCATTGCCCTTGCTACCCCCCCACCACCCCCGCTCTCCTTTCTCTCACATTGATTGTGATTCTCTCTCTCTCTCTCTCGTCAGCTACAGAGACTTGGGAGCTGGCTGGGGAGGAGGTGAGGGGGTTAACTGTGCTCGCCAATTTAGATTTACTGTGAGACAAACACTAAGGGGGGGTGGTGGGGTACGTTGTCTCCATGGAGATAAAGGGGCACAATGTATGTGTGTGTGTGTGTGTGTGTGTGTGTGCACATGCTCAGACGCTCATTTGCTAGACTAGTTCAACTAATTGTCACCAGAAAGCTATTTATTTACTGATTGGTGTTTGCAGAGAATGCAACACTGTCAAGCTGTAGCTGTGTGTGGAAGGTACCTGGTAACCCTCCATCCTCCCCTCACCCCCCCATCTCTGATTCTGTTCATTTCATGCTTCTCAGAGGCTTGTAAGTGTCTGGTTGTGTTGCCATCAGAGGGGGTTGTTATGTCCAGATATCTGTTCCAGGTTGGTCCCTCTTTCATTTCCTTTTATGATATAGTAATGATGACGTGTGTGTTGGAAGAGAAGGATCCTCTTAAAGCGTCCTCTACTGTTAGATATCATCAATTTGGGATGTTCAACGCATTCCAGGGGTTATTTCCAGGAGAAGTTTACTTATTTGATGTACCCACTTTCCCTCAACCTGCCTCAAACTTCAGTTTTCCAACATTTACCAGAATGACTCTCGACAACCTCCGGAGAACGGGTGCGAACTTGGTGCGTTCAGCAGAGAGCAGTAGTGGAATGGGTCTTTCCGGGGCGAGAAAAAGCAAGTTGCGACCCTTACTCAAAACACAACATGGTCTTGTGGCTGCATTGCATTCTGGTCTGCTGAGGCTATACTGTCTCTGCCTGTTCTATGAGGGATAGTGTCCTCCATGGCACATGGTTGGACACCACTGGTCTAGAAAGAAGTCCTTGCTCTTTGATTCTGACGGACTGACGCCAAAACCAGTGATGCTGTAGATAGTTGATACAGTTTCTGCGATCAAACTCCGTCGTAGCTGTGCTGGAAATATCGCGACTTGAAGTCACGTTGTCCACGTTTGGGAAACAAATGGAAACATTTTGAGACGTGTTGCCGTTTGCGATGCATCGCCGCATTGAAGTTATATTTTCATTATGTGCTTGTTTTTCTGCCGTATTAAGAGATGCCGTTGTTTTTTCCCTTGGAAACTGAATCACTTTCCCCAAGAGCCTCTGTTCTCCCTCCAACTCTGACACTCACAGCCAGTGATTACCTCAACATTCAAACAGCCCTCCTCAGACGTTTGTACTGTACAAACGCAAACTTGTGAAAGTGAAAGTAAAACATGGAGATCCTCTTCGGCTAGCGGTTTTCCCTCGCCGTTTCACCGTCAGAACACGAGAGTGAGGAGGTATGGGACCTATCAGCAGGGGGGAAAAAAAAAAGACCTCAACCGATCCTCGCTCCACCATTCGAAGATGATTATATTATTTTATCACGCCTCAAAGACCTGATGGGAGCCTAAAGATTTATACCGGCACCCAATCTGCCGATGCTTAGTTGGATCTGGGTTCATTTCGGCCTCACGCCCAACCCCCCCCCCCAGTCTTTCTGCTGACTCGGTGCGATCCGAAGAGAGTGAGTAAATCTAATATAAAGGCGCTATTGATTTGCAGGTCCTTAATCACTTTGATTTGGCCCAGTTTTCACTGACCCCCACTGCAGCTATGAGTTCCCCCGGGGGGGCCTTCAGTATCGCAGGCGGGCAGACACTCGAAAGGCAAATGCAATTTTTCTCCGATGCCAAAGAGATTTAGAAATCCCATCATCAATCATCTCATCACTAATATTTATACATGTGGCGTGGAGATCGATAGGGTTTTTTTATTCAGCTCATCAGTGTGCTGGAGGAACTTTATGTATGTGTGTGGGCGACCCACACGAGTGTGTGTGTGTGTGTGTGCAAGCATATTGCTGTAGTCATGTGGAAACCTCGTAAACTACCATTTTGGTGAGTTTCATGTTGTATCTTCAGTCGAAGGATTACTTGGTCCTCTGTGGGTTGAGGAAATGACCATTTGGGTTTATGAAACCCTTTGAAAACCCACTAAAAACATGGCGTTTTTTCTCAATTCCTGAAAAATGGACATTTTGGAGATGCAGCAGCAATATGAAGCATGAACCAAGGCTCACATAATTTTCCAGGAGACCCATTTTAGATCAGAAGAAGTTTGATCAAAATGCACTTTAAGATTCATTAATAAGCAATTGAAACTAAATAATTGATTTAATTTATTATATAGCATATTTTAAAATTCTGAATGCAAAGATTAATAAAGCAAAATCTCCCACTCTGTGCCTGTATGAGCGCTACCTAATGGACTGTGCCGCTACGCCGTGACAATATTGCGAACCAACCGTGTCACTTGGTAAACAATGCTAATTAAGAGAGAGAGTGGGATTGCCTCGGTGACCTGTTTCCCCCCCGTCCCTGTTTGTTTGTTTTTATTGCTGGTGCTAATTAGGCCTAATCCCCTGTTCTCTCGCTGTGGACTCTGACCGGGGCTGGGCGTCCACGCCGCGGCCAATCAGGAGCGGCGATACTGCCGGGTCGAGATGCGGAGGTTGTGGAGGCGGGGCGGGGCGAATTGCTGCGTGGCTACGTGAGGAGGGGGTTTAAGATTAACTCGAGTGGTGTGTGTGTGTGTGTGTGGGGGGGGGTGGGGGTGGGGGGTATCATGTCGGGTGGGGCCCCTGGCAGCCATTGTTTTGCAGTACAATGATACGGCTCACAAGTGAGCAGTGGGCCAATAATGAGGAGGAGGCCCCCACTGAACAGCGTGTCCCTGCCAATTGTTCTGCCGCCACACTGGGAGAATGGAGCTGTCCACACACACACACACACACACACACACACATGCTCAATACCGTCCTCACAGTATGCCTACAATCCCTCCACATCCACTCCCCTTCTCTCTGCCCACTCCACCCCACACACACACACACTCCCCCTCATCTCATATCTCTGACATGGGGAGCGTGTTCACTAATGGCTAATTAAAACAGGACTATTAATGAATGGCCAAGCAGCAGACATGATAAGGAAACTTAGAGGGGTGAATTAACACATCCTTAACATGTCATCCCAGCCAGCCAGCCGTCAGTGTGTGTGTTCACATCCACCGTCACACACACGCACATACACATACACACATTCACAAATCACACACACACAAAAAGTGAAACATATATAAAGAGACACACATGCAAGCATGCAATACTCTTAGCTACACATATAGACAGTATCCAGCAGCACTTTGGAACGAAAGGAAGCGAAACATGAAGAAGAATGACCTCACTGGATGTTACTGTACTACAACACACTGATGACTGATACAGTAAAGTAGACAGTGGTGTGTGTGTGTGTGTGTGTGTGTATCTCTATCAACTGTTAAAGCAGACTTTGAACAATTAAGTGTGTGTATAGCATGAACAAGTGAAAACTAGCATACTGCTAGCCACGTTTAGCGTACAATCCCCAAGCTTAGTGAGCATCTACCGCCTGAAACACACAACGGCCAGGAAGCACAGACAACATTGCTCCCATGTTGAAAATAATACTGTGATTGTCGACCAAATGCTTTGTGCATGATTCCCAAAACCGCATGACCCAGCGTGCACGCTACAGCTAAAGGCTACGAATTAGCTGGGCAAATGATTGCACGTATGCCAGGTTCGCACATGTCCACAGGTTTGAATTGAGCTTGATGGGGCTTACCAATGCAACAGGGCATCCATAGGTCAGGAGGGGCCATTACAGGGGTCCAGGAAATGGAATTACGCACGACTTCCTGTGGGTTTGTCCCAGTCGCTCGGCAGCGGTCAGCGGGGGGTCACTCACGCTTCAGTTGCTGCCCAGTGAGCCCTGTCCGGTGGTGGTCGGCGGTGGCGATTCGGGGTTGTGTTGCAGGGGTGAAGGAATGAAGCGCTTTTGTCCACGTGTGTCAGTGTTTATCGAGAGGAAAAGCACATTAAGCGGTCTGTCAGCTCCGGGATTTAAAGGCGTCAACGGCATCTCGCTGCTACATCACTAGCCTGGCTTCTTAAAAAAGGCTCTTTTGGGGGGGATTGAGAATGTTACAGTTGAAAGAATACGTCACTTTGCTGCCTTATTCTCGTAAGTGACACTCTCGGGGAGAAAGCGGAGGCTGCATTTCTTACCCATTGAGGCTGGTAGTAGGCGGCGCTTTTCCCAGAGCCGTTGTGTTGCATTGTCGAAGCTACAACTCGCCGGTGAGTGAGATTCTGAGGGAAAACGGTGAAGGGAGAAAGCTGAGGTTTTTTTTTTTTTTTTTTGTGAGAGCTCAGCAGATTTAGAGGGCATGCAAGGTAGTTCTCAGAGCGAAAAACCCTGCTGCAGACTACACAGACACAAACCCACACTCTCATACACACACATACACATGCACACACACTGCCTCTTTCCCTTCTCACGACCACACTTATTTTCTCTCACAGACACACATAAACTGTCACTTTCACACGAAAAACGGAGAGCCAACTTGCGAGGGGAGGTGAGAGACCGGGGGCCAGGAATGGGAGGGGGGGATGCATAGTGAGAAAGGGGGAGTAAAAAAGTGCTGAACAGATGAGAGGAGGATGTGTAATGATTAGCTACCGAGCTGGCCGGTATCAGGAGGCAGGTTGGAACTTTATGGTTGCCTTCATGCTCTGTCAGCTTAGTGCCTCCTGAAAGACAGGAATGCCCATTTCCTAGCCGGTGGCTGTGTGACCGGTGGGGGCCACACACAGATTCACCAACACACACACACACACACACTAACAAAAAGGCAGTCACACACAGAGGTATGCAGACACACACACTTGCTATACAATGTGCTATGTTTAGAGTTGTTTTTTTTAGCATCAATATATCATTGTCAAATTAATTGTGATACTTTGGTAAACATATGAGACCACAGTTTTTCACACGGAGACGATTGGTCGCCAGTGGTATTGTTAGCGTTTCTAAAAAACGACCACATTTCCCATAAACCCCATTGCTTCCTGTCACAAAGAGGATCTTTGCTTCTTCGGGTCAAGCGGGTTCTGTCTGGCTTTACTGAAGAGGATGAACATGTTGGAAGTGGGGTTTACCATCGGCCTTTCACTTCCATCATCTACCACTGCCAGAAACTCTGACAGCTTTAGCTCTGTTAGCGCTGGAAGAGCAGTAGCCTCTTCCTGTTTTGTGCCATAAAGCAATCCAGCAGATTTCCTGCAAAATTGCCGACCCAGCGGCGGCACACGTGCTTACACACAAACACACGCACACACGTCTATACACACACTCACACAGGCATGTCCACAAACATGCACACAAGCTCAAGTTTGAGACACCTTGAGTGCTGACACATCCAGCCTGTATCCCACAAACACACACACACACACACACACACACACCCAGATTGGCTTTAGATTGACGTGCGCTTCTTCTGATCAGTAAAGCTGATGGATTTAGGCGGGTCTCTCCCCAGTGGCTGTTCTGTGGGGTTCGGCTCAGCAGTATTAGCTGACTGGCGGCTCTTCGGGGGTCAAAGGTCATCCTGTCTGTCTGTGCTCTCCGCGGTAATCTTCCCCTCCTCGCCCGCCGCTTCCCCTCCTGATATTAAATCACACTTGACACACCTGGAGCACTGAAGAAGCCTCATCCATATTTTATCCCCGCGCCGTTTTTTTTTTTTTTTTTTTAATACTGCAGCACTTTTTAGGGCGGGAAAACTGATATATTTATTAACTGGCCAGCGCCGTCGCCGCGTCCGCTATCCGGGGGGAAAGAATAATCGGGTTTGTTTGGGAAATAAAATGAAAAGGAGCTGTGACAAGTTTATGAAGTAAGCACAACGGCCCTTCATTACTCTCACAAACTCCCCCCCCCCTTCCCTCTGGCGCCTTCCTGTGCCAGGTTGCGCGGCGCCGCAACTACCTGCGCCGTGGCACTTGGCGGGGTAAGTGAGTGAATTGTCAGGGAGAATCTTCGGCGCGCTATAACTTAGCCCATAAAGGCCTATTATTCCTGAAGAGGCCCCGCTGCCGAAACCGGTTTACTGTCATAACTCAGAGGAGGAGGCCCTTTTCTCTCGGGTGGCAGGGGGGGGAAATGTTTATGGAGGAGGTAAATAATTCAATCGGGTGCTTTATCGCGCTCCGGGCCCTCGCTGTCATTCACCCCACTCTTAGGCTTTTTGGTTCTTTCTCCATACTTCACCACAATTTAACAGAACGAAGCCCTATGAACGTACGTCGAGAGGCAGGGGTAAGTGGAGGAAAACAGCAAAAAATACCCACTTGTACACACTCTCGTGGATCTAAATATGTTTTGTCCTATCTATATTTTTTGGCCTATATATATTTGCAATGTTGACTTTTACATATTTGACTGTCAGCATTTTCAACAGGCTGTCAAATGGTAAGACATGATAACTTTCTGAAGCTAACGGGCATAAAGACTGGCAGCATCACTGCATGTACCCGCTATCTACACTTTAAACTATCACAACACGTCCTCGGTTATAAAATGATCAATACAATTTTTTTCCAAAGCGTTATATTAAGTTACATTTCTCTCATTTGAAAGGTGGCTGTGCGATGAAAACAGTAATCATCCGGAGCAAGGAATTGACTCACGTGACGGCGACCAACATGAAAAGTAATTTGACGACGCAGAAAGGTCACAAAGTAGTTAATTAGCCACCAAATGTAAGCCAAGCTTTCCTCCACGCACCTCTTCCGCTCTCATTTCCTCCCTCGTTTCCTGTATTTCCTCTCTCCTTTCCCTTCTACCCATGACTGCCCTTTACTACCCCACCCCCGCCCCCCGTCTCCATCCCTCTGGGGAACGACGTCCAAATTCTAAATCCATAATCATTTATTAAAGACAGACTCAACTCTGAAGTGTGCTCCTCTTACAAATATACAAGAATTAAAAAGAATTGAACAAATCAGCCGTTCGCAGCGAGACCTTTCACTCATTTTGTTTGTGTTTGTTTGTTGTCAGTCCCATTACTCCAGTTCTCAAACAAGCCATTTGCTTTTTCATTTCATAACTGCTTCTTCTTAGTCACATGTCACTCTTTGATTATTGTTTGATTATATGAACATGTCTTGGCATCCTGCATTGAACTATACTAACATAGCATTTGGCGGGTGCTTTTATCCAAACCACCTTCCAATACATGAACACATACACGTATCAGATACAATTTTAGCATTGATGGCCCCAGTAGTACTCAAGCCCATGCTAAACTCATTTGATCCCATTGATCCTACACAGAACCAAATATTTCTATATTATTTCTCTAAAGCAGCTAGTATAGATCTTCATTTTGAACTCCACCTGGAAGACTGGCATATATAAACTAGTGTTACTTCAGTTATTGAATTAGCCAGCAATCTTGGCGAAAGCTGATCAGCTTCAAGAAGGACTCCAGGCGTAAATGTACCCCCCATCTAGTATTTAACAATACACCAGGGAAAACACTGACTAATAACATAACTGCACAAAATGTTAATAAAAGCTAGTTCCCCCAAAGAAGATACTGGTCATGCTGGCTTGCCAAGCCTGGTGCAAACAAATGCAAGCATGATGGAACAAAAAATGTGTCATTCACCTTTACAAAGACGTCAAGATCACACCTATAGTTTGTTTTCTTTAGTCCAAACCAAAAGTTTACTTCGTTCCATCTTTGTATTGGGTTCGTTTACCAGTTACAAGCGAGCCAGGGCTTGTAAACAAAAGTCATGTGACTCACAAGTAGCTTGTTTATTGGACAGGAGTTTGGGGAACCTGTCGAGGGGAGCAGGAGGAGTCCAAACAAATCCAGTTCCAGTTGCATTGTCAGGCATCTCGGTCGGTTTGAATGACGTTGTTCTGACCTCGTCAAGCTAACTGAACTAAAGGAGGAAACGCTGCAGAGTTCGATTAAACCGCTCCAAGGTGCCCCGTATCTCTCTCTCTCTCCCTCTCCACCTTCCAGTTCAGTTCAATTTGTCTTATGTGCGTGAAAGGCGTTTTTGAGTTCAAATCATCCAGAAGCCTGGGCGACAAATACTCTCACTTTCTCCTCTGCTCATCTTCTGCTGTTTCTGAACACACTTCAATGCCTCCTCGTGATAAATCTTTAAACGGCCCCCCCTCACAGAAATCTTTACCCCCGGTCCCCAACAGGGCCGTACCAGGCCTGAAGGTGACATATCTGTTTAAAATTCCCTGCTAACCGCGTCTTGACAGCGGCGCGTCGACTCGGTCGGCAGGGGGACCGCCGGGACCGAAGGGGGGGGGGGGGAGGGGGTTGGGACAAACCTCTGCCTTTTTTCACCGCCGTTCCTAATCAGCAGGCATTGATTAATTGGATTAACCGAAATGATCTTAATCACTGATCAATTTCCATTAGACGTCCTTAAAGATGTCTTAATGGGATTCTAGGAGTGTCAGGTGTGTGTGTGTGTGAGTGTGTGTACAGGTGTGTGAAGGCTTCTGCCTGTGTGTGGGGAAATATGCTTGCACATGATGCGTGCATGTGTGTGTGTGCACCTGCATGTGTCCTGGCGCCTGTACAAGTGTGCTTTTGCAGGTATGGGTGTGCTTGTGTACCAGAATGCACGTGTTCATGTGTGCATACATGTGATTGCTCATGTGGCTATTTGTGCGTGCACCCGTGCGCATGTTGCATGTTGCATGTTGCATGTGCACGGCGCTTTCCACAATAATAATAATAATTTCCCATTTTTGTCCACCGATACCTGCCTGGGTTCCAGTCGGTCCACCCTCACAGGGGAGAGTAAAGCAGCCTGGACACCATGAAACACATGAACACCAGTGAATATCCACCTCATCTCTTCCCTCCTCCTCCTCTCTCTCTCCATCACCGCCCCTCTCCCTCCCACCCTACCATCTCCCTTCTTGCTGCTCTGTGATCCCACTGTCTCCCTCTGTTGTTGTTCTAAACAAGCAGCAGGGGGTTGTGGGTAGAGGCCTACACTCACGCTGGGTGTGTGAGTCACCGGAGGGGGTTGGGTAGGGGGGAGAGCAAGGATGGAGAGGAGAGAGAGAGAGAGGCTTCCCTGCATCAGCACCGACTCTCTCTCTCTCTCTCAGCCAGAGGTCACTCACTCGGCAGAGGAGACAGGGCAGGCCGGCTGACTCATTTGCAGGCAATACACACACACACACACACACACACACACACACATGCATGCACACACCCAAGAAACACAGATAGAATAAGACTTATATGGGAGGGATGTACACAGGAGGCACAGCCAATATGCACATTTGGCCATACAGTATTTTGTGTCACACACACACACACACACACACACACACACACACACACAGACACACTTAATAAAATCCCCTTTAATTCACATGTTTAATTGCACACATACGCACATTACTCTGAGTGTAAACGGCCTTGAACACGCATTCATCAACGAAGACATTCAAGCATAAAATAAAGAAATGGGTGTCACACACACACACACACACACACACACACACATACATACACACACACACATACATACAGTAGAAAACCATAAACCGTCATAAAAGCACAATCACACATAAATCGTCAACCTGGATGCATTCAGGCGGGAAACCGCACGCCCCACCACATATGAAACAGGCGAAGAAAGAAAATCATACGCCGCAACACGTAAACAAGTAAACAAACTCCCACGCCACCAAAGTTATAAATAAACAAGAAGGACAACACGCGGCATGCGCTCGCAGACATACATGTCCACACGCACGCGGAGTCTTATTTGGCCGCGCCGAACGCCGTCGTAAGTTCCGGACGCGCGCCACGCCTACATACGGGAAAAAATCCGCGCAGCCAAGTTTATTGGCAAGGAAAACTATTCTGAAACGGTGGGCAGGGAACAGAAGGAGACTGATGCTGAGTGGGAGTGGAGGAGGGGGGCGGGGGGTGAAAACTTAATTCACACTACATGGATAGAGATATATAGTGTGTGCAAGGCGTGGATCCCCGTCGTACACAGCTGTACGGTCCACATCTCTGGTGCAATACTTAGCCGGGGGATTACGAGGCCGCCTCCATCTGCATAACTCCATTAAGGCATCTCTCTCTCTCTCTCTCTCTCTCTCTCTCTCTCTCTCTCTCTCTCTCTCTCACGCAGAGACACCTGCGCAGGAATAGCTATGAAGACGTTCCCCCGGCAGAAAGCGGAGGAGAATTACATTTTCTTCTTCACATTTTGAGGGAGACATAATCCGCGGTGCAGCTGTGGAGAATTGTGCAGCGATACAGAAAGGGAAGCGGAGTTGACTTGGTGGAGGGGGAAATAAAAAATAAAAATAAACGCTTATTACGCTTCTCGGGTGTCACCGCTACGGCCTCGACCCAACCCAACTAGGTAGATGGCGGATTAAAAAGTCGTACAAGCTTCTCATGGAGTGAAATACACGACGTTGGCCTCATGTTGTTTCCACTCATCCTCTCATGTTACTCTGAACAGAATAGCAGCAGATGCTCTTCTTTAGCAAGCAGCTACCCTGCTGAATTCCTACCCGCACCGGGAGAGATCCTCTTTGGCTGGGACACGCAGGGAAGCTTCCTACCGGGTCAATAAAGAATCGAGTCTCAATACAGATCTCACATAACTGAACCGTTAGGTATCAGTTGTCTGGATAAACCATGATGGAGACAAACACCTCTGACCAGATGGCCCATATCGCAATGTTTCCATGGCGTAAAGACTCTATTAACGTCCAGATTTGTTACCCTGTGCTGTGCTATAGTTAGTTTCTGCTCAGATCTGGTCCGCTTGATGATTAACGCCTTCTAGGATCAAGCTCTCTTTCTTCCTTTAAGACAATAAGATCAATCTGGCTGCTCTCGGCGGCTATAGATAGCCCGGCTGTGTGCGGTGCTAAGGAGAGCTACGACCCCGAGGTCACCTTCCTCCTCTGGTGTCTTTATAGCGCCCGGCCCCCGCAGTGTCCCCCCCCTCCTCCTCTCAGCCACTTTCTCTTCCCCCCTCGTCTTTTCTTACTTCCCCTCTCTCTCTCTCTCTCTCTCTGTCTCCCTCTTCTTCAGTGGTGTGAATCATGAAAGTGGAGTCCTGTGTACTCAGTGGGCCTTTTTCTCCGTCGTGCCTTGTTGCAGAGAGAGAGGGAGAGGGAGAGGGAGAGGGAGAGAGAGAGATGAGGTATTGATTTGAGAGCCTCTGGGAGGAGAACAATAGGTCCCTTACTGAAGCCACTCTGAAGCACAAACACCTTCCCTGCAGCCTCCCAGTGAGAGAGAGAGAGAGAGAGAGAGAGAGAGAGAGAGAGAGAGAGAGAGAGAGAAAAGGCATCCTGTTAAAAAAAAAACAGCTTCTATTCTATTGCTTTCTCTCCCTCTTTTCTCTCCCTCTTTCTCCGTCTCTCTCCACTCGCAGCCTACTGTTGATAGCCCGGAGGGGGAAAGAATGATGAAGGAGAAGAGGAGGAGGAGGAGGCCAGACCTCGGCGCTCCCCAATCCCGTGCAGACCCACCAGCTGCACGGGCCGGGACCCCGAACCCTCCTGAACCCTCCCGCCCTCCGCAGAGCGGCTCTGGGCCAATCGTGCAAACACACAGGGTCTGGAACTGTGGCACGCCAGAGATCGCGGGTTCAAATCCAATACTTGGACGCCTGAAGGCACGCTGAACTTTCCCGGCATGTAAACCCAACCCAATCCAACTCCCCCCCTCCTCCCCCCCATGCACAGACACTCTCCATCCTGAGTTTGGTCCAGGGTCGATGATTTGCTCCTTTGCGTTTGGATAAAAGCTTTTGGCTGAAGTGATTCATGACCGCGGTGGAGAAAACGGCCTCGGCGCGTGATGTCATCGACCAAAGTGCGCGCGAGGTTATCTCACGGTGAGGTCGATGACATCATCAGCGAGGGACAGCGAGAGCACCTCTCCAGCCTCCTTGGTTTATGAGCTTGTTGTCCATTAGCTGCGGAGAGGAAAACGCGTGTAAAATATGGCAATAGTACTCTTTACCGTGGTTACGGGTACGACGGTGACGTAGTACCCACGGTAAATAACCTCAAGGGTATTATAGCTTTCATAGAACAATTACTGACGTGTACCTGAAAAGTTTTCTTCAAAGCAGCGTGTAAACAAATTAAAAAAAATAGAAGGACATAAGAAAGCTAACAAGCTCCCTGGTTAAAACAATAATTGACATAGCAACAAATTGTGTTTTGCGGCGATGATCTGCAGCACGAGGCGACTCGGCCGATGAGTCCAACCGCTCGTACGGCAGGGCGCACGTATCAAAAGGTGATGCGTTCATGAGAAGAAGTCAAGATTGACGGAATAAACGGACTTGAAATCTCACGGGAGCGCGGCTCGTCTATCCGGTTCAAAACAGAAAGCGGGTCAAAATGCCTGACTTTACCCGTTCTCCCACACAAACAAACGCGCCGGCCGTGGCAACGCGCGGGGTCGCCGGGGGGCTCGCGTACGCTGTTTATCCCATTATGCAGAGCTGCCGAGGGATGCGAGAGGCCGCGGAGCAGGCAGCATAATCTGCGGAGTTCATTTGGAGCCACTTACATGTCGGAACGTTGTTTGTATTGATTCGTGTTCAGACGGCGCCGTATACGTAGAAGGTGAGGGTCGGCTGAGGCAGCGTCCGTTTTAAAACGGCATCACGTTGATGCTGATGGGATTTCTCTATACATTCAATTGATTGATGGGTTATTTTTGCCTTTGTTGTCTGTATCAGAAGTGCATTTGCTGCTAAGACACAATAATAGCATGTTTGAGAGGAAACTGATGTGCAAATTCAAAATGTGGCAAGTTGCGACGGTTGAACTTTGGCGAACAAAGTTGTGTCACCTTCGTCTCCTCTTGTTCGCCTCAGCCGCATGAGATGATGGATGACCGGCGGGCGATTCACATCACAAAACATCCTATATATTTTTTTTTTTTTCAGTGTCCACAATGCATTGCACTCCTCAACAGGAAATGAGAGCAGCTCCCCTTTTTTCGAAAAAAAAACAACAAAACAATTTCTAAACTTTCAATTTTGTCACAGTGTCGCTCCCTTACTTTCGCCGGTCCCTCCCGCGGGTGCGACTCGTAATGAACGCGTTTCATAAACAAGACAAGTGAGTGTCGCCGCCCCCTTGTTGAAAAGTCCTCCTGCTGTCTCGTCGTGAGTTAGCGCCGGGGCCTCCTCCGTTCACCGCCGGTGCGTCGCTAATTTCCTCTGCCTCCCGTTTCGCAGACGAGGGCTATTAATTCTGCGTAACGCCGCTCCTCTTTATTGGGTGTCAGCGCTGTCATATCACGCCATATCTCTCCTCCACCTCTCAACAAGCTCTCCCGGGCCGACGGAGCTTCCAAGGGGAGAGGCCATCACCGAAACCCCCCCTCTCCTTCTTCTTCCATCCTTTCTCTTTTCCGCTCCCTGTCTCTCCTCTTTATTCTCTCTTACTACCCACCCCTCCCCTCCTCCCGGTGCAGGTTGTCTAAGCACGTATTTAATAATGTTCAGTCCCCTTATCCACCCCTCCACCACCACACCAGCAGGAAGGTAGCGGTCTTTAAGGGACCCCGGGGGTCATTTCCCCCGCTCCCTCTCTTTCAGTTCACTTAGGAAAACCAAGACAGAGGAATTAATATAAGCTCTGCCCCCCCTTTCCTCCTCTTTCTTCTTCCTCTCTTTCTCTGTCACCTACAGTGTCTCATCGTTCAGGCCTCTCTCTCTCTCTCTCTCTCTCCCTCCTCTGTATCTCTCTCCCGACTCACTTGCAGCTGCATCACGGTGTCAAGCCACCGGGAGAATTTTAAACGCTCAGGATGAATTGTTTGTGTTAGGCAGGGAAGTGAAATGGTGAGGAGAGACGGGATGGGATGGGGGTGGGAATAGAGAGAAAAGGGTGAGGGGAATGGGGGATGTAGGGGGGGTGGGGGGGTGCAATGGCAAAGGCTAAGAGACTTGAGGAAATTGAAAGACTGCCAGGGATGCAAATAGCAACAAATCCACCGTAAAACGCTCCCCGTCTTCCTTCCTGGAGCGTAGGCAAGGCCCTGGGAGAGCGGCGGCGGTTTGGGGGTGGGAGTGACCGAGAGAGTGAGAGAGGTGGGGGGGGGGGGGGGGGGTTTGGGGGAGTAAAGCAGAGATGGGTGGGTTATTAATTTCCACTATGCAGTATCATGCAGCTGGTGGCTCCAAAGCGGGGTTTGGCGGTAATGAAAATGGCCTGAGTCGAAGATTAATGGCTCATAAAGACAGAGCGTTTAGATGGGACGGCCGCCTCAATCTGGATGGCGGTGACTAATCGCAACAGACGCACGCACACACACACACACACCCAACTCTGTTACCTCACCATCTCCCAGAGCTGGACTAACCCTTCCTCCCTCCCAGCTCTCTCCCCCTTTTATCCATCTTCCCCCCCCCTATTCTCTTCGCCCCCTCCTCCCCTCCATCTGATGTTGGTGTGAATTGTGGCGGGGTCAGGGTTCAAGGCATGCAGAGAATTATCTTGATTTATGCCCCCTGTGCTCGGCGCCGGTCGCCGGTGCAGAGCGTGGCAGGCGGCCGGTGGGCTGGCGAGGCGCAGAGGGTGAGGGCCTTTTTTCTTTTTTTTTCTTTTTTTTTTTACGGCTGCCCCGGTGACAGGGCCACAGCGTTTGCCGAGCCGCGCTCTGCCCGGAGAAATGGGCTCGCCGGGCGCCGGCCATTTTTCCTGCTTTGCAGCTGAAGGTGCATCGTATATCTCTAAACCGCCCTAATGAGCTTCGGAGAAACGTGTTTTCAGAACGAGCTGATTTGGATGCTTTACCGCGCCGGGTTTATGTGTGTGTGTGTGTGTTATGTGTGTGTGTGTGTGTTTGTGTGTGTGTGTGCTGCATTAGCAGGTGGGGTGGTTGATGTACAGTAGTTGTGCTTTGAACGCTCCTGATTCCAGTTCCAAGAGCACACACACACACACACACACACACACACAGAAAACCCTTGCCATAAAACGTTCCTTTATTTTTATTTTCAAACATTGTCTACGTTTTGTGTCACTCATTGTATTTTCCTATGTGGCCAGCCTTGCCCATCTACCAACTAAATAGGCTTTATGTGTTGGCTGTGGTGGGAATCTGACCTATGACCTTACAGGACCTTTGTCGTCTACAGCTCTTCCTTGTGGCATCAAGTGAAGGCCAATCATAGGGATGGTAAGCACATCTTCAACCGTGGTGAAGTTCTACATATGGTCATGTGACCTGACCAGTGATTCTAGACCCCTATTTCCATTAAAGGCCCTTCATCAAAAGCAGATCTGGTCTGAGGAACGTTTTTAACTCAAGCAAAACCCTTCTCACTGTTTCCAATAGTAGCGTCATGAAAAAATGAATCCATTTTGTTGATTTGTATGTTGTCATTTCTGTAAATTCTTTTGTGTGGGCTTTGACAAGCTACAGGCCTCAACAGGGTCAAGAGGATTGTTTGTTTTGTTGCACTTTGTAATGTTGTTAAAGGAAAAAAAATGCACTCTGAAACACTTGAACAGTTAAAAACTATTATGCTATTGAGATCTACCTTGCATTCCTGGGCCCATGTTGTTGTCTGGCGGTGTATTTTTCTTATTCCCGTAGACGATGATATTTCCAGCACAGCTACAATGGAGTCTGATAGCAGAAACATCAGAGATTCTTTCTAGACTCACCATTTGGCACCGACGTTCAACAATCATACAGGGAGAAATCCACCGTAGAAGAGGAAGAGATGACAATTTTCGCCTCAATAGACCAGAATGCAATGCAGCCACAAGACGGGTTGAGGGGAAGGGAGGGGACGCAGCTCTCACTTTTTCTCGACTGACTCTCACACCGCTTCGTGCCCATTCTCTGGGGGTTGTTGAAGGGCATTCTGGGAAATGTAGGAACTTACTAACTGAAGTAAAAGTAGACGAGGCACATCGCACATCACAAAACTCCGGCAATCATTGAACATCACAGATTGATGATATATATTTTTTTTCTTTTTTCTTATTTCAATGACTGAAAAATCTATCAAGACATATTTTGTCTTTGCTGGCTTTGCTGCTAGATGTGAGTAGCCCTGTTCCGAAAAGAAATCAAAATGTGGGTCTTGGCCTGAGACTAGACTGTGGTCGGCGTCTGCAAGAGGAGGCTACAAGACCGAGGAACGTCTAGAAGCGCCAGTTAGCAAAGCAACCAGTGTGTGTGTGTGTGTGTGTGTGTGTGTGTGTGTGTGTGTGCGCGCGCATCAGACGTAACATCACTTTCCCGCGAATGAATGGGCCAAATACTTTCCCCAATGCTGCGTTCATGAACTGTCCCCTTAAAAAATACTACGTGGTATTCAGTCACGTCCCTCCGCCCCGTCCAATAACGCCGTGTTCAGACATGTTTTGACCGTTTGACCGCGAGCGAATGTGTCAAGCCGGGCAGGAAGTCAGACACAGGAACGGCATAGAGCATCCGGTCAATTTCAAAATAAAACAAATTTCAAAAATAAAACAAAGCAAATAAAATAATCGCTCATTAATCGTAATCGAGGTAAAAGTTTGAAATAATCACGATAATGATTTTTAGTCATATCGCCCACCCCTAGGGCCCTGTGTGGCTCAATGGGCAGAGCGTAGGGAAAAAGACTAGGGGTTACATTGCCAGTGTATGAGTGGGTAGAGCAAGGCACTAGCAACTACCAGGGTTAGCGGTTCTATTCCCTGTGGGGCCCAAACACACTGGACACCAACTTTTGATGTGCCTTGTTTGATGCTTCCGTGGTGCCTGCAGGAGATTTGAGGCGTCAACACCAAGACACCGGCATTTCCACGATGGGAGATATATTTCGTCGTGATATAAATTCTTTAACCTGGTATATAGTCTGCTCACAGTCATAAAACCTGATGAACTGCCAAGACAGTTTGACCCTCCACTGGATGCTCTGACTGCACAATCAGGTGCGTTTGAAACCGTCTGACACTTCCTGGTGCGTTTCTGGCTGAATTACTGTCAGGGTTGGGGGTTTGATTCCCACTGGGGGGGGGGCACCCATGCTGAAAATATCTATTACATATACACCTTACATTGTAGGTGCTTGAGATAAAAGTTGACCCCTACACATCCTAGGCCTGCTAATTCAGGAGGTGGATGTTCTTCCCAAAATCGAATAGTCACATCGTGCCACAAAATAGTCTCTTCTAACCTTTAAAGGAACTACTGAGAATGTGATTTGCCATTTCAATTTAATTTAAATTTTGTGCTGAGCGATCAAAAAGCGAATTGACGGCCAACGTGATATACACACACACACACACAGCCACAAACAGAGACACACACACATCCCTCCCTAGACAACACTGTACGGCAGATTACCGCGACAAGCTGCGGTTAAATCGAGCTGACTGCTTTTGTGTCAGACGGAGAAGCTGAGGGGAGCTCGGAGACTGAAAACTACAGAGGGTAGTGAGTTCGATCCCCTAAACCCTAAACTGCCCCGGGGCAGCAGAGGAACACAAAGTGGATCGACACGAGACAGACGCAAAGATTGGAGATGGATTTACACCCACCACTATATCTACCTTACCTTGTGTTTGTGTACTGTACGCTGAACGAGTGCCTGCCGTTTTGCGCCAACGAGTCCCACGCCCTCGTTTCCATCTATCTGATCAGCAGCTCCCCCCGCCAGTGACACCTGGGTGGCTGTTTCCTGTCAGCGCCGGTGTCAGATTTATCACGCTTCTGCCACGTCAACCCCGCCGGAGCCTATTTCTCTGCCATGACTACCCATGCACAGATGTGTGTGTGTGTGTGTGTGTGTGTGTGGGAGGGGGTTGGTCGGGGAGGTGTGTATGTATGTGTGTGTTTTCATGTCACTGACAGCGTGACATGAAAATCTATTTGTTTTCACGGTGTGAGAAGACGCCGCTCACTCGGGGGTTTCGGGGTGGTGCGGGGACGGGGGTCAGTTAGACGCCGCTTTTTCCACTCCCCCCCCCTCCTCGCCCAAACCCCACCCCACTCTCATCTTCCACCCCACCACCCCCAACAAATTGGAAGCCTCCCCCCCCCGACTTCTCGGTTTGCCCTTGCACCTGGCCCCTCTGCAGGGGCCTGTCATCCATTTTATCTCTCTCTTCTTCGGTGGTGCCAGCCAGCCCCACACGGTGAGAGTGGGTGAGGGGGTGGAGGTGGGGGGGTCAAAGGGCTCGGAGTGCGTGGCGGCGCTCTCCCTGTTTACCTCCCTCGCCGGTTTTGACAGGAGCCTATTTTCTCCCCCCGTCGCCCCGTACGACTTCACTCGGAGCCCCTCTGACTAGTTTGGGGCGGAGAGGAGACAGTGTTAAGAAAAAGGGAGGAGGGAGGAGAGAGAGAGAGAGAGAGAGAGAGAGAGAGGAAACAGAGGCTGACAAATACCTCCTCCTTCTCAGGCGTGTGTTGGTGATGGTGAGGGAATCCACAGTGCTGATGAGGTGCCAGAGGGGAGGGTGGGGAGAGGAAAGGAGGGGGGGGGGGGAGTCAAAGAACAAGGGAGATAGGGAGGAAGAGAAGGAGGGATGGAAGCGCGGCACTGCTGATTCAGCACTGCAGTATGGATTTTCATTTCTGCCCCCCACCCCTCCCTCCCTCCCTCCCTTCGCAGGTTTCCCCCCTCCTCCCCGCGCTCTCTCCGAGTCGGCGCGGCGCAGAGCCAGCCCCGCCAAATGAAGTTCCCAGTTCGCAAATCTAATTTCTCCCTTTTCCTGGGAAAACCTATCGAGGAGCATTAGATTTTCCCTGCCACATAATATCTAGCAAGCACTGCCTCTAAAGAAATCAGCCTCTTGAAAATAAATGACAAATTGGGTTTGGGTCCTGTGCGTTTCATGTGTGTAGACGGCGTGTGAATGTGTGTGTGCGTGTGAACTGTGACCCAGTTGAATGAAGGTAGAAAACAATTCCCACACATCTCCCCCAGTCCCTCCGCGGAGAGGAGAACTTTTCCATTCTCGTCTGAGGAGGGTTTGGGGGGTTAAGGAGGACACGCACCCGCATGCACGTTCACACATGACCCTCTTACACAGGAATACCCAGAGAAACGTACACATATGACCTCACACATACACACAGGCCTACAAGCACACACACACAAATAGACCCACGTATCCATAAACACACATACACACACACACACAAGGCAACATACACACACCTATGAAACCGAATACACATGAACACACAAACACACACAGAAAAACATTCATACACCCCTACACACACACACACACCGACAGACCTACTGAAACACATATACACACACACACACACACCTAGAGACAGACCCAGGAACACACACACCTGCACAGACCCAGAAAACGCATATAGCAATACACACGCACACAGAAAAACACTCACACACACACACACACACACCTCCCCACAGACATGCTGGATCTAAAGCCTGTGATGGATAAGGCCTCCTTGCTGATAACCGAGCGTCTGGGCTGTGTGCCGCCGGAGACCGCGCTGTCTTAATTACCCCGAGCGGGGAGCGGCGGTGGGTAGGGCTATTCATTTCCACGCTAAAATAGCCCCGATAACATTTTTTTTTTTTGTTGTACAGTATCGCCGGGGCCAGTGATTGAATTACAGAGCATCCCCCCGGTGACTAAGAGGCGGTAATTACGGCGTAATTTAAGATTACATTATTAACCGGCTGACTTTATTAGAATGTAACTTCACCTCCGCAGTTAGTTACATCCTTATCATGGAGAAAAAAGGAGATGATTAAGGGAAAGAGGAAATTGCAGCAGTTGTCCTTTTGTAACTGCGAGCGCGCCGGGGCTTATTAGCAAGCGCCGTGCAAGGGGGCCCAGCCCGACGGGAGAGTTTCAGGGGTTGTTTCGCCACGGGTTTTGCAACGAGGTAAAGGCTACAGAAATGTTGCCGAGACCACCCGCGGGTCTTGTGATGTTCAATGCATTCCGGGAGTCATTTTGTGAGGAAGTGTTGTCATGTACTTTCGGTGTACCCACTTTCCCTCAACCGGCCTCGTCCACTTCTACTTCAGTTAGTGATTTCCTACATTTCCCAGAATGCCTTTCAACAACCCCCCCAGAAGAACGGGTGTGAACTTGTTGCATTCAGCTGTGTAGTTTATGTGTACGGGTAGAACGCAAACCATGAATAGGCACACACACACTCACACACACAGACAAACCACATACAAAACAGTGCAGGCTCCATCGGCCGCTGTGTGTGAAAGCTGACCTGAAACAAGATTAACCCTGAACCCAGCTCTCACAATCCTCTCAGAGCGCAGTGAAAACATGAGACGGGTCGTGGATAATGATTACACATCTCTGTATAAGCGTCATATCAGCGCTGTGGATTAGACTCGACAATAGCAGCCATTGTAGAAGCCCGCCATCATGCATCTATAGGGCCGCCGCCACCCCCAGGGATGGAGCAATGCCTTCTTGTGACTCCCTGTTGCAACCATAAATACGCAGAATGGTGAACTTTGACAGCAAATGATGATTTCTGATTTCCTTTTTCAGGCTGTTTACTTTTAATTATTGTTAGAAACCTAGAGGCTGCAAAAAAGAAATCACAACATAAAGGAATGTACACAAAGACCTTTTATTAGCTCTAGTTGAGCCAGTATTGTCCACCTCTGATATGATGGATATGATGTAGTTTGTTTGATGACATATTTATTGTATAGTTAATCTATTTTATGCTGGTTGCCTATAGGAAGCCCTTAACCTGGATTGATTGGATTGATTGATTAATCTAGGTTTCAATGGAGAGGTTTAGTGTCCCATGATGGTCTAAATGCTGTTTTAGCGACTTTTTTCACCTTGACAACAATGAAGTCCTCGGGGGAAACACTGAATACTTGTCATCTTCTGGACTTTTTTGTCATAAAAGTGGTCAAATGTAATGTGTGGTTGTGAAAGAGAGAAAGGATGGATTAAGAGAGGGAGAGATAGAGAGGAAGGACGAGAAGAAAAGGAGAGAGCAGGGATTGAGAAGATGAGAAGAAGAAAAAGGCAGAGAGAGAGGGGGATGGATATATATAGAGAGAGGGGGGGGGAGTGAGACAAGGAGAGAGGATGGTGAAGAAGTAAAAGGAGTGAGAGGATGGATGAGAGAAAAAGAAAAGAAGAAGAAAAAAATGGAAGAACTAGGAAGAAAGAAGATGGTCAAGAGGATACAGTGTGAGGGAGAGGGAGGGAGGGAGGATTTAGAAAGAAAGAGAGAGAGGTGAGGGCCGATGGGTCATGTTATGTCAATAACTCCTTGCAGCTCGGCTTGTGTAAATTGATCTTTTACAATTTCTCCCTGTGACAGCCAGAAAAATCACTATACCTGTATCTCTGAAGGAGAGAGAGAGAGAGATGGAAGAAGAGAGAGAGAGAGAACCAGGGAGAGACAAAATAAAGGAAAGAGAGAGAAACTGAGAGAACGGGAGAGACACTAGAGATACAGAGAGATGAAGCGAGAGGGGAGAGAAAGATAGAGATTGAGAGATATAGAGATGGAGGAAGAGAGAGAGGAGAGACCCAGAGAAACATCATCTGATCATGGTAGTCAAAGGTCGGTCAACTACTCAATAAATGATCATCCACATGTCCCCGGTAGATCATTTGCTTTGATCATTGCAACACAAAATACAAAAAAATATATAATATAATATTTTTTATAATATAATATATTTCATTCTTTAAATTTGTCAGTCTTCAGGCCATATAATAATAATAATAATGCTATTTGTATGATCACTTAACATAGTTTACGCTAAAGCAAATGATTTTAGTGTCTTATATTCTCATCACGGGGTAAGTTGACCAGCAGGCCAAACTCCACCATACTTGGTCTGTTCCTTTATTGTGAAGGCTGACACGAATCGAATTAATGAATGGGTAGGGTCGGTAGAGGCGGGGAAGTGCGTCTTAAAGCTGCTCTACTTTGTTCGCTAAATTTGTCTGTGGAAATGTTTCAGTTCTTGCCCATAGCAACAGACCTGAGTTCAGAACCTGATCCCCTTTCAGTTATCAATAGTGATAATAATAAACTCATAACTGATGTGAGGATTCAGGATGTCATAATGAAATCGCTGCTGTCCCATAACGCCAACACAGCAATTATAGACAACACTCTTAACTATTTTTGCACCACTTCTATTAATCATAATGTATTTGTTTGTGGTGTGCTTGTGTATGTAAGAGAGAAAGCTTCTCCAAAATAAAATGAAAAAAAAAACAGTAAATAGTGTTTAGTGTGTGTGTGTGTGTGTGTGTGTGTGTGTGTGTGGGCGGTGGTAGACTTGGGCATTTTTTGTTTGTCACCGTCATATGTGTGTGTGTGTGTGTGTGTGCAGTGGAGGATGTTCTGCCTTCTGCTTCTGTTGTTGCATCTCCCCCTCTCCTCTTTTTCCACACACACACACACACACACACACACACTGCAGTACAGTAAGCTATCTCTGAAACTCTGAATGAACTGCGTAGCGTGTCAGAGCTGCGGGCATCAACAGCTTCTAAATATTTGGGGAGGTGGGAGCAGGGAGGGAGGGAAGGAGGGAGGAGGAGGACGATGAGGAGGAGGAGGAGGAGGGAGGAGGACACAGATAATAATAATACCAGCTTCATCCTTTGCCAGGAACACAAACAGGAGACAGGACCTGCTCTTCTGGCTGCCTCCCCAAGTGCAGGAACATAAGTAGAAGTGTATAAACAGAATGGTGTGTAGTGTCGAGGGTGCGAGGGTGTGTGTAGCGAGTGTGTTTTTGCGAAGTTTGAGGTGTTATACCTTCGGAGTCCCCTTGAATTCAGGTGGCCTGTAATTGATACAAACAATTACAGTGACATTTTCACAATAAAAGCGAGTAAGCTAGCTACTGAGAGCAGAGGTCCAACAGAATCACTAGGGAAGAGGAAATATATCATCATGGAAAATACTGGATGATAAAACTGCTTCGTCATTTTCTTTTTTTTTGAGGGCCTTGAGAACGACGAGTTTCAGCCTTCGTAGCTGAAATATGTTGCGACGCTGTTCACTCATAGCAGCGTCCTTCAGTGTTGAGCAGAAAATGTGAGGAGGTGGAGGGGAAGGGGAGTTGGGGGGGGAGGGGGGGGGTTGGAGGGTTAAGGGAATGCATGTGTCTGTATGATGTGATCAACCTACCTGTGTGTGTGTGTGTGTGTGTGTGTGTGTGTGTGTGTGTGTGTGTGTGTGCAGGCCCCACGTACGAGCAAGTATGCATGAGTGTTGCATGTGTGAGGGCCCGCGGCTCTGTAAACATTACCTCATCGCTGTCATGCTGTGGGTTGCCGGGGCCCCCCCGTCGGCCCCCAGGTCTGTGGGAACAGAAGCCCACTCTGCTTGCTGGAACAAAGGGCAACCCTCCCCTGCCCCCTATAGCCCCCTGCCCCAGCCATCCTTGCCCCCAGCCCACCTCACAACAAAAGGGGCCACGGGGCCTTAATTCCCAGGCAACGATATAAATGGTGGCCCCCCGACTCCTGAGGAAGAGGCAGGAACGAATGGGCCTGAAAACCGAATGGGAGGGGGAAAAAATGGCAAAGAAGTCATAAAAGAGGTGCCCCCCCCCCCTCCCCCTCCTCACCCAAGAGGTCCTTTTGTTGATGGGGGTGAGGAGGCGGGGGGGGTGAGGGGACCAGGGTGAGACGAGACAAAGGACAGGTCTGAGAGAGTGGCAAGGGTCAAAACTGCCCCTGCACCCCCACCCTATCAAACACACACATCCCCATCCCATCATACACACTCTGGAAAGGGGACAACTCTGTGGAAGGTTTGGTGGGTTTAGTGACATACAAACACACACACACACACAGGAATCCATTTTCAAACCAATTTTTATTTCTAAAAGCACTTTGCCAATTTTTTTCAGATGTTTTCTGCTTCTACTTGCCAACATTTTCATGTGGCTCCGTGGATTTGACTCATGTCCATATGTGCATGTATCGGTATCTACGAGTGAAACAAAATATTTGATAACATTCCTAAAGCTTTGGCGCTATCGCTTGATTCTACCGAGGCTCCTCAGTTGAGTGTTGAATGGAACAAAAGTTCAGCAACATTCAGCAACACTTGGTGAACAAAGGAAGAAGCAAACTTTACTTCATTCCCCAAGTTTCTGAGACACAATGGACCAGTTGTGTGGTTAAACTTTATTCTTGCTTATTCACAAAGTGCTGACTTTTTCCTTTAGTTTATGCAGCCACCAGCAAACATGTCGCTTCATTCTTCCTTCTAACCTGTCCTGGCAGCGTGGCGGTACACTGCAAAAAAAAAAAAAAAAAGTCCACCTCAACAAGTCGTTCAACCTTGCAACGAGGCATTATTTTTCTCAAAACGTGCAAAACATCAGCCAGCGTGGTGAGATCGCTTTATCTGTTTGCAAGGTATTTCCCCTCGTTTCAAGAACGTCCTTGAAACAGGTGACGGCATCTTGAAAATCCACTTGTTTCAAAATGCCACTTGATTCTAACAAGTTGACTTAAATTGGAAACAAGTGTAAACATCTCACCGGATTGGAAGAAGATTCAAAAGAAAGAGTCACAACAAGATGAAATTTAAAAAAATGTACACGAACACCTGATTCAAAGATTTGTTGAGATGACGTTTTTTTTTTTTTTTGCATTGTTTTTACTTTTACGAAACCAGAACCGTCTAACATTCCAGATGAGCTGATTTGTTGTTTTATTTTTTAAATTTTTTTACAGTGTAGTTGAGGCTCGCTGTGCACCGGGTAGGTGGAGTGGCTGAGGGAGAGTGCAGGATAATTGGGGCTATGTTGTATCTAGTGTCTGTGACACTCCAGCGCTGGGGGTCACGGACCCGAAAACACTGGCTCAACAGTTACCAATCATTTCAAACCCCCGGCCGAAGAAAAGCATCATGGGCCGGCTTTCTCTCAGGGCCATGGCCTGTGGAGGTTCAAAGGGACAGTGGGGCTCACAGGGCTGTGTGCGTGCATGTGTGCGTGCGTGTGTGTGTGTGTGTGTGTGTGTGTGTGTGCACACTCTTTTGAAGGGAAAGAAGAGCTCAGAGGCTAGAGACTGGAACAATTAGAGCGATTTTACTCTCCTCTCTCTCTCTCTCTCTCTCACTCACTCACACTCACACCCACACACACACACATATACACACTCAATCTCTCCCAAACAAAGATGCATGCTCAATAGTCTCCATCTCCTCCATTCATTCAGCAGAGAATATATTTAACTTTTGCGTGGTTGATGACATTTAACATTTTCGACGACTGACTCCTCTGCCCTAAAATTAAAGAAAGCGTGATAATGCGCTCTTGAGAATTTGTGAGAAATTGAAATTGAATGTTTTGGTTCATCTTTTAAGCGAAACATTTTTATCACCGCAAACAGCAATAAAGAGAATTTCAAAGCCATTTGCGCCGCATCGGGTTTGCGAGGCGTTTTATTTTCGCTCATAGGCAGGGGTTTACCGAGGACCTAATTTTTCTCCCCCCTCACCACCATCACCGCCACCCTTTCTTCCTCTTCCTCTGCATAACATTGTGGCCACAGATTGTGTGGAATGCAATTAGGGCGCCTAAATTAAGTAGTAATGGAGAACCTGGTCTCCGTACCAGTGTTGCCCTGGCAACGAGCGCTCACAACACCGCCTCTAGTAGTTTTGCTACTTTATCTGCAAAATGCACAATTGAGCTTTAAACCAGCTCTCTGTCTGCAGGAGCCAGGCAGGCAGGGTGGAGGGGCTGGATGGGAGGAGGGGAGGAGAGAAGGAGAAGGGGATGGTGGGAGGGGGGGGGGCTGAAGAGATGAACAGCTGCACGCTAGGAGGTTTCTCTGCGTCTTGTGATACTGCCGGGCCGTCAAATATTTATTCCGCTAACTGTCTTAATGCGGCGTGATGTGCGCGTGGGTGCGGGTGAGGGCCAGATTTCAAAGACCCCTCGCAGGATCACGTGTGTGTTCGCGGAGCTTTTGATTGCGCGCTTCCCTCCGGTCTGGCGCTACGTGGCGGAGGAGAGAGAAGCGTCGTTCTGTTAACAGCCTGGATTTGTGGCCTCGTCGACGAAGATGACGGAAGCTCTGTAAGTCTTGGTGTGCGGCGGGTTTTCATCAAAAGCTGCAAATTTCAGGAAATTGAATTCGATTTGAATTGAGAAAATGTGCGGACACGCCTGCAGTTTGTTTACTTTTTTCGTATTTGGTTCGTTTAGGTTCACGTTGTCCAATTAGAAGCGAGCCAGGGCTTGTAAACAAAAGTCACATGGACTCACACGTGATTGGACAGAGTTTTGGTAACCTGTCATCCCACCAGGTTAGAGATTTTGGTGAATCTGATCCCAGTCTTTGTAACTTGAACTAACCATGGCGGACTTGTCTGCTCTTCTCTGGTGTTAATCCCAGAACACATGAAGAAGTATCTGAATATGAGCATCAGTCCAGACCGTGGTTTGCCCTCGCTTCATTTTGTTATGCTAGTCTTTCCAAGCATGAGAAACTGCTGGCTTTCAGATGGCTTTCAACATCTGTCTCCTTATACCCATAAAACCACGTGTTTTGGCGTCGTTTCCTGTGGTTGGCTCACACATCTAACGAACCGCACCGCAGTTCACTTGAGAAGAAGACTGAGACCTGCATTCAGGCGCTCTCAGTGCGGTTATTTGGTGCCACCCTAGTTCCAACGGCATTGTTCTCACTTCAGAAAATCAGACTAAGCCTGAGGCTGGGGACACAATAGAGCAGTGGTCTTCAATCCTGGTCCTCAGGACCCAGAGCCCCGCTGGTTTCGTTCTATCTAATCGGGGACTATTTTACACCCGGGACGCCAGGGGACGCAATTAACTACCTGGTAAGATAGAAAACCAGCAGTCCTCTGGGTCTGAGGACCAGGATTGAAGACCACCGCACTGAGATTAATTGGCCAGTTTACACCGGATTTGCCCATTCTGACAATCAGGGCAAATCCCGACCAATGGTCAGCAAAGATCACCTGGAAGTCTCAAGGTTTTACAGCTTGAATCTTGGAGTCGCAGACTGCGTCTGGATTTCTGCCTCCATCGGTGTCACGTTGGATAACAAAACGGTGAAGTCTGTCGTTATGTGTGTGATGCAATGTGTTCTAGTGTGGCTGAAGTGTAGGTGATCTATGTTGAGGGTGGTTCTGGGATGGCAGACTGTACTGTTGAGCCTTCTGGAGAGGTCATAGGCCTAATTCAATGAAACATCTGTGACGGGAGGAGGTGACATACCTGCTCTCACCCACCCTCCCTTCCCTTTACATCCAAAACAGGTTTCTACGTAGACGCGCACCTTTGTTTACTAGCTTAAGGGAAAGTTCCATCAAATCCTGTGTGCCGGTAAAGAGCGAAAGGCCTTAACGGAGAGAATGTGACCTTGCATCTGCCGCGCGTGCAAACAGGTAACAGGTGTTACGTTCTGTTTTATTTAGTCGGCAGTCGGCTTTGAACCCAAGTTCAAGTGTGCGTGCCGTAAGTCAGGCTTTGTTGCAAATCAGACTTAAGTGAAAATAACGGAGCCACCTTGTCCTCAGGGCCTAGGTCCTCCAGATGTCAGCGTAATGTAATTTCACATATGCACACACACACACACAAAATCAAACGCACACACGAACTTGAACATATGAACACACACATGCTAATACATATACAGTCGACACATATCAGTACAGTTGACTGTTTTTTTAACGCTAGCACACACACACATAGATCACAAAGCCACACAGCTGTGTGCATTTAGGTTCGACCAGGTGCCACAGGTTCGTATTTTGGACACACACACATACAGAGCAACACACACACACACAGGAGCAGAATGAGCAGGACACACAGGTGGTGTGCGAACGTCTGACTGTAGCTGTGCCAAGAGGATATTATGGGATGTCCCAAGCAGAGAGACTGCACAACCGTATGGCCCACACATGTTGTGGGAGATTAGGTCTGGGAAGGAGCTCTCCTTCTCCAAAGTGCCCCCTCCGCAATGGACAGAATATATCCCAATGGACTCCATGTGTTTTTACTTGTCTGGAAACTCTTTTTCTTGGGTAATTTGTACAATGAAAAAGAGGTTTGGCTAAACTACTGTCTCTGTTGAAAATGACTGACTGCGCTCAGTTAGCGGAGCCAGGTGCACTGTAATGCAGCCAGGGGTGTAGCTAGGAATTATGGGCCCTTTTGCACACGAGGTGACACTGGGCCCCCATCCAGTTTCCTCCCCTCCCCACACCACCGTTATTCCATCTATGACAAACATCTATGTCTACTCATCCAACACTCCTCCACACATTATTTTTTCTGATCAATTATCCATCCCTAATTGAAATTATGAGTTTTGGGTGCTACCCTGATAACCAGTATCCCTATTTCCTCCCACTATGGCGCCCCAGAATGCAGCATGAACGTTGCTGTGAGCTTAAAGGAAAATACCAAGTTTTTCCCCATTGGTCAACTTAACTGTTAAGTGATGAGAACACAGACACCAAAATCATCCATATGTCCCTGGTAGATTGTTTGCTCCAGTGCTTCATGCTAACACTAATGCTAACGCTAATACACTAGCGTAACTAGAATTATCTCAAAAGTGAGAGTAGGAGTAGGAAAAAGATTTACACAAAATACGATCTATAAAAATAACGTACTGAAATGAACTAACAGGGACCATTTTCCCTTCTTCCTAGGGAAGTGAATGGACGTCCAGCTGCAAATCACTGCACAGCGGATGAATATATGGACGCTCACCTGAAATTGCACCAAAAAGAGTTTTTATTAAAAAAAAATTATATTCTTTGGATGCTAGTTGCCTACTATCACTCATAGTGTATGCTAAAGTGTTAGCATTGAGCCTACCATCACTTAACATAGTGGATGCTAAAGTGTTAGCATGGAGCACCGGAGCAAATGATCTACCGAAGACACATGGATGGTTTTGCTGTCTATGTCAATTGTTCTGTTCCTTTAACAAATCATCACACCTTAACTTATATGAGCGCTGTAGAGGTGTGAATGAACACAGACTGCTGTCCACAATGGTGGTAAGGCTTGAGGCGGTATAAAAAGCAACATCTCACACTCAGCATCCCTGAAGTTGTGACATCTCCAGGTTGTTTTAGAAATCCCTGCTATTTGGCTGTCTGTTCATCTGGATGTGTGAGAAAGTAGGAAAGAAGAATGAAGGAAGGATGTTAAACGGTGAGGCAGTGAAATGAGGACAGAGGTAGGTAGAGGGGACGAAGAGATGTTCTTTAATGGTAAATTCACAGGATAAAAGATGGAGAGAAGCAAAGACAAGAGGTAGGGCGAGAAGAAATGAAGAGAAAAGACAGAAGTAAGGAGAATAGAAGAGGAGAGAAAAGATAAGGACTTTTGGTGCAATGAACATCTCAGCTATAAATGAATGAAGAAGAGGAGAGAAAGGACTTGATGTTCTTTAATACAACAATTCACAGAAAAACAGTAAAAAGGGTGGAGAAGAAAAAGGGAAGAGGAGAGAAAAGAAGAGACTTGTTGGTGTCAGATGTTCTTTAATGAAACATTTCACAGCTAAAATTAAAAAAAGAGTGAAACAATTCACAGAAAAAAGGTGGAGAAAAGATGAGAAGATTTTGACCTCTGGTGTTCTTTGATGAAACATCTCACAGCTAAAAAGTAAAAAGGGTGGAGAGAAGAGACGCTTTGTTGTCCAATGAAACAATTCCCAGGAAAAAGGGGAGGGAAGAAGAGAGGAAGAGACTTTTGATGTTCTTCCAGTGAAACATCTCACAGTGAAAAAGGGAAGCATGAGAGGAGAGAGGTTAGCGAGCAAGCTTGTCTTTTCTGTCCTCCTCTGCTCGGTGGGTGAACCGAGCTGGACGGCGTTCGGTGCCTGGCGGGACGGCGGCCAGGAAAGCCGGCCAAGGTGTGTTGTTGTGGTCTACCGGCGTAGCGATCGGGGGTCTGCTGGAGAGAACATCACACCGCTTCCATCGCCATGGCAGCAGCCAACCACAGATGCCCATGCCAAGAGGCTTGGCCAGCAATCCCACAATCCTTCGGTGCACAACACTGTGCATGCCACCGATGAAGGAATGAGGCCCCCCCCCCCCCCAATCCGTGGCGAACGCTATTTGGATTCACATCAACAAAGAGTCAAGTGTTCACCTTTTGGGTTTTTGAAGCAGCCCTCGTGATATGATTACCATGATCAAACACAAATCAGAGAAAAACCATTTTCAGCGAACAACACAAATGCATCTTTTCTCAATTAGCATCGCTCCATCAACGGAGAAGCGCGTCACCTTTCGTTGCTCTCTCCATTTTTTCAACACATTCGACAAAAAACACACATTTGACTCGCGGAGGGCGGGAAACGAGGTATACCCTCGTTCACAGACGAGCCAAAAGGGCCGAAAGTCAAGAAGGCTTTGCGATATCCACAGGTTAAAACCTTACCATCCATTTACTGGCTCATTTAGGTGACTCACCCTGAACACAGGATCCCCCCAGGGTTGCGTCCTCAGCCCCCTACTGTACTCCCTGTACACACATGACTGTGTGGCCAGGTTCAGCTCCAACACCATCATTAAGTTTGCGGATGACACAGTGGTGGTGGGCCTGATCTCCAACAACGACGAGAAGGCCTACCTGGAGGAAGTTGCTGATCTGTCACTCTGGTGCCAGGACAACAGCCTCCTCCTGAATGTCACCAAAACTAAGGAGCTGATTGTGGACTTTAGGAGGACACAACAACAGAGGACATACTCAGCATTGGGGATTAATGGGACTACTGTGGAGAGGGTGAGCAGGTATAAATACCTGGGAGTCAACATCACCGAAGATCTGACATGGTCCACACACACTGACACTCTGGTGAGAAAGGCGAGGCAGCGCCTTTACCACCTCAGGCAGCTGAGGAAATTCAAAGTCTCCCGGAGGATCCTTCAGTCCTTCTACTCTGGAGCTGTAGAGAGCATCCTGACAGGAAGCATCACTGCCTGGTTTGGCAACAGCTCCGCTCAGGACAGGAAGGCTCTGCAGAGAGTAGTGGAACTACACTCCCCACCCTGCAGGACTTATACACCAGGAGGTGCAGAACCAGAGCCTGCAGGATCATGAAGGATCCTCACCACCCCAACAACGGACTGTTTCAGCTGCTGCGGTCAGGCAAGCGCCTCCGTAGTCACGCTGCAAAAACAGAGAGACTGAGACGGAGTTTCTTTCCTCAGGCCATCAGGACTGTGAACTCCGACCTCACCAGGGCCCCCACCAAGACACACACACTGCCCCTCTTATGGACACACACACACACACACACACACACACACACACACACTTAGGTAATGACTACACATAATTTATATACATATATACAATTTCTCATATTTCTCATATTACTATAATTTTGTAGTGCTCTTACTGTAAATATTGTGTTGTTTTTTTTTATATAAGAGCTCTTACTGTAATACTGTAAATATTGTGTTGTTCTTTTATTGTAAATACTGTGTACTGTTGCCCTTTGCACATTCCCGTTGAGCATTGCCACTTTTTCATTTCACTGCACACCCCGTGTGTGTATGTGACAAATAAAGTTCTTGAATCTTGAATCTTGAATCTTGAGTCGGACCAACGGCAATAGGAGAGTGTGTTTATAGCATAATGTAATCCATTATGAGTGCTTTAACCAGGCCACCCTCACACCCTTTTACATAGCCGCTAACCCACAATAGCCTCACTCCTGTTGGCCTCGCTCCCCCGCGCTCCAACTAAGAGGGATTTCGGACTTGTTTTCACTCTGAAGTAGACAGAATTATTCATTCATTTATTCTCTACGTACATTTAAAAAAAAAAAAACAGCATCCAATATTTTCAAGAACACGAATACTCCATAGAGACAGAGATATTGCTGGATTAATTGATCAAGTGATTGATTGATAAATACAACGATTGGTTTTCTCTTATATATACAGACGATAGAGTTAAAGGGAAAATACACCCTAAAACACTGCAACACTAGTAAAAGAAAAGCTGTTGGTGACCTTGCATCACCGGGTGGTGGTGTATTTTTGGTGGTGACGACATAACATCACGTCTGCGCAGCCACAATGGAGTTTAATGTCAGGCATTTGGATGTCAGGCAACGAGTTCTCTGGGGGTTGTTGAAAGGCATTCTGGGAAACGCAGGAAATCACTAACTGACATAGAAGTAGACGAGGCAGGTTGAGGGAAAGCGGGTGCATCAAAAAAGTAAATGAACGAAACATCTCCTGGAATGCGTTGGGATGTTCAACGCATTCCAGGAGATGTTTCGTGATGAAGAGTAAGATAAAAAAATAAAAAAATGTGATCATTCCATATCAATAAGTGAGAGTCAACATGTCGTTCGGAGCTCTCACCTTGTGTGGAGGAGGTGTGAGGAGGCATCAGGAGGTGCAGAGAGGCTAGATAAACAGCAAGAGGAGGTGTGTGCAAGATGGACAGAATGTGCCATTCCTTCCTCCGTCTCCCTGCCTCGCCGGGCTCGACGCGGTGAGGGGTGTGAATCGCGCAACACGTTTGACACGCGCGTGCAAACACACACACACACACACACACACACTCACACACACACACACACTCTCTCATGCACGTACTTACACTGTAAAGACAGCGGTCAGGGGTGCGAGTCACGCGTTGCACGTGTAAGCATGAACACAAGCGAACCCATGCACACTCTCGCACTCTCACTCGCAAAATTGCCAACATGCCAACACACACACATCTGTGCACGCACACACACACACACACACACACACACATTTCCCTACTTGTACACACTGGAGAAAGAAAGAGAAACAGGCTTTTTGAGTTTTTTCTTTTTTTAATGAAACATCTCACAAGACAAAGGGAAAAAAATAACTAAAAATACCTTTAAAAATAACTCACACACCCACACACAAAACACACACACACACACACACACACACACATTGGCAACACATACAAAAGTGAATACAACAAAAATCTACAGTGCCAGTAGCCCACACAGGGCAATTGACATTTGAATACAGTCAGACCCTCTTCTCCCACCCTCCTCTACATATTGCATTCTGCAGCCCACAAACATTCCTAAATGTAATGAGAGAGAGAGAGAGAGAGAGAGAGAGAGAGAGAGAGAGAGAGAGAGAGAGAGAGAGAGAGAGAGAGAGAGAGAGAGAGAGAGAGAGAGAGAGAGAGAGAGAGAGAGAGAGAGAGAGAGAGAGAGAGAGAGAGAGAGAGAGAGAGAGAGAGAGAGAGAGAGAGAGAGAGAGAGACTCGTCCTTTCACTATTTCCCAGCTATCCTTACTTATTCCAACTTTTCATAATTTTCGTCACACAACTACTACCTCCTTACCTCCTTTTACTCCTCAAAAACCAAAGCCACCATGCGGGTTTCATCTTGTGACACAGTCGCTACCAAACTGTCAATAATGGACTTTTAAAAGAGGGGGGGGGGGAGAGAAAAGGGGAACGTAATGTATGAACTTTGGAAAATACAATAATGATTGCAGGGCACTGAGAGAAGCAGCAGAAAGAAGTGTAACGGTGTGGAGTGGAGAGAGAGTAGAGGAGGTACAGAGGGCACTACATGTCCCTCGCACACACACACACACACACACACACACACACACTACCTGGGGAGTGTGGATACGGTGCTCTCCTCTTTGGCCAGAGGCTGGTAAATAATGGATGTGTTGGTGGAAGCACAAGCAGTTTGAAATGTAAATGTGACGGATGGAGGATGGTGTGTGTGTGCACGTGCATGTCGGTGCACATGCGTGTGGATTGTGTGTGTGTGTGTGTGTGTGTGTATGTGTGTGTGCGCTGTCACTTGTGGCTGGGACTGGTTATGTGTCTAGAATGGCGATGGGCCATCTTCCCTGAAGGGAAGAAGGAGAGGAGAGCGTGAGGGAGTGGAGGAGAGAGGAATGTGTGTGTGTGTGTGTGTGTGTGTGTGTGTGTGTGTGTGTGTAGGGGGGGGGGTGCTCAGAGCCACAGCAAAAAGGAGTGGATGCAAGGGAGAGGGGTGAGGAAGAAAGGTAAGGAAGGAGGGAGTAGAGGGGAAAAAACAGAGGAATAACAGTGAGAGAGGAGGAGGGAGGAAGGGATGTGAGTTCATTACCTCTGCTTTGACCCAACACATGCCTTCAGGTGCACACATGAGAGAGAGAGGGAGAGGGTAGAGGGAGGTAAATAGGGAGGGAAGGAAGGAAGGAATGAAAGGAGGGAATGGTGGCAGGGAGGGATATAGGGAGGAAAGGAATGTAAGGAGGAAGGAAGAGACAGATATACAGGGATAGAGAAATTAAGGTACGGAGGGAGGGAAGAAGAGATGGAGGGAGTAATTGGGGGCAGGAGGGAGGGAGGGAATGATGTAAGGAGGGACTGAGGGAAGTGAAGAGGGAAGGGAAACGGTAGAGCAATAGGGAGGGATGGATGGAGGGAAGGAGGAGCGGAGGGATGGAGGGAGTGAAGAAAGGGATGGAGGAAGGGAGAGAGGGGCAAGAAGGAAGGGAAATGGGAAGGGATGGAGGGAGAGAAGTAAGTAGGGCAGGAAGGAAGGAGGGATGGGAAAAGGGAGATCGAGAATCGGGAATGGAGAGAAGAAAAGGGAGGGAGGGAGTGAAAGAGAGATGAAGACGGCTGCCCTCACCCTCCCTTCAAATCCATAAGCTCCAGAGCTGTAAATTTCTTGCCATTTCATGGCCGTCAGCTGGGGCCAGTAAAACACCGCCGCCGAGAAGAAAGACCCCGGGGGGCCGAGGTGAGCCTGAAGGACGAGCTGTCCCTCACACACACACACACACTCCTCCGTCTCTTTCTCACTCTCACACACAAATTCACACACAACCCCCCCTCTATGTCACTCTCTCTTACACACAATATTTCTCTTGTTCGTCACTCTCATTTTCTCTCTCTTTCTTCCTCCCTTTTTCTGTCACACACACACATCCCTCCCGTTAAGGGAGACCCCCGGTGTCCCTGAGTCCGGGGGCGCCTACGTATCCCAGGGAGCCTTGCTGTGGGACCAGGAATGGTCGTGACCCCGCAGCCCAAAGTCCCATCCTTCATTTCCTCTCATTTCATAAAGGACGAGCAGGAAATTCCCTGGGAAAAAAAAAATCACTGGATCACACAAATCAAGGGCAACCGAGTTAAGACGAGGTGTGTGTGTGTGTGTGTGTGTGTGTGTGTGTGTGTGCCTACCATGTATATGCAGCGAGATAGAGAGAGGAGAAGGAGGGAGTGTGAGAGATAAAGCGTATTAAGGGTGTTTGGGAAGAGGAGTGTATGACCCATAAAGATATAAAGAGGCCGGCAGTCTGGGATTTCCGCGGGCTTTATCCATTAAACTGCGTCCCATGGCTCCGAAATGACAGATAACACACACACCGACTGTCTCGACAGCCGGTCGGACAGCACACACGTAGCGCAAAAAAAACATTTGAGAGAAACACGGAAAAGAGAGTGGTGAGAGAGACGGAGAACCCGACTGGAAGAAAAACAAATATTGCCTTTGTCCATCAGAATCTCCAGCTAACGAGGTGAAAGAAAGAGAGCTGGGTTTCCATCCGTGTGCTGTTTTGTGAATTGTGACACATCGAATTAGAAAAGATGAATGGAAACGGCAAAATGCGGTAAATAGCGACGGAAACACATAGGTGCATTTCTTTGTTTTCACTGATTCTTTGACAGAGTAATAGTAGGTTACTTGTAATACATAGAGAAGAAACGACCATTCAGCAAGCTACTTCTGAGTCCATGTGACTTTTGTTCACGAGCCCTGCTTCACTTGTAATTGGGCTGTGTGACCCTAAACAAACCAATCACACAAATACAAAAAAAAAAACGAAATTTTCCGCTACAGTTCAGACCGAAGGAAACCAACTGTAGGTGTGACGCTCCCTGAGGTGACCGGGTGGAAAAACGCGCCCCTGTTTCTGCAGGACGCACATGCAGCACAGGGTTAACAGGTGCCCCACAAGAGGTAGGGGTCCTGCAAAGAGACGGAGAGGCGCGTGTGTGTGTGTGCCTGTGTGTGTGCCTGTGTGTGTGTGTGTGTGTGTGTGTGTGTGTGTGTGTGTGTGTGTGTGTGTGTGTGTGCTAACAGGGCAGTGGAAGGCCAGGCTGTTTGAGTCCCCTGACAGCCACTTGTCACTCTCCCCTCAGACCATCTGGGCCCTTGTGTCTGTCTTTCTCCACACACACACACACACTCACAATACACCAATGGGAGCTGGTGGTGAGGGTGTGGGGGGGAGGGGCAGCAGATGCCAGTTCCTCCACATTTCTCTCCCTTCATGCTTTTCACCTTCCCACCACTCTCCATCTATCTATGTCCACTTCCATCCCTCCCTACTTACTTTCCTCCCTCTCTCTCTTCCTCCGTTTCCTCCCTCCCTCCATCTTTTCCTCCTTCCCTACTTCCTGTCTCACTTCCTCTCTCGCCGTTCCTCTCTCCCAACCTCCTTCTTTTCCTTCTTCCATCTCTCCTCCCCCTGTCCCTCTCTTCCTACCTCCTTCCCCCCCTTCTCTACTTCTAGTCTCACTTCCTCCCTCTTTCATCCCTTCCCCCTCTCCCTCCCTCAATCATCCGTCTCCCTCCCTCCTTCCTTCCTTCCTTCCTTTCCTCCATCTTGTTTCCCTTCTCTCCCTCTCCCCCCTCTCTCTCTTCCTCCATCCCTCCTTCCATCCCTCCCTCCTTCTCTCAGTACGTGGACTGTCTCTCTCATGTTTGGGCCAGCTGGCATCTCACACTCCTCACTGCACTCCTCTCCTTGCTGTCACACACACAACACACACACACACAGCCATATGCTAGAGTTGACCTCCACCACTGCATTAGAACAAGCATGTAGTTTTTACACCAGCAACTCTAACTGGGCGCTAAGTGATTCATCAGGGACTAACAAGTCTCCCAGCGCAACTTGTGATCCAGTTGCGGCTCCGCAGTTCAGGATGCTGCTGAGCTGGTTAGACGGGTTTCAATGCAGGGCAGTCAATCGATCAATCAATGTGTGTCTGTGTGTGTGTGTGTGTGTGTGTGGTAGTAGTCATGACATGCTTTGGGGGTGGGCAGGGCGTTAAAAAGCGAGAGTTTAGGAGTCTTCATCATAGTTTGAGGGTAAAGTATCTGAAGCTGTTTATAGTGTGTGTGTGTGTGTGTGTGTGTGTGTGTGTGTGTGTGTGTGTGTGTGTGTGGAGGCATTGTTTATCTCCTCACTGTTCCATGCCCACCCAGAGAAACGAAGGGGAGGAGGGGGAATATAAACGGATTAGCAGCTCCAAATTAACACTAGGAGAATTGTTCATGCACATACACGCTGTATACGCTGTGGGGAAAGAACTACATTCCCCAGCAGACAACAGCCAGGCGGCCATCTTGCCCCAGGTGAACCGCAGCACTAATCAGCCAGGTGGGAGCCGATTGATTTGAAACTTAAGAGTGGAATCACTGCAGTCCACAGAGAGACAGCAGGAATGAAGTTGGTTTACTAGCGGCTAGGTGGCTAGCGGGGGTGGTTTGTCTTATATCAACTAAACAAAGCAATAGATTTGGTTGAAAATGACCTGGCAGCACTCTGTGTTATATAAGCAATCATAAGATATACACTTTTATGGAATTATGGAAGTAATAAGGAGTGCAAGGGTCAGAAGCAAGACGCGCTGCTATTTTTTGCCTGCGAGAGAAGTGCTGCAAAAGTAAAAATAAGAAGTTGTACCTGTCCCAGTGGCTCCGCCCCCCCACCAGCAGACCCACAGCATGTCAGCCCTGAAAGGCCTCTAAGTAGCGTTTGAGTTCTCCTGAGGAAGAGGAGTGTGACCAACAGCTCAACAGGCTTTGGCACACCAGCTGTCCAGTGGGGGACACACATATATAGGGACACACACACACACAGACACTCACTGTCATACATTCAGACACACACACACACACACACACACACACACACACACACTGCTGCCAAGCATGGCGCAGTAATCTTTAGTAATGCCATTGGTCCTGGGGGCAGAGCATGTGAACGATGCCAACGGCCACACAACATCAGAGCCTCGGCGCACCGCACTCCCACAATCCCCCTCTCCACGGGCAGCCAATCCACTGTCAGATAGCGGCGGCGGCTTCAGCATCCAAGGTCTTCAGATGGATGCTGGGGGAGAAGGGGAGGGAGGGGGAGACAGTTGAGGATTCACACTGTGGCCTAAACGAAAAACCATACCGGTTTGCGGGAGGTCAGTCAACAACAAATAAACTGCCTTGTTGTTGCCATGGTGATTTTGATAAACAAGAATTGATACAGTGAAAACCTGTCCCATAAATAGAGTGCATGACTCTTCATTTTATTTCATTTCATTGTATTTCAGTTCAGTTAAATTATTAAATATGACCTCCACTGTGAATGGATAGCAAGCCAAGCAGGGAATTGAGGAAAAGCTCGGTCGAATTTGGCAGCACTTCTTTTTCTCCACTCCAAAAGTGGACAGGGGAAAAAAGAAAGCTCTTGTTTACTCACTCCTCCATCTCCACTGGAAGAGGCGACCAAAAGAGCAGGTGGACAAACGTATGTGGCCTCATGAATTTTGCAACATCCAGACTTTGTTGGGTTTGACTTCAGTGCCACGAGTAGAAGCCAAAAGTTGGGAAAATTTCAACTTTTGTCTTTTGGAAACAATGAATATGAAGGTATTTTCCTGCCAAAACTATTTTCAGAAGTGTGAAAAACAATCTGAGCAACAAAAATACATTTGTATTTGCAAAGAACTATTTTCAGAAGTGTAACTTGTGATTTGCAAGAGTGGAAAACAATTTGAGCAAGAAAATCTGATCCGTATTTACAAAACTCTCTTTTCAGTTACGCTTTTACACTTGCAAACGTCAATTTTGTGCACGCCAACTTTTGTCACTGTCAAAACGATTTGCAAGAGAGAGCCAAGATTTGCAAGCAAAGGGGAGGCGGGGGCTAGACCAGAGAGCTACCTGATTGGTGCACGGAGATTGATCACTATGCTCTGCACTGATTGGATACAAAATGTGCCACTCTGACTGGCACCGTAACGCACGCCCAGCATGTATATGCTCCATTGTTATTGTCAATTTAGCTATAGTGGATTTTTTTACTAAATGTAAATAGCGTTGAGTAGAACTAGCTAGCTAGCTTGCTAGTTACAAGAAACTATACCTGATTGGTAGGTTGGTATTACTCAGACTATGAACATGAACGAGCTTCAAATAATATCAGTGTAGCAGACTCGCTATCCTTCTGAAAATAATTTTGTCAGGGAAATACCTTCATAAATGAACATCCAGTTTCCCGTCTACCGCGTACCGATACAGTGTGAAGGTGGCCAGAGACACAGGGAAGGAAGAAGAGAAGGGATATTTATCCAAACAAGAGACACTGTTGTGTTGCAGTACGGGCGTCTCCCACTTTTCCCGTCGACTGTCAAAGTAGAAATGCCATAAAAAAAATAACCTTTAAAAAAAATATCTAAACACTGAAATGTTTCATTTAGACAGTGATGGCCCATGCTGTATAAACTACCCATGAGACAGAAGACATGAGGTAACAAATGAAAAAACTATAGTAATCATTTTCAGTGATTTCTTACTGGCGCTCTCAGAAGAGTTTTACTCCAAAACAAAATCCATATTGTGCAAAAAATGATTACCTGAAGCTCATCATTTAATATCTCTGGAGGTGAAGTATGGAGGAGCTCGTCTGTAAAAGCCTCCTCATTTTATGTCAAGTTACCCACTATCTTTTAAAAAGTGCCTTGATTAGATTTGATTTTGTGTGAGTAATCAATTATTAATCTTTTTCTTTTCTTTTTTCAGATGGTGTATGTCTAACTCTGAACACAAACTTTACATTACATTACAGTCATTTAGCAGACGCTTTTATCCAAAGCGACATACAAAGGTACTTGACACTATGCGGGGATTGAACCCACGACCCTTGAGACTGAGAGTCTCATGCTCTACCGACAGATATTAATATCTTTTCTGCTGGAGACATCGGGTCCACACATGATATTTCACTCTTTTACAATCACGTAAGAAAGGGATGCCTTTGATAGCAGCACCATCCCTTCAATTCCATTAGAATTCCTTACTTAAATCAAGGGAAACAGCAAGCGTCCGTGTGTGTTTCAGTGAAATTGAGGAACTTTTCATGAATTGTGTTGTTTTGGCGACATAAAATAATCAAGTAAAATTTAAAATGTCAGCGTGTCCCTTAAGGCAAATTGCAGTGCTGAGAATGCAAAATTAATTAGATGACTCTTTGTGAGAGAGGACTGACAGGAGGAGGAATTTGTCTTGGATGAGTTTTGGTGAGGTGAAAAAAAAAAAGGTTTATAATGACCTTATTCCAGTTTATTAACCTGTGTTGGCCTGTGGAAACACAATAGTACTGTGTTAACTACTGAGTACAAAGTGTACAAATGTAGATTAATAAAATTTTAAAAAGTTACAGCGTTTCCTGCAACCTTTTGTATTTCATAATTAATGCAGAGCCTATTACATTTTACATTTACAATTTACGACATTTTGGCTGACAATTTTATATAGAGCAACTTGCAAGGAGTGACGGGTAGGGGTTTGACTCGCAAACTTTGAAACTCTGAAACCTGTTGTAAGAGAACTGCTGAACTAAATATTTAATGCCCTGCTGTAGATGAAAATCACTACGCTACTTCCTGGTATGTGAACGCACCACACACCAATCCTAGAGCTGCTCATGCCGGCGTGACTTCTACCGTACTGCCCGGTGTACGAGACACACCGGGTCTCCCTCATGCAGGACTCTTCGGGCCTCTGGAGGCCTGAAGAGACAGAATGTAATTCCCCGAAGAACTGAGTTACCCCCACACACACACACACACACACACTTCACTGCCTCAAAGCGAAAAGTCTCATATTGTAGACTTACTCAGCACCTAAAGAACTGGGTCATCTTTAACTTAAAAGTCAGGGTTGGGGTTAGTTCTCACATGATGTTGTCTATGATAGGGACATTGAAGAAGAGGTTCCTCCGCCTTCCCCCCCTCTCTCTCTGGTCACTGAGGTGCGTTGGGCTGGAAAAGCGAGACGTGGGTGGTCAGTTAGTGAAGCCATCAGTTGAGGGGGTTACTAGTTATTGCAGTAGTCAGGGGCCCGAGCGCCCACCATCCACCCCGCATCGCCCATGGGGTGAACCTCAGCTGTTTGTTCTCCTTCCTCCCCTCCCCTCCCTTCACCCCTCTCTCTCCACTCTCTATCCCAGTTCCTTCTTGCCCTTCCTCCTCCTCCTCCTGTTGTTCTTTACATCCCTCTTTCCTTTCGACAGAGAGAGGGGAGAGAGGGAGGGGGAGATAGAGGGCCTGTCAGGAAGGGAGTAAAATGGAGTGTGTGTGTGTGTGTGTGTGTGTGGTTGAGGGAGGGGTCGATATGATGAGGCTTCAGTGTTGTCGAGATGGATTAGCTGAATGACTTTGAGGGGTTTGTTCTCCTGTCTTTGAGCACACAGCCAACTCACTGTACTATGTCTCTCTGTTTCCCTCTGGTTTCAGTCTCTCTCTCTCTCTCTCTCTCTCTCTCTCTGTCTCTATGTCTTGTCTCCTACCACTTTCCGATAACAGAAACGGAATGAGTTATTTATGCTAAAAAAACAAAAAACAAGAGCTACATTTTCATAAATTCAACTTTTGATTTGTTTTCTTCCGCGACGCGCCCTCTGTCGCTTTTCCCGTCCCCGCTTTCTCTCAGCTTCTTGTCTCGAGTGTCTTCTGCCTTCTTTCCATCCTTCCATCTCTCATTCACAACGTTGATATTGACGCATTTATGAGCGTTCGGAGGCTGCAGAATATGAAATATGCAGAAGAAGAAAGAGGAGGGTCTGACTGAATTTATTTAGATGTCAATCGCGCTTGTGTGGGCTACTGGCACAGTAGATTTTTGGCCTGTTCAGTTTTGTTGTTGTTGATGATGGTGTGTCTATTTTCTTTTTCCTCTGTACATTTTTTCATCCGTCTTGTGAGATGTTTCATTAAAGGTGCCATGTGTAGCATTTTTAAATATCAATATATCACTGTCAAATTAATTGCAGTACCTTAGCGCAATTACCGTACAGTAATGAAACCGGTCGAGACAATCGCTAGCCGCTATCTCACACCAGTGCTATTGTTAGTGCTAGGGGGTTCTCAAAATGAAGACATTTCCCATAAACCATAAAGTTGTTTCTTGTCGGAGTTTTATTGCTCTCCCTCTTCATCTTCTTTGCTGCTTTGATTGGAGGTTTTCTTTGGCTTTACTGAAGAAACTCTTTAGCTTTAGCTCCGTTAGCGCTGTTAGCCTCTTTCTGTTTTGTGCCGTAAAGCAATCCAGCAGGATTTCCTGCCAAATCCGACCCGGTGGTGCAATAATGTAAAATACACAGTAGAGGCCAGAGTAGAGGCTGCCAGTCTTTTAGGTCATGGCTTGATTTGTTTACAGTAATTGTACTAATGTCTCAGTGTTAAAGTGGTAATGATTTATCAGTGTTAAAACGGCACCTTTAAAGACCACCAAAAGTCAAATTCTCCCCATCTCTTCCTAATTCTCAGCCTCTTTCTCTTTCTCCGCCAATTCCCTTCTTTTATGCACTCCGTCATCTTTCGGCGTCTTCCTCTCCTCCTTTTACCCACATTTCTCTTCCTCTTGTCTCCTCTTCTGCCCACCCCCTCCACCCCCCCCCACACATTGTGTGATTGATGTTGTGAGGTAGCATTAACACTTCTCATGCTGCTAGTACATGGAGGAAGGGGGAGGTGGTGTAATGTACATGAACGATTGATTACACTACTGCTACTAGCTGATGACTTCGCCAAAGATGGCTCCCTCTGGAATCAATAACCAGTTCTCTCTCTCTCTCTCTCTATTTCTCTTTGTCTGTCTCTGTCTTTCTCTCTCTCTTTCCACCTTTCTCCACTGCTCTCCCTCTCAATTTCTCCCTCCCTCTCCCTTTCTCGCTTTCACCTTCTCTCTCCCCAACTTTCATTCACCCTGCCACTCTCTCTCCATCACTTCCTTTTTCTGTCTCTCTCTTTCTTTCTCTTTGTCCCTCCAAGCTCCTCTGTCTTCCTCCCGTTCTCCTCGATGAGCTCAGAGACGAGGAATCCGCGCAGCAATTATGAAGGAAAAACCCTGCATTTGCATTTGGAAAAATAATTAAAACAAACAAAGTGAAGCCGGGACCCCCCGGAGAGGAGGAGGGAGTGAATAATGTGGGCACAGAGAGAGAGGTTTAATTGCTCCACGCCGGGGTTGTGCCATTTATCTTCAACTCTCTTGCTCCACCGCTATTTCATTTGTCACCTCGGTGTAGACGAGAGTTTACCGAGGTGATATCTGTTTTCGAGATAAACGTGCACGCGCACAAAAGCATCATACTACGAAGAGACGGGCACGAATGCCACGGCGTGCCACCGCAGAAATAGGACTCTCAAAAAGTGAACTGTGTGCTCACTTGCTTCCACACACACACACACACACACATTTTGACACCTTCGTTTATAGCCCTAAAAAGAGCTGTTACATAAAAGAGCCCCGTTTTCAGACAGACATGTTCTGCTCTCTTGCTGTCTCTCTCAGAAGAAGTCGTTATGCTCCTAAAGCTTCCATACTGCCAACTTAGTTCCTCCTCTGTGTGTGTGTGTGTAGGCTCCTATCTTTGTGTGTGTGTGACAGTGTGTCTGTAAGCTCATATCTTTGTGTGTGTATGTGTGTGTGTGTTGCTTTTGAGCAGGCTCCCCGCTGACGCCACGGGGTGCGAGTCGTCACGCGCCGAGGGCCGTCCGCCGCGCTAGCGCCGGAGTGGCTAAAACTCCATTTTCAGTGTTTGAAGCGAGAGGATGAAAGTCCCCTGCTCTCTCTCTCTCTATCTCTCTCTCTCTCTCTCTCTTTCTCTCTTCTGAGGCCTCTGATGGACAACTCAGTGGCCAGCCACTTCTTTAATTAAAGGCACAGTCTGCCGTTTTTTCCTCAGATGAAACGGTATTGACCTGACGGGGCTTTGGGCAGATAGTGCCGATGTGAGTGTCACTGAACTCAGTTTGGTCTCCAATGAGAGAGTAGGTATGTGTGTGCTTGTGTGTGTGTGTGTATGTGTGTGTGTGTGTGTTTGTTTTACCCATAGGCACAGAAAGGGGGCGTGTCTTTGAAGTCAAGTATTGACAGGGGGAGGGGCGGACGTTGCAGTAGTGGTCAGACACAACACTAATTCAAATCTAACAGTTGTACTTTTAAAGTTCAGATATTAACGTATAAAGCTGATTGTGTTTGGGGTACGTTCACGCCAAAACAGGTTTGAAACAGGTTCAAGTCCTCTTCCAAGTGATTTGCAGTGTGACGCATTAGGAGCGAGACCACATTTCGACTACAGGAAACAACCCCAAAATGCAAGGGTTTGTGGGTATAAGGAGGCGAATGTCGACATCTGATAGCGAGAAGTTCCTCATGCTTGGAAAGCCTAGCATACCAAACAAAGCGAGGGCTAAACCGCAGTCTGGACTGATGCTCCAGGGGCCTGTTCCAAGAAGCAGGTTCAGCAAACTCTGAGTGTAACCCTGCACTCTGAGTTGATTCATTCTGAGATGGCAAAGTCTGAGTTTTCGGTTCCAGAACGGCTGATTTGAGTTAGTTCAATCAACTTTGAGTATGTTCACCTTGAGTTAAGCGCGTGCGCGGCGACAATAAAAAGCCATCATCAATGGAGGTCCGATACTACGATTCACCATGGCAACCAGCAAGCAGAAGGGTCGTAAAGGAGAGGGAATTGGCGTGGGAGAGAATCGCTGCCCGAGTCAATGCGTACGTTTGAATGCAGTAGTGTATTCATTTAACATTTAACCACACTTTCTTATAATATTACCTACATGTGAGAAAGTGGTGGAATGGTATTGGAAAAAAAATATTTTCATTTAGGTGCAATCCCACGGGCGCAAAGCGCTCTTGGCAGCAGCTGAAAATGAAATATAAAAACATTACAATAGTCATTTAGCAGACGCTTTTATCCAAAGCGACTTACAAAGGTGATAATTAACACTATGTGGGGATCAAACCCACAACCTTGAGACTGCGAGTCTCCTGCTCTACCAACTGAGCTGTCTGGGCCAGACATACTTCAAATGGTGTACTTGGGGTGGCAAATTAGAAAGGCAGATCTAGAAATTTAATTACTGGAACACAAGTTAGAGGTGGGTGCATGGTCACAGGTGAAATGTGTTGTTGGAACAATATAAAAATACTAACTGTTGCTTTTGTATTTGTAGGAAATTTGACTGCTCGGGGTGGTGGTAGCTTAACCCGTGAACTGTAAACGGCATATTATATCTCGGACAGCTCTTCCATCCTGGACATAGAACATCTAATTGGGGTCTCAAAATCCTCTCCCGACATAAGGCTATGCGAATTACTTCCGCTTGAATATCGATCGGGTTACCGAGGAAAGGACACGCCATGTCCGACAGCTGCTTCAGGTTCAGCAGAGGGAGGAGACAGGGAGAAAGTCAGGGTTTGTTCAAGAAAACCTGCCAGCGAGCAGGTTAGGTTCACAGAGTCAGTTACCATGGTAACTGATTCAGAGTTTGAGTTACCTCTCTTTCTGGAACGGAAAACCCAGAGTTTCCCTCATCTCAGGGTTAACAAACTCAGAGTTTTCACTAAACCCGCTTCTTGGAACAGGCCCCTGTTCACATGTTTCTTCATGTGTTCTTAACTGGGATGAACACCAGAGAAGAGCAAGTCCATCGTGTTAGATAGTTACAGAGACTAGAAGTTACAGAGACTAGAAGTTACAGAGACTAGAAGAGACAGGGACTAGAAGTTACAGAGACTAGAAGAGACAGGGACTTTTCATTTCACTACACACCCCGTGTGTGTATGTGACAAATAAAGTTCTTGAATCTTGAAATCTCTAACCTGGTGGGATGACCAAAACTCTGTCCAATAAACCAGCTTCTTGCGAGTTCATGTGACTTGTGTTTACAAGTCCTGGTTGGGTTGTAATTGAACAGTGTGAACCTATAAATGAACCAAACACAAAACTTTTCCATGATGGTTTGGGCCAAAGAAACACTCCCTTTAACCCCCCCGATATCTTCAGTGGAACTGCTCACCGGTTATACTGGGAAGCTCCGGGAGTGAATGCGTGTCGCTCTCTGTGAGTGTGAAGGAGAGCGATGTTGAAAAAGAGCTTACATGCTCGGCCAACCACCCATAGATACGATGCACACATAAACACATCGACAAATAAAAATTCTGCTCCTTGTACGTAAATAACGGCGCTTGCCGGCGGTTTCCGAGCAGAACAACAAAATTATCTGATTCCGAACCAAAGCTGGCATTAAGCCCTGAACGGTGAAGCGTGCACTAGCATGTTGTTTTCCGGATATTTGTAGTCTACATTAACATGCAGCCAAAGCAGTTTAGTTCACCCTGTGTAAGGGAACTGAGCATCATCCAAGCTGGCTTGTAGCTGCGGGCAAAAACAACAAGGCTTTAAACGCGCGCTGTCGAAGAAGAAACGCTCTCAGTCTCTCGGAGCTCATTCTAATCGCGCTCTTCCTGTTTTTCGTCGCTTTGTCTGTGCGTCTGCGTGTGTGTGTGTGCATTTGTGTAAATCCCTTGCTGTTTGCGACACTGCTGGGTGCTCTCTGAGTCTGCTCGCTGGATATCAGGCACCCAGGGATCCTCAGAAGCAGGCATTACCAGTTAATGCACCTCTGAAGTGCGTATCTGCACTTAAGACAATTATACCGCAGATGGGTGTGTGTATGTGTGTGTGTGTGTGTGTGTGTTAGAGACAAAGAGAGAGAGTGTGTGAGACAGACAGAGGTAGAGCCGAGGATCAGAAATAGAGCGAGACAACGGGGAGGAAGAGCGCATTATGCCTTCGCGTAAATGCGATCTGCGTTTCATTCCCCCTCTGAACAGAAATCCGTTTTCCTCACCTCTCGTTTTGGTTCAAAACGTTTGAGGTTTATTTTCAGGACCTTGCAGTCGCACCTTTTTTTTGCAACAAAGCCAACCACACAAACACACACACACACACACACATACCTTGTCTGGCCATTTCAGCTTTTAGAGCCCGCTCTGTCTTTTAACGCACTTGAAGCATCAATCGCACCAATTCTTTCCACTGGCCGAAAGTAGTAAACCACCTTGACGCGTCCGTTTTGAACTTGGCTCGATTTTGGAGCGTCAACAGAGGAGCAAAACAAGTTTCTGGAGCCACAGAGAACACTGACCTATTTTAAGGCAAAATGTCTCGCCAAGGTGACACAGTGACTGCAAACTAAGTGGGTAATTTAGCTAAGCAGCACACGTTCAGATGTAGGACAAAATATACTAACTGGTCTCCAAATGTGGGAAGTAAACACTCCAGGAGGCACGGCCCTTTTATGTCACTCTTAACGAGTACGATGCGGTGAGGTTATCCATCACAGTGTCGGCCCCGGTGCTGCTGACACTTCAAATACCGCTCCCGCCGTGCGCCATAGAAGTGTAGGATATTATTAGGATCACTGATAATGATATAATCTCTTAGCAACCGGAGCCGGTGCCATCTTGGAGGTCCACTGGAGAACTGGCTGAGTGAGCAAGTAATGCCTGATATATGACAACCAGGTGTGGAGAAGAAAGATACCTCAAACACATAGCGTGGGAAACTGTCAACGGTCTGATGGGAGTAGATTTGATCCAAATGTAGGTGACTGTCTCGTTTTTAGCCCTAGTCTCTACTCCAAAGTTGTAACCTGAGAAGAGTCAACTCGATGAACCTGAACCAGCAGTTGTTCTTTCTCTTTGCTAGCTCGCTAACTAGCCACGTAGCTCATTTAGCAAAGCGACATGTCACCATGTTGTGCAAGTCTAACGTTTAAGCATTATCTGAACACAAAACTTTTCCAGTGAAATGGAGCAGCCAAACCCAACACAGAAATTAGCCATTAACCTCCAACATGGCCGCCAGAGGGTGTGTCGTGTCACCTGAAACCCCTCTGTTAGGAATAGGGATTCAGGCTTTTAAGGTGTTGTCCACTCAAGTCAGCAGCACCTTTTACCCTCCAGGGGACGGCGGGACGGATGCTAACAGACCGATGCTAACAGACCGACGCTAACAGGACCCCCCTCCCCTGTCTGGCACGCAGTCCCGTCTTGCAATGAATAAACTGTTGGCTACCCTGACCTCTGCCTTCACTGAGCTGGGTGAGCGGGGCTCGCGGTGAACATGTGCTGCTGGTGGAAAGGAAGAGCTCAGCGGGGGGTGGAGGGGGGTTTCCTTTTCCCCCCTCTCCCTCGTTCCCTCCATCCCAGAGTCAGCGGTCCATCTCACGCCGCAGATTGCCTTGTGACAGCCGCGCTATTTCAAGTTGGGAGTTTGAGCTAAATTGGAGTGAGCAATACCACCTGTGCCTGTTGAAGGGCCCGCTCTGGTTCGCGCCGTTGCTCCGCTGAGAGGAACCGGGAGGGGTGGGGGAGTTCGGAGGGGAGGGGGAGTCGGGGAGTCGGGGGGGGGCGGGGGGCAGAAAAGCTGGTACCTGCAACCATCAAAGCCTCAGCCTCGCATGCAATCTGCCCAGCTGGATCCCCAGTGAGAAGGGGTTGCTGCTCCCTCTCTCTCTCTTTATCTCCCTCTCTCCCTCTTTATTCCTCTCTCTTTCTAGCTGTCTCTTTCTCCCCCTCACTCTCTTCCTCTCTCTCTGCCTTCCTGTATCTTCCATATCTGCCTACCACTCTTTCTCGCCCTCTTTCTCTCACACGCCCTCCCTCTCGTTCCCTCTCTCCAGCCACCTCCTCCTCCCTCCTCCTCCACCCCACTATGCCCGGGGTTGGGTAAAAATAAAAAACAACAACAACAACAACAGAGGCTTTGGAGAGCAGCGTTCGGCTCAGAGGGGTCGGGAGTCAAACCCCCAGCTCGCGTACACCTTCACGAGGCATTACTGTACATGCAGTCAGCAGCCGGATGAACTCCGCCTGTGTCGTAACAGTAAAGCACGCCGCCATGTTGGAGGTGTGATAGCATGTGGATAAATCACCTTCTTCTTGAACACCTACTACACTTTACAATCTCTCATTTTTGTTGTCACTCCTCCATGATGTGTGACATGACAGACCGAAAATATACCACACCCTCATGGTGATTTGAGATCTATTTGAGCATGTGCATGCAGCCAACGCAGACCCATAACTTTGACCAAATCATTTTCAAAGACGAAGAAAATTCTTTGTTGATCCGCCATTTAATGAAACTTTAAAATGTTCTACATTTTTATATGTTTAAAAATATTGACAGTTTAAGTTGTGTAATGTGATGATGTGGAGGATTAGCTAACAATGTGGAAAAGTCATTTTCATTCCACTGGCACTTTAAACCGACCCAGCGAGCCGTCCACAGTAATCCCAGCATTTGACGGACAGAGACGTCAAGTTCAACCTCAACACAAATGAGCACAACATTTTCATTTCACTGGTATCAGAAAAATATTTAGGTCCTGATTTCGCAAAACGATGCAGGTAGCAGCTACAGACGACCAACTTTCATTTTGCCGCCATATTTAGACTGCAGGCCATCGTCAACACCTCTTCTACAACAATATTTGCTGGGCAACTTTGGATTGGGGGGGGGGGAAACACACTGGATCGATCACACTGACATACTAAGGGCATAGTAGCAGCCTAATGCAACTATTTTGAGAAAAGTAGGAAAGAGAATTTATCGGTCAATGTGAAACACAGTAACCTCCATCTGAAGGGCAAACATGAGTCAAAATATGAAACATGGCCGCCTAATTTGTTGTCGAAAAGCCTTTAAAGGTATGAAGAACTAGGGAGAGGGAGGGGGTGACCAAAGCCAGCCACAATTTATACTAAAACTCAACTGTGTGTAAAAATGCCCAGCGTATGAATTTGAAGGAGAAATAATTGGGGGTCATTCGTCTCATATGGAGGGGGACATGACCTTGCCGGGCTATTCCACCCGGCAGCAGGAGTACACTGGGAAGTGAACCCAGCCCGAGCCTCCATTCACCGTTGTGCCTTCGGGTTTAAGGCAGCGATCAGCAGCCCTGGGAGAGACCAACTACTCCACAAATGACAAGTCAAAATGTTTGCTCTCTTTCTCCTCCGGGTTGGCGGATCAGAGCAGGGCAGGGGAGTGCAGCAGCCTCCCTCCTCCTCTTCTGCCACCTCCTCCTCCTCCACCACCTCCTCCTGGGTAGGATACAGTAGACATCATTTAGTGGGGAGAGCGGTGGAAACAGTGTGGGGTTAGCGGCGGGGTCGCCACACTTACTGCACGACCGAGCTCATTTCCACTGCTGTCCACAGCTAGGGCTTCCCCTCCGAGAGAGAGGAAGGGAGGGAGGGAGGCAGGGTGATAGATGGAAAGAGAGCGAGAGAAAGAGAGGGGAGGGAGGGAGAAAAAAATGAGAACAGACAGAGAGAGGGGGGAGCACTCTGCAGCCAGTGAAATGGCTCATTCACTTTCTGATCACAGCCCAGCACTCTCTCCCTCACACACTCAACCCCCCCCACACACACACACACACACTTTCACACACTTGTTGCAGTCACACACACACACATTCAGACACACAGACATTCTAGTCTTCATCTATTTTTGTCCCTCACTTCCTCAATGTCACACAATCTTTCCACAAATCAGAGAATCACTTTGGGATAAGCATCCCTTTTACCAGACCTGGAATTTTTAAATAGTAATTTAATTGTTGCTTAATGCTTTTGCTGCCATTATGTTTCCAAGATAAAAGTGAAACATATTGAATATAGTACTTATAATGAGTACAACAGTAGAAAAAGTAGCTTCTGTTCCTAGATTGCCAATACAACCAATAGTAAAGAAAGCAAGGGTCCGAGCCACAGCGCCCTGACAATATTCAGTATTATATATATCATATATTTATATGTATATATAAATATATGATATATTTATGTGTATAAATAAATATATATATTATGTTGTTTTCCCAACTAATCTAATAAGTATAGGAAGTGATATTTAAGTGAGTCGTCTGTGCCAAGACAGGGTATAGCTGTCATACACTGGAAGTCTGTTCTTCACAGGAACACACAGATGAACATACACTCTCTCTCGCTCTCTCTTTCTCTCTCACACACACACTCACACACACTCACACAGATTTATGGGCAGACACCCCAGAAGGCACGGCAGTACTGATCCAATCCCCCTTTGTTGACTTGTATCTCTGCCAACTGTCGGTACGAAGACGTCTGATCAGCCAAACGGTCAAATACCTGAGATACACACAACATAATCCCTTTACATTTTCAGCATTTAGCTGATGCCCTTTCTATAGAGATCCTTCCAGGCGAGCGCGACGCAGGAAAAACATTGGAAGCGACCGATTCCAGCATTTCACAGATGCTGACATGCATGAGGGGGGCCAAGTTCAACGTCAACTGAAACAAGCGTGAGATTTTCACAGCGTGATATTATGGCACGGTAAAAAAAAAAAATCATATTGAAACAGCTTTGGAAACTTTTGAGCTGATATCGGGAAGATATTTAGCTCCTGATTTTCGCAGAACGGTGCAGGCAGCGGCTGCAGATATCCTCTCGACTTGCTTTTTGGCGCTACGTTTACACAGACCGGCGTGCATCAACGTGCATTCAACCTCAAAATGCATGCTGGGACAGTAAGGAACCTAAGGAGCCTCAGAAATAAGAGATAGAAAGGAAAGGAAACCCATCAGCTATGAGCTACAGAGGGAGCGATGTCTTCCGGGAACATGGAGGCGGATTCTATCAAATCCAGACAAATTTGTGTCTCCGTTGACCAGAAACTCCAAAACCAACCAGACGTCAAATAATGTTTGAGAGCTTAGCGGTATCTCTCTTTGATTTGATCTCTTATCTAGAAGTTGCAGTAATTTTGTGTGATTTTTATTTATCTGAGTTCAGCCTAGTGTGTGTGTGTGTGTGTGTGTGTGTGTGTGTTATGTAGCTAGCAATTATGGGGGTCAGGAGGTGACTCTGGGCTTGCCTCCGCCCTCTGGCCATCCACAACTCAAACACACCTACAGGCGTTCACTTATCGATTGATTAATGGACACATTCCTCATTGAAATAATGGGCTTTTGGGGCACGACCCTGATAGCGGTTCAGGCAGCACAATTCTATTCCAGTCTGCACAGGAACAACGTAGCTAAATTTGATTCCCACTTGTTCCAGTTTGTCTCGGATGACAGTTGCTGTGTCATACTTGTGAGTAAAGAAAACTTCTCCAGGGCTGCTCTCTCTCTCTCTGCAGCTCCAGTGTCTCATACCGGGATCAATATCGCCACACGCCGCAGCCCTTTGCTCACACTCTCGGCCTCGGCAGCAAGGGATCGCGGGGAGCTGCTGGGTCAATGGCCCGGGTCCCGCTCCGTTGATCGCCGTTCGTTAAAGAGCGGTCGACACGGCGGAGCTCGGCGTTAGCGGTGTCAGCCCCGATACTCCCACCGGGCTGCTCTACTCCTAATGACCGGCCAATCAATAGCCGTCTGCCCTCAATACTGACCAATCAAATTGACATCCCTTGTTGACACGTCGAACCCGAGGTGAAGAGGAAGGTTCAGCCGTGTTGTACAAGGCCATTTCACATATGGTTACGTAGCTATACAAGGGATGTGTGTGATACAATCACCTTGAGAAAATGCAATGATACCGTTTTGTGTTGCGTTGACAGACAGACACTAATAAAATATTATTGATTAACTCCTCAGGAGGAGGTCACTCTCTTCTCCTATGCACAGTTTATAGGGGTTAAAGGGAGACAAATGAACAAAAGGGAGAATAATGTCCAATATGGTTGCAGTGCAGCAACAGCAAAACGAGGGGTTCGCGATGGTGCAGACAGCAGCATTCATTATGATTTAACAAAAATCTCAATTTCAACTCTATTGTATTCTATTCTCTTCTGTCTATGTATACCATGTCTAAAATAACTCCATATATCGAGTTTCGGTGTCACTTTGTTCCTGTGAAATTTCAAAAAATTCAGTGTCTGTCTGTTATCTTGATATTTTTTTTTCCTCTTTTGGGGTGGGATATTTTTATAAGCTCCATGGGGTTTCTTTGGCTCACCTGCACAGTTTGTATTTCTTCCCCTCTCTCTCTCTCTCTCTCTCTCTCTCTTGTTGTCAGATTTCTTTTAAATCATTTATACGTCCAAATAAACCTAAAACCTAAAAATATATATAAGCTCTTTTTTGAAGCATTTTTAAGCAGTTGTTATTGAGAAACACCCTCCTCCTTCCTCCCCTCCATCCGTCCATCCATCCATCCACCGCTGTATGCCGCATCATGGTTGGAGACGGTTGGGGAAGTGGGGGGGCAGGAAGTGGAGGAGTTGTGGACATGAAAGGGGATTCAGGCCATGTGGCGATGGCTACACTGGCGCCTCAGTCCTCTGTGTCTGTCGCTGAGTCGCCCCGTCTATCCATCTGTCCGTCCGCCCTCAAAGGGACGTTTGTCCTGCCACACGGGTCATTCAGAACCTACACAAACACACACACACAGAAACACACCCTCTTCTGACTGGACAAATGGACACTCGGTGACCCTGAGTGAGGCTCTTCAGGATCAGAATCGCTTCAGCTGCTAACTGCAGTGAATGTGGAGGACTTTGTTTTGGTCATGTGAGTGCAGAGACATACTGACTAAATGGATAGAAACACAGGCAGATCTGCTGAGGACAAAACAGGCAAAGAGCAGGACCTTCTGTTGGTGTGTTTTTATTGTTCAGTAGTGGTAGCAGTTCATGCACTGAAACAGACTGGGATTTTCAGAGATTACAGTGAACTAAAACTATCATTTATATACAAGTACAGTATTTTCCCCCGAAACATGTCAGCAACAAACACATGTAATGTATCAAATGATTCCACAATAGCTTGAAAAAGACTTGAAGAGAACAAAACTGGAATAAAAAGGTTAATTTTCTCAATATAATTCTTAAACAACATGTTAGACACAACAATGCATCATGGCTTTATACGTTTTCAGTAGTGATAAATAGAGTAAAAGTGCATTATTTAAGGTTTTATCAACGCATTCATGTCCTATACAAGACTTTTCTACTGTAATTCATTATTTTGTGAAAAACTCACTTGAAAATCACACATATAAATACATCAAGAATCATTAACGCGAGTTGTGCTATTTTCAGCAATACCCAACAACCTTTGCAATAGTATACTGTAAAAAAAAATATTACACATGATGTAGAAAATTACAGGTTACATAAACTGATAAATCCTGACACAGTATCAGCCGCCACCTCAGCCCACCTTGCGAAAAAAAACAAAAAACCTTATGACACAGTGTATCTGAGACGAGTCGGCGATAGAATATTTCCAGTAAGCGATGTGACAATGTGACATCATGCTGAGGGGAAATGAGCACGAGGAGAGAGAGAGAGAGATATATATTCAAAAGAAAGTCTAGCGGCTATATCCTCCGAGCTTCACTGACAAAAATGTCTTTAGGTGGTGGGGATTATGGATTAATCTATAATAACTAGTGAAGGAAAAGAGAGAGAGAGAGAGAGAGAGAGAGAGAGAGGGGGGAGAAAAAACCTCTGTCTCCCGCGAGCCCGAGTCTACTGTACCGCCGCGCGAGGAATACTGCCTCATCATCTAATGTTCCAACTAATGTTCCCAAATTATATCGTTTAGACCGGTATCGGCGCTGGAGAATTAATCATCGTTTCACTGACACCGCTCGTCTCGGAGTTCATTAAATAAACTAAACCCCATTTCCACAAGTTTTTTTTTCTTTTTTTGCCCCCCCCCGACACCCCCGACACCCCACCAGAACCGCCGCCCCCGCCCCACCCCTTGATAATCTGTTTATCCGTAAGTGTCACATTACATTTGCAAAGCAGCTGGGGGGACCACTGCCATCTTGTACGGAGGGGCTCGAGTGTGATTACCCGGCCTCATATTTTGGCGCGCACTCAGACTTGTCAAATCCTTTGATCTGAACTGTCTTCATAATCACTTCAAAAAGTCTTCCTGAGAGCGTGAGGGCTTTACAAATGGGCTTCCCACTTTCGCGGGCCTCCACTTTTATTCTCTCCTCGCTCTCTCTCTCTCTCTCTCTCTGTCTCTCTGTGTATGAGTGTGTCTCTCTCTCTCTCTGTGTCTGGTTCTCTCTCTATTTTGTGTCTCTGTCTTTATCTCTCTCACTTGCTCTGTCTGTCTCTGTGTCCATGTGTCTCACTGTCTATCTATATGTTTCTCCCTCTCTGCATGCCTATATATATATATCTATATGTGTGTCAGAGTCTATGTCTCTCTCTCTTCCTCGCTCTCCATTTGTGTTTTTTTTCAAACAGCTTTATTTATTTTGTATTATATGAAATAATGTAGGTCAAACAGATCATGTAACAGCTTATGGCAGGTTGCATCATTATTTGCAGCTATAGTAGAAATATCTGGAATTTCACCTAATGGGTATCGTCGAGGTTTCAAATTCACTGTGTATGAGTTTTTATGGGAGAAGGAGCAGGAAGTGCAGCTCTGCCTCTTCTTCATACTTCCTACTACTTGTGATTAGAGTTGCCGCTGCCTGTAATGGCCTCGACTAATAGTAGTGGCACGCATCTAAGGACGGGTTTGTCCTTCCATTATTCCCATCCAACCTGTTGCATGTGCCCTAAAACCTATGGACATATGGACTAAGCATTTGGTCGTCAGTCTGATGATGTTTTATTTTGAAGCAGTGTTTCCTGTTTCTTCATCAGCTAGCTTTGGCCACAGGCTTGTTTCAGACGGCTTTGGGAAGTTTACGCTAAGAGTGTGATCTCTTTTGTGTTTTTGTTGTTTCCAACAGGATGTGTACTTTTCTTTTTGTGTGGCTGTAATTGGGTTGGTCTCCTGGTACAACAAGATGTCGTCGTGATGGTTGGACTTGGGGGTCGCTTGGTTTCAAATGATTCTAGAATTTGGTTTGGTTTTGGCTCCGTTCTGGATGCCGATCAGAAGGGGAACTTGGCCCCAATTTGGCGATTTGGCATGATTTGTTTGTTTGATTGTTTGACATACTGCTGTGCAGAGTTTGAATGGAATGTTTGTCCCATTTCATTTGATGTGATATTAATTTGTGTGTCTTGTCTGTTTATGTGTTTCTCTCTCTCTCTCTCTGTTTTTTGGGTATATGTGTCTGTCTGTCTCCCTGCACCCCCACCCCCCTCCTCTCCCAGGGACATTTGAAGGCTTGGCTTTGTGGTTTGTGTGATGGATTTCATTATCTCAATCGCTGTACCTCTCTTTCTCTCTTCCACATTTTGTCACCCTATCTCTCTCTCTCTCTCTCTATCTCTCTCTCTCTTTTTCTCCATGCAGCGGATGGACGGAGGTGCAGATGGAGGTGGAAGCAGCGGTGGCAGCAGGGAGGTGAGGGGGTGTAAAAGGAGCGCTCCCTCTCTCTGTGCTTCAACAATAGCATTTGCATATTTTTATACTCTCTGTCTCTCTCTCTCTCTCTCTCTCTCTCTCTCTCTCTCTCTCAAAGAAAACAGCCTGAAGCGTGAATACTCCAGCAGCGGGCGTGCAGAGGAAAACGGAAGCTGGGGAGACGGCGTGTCCGCTTTGCTGGGGGAGACACACACACACACACACACACACTTTCACACTGAGGCCCTTACCTCTGAAGGTGGTGCATCGGGGGAGGAGGGGGGCAAGGAGGGGTGTCACAAGGGGACCAAAGTTTGTGTGTGTGTGTGTGTGTGTGTGTGTGTGTGTGTGTGTGTGTGTGCTGGGGTGGCAAGGGACTGTGGCTCTCCTGAAAGAGGAAGAGACAAAGAGAAAAGCAGACATTAGAATCAGATGTGAAGCCACTGTTGAAAACAAAACAGTCCAACTAGCTTGGATGGAGACTCCATGCGCTCACGAATCCTCCTGGTATTACAACATGCTAATATAAAGTTAGCATCGACACTGCAGACGATACCAAACTAGGCTACGTACGCTGCAGAAAGCCCATCTTAACTACGCTGCTGTTGAGTCATTTTCATATGTACAAATGTCCGTTTTGCCTCCAGCGCACAGGAAGTGATGCGTTTCACCTTTCCGGCGGCAGCGACAGCGGTTCGTTTGGAATAAACAGAAGGAGAACTGGGTAGTTAGCAGGAGCAGCGATAACCACCGTGGCTGAACAGACAAAGAAAAGAGCGCCGCCTACTGAAACTCAAACTCCATCAACAGAAAGTCCAAGGAGAAAGACGTCACAGTTTGATTGACAGGTGATGTCTGGGAAGTGCAGTGCAGAAACACCACAGCAACGAGGCTGAGAGACAAAGATGGAGACTAAATTAAATACTATACATACATAGCTATTATTAATAATAATAATAATAGTAGTAGTAGTAGTATTATAAATCTAAAGGCATGCCTCAGTCTGAAGGCTTGGCGTCCTTCATTACCATTTAAAATTCCTACTTTTCTTTAAACAAGTGAATACATGTGCCAGTGTGGTGACATCATTCCACTTGTTTCTGGTGCAAATCAAATTGTTTTAAGAGTTTTCTTCAATCAAGGGTCATTTCCTTCGAGTGATCCGTCTTATTCCTGCCTTGTTTCAAGATACCGCCACTCCTTTTCATTCCTATAAACTTCCTGAAACAAGTGCAACTGGGTTAGGGTTCAGTATTGGAGTGGAAAGTGGAAAGGATCTCACCACTAGTGGCATCATTTTTAAGAAGTTTTTTAAGTTTTAAGAAAAGGAAGATTTTGACCCAATATGAGACAAAATGACTTGTTAAGATGGACATTTTTCAGTGAAATGAAAGCAACATTATGAATGATGGTGGCTGTTCTTCTTGGCCGGGTAGCAGTGCAGACCAAACAGATGTTATTCAGTCGCTAACCTTTCTGAAATCTAGAAATTCAAAGCTGTCTAACCTCAAGATCGACTATTTCTTCGACACAGACATTAGAAACAATAGAATGTATAGATCACAGGACTAAAATAGACTGTTATGGTGTGTAGTTTTATCTGCACAAGACGGTAAGAAACACAGATCATGGTGAAAAAGAGAGCGGCGTTACATAACGGTGTCATCCCGGGGGTTTAGCAGGAAGAGGAGAGACGGGTTGAATGAATGTGAGCTAAACAGCGTTTCTTATGGCCGCCACTGACAACGTATCGAGACGTGTTTTACTCATCGTCGGGAGGATTTGCGTTCGCCCCGTGTTCGCCGGCGGTTTGTGGACCGTTAATCCAAAAGGTCTCTCGCAAGCACGACGACACACACACACACACACACACCGGTTGACGGCTTGCCTTTTTAAAACACACACACACGCTCGCACGTTCACCCCACCGCAGGCGTAACCGCCGAGAATTGGCCATGCTTTGCTGAGCTTTCGTCTCACGCCTAAAATATGAAGGTTACAATCTGAGAATAACAAGACGTGTGGCACGTTGCAGGGGGAGAGAGAGAGAGAGAGAGAGAGAGAGAGAGAGAGAGAGAGAGCGGCGCGCTGCATGTAATTTGGTTTTACATGACACCCCGCATTATCTCGGGTTCAATCACACGAAAGGAGGCGGCTCCTGCGCGAGACCTTGATTTGGACGGGTGTAGGAGGATAATGCAAGAGTCTTTCCTCCAAAAAAAAAGATCGTTTTCAACACGTCTGCACGTCTAGATTGGGACGGCGCACTTTTTCGAAGCAACATATATTAATAACATATGGGTTACTGGGTTGAAAAGCAGCACGAATGCGCGTTGTCCCCACTCCGATGCGCGATGACACAAGATGTTGTGAAAATGACACATCCCCTTTCATAGGCTGTTTCCTGTTACTCCACAAAGGGTCTTACTCAAGAGCATTTCATACCCCGAACCCACAAATCCAGAAACAATTTGCCCAAATTGTCATATGTTTCCAGTAGGGTTATTACATCAACATGCTTGTTGAAAATATATTGGAACAAATTTAATGCTGCCCCGCTGTAAGCTACAATCCTGGTATTCATTTTTGACAAAGAAAAATCCTGCCCAAACAAACACACACACACACACACACACCTTCACACACACTCATCATCACTTCCTGGAATGCTCAACCGATGATGCACAACCGCCTTCTATACAACCAAAACCAACAGCAGAGAGTGATATTTGACTTGACTGTCCACACCCCAAAACAATTTTCCAATCTGGTTGCACCACAAAGTTTGATTCTATGCAACTCTACTGTACTCTGTTCTATAAAAGCACTGAAACGTCACAAACGCTTTCCCTGCGTCTCCAGTGGAGGCAGAGGAGAGACCGAGGAAGTCAATATTATACGACTCGACAAGAGTCCCCCCCCCCAGCCTGTGACATTTGGTATTTCCTGGCCTGTGCAGCCCGCAGCCTGTAGTAAGGCCCACTGGTGAGCAATGTGTGGTGGGTGTGAGATCAGCGCAGTCCAACACGCAGTCCCCTCAAAGCTGCTTTTGTGATGCTGCTGGCTCGAACGCTCACGCCCCGGCCTGGACGGGAAGGAGGGAGGAGATGGGGGGGAAAGGGGGGCTAGCACCAGCTCTGTGAAGCGGGAATGTGTGTGCGTGTGTGTGTGTGTGTGTGTGTGGCAAAACATACTACAATAGAGGCTTTACAGTTGCGTCACAAATCATCCATCACGGAGGTCCATCTGAGAATTGGCGGTGCGTAAAAAATGGCAAAATATATAACAAATGGGCTAGAAAAAGAGAGCTACCTGAAAAAGGTTGTTGTGCTGTGGGTGTGGAGCCACTGAGGAAAAGTGAAGGGTCTGATAAGGTGGATTTGTTTCCAAATGTAGGTTACTGTGACACAGGAAACCGGCCTGTCTTTAGCCCTAGTCTAGAGGCAGCTCCGCTGAATTCACGACTAAGGAATTGCAACAACATCGACAGGTCTCTGGCACAGCTTACGGTGGCCTGTAGTGGACATTTTCACATTAGAGCAGAGATCCAACAGAAATGTCTGGTGAAGAGGTAATATATCCTTTTTTTTTGGCCGGAGAACGAAATGTGTTGCGATGTCGCTCGCTCGCTTGTAACGCCGTCTTGCTGTCTTGCTCCGAAACAGATTACAGACCAGAAAGTGAGTTTTGAAAGCCAGAAATCTTACCAGATACGATGGCTAGCGACAAAAAAATCACAACACAAAATCAATAAGATGTACCAGCGGCAAAATGATCAGTTCCCATTCAAAAACAGCACAGAAATGAACCACATCTATTGAATTTTGTTGAGACGAGCCAAGTTTTTTGAAACACAATCAAATGTTCACAGCCAAGAGCTGAGGACCTCCAATATGGCCACCATAGGGTGAAGTTACATCACCAGAAACCCCTCTGTTGCAGTATAGAAAGCTGCATATTTAGCGCCTGTAGCTTCTAGTTTATCCAAACTGTGTGTGTGTGTGTGTGTGTGTGTGTGCGTGTGTGTGTGCGTGCGCGCGCAGGGGCTGTAAGTAGAGAGAGAGAGAGAAAGCGAGAGGAAAAGAGAGTCAGCTAGACGGAGTCGGGGAGGAAAAAAAACTACCCGTAGAAGATGTATGTAAACCCATTTACAAACAAATGGGCCTGACTGCACGCCGATGGGGAGAGGGCCATAAGCGTCCGGCGTGCATAATGGCCGCATGAATCAAGACTTCCCAACGCTGAACGTGACCACACAAGCTCATATATGAATAGCACTCGTCACCCGCAGTCACACATCATCAACAACACAGTCACCGACCCCAATAGCAAGGCCCCCCATTCCCGAGTTGAGAGTCACCTATCATTTATAAGACGGCGTGAAACTTGAGCTAGCTAGCCGCGCACAGCCGGCCGTGTGTTATACATGCGCGCGGTGTGTGATCGCGCAATATAATACACGCCACGCCCCGGTGTTGCCCAGTACAGTGGTTCTCAAAGTGCAGTCTGAGGACCCACAGGGGCCCTTGGGAGGCTTTCAAGGGTCCCTAGCAAATTGAGGGCTATGGAAATGTATTGTAACGTATCCTGTCTCTGGCAGATTCCTCTGCCCTGTGCTCATGCTAACATGTTAGCATACAGTAGGTTACGTGCCTGTAGACAGCTAGCATTACCTAAAGTAAGAAGATAGACGTTTGGATCATCCAGAGTTGGTGATGGTTTTTTTTTCATCCAATCCTCTCGTCACATAAAGGGTCAATTGACCAACGGGACAATTTCCCCAAAAGTCGGTGTATCTCCCAAAAACATAATAGACTTATAAGAGCGTAACAACAATGTGGGTACAAACAATTACGACTGTGCAGTTTGTACTCACATTGGGGTGTGAGTGGAAGTGTAAATGTGTTTACATCACGTAACGCAGTATTATTGTGTCCTTGCAATACTTTTCCACAGGTTAAAACACTGGAATAACACCATTGTAAAGTGTTGCTCTTTTATTATAGCAAGACGAGATATTATAAGGACAGGAAGAGGCATTCTCATCAGTCCATCACTTCCGATTACCACGCCTGCTCGATCTAATCTAAAAATGAGCAAACTAGAGCTTCGGGACGGGCCCAGCGGTTTTCTGACGGGGGTGCTGCAGCTCGGGCCAGACGTCTGTTCAGGTTACTCGATACAGACAACGTGGCTGAACACGCTGCTGACGGAGTTGAGAGAGCGGCATATTTGGCTCCTATAGTTTCCAGTCTATCGAATCTGCAGTGGTCCCACTGAAGCTGTAGATTTTCCGCTCATTTGCTGAGCATCATGGATCATCAGACAGACGCCGGTGTGTGGCGGTGAACCGTTTGCTCTGTCTATCTGTGCTTATGCATCACACCTGCACACACACACACACACACACACACAGGTTGGTAAACTAGAAGCTATAGGAGTTAAATGTGCAGGTTTCTATACTGAAGTAGTGGTTAATCTAAGCACACACACATACACAATTAAATGCACACATGCACTTAGCTTTCTCACACACACACACACACAAACACTTGTACACATGCAGGCATGCACATACAAGCTTTGTCTATGAATCCTAAACCACGCAGGCAAGCTGCCTCTACCCCGAGAGGCCTGGCTCTGAATCAGCTGCCCCGCCGGCACCTCCGGCTACCCCCTGTACCCCCAGCATACATGGCAGCAACAGTGTGTGTGTGTGTGTGTGTATGTGCAAGCGTCTCTACAAACATGCAAGAGCAGGCATATGAGGGTGTGTGTGCGTGTGTGCAGGCAGGGGTGGCAGGGTTGCCTCCAACACGCCAACGACGATGCAACGAGGCCATCATTTATCCCTGATTGGGAGGAAGGCGGGAGCGTTGAATTTGCGCTACAATGCGGAGGGCCATAAAGAGAGAGACGACATTTCCTCCCCATTTCCCTCATGAATATCAAAGACGGAGGGAGCGCCAACTGCCGCCGCCACAACAACACATAAGGAAAAATTACAGCCCTATTATTTTATTTGCATTACCTGTAATAGGCAGCATATTGGGTGGTGTATTTATTGCCTTATCAGCACAGGCCTGGCTGTAAACATTTGCTGATTTATTAGGCGTCCCGGCTTTGCCCAAACATCACACGTAATTACTTAGCAAATAGTGGAAAGACCGTATCAGGAATTTTTGTATGTTTTTTTCCCCCCCTACTTTGTGGGTTTCAGGGATGGATTGACCAGACTTAGTGGGAGAAAGCAGAGAGCTTTTGGTGTTGGTTGATGTTTCTATCACAGATGGGGGATCTTAAAGGCTATTTTTTTTTCCTGTTCCGGCGCCGGTCCCAGACATGCCTATAGCCTCGACAGGGAATCACACAGGCGGGAGAATGGCTGTTATTTGTACAGCTCTATATCGCTCCTATCGGGGAGGTGGTTAGTGTTGTTTTTTCTTTTTTTCCCTGTGCCTCTACCTGAGCACCCGCTTCCATCCAATTATGTTGTTTGTCTTTTCAAAGGCCTCAATACCTCCTAGCTTTGCAAAGCCACCCCTCCCCCCCCCTTCCACACTGTTCCACAAAGTTAGATAGAACTAGATCCATTAAGTTGGTGAAATGAGCAAAAAGCGAGAGAGGGGTTTACCCTAGGTGCGCCCGTTCCTCTGTTATCCAATTTTATTGGGATTTGGAGTGATTTGCGCCACGCCACCCGAGGGAAATAAATACTTTGATTAATGTAATCCTGGGCAGGGAGGTGCCATAAACCCCCCCGATATCCTTAGGGAACGCTACTGTTTAACAAACAAAAACAAAAAGCAGGGACTATGGAGAGACACGCACAGTGGCTACAACCCAGGCTGCTGGAGATGCCTCGCTCCTACACTTCACTTCTATGGATTTGAGTTCCTACGGATTTAGTTGATTTATTTATTAATTACTCTGCTTAATAACGCAATATCATTCTTAATTAGATTAATACAGAAATACCAGCATCTCCGTCTACTTGTTTGCAATAATGTTGCGGTTTGTTTTGATGCTGGTGGCGGGGGTGTCTGGGTGTTTGTGTGTCCATGCTGATGTGTTATTTATCTGGGGAGGGAGAGAGAGAGGGGGGGGTGAAGCTGAGATTGACAGACAATGGCCCTCCTACACCCCCCTTCTCTCTCTCTCTCTCTCTCCCTTCTCTTCCCTCTCTCCTCTCCTCTGACTCAGAGAGCTGCACTTCTTCCTATCTTTGCCTATCTGTCCTGCGTCACTCACCTCCTCACCAGCCGGCACCCGTGGGTTTTGTGTGTGTGTGTGTGTGTGTGTGTGTGTGTGTGTGTGTGTCCTATAAACACCTGCATTTGGAACAGGTCACAGGCATGACTCTCTCTCTCTCTCTCTCTCCCTCTCCCTCCCTTGTTCTTTCCAGTCCCACCTCTACAAGCTTGACCTTTTTCAGGTCATCTTTCCGGCAGAGCTAACCTCGCTGTGACCTTCGAGGTTTATTCTCCTGTTACAGTCACACAAATTTCTTAAGTCATAATCATATTAAATCAGGATACCTGTTACCAAATCAAAACTCTATTAATTCTGTTTCATTCTGAGCACTTTGCTATGTTGAAATGACTGACCTTATTGTTAACAGTCACTAATCAGAGTCTAATTTCATGGTAAAAAATAAATGAAATAAAATAAAAATCACACACTTTCTAAGTCATTTTTACCTGATGACACACATCAAACCAATTACATATTTCTTAAGACCCTAGACACCCATTTAAAGCAAATTATGACATTCCTATTAATTTCCAATACAAAATCAATACTGGCTGAGCTGACACGTGTTCGGGCCTCGTCGAATGAGGACGGAGCGCCATTGGAGACGCCTACAATATACACCACAATCTTTACCTGCATGGTCAGCCCATACGCCCACAGCGCTGCAGAGCTAATGCAGGGCCAATTACAACACTGAAATAAGAGGTGTGTATAATTATATTTTCGCCTTTATTAATAGAATAGGAATAAAGACCCCTCTGTCTCATTTGAATGAGTTAAGAAAAAAAAACCTATTCATAAAAAAGACCGTGTCTGAAATTGAAGGCATGTTTAATGCTCACACTGATATTCAACGAAGCCCATTTAATTAACGGTATAGTAGCTACATTATCATTTAAGTGCTCCAAGTTGGATTCGGCTTTAAATCAACGTTTGGCTTGACATGAGACACACTTAACGTATGTTATTAACGTTTCGGATTAGCGACTGGACCGAGTGAAGAAAATAAATTATGCAGCCCATAGGCAACTTAAGTAGGCCATAATTAAAACGGCAGAAATTGCATCAATTTAATCTGGATATTGTAACCAGGATGTAGTGGAGGGCAAAAGCCACCTTAAATCCGTTTACCCACCCTTTGAAGCCGACGTAAATCTTTGTCATGTCATAAATTTAGAAGAGCTGTACATCTTAGAAAGTGGTATCAAACTGATGGAAGTGATGTTAGGATATGGTCTTTTAAGGGGGAGAGGCCTAAATAATTGATTTGTGTTTATGTTGGTGTTTTTGTCTTGTAATGATCACCTACTGGAGGTGAGAGTTCCTCTTACGTTTTTATTTACCACTATATCAGTGACTGTAAAAGGCTGTCCATAGTTATTTTATTTTTTTTGGCAGGTCAAAACGCACAGCGCTTTCGCCTAATTGTGTTTGTGAATGTGGTTGAAGAGGCATGTAGGAAATAACACCGAGGGAGACGTGATGCCATCACTGCAATGTAAAATGATTATTTCTAATGAGAGGACCTTTAAAAACAGCAGAACGAGACCAGACGAGCTCCCCACCCCCTACCCTCTTGTAAGAGGGTGAATTAGGCATGCGTATTATGTTTTGGTTTTGCGAGGCAATGTAAGTTCATGGAAAGATTTCGATTAATTAGGTAATCGGTTGGTTTAGTATGATCTGGAAAAATAAATTCCCCACTGCTACCAGTAAAAAGTCATTGTTACACCATGACAGACTACATGAGTAATTATGCACAATACTGCTCAGGTGCTTTGTCGTTGTTGTTGTTGTTGTTTATGATGAAGACGATGGTGATAATGATGACGAATAATCCGACTGGAAAGTGCAGTCCTAAATGGCTGGTCGAACATGCGCAGAAATTGCAATGCACCAATTCCCCTGATAATTCATGATTCTTGTCCAGCCTTCATTTGCTAATAATTCTTAATGTCGCGGTTAGTCATATGCTTCCACAAAGACCTGCTGGCTCAGACTCGTGGCTTATAGGCTACTGCAGATGGCGACTGGCTTAAAACAGCATGCAGGGTCTATATAATCGCAGCCTATTTGCATTTCAAGTAGGGCTGCGCTGTCATTGATAGGCTACTGTCGTCGTTATTGACACTGGGTCACTTCAGAAAACCTCACTGTTGGCTCGGTAATACCGCGGCTGCGTATTAGTGTGGAATATATGAGAAAGTCCAAAAGTGTTATTTCATGTGTGGCCCCAGTATTTCATAAAATACATTTCAAAAATCTGGGATTTACAGTATGGTGTTGTTGATTAATTACAACTATGTGTCTAATCGGCCCTCTGGGGTTGATTGATGAACCAGAATGTAGCTTAAGTCCACATTTGATTTGTTTATATGTTGGTCCTTGGTATGCTGCATATCAGTACTGTCATATTTATCAAGCAGTTTTGTTCAATCTACACTGCCACAGTATGGTACAGGCCTATTCAAACACCACACTCTTCTCCTATTCGTAATTTAGCTCGTGCCTCTCCGAGCAATGTGCCTTCAGAAATCTGTCGCCCCTTTCAGTCATTTTCTTTCCCTGGTCGAATACAACTGATATCTTAATTGCCAATCGTGTCATCCATACCCATCAATTCTTGTCTCTTCTTGAAAGGGTGGCCATAAAAAACACAAGAATGCAGCTACACTGCAAGAAATATCCACCTCAACCACCATTTAATTCAGTATGCAGGGTTAAAGTCTTAGTTTTCTTATAGCAAGTAAAAAAAACTGACATCAGGTCGAGATAATTCCAATTGATTTCAATTGTTTGTTTCAAAAACAATCTTGAATCCAGTGACATTTTCTGGATAGTAGTGGAGTACACCACCTTGTTCTTGTCTTGTTTTGAGATATTAACACTTTATAGAAAATCCCTGAAGCAAGTGAAGCTGCATTGGAAACAAGTGGAATTATCTCACCCCATAGGCATAGTTCTTCGGTTGCTTTAAGAAAAATACGATTGCAAGACTGAATATGAGTTTAAATGACTTGTTAAAATGTACATTTTTTGCAGTGTATAGCTGGATCAGCGCATCATGAGTGAGTGCGACACCTGGCGGCACACAGGAGCCTATTGATCAACCATGGAGCCAACAATGGGCTCAAATCCATTTTACCCCCCTGATGAAGGCAACAACTGCCCATGGTAGATTAGTGGCATCAGTGCTGGGCTCGTTGCTTGAAAAAAAATAATGCATTACTCATTAGTCGTTATAAAAGTTCTCACAATACTTTAGTAATCCGTTACTCATTTCATTACTCTTCCGACTCTACTCAACCGCGCAAAATTGGCGGTTGGCGTCTGTTCTTATTTTCAAATATCGCGATAACTCTGTTCCCTCTCCTGTGAATGATCAAAGGAACCAAACAACGTTGACTTCCGATGTTTCGGGTCGATAAAATCAGAGTAGAAACACTTCCAACCGGAGAAAGTAACGCTCTCTGACATTTCTTCTCAAAACTGAGAGGACCACGCTGAAAACGAATCATGGTTTATTAAGAAGGGGGTTGATAACAAAAGTAACTACTTGTAATTGTCTTTTTTTCGATTGGACACGACGGTGTGACAAGACTCGTTTCAGGGGAAAGTAGTGACGTTACTGTAACGCGTTACCGCCCAGCACCGGTGTTGGCCCGGGACACCGAGGCTCTTTTCATCTCGACTCCACTGCACAAACATACAGCTTAATGCGACTAGTGTTTCCCCCTTTTATTGGGCTCACCATGGCTACCAAGTGGTGGGCTCAGAAATGCACTCCCCATCAATGAAGGAAAAGGAGTTAACCCGTGAGAAAAAAAAACTAGGAAAGTCTAGAGGAGATAGTCTAGATTCAAAGTGTTTTTACAAATTCGGGTTAATGTGTGATAGGTCTTTACTGATGCTATTAATTTTTTATGTGGTATAAAATGGTGATAAATGGACACAGGACCGGTGTGTTTTAATTCATGGAAGCCATATATTGTCTGTATAGCGGGTAGATAATAGTACACTGAATTGCCTGTTACCATTTTTTTTTAATCTACACGATTAAAATCTGTCGTTTTAGTTGGAGTTTTCTTAACATTTCCTCCTCATTTGCTCTTGGAATAGTTCCAATGTAAAATATATATATATATATATATATATATACTGCTTAGCATCCATTAAAATCGCCGGCTATTTATAAGCATTTATAAGCATTGTCTGTTGATTGCAGTGTAGCACTGAGCTGTGGTCTGCAGACTGCTGCAGATAAACTTTAAACAAACTTTGCAGCGGCGAGATCGATTTATATTAAACGATTTCATATTGCACTTGCCTACGCGATTCCTCTGGAGGATTCAACCGTGGGGTCTCTCGCGCTCTCTCTCTTTCTCTCTCTCTCTCCCTCTCTCACTCTCTCTCTCTCTCTCTCTCCCCCTGCTTAAAATGTGATTGATTGCACTTTTCTCCGGTGGACATTCACTACAAAACAGCACAGCTTATCCATCTGCCCGCTATTTATATAAAAAACCAGAGGCTGGGCGCAAAAGCAAACACATACGCCGCACGTATTGATTTTTTTTACGCATTCAAGAAAAAAGGGAAGAACACGCATTTGCAATTCGGTTTTATATTTAAGTCAGAGAGAGGGTAATTCTGCCTCTGTGTTAGCGCAAATGTATAAGACGGAATGGCATTAAAACCACCAAATGCTAGATATATATATGTATAACCATATTATAACCGTATCCTCAAGCCATGCGTCCGGAATGGAGATAAACTATAACATTCCTCAAGCCTAAAAGAAAATGCGCAATAGTTGACTTACCTTATGTCCAAGAATAGGAAATAGCTTCACATTGTTCATATAGAGCCTGTTAATGGTTATCTCCCTTTCCTACGACTCGGTGCTCCCTAAGATTTTCTTTCCTCTGCCTCAACTGAGCAGGAGCACTCCTCGGCTCCCGCTATTATTTTCACTAAAATATATGAAAATTTATGCAAATGAAAATCAGCACTAACTGTTCGTCTCTTGTTATACTTGGGGATGATTTTTTTTTCTCTCCCCCCTTTCTTTTTTTTTTTTTTTTTTTTGCATACAAAACAAATGAACTCCCCCAGCAGGGAACTTGGGGACCTTTTTTTATGAAATAAGCAAATAAATAATAAACACATCATATATCAGAGAGGAGTGTTTCATCGCCGCACGGTGATTTCGGGGAACATTTTTGAAATGGCTTTTGACTGCTTTTTTTTTTGGTTATCTTGTGCGAGGAACACTCTCTGCATATACCCTTGGTGTCACGTTTCTCCTGGCCGCCTGAGACGCCCTTTGAAAGCGTGCAGTGTGGATTGAACAGCAGTAATTTAGACAGAAATCCTCACTGTATATTAATGAATAGAGGGCCCCATGGCACTGGCCCCTAGCCTGCCTATTCAATGTAAACAAATCCACGAGGCTCCCTCGGTTTTGAGCTCAGTCCAAATTAAATCTACTGGGATGGGGGGGGGGTTACACTGGCATGGAAGGCAGCCTGTGCACAACTACAGCACTGCGTTATATTTGCTCTGGTGCTGTGGATATGTCATTTCTCGTGTGCAATAAAATCTGCGCGTAATCTTCGCTTTGGTGGGTTTATGTGGCCGTGGTGGGGGTTAACACCATGACACGGCCCCCTCTAACCTCTACAACATAAGATACTGTAGTTAATCCTACCAGGAACATCACCTACTAGGGGTGTAGGCCTGCGTCGCGTTGCCCCGGAAGATGCAGTAGGCTGCAAATATACCCCCAACTGTGTCTCCCTCAACCAATGGGTGCAATAGGCTATATATTTGCTACTCATTAACACCCTTGGGTGCGTCCATGGGCAGAGGGGTCCCGCGGACTAACAAAGGCCCATTCATCTCCGGGGTTATGTGGTCAAAGGCAGGGATGTGCATTTTTTTACAGGACTATCTCTAGATTTTAGATTTAAAAAGCAGACATTTCCACCGCCGCCGCCGCCGCCACCCCTGCAAATCCCCCAAGGACTGCTCAATTTGCCCTTGTTTTGGTTGCCACTTTCTCTTTCACTGTGGTTCAGTGAGGTTGCCTGTGCGCTGCGTTTCCGCATGGAAGCATCTCCGCAACCTTTGTGCGTTAACTCCTGAGGAGCCGAGGCGCTGGGCTGCACCGGCTGACGGATACTGCGCTGTTTTGCACTCATGACATGACATACATTTCGTCTTTCTTTTTTATACGTATACGTACGGTGCTCTGAGGTGTATTAAACAGGCCCTTATACGAGGTTTTGGTTGCCTTTTCGTGGTTTTATTGCCCTTGGACTCAAATAAAGATCAAAGTGACAATGTCAGTCTAAAAGGTATTTTAACTTTTATATGCCCATAAACAACTTTCGCTGGGGAAATTTCGACAAATCGTTTTTTTAAAATGGTAATGTGCCAATTTAAACATAACACCCATAGCCATTACCACACCAGGTTCATGATGATTTTTTTGCATATGGCATTTGGTGATCGCTTTTATTCAAGTTAATATAATCTTTGCATGGGTGGAGTCAGGGGGAATCAACCCCTAACCCTGGCAGCGTTAGTGACATAGAACCAGATATATGTCAGGTCTAGTAGCCTCATGTATTTATCAGTAGATATTATAATGTCCAATGCTTGGAATAAACTAAAGCTCTAAAGCTCTGTGGGTATGTTTGTAGGAGGGATGTAGTGGAGGGTAAACCCACTTAAATTTTGTTTTCCCACCTTTTTATTTGATAGTGTACTCCACTTCTTTTAGGTTGATATACATCTTTATGACATAAATTCATATTTCTACTTCATAGTTGGTAGGTTCAAATTGGTGCTAGTTTCATGAGAATATGAGATTTTAGGAGGGAAAGCATATTCATTATTTTCTGAATATATTATTCATTTTGGTTTATACTGATGGTATTTTTTATTTTTTTACTACATCACTGTTTGTGTACTAATATCTTTGTACTATTTACTACTAAGTTGTGTTCTCCGTTTTGTTTGGATTGCAATTAAAAATCAGCCAATTGGAACAGCCGGAAGGAGGGCTCGTGCGCCCGGAGCAAGGCTGGCGAGACCTGTCAATCACACCCCGGGTAACCAATCAACGGGGACGCACAGGGTAAACATCCGCGCGTCGTCTAGCTTGGGGGGGCGGGACTACACGGCCTGTCAGAGAGAGAGAGAGCGAGAGAGAGAGATATAGAGAGAGAGGGGGAGAGAGAGAACAAGCGAATGAGAGAAGAGGCTCGCAACCATCGCCTTGCACTGTTATACTGGATTGTACTTCAACGGGAGTTTGCGGTTTGGCAGGTTTATATACATCAAAACAGAACAAAGAGATAGGCTCTACAGTGCTATAAAAGAAGAGAGAGAAAAGAATAAAGCGAGGGAGAAATCTCGGCGACTGAATTACAAAAGAACTAAGGACACTCTGCTAATGTTTTTCACATCCAAAGGGGACATAAACTGGGACTTTGTACATTGTGGAGAATTTGCAAGGGTTTTTTGCGACTACCAAAAGTTTGTTTGGGACAAAGCTGTGTATTTGAATTTTAATGTTCAGAAATTCATCCCGGTGCAAAACTTTCTAAACGGACTGCACATGGTTTCAAAGGGCTTTTGAAAACCTGGAATTTTATTCATCGATATTAACGCCTAACTGTTTGAAATAGAATGTTGTAAATACATACGGATTTTATCAATTTTTTGCCACCATTTTAAACCTTTTTTTGCGTTTTTACGCACGTCGATGGTATTTGCCAAAAACCTACCCATACTTTTAAAGTTTGAATAATTCATGAGATACAATTTGCCTGCTCGAAAGAAGTGACTGTAAAAGGGAGGGGGGTTATCCACAAACATATTCATAAGGGTTGACGGAATGGCCACCGCGGCTTCCAATCCTTATCTGGCCAGCAATAGCATCTTATCGTCCGGCTCGATCGTGCACTCTGACTCCGGAGGTGGTGGCATGCAGCCGGGCAGTGCTGCGGTTACCTCGGGGTCTGGGGGCTATAGGGGAGACCCCTCCGTCAAGATGGTACAGAGTGACTTTATGCAAGGCGCAATGGCAGCGAGCAACGGGGGACACATGCTGAGCCATGCCCACCAGTGGGTGACATCCCTCCCGCACGCCGCAGCGGCCGCAGCAGCAGCCGCAGTCGCTGCAGCTGAAGCCGGATCGCCCTGGTCGTCGAGTCCTGTCGGGATGACGGGCAGCCCGCAGCAGCAGGACGTGAAAAACTCCGGCAGAGACGATCTACACACGGGCACCGCGCTGCACCACAGGCCGCCCCACTTAGCTCCCCACCAGACTCACGCCGGAGCTTGGGGGAGCACGACTGCGGCTCACATTAACTCCATATCCGGGGGGCAGCAGCAGCAGCAGTCGCTGATCTACTCCCAGCCGGGAGGGTTCACTGTGAACGGGATGCTCAGTCCGGGGAGCCAGAGCCTGGTGCACCCGGGCTTGGTGAGGGGGGACACCCCGGATCTGGACCACGGCAGCCACCACCACCACCATCACCACCAGCATCCGCATCACCAGCAGCACCACGGCGGCGTCAACAGCCACGACCCGCACTCGGACGAGGACACGCCGACCTCGGACGACCTGGAGCAGTTCGCCAAGCAGTTCAAACAGCGGAGGATCAAACTGGGCTTTACGCAGGCGGACGTCGGCTTGGCTTTGGGCACCCTGTATGGGAACGTTTTCTCTCAGACAACCATTTGCAGATTCGAGGCTCTGCAGCTCAGCTTCAAAAACATGTGCAAGCTCAAGCCTTTGTTAAACAAGTGGCTTGAGGAGGCTGACTCGACCACCGGTAGCCCCACCAGCATCGACAAGATTGCGGCGCAGGGAAGGAAGCGAAAGAAGCGCACCTCCATCGAAGTGAGCGTAAAGGGAGCTTTGGAGAGCCACTTCCTAAAATGCCCCAAACCCTCGGCCCAGGAGATCACCTCCCTAGCGGACAACTTGCAGCTGGAGAAAGAGGTGGTTAGAGTGTGGTTTTGCAATAGGAGACAGAAGGAAAAACGGATGACGCCCCCAGGAGTGCCACAGACGCCGGAGGATGTGTACTCTCAGGTCGGCAATGTGAGTGCAGAAACACCGCCCCCCTCCATGGACTGCAAAAGAATGTTCAGTGAAACATAGAACAGCACACAAGAATATTTTATATGAAATTAAACTGATAAAAAACACACAGACTATCGCCAGGATAGCCAAAACCAATTTTTTGATACTGTGATTGTGAGGGAATATGAATGAGACTGCAAATGTATTATATATTTTTCACCAGAAAAAAAGCAACCTCCCCTTTTTCCTCCCAACCCCCCAGACCGCACCGTTAACCTTCTTCCAGGCCCTAAAATGTCTTAACCTAAAAGGTTCCTTCTGCTTTTTTCTTTCAGGGACATTTTTTAGTAGATTACTTAAAAGATGCAAGTGAAGCGAGCGACCAGAGGGTGACAACTACAAGTTCATTCCACCAGGTAATTTTGGCGCATTAAAACACACCAAGAGGAAACTCAAACAAAGTATTATTTTTTCTCCCCCCAAAAATATACCCCCTTTATCCTGTGTTTGATTTGCGAAGAGACAAAGGAGCAGGCATTTGTATATTTAGAAATGGGACATAACCCCCCCAACCCCCCAACAATAACAGGGAAAAACTGCAACAGCAACAATATGAAGAAGAGTGGCATCCACGAAGCTTCCATCATTATTTTATTTTTATTTTTTGCGGGGTGGACTGCATGGTTTAATTTTTACACGCGGAGGATTTGAGATGTTTTTTTTGAAGCCCTCTGAGCCCAGAGATAAAAGATAACCAGGACAGGACTGTCCCCGCCTGATCTCAAAGATCACACCTTTTTTTATTTAAGGGACTTTCACACCGTGAGTGGATTTTTTTGCTTTTTTCAAGAAATAGAGCATAAGACATTTGAAAAGACTATCTTCAGCTGCACTTATTTGAAAAGAAAATCTCCTCTGAAAATCTGTTGCCAAGTGTGACTGAGTGGGTGCTGTGGCTATACTATTAATGCTGCCCTTTCTAAGCAGTATTCTTTGGTAGGTTTTAATAAACAAAACTCTGTAAAGCCGGCAATATAGATCACTAGATCAGATACTGATCTGAGTTATTTACTTTATATTTTTCATCAGAATGACTTGTTTTAATATTTTATTCGGAATACATATGAATTATTCCAAACGGTAATTTATTTTTCCCCCAGGAACTTGTGTAAGATGCTTTCCCTTTCTTGTTTTTGTTGTTGATCTTATTTGTTTTTGTTTAATTTTGTATTATCGTTTCTAAAGGAGCACAAATCATCATAAGCTGACATTGACCGTTGTTAGGTAATAAGGGTATATTTTGATGTGATAATTTGATTGTAATTTAATTTCAGTAGTGGTTCCGTACGAGCTGATTGAGACACAATAAATTTGTTAGAATGAAATGCAGTCATCTTGTGTTTTGACGTTTATATTCCTATCAAATATTTGGCTGTTTTTTTGTTGTTGTTTTTTTGCCATTATCCCGTATAGTCTCTATTCGTGCTATTTTTGCCATGCACAGCAGCATAACCTAATGAAGAAAATGGTCGACTATTTTGTCCCAGATGAAGCTGCGAGCTATTAATAACCTCCTCTAGAATAACACAGAAAATACGTCCAAGCGCTTTCCAATTTCATTCAAGTGAAAAATGTAGACTTTTACCTAACATCTAAAACACATTCGCCTATTTTGTCCCTTCTTTTTTCACATACGGGCTACCATATAATATATAACCTACTAAGTCACTGCCTAAGCCTGAATACATGTCCATCACTATTATCGTCAGCATCCCATAACTATATATTATTATTTACATTAAACATCACGGCCAGTTGTAGGCCTGCACAAGGGCTCGTCTGTTTGTTTACATCTGGTTACATGGTGCCTCTTCAGGCCTTGGGCAAAACGCATGTGCCTTTTCTCTATATGCCCAAACCTTACAGGGTATAAAACACACGCAAGCGTAAAAAATGCACAAAATGATGGTTGAATTTCTATTTTGCAAAGCCCGAAAAAAACAAATAGCGTCGTCGGTGGGTTAGACGCATTTAAAAGGGGAATAGATGGATGCCTTCATGGTTGTGGAGGTTGTCATGTGGACGCTTCATAATATCCTGGCTGCATGTTATGTAATGTGAACGTTTACAGCTCAGTATAGTCTAGATATTAGAGCACATGTAACACTGATACAGAAAGATTTAGCAAATGTATTATTATTCTACACTTACACTCACGGTGAAGCACTTGATTTATGCGCTCTCTCCGTTGTTGCCATTGCAATGGCAGTTTTAAAATTGAAAGTCACCTCTAATCTGCAAAATAATTTATTGACCAAACTTGCGATTTCGTCACATTTGGTGTGGACGCTGTAGGCCTAGAGGAAACTTCTGTTGGGTGCATGAAAGACCAAAATGAGTGCCTCACATAAAAAAACATTGTGGTTTAGTACATTGCATGCAGTGGGATAGCCATACTCCACGCGCGTCCATATAACCCCGTGCACGTGCAGATAACCCCATAAACATCCATATTTTGCGGGACAGGCCCACAGATTGGTAAACCTCTCTAGGTCTGTTTTATGGCCAGACTATATGGGTCCATAACTTGGTGAGCTGACATGTTGTTTTAGGATCCGGGGCAGTGGGTCAGATAGCTTATTGATTATGTCTATCCAATACTGAGGAGCCCACAGGTTTAGCCTATAGTACAGTTTACAAGGATGGAGCAGTAAACTGTTGCTTGACATGTTGGAAGTGGTAAGAATATCAGTCTGTTGTTTCAGGACTTTTGTCAGGTTGTGTCTCAGCCGACTTTTGAGAGGGGTTTTGCGGGATAGGAAGGATAACCCCTCCAAGGAAAAATCTCTATAATATTCCTATAATATTCCTTTAGCCACCTACCTTAGCTTTAGTGACCTTAGTACCTTCGTGGTATTTTAATCTCCTATGGTATCAGTATAATATTCCTATAATATGCCTATAGAATATCACATATATGTCATAGTTTTGCTGTGGTATTTGTATATCATCCTTCTAAAAATGATTATACTGACTATAGTTCTTTTCGTAAGGGTCTCCACGTCCGTTTGAATGGGAAAACGTTCACGGTCTGCACGTGAGGCAAATGTGTTCCTGGCTTTCCAACTTTTTTTCTCGAGTTGTCTTGCTCGCCTATTCAGCAAAACTCACAAAACGTGTCTTCTCGCTGGAGGATTTGAATTTCGCGGATGATTTCCCATACTAGTTGCTTAGCAACTGAATTCAATGTTATAGAGAAGTAGGCATCATTTTTCTTTGTCTCCATTAGTAAAAGTGCCAGTCAGACACACGGGATGTATTTTTTTTTCTCATTTCAAAGCCGTGGATTTCGAGAAGCCACGTTTCTGCGCAAATAAAAAATGCAGGGCTTGTCTGGCGCAGTGGGTTTTGGTGTCAATAACATGTTCAATTCACATTTTCATAGGTGTAGCTTATTTTGCTTAAACGACGTAGGCCTAGGCATAATATCTGCAAATCTGTGAATAGATTTTACACCAATATGTAAAGGTGCGACTTAAGGAAAATAGCATTTACACCAATATTTAAACGTGTCTAAGTATATAGAAGTTCACGCCTAAATAGTGCCCGTTAAGAACAATCTGAGGTGGGTATCTAGATGTATTTTTATTGATAATTTATTTTTCGAGTTATAGATAGAATAAACAAACCATTATGAAACATGCTGTGTAAGGTGCAAGGCTCTACTATGGCCTATCAGTACAGCCTACTTATTGCATTTGCTCATCACGCGTGCAGTTCTGGTGCGCCTCTGCATAAAATCCAATGCAAAGTCACATGACGTGCTAAGATAAGCCTGCGCACAAGACCTTCACCATCAAAAGAGATGCTTAAGTTTTGCTGTTGCTACACTAACTTGATTAAAACGTACCCTATACAGCAGACCTATGCGTTTACGTTGTGCACGCATATAGATTCCGCAAAATACCTACTTCAGCAGCCAAGTGCCTGCCTGCCTGCTTTCTGCAGAAATATTCCAATCTATTGAGAGATTTTACCAAGGGCGACACAAAAAGAGTTTCAAATCTCATAATGGGTTTTGATCCGCCTATTCTCCGACAGCTTTCCCCTTTTTCATGGGTCTTCAAAACCGAGTTGGCAGCAGCGTGGATCTCTCTCCACGGCAGCGCAGGAAATGTTCAGGCCCACTAGGTTTCTGTTTTTTATTGATTTAGGACGCCAATGGCCCAACAGGCTCGTCGCGCCCATTCACACTAATTAAAGCTGCTCGTTGTCACGCGCCTGGTCGTTAAAACAAGGGCTGATCAGGTAATTGGAGTATTGCTAATTTGTCCTACAGAAGCCAAACTTTATATATATATGATTATTATTTTTATATGCGTGTCCACAGTCGTGATCAATCGCATATAATAGCCCCCCCACAGCGCTGACGTCACGTTTTAAGTCGGAAGCTGATACCAAAGCAAAATAGATGGGTCTAAAGAAATAATAGATGAAAACTTTGATTATGTTTTATATATATGTATATATGAGCATATAATAGAATTATGTGTCTATTACATTTAGACACACACTTATTATATGTTTAGCTTTACACAGTTAGGTCTACACCAGCTTAAATATAGCGTATTTCGACTTTTAGACTGATATTGCATGTATTATAGGCTATTATATAGGACGCATCCTTTTAATTTTATTATATACCAAGGTTTTTAGATATATTGAGTTGTAATTATGTGTATTATATGCCTAGTTATAGGGCTAAACCCCTTAAATGCGTGGTATTTAGACTTTCAGATTGATACTGCATAGGCTAATACACACACCCTTATTATATTTTATGCTTGGGTTTTTAGATACAGTTATACAGTTGTGTTTTATTATATGGGTATATGCCTAGTTACAGGGCTATACCTGGGCCGGTTTTAAACCTTATTCCTGACCTGGGAAAAAATGCATAGACACAATGGTTTCCCCTCATATTGTATTTACTCCACGTGTCGAGCACATGAATATGGATTATCCTGAGCTGTTCTCCACGGGGAGGCTTCCTCCTCCACGTCCACATGTATTTATTTCTGCTCCATACACTCGAAAGTAACCCCCCCCCCCCACACACACACATACACCTCCCAAATAAAAAAATAAAAAAATAAATTCCCCAATTCTGGCTGGTTTTGATTGATGACGTTTGCTAATTTTTGCAGCATTACTCGCATTGTATTTCACTATGTGTTTAAGCTTATTCCTGCTCTGTTTATAGCAGAATATTCAGGCTACTGTATTTCCTACCCGGACTGCACTGTGAGGAACTGCACTAAAGAGCAGTTGCGTGAATTATCTTGTTTCTTGTCTTTTCTGCAGTTTAGGCTTTAGCCATCATGACTATCAAGCTTTTGTATAATCCAATTGGCCACTGGCTATAACAGCACAACAGTAATCTAAAATTAGGACAAACTGAAAAAACAAGCAAATTCTTAAATTATTATTACTATTGTTGTGGTTGTTATTATTATTATTATTATTATTATTGTTATATTAACATAATATGGGTGATCGGGAAGGCTGGGTGATTTATTGTAATTATTATTATTATTATCATTATTATTATTGTTACAGCAGAAAGACCTACATTGATATATATCTGTTGAAGAGGGGGAAAAAATAAAAACGACATTTAACAGTGACATATCACCTCTCTCCGCATCAGAAAGCAGAAACTTCACACTCCATCCGTTGTACGTGTTGGAAATTATTTAAAAACCCCTGGATCCTCTTTCAAATGCAGGCCAGCACCTGAATGAGAGCTAGGCAGAATATTAGGCCTACATGTATATGGGGGTTTATCAACTCTCTATCCATTTGTGGCAGCAGGAGAAGGGAAGGGAAGAGAGGAGAGGAGGACGTTTTAAAATATGACGTGACTCTCGGGGGTTTCCTCTCTATAAATTGTGAAGGTCATGGTTTTCTGAGCAGGGAGGATGGATAGGTAGAGGAGGGGTGAATGGAGTCTGAAAACAGCTCAGCCATAGACTGAGGTAATGTGCTTCAGCATCTCATCTCCCTGTCTGCATTTCAAAAGCATATAAAGCCTTGTGTAGTGTAGTGTAGTGTAGTGTAGTGTGTGTGTGTGTGTGTGTGTGTGTGTGTGTGTGTGTGTGTGTTTCCCCTTACCACACACCAACCGTGGATTTAATGCCTTTTATACAGCAACGTGAATTATTCTGTTATATTTGATTAACAATTCAAAGACGTTTTGAAAGTGACAAAATAGGCCTGTCATAGTCTACTCCTCCAAATAAGGATCATTTCGTATAAGGATGTAGGTATTTCAAATAGAGTGAGGTGAAACCCTCAACTTGCACCACAAATCAGATTTCAAACCTAAAGTGCAGCACTACACCGCCCCATAAAGACCAACTCTAACGAAAAATCCCTATAATAGTCCTATAATATTCCTATAGGGACTTATAGTGTCTCTACTCTATAGTAAGTTAAAAACCTTCTCGTTTTTATTGTATTTTTATCTCCTATGGTATCACTATAATATTTGTATAATATTCATACAACATTATGATAAATTATTTTATTGACTATGTTACTTTATACTTTATACTTATACTTTCACAATAATATTCTAGGGCTAGTGTGAGTTTCATCTCCTATAGTGCCACCGTCATAAATTATAAGTTCTGTTTCCTAAGGGAAGTTTTTGGCAAGAGAAATAACGCAGGGTCTCTACCAGAGACCAGCGTTCACAGCCTAAAACCAAGTTGAACCGCAGATTGGCTGCAAGACTGTGCGCTCACCCTTTGCACCACCATCTCTGAAGACCCCCACAAAAACCTGCAAAAAAAAGGTAAATATTTATCTGTTCAGAAAAATAGTGCAGAATTTGTTTCGGTTTGGCCAGGCTGGTCACTAATTTGTCTCTGACACAGTCTTATTAAAATTCACCATTAACAGGGAATTTTTCCTTGATGGGAAAACTTGCAGCAGTAATAAATTGGACTAGACTAAACCAGTCCAGTAGATTTATACCCGGATATTCAATGTGTTAAACATTTTGATCAACATTTTGGTGTAATAATTCTTCCTCTTCTGATTGAATTAGTTGCCCAGGATATTGTCTCTTCTATTAAATATCCTTTTGAATCAGTGACAGTGAGGAGAGCTGGAAACATGTGTTTTGATAGTAGACCTACTTGTGAATCAAATCATTTAAACCTGTTTATTCGTCTGGATGTGTATAACTTTTTCGTTAATTTCATTAATGTCATATTTACCAACATTAACATGATTTAATATATATTTAGCCTTGTATTTCTTTTTATTTTATTTTGATAATTCCTTAGTTTTAATCTGTTTTTGTAATAAAATATATCACCGTGTTAAATTATTCACCATAAAGCTGATCCTTTTTGATGAAGGTACCAAATGCATCGGATGCATGCGTCCAACCTCTCCCCTTCAGCTTCCCTGACCTTACAGCGCCATCCAGTGGCCATGTGAGTTGACTCCAATAAATATATATATATATATATATATATATATTTTTTTTTTCATGACAAGACTTTAAACAAGTTCTTCCTGTTATTATCTCCCCCAGAAGCAACTGTCTTAATCAAAATTAGATAATAAAGATGACATTTTGGTGTAGTATAAAATCATGAATCATGAAGTGATTCAGATTTATGGTTTATTGCAAGAGGTGTAGCCTATTTTTTGTTTTATGCCACTGTACTGTCATTTTATCATCATTATCATCATTTTGTCATTTGCCTATATTGAATTATTAGGTATGAAGTTATGAAGAGGATATGAGCAGATTTAAAAATTTTCTTTAGGCTTATTTGGCTCCAAAGAAAATATCTAACATAGAAATTTGGCCCAGTAAATGAGTTTAATTAAAACATTTGACATTTATGTGCATTCACTGTAAAACTACATTGTTTCTGTTTTGTGCCTTAATGTTTTTAAAAAACAATCGCCCTAAACATTAAAACATTAATTACCGATTTCAAAAATCTAAATTTGTTTGTAGAAGCATATCAATTGCATATCTAAGGTAGTGTTTTGTACTATTTGTTGTTGTTCAGTTACAGATGTTGGTCCAACAACTGGAAAAGTTGAAAATTAAAAGGGGAAAAAAGCAATTTTTAATCACCTTCCTCTGTAATCTAACAACATCAGTTTGCAGTACTGTCGGTACTGTACGTGCCTATGTCTGACATAACATATAGATGGGTTTTTGAGAATGTTTCTGATGTCTAGATGGTTCGCCTTTTTTTGAGGACTGTTGGAGATGCAGTTTCCTTTGTTTACTGCCACGCTGAATATATTTTGTCTCATAATGAGGATAGTTTCATTTCTGAGCCACATAGAAGTGGGTTTTTACTGTAGATCACTGTTAAGCTGTGCAAAATGTGACTCTTTTCTGATCTATCTATCTATTTATCTATCTAGGAAACTCAACTCAGAAACAATGAGATGCAATACAATGGTTTCAGCCTCTTCTAGGCTACTTGACCATACAGAAACATGCTGTAGGCGCCATGTGCATACGATTGAAAATAATAAAAAAAACAAAACAAATACTCCAATGAAACAAAAAATGTTGCAACAGGATCTTTTGAGGTTCTTGTATAGGAGACACAGTGAAGAACATATGGCAGGTGCGTCTCTTCCTATAGCCTTCTGGCTGGGTGGCTGCCTGATGAGGACATTAATAAAAAATATGCTGTAATTGAGGTCAAGTCTTGCTTTGTTTTATATACTTTGGAGAGCCACCAATCCCTCGTTTTTCATGATTTGTTTCCAAGCCAGCGCTTAGGAGACACTACCTCAACTAGGCAACACTCATTGGGAGCACTACAGATGCTGTAGAGCTTAGTAGATGTTTTAATGAATTCATATTGTTCTACACACTCTTTGTGAAACTATATTAAAACCTAAATTGGTTCCCTTGTGATTTCACCACGGAGCTTAACAAAGAAACCTTCATTCTATAGCGCGCTGTTGCATAACTTGGGATGTTTTATGCCTTTTCCAATAAAATTCACCCTGAGGATGTTATCTTCAGTCTTACACAGCGGGTCGTTTCAGCCAAGCGATCTGATTGGTTCAAAATATGTTCCATCCATGCCGATAATTCCCATAAAAGAAGGCTAGCCCCGCTTCATCGGTTGCTATGCCAACTGTTGTGGGAACCAGGAAGCTAGTTAGTGATCTTTCACATTTTCTCCAGTTTTTTTTTTGTAGTTTTATGGTTGTATACTGCATCAGAGAAAGCTTTTCAGTCGACTCACACGTGTTGGAAACCGTCTTACAAAAGCCGTAGTATCTTTGAGGATGTTCTATTCCGTGATTCTGAGTACTTTGGTGATGCCGGTGGTACCCGAAATCACAGTAAAGAACGCCCTCCCAGGTATTACAACATGTGAAGTCTTCCATACTATATTTATGTTATTCAAAGAAGTGTGCAATCCATCATCGAGTGCACCAAGGCAAACTCTTTTACGTGAGTGGCACTTTGCTGGAAATTGTCTCACTGCCCACCCATAAGTTCTCCACACCAAGAACTCAAGCGTTTTGAACCCCGGCTCCGCCCCACCTTAGAGCCGGAGCCTGCATGCGTCGGAGCCTGCAACGCTCAACTCCGTTCCAAAAGCATCGTGTCAAAAAAAAAAAAGAAAGCTGGTCAGTATTCAAAGGACTCTGAACGTTCCTGAAAACTGACGCCCACAGCCGCGGCAAGCCGATGCCAACAATCACTGCTTATGTTGGCTCCGAGAACTATTGTACGAAGAGAGGAATTTGAAAGTTGCCAAGTAATGACTTGACTAACCTCAAGAAGTATTCTTCCGAAAGAAAGAAACACTTCTCAACAGACTTTCTGCTCACAACCAGAAACAAGGATGACAAATTCTTAAAGACATCCATGTACGTGTGTCTATGTGTGCATGTGTGTGTACGTGTGTCTGTGTGCGTGTGTGTGTACGTGTGTCTGTGTGCGTGTGTGTGTGTGTGTATATGTGTGTCTGCCTGGGTGTATCTATGTCTATGTGTGTGAGTGTGTATGTCTGCCTGCATGTGTGTGTGTTTGTATACCTGTGTGAGTATTTGTCTATGTACTGCCTGTGCGTGTCAGTGCGCGTGAGTATGTATGTCTGGGTGTGTGTATCTGAGTTTGTGTTTTTCTGTTTCCTGTGTGTGTGTGTGTGTGAGAGGGGTCCGGGCGGTGACGGGTCGTCGAGGCAGACGGATCGATGGCCGGGGACAGAGAAGGAGGCCGGTCCTCAGGGGTCCGGCTGTGACATCTCCTGCCGCAGTGTGCCCGGCCGACCGCCAACCCGGGTCAGCTATCCCAGCAGGCCGTTCACTCCGGCAGCAGTTACCAAGGTGACAGCATGTCAGCGCAGCCCCGCAGCGCTGCTGGAGGGCGAGCAAGGGAGCCCGATGCATCACCAGCTCTGATGGGTTTGTCAATACTGCTTAGATCCGGGGGGAGCCGGGCCCGCCGTGACACACGCTGGCCCCCTCCAGAGAGACAGGCTCGGCACACACACACACACACACACACACACACACACACATATGCATATACACGTGTACACACACGCACCTATACAGGAACATGGACATTACGAAAACACACACGTATACAAACGCAAGCACATGACATGCACAAACGTATGAAAACACACACATACACCCAAACACAGATAATAAGAGCACACACACACACACATAAAAAGCACACGTACAAATGTGCATACACACACACACACAGACACAAATTGTCTTTTAATACAACACACACTCTCTGAGGCACAAAAATATATGCTTTTGAGTAGTAAACTTTAAAAAAAACATGGTCACAAACATGTTCATTCTCTCACTAGTATGAACAAACAAACAGAGATATGTGCACACACACACACACACACACACACACAGCCATACACATGCACCACTGACAGACTGATTGTTTGAGCAGACATGTGTGCTTGCATGGATGCATGGATTAAGCCATGGGTGCAGGAGTCGAGAGCGAGCTGGCAGATAGAATTACTGTACGTATCGAGAGAGAGAGAGAAGGGGGAGTGAAGAAGGGAGAGAAAGAACAAGAAAGAGGGAAAAGCTGAGGTAGAAAGATGAGCATCGAGAGAATGAAAAAAGTGTGAGAACACGTTAAATGCAGAGGCAGAAAAAATGAGAAAACGAGGACAGAGAGAGAGAGAGAGAGAGAGAGAGAGAGCGAGAGAGAGAAACAACGTTTAGGCCATCTGACTCTGTATCTCATTAACCAGGGAAAGAGGGATTGGAAAAGCAGTGAGGGAACATCGCCAGTGTTTGGCTCAGCGGGGGCTTGCGGTGTAACCATTTATAGGCCGTGGTTTTAATAGATTACTCATGACCGGCCGCAGGTATTTTCAGGTTAGGCATTAGAGGAAAGATCATTTGTTAATACATACATTCTCACCTCTCTGATTCTCGAGTTATCTTTAAGGAACCTGGTGTTTGAATTAAACTGGGTGTACATTTTAGCGCTGACCCTTTGAACGACCACAGACTGTAAGGACTGTAGGAACAGGTGTGGGATATACCGGGCACTGACGGTTCCTCATTTACCCACTTTACAAACCTGGTTCTGGTTCTGGGCTGGTGCTAGTGCGGGGTTCGGAGTTGGTTCAACTCGCGAACCTTCTAAGAACCGGTTTGCTGGTCTTGGTCGGTCACGATAATCCCGCCCCCAGCCCCCCTGACGTAAGCGGTTCTCGGTTCTAGACCAGCAAAGTGTCGGTGCCACGCTGGAACCAGTTTTCCTGGCTGTCGAAACGCGAAGAACTCGTTCGAGATTAGGCACCGGCTCCGAACCAGCCCTCTAAAATGCCTTGGTGGAAAAGGGGTAACAGGCTCTATATCCAAGACAGACTCGAGCTCTGCCCTCCCCAGGGAAGTCTCTCTTTTTCATTCAACCTATTACGGCGATCTTTAATACTGGAAGAGACAGGGGAGAGAGAGAGAGAGAGGGGGAGGCGAAAATATTCTATGCTTACACGATCATTAAAAGGGATAGTTTCAGGAGCTCCTCATCATTTCCTCACAGTTGTGTTGGAAGTACGATGATGTTAGGGCGTATCTGCGATGTAGTGCAATGAGAGGTCCCGTTGTCATTGTGCCACGTGCGCCACTACTTCTGCCAGTATCTCATCACGTGATATATTCCTGCACCAATACCACCAGGAGGGAAAAAAAACAACCTCCGGTGCATTTACGTCACTTGAAAAATAAAGTGATTCTAGGTTTTAACTTCCCTTGTCGCTACCCAATCCCCCCCCCCCCCCCCCCCTGCTCGTCTCCGCGGTGACAAAACGCGACTCGTGCGGTCGCAAACAAGAGAGGCTGCTCGAATGCCATTCCAGTGGCTTCCGCAAGCCGTTTAAAAGCTTTGCTTGCTGAAATAAAAGTAATTAATTGGTGTTATACACCGAGGACATAATTATCTTTTCCAGTAACTGGCACATATTTAATTACCAGTAATTGTTCCCCGAGCCTTGTTCAAAAGTGTTGCGCGCCAGACAGTTCTGATATATTATACACTAATCCTGCACTTGATACTCAGTCAATTAGGAAATGTGTGTCAAAGAGCAATCATGTAAACAGCATTGTGGAACATTACCCTACACACATCCTTCTGAGACATCACGCCTATGCGGGCCTGTATTGGCGTGCACACACACACACACACACACACACACACACGCACACACGCACACCGCTCTGCACTTTTGTTTCCCTCCTCAGGGCACTGTCCCTACACCTATCCTCTTCCTTCCCAAGGTGTTAATGCCTGCCAGATTGGAGGGAAAGTAATTTGAGATCATTTCGCAACAAAGGCCACAGATACTGATTAACAAGGGGGGGGCTACTTTCTAGCGAAGTGGCGTGGTCCCATTTAAAAAAAAAAAAAAAAAAAAAGCATCAGGAGCTAAATTTACTCCCCCGTGCCTCAGGGTGTGTGTGGGGGCCAGAGGCTGCAGCGGGGGCCCTTGAACATGAGAACAGGGTTTAATAAGTAAACAGGGGAGACGGAGAACAGTGCTTCTGATCAGGGCTTATTTGCCCAGCCCGAGCCCCCGGTACGCGCTACTAGCTGATTAGCCCTGCCGATTGTACCTTGTAATTGCAGTGCCTTGACCCCCTCTAGGCAAATATTAGATTTTAGTGGTTTAACCTTTCCAGTCTTCAGTGCCGGGTAAATTGCCTAACCAGATGTTAAGCAGCCCAGCGGTAGTCCCCAGTCTTTCTGATCAGCGGGGGGAAAAAAAAGCACACAGATTGAACCTTTCTTTTTTAATATTGTCTCAATTTCCTCTGGCCTTTTCAGGCTGATTTTTCACAGCAATTTTTTCCTCCCCTCCCCATCCTTGTCCCTCCTCTGATTTCAGGTTACAAGTGAGACGTATTATTTAAAATCAGTCCAGTCACAGTCATTTGGGAGGGACAAATGATCACTCAAAAGATCAATTGCAGACATTAACCTAGCAATCAGTCATTCAGTTCAATCACCCCAGCTATTTGTCAGCCGGTAAGGCGCAACACACCCAATTGAATAGGACCATCCTCTTAAAGTCATCATTTATCATTTACTATCTCTTAAATATCGACGGTCTGGTCTGTAAAGGGTCACGGTAAAAATGCAACCACAACTTTGCTATTGGTCATTATTTAAGATGTGGTGTCACATTTGGATATCTTACTTTGAAAGGAAGCTGTTGTTACTGTTTCTCGTCTAAAATTGGTACAATTCAACCAAGATAGTTTGAGATCTGACCAGCAACACTTTTGTGGTCAATTTTTTTTGCATGCAACCACGTTTTTACAAGAACCAATGAGATGCTTTTTCCCCCTTTTAGTCTTGTAACACGGCACGGAGAGAGGATGCCATCGCCAGGATCATTTGGAAGGTATGACTCAGTACAGTGAATGCGGGGCAACAAATTGCAGGCAAAGCGAGGAGTGTAGATATTCCATGTCTTGAAACTGCCTATAGCTCTGAGCAGAACGTGAGGTCAAACGAGCAGCAATTATAGAATCCCGTCCCCTTGGATAAAAGCATTATATCTCCGCCAAATCCGCCTCTCTGTAATAAACCATGATTGATGTGCAACTGCATGCAAGAGCTCGCCCTGAAACGTCCGTCGGAATGGAATGGAAACAATATGAAAACATGTTCTTGAAGCCTTTTCACCACTACAGATGGACAAGAGCCGCCTGGAATTTCCCTGACTTTTTTAAAATTCCATCCTGTATTCTAAAATCTCCCTTCCAATCCCGACCACAGGCTGAACAATGGTGCCTGGTTTTGATCATTCTTTGCAAACGTGTAGGTGTTGGCACAGCCAAAACAGAAATATGAGAGGGCCAGATACCCCACTGGTCAAATTATCATAAACCTCATCCCCTTGCCTTACAATGTGACCTTATAACCCACATGAACGAGACTGTGTATATGTGTGTCTGCGTGCAAGTTTTTTCCCCCACGTATGCATGGGAGTGCATGTTTTCACACGTCCGTTTGAGTTTGTGTGCACGTTCAAGCCAATCTCAGCACCGCAGCCGGGCCTCAGGGAATCCCCGGCGCCTGGGGAGAGCCCCCTTCTCTTTCGCAGACTGAGACCATTATGGGGAAACGTCGACGGGACAGGACGGAAGTTTTTCTTGGGTCGTTTCTCAGCCATTTCCAGAGGGCTCGGGTTTCGTTTCCCCCGTCCTGTCTCGGGGTCCCCGATCCTCTTCCTCTCAAATGGCAGCTGCGTCTCCAGGCTCCAGGTTCACCCCTCTCTTCTCAGCATGTAATAGTTTCCTTCCTGCCCCCCCCCCCCCAACTACAGGGACTCCCTGCTTCACCTGAAAAAAAAAAGAGTCGGATGGAGGGATGGAAAATAGTCATCTTTTCATCCCAGCGATGGACTGAGGTAACCCTTCAGCTGGGGGAGGAAACCCAATACCCCTCCAGCATGTTGTTTGAGAAGACAGATCAGAGTGGGTGAAGGAAAAGGTGGAGGGGGGGGGGGGGCGGTGGGGCGTCCAAAGTGGTTCCATGTGAGAGATGGAAGTGAAGTCTGGGAAACACTGATAGATGCCACTCCCACCCCCACACCCTAACCCTCTGACAGTATCCCATCCTCAAGCCTGGACACTGAAATCATAGAGTCACTAGAATAGAGATCACACTAGAAAAATATGATCGAGATAAAGGCCCGACGTACATCCACTCTATAGTATTCTATTCTATTATTTCCTGTGGCGTTCTATTCTGCTCTATTCTGTGCATCATTCTATTCTATTCTGTTCTGTTAAGTTCCATTCTGTGGTATTCGGTTCTATTCCTGCACTGCTCTATTTTATTCTATTCTGCCCTGTTCTATTCTGTTCTGCTCTATTCTATTATGTTCAGTTCTGGGCAGTTCTATTCAATTCTGTTCTATTCTACTGTGTTCTAATCAATTCTATTCTATTATACGCTGCTGTATTCTATTCTGTGCTCTTTGCACTCTGTTCTGCTTGCTTCATTTCTGTTTTCTGTTCTGTGATTCAAATCAATTCTGTTCTATTCTATTTCTATTCTATTCTACATCTGTTCTATTCTATTCTGTTCTATTTTATTCTGTTCTATTCTCTTTGACTCCGTTCTGTTTTAATATCACAGCTTATACAACGTGGCAGTGAAACAGAAACCTCTTGAAGTCAGACTGGGTTCAGGTAGGGTTTCTGCTCTGTTGGGGGGGGCTAATATCTACGGACATCTATGGCCACCGCCCAATCTGTTAGATGATCCATTCATTTCACGCGCTGCCAGAAGTGCTTTGTAATTAGCCTGATATTGATGAAGGCTGATTCCAGCAGGTAATCGCTGGCGGTTCAGCTTTTTTTACGCATCTCAGCGAAATGTCTCTATCCATTACCACAGGCGAATTAATTTCCACCCAGTGACCATACTCACTGATAATCTACGAATTGGAGTGTGTGAGGTTTGTGTGTGTGTATGTGTGTGTGTGTGGGGCAGTTATGGCCGTCAGTAATGATAGCAAATTTGGCTAAGCAATCCCTTCCAGAGCGCCAACCCAGAGCCCCACGGGGGTGTCGGTTTACCCCACACCAGGATCACTGGTGTGGGGTAAACCGACACCACACCAGGATCACTGTAGGTGTTAGCTTGTGCTTTAGCCTGCAGTCAGTCCAGTAGTACTCCCCCCTTGAAAGCTGATATTCAATATCTATAAATATGACCATTTTCACACTAAATTATTACAGGGATTAATTGTTTCCCTCTGTATTGTATTCTTAGTGGGGTGGAAAAGCCTCTAAAACAGCATTCAGACCATCACGGGACACTAAAGCTGTCATTTGAAACAGCTCTTTAAGGCAGCAGCTATTCAATGGTAGGAGAAACTCTGGGCCATATTAGAAGAATGAATTACAGAAAACATTATTGAACGATGAAATAAATAAAATGTGCAAAGGAAATACAATGCAGGTTGCAGGTTGCAGATTGTTTTTACGTAGCTGTGGTCAGGGAGGAACCTCCACCATATTGGCAGTGGACACAGACTAAAGCCCATGTTGTTCTGCCCTACCCTGCTCTGTGCTGTTCAAATGTGTGACATGATATTCCAGCTGAACTGATCAATTGAAGCATCTGCTTTGTTGTAATTCAAATTCAATATTGGAGTGAAGTTTTAGAGTCCCTTTACCAGGATGCAGCGGTTCAGTGATTTTCATGTTTTAACTTAAATCGAAGGGTTACGTGGTCGTCTGTTGGTTGAGAAGGTTCTACGACCCTTGGGTTTATGAAACCCTTACAAAACCCCACCGGATAAACTCAAAAGTTCCCGAAAAGCAGAAGTGGTGACATGCATCCATGCGCACATGTGAGTCTTTATTAGTATTTTTGCCTGTATTCAACACTTGGGAGAAACAGAAACATAAATATATTTAGTATTATTTTTTACCTTTCAGTACAGAAAGGCATTTTCTGCAAACTGCTAGATGACCTGTTTTGTTTTACTTGCTTTCAATTGTCTTTTTTTTGTAGCAGGGTATTTTTCCTCCATTGGCCCTGGTGGCTGGTAGATTCCAAAGTTTACCAGCCACTTTCATTATTTTACTCGGTGGCTCGTGCTTGCACCTCAGTCCTGGTAATATTGTGTATACACTGTGTGGGCGTGGCAGGTGTCCTCTGGGTCGAGGTTAGAGCGCCTCTGGCCTCTCTCTCTCTCTCTCTCTCTCTCTCTCTCTCTCTCTCCCTGCTCCCACGCTGAGGCCGGGCCACACCACACGGCACCTTCATGTCCCCCGGCTGCCTTTTCCCAATCACCGACTCCATTCCCCAAAGATAAGAAGCCAATCAGCGGCGTTCGCTTGGGTACATATGCTCGTTGCCGGAATAAAAACAAGAATTGGAGTGGAGTGGTGTGTGGTGTGTTGGTGAGAGGTGGAAAGGGGGGGAGTGGTGGCTTTGATGCCTAGGGGTGCTATGGTGCCTATGTTTACCCAACAGCTGCTCCTTCAGTTGTACACAGTATTCAGACACAATATGAAACCTGACTAGAAATATTGTACATCTCCTGGAAGCAGTGTTTTGTATCGTGTTGATATTCCAGACTGACTCTACTGTGTGTCGATGTTGGCAAAGAGAATCCAAGAGCACCGAGGTGATGCAAGATAAAATGCTATTTAGCGGGTGCCTTTATCCAAACTGCCTTACAGTATCATGAGTGCATACATTTTCAGCATGGGTGGCTCCATTGGGAACTGAGCCCCTATCAGTGTTAACGTCATGCTCTACCCATTGGGCTGCACAGAGAATGGATCCCCTGACCCTGGCAGAGGTGGGGCAATGCCCTGAGCTACAATCTACAATTGAGCTACGCAGAAGCGATACCGTTCCTCGATGCGAGGGGGAATTCAGTGTCATCGTACACAACAACATACAACACGTTCACTTCAGCCACTGTCATTATTGTGTTCTGAGGTCTCATATTTCTAGGTAGGTTTATCATTGAAAATTGAAGGGCAGACAGCACAGGAGGTCATCATATTCACGATCTATATTGGAATTGGACTTTCACATTCCACACAAACACACACATACTAGACTGCCTCAAAGAAATCCAAATAAATTCATTTTAATCCAACAAACTTCCTGCCGTCAATACTTTGTAATCTATTTTGATACACTTCCTGAAGGAGCAAAGCTTAAAAAAAACCTAATAATACGTTACATGTGTTTTTGCCCATCATCTACATTGTGCACTGCATGATCAACGCCTGTATATGCACCATTAGGAAAAACAGCAACGTGGTATATTTGAGATATACCACGGGATAAATGACCAGTTATGTGTAAATACACTATTTCTATATGCTGCTGTGATGCATTGTGATGTATTGGAGATCCCTTCCAACATAGCACTAAGGGTAAATAAATAAGCTTTAAGAGAGTAAATGAGCTTGAGCAAAGTGGCCCTTTGAGTCCCCCCATGTTTGTGGAGCAGCCATAATGGATTCTTTAGAGCTGTGAACGATTTATAGGCATGACAGCCATGTTTCGGCACGATGGGCTTATCCCTGCGCAAGGCGCTAAGGATATTAGGGAATCAGCGTAAAGCGGGCATGGAAATGATGACTGGAGCAAAGCCTCTGCTTGCTGGTGTTATAAGCCCCCGATTCGCCGCCACTCCATCCTTGGGAGAGAGGAGAAAGGAGCCGACTTGGCACAGCTCCACAGTGTGATATCCTCCATTATTTGTCGCGCCATCGGTGTTTCAGCCGTACAATTAAAAGGATGTCACTCAATTTGGGGGCTGGGAACAAATTGACATGGAGGTCAGTGTCGCCTAGCTATTGTGGCCGTTCCCTTTTCAAGATGATGCTGGAATGCTTGTAGTCCGTATGGAGTAACTGTTGGACTAGTTGGAGGAAAGCCAAATCTCTCAGCCTAGCATGCAGCATGGATGTTGACATAAACGCTCAGAAGTCATAGCTTTCACTGCAAATTCACTATTTCCACAGCAAAAAGTCAACGTTTGCTCCTCATTAATAAGTGTGTAATTGGATAGCGTGACCTGCAAAATGGCTCAAGTGTGCACCGAGCTCACCGAGTGAATATCTCCACCCAATCCGCCCACGATGGCTCCTCTGTCAGAGAGGGACCACGGCAGAAGGATGATTAATGTCCCACCTCTCACCCCCCACCGTGAATTAGAGACCATGGGTCGAAACTATTTTTCTTGGTGAGTAGGAGCACGCTTGTGGCTAAAAACCGGGGCAAACACTGTTTATCATCTGCCCGACGACAGGCCTCCTCGGGGCAAATTAACCACGCGACCATATCGACTGGCACGGGCCGGGAGTCAGTGCCCCTTCATTTTGATTAATCTCCCCATGTTCCCGTTCCAACTCTATCAAACTAATCTAAGTGAAGACACACGGCATTGATCTGTAAACACAGCACACTACTGTACCACAAACACACACACACACACAGGAAAATAAACCATAACCATACAAGTTATGATGAAGCTAAACTGAGCTGATGATTGTCACCAGACTAGGAATTGTGAAATAACCATTTTGCAGTGGAAAAGATGATAAAATATCCTTACATTAAGATACAGGTATCATATTTGAAAGCAGAAATGACTCAAGTGGGGGATTTGAACATATGTATGAGAATATATGAATTACATCTTGAGCCAGAGACAGTTTGGAAGTATAATCCCCCTATACATGTATGAGGAGGGTATGGTCAAAATAAAGGACACCGCAACAATAAAAGCCCCCACCACAGCGAAGACGTGTGGTGGTTCTGCACTGGTATGGGGTGTATTACCAGGCATGGAATCAGTCCTTTAATGCCTAAGAAGCCGAGTCAAATTCTCATTACTACTCCCATAATGCTTTTCAGCAAATAAAATAATGGTGCCTTTCTTTCCTGATGGATGCCATGTTCCACAATGACATTGCCCCTACAAACACTAGTTAATAACTACTTTTTGACCACCCTACACCAACAAAGTGCACTCTGGCTAGCTTAGCACAGAACTATTAGTACAGAGTTGTAATGCTAAATTAAGTTAAGCTAGGATAAGATCCATTGATCCCCCCTAGGAGGAAACTGGGAAGGCCACCTCGCACATAAATACGGAACAAGAACAAACAGGACTGCAGTTGCAGCTCATTTTCAATTTGCAACCAGACTTTTCTATAATCCTGTTTCTACTTGTCTCTTAAACCCGTGCAAGCTCAACCAATAATCCTCGCTTGTATTTCTACAGGACGAGTTCCTTTAGTCTCGTTAGCTGACAGGTGCGTATTTGCTTTCTCCTTCCAAAGGCCAGTCCGTTCATGTCAAGTTAATGTGTCTAAGCCAATGCGTATCGATCGCAATGAGCTAACGGCTGCTGCAGAGCTGCTCCCACGAACAAATAGGAGCTTTTCCAAGAGTAACGCATCAACGAGTCCAATCAGTATATGAACCATCTCTGCAACGCAAACATTGTATTGTATTGTTTATTGTAAAGCATCAAAGGGGATTTAACTAAATTGCTCTGAGAATGATAGGGCTAACTCAAAGATCGGATCTGTGTCACAAAAAATAAATCTGATGTACTTTTTTAATTATCACACATTTTTAAAAATTGTATTACATAGCATCCACATTTGCAACAGGACTGTGGAAGTTAACTCTGAGGTAGTTCTGAATTGTTGCTTGTCTGAAAGGGAACGTACAGGATTTGTTTTACACTTCAAGGAAAGATTGAGACAATAATAATAATAGTGTGATACCTTATTGAACCCTGTTGTGTTTTGTCTCCCTCCAGGGCGGCCAGGCACTCCCTGGAGCTTCAGTGTCTTGCTTAAGGACACTTCAGCAGAGTGGAGGCTTGAACGCCGCACTTCCAGTTAAAGGTCAGTCTCTCTAACCACAAGGCCACACTGCTATTCTTGTGACTAAGGACAACCATACCAATATTTTATGAACTTGAATAACCTTTTCTCAAACTAGTAACAAGGCTCCAACACTTTTCATTTTAGCAGCAGATGTATTACTGATTGTTTTACACCCTGGACTAATGAAATAACCAAACCAGATTCTCTCAGGGGCAAAAACTGAAAAAAGCATCCCAACTGTGAAGAATATTACTTTTCAAAGTGGTCACATAGTATCATATATCATATAGTATATCAAGAGATATTTTACTTTGTTAGAGCATCTTAATTTTTTTTTACACACATAGGGAGATAAGTTGGAGTTGATATCATATAGCTTCTCCTGGGAGTCAATCTCAACAGTCAATATTTACCAACAGCGAAACGTCATGAGAAAAGTGCACGTATGATCTTTGACACAGAATTAAAGTTGGAACACTTCTACCAAAGTGAAGCATAATTCCCTCGATGACATCATCATGAAAGTTCAAAATGTGATGATGCTGCTCTTGCCAAGCGCAAATTTGAATCCATGGATTCTTCAGTGAGGCCTTTTCACAACATAACAGCAGACGTCCAACACAATCTGATCATAACCTCGACAGGCTGGTTTTGCAATACACACTGCAATGGTGAAGGAATTTGCAGTATGCTGGTAAGTTTCCAGACATTTTCTACACTTTGCAACACACAAGAAAACCTTAAAATCATTTCCCATACTTGCATACTTGCATACCCTGGCTGATGGGAGTGACAAATCTACTCTATATGAGTTCTAGTGGGTGGGGGACAAAGTGAATACTGGGATTGAATTAGATTGTGATAGAGCTGACTTATATAAATATATAAAACCTCTCTATAAATCCACAATAATGAAAAAACACCCTTTCATTCGAACTGAGTAGCTTGATGAGTTCATCTGAACCTTGATTAGTTATATAACAATATAACAACTATAACAATCTTACATCTTGCTTCAAATGCAATGAACAATAACAATGATTCCTTCTCCAACTATGGCTGAGACAGGTCAGGTGTAAAGAGAATGCATGACTGGTATATGTTGCATATGTTGCACCCATGACCTCTGTAAAGCCAAAAACATTATAAAAGTTAGTCAAGATTTTTGTGCCGTTCATAAGCAGAGGGTGAAAATAATGTTCTCTCAGCCGCATCAATGCAGCGGTAACCCAAAGGTTAGAGAAGCAGGCTTGAGACTGTAAGGTCACTGTTTTGAAATGCGCTCTCTCCTCCCTTAACAGCTTCTGGAGTGGTGCCCCTGGCCAAAAAGGGGAAAGACTGCGGTTGTACTGGGCAGAACTGTGTGATTGTGAAGCTGGGGGCGGCGCTGAAAAGAGTTGAGTCATTCTCCCCTGTATAAATAAAGGTTATTATTACCATCCCAATTGAGAAAAGTTTGGCTGGGATGGCAACTTGTGGTTAATGTTTCAAGGAATCCACCTAAATGTTGTTTATCCAACCCTGTGTTGCCCAGCACCAACGCAAAAACAATCTGTCGGATGTTTAGCTGGATTGATATTATGGTGTTTCTGATAACTCACCTCAACGTGCATCTCGGAATGGCGCTCACGTGTGCGTTACACCGAAGAGGATATTGCAACCTCACAGGTGCAATGCTATGTTCTACAAATGTTATTGGTATGAACTGCCTGTGTAAATCCCCATACAAATAACTGGCGCCGGCCACATCAACCATGTGGTGTAGAAGGCTGAAACATAAGGAGAAAAAAGGACAAACAGTAAAAAAAATTAGAAATATTAGCATTAGCAATAGCAATTCTTAGGGATCCTCAGTATCGTAATGGTGAAGCATGTCTTCTTTTGGGAGTGGTCAGGGTGGCAATGCGCTCATCAACAGGGCCGATGTGGTCACTGAATGGTTTGATGAGAATGAAATAGTGCCAGGAAGCAGCCAAATACTTCACTAGCCACATACTGGCAGATATGTTAAACAATGTCATCTGCCGTGGAAGGTACTCGGGTATCTTATGTGGTCTATCATATTGTGCATTAAGGTGCATTGAGTAAGATTAAGAAGCAGCCGTCAAAAATCGTGTAGTTGCTTATGATGACTCCTCCTCAGTGGTGCATGAACCAATAGGATTCAAGATGGAGAATTTGCCACGGCCCAAACATATGGTTCAAGGCCTGCGCTGTAGTTGTGGCCAGATCTCTCCGGCCTCATTCCATAAGAGACTGTGAATCGAAGAGGAAAGGCCCAAGTAGTAATCAGTGGGAACAAGCCAACAAGCCAGAATGCTAACAACCCATTAAAGTATCCACACACCGAGATCTACGGACAACATCGCAGAACTGTGTCCAATTCTGGACACACACTTGAACGTGATTTTTCAGGTTTTTTGGTGCAATTTTTTTAGAGGAGTTCCCCACCAGGCAACAGGCAAGTGAGGTGAATTCATACATATTTGAGAAGCTAAATATAAAATTTAAATATCTTTTAAGATGTTTAGCCACACAAAGGCAATCAGTTATGAACTTGACACAAACATTCATGGAAGTTTTTGTGCGCCACCCAAATAATTATAAAATAGTTAAGTGATTCATTACTATTGCTAAATAATAGATCAATTAAAACCTATTTCTAGTTTGATTAATTAGTTTTACATTTAAATGACACAATTAATAAAGCTGTTTATAAAACAAAAAATAGTGAGTAATAAATTAATTAAATAAGTCAATTAATTGAATGAATTACTGATTTTATGAATCAATTTGCATTTAAAAAGGCATTTACATTTTAGTTTTATTTTATTCCATTCACTAATGTGGTTTGCAATCCATTTTTCATCTCACTATTTAATTTCTCTATTGCTTTATTCTGGTTGGTCCTCATTTTATTATTAGACAGCTCTTTTTAATTAGATGACATGCAGCCAGTATGCCGAGCTAAAGTCTACTCCACAATGAAGTAAATGGAGCTCTCAAAAACGTGTAACTCCAGCCAACTCAATATGAGTCAATGGGACCAAGGCCATCTTCCCTGTAGAAATATAAAGCCAATACTTTATACCATACATCGGCTTGGGGTTTACCATAATTGCCAGTTAAACATCTTGAAGTGTGCATGACTGGAGGCATGGCCAGAATGCCACCTCTAGGGACACCAAGTGAAGAAGAAAATACAGTCACAATAGCTAATTTAATTTCTTCTAATGTGTCTTCTTATGGTTTTTTTATATAACAAATGTGCCATTAGCAAGCTATTTTCATCAATTGCAGTGCATGTAAAGAGGCATGTCTGCATAATGCTGTTTTTGGCAATAACTCCAAGCTACATGTGGGCGTATTTTGACCATATAAAGCTGGTGTCCAACCATGTGCCACGGAGGGCCAAGAGTATGCAGGTGTCCTTCCAACCAAACACTACAGCAGCTGATTTCACTGAGTAGCTCATGATTGTAGATGTTCTGTGATGCCCAGGGATGTGACATAAGGGGGCAGAGAACATGGAACCCATGTCAACAAGTTTTGTATCATGCGTGTCCCATGCATGCATTTTGTACATACTCAAAAGTGGTGGTTGGTGTTACTGAGGCAACAGTTGCAAAGAGTATCTAGCCTAGAGGTTATTCATATTGCTAAAAAAACTTTTTTTTTGACTAATGAATTAATTAAAACTTCAATATACAGGTCTGATGCGCTGTTTCTCCTCTTCAGTCTTCATTCTCTTCATCCCCCACTTTGATTATGAACATCTCCCTATTTCTGGATTTTCGAGGTTGTCAAGTATGGAGACAAGTCGTATGTACGACTTCAAAACACGGAAATACGAGCTTACGCAGAGCACTTGAAGGCAGCATTTGCCCTGTTATTGCCAGGCTTCATCTCTCCCTTCCCTTATGGTAAAAACGCAAAAGTCATTTGTTATGAATGAAAATGGAAGGGTTAGCAAAATGTCATATGCACAGTAATTAATACAGAACCTGTTATTATATTCGAATGAACCATGGTGACCACAAATTGAAAAGCTGGGAAAGTCATAAATGAATTTATGTGCATTACTGATTTTCGTATGAATTTAATACTAGTTCTTCATAACCATGTGATGATGTAACTGCTTTATTAAACCAAAAGAAAAAGGAGAATGAAATGAATAGTTTATAACAGTGAGAAACTTTACACTTTAAGATTTTTGCTCAAGATATAAATGAAAGCGCAATGACTCCATACATATTTAATTAACGTTTTGTGTCCAATTTGTTTTTGTATTTTCTAGCATAAATAGAAGTTTGATATGTATGTATAAAACAGTTAAGTAAAAAATAAATTAAAATTGTTTGACAATCAACTTCCGGTGTCGGCGCCTCCTCGTTCGACAAAGATGGCGACCTCCCGTGTGCGAACCGTGGGATACTTTCTCGGGAAATGTGGGAGTTGCAGCTCTAATATTAACACAGTAACGTCGCAATTGAGCCTACAGGTGAAGTGTTATTTTTACAATTGATTTAACGTAGTTTGTAGTCGAATGTCAGCAACTATGAATGAACTACGGTGCAAAAACGTCCAAACGAATATCGACGTCCTTGAAATCATAGACATGTATACATAGACGTCTATGTATACATGTCTATGTTTGAAATGGCATCCGCTTGCTAACAGTCAGCCAATCTAGAGTCTAATTTAGTCAAAAACAGTAGACTTCCGGATCGTTTGATTTAGATTATTAGACTCCTTCCCGCAGTACTATGGTATTGGCCATATAATTAGCAAGTTACCGTAGCATGGCATGATGGTTACAATGGTGTAGCTAGCTTCAAACACTTCAAAGTATTAGCAATTCCTGTGCCTCACAAGTCTAAACTGTTGGACTGTATTGGTGGAATTCAAAACTAGTCTTTTCCAGGCTTGGAAAAATGGAACATGCCTGTAGTTTTGGAAATGTCATGGATACTTTGATACGTCGTTTTTTTTCCCAACCAGTGAAATGTTTGATGTCAAGCGTGGCTGCTTGCAACACATAACATTGTATGAGTAAACACATGTATTTTCTCTCTACCCCAGGTCCTGAGCAGGCAGATATGCGTCAGCTCTTCCCACCACAGGAAGAACCTGGCGGCGGCAGGCCCAGAGAAGTTCACAGTGGAGTTCATCCAGAAGCAGGTGGAGGAGTTCAACATTGGGAAACGACACCTCGCCAACATGATGGGAGAAGACCCAGAGAACTTCACTCAGGAGGACATAGATGTAAGAGACGAGAGACAGGAACGTGTGTGTGTGTGTGTGTGTGAGTGAACATGTTTGTCACACATACCTGCATGCATGTGTGACCTTTCATGATACAACTGTTACAGGTGCTCAAGGGAATGTAGAAACAACCTATTTTACAGAATTATCCACACTAGTTTCCTAGAAATAAAGGTATGTTCACCTAATCTCTATTGACGATTGATAATAGTGATTCAACCTCTAGCTAGTTCAGCTTTCATATTTGCTGTTCTAAACACCCGGTGTCTGGTAGGTGTTTCTCAAGAAAAACTCCTCTGGCACACAGGAAGTGATGCATTTTACGTTTCTGGTTTATTTGGAATAAACAGAAGAAGAACTGGGTAGTTAGCATGAGCAGCGATAACCACCATGGCTGAACAGACAAACATAATCATAAAATAACATAAAACATAAAATCCAAGCAAAAAGACGTCACAGTGCCGGACACACTGATTGATTGACAGGTGATCTCAGGGAAGAGCAGTGGGAAACACAACAGCAATGAGGCTGAGAGACAAAGATGAAGACTAAATTTAAAAAAAGGGGAACTTGAGGGTTACAACTTTCATAAATATTATACCTTTTTGTTTCATGTTTTCATCCCAGTTGTGCTGCTGCTTCTCATTTACATTGTTTGGCTCTACAGTCAGTTCTGCTGTAGCATGGTTGGCACCGTGTGATTAAACCGATATGTTGGTTCACCGATATCTCAGGCTGATATTGGCCTTTTATTAAATATTGGATATTGGCCAGTCAATGGCTCTCTTTGCTCTCAATTTGAATTCTTGTGCATTCTTGTGTCCTCCGTGAAGCACGTTTCCAAAACAAAAGAACGAGTGGAGGGAGGATGGATAAAGATCCCAGAGGTTTACTAGCCTACAAGAATAGATGGGAAGCACCAACATTCATTGCGAGAATGAGAACAACTCGGGTCCAAACAGCCCTACAGTCTATAGTACAGAGCCCATCTCAAACTGTTAGGGTGCTTCTCCTCTTCGCTTTCTTGAGTTCATTCTCTCAACTTGGAAATAATCGTTCCCCACAAGGTCACAAGTATCTGCTTGGCATTCTTGAGGTTCGTCCCAGACCACAGCTACATAAAACAATAAAACCTGCTATGAAATTGTATTTTCTATGCATGTTTTATTTATTCATTTAATTGTTTCCTTTTTTTTTTTTTTTGGTAAATCTTTTTGTGACCTTGAGACCACAACCCTGTTGGTCAGATCTTACACACTATTAATCAAAGTGTGGGTATTAACATTTTTGATGTCTTTTTGACAGACAGCCAAACTTCCCACCCCTTTATTTAGCCGCCACTCGTGAGACAGAGACTGAAAGCCACAAGCGGTTAAAGCGTTTTGGACGTTGATTAGGTCGAGGCTGAATGTCCCACCTTCCAGCTGGAGGGCTGATGTGTTTTAAAGTGGTTTGCCCACTGTTGGCTGGCGCCTCGCTGTCAGCATCAGTACCAGTAGACTCCACAGGCACTGGCCAGGAGGGGCCAGCTCTGGGTAATGTGCTGCGTCAGGGATATTAGCAACGCCCTCAACACACACATGCTTATTTCAGATTTTGGCAATACATTAGCCCCCATTGCTCCAATCATTTAGCTTGATTTCCCTTGTTCCCCTCGCCCGTTCCCCAGCGTCCCTCACGTGTAATGAAGAGAGCTGTTAGCGCCAGGCTGTGAAAGCCAAAGTGACGGCGAGCGTCCCATCCGCAGATGTGCGGAGGGAAAGAGGGAAAATTTGGGACGACTGGAGGAGTGCGGAGCAGGGCACCTGGTATTCACTCCTCCTGGTTTTTTAGTCCAAGCTGTTCTGCTGTGACAGTGATAAAGACCCAAGAAAAATCAAGAGGATGTTTAGAGCCACGGGGGGAAATTAACACCAGCCACCAGCCAAATGCTGGTAAATATTTCAAGTTTATCTGACAGGTAACCAATCTTATTGTTTGGCGGCTCATTTCTCTTCAAAACCCATTTGGCTGGTAAAATAGTAAAAGTGGTAAAAGTAAACTTTGCAGTCTACCAGCTACTCTAGCCCTCGGCCGGTTGAGTTAATATTCTGTCGGGATTAAAGTATTATGAAATGTTTTATGGAAGCATTTGAAACATTGCGTTCAAGCAGCAGCAGGATGGCGAGGGAGTAGAGAGACCGTCCTTCAACCCGAGGACCTGTGTTCAAAGCCCCTGTCTGACCTTGAGCAAAGGGCTGTTGCTCATAGCGTCTATAGAGTCTGACCTCCGTAGAGGGGGGAAGATAAAAGAGCTCAATATAGTATTTCATTATTAGAGGGGCCCTATTATAGGAATTCTTGTTTTCCTCTATTTATATACATATATGATCAAAGACAATTGATGAATTTGATATTAGTTAGTTAAAAACTCCAGTCAACATACTTGGTCTTGATTGGCTCCCCTCACTGAAGAATTGCTAAAATCCCTCTAATCAGGCAGTGTTTAATTAGAGGAGCTGCTGTTGTTGGCCAATCAGGGTCCAGTATTGCGACGGTTCTGCCTGTGAGGACTTAGCCTTGATATTCATACCCTTTTAACCAAACTGCATTTACTGCAACATCACGATTATTCTTCCAATTATTCTTCTTGAAAACAAAACCATGGAAACTGAAAAATATGGGACCTTTAAAAACTGAAATGGGGATTTGGTAGATTTAGCAAAATAAACCTTAATCAAATTTGGTATAAATATAAAATACCTTTTTTAACTGCAAGTATTGCTACGCCAACGCATCTTAGTTTGAAAAAATAGAGCACGAAAATAGAAGACGGTGTTGATTGTGTCACAAATCATGTTCAGAATTTTATTTGGTGGATTTTACTGTCGTTGAAATTTGTCAAATTTGACGTCCTCCTGTGTGATGGTGCTGCTCACTTGTATGGTTGACTTTATTTCTCGCTCCCGCTCTCTCTCCGTCACTCCGTCTTTCCCCCTGGGGATCTCTGCCATATTGTGCCAGGGCTCAGGGGATGAACAGGTGCTTCCTCATCTGTTCCCTACTTCTCCCTGGCTGTCTCTCCTTTTCCTCCTTTCTTTTTACCCTTTGCCTTCTCCTCAACTGTGTCTCTCTCTCTCTCTCTCTCTCCCTCCCTCTCTCCCTGTCTCACACCTACACACACACACACCTACACACACACACACACACTCTTCCCTCAACTGGTCCCTCTCTCTCTGCCTCCCTTCATCTTGACAACCTTAAAGGCAGCAACATGCTCTCCTCCATACAGCACCTGCTGCCTCACTAATTGAACCGACAGAGAGGAGGGGAAAAAGTGAAGGAAGAGGAGAGGAAAGATGGTGGGATAGAGAGAGAGAGAGAGAGAGAGAGAGAGCGACGAACAGACTGTCTTGAGGAGTGTGGTGGGGCCGAGACACTTCCCATCTCTCCTCTCCTCCTCACACACACGTTCACAGTGCCATCTGTAGTGCTGCTAATGACCCGGACACACACACACACACACACTTAGGATGAACTCCTAGTGAACTGTTGGGTGTCCACAGTGTCCTCTGCTCACTGTCAACACAGCCAGAAGCCTGTCTTTTTCTGCTCATTTTCTCCTCTAACTTCAGTTGCTACACGGACAACTATCTCCCCTCAACACACACACACACACACACTGCTCCCCTTTCCGTGAACTTCGCAAGCAGCTTGTGCTTCTTCTCCTGTCAGTTTGCCTATCTGGTGTAACTGGCGTCTGCGCCTGTATCTGTTGGTGTGACCTCTATCGCGGACATGTCATCGCCGCATCTCACAAAATGCCATTTCTTTTTCTCTCCTTTCTCTCCCCCCTTGCAGAGGAGTATCGCCTACCTCTTCCCCTCTGGCCTGTTTGAAAAGAAAGCCAGGCCCCTCATGAAGGTAAGCTCTAGGAATGTAGCTGAGTGTAAACACATATAAACTCAGTTTACCCACCTCTTTTAGGCTGATATAAATGTTTAGGACCTAAATCCATTGTAAACATTGTAGAAGGTAGCATCTAACTGGTGTAACTTTAGAGGGTAGGGTCTTTTTAAGGATAAAAAGTCATAAATTTAATACTTCTCTAAAAAATCAAATTGTTTTTTGTGTATATCGGTGGTTGTCTGCCGTATGATGATCACCAGCTGGAGGTCGTAATTTACCCACCTTTTTATTTCCCACTACATCACTAGTCACAGGAATACTCTGATGCCAGTAAATGTTTTAAAGGTCATTGTGTTCAGAAATGCTGTTAAATGATATTTACCAATGCATGTAACTGATGTAAATATCCCTTGTGGCACTTGGGTGAGCATCTGTGTAGAAATTAATAATCTCTCTTGTGCAACGTAGACAAATATCGGTCATGGAAATTGTGTTGTATGTCATGGAATAGTCTTGGAAAAGTCGTGGAACACAAGTGTGACAGCAAGAGTCATTCCTGTTCTCTCTCTCTTTTCAGCATCCAGAGGAAATCTTTCCAAGGCAGAGAGGTACGTAATGTGTTCTCCCTCTGCAGATGCGGGAGTGAGTGCAGCCTAGGCTGTGAATGTGCTGACAAATGTATAGATATCAGCCCCGCCCAGTGAAATTTGGTCCGCAACTGATTGGTCAGCTTCTCTCTCCTTTGTAAAGCTGTCCAGTGGGGAGCGGACGGCCGGCCTTTCCACGTCCTGTTTTACACCGGCAAGCAGTCCTACTACTCCCTGATGCATGTGAGTATTCGGGGCTCGTGCTCTGGTAGCGTTAAGCTGCTCTGTCAGGTTTAGGTGAGGCGGAGGTAAATCTTCATCCAGCTCAAATCTGCAGTCTTTCTCAGCCTCTCACCCCCCCTCCCTCCTCAGCCGCATCCTGAGCTTCCTGCCCCTCGGGTCATATCCTATTCAGAGAGAGTGAGTTGAGAGAAGGCTGTGCTGTCCCTAAGGGGAGGCAACGTCAGATCCTCTTCTCCACACTGAGAGCTACAGCTGAATAGAGCCAGGTTGAAGGGGAGGTGGGGTGGTACCCATTTCTACTTCAGCTGGGTTAGCTCTCATTTCTTTACTCCATTCGGGGTCTGATATTAACACCCGCCAAGCACCAAACGCTGGTAAGATTTGTCTTTGGCTGATAAATCGATAATGGCCGATATTCCTTCAAATTCCTTCAAATTCAGTCTTTGGCCTGTCCTCAGACTTATGGTACTCTCTCTGACCACGAGCCAATCAAAACAATGGTTCCTGATTGGCTGCCTATTACATTGCGCTACACAAAGCGGTAGCATCTAAACGTACGCTGACTTTCCCTGCTGTTTCCCTCCAACCTGGATGTTTAAGTAGCCTCATGGTAGGAGAAGCATGATTCCCATGTGGCCACACAGAGCATTGTGTAAGTGAGTGAGCAGGTTTTAATCAAATTTAAAAGGACCGATTTTAGATCAGCACCGTGGAGCTGTCTTTTCAGCACCACGGAGCTGTCTCAAAAGACATGGTGCTGATCTACAATCAGTCCTTAACAAACTGGTGCCATATATGCTTCAGAGCATTTCATTACTATGACATTCAATATTATTTCTCATTTTCATATATCTATGTTATGATTAGAGGGCTCCCATTCCTCTAGGAAGCACGATATGATACGATTTGCTGGTGATTCTCATAGTCTTCATTCCAATAAACCCCCACAATATTAGTAGGACTGCAGGGCTTAAATTAGGGGCTGGATTGGGCCTGTCAGGTTTCAGGTGATGAGGTTTAATTTAGCTATTGGCATCTCTAAAAGATAAAAACACAGAAAGCAAAAACATCAACAACAGTAATCTGGAAACTGGCCAAAAAACATGCAGGTGAAAGAGAAAACCAACAAACAAACGTACGTCTGCATGTCCCTGAGCGATGCAGACTGTTTTTGTGTCCGGGTTCGAAATCGTGTTTGAGGCGTGGCACGCCTGGCTTGTCAGGCTTTGTCCCGCCATCGGGAGCTGCTCCTCCACGGGGATTTAGAGGGAGGTGGGCAAGGTCGGGGAGGGGAGGGGTAGCTGAGACCCCCAGGGAGCCCCCGGAGAGCGCCGGCACTGAAGCTACACCGCTAACGTTGCTCCTCACCTCTGAGGGGACCTCCTCCTCCTCCTCCTGCCTCCACCTTTTGTTGTCTTCATGTGTTGCACTGTTGCCTTACTCTCCGCCGTTGACCTTGTTCAAAGACGTTTCATAGATAAGAGGTGTGGTGTGTGTGTGTGAGAGAGGAATCTCTGAATATTGGTCCAAGCGCTCTCTCCTGTGTGTCTGACACACACACACACACACACACACCACTGTGCCCTGCAGCCGCAATCTGCACCCCCTGCTGTTGGTTTAAATAGGTATGTCAGACATGTCTGAGAACCCGTGCTGCCTGTCTGCATGATTGCAGGCTCAATCACTCTCTTGCCCTCCCCCCTTTTTTTTTTTCCCCTCCATACACGTTTCCCCTGCTCTCCACCTTTCCTCTCCTCGCTTTTCACCTTTCCAGGCCTCGCTCACTCCTTGCCATCTCTTTCTTCTTGAGTATGTTTTTTTTTACGTTATCAGCGTCTCTCTCACACACACACACCTCAGGAGTGTTGCCAGGAGAGGGCAGTGGTGTGTAAAGCAGGCCCCCTGGTCGACTAGCCTCCTCTGGCTGTTGTTGGGCCCAGCCAGCGTGGTGCATTAACCTGCTCACTGCTCCACTGAGCCCTTTATGGACAGACAGAGCCCTGGGGACCCCCCCCCCCTCCTCCCTCCAAACACACACATCTCCCCCTTCATTTTACCACATATACAACTGTGACCCAGAGTGCCTCGACCCCACCCAGCCAGTTCCATAACGACATGCCGGTTAGGAGGAAATAGCTGGAGTGCACTGGCCTATTCAACCAGGAGTGTAATGCTGCTAACTGTGGGTTATTTGTTGCGTGAGCTTTTTTTTTTTTTTTAGTCCAGTTTCATTTGAAATGCTTCAATATATTCTTCTCTCCCAGCTAGAGGCCTGAACTTGACCGCCTGGCCGTGCATACAAAGATCCAGGCCACTTACCGAACGGAGCGAGTGGAGCTCTAGCCGCCGGTCTCTGTAACAGGCGTGACTTAAATGTATCTAGATATCGTCCGTCTCAACGCCTCTCCTTTCATCCAGCCAATCCATGCCAATTATTCCACGCCATTGTCGGGCCCAGTGTTTGCAAACGTGTAACGCAAGCCCCCTCATCCAACCCTCCGACTCCCCTTCCCGTCCTCCCGCCTTCGTTTATTTTTTTTCCGGTTTTCTATTACTCCTTTTTTGCAAGGAAAATTGGTTTTTGCTTGATGTTTGCTTTTTTTTATTTTGCCCCAACCCCCCTCCGTCGTTGGCCGGAATGGCAGCGGATTAGGTGCACTCTATCAAGAAGGAATTAAACAAACATCTGGTGAATAATTGACGGGGAAATGAGTTCTCACCCAGGCGCTGGGGGCAGGGGGGGGGGTTCTGGCTCGGGGACGTGACCAGCATGCCCACCGCTACCCGTCTGTCTGAGTGCCCATTGCCGTGCCACGCTTTTTGCACCAGCGGGTTTCCTTGTAGCCTTGCTCCAGGTATAGCCTGAGTCTCAGGGACCCGGGTCACTTCCAATTCAGTCAGTTCAGAAAATGACGGCTAAAGCTTCCTTTTTAAAGTGTCGACACGTGAATTGTTTGAATTGAACTGAACTCTGCTGTGTATATGTTGTACACACTATAGTAGAGCTGGGCAATATTGATACAATTAATATCACGATAACAGTAAGAAGCAAATGTTTTTTATATGTCGCTCACCGTTACGTACACCGTGTACTGTTCCCTCGGCAAAATGAATTTCCTTCAGGGCAGCCAAGAGAGTCGTACCGCGTTTTATATCACCAAATATCCAGGCTCAGACCCCGTACCTAAATCCCACCAGAAACAGCCATGCCTCCCTCACACAGAGGTTTTCCACCAGGCTTGCCGGGCACGATGCCAGTTTAGACGAGGCGGTCCACCACATGGATGGCTAGCTCACTCTGTTGGTGTCTACGCCTGGTGCTCACCCCCAATCCAGTTTCCCAACAATGTTAAATCATACCAGGGATGTGGGGATCTACCTTTTTAATATAGCGTGTGACAGTTTTCTCACATCATCATTGGTTGTTTTTTCTCATGCATGTTCTCTTGCCAATCTCATGTTTTCCATCCTAACATCCTGAATGTTGTATGTTTTTGTTGTCTTCTAGGAAATGTACGCGAAAGTCTTGAACATAGAGAAGCACCAAGATCAGCTGAGGGCCAAGGGACTCTTCTCCCTGGACACCAAGCAGATGTAAGTGAAGAAAATGGGTTTTTACACTACAGATGTGGACATGGGCAATACTGGAAAAGGAAAGACACAGTAGATCCAATTTGGGTGGAAAATGTGGTTTTTGTCAGTTATGTTAGAGGATAAACAATAACCTCTTACTAAGTCAATAACATTTAAAGTGTTTACAAGTCGTATGGCTCAGCAGTAAAAGTAATCTGAGCAGTTATAGTCTTTTACCTCTTTAGGGTAGAATATTACATTAGTTGAGTGGGTGATAGGAAAACTGCACACTATATTTACAAGGATGTAAGGCTTTTTTGTATGAGATATCAATGCAAATATTTTGGTCAAGTGTAAGCAGTGAAATGACAACCCTAACCAGTCACAGCGCCCTGCCACATGACAAACAAAACACTCCTAGTCAATTGTTACGCTATTTTGTGTCACTGCAAAAACAAAATTGATGTACGTGTGTGTTTGTTTTCCTCCCTCAGCTCTCTAGGCAGTAGCAGGTGGCTAATGAAGGAGGAGCTGGAGGCGTTGCTAGTGGAGACCATCTCGGATTACGACGTAAGAACAGCTCCTCGTCCTCGTTTTCCTCTGTCTCCTCATCCCTCTGACACACTCCTTTTATTAATGCCATAATGTGAGTGTGTTGCAGTTCTTCCAACAGCCACTAGGTGGCCAGGGTTCCTATACAGATCTGAAGTCTGGAATCTTTCCCCCATGGTTTGATCATTTCTCTGTACATAGGACTACTCATTTTCTTGGTTTCTGTGAAGAACAAACTTTATTTATAGAGTGACTTAGCATAGTTGGCAAACACTTTTCCCCACTACTCCATTTTCAAAACAAGGCTTCCTGTGGAGCAGTTAAACTGACCCATTGACACAATGTAATGCATTTCGTGGAATTTGAAGGTTACGCCGCCAAAGTTCAGCATGTAGTTTGATGTTTCCACAGTATGCACGCTTCATCCAGCTGATGGAGCGTCTGCTGTCCCTGCCATACTGCGCCACAGAGGAGGAGTTTGTCCTGCGCTACCACCGGCAGCTGGAGGTCCAGTCCGAGAAGCAGGTGGTGCCGCCGCTGGAGAGGGACGACAAGGGCGTGGCCTTCAGCATTGCAGACGGTAGATGCGTACACTGGCTATCTTACAAGCCACAGTGATTTTTTTCCCTCTAAATCTGCAGTAGTAATGGCACAACGGCCCTAAAATAATGACAAAGAAAGGACAGCGTTCCCTTTATATTTATCTCCATACTGACGACACCCTCCCTCAGCTAATGTAACATACGTAGGTGTGACAGGAATTATATTGTATAATTTAGTGCAACAGTAAAGCTACCACAGGTCAACAGAGGGAGGTCCATATGTGCCACTCAATAATGTCAAGATAAATCAATTAATAAATGTTCAAATACATGCATAGATAAAACAATAGACAAATCTTCCCATAATGTGATTAGCAATTGATGACGGCCCCTTTGTGTCACTAGATAATCAAAAAATAATACATAATGAATCATTTGATGGATACATTGATAATGAAAATAAATATTTTCATATTATGTGATTTGATAATTAATTTTTAATTGTTGTATTATCTATTGAACTACTGTGTCAGGAGGTGGGACCCAGATGTTACAGGAAGGTTACACTTCACACATATGAACTTGCTCAGTGGTCATGCATGGTCAATGTTAAATTTGAGAGAAGTTCTTCTTGATAAAACGCCAACGGCTGACTTGTCTTGGTTGCTAAGGGAAGCAGCTGACCATCTACTCGGAGTTTTCAATTGCATTATCAATGTATTGATTAAATGAAGAATTAGTTAATTTTATCTCAATTTATTACGACCTGCATTTACCTATTTGAACATTTATTAAGTGATTGACACAAATGAGCCCTCACCAATTGATAATCAGTTGATCAATAGGTAAAGCATTAATAGAAAAAATGTAATTATCAAATGGTGAATTAACTTCAATATTTTCTCAATTTGCTCATCTATTGACCAATTGATTGAGTGGCACATAGAAAACATAAAGTAACAATTCTTCATTTGAGCCTCTTGAGGAGAACATTTCTATTACCTCCCCTAGGGGGTGTCCTATTTGCTTCAGCACCAATGTATCTTACCCCAAACTTGACTTAAAGCTGCAGTAGGTAAGATTTTATGTAAAAAAAACAATTACACCTTATCAGCTTAAATCAGGAAGTGGGGCATCATGTTACAAACGCTTACCTCTGACTTTTAGAACGTGATTATTTAATGAGAACATTTATTGTGTTTTCCCTCAGGCCGGAGGAAGACATCTAACTGCTCAGTGGTCCTGAGAGACAGTGGCTCTGGACACATCAGCATCAATGGCAAAGACTACCTCTACTACTTCCCTGTGCTACAGGACAGGTAGGAGGGCTGTGTGTTTTAAAGAAGTCACTCTCTGATACCGGTTTCTTTAAAATGCAAGTCATGTGTTTAGTCAAAAAACGTTTTAAAAGCAGCTTTTTATTTATCTCCTCGTAGTAAGTTAATTACACAGTTGAGTGATTGTGTGTGTTAACAGCCAGCACTAGTGTTGTCACGCGGAGGCAGGACAGGCCGTAATTGGAGCAGAGAGGTGACAATTGACTTTGTCAGCACCCATACGCCATTCAGCTTGAGACACCAACCAGAACACACACACACACCCCTTATCCTGGTCTTGCTGAGTCAGAAGTTAATGTGTGGCGGTGTGATTGTAAAAGAGGGCTTTTCACAGTGACAGTATCCCTGATGCTGCTCTTGTCTGAAAAGTCACCCAACCAGACATTAAATTAGCTAAGCTGCTGCTGTTGATACGCTATCTGTTAAATAGCTCCTGGTTTGCCTATTCAACCACATCTCTTTCTTTTACTCTCTCCAGGCAGCAGCTGATGTTCCCTCTTCAGTTCATGGGCATGCTGGGCCGCTTTGACCTGGAGGGCACAGTGAGCGGTGGTGGTCGGTCCAGCCAGGCGGGAGCGCTGCGTCTCGCCATCTCCCGCGCCCTCCTCAGCTTCCTGTCTGAGGGAGAGGTGGAGACCATGAGGCAAGGTGGGTAGTAAGCGAGCTGGGCTAATGACCTTGAGAGGGCGACAGCCAGTTCAAATACTGCAAACTGACCTGATAGATTTCAGGAAGCCAGCACACATTCCATCAGCCTGCTGTGGCTCAGGAGGTAGAGCAGGTTGTCCTCTAATCAGAAGCTCGGAGGTTCGATCCCCAGCCTGCATGTCGAAGTGTCCTTGGGCACGACACTGAACCCCAAATTGCTCCTGGCCGTCAGTGTGTGAGAATGAGAGGCATACATTGTAAAGTGCTATATAAATGCAACCATTTACCTCCTCCGCCTCAGTTTTGCAAGATTAAACCCCAACACTTGTCTTGATGAACAGCTCTAGATCAGTGGTTCTCAATCCTGCAACTTCAGAAAACATCTTCATCAATTTGACAACACATTACACCAAACTATAACGGAAGTGTTTCCAGAGGACACAAACCGTGGCAACGTGTTCATCACTTTTAAGTGTCCTCTGGATATACTTCCGTTATAGTTTGGTGTAATGTGTTGTCAAATTAATGAAGGTGTTTCTTAAATTGAGATCTCAGGCACATCTGAACCAATTAAAGTATCATGAAAATGTGAAGCCTAATTGGTTCAGGTGTACCTGAGAGCTGGAGCTAAAACCTGTAGGACTATGGCAGGCCCTTTTAACATTTAATCAGTAGTAGCAATTCTAATTCAAGATGTCTACAATTAATTTCTCACTAGTGGAAATGTTTGTCTGTAACTTAATTACAAATAGTCTACTTTTACCATTGACTTCTATTCAAACTCAATTTCAACATGTTATGTTGGCTTGGAATTGTAACTAGTAACAATCATATTTGAGATATCTAAATGAATATGGTAATTAGGGTGACAATGATGAGCGAAGGAATGTCTAGTAATACGGAGATGGCAGTTTCTAAATTGCTACTAGTCAGCCCTACTGATTAAATGTTAAAACTGCTTGCCCTAGTAGGGCAGGATTGAGAACCACTGATCTAGAGTTAAACAAATCATTGTGTACTCACCATTCAGTGTCTGAATGCTGTGATGTCAACATCTTCCTTGATCTGTTAATACAGACTACATGGTGAAACCCCAAGGGCCTTATAAAAATGACAGATTGAGATGCAGCTGAACTGAGCACAGAAACAAAATATGATATCAGAGCTCAGCAGTTAACATTTTAAACAAATCTGGTTTACCTGTGCGTTTTGGTCTTATGATTTTCCCCCCCCAGCTGGTCTGCTGACCCCTGATCCTCGAGTCAGAGAGAGGAAGAAGCCGGGCCAGGAGGGAGCCCGCAAGAAGTTCACCTGGAAGAAACGCTGAGAAGGAGGAAGAGCTACCCCATAGCCACATCACTTATGTCCTCTTTGTGATATTTGATGTATGCCAACTGAACACTTCCATGCAAGTGCAGATAAAAAAGGTTTTCCTCACATGGCATCCATGTCTTCAGTATGAGTCCTTATCCAACAAGCTGCAGTGTGCCTCCGCAGCCACCAGAGGGCAGTCTATGTCAAGGAATGAAAGAAAAAGTTGAATGTTTATTAGTATACTGACCATTAAATTAAGTTTTTCATAAAAAAAATATGCTGTTTTGTAATTCTTTTAGTATTGATGTCTACTTCCAAGCTTAAGGAAAATACACATTAAACTGAAAGGTGCTATGGACAAATGCATCCACCAAATAGAATATCATATTTTAACAAAAGAGTCTTCTTGGTGCTTACTTACCATTTTACATGCTTCCTGTGCTGTCTCTGGTGTCAACATCTGCAGGTTTAAGGGACAAATTTAAAGACTAAAATAAAAAGAAAAAATACACACCAATTCAGATATTACAACAATACTTCATTGAGTTGGGCCCACTGTAACCCACAGGAGACAATCTATAAACAATGCAGTTTTCATTTATGTCTTGTAAAATGACATCCAAATAAATTTGAATGACATGCAAGAGAAACCATGATCCATCTCTTGTTCCACTGTATACAGTATAATTTTTGACAGATGTAGGCGTATCTAATTTTCTGACTAAGAAAAGATTTTAGGACCTCTGCAAAAATGTAACTGTTAGATTAAATTAAATATTTTTATTTCCAAGAAGTAATGAGTTTGACCATACAACTTATTCATGGGTCATTCTACCTAAAGAGGGCCTTGTGCCATCTAGACTCAAAGTGATGGAAGACATCTTTAATATTTTGCAACGATTCATCCAGTGCATTTGTAAGTAAAAAATATAAATATGGCTGAAACTCATCCCAACTTTTAGAGTAATTGTAGCACTCTACTGGTTTAGGTAAAATCATGATTTCATTTCAAATGCACAAATATATTTTAGATTATTTACAAGTAACAACTTGGTTGATGGGTCAATATAAGTGCAATAACATTGTTTTTTATAGTACAGTTGGATATAATAGAGCTTTTATTTCAAATAGATATGTTTATCTGTGTTTGTTGAAACTGAATGCTGAGGGACAGGTCAAAATGGCCAACTGCATACATGCATACTTAGGAGCACTGGTTATTGTTATGTAATTTTATTTCAATTTTTGTACGAGGGAAGTCAAACTAAACTATACAGCACCATTTTAGGTTTTATTAAAAATGTAACGGCAATGGCTAAACTATAATAAGTGTGTAAATTAAGGGGGGGAGGGAGTTGCGGATCCTGATCTGACTGCCCTTGGACACATGGCCTGGTACCGACTGTAACCCACACCAATGACCCAGAATGGTGTTCTCAGTCGGGTCCTCTATCTCCACAAAGTCATACCTGGTAGAGTGACAGAGACAAAGGAATGTGCAATAAAGTTTTTGGTAAGTCAATCGTTTAGATCAGTCGACTAATGAAAATAATCAGTTGCAGCCCTAATTTATTTATTTCAGTTAGCCTACATATATTTTAGCTTGACAGATGGAACAATGCAGAAAGCTTCATTTGTACAAGATTTTGTGTACGTTTACATATTAATTTAAAGTGCAAAGCAGGTAGGCTGTGAAGGAGAGTGAGCAACAACTACTTGTCTATTACCTGAGCAACAATTTGAGTGAAGAAGCACAAGAAAAACTGAAGGACTTCAAGGACAAACTCAGAAGAGCTTTGGAGTCGGGAGTTTTTAAAAAGGCTTTAACCTCATTGACTTGCTCACAGTCTCTCCACCTCCTGTATGCTGTATCGCAGACCAATCCTGGCTGTTTTGTCCTCCTGTTGAAATTTTTACAAACCTTGTTGACTTGACAGTAGTTTATTTTAAAGGTTTGGGTATTGGAAATGTGTTTTTTATTCATAGGGTTGTTTTGTAAATGTACGTAAAAGATATTCATTCTATTTCAAGTTGTATTTTATACTGTGTGCAATTAATATGTTTGTCTTTAAAAATGTTATCTTTTCCATTGTAAAGGTTGTTTGATGGAATAAAAATATAGCTGGCTCAGCTGTTTCACTATTAAAAAATAGTTAAATAGTCTCCAGCGTTTCCTTTTTTAATATTTGAGTTTTATTGTCCAATTTCAAAAGCATATTCTTACATACACATATGCATACCTACATGGATGGATTGCAGGGTTCTCATGGGTGTTTTCCCCATTTACCAAAGAAGGTTATGTTTATTATTACTTTTAAAACTAAAAATGACCCATTTGTTCAACTCTCTCCCATCTCACCACAAAGGGGGAGCTTTAATTCCTTGTGTTATTAAATCCATTTGGTATACCTCATAAACTGTTTCTTTCCATTTATTAAAGCAATTTCTAAGCCATTTTTTGTCATTCACTTTAGAGCACAAATTTTAAGTATTCTAAATATATATATGTATATCTAGATGCCTCACTGGATGGGGGTACAGGGGGAGTTTCAAGGATCAGGTTTACTGGATTTATGAAATGTTGACACTCCTATATGGATTCCATTATCTTAACAACTTGATCCCAGAATGCCCTCAAAACTGGAGAGGGCTATGCACACCATTCACATCAAATTTATGTCCATAGTTTTATTATATTTATGTTGTACAATGGGTGTTATAAAAAGCCTCATCTGGAATTTCCAGGCATCTCCTGCAGTTTTATACATTATTATAAACACAGCATTGAAAGCACTACAGGGTTCAAAACTAACATTTTCCAACTTTTTCAGTTGGTGGCACCAGCACATCATTTGGTCGCACCATTTGTTTTGACGCTGCGCGGCAATAATGACCTGACCTTTGTGTCCCATTATGTACTCGCATTCCATACAGGCTGATGACTACCCATCTTTTAAATTAGCAACCCCTGTTCTTACATTGATTTGAAAAGATTGACTGTGACTTGAGAGAAATAAAGTGCAAAATGTTTTTATTTCAGATTCCTTTTTTTCTGAAGACAGTGGCTGACATAACTGTTCTCTTTACTCTACTGTGCTCTATTAGAAACACGACGATGTGAAATAGAAAGACGATGTGTAGGCTATGCAGTGTTTCCCACAGGATTTTGTGAGACTGTGGTGGGTGGACCTCGGACCCTAGAGGGTCAAAATTAAGAGGCTAGATCTATGAAGAACTTTGTGCTCTTGTAAACAATTTTGTTACGTTACAGTAACGTTACAACTGCTCCACTGTCAATATTTTAATTGCCAAGTACTTTGTGACAAATAACAATATATACAGCTCAATTGCTTCACATTGTGTCAAACACATAACAAAATATATACAGGCACAGAAGAATAGAAATGAGGCTTCTCTGCCCTGCTTCTACATCTCTCTGTTTGCTGTCTATCTCACCTGTTCTTCTGCTCTAGCTGGCTGCTGTGGGAGAGCCACGTCCGCTTCCTGATTGGGTCTTATCAGTCAGACGTATCCTTCCCTGCGATGGATAGTGCTCCTGGTACCGCGGTAATATGTCGCTGTATTCGCTTTGCGACGACTCCCAATCTATACTCTCCGCCGCGTTTACCGCCTTATACTCGTTTGTTACTTTCAGTAACAGCTCCACTCGTCGTCCGTCCAAACAAAGACATCTCTGCTCTTACTTTTTCGCCATTGCTGTTCTTCATAACGGCATTTTCTGCAAATAAGCAGAGCGGACAATCTGCTTCCGTGATATGCGTGATATGCGTGATATGCGTTTTTATGGACGGAGATTTCGGTGCTATAACGCTTGTGTGGACTGAGATAGTTTTAGTTTCAAAACTCCGTTTTAAAACGAAAACGTATTAGTGTGGATGTAGCCTCAGAGAGGAGGGGCTATTCACAGACGGGTCCGTTGTCAATGTGTTTGTGAGAGAGAGAGATACCGCGGCTGCAAGTTTATCAACATCTCCACTCGACATGGATAATGTAATGTTAGTTAACTCAAACGATGTTGTGTCCTCAAAATGCCTTGGTGTCTCGGATGCAGCCAGGAATGTTCCAGTGTGTGTGTGTGTGTGTGTGTGTGTGAGCGTGCGCTCGTACAGCAGGGGAGGTAGGGGCTGACTGACTGGGAGTGAGAGATGCTTTGCTGAAGCAACGGCACAAACACAACATTAGAGATCTTTTATGTTATTATGAGAAGAGTAAAAATATTTTTGGTTAATTATGAAACGGTGGCGGGACAAATTAGACTATGGCGGGCCAAATAAAAATAAACTTTTGGTAAAACTTTTTTACTGGCACCAATGCGATCCATTCAAATTTTATATCTCATTACCAAAAAAAAGGTCGCAAATGCGACCAATTTGGTGGCAGTTTTGAACCCTGCGCTACACTTTACAATAGCAGCTCCATATGTTTGCGTTACTGTACTGAAACATACACTTAGTGAAAATAAATGTGCCAAGTCTCAACACCACTGTTCCTTTCATTCATCAATAATTGTTCAAACGTGTCAAGTTTTCAAATGGTTTGTTCTCTGGTCCAGTCAAAAGGAACCAACCCAACGTGTACAGTCAGTGTATGGACAAATGTAGACATATGTTAAAGTCTTCCCGTGTGTATGGTGGCTCTGTTTGTACAGGAAACCTTTATTATATCAACATGGCCTTGTATATTTCAACACTTTTAGTCCAGTAGGGCTGACTGCCTTTTTATAATCTCCATCAAATTCTGGGTACTGAGTATGAGTTTAGCCTGAGCTGAGAAGAGCTAGTCTGGCCAGCAGGCTGGTAAATCCTGATTGTAGGGTGTCTCTGCAGACCGGAGACTTTGAGAGGGCGGGGTAACCGTCAATCATTTTTTAAATTTCGATCAGAGGCTTACAATCCTCTGTCAATCAAAAACTTATTTCACCAATACGCCGCCTGAACCAGTTGTCAATCAGTTTTTAATTCGGCTAATCATCTTTCGAGAAGGGTGCAACTGCAGTCCTCCCTCCTGAGAGGTTCCAAACTTGGAAGTTTACAGAGGTAAGTTGCCATGAGCAAAATAATAGGCTAATCCACTTTAAATGAAGTTTTGTAACATGTTCACATCAATCAATCAATGTAATAACCGCCAAAGTTAATAACTAGGTAACTATTATTAATACAAAGCCATCATATTCATGTGGCGTTCAACTTAGACCGAATGTTGAAAAACTATCGCTAATGTAAAGTTAGCTAATGTTAGCTTCTGTCCATTATAAGATAGTCTACTAGCTAACAGTTAAACAATCCAAGTGCATGTAACGTTAACATGAACGGACGTATCATTAGGTTAAAGTTCGCTGGACAACAGGTGGGTTTGTGTAATAAATTGGTATTTTGTATTTATTGATTTATTGAATATGTCACGAGCCATGCACGACCCCAAATGATCTCACCCCTCAATGACTTCGGTTGTAACTTAGCCTATATAAAGTATAGTGGCCTATTTATGTTGTAAAGACAGACTGCTGTCTGTAATGATGTTTTGTTTTAATTCTAGATGCATCCAACAGTAATAACAGATGCCTCATCAAATCCGCAGCACCACCTCCTGCACCACCTCCATCACCAATCCCTGGACTCTCAGCCCCACTGTAAATTTGTAATTTATTAGGTGCAATAAATTCTTTGACACACTCTCTATTTAAGTTCTTTCACATTTCTTCTACTTTTATTCCTCCAAGGAGTGGAGGAGGGCAGAAGAGCGGTAGCTGTTAGAAAAACATAAATATTCATTATTCAGATGAATCACTTAGCTCCAATTGTGTAATACTATGAATATATTTTTATTATTCAGCTCTACATTTCTCTGAAAAGTGATAAATAAATATGATCATTATATAAATTGATGCAAGTCAATTCACCAGTTACCAGGCCGTGGATGAGCCAGGAATAGTAGCAGTCAACACAACGGGGTATTAATCACATCAGTATATGATTTATAGTATATATTTGTGTACAGTCACATGTCAAGTCAGCTGTTACGACAAAAAATTGTTTTTGCTCTAGTCAAAGGATCAAAGTATCAACAGACAGCAACGTTTTTAAATCAACATTTTAAACAGGCACACCAATGGCGAACCCAAGGCTAACGTTATTTTACAATAACGATATTACGGATATTTATTGTCAGCCTGCTGTATCACCACAACCTCTTCGGTTGAATCGAATGAAGCAATAATGTCTGCAAAGCAATGCAAAACCCTGTAGTATAGGCCTAAACCGTACAAAACTAATGAATGGAGCATGAGTTGTTTGTGTACCTGCCCCTTATAATACTGTGAAGTGATTTGCTGAATTAAAAAGTGATTGACAACTGGTTCAGGCCATGTATTGGTGAAATTCGTTTTTGATTGACAGAAGATTGTAAGCCTCTGATTGTCCAAATTAAAAAATGATTGACAGTTACAACGCCCATTCCCCGCCCCCTCTCAAGTCTCCATCTGCAGAGACACATACTTGGGCATTGATAAGCAATCTTTACAAAGCACACAAAAAAACAACAAAGACACCACATCCAAATAATCCAATTAAAAATATCAAACCACAATATACAAATCTGCAATGAATTAACTATTTAAAACTCCATTTCTGGATCTCTGTCTATCTATCTATCTATCTATCTATCTACTAACAGCTAAATAATTCACGTCTAGCTAGATCTAGCTAGGTAGCTCTAAAAGATGCCTTTCCCGTACAAAGCCACACTGCTTAGACAGCGTGGGGCTCCAAGCCATTTCCTAATGAATGAGCTAATCAACCTTTCTACCTTATAGGAGAACCTCATACACTGTCAGCAGCCACATCAGCCAAGGCAACAATCTGCACACACCACAATTTTAACTTTCCTGGGAGCCCTGATTTGTCTATGCCTTGTATCATTTCCTGCCTCAGCTCCTGAAATTGACCCTTATCACTGAGGCTTGAGTCGTACCATCTTCCTAAGCTTTTGACTGGTTTCTCTATCACTGTTGGCACCATGAAAAATGTCTTGTCTACTACCTTCCCTTCAACAATAGAAATACTCCTAGACTTACTTGGCTTCACTTTCATCCTAGCCCACTGTAGATTACTATTTAGCTTATCCAGTGAACATACTAGTACATGGAGCTGTTGACATCATAGTCGTCATATCGTCCATGTAAGCCCTAATTGGTGAGAGGCATAGCCCTCCCTGCAGCCTTTCCCCACCCACTACCCATTTTGAAGCTCTAATGATGACCTCCATTGCCATGGTAAAAGCTAATAGGGAAATTGTACACCCTGCCATAATGCCTATCTCCAGCTGCTGCTAAGCTGTAATGTACTGTGCTAAGTTGAATGTCTAAGAAGTAAGCTTTAACTTATCAGGCACTCTAAAGAAATCAAAAGCCACCCACAACAGACTCTGTGGTACTGACCCGAAAGCATTTGCCAGATCCAAAAATACTACACGCAGGTCTCTTTTCTCACGCCTAGCTGACTGGATTTGGTGCCAAATCATACTGGTGTGACACTAGTATGTCAATTAGCCTATTCTTTTCTAAATAACTAGACAGCCACAACACTAAAAAAAACCTTCCCTTCAACATGAAGTAAGCTGATAGGCCAAAACTGATTTATTTCTGCAGAGTCCCCCTCTTTAGTAATGAAAGTTCCCCCTGCTCTGCGGCACACTTTAGGAATAACCTGCTTCTTCCAGACTAACGTCATCATCATCATCATCAGCACATTTGGCGCACTCTTGTATAGCTGGTAGGGGACTCCATTAGGCCCCGAGGCTGAAGAGGCCCTTGCATGTCTTACTATCTCTTGGGGGGGCTAGCTCTCTAAACCTTTCCCTATCTATGTGCACTTCCTCCAAATATCCCTCAAGCTCCTGTTTAGATGCTCTTAAACTACCATTCTTCTCCTTACTGAATAACGATTTTGGCGCCCCACAGGGCTGTGTGCTTTCTCCCCTGCTCTTCTCCCTCTACACCAACAGCTGCACCTCCAGTCACCAGTTTGTCAAGCTCCTGAAGTTGTGCAGACGATACGACCCTCATTGGATTCATTTCTGATGGGGATGAGTCTGCCTACCGCAGGGAGGCTGATCGGCTGACTTCCTGGTGCAGCCTTAACAACCTAGAGCTGAACACTCTTAAGACTGTAGAGATGGTACTGGACTTCAGGAGGAGCCCGGCCCCCACCCCACCCCTCACCCTGTGTGGCTCCCCTGTCAGCACTCTGGAGTCATTCAGATTCCTGGGCACCACCATAACCCAGTACCTCAAGTGGGAGCAGAACATCAGCTCCATCACCAAGAAGGCCCAGCAGAGGATGTACTTCCTGCAGCAGCTGAAGAAGTTCAACCTGCCGCAGATAATAATGGTCCAGTTCTACACAGCCATCATTGAGTCCATCCTCACCGCATCAGTCACCGTCTGGTTTGCTGCTGCCACTGCCAGGGACAAAGCCAGACCGCAGCGTATCATCCGGTCAGCAGAGAAGGTGATCGGCTGTGACCTGCCGCCGCTTCAGGTCCTGTACGCCTCCAGGATCAGGAAGCGGGCTGGAAGGATCATGGTTGACGCTTCTCACCCTGGACACTCTCTTTTTGAACCTCTCTCCTCTGGCAGGAGGCTGCGGTCTGTCAAGACCAAAACCTCCCGGCACTTGAACAGCTTCTTCCCTATGGCAGTGAGACTCACCCCCCCGCAGACACACTACCCCCCGACACACACTTAATTATTTCTTTCTTTCATTGCTTATATGTATATATTGTTTGATTGTTTGAGTTTCTTTATTTGATTGATGTGTCTGTCTGTTTTTTAATGCACCAACGTCACTGAGTCAAATTCCTTGTATGTCTTCTTAATGCTGTCAATTGTTCCTTCACATCTGACTGCAAACTATACCTTCTTTCTCAAACTCTAACTTCTTCCTTTTCTGAAAGGCACCAAACTTTTCTACTCCTTAATCATAAATAATATCTCCCATTTTTTCTAACTTACTCTCAGCAGTTCCTTTAAGCTTGTCTAACAAGTAGTTAGTAACAATAGTTAGCATTTATGAAATTACAGCCATTTGGAAAACATTTTCCATATTGTACTACTAACCCTGTATATGGGTGGACATGCAGCGCAAAGAAACCTGCCAACCTGCATTTGCTGCCATAGCCAGCTTCATCCACAGGGTGTCGCCCAAATGTGCGTAAATGCTCATCAGGTGCGCCTCAGCAATGACAATATAATTTACATAACAGATTATTTATGTTCATCAATTGGATGGATGTTGATTTACAATATCTGCTGCAGTAAATATAATTTGGTTCAAATAAAGTAGCATGCACGAGAGAGAGAGAGAGAGAGAGAGAGAGAGAGAGAGAAAGGTTGGAAATCTATTCTGGTTTGAGAAGCAGAAGCAGAAATAGTTTAAGTTTACTCCAAATCAAGCTGCTGGTTTTGGAAGTGATAATTTGTACTGTGACAGGTGCACTTACCTGTAATCGGTGCTGCGGGGGGGGGGGGGAGGACGTGAGGGGAGGGTGGAGTCTGCACAGTCTCTCGTTAAGTGACTACGGTCGAGACAGGCGCACCAGACAGATTACTACAGACACCGAATACAGAAATCACTGTGAGGGCGGCCGGTGAGCAAGAGCGCAGCAGCCGCAGCTTGCCCATCTGCCTTGTCCTCCATTTCTGGATCCAAATTGCATGTGGTGGTGGTGGGGGGAAGAAGAAGAAGGTAGCCTAATTAATTTGTGCGTTCAGACCCCATGGAGGCAGCGGTACTGAACCCCCAGATCATGACGGAGGTGGACTGCAACAGCAACACCCTGAACGCCGAGCTGGAGGTGAAGAAGCTGCAGGAGCTGGTTCGCAAACTGGAGAGGCAGAATGAACAGCTGCGGACCCGGGCGAGCGGCTGCCCCGGCGGCCCGCTTCTGCTCCCTCCGTCGGCGGCGTGCATGCTCGGGAACACCGGCAGCTACTGCCTCCCCGGCCCACTACCCACCCTGTTGTTCCAGGCGTCCCTGGGGTCATTTCCCTCCCCGGACGAGCCGTTCGACTATTTCCACCCGCATACTGCAGGTGATGCTGCGGGGGAGGCGGAGGACGCGCAGCCCACGGTTCTGGACGAGCTGGAGGTTTTGGACTTGGACGCTCTATTCTCCTCAGATGAGTCTGATGAAACATGGTAACTGTTTTATTCCTCAACTATTTGTTGCTGATGACAATAGTAATGGCAATAGCTTTGAGACATGTCATACATGCAAAGGCCAGAATGAGTGCTGATTCTCCATCTCCTTATTTTATTTTTCCCCCAGGTAATTTAGATATAAGATTATCAAGGCACTGACTAGGTTTCTGCTATGTGGCAAAACAAAGCCACACCTTCTAAGTTAATTGACCAGCTGAATGGATGGGCCTCTTGCTGCCAGGCCTGTATATCAGAGCTGCACCAAGCCACAATACATGACATTGTCTTTCTCTCTATGTACAGGGAGGGAACTTGACATCAGCATGTCATTTGTTGTAGGCTCTTATAACCAAAGCGCCTTTACAATGCCATAAGTGCATAGACACAGTGGAAATCGACCCGCAAACCCATTGTTACATTATAGTTATTTAGCAGACATACAAAGGTACTTGACACTATATGGGGATCGAACCCACAACCCTGAGACTCTCATGCTGTACCGACCGAGCTGTTGTTTTGTTAGTGCCATGCTGTACCCAGGCTGCTATACAGGAGTTGCCTCGCTTGCAAACCCTGCAGAACACGACTCAAGGCCATTTCTGAATCATTAGGGTCCTCTGTTAAATTTGAACGTACATATGATCCACCAAGCAGCAGTTACTTCAATAGTATGTCATGCTTGCATAACCAGGCCTGTTACTCCTTTTGTCTTCTTCCACTAAAAACACAGCAGGGCGGGTGCAAGCGACACAAATCAAATTCAAAAAAGTTGAAATGTGACATTAGTGCTACTTGGTACTGTGTGAATATCTCTCCCAGAACAAAGACAAGAATGGCACATATCTTGGTTTCTGCATTGAGGCGGATGCCATTTTGACTCAACAGATGTTTTGTTTTGTCATTTATGCACTAATGTCCACTCTTCTCATTTTTTTGACCTGACACTTTAATAGAAGGGAAACACAATGGGCTAATTACTGGAGCACAGTTTTATTTTCCTTTCTTTCTTGTTCTGCTGGGTATTCATATTCCAGGTGCTCCTCATATGTCCTCTTGCTATATCTATGAAGAGTAACTTGTGTGTGTGTGTGTGTGTGTGTGTGTGTGTGTGTGTGTGTGTGTGTGTGTGTGGCCTGTCCCCTCCAGTTCTGAGTTTCATCTGATGTCAGAGAGGAGTTAAATCTATAATTCAGGTACCTCTATGTTTCCTGCCAGAGCAAACGAAGGAGAAGGAGCTGAAGACAATGCTGTCAAAAAAAATCTGCTTCACTCCAGTGGAACTGAGTGGACCTTTCCTGATACCTAAAAAGCTTAATATCACCTTAAGACGGGGAGAGATTTGATTGCTTAGATGTCTTGGTTGTACGGTAGCAGGACAGAGTCTAGTAGTTGGAGAATTGTGGGTATTGTGCATTCAAACTTTTCAGAATCCCAAGGGAATCAAAGACAAAAGGAACCTGCCAAGTCGGTCATAGTTGGATTTTCAAATAAGCGGAAAGTGGATCTGTGACACACTTAGCATCATGACTAAATGTTACAAATGAATCAAGTTGTTTTTATATCCCAAAGATCTCATAGCCAGCGTCAGTTTGAATTACCACGACACCATCGGTTACAAGGGTCAGGAAGGAGAGTATGTTATCACCTCTTCCTGCTTGGCAAAATAAAGAAAATGCCCAATTTCTGTGCAGTGACATGAACTGTTCTGCAAATAAAAAAGATGGCTGAGCTGTGTTAAGGTGGGTTTACCCTGAACTAACATCCCTACTCCTCATGTAAGCATGTTGTGGGTGTGTGCAGTGTGGGAAATTGGCACTAGCAAAATTCTGGCAAAGCTTTGGCTAACTTTTCCGTCTCTAGCTAGCGCAAAAAACGTTTCTAGTTTGATACGTCGTGATTCACATAAAAAATAGCTGGATGGAGGCCCAGTTACTGGTAACCTCTCTCAACATCGGCAGTTAGCGAAATCTTGAAAGGTTGACTGAGGTTTAACTCAACCGATGGACCGTCTATATTTCAGTCTGTCTGTCTGTCTCTTTCCAGGTTGTATGTGTCGTCCAAGGCTTCTAGGGATTGCGTGGACGCCCCCCTAACGCCCCTCCAATGGTGCCGGCGGGCGCTGGACAGCCCTAAATCTGAGGTGGAGGCTGCCAGGCGGTCGCTGTCCCTCAGACTGGAACAAGGTACGAGGCTACAGGCTGTTTGTGCGCGGAAGAAGAAGAGACCGTTTATTAGCCTCGAGGGGAAATTCACCTTGCACCGTGCACAACAACAGACAAGCAATACATAGATACACGCAAACATACCACGCTACTCCCGGGGTGCGTCGTCACCTGTGCAGCGCGTGTGTTAAATTGTTTGCGTCTTTGCATGGTTATATACTATGTGTGATCCCCCCTAGTGTAATTACTCAGATAATCAAACCCAGTGATATCACACCTCTGCCTTGTTACCATATCAAGTCTACGCAGACCCCCGTCAGAACAGCTGTGCCTGCAAGAAAGCTCACATCATGAAAATGCTCATGCTAAAGAATACAGTCATTTGAAAGAATACTCTATACAATTCACTATCATAAATAAGAAAAATGTGGCAGAGGTGGTTTAGAGTCACATAATCTCTGCTTTTCATGGCAATGTAGCATCACAGCCCATAGAAGTGATGATTGAAAGGTGCTATGTGTAGCATTTTGAGACCATGGTGGAGACGACTGGTCGCCTCTGTCTCATGCCGCTGGTGTTTCTCAAAATTAAGACCACGTTTCCCATAAAGCCCATTGCTTCCTGTCACAAAGATGATGTTGCTACCGGTCCCTGGTGTTGCCAGAAACTCAGAAGGCTTTAACTCTGTTTGCACTGGAGGAACAGCATGCCTCTTCCTGTTTTTGTGCCATAAAGCAATCCAGCAGATTTCCTGTGAAATTCAACCCCGGTGGCACACAATGTAAAATGCAGTGTGGAGACCGCTAGATGCTGCCCATGTTGGCAACGGTCTCTTGTTTACGGTAATGATTTATTGCTATTAAAATCATGATTTCTGATCCCTCAGGTTTCTATCATAAGAGCTGGTTATCTGAAGGGACTTGTAGTGACTCACCTTGTAATATGCATGCATATGACTCTTGGATTGGAGGGTCTTAGAGACTGCCTGCTGTCTGACTGTCTGTCTTATTGGCAGCACTGGATTAGCATCTCAATAGGCTACTTTTCAGTCCATCCCAGTTCCGCTTCTCTGAAATCATGATGGAACAAATGCATGTTCACTGCATGAGGGGTATAACATTTCATGGATGCTTTAATTCATTGTCCCTGATTTGTTATTTCTGGATTTCACTTTGTTTAGTCCTGATGTCATTTGATTTCTGTGTCCAGTTCATCTGTATCTATTTGTCTTTTTCTTTTTTTTATAAGCCTCATAAGATTTCTTTGTCTCACCCATGCCGTTTCTATTTCTTCTCTCCTTCTCTCTTTTTTTTCCCCGTGCTTTTAATTATCTTTTCTATCTGCCTTTTGAACTGAACCCAAGCCTGAAATATTGATTTGACCGAGATGGGAGCTGTAAAGGCAAAGCCAGTCCCATCTCTGAGGATTAGTTTGCAGGTTGCTAGCCAGCTCCTGGCTATTTTAATCTGGAGGTGCTGAGGACTTCTAGGTGTCTTGCCAAATTCGCTCAAGCTCACGCTCACGCTCATTCACTGACTTTCTCACGCCACACAAATCCTGACAAACTTGCGAAGTCTAGACTATACAGGTTGACGCTCTCGCAGTTTTTGGAAAGAAAACGTGGAGATGGCATGCATGTAACTTACTTCAGTCAAATCCGTAAAAATAAATAATAATATATAAAAATAATAACTTTTTTTTAAGTAACTTCCCCCAACAGTGGACGGTACACTTCTCCGTTGATCTCTCATAGCACCCAGGCACACTTTTCCTTTGTGCTCATGGCGGTAAAGTGCCTCGTCAGATCACCTTCACCGCTCCAGAGTGAGTAAGAGGCTCAGCAGCACCGTAGAGCTCACAGACGGTAATCTCACCGAGCCTCATAGAATTAGGCTGGTCAGGCCAGGGTCAACTGGCCTCAGTGTTGCATGTCTGTGATGTCTACACGGGGAACTCCACATGACCAAACAGTATGATGAATGGAGGCGTTGACAATTTTGAGGAGCAAGGAGGCAATAAGGAGTGTGGACTAGCTTCCTATTAGCGCTGTCTTCAGACTAACCATCTCACGGGCTAAATGTCTGCAATGTCGAGGGAAAAGAGGTCAGACTTGTGAATGAATAGGGGTATTATCTCTCGGTTTGTTTTCTCTGTGGTTGTAGTTGATTCATGTGACTGAAATGACCATTTGAAATTGATTTCACCTCTTTGGGGTTATTGACGAGGCAAACCCGGAAAAGAGCCGACCGGAGTTATCAATTCAAATGTCTCTCTCCTTTTCAGTTTTTCGACCATGGGAGTCGAGAGCAGAGCCCTGAAGCAATGCAGGAAATGCTTATAGCTTGAGGTTTCTGGTCTCATTGTAGGCTACAACTGAGTCTGTCTGGCTGCCTGGGCTAGAAAGAGACAGAGCAGAGGGCGGGATGTGAAGTGTGAATGGAGGTGACAGCTCCCACGGCCTCAGCTGAAGGCTGGAATGCATTAAGGCAGCTTAACGCCCTGCAGCCCTTTTAATAAGAGGAGATGGCGCTTGGCTCACCTGTGTGGGTGTGAGTTAGTGTCTGCCTTGTGTGGCTCTTCTGCCATAAAGGTCCCATATTATAGGCATTGCATTATAGGCATTGCAGTTATAGGCAAATTCTGTGCAATTTATATACATATATCATCAAAGAAGTTTCATGAAGACATTGTTAGTTTATTGTTGTTGGAGTGGTTAGACCAACTCCAGTATCACAACTGGACTGATTGGCTCCCTTAGTAAACAATTCCTGAAATCCGTCCAATCAGGCGCGTTTGCTGGTGTTTGCTGGTGTTTGTTGGACAATCAGGGTCCAGTATTGTGTCTTCAAATGAGTAAAATTTAATTAATTAAACTTTAAACTACATTTATTTCTAAAACATCATGAAGAACATAATACTGATCATGAGCCATAGTAGTAGAAGATAATGTGGGACCTTTAATATGATATTCCACAATATTTTCATATAAATACATGTTCTTTTGCTACCCTCTATTGCCGATTGATATAACAGAACAGTAATTCAACCTATAGCCAGTTCATGAAAACCTTTAACTACCGGGAAAAATCATTTCTGAAATGACTCAGAGGTTTTTCTTCCCTTTTCACTTCCCTTACTACGAGTATGTCATTTTGCAATCGTTGGCAACATATGTATCACAAAAGGCAACCCGAGACTTCACTCAATCCTCTCAAGTTGCATCAGCCGGGCAGCGTGTTGCATCGCAGGTGGTGAACTCGCACTGCAGATGCGACTAACGATCTTCTCCCAGCGCCTCGGCTAGAGCTGGCGCGTTAATTTAAGCCATGGATGAAGCCTCCCACCAGCTCTGCCTACTCTCTCTCTCTCTCCCTCTGCCCGCGGTTGAATCCAGCAAAAGCCGGCAGAACCAGGGAGCCGTTGCCATAGAAACCGTGTTTACATGAAAGGAATGCGCCCCCCCTTCAATGCAATAAGTGGCTTATACTCACATTGACAGGTAACAGAGAGAAATCCTCTCCCTGCATCTTTAGGTGGTTCTAGGCTTTTAATCACTCACACACACACACACACACGCACACACTTAAATAGAAGAGATGCATAATGTGCTTAACACGCAGTTGTTATTCTTCCTCCCTCCTTCTATTTTTTTGCTGAGGTATGGCTGGTTATTCATCTCGCAGGTGCTCCAAACAAGTCAACGTCTATTCTGTGTGTGTGTGTGTGTGTGTGTGTGTGTGTGTGTGTGTGTGTGTGTGTGTGTGTGTGTGTGTGTGTGTGTGTGTGTGTGTGTGTGTGTGTGTGTGTGTGTGTGTGTGTGTGTGTGTGTGTGTGTGTGTGTGTGTGTGTGTGTGTGTGTGTGTGTGTGTGTGTGTGTGTAGCTGTTCCTGGTGCTGAGTGTCTCGGACAGTTGTGCTACTGAATGCAGCTTTGTCTTCTGCTGAATAGGGCAGTTCGTGACGGTCAGTGTTGTGATGTACTGGGTGTGAGGTAACCACTGCAGAGTATGACCCTCTCTTAAGAAAGGTGTGTGTGTGTGCCATGTGGTTGTCTGGATGTTTGTTCTTGTGTTATTGTAGTTGTGAGTTATGAGGTGAGGACTTTACTGGAGTTGGTCCTCACTTTGAAAAGGGCCTGATTTCAGTTCACATGGGACATTTGGCATCCGTCAAATTCACGGACAACTACACGTTGTGACCACGTAGGTTGCATTGTCGTGGGCGTGTCTCGAAACCTTTTCAAGCAGTCTCATTGGCTGATGAAGTCCGTTAGCGGATGACGTTTACCTCCGCTCTGTCAAAAGTTCAACTAGTCTCATCATTTTTTGGCAGCCTGGGCTAGAAGGTAGAAGTAGAAGGTGCTCACACTTTGCACTGGGTATTATTATAGAAATGTTTCCAATACCTAGACCTCAATACTGGACTAGACACTCAAATGATTTGCTCAGAATGAAGGTCCATAAACAAGAGGAAAATATGACCCTCTAACCCTAACCCTCTACACTGCATTTTACATTGTGTGCCACTGGATCAGATTTTGCAGGAAATCTGCCGGATTGCAACAACACAAAACAGTTCTTCCGGCACAAACTGAGCAAGTCGGAATATTCTCTTTGCATCATGAAGCAACAGGGTTTATGGGAAATGCAGTCCTAATTTTTAGAAGCACTAGCAATACCACTGGTGTGAGATGGACGCTACCAATCGTCTCAAATGTGGTGTCGTTTGTTTACGGTAACTACACCAAGATATCACAATATTTTGATGTTTAAAAATACTATATGTTGCATCTATATGTTTTTAGTTGTGTTGTGTCATCTTAATATCCCCCTCTCTTTGTCCCCTTCCTACCTTCCTTCCCCCCCCCTCCCTAGTCTCCAGGTGGCGTAGCTCATTTTCCAGCCCCTCCTCTTCTTCTCCTGTCCCTCCCCTGAGTCGAGTAGCCGGAGTGTCACCCATCAGTGCTTCCCCATCCCCAAAGCCCTGCGCTCCCCAGTCCTCTGAAAGACACGGTAAACACTGAAGTTAAGGTCATCGTATATCCCTCACGGTTTTCAAAGGAACCTTTTTCCTCTTCAAATTGCTGGGAATGCAAAAATAGAAATAGCTTAAACATGAATTTGTTTCTGTATAGTTTAACTAATGTCATGAGTCAGTTTCAGGTTCAAAAGATTTGGTTTATGTGACTTCCTCCTTATTATTACATTTCACAAATTTTGCCTTGACTGCAGAAATGTTGCAGTTTTACGAATACATCAACTATCAAGCTGGTTTGAATTGGACAAACATTTTTGGATGCAGAGCTGCTCTGGAGGCTGAAATAATCTCATTGGTTGAGTTAAATGTCTGTGGGCGGAGCCAAAGAACTAGTTTTTCTGGCTCAGTAATGTTAGACTGAAACCCAGTGACAAAGCCAATGGGGGGAGAGAGAGAAGGTAGCTAATATTAAGAACTGGTTCTTTGGCTCCGCCCATTGAAGTTTAACTGAACCAATGAGATTATTTATGCCTCCAAAGCAGCATTGGAGTTTTAGTTCTACAAACCTTTCGCAATGTGTGTTTCTGTCGCCCATTGAAACATCTTTTTACCATCCTCTCACCCCCCCTCCTTCCCTTCTCCACTTTCTCCCCATCTCTTCCTCCTTCCCTCCCTCAGCCTCATCCCTCTCCTCCCCGCTCCACCCAGTCCTCCATTGGACGCTGAGTCCCATAGGGAGGGAGCCCTCCCCTCTAGCTGAGAGGACTCCCACATTCCTCCCTCACCTAGCAAACTGCAGTAAGCCTGAGTACTGCTCCTCACACCGCTCCATGTTATGTCTGTGTCTGCTTTCCATAGAAAAGAGTGCTTCTCGGTATCGTGTTGATTCCTCCTTTTTCTCGTCTCATTGCTTTTGCATCTGTGGTGAGGACGTTCACATGCACAGAATATTACAGGTGCTACGTCATATCCCACTAATCGGTGGCAAGGTGGCCTGACGGTTAGAAAGACCATCCTTTAATCAGAAGCCCTTCTGAAGTGTCCTTGAGCAAGACACCGAATCCCTACCAGCTCCAGAGGTGCTGCTCTGTAGTTGACCCTGACCTCTGACCTGACAACTATGTTATCTTGTAAGTCAACGGGACAAACGCAGTGTAGCTTCGAGCTTGCTTTCAGTTGCAGAAACAAAAGCGTGCCACAGCCTATGAAATGCAGCCTTGCTTGTTGCTCTTCATTTGTCACCATATCTGCAGCTGTAGTGGCATTACATTTGAGGGTGAGTGGGTGAGAGATTCAACTGCATTATTAGTGATGGAAAAAGAGAGTATTTTCCGGACACAGCAAGGGCAAAGCTGTAGGGAATGAGAAGGGCCATGTTGGGATATATCCCCTGAGGGCGGGTACTCGGATCTTGTTTTTCCTATACCAGCAAAAACCCTCCCAATTCACCCAGGGCACAACTCCAAACAGCAACATGGCATTAAGGAGCCAGGGCCTCTTCTTTTGCTTTGTGATATGCTATGATATGATATCTTTTTAGATATGCTGTTTGTTGTTCCAGAAAAAATAAGCCTAGGCTTTCATCTTGTCTGTCGCCCTTTCCGTTTCATCTCTATGGGAATAACAGTACCAGACCGGTAAAGCTTTAGCAGAACCACGCTGACATTGTTAGTTGTCACTTGCAACAATTTGTCTGAAGGCTAGACCGCGTGACAATAAGATCACGCCTCTTGCCCAACCGGGGGTGTAAGTACAACAACTGGGAGTGACTGCTGCACGTAAAGAGGGGTGGGGTGGCAAGTAGAAAGTACAGGAGAGCTTCCAAAGTAAAGAAAAAAATGCAACTTTTCAAACGTGGAGCATCTACATTTTTTACTGATTTGACTGATACTGCTATTTACTGATGGCACAATGAATGTCATGCTGTGAGACTCAGGTGCGCCTAGTCATAGGCATGAATGGTCATCACAAATGTGGGTGTAGCTAAACCCAACTGCACTTACACCCATTTTACATTGTAGGCAGTTAGCTGCCATTGAAGCCAAACTTCTCAGTGCAACTGTAGAATAAGTTTAAATTATAAGATTGCCAAAAAAACAAACAAAAATAAAGGGTGTAAAGGTATTCCTGTGACCATAGGGTGATCTGTGAGAGCAAAGTGCTGGGAAAATGAATAGAATAAGAGGAAAGCAGTGAAATGAAACTATAGTGAGTTGGTGAATTTCATTCTAACCCTATCCAATGTCTCACTGGTGGCTAATAAGCCCTAATTCCCAAAGCTAAGCATCACCCTCCATTAGTTTGGAGAGCCAGCCTCCATCTTTATGTAAAACACACTCCCCAAGACTCGAGGGGGATTTTCTCATTACCGAGCTAACAAACCTGAACGTAGATGTGCTGCGCGGGACCGTCCCATTTGTTCAGCCACTGTACTGTAGTTCTGCTAGAGCTGAGCTGGGAAGAGTACAAATGAAATCAAGAGCAAGTTACAAGTCTGGACAGTAACATGAGAGGAGCACAGCTAGATGTAACATCAGCTAAACTATGTTATTTCATTAAACGGAACAATCTGTCGCTATAACAAAATGTTTTTGCTTGAAGGCCACGGTCTACGGTGCTCAGCCCTCAGTCCCCAGTCGTCCATGGACAGCGAGCTTAGCGCTCCGGAAGTGGAAGAGGACTCCATCACCCTGGGGTACAAACTGCAAGACCTCACTGATGTCCAGGTCATGGCCCGGCTGCAGGAGGAGAGTAAGTTACCGTCTTAGCGCTGTTTCAAATCAATATCACGTTGTCCGTATAGGAACATATCAATCCATTGATACACACAGAGAGGGCAAAGCTGAGCAGGGAAAGCATGATGTTCGGAGTTGTATTTCTCAGAGGCAGAAATAATCTCATTGGTTGAGTTAAACCTCAGTGGGCGGAGCCAAAGAACATTTCTCTGGCGAAGTAGAGCTACGTCCTGTCATGATGTTACACGTGTTGGATTTTCCATATTTGGCTGTCTCTGCTGTCAATAGACTGTTAAATGGTAAAATATGCTACAGATTTGCCCAACCGAAGCTGCTCAGGCAAGTTGAGCCTAAGCGGTAAAAAATTATTTCAGATTTTCTGTGACTCTTTGGTTTGTTTTGAGGATTTGTGTCCCTTTTGTGGTTTCCTGTCTCAATGTGTGTCCATCCACTTCTTCTTCCACTACCCATCTTTCTTCATTGTTCCCTCCTTCCTAATACTTTATAACATGTGGTACTAGATCTCAGAGCTCATCGCTACTTTAGCTTCATTAACCCCAGGAGGTGATGATTGTGTGTGTGTGTGTGTGTGTGTGTGTGTGTGTCCCATCTGTGTTTGTCGTGTGTGTTTTGCGCGCTGGTCCTCATATCTCCCTCCCCCAGGTCTGAGGCAGGACTATGCCAGCACGTCGTCGGTCCTGGCGAACCGCCGCAGCCAGAGCTTCTCCTTCCAGCTCAGCCAGCTCAGCGCCGCCCCCGACCTGGAGGAGGAAGACGAGGAGGACGAGGAAGACTACGGCCTCCTGCCTCCGCCGCAGCCCCGCATCACCCGCCTCCCGCACTCCCACACCTTCTCCAGCATCCGAGACTGGCGAAGAAGCACCAGCTCCCTCTCCACCCCTCCTTCCACCCCCACCACCCCGCCGTATCCTTCCGCAGGGTTCGCCTTTCAACCGCAGCCCCAGGCGCTGGGGCTGGCCAGCCCCTACGCAACCGAGCAGCAGGGTTTCAGACCAGGATCAGGTGAGCTGGACGCCGCCAGTAGCTGTAGGTCTGTATTTAGTTGACTGTGTCTCGTGTAGTTTCATTGCTAACAAGGACTACCTCCAGTTCTTAGTTTAAACCCTCCTTACATCCTAGCAGGTTGAGAGGGGATACCAGAGTGTGCACCCTTGATGCTCTGCCAAAGTCTGTTTTAAAGTATGTTTTCAAAATAAAGGTGCTCATTAGGGTCAAGGGTAAAAGATAACTTTAAAAACGAGAGAGCCAAAGCACTTTTTTGTGTGAAAAAAAAAAAAAAGGCTTTTATTTTTCAGTGCCAAGCCATAGAAAAAGGTAGGTAGATATCGGTAAACATAGAATTTTTTTTTTTTAACTTTTTAACTTTTGCACACAAGAGTTACCTTTTTATATAGTTTTAAAATAATCTATTGTCATTGTTGTGAATACTAGCATTAGAAGATATGGGATATTTACCCTATTTTGTTAGATTATAAATTAATTTGCTTGAAGAAAACCCTCTTCTAATGAGCTTTATCTCTCTGTTTACACCTGTGTTTTTGTATGTTTCAATATTTGTGTGTATTCACTGTGTGTGTATCCATGTATGTTGTTGGCCATATTGTTTTGGGGGAACTTCCTTCGGGCATCCAGCCGAATATGAGAGTAAGTTTCTCTTTTCGTAGTGTCACTCAGTTCACAGCAGAATTCAATATTTTTAAAGCTCATACACATTTGAAATGAGTTTTTATTGATTTAAAGATGCTTTTGTGAAAACATTTGCTCACTAATCATTAGATAACTGACCTGCGCCGATGCTCTAACCACTTAATAATAACTCTGTCTAAGCCTCTTGCTCTTAAAGCTCTGCCGCCAGAGTCTGTTCCGTTCTGAGATGAGAGTGAGTTCGATGGGATTAGAGTTGGGGAAGAGAGCAATGTATATCTGACTGTGTGGGCTGGAGACTGTGAGAGGAAATCAGGGCTAGCTTGGCATGCTGTCTTAAAGGAGGGAGCCAGAGTTCCCTCCGATGACTGTACCCGACACCAGAATTTCAGTTGGAAAAATCTGCAGGGTTTCAAGGGGAATGAGACGCTTTTCTCTGTTGCATCCCCACTTTGTGATTTAAGGCGGGTGTATTCTTACTTTAAAATCTTGCCTAGTGCAGCTTTAAGCTACTTTAATTTACTGGTGTGTGTGTGGGTGTGTGTTTCTGTCTGTCTGTCTCTGTAGATAAGCTGCGGAGGAGCATGCCTAACCTGGTCAGGGCTCCCAGCATGCCTAGTGTGCCCATTCCAGCCAATCCTAGTGCTTCCTCTTCTTTGCTTCGTAGCAGCCAGAGCTTTGATTCGTCCAGTGGGCTGGCTCGGCTGCAGTCCTCCAGTAAGATGCTCCTTCTCTTGTTTTTTCAAAAACCACACTTGTGCAACGAGGTTTCTCGTGACAGACTGTTAGAAACTTGAGCATTTATATAACCTAACCTAGCTTTTTGACAGACATACTGTAATATAACGTCTGCCCCCCACCCGCCCCAGTCCCCTCCCCAGGCCAGCTTCAGAACAGGGTCCAGAGTGTGGGCAACTTTGCCTCGTTGTCACGGCAACCGCTGAAGGCCACCGCCTATGTCAGTCCCACCATCAAGGGCTCCGTCTCCATGCCGACCTCCGTCTCCATGCCGACCTCCACCAGCCTCCAGGCTCTGAGCAGCAGCAACAGCACCGGTAACGGCGGGATCGGCAGTGGGATCCCCCTGCTCAGTAAACCAGCTGGTGGCGGGGGCATGGCCACGTCCACCCCCACCACTCCCCGCAGTGGCCTGCCCCGCCCTGCCTCCTTCATAGGCACCGCAAGCTCCACGCCCCGCAGCAAGATTGCCCAACCAGCGCGCAGGTAGGCTCAAACCGCATTAAAGACGTGTGTGTGTGTCTGTATGTTATTCTTGGCTTGTATCGAGTGCATTTTGGTGTCACCGTTTCTCCCTTCTTTTACCCAGCTTACTCACACCTCCAAAGAGCTTGTCCACCCTCAGTGCCCTTCGTGACAGTACCTGGAGAGATGGCTGCTATTGATGAGTGGATAAACAGATGGACATGAAGATGAACGGATGAAGACGAGGAACATCTGATAGTGTAGAGGCACCCTGCTGGCTGGGGTAACTCACTGCACTGCAACGCAAAGTTGTCCTCGAGGTTCACAGAACGGGGTTGACCAAAAATAACTTAAGAAAAACCTTTTGTTTTGCTGCACCTACACTTGGGAGAAAACGAGTGTGTTTGAGATGCCGAGATCCTCCACAGAACAGTTGTAAAATGTTATCAAAACGGGGCACACTCGGGGATCTTCATGTGAGGTGAACTGATCTCTCTCAAGTGGTCTGTCATCCATTCAGGTCTATGCAGCATTTCTTCTCCATTCCAGAAACAATCGGAAGGCAGGTTGTGTTTTCTGGACTTTGGTGAATGCATCTCACTTCTCAATGAATTGACACCGCGATGCTCAGAATTGAGGGACTACACCGATTTTGTTTCCTTTTTTGTGTTGAATTTGGTCTGTGTTGTTCCCCATTGCTCTTGTGCAATAAACCACTGGCTCTAGGGTACGAGTAACACTAACCTGCTAAAGAGGGCTGCCAGTTTTTACTAAGTGAACGTCACATTCTTTTTTACACTTTTCAATTTTTTAACTAATCAGGTGTTTTCCCTCTGGCAAGGAACGCCAATGATGCTGCTAAAATTGAATCAGTCCCTGTAGTTTGGGCACATTTGGTCTAATTTTTACAAGGCAAGAAAGTTAAATTCTAGTATTTATTAATGTACAAAGATAACTATAAGGTGTGCATATATATATTGATGCAATATTATTGAATTTTAAATGTGAAACATCTTGACCAAATTGAAAATGTCTGACTGTGTTTACAATTACCACTTTTGAATTATTTAACGGCATATAGGGTATCTGTTCTTGTTGCACTTTGTCTCTGAACTGAATTACATTTTTCTGTTCTACTTATGTTTACTAATGATTGCACTTTCTTTTTCATTTTTGTTCTTCTGGATTCAGGAAGATTCACAATTATACACTGCGTAATGTAGCACCCCTTTTGTTTGTAATATTGAACCTATGTTTTGAAATAACAGTTACTTCATAGCACATTTCACCACATCTTAACACTTTTGTTACTCTGCTTGACTGAATGACTGAAACGTTGTAATAAAAACGCTTAATAAATTATTTTCTGATTCTTCGTTTTCGTGTTTTATCCGCGCTGTTAATTTTACATGGTCACAAATTGGTTAATTTTAGGGACATCTGAGGAAAGCTATGGTGCAACTACATTCAAACCATTTCAAACTAATAGCATGTTTTCCAGTTAGGGCTATTTTCAGCTATTTTCTGAGGAAGTGAAAGGTTGTTGCCCCATTGTCTTCTCAACATCCAAAACTATTTCATATAAGCAATGTGGATTGTCTCAGCTCTTTTGACTTTGGCCCCGATCTGCAGCAAATGCTAGCATTTGACAGAAGAAGCTGTTCAAGTTAATGTACTTCTTGTGACATTCTCTTGTGTAAATGAACTTGTGGTAATCAATGTGTAACAAGCCATGCAAAAGGATGATTGGTTTAATGTTGAAAAATTATACTATTTCGCCTCCTAGTGGTAGATTTTAAAATGGCTCAAAAACATTTCACACAAAGGAAACAAAGGATTTCTCCCTATATCTCGTGGTTTTCAAGTTTGAACTTTTATTACTTGCCTCTGCTTTCTTGACTTAAACACTTAAAGACAGCCTGTTTTTCAAGACGTTTGTTCAAACATAAAACTACCAAAGACCCCATGAAACAATATATTTCTTAGAGAATAGTATGTGAAGATCTTGCATGGCATGAATTTAGCCACTACATTTGAAAAGGATTTGTAAAGAACCAACTATATGCAGCACCACTTCTTTTGTAAAATAATCCACATAACATTTATAAGGTGACTCTCAACATCGACTACATGAGAAAGACAACCACATAGGGACTTGAACTCTCAATCTTCTGATCTGGAGTAAGACACCTTATTCTTTAGACCACAAGGTCTTTCTGAAAGAAATTATAATAGACCACAGTGAATCTTCCCCGAGGAGCCGATTCCTGAGCAGATACAGTCAACATGACTTTAAAAAGAAACAAACAACAATCTATTTCATTCAGCGATGCAGTCAACGATTTTTCCACTAGAAAATTGTTTTTGTTGAAACTAGCCTGTGGAAGAATATAAGCGATTTCATAAAGTGGCAGCTCAAATACACTATATTTTACAAGTACACATCATTTTCAGTTCACACACAATTTCATTTTCAGTTCACACTTCCAGCAGAAGTTGCCATTGTGCATGTCTGCTCCGAAAAGAGTCGCAGTTGGCCAGTGCAGGGGTTGATCCTGCGACCGTGGTGTTATTAGCGCCACGCTCTGACCAGCTGAGGTAACCAGCAAATTGTTCCTTCATTGCAAAGCAAAATAAATATCCAGAGTAATACCTTTATTGTTAATTATGCTTCATTGGGCATGTCACAGGGTGACGTGTGTGTGTGTGTGTGTGTGTGTGTGCCTGCCTGCCTGCTGAGCTGATTGACGGACACACCTCCCTCCGTAATTTCAGCGTGTGGGTAATTAGGTCACAGGTGTTGGTGGTTTGGGTTTTCCCTGCCCTTTTATTTAAGCAAGCAGCAGAGGGGCAGGCTGGGAGGAACGGTGAGCAAGCAACGATCGGGAAACGCGGTTGGAGGAGCACTGGTCGGACGGCTGTCACAGTCGAGAGGGCATCTTGTCCAAAGTTCCCGGGAGCAGCGCGAGAGAAGTGTTCCTGACCGGGGACGTGCACAGCCACTGTCAGAGCCACTGCCGGGACCGAAGGAGCTGCTGCTACGCAGAGGACCGGGTCGTCATCACGCCCGAGGAGGCTACAGATACGCACGGTGCGTGAGGGGGAAGTCTTTGATGAAAGTGGAGGGGTGGGGACGCGTTCCACCCTTCCTCTAGATAAGTACCCCTCCTGATCGATAGCCGATTCTCATAAAAAATACACTGGAGAAGGCGTCACCTAGTTGGCGTTGTTAATGCTGCTGTTGAATGATTTTTATACAATTATCCTGGTAAATAATTATAACGTTGGCATCCCGCCAGCAGTCATTCTATATGGACAAACTTCAGTAATGTTGGACTGGGCTTTATTATTTCATTTGAGTTGAAGTGGATTCATTTGGAAGTGGATTCATTTGAATTAATTTGGTGTTCCCTGTGTTGGACTTTTAGTTTGCTGTGTTTATATTTTGATTTATATTATATTTTTGATTTCTTTTCCATCCAAAACTTATTGTTGTTTTTGTTCTAAAATAAGTTATTACAACTAAAGACTGCTAGGTAGGTTACCCTGACGGATATCTTGTGTCTTCTCAAGCGACTGGCAGCCAGCTGAACTGGGACCTGCTGTCCAAGGACTTACCTGTTCTTACCATTTGGAAACCAGACTGTTGGACTCTTTTAGATTGATCCTCCGGAGTATCCCTTTATCCATTGATTTTAGAACTATTGTAATAAAGAAGTATTTTATATATTTAATTCTTGTCTGGTCGTGTTGTTCAGTGTAGCTGCTCCCCAACAGAAAGGAAAAAGTGTGGTTTTACACAGTCACTCCACCCGGTGACATTTTGGCGTAGTCGGCAGGATTTTCTGTTGGGTTTGAGCGACTTCACCTTACAACATGCCAGGGGAGGAAGAGTCAGCCACCGAACGGGCTGCAGGTCAGCAAGCTACAATGATGCCTTTTGTTATGGGAATGCCATGGGTGCAGAGGTTTGGTGGGTTGGGGTCAGAGGTTAAATTGAGAGAATGGCAGGCGCAAATGGAGACCATGTTAAGCTTTCAGCCAATCAGTGATGCTCAAAAAGCAGACCTGGTAATGGGTTTTTTGGACGGTGATGCAAAAAGAGAAATTTTGACATTAGAGAAAGCTGGTAGAAATACTCCACCCAAAATATTTGCTGTATTGTCTGAGCTGTATGGTGACACCACTCATGTATCTGTTTTGAGAGCCAAATTCTTTAACTGCAGACAGGAACCTAACCAGTCCCTTAGATCCTTCTCCCTTCGTCTCCGAGAGTTATTTTGTAGGTTGAAGCGCAAAGATGGTACAGGTTTGGAATACAGTGACATCCTCCTGCGTGACCAGTTCATTATGGGACTACGGGAGGGGCCCATCAGGCAAGAGCTGAGACGTCAAGTAAGGAAACGTCAAGCCCTGTCATTTGACGAGGTAAAATTAGAAGCCCTTGCATTAGAAGAAGAGCAGGAAGATAAATGGTCAGCAGAACCTTTATGTCTAGCTGTAAATAGGCCTAACCCCTCTCTACAAAGTAATGTTAATGACTGGAAGCAAGAATTTCGTAGGGAGATACTCAAAGAGGTTAAGGAACAATTAACAGAAACAGCAAAGGCACTTGTAAATGAGTTGCGAGCAGAGATTAATAGTCCCCCATGTCCTCCTGTATCTACACCCCGGCCTAGGGCTTATTCGGAGGATTCTGGTAGGGCAAGGCAGAGGTTTAGAGCCCCAGCAAATAGCCAAGAGTTTTAGTGGGATTCACCCGGGGCCCCCCATTTGTAAACAGTGTGGGGAAACCCGGACATATTTGGCGTCCCCTGTCCCCACAGAAGAAAACCCCCCCACGGGTTTTTAGGGTTTCGCCGGCCCCCTGTGGGTCAAGTGGCCCGGGCCCCCCAAATGCGACCCTAACCACCAAATGGGGAAAGCCACCATTGCTAGGCTTTTTTCCCGTAACAAAAGGTTTTTTTAAAATCCCATAACGGAGAAAGTTTTTTAAAAGTTTGGGAAACACTGGTTCCCAGGTCACTTTATTTAGCGAAAAACTATGTAAAGAGCTCTTTGAAGGAAACAGAAAGATAACCAAGACCTCCCGTGGTTGACCTTTCGGGCTGCCAAAAGGACTCCAAAACCCCCTTTTGTTTGGGGAAAATGGTTGCAGATTTTAATTTTTGGGGGGGTAAAGGTGCCAAACACGCGGAAATTTTAAATTTTGAGGGATCACAAGTTTGGGGGGCCAAAAGGCCCTTCTGGGGGGTGGAATTTTGATCTTGGAAAGGGTTGGGACCAAACCTGTTCAAAAACCGTGATAGACCTGCCCCCAACCCCCCAAAGGGAAAAAACTTTGGGAAGGAAATGGGGGTAATTTTGGGGTTTACAGATTGTAGGGGGGAACCAAAAACCCGCTGCGGTAAGGGCCGTGGGGGAAGGGGACCGCCCGGGTTTTCCCTGCCGCTTTTTGCAGTAACGTTCCCCCAAGGGGTGAGGCCCTGCTGGTGGGCCCCCAGTTTTTCAACCCGCCGGGGCCTTTAAAAACTTCTTGGGCCCCCTTTTGGGGAAACCCCCTTGGGAGGGAGACATAGGGGTCAGGGATCGAGGGCCCCTAGTAACTGTGAAAAGGGGGGGGGGGGTTTTCCCCGTGAGGGGGTTTGTAATGGGTTTTAAAACCCCCATCCAGGGCCCCCCTGTTTAAAAACTCCAAAACTGGCAACAGTCTCCCTTGTTGATCCTCTTTTAGTGTGAGGGGGGGGCCAAAGGACGTCTCCCTCATTTGGAAAATGAGCCCCTGGGGTGGTAGAGGGGGGGGTCGTCCAGGCTGGTCCCCAGGGGGAACCCCAGTGGGAAAGGGGGACAAGCGGACCATCCCTCTCCCCAGAGTGACCCCTCTGAGTTTAGGAACAAACATCATTCCTTTAACTTTTGGCTAAGTGGGAAAAATTTTTATTCTCGCTCATGAGGAAGATTATGGCCCCCGGGCTGACATTGCTTTAAAAATCAATTTTCCCCCGGGATTTATGCTGCCCCTATCAGGGGAGAGGTTTTTTAAACCCCTTCCCCCCACCCTTATAAGGAGATTCGCCCCCCTTTTTACCCGGGATGTTTTGGCAAAGGTGTTTTTCAAGGGGAGCTGCAGCCCCCGGGGCCCCCCACCGAAAGGGTTTTGTCCAAAAGAAAAAGTGGTTTCTTGGGGGTTTTGTTTTGGGGTTTTCCGTAAGCTTAATAGGGGTGACCCACAAAAGGGGCTTTTTCCCTCCCCCCGAAACGAAACTCCCTCCCCCACCTGAATAAAGGGAGTGGTACACCCCCCTTTTAAGGGTTTGCCAGGGCTACTGGCCAAAGGTGGAGCGGGGAAAGGGGGAAAACGACAAAGGGAAGACAGCCTTTTCTACTCCCCCTTGGCCTTTTCCCAAAAATTTTTTAACGAATGCCGGGTTTGGACTATGTAACGCACCCCGGGCATTCCAGAGACTGATTTCAAAGGGGTCTGGGTAACCAAAATTTAATTTAATCTGTTTGGGTTTTTATTTATTTAAGAATAATTTTCTCCCCCGATTTTTTTCCCAAAACAAACTGCACCCCTTTTAAGAGAAAATATTCCCCGTCCCTTTGGGGGCTATGGCCTGAAAACTCAAAAAAGAAAAAATTTCAATTTTTTCAGAAAAAGTGAAGTTTTCCCGGGGCACCTGGTGAAGTGGACAAGGGGTTTCAACCCCGACCCTGAGGAAAATGTCCCCATCCAAGAATTCCCCCCCCAAAAAACGGGAAAGCCCGGTGGAAATCCTTTTTTGGATTTGGGGGGGTATTATCGGCGCTTTATTAAAAAAACCTTTTTTAAAGATTGCCCAAGCCCCTTCATGGAATGTTGGTGGGGTAAGGGGCCGACCCAAAAGGGGGGGGTCCCCGCCCCTTAACTGGAATAAAGAGTGGAGAAAAGCCTTTTCCCGTTGCTTTTTTCCGGAACTGCCTTTGAAACCCCAATAATTTGCCTAGCTGACTTCACACTCCCTTTTGCCCTGTACACCGAGCCCGGGAATTAGGTTTTGGGGGGGGGGGGGGGGGGGGGGGGGCCCCCCGGGGAAAAAACAGGGGTGGTCAAGAGAAAGTCATAGCCGATGCAAGCCGCCCGCCTTTTGTCCTGCAGAAAAGTAATGACTCTAATTTTAGTTCATTTTAAACTTTTAAATTTTTTGCAAATGAAAAAGGGCCCCTTGTGGGGGAAGTTTAAGGAATCTGTTTGGGTGCAAAAGTGGGCTGTGATAATGACAATAACCCCCCTTTTTACTTTGCAACTTGGCCCAAAAATGGGGGCTGTTGAAAAAGGGTGGGCTGCCCCAAAAAGGGAAATTTTTATTACACCATAAAATTTTCAGAAAAAAGGGGGGGGGGCACCAAAAAATGGAGATGTCCGTCTAGGCTGCCCGGGTTTTACATCCCCGAAAAAGGTTTGGAAAAAACCCAGTGCTAGAGGAAGCTTTTGGCGGTTTTTAGGGTGGCACCCGGGGGGCCCCGGCAAGGGGTTTCAAACCCCCAGGTGGGGGTGGGACCCGAGTCGTTTTGGAAAGGAGCTTTAAGGGGAGGACGCCCCAATCCGAAAAGTTTAGGGAAAAATTTCCCGCACAGAGGTTGGTTTTCCTAGAGGGGTCCCGAAACCTGCCAAACTTCCCCCGAAAAAGGTAAAGAAACTATCGAATAAATTTGGGGACGGGTTTAGCCGAAAGTGGTGGGTAATTTTTGTAATGTATAAGACTCTTTAACGCATGAGCCCCCTTTCCCAAAAGGGTGGTTTTTGCCAAAGACCGATAAAAAGGGCCCCGTGGGGGCCCCACCACTCCCCGAAAACCCCGGGACACCCAAAGGTTTTTGGAAAAAGGGCGTTTTCGCTCTTACAAAAGGGGTTTTTTGGGCAAGGGATGGGAAGAGACCATTAAATTTCCGGACCAAACTTTCCCCGGGTGTTTTTGCAAAAGGCTTTTAAATTAGAGAAAAGGGCCCCCCTTAGTCCCTTTTTTTGGGCCCCAAAACTCCCTTAAAATTGTTTCCATGGATTTCCTGACCCTGAGGGGCCCTCCTACCCGACGTTACCAAAAACATTCTACTCATAACAGGGGCTTATTCACCAAATTTTTCCCGGCTAAATTCCCCCTGTTTTACCAAACCAAAACCCCCCCCACCCCTGCCCGTGCCCTATGGAAAAAACCCTGTGATACAAAACCTTTTGGGGTGCCCAGAGACTCTACACTCAGAAACAAGGCCCCAATTTTGAGTCGAAATTGATTTTGGAATTGTGTAACCTTTATGGCTGTCGGAAAAGTCATACCACCCCTTACCATCCCCAGGGGAACGGGGGGTGTGAAAGATTTAACCAGACCCTATTAAATTTACTTGGCACCCTGGAGACAGAGAAGCAGAACAGATGGCCTGAATACTTACCTGGATTGGTCCATGCGTATAACAACAGTATTCATAGTTCCACTGGGTATGCACCAACGTACCTAATGTTCGGCCCGCCATACCAGGCTGCCCATTGAGATGGTGACTGGCACAACAGGGGCACAAGCAGCAGTTAGTACTGCTGAGTGGGTTGTGAGGCATGCAGAGCAGCTATCTTATGCGTATAGCAAGACAGCAGAGAACCTCCGACAGGCAGCAGAGAAAAATAAGAGACTGTATGATAAAACGGCTCGAGATTCCCCACTGCTGCCAGGTGAACGGGTCCTCGTGGTGGATCACAGGAGACGAGGCAAAGGGAAGCTGAGTGACAGGTGGGAGAACCAAGCTTATGTGGTAGTGGGACGCCATCATGCAAACCTCCCAGTCTACAAGATTAGACCAGAGGGGAAGGATGGCCCAGAGCGCATCCTCCACCGCAACCATCTCCGCCCCTGCCTACTGTATTCCACGCCGGAGCCGTCCCGACCTGCGGTTCAAGGAGCCCATCGGGCCCCCTTGCCAACTTGGGGACTGATGTTTCAGACGGGTCAAGGTGGGCCAGTGGTGGAGGCAGAACCCGGCCCAGTACCAAGACGCTCCCAGCGGTCCAACCTGGGTAACCCCCCTCTTAGATATAGGTGATGGGTGAATGGTTCTCGGGACTAGAACCTTTTGGTTTGGGGGGGTGTCACAGGGTGACGTGTGTGTGTGTGTGTGTGTGTGTGTGCCTGCCTGCCTGCTGAGCTGATTGACGGACACACCTCCCTCCGTAATTTCAGCGTGTGGGTAATTAGGTCACAGGTGTTGGTGGTTTGGGTTTTCCCTGCCCTTTTATTTAAGCAAGCAGCAGAGGGGCAGGCTGGGAGGAACGGTGAGCAAGCAACGATCGGGAAACGCGGTTGGAGGAGCACTGGTCGGACGGCTGTCACAGTCGAGAGGGCATCTTGTCCAAAGTTCCCGGGAGCAGCGCGAGAGAAGTGTTCCTGACCGGGGACGTGCACAGCCACTGTCAGAGCCACTGCCGGGACCGAAGGAGCTGCTGCTACGCAGAGGACCGGGTCGTCATCACGCCCGAGGAGGCTACAGATACGCACGGTGCGTGAGGGGGAAGTCTTTGATGAAAGTGGAGGGGTGGGGACGCGTTCCACCCTTCCTCTAGATAAGTACCCCTCCTGATCGATAGCCGATTCTCATAAAAAATACACTGGAGAAGGCGTCACCTAGTTGGCGTTGTTAATGCTGCTGTTGAATGATTTTTATACAATTATCCTGGTAAATAATTATAACGTTGGCATCCCGCCAGCAGTCATTCTATATGGACAAACTTCAGTAATGTTGGACTGGGCTTTATTATTTCATTTGAGTTGAAGTGGATTCATTTGGAAGTGGATTCATTTGAATTAATTTGGTGTTCCCTGTGTTGGACTTTTAGTTTGCTGTGTTTATATTTTGATTTATATTATATTTTTGATTTCTTTTCCATCCAAAACTTATTGTTGTTTTTGTTCTAAAATAAGTTATTACAACTAAAGACTGCTAGGTAGGTTACCCTGACGGATATCTTGTGTCTTCTCAAGCGACTGGCAGCCAGCTGAACTGGGACCTGCTGTCCAAGGACTTACCTGTTCTTACCATTTGGAAACCAGACTGTTGGACTCTTTTAGATTGATCCTCCGGAGTATCCCTTTATCCATTGATTTTAGAACTATTGTAATAAAGAAGTATTTTATATATTTAATTCTTGTCTGGTCGTGTTGTTCAGTGTAGCTGCTCCCCAACAGAAAGGAAAAAGTGTGGTTTTACACAGTCACTCCACCCGGTGACAGGCATCCCTTACAGGACTGATGCTTTTAAGTGGACATCAAGTTTGAAACACACCACTGTCCAGCTGGTTTCTCTTAGAAGCGTCACATGCAATTTGAGTCGCATATCGCTAGTACTTTGACTTTCCAGTGAAAGCCCATCACAGTTGCAACATGTGCTGCTTATTTGGACACCTGCGGAACAGCAGCTAAACTAGAACGTCAACCACGAAGGGACTCGAACCCTCAATCTTCTGATCCGAAGTCAGACACCTTATCCATTAGGCCACGTGGTCCTTCTGAAAAAACCCAATAAGTCTTCTGCTGGGCCCCATAAGGAGCCGCAGGTACAGTCAATATGACCTCTGCCACTGTCAGAGGTCCTTATTGTTGGACAGTAGTGCATTTTAAACTTCATGTCCATTTAAATGGACTGGTCCTGCAGCTGAATCCAAGTAATGAAGTATTTTGTTTCAGATTGGTAAAATCAGTGGCTGCACCTCTGGATGAAACCAGTGGCGGCTGGTGCATTTTTCTCCAGGGGGGGCTATACCAAAAATCAAACAAACATGTACTAAGGTATCATCAGTGTATTTAAATAAATGAAAAGGCCTTTATTTATATTTGCTGAGCTGAATGAACATTTGTTGTAATGAAACGTGCTTAAGGTAAGTTAAGGTACTTCAATTAGTACAAATTCTTTATAATAATTATCTTTTATACTACAATATGTAATGGTGAAAGACTAAAGTAACCGAAAAGTGCCTCGATAAGTGCAACAGAAATCTGACAACACAAAACCCTGAGACAATGGCAGAAAATTATGAACACAATAAGACCTAATAGAAAATAACATTTAAGAAAAAAATAAATTAATATGGTATTACATTTGAAATACCCAGTGCCATCAAAAAGCTGAGTGAACTGGCTCAAAGCCATATGACTTTGCCACCTTGTGGCTTAAACTTTTTGTACATAAATGTTGCCCTTCTCTCCTTGAGAGATGCACATTTCTCAATGACTCTGGCACCACAGAACTTGACAGTTTATTATTTTAGACAGGATGTGCCTGTTTTTGTCAACCTCTTCATTATGTTTACAGATCCCTGTCCTGTAGCCTTCATCAAGCTGAGCAGCTATGTTTACTTTTCCAAACATTTGCTTTTGATTTTTCTGATATGTGGTTTAAATCATTCAAACCTGTCTGAAGCCATGCTGGTCTGAGACCTGTAGTTTGAAAAAGGTGCAGGGAAAGCAAAATAAAGCATTGGTGTCACTACATACAGTTAGCCAAGCCTTCCTACTAAACCAGCTCCTTGAAAACGACTGCCAACCAGTGGTTGGTGGTGTGTAAATCGGCAGCATTCAGATAAATGTTGTTTGTACATGCACAGTTCGTTGGTGGGGCGCAGCTTTCCTATCTAAGCTCCTATCTGTTGTATTGAGAGGAGCGAACTGCGCATGTACAATTTATAACGAGAGTCAATGGGCAAAGATTTTTGCGCCCCAGGCCGGAAATACATGACCTAGCAGTAACTTTAGACAACGTAGAACAATTTTAATCTACATTTTATTGCAGATTATACATTCTACTCACTAACTATATAATATTTACGTCGCTCATTTAATTTTTTTTAAAAGTCTTATTCAATGAAGTCTAGGATGTGGGGAGTGGTGGGGCGGCGCCCTAGCGCTCTCTATTGGCCAGCCGCCACTGCTTGGAATGAAGTTGGTTCAATGTAAAAATTTAAAAAAAATAGCTTTGATGTAGTAAACTACTTTTGCCATGTTGCTGTAGCTTAGCTTGCTACATTTCTCTGGGGGGTAGCTTCAGTGTAGTGAAGCTTCATTTAATGTAGAGTAACTGGTAGCTTAGCTCACTACACTTTCCAAGTAGCTTGCCCAACACTGCCAGTAAGTCACTCACAGATAATCAATAACTGTCCTAAACCAAGAACAACATGGTCTGCACGAAAAAGCGTAAAGTCGACCAGGAAAACCGTCAGTTCAAATATGACTGGACTGATCAGTTTTGTTTTATTTTACCGGACCACGCCAATGCTAAACCGACATGCTTGATATGCATGCAGACCTAAATAATATAAAAATAAATTAATTGTGTGTGTGTGTGTGTGTGTGTGTGTGTGTGTGTGTGTGTGTGTGTGTGTGTGTGTGTGTGTAAATATGTCCTCCAGTCTGACTCTTTGCTCACAGTCTCACTTGGCTCTTCTTGAGGTGAATGTGGTTGTAGAGATGCTACTGATAGCTGTCTAAGTGGAAAGCTGTTTGGACATTTTGCAGATGGTACACTGTTTAACAGTCAGCATTAATGTTGTTGTTGGTATGCAGACATATGTCAGGCCTTTGTAGAAAAGTTGACACAGTTATCTTTGCCTCAGGATACTCAGTCCTTTCCCGCTGTGTGCCACTTGCTGTAGTGTTGTTGTTAGTCATTGTTTTTTGCTATTAGAGGCGCAGTAAATAAAAATGTTTTTGGTTTGAGTCAGATATAAAAAGGTGTGTGCGTGCCAGGATGTTTATTTTTCAGTGTTGGTGGGTGTGTGAGTGTTTAACCCCGGACGTTTTGGCCCTTGGCTTGCTATGCTTAACATAATTTGGCCCTTGGGGGAAACTAATTGGGGAACCCTGCCCTACACTGTCCTACACTGTCCTATACCTCCACTACACATTATTATTGACATCAAACCATAGACATTATTGACAACACATTATGAACATTATTATTGACATCAAACCATAGACATTATTGACAACACATTATGAACATTATTATTGACATCAAACCATAGACATTATTGACAACACATTATGAACATTATTATTGACATCAAACCATAGACATTATTGACAACACATTATGAACATTATTATTGACATCAAACCATAGACATTATTGACAACACATTATGAACATTATTATTGACATCAAACCATAGACATTATTGACAACACATTATGAACATTATTATTGACATCAAACCATAGACATTATTGACAACACATTGTGAACATTATTATTGACATCAAACCATAGACATTATTGACAACACATTATGAACATTATTATTGACATCAAACCATAGACATTATTGACAACACATTGTGAACATTATTATTGACATCAAACCATAGACATTATTGACAACACATTATTAACATTATTATTGACATCAAACCATAGACATTATTGACAACACATTGTGAACCTTATTATTGACATCAAACCATAGACATATTAGTTCCTTATTTCAGATCTCATCACATGATGGGTTAAAACATGCTTGTCATGTGGGGACCCAGCAGGAGGTTCGGTTTAGAAGACGATGGCCTTGTCCTCACTAACTGAGACATCTAAAGTGTGTTTGACATGTCAACTCCACAGATTGGTTGGATCAGTCATTGTCCCCACCATTGATCGAAATGGATTTGAGGTTTCCAACATAGAAACCAGGCCCTACATGACTGAAGACCACATACTCATCCATGCACTCACTTACACAGGAGGAGTCATTCACATGTTATTGGATTGAAATAATTGTAATTACTCTATTAGTTGTATGAAAATCTCTTTATGGATATTATTCACTATTTTGAACACTCATCATTAATGATGTTTTGCAGCACATCTATCATCCCATCCATTTGGTATAGTGGCAAGAACCCCCCCCCCCCCCCCCACCACCACCACCACCACCACCACACCCAACCCACGTTGTACATTTTTTCCTCAATTCTATTAAAGTGAAATGTTATTTTTGCTTAATTTATCAGAAAGTACATAGATCACTCCATTATTATTGGACTTAATGTGATCTTGGTGTGAGGATGCTGTCTGGTTGGATTGTCAAATCAAAACAACAGTGCTTGGTGGATTATGACATCATCAGGTCCTGGAACTCGTGTTGAGCATCATAATGCGTGCTAGATGTGGATTTTGGTTATTGCACTACTGCGACTGGACGAAGAACGACGCGTTTTAGGTAAGTCAGTGGTTTTCCTCTTTAATGTTTAAGTGTTTGAGGTCCAGTGATGCTGGAACTTCCAACCAGAGGTGGAAAGAGGAGTGAAAGATCTGTTTAGTCAGGTACCACTTTGATTTGACTTGAGCAGGTTTCTAGACAAGTATATTCTCTCTTCAAACTCCGACTTGAGGAAAGGTCAGAAAAATGATTTGACTCAATTAAAAGTAGCCGCCTTCTGTAATGTACTGTGTTCACACTAACATGACCTTCATGTAGAGTGTTACATTGTCTCCAGTGTTTCAGCCATTTCTACTCTGCACGGTAAATATTGGGAAAGTATCTAAGTTAATATGTGTAGCAGTAAAAGTGCAAAATACATTTACCAACTCGATGTGAAACATTGACACCAGATAGGAATACGCTCAATGTTGAATGACAAGTTAACATTGAGAGGTTAACGGTTGTGTTAAGTGGATATTTAAAGGGATTGAAGTAACTCTTTTCTCTCTATTCTCTCCATGTCTCCATTTTCCTTTCAGTTTTCCTCCATAGAAAACATGAAAGGCAGTAGAACCCCGCCGCCTCCACCACCCAGGATCTGCCATAACTATAAGATACTGAAAGACCTTGGAGAAGGGGCTTATGGGAAGGTATCCCAATGTATGAAACTGGACACCAGGGAGATTCTGGCCATAAAGATACCAAAATTTAACTATATGGTCAAAAAGGAGGTGGGTGACTTTACTGACGTGCAAAAGATTGTGTTACATCTGCTCCATCGGTCAGATTTTGTCTGATTCATTTAAAACATTTGCTGTATATCACGTAAACTACCTGTTGATAACATTACCGTGTCAAACTTGTTATGTATCCCTAGGTGTCCATGCTGAAACGTCTGAGATGTCTGGACGCAGATAAGACCAACATTGTGAAGTTCTATCAGAACTTCACGATGAACGGTCAAACCTGTCTGGTGTTTGAGATGTTGGACATCTCCTTATACGGGTACATGAAGCAGAGGAATTTCACCCCTCTGCGACTAAATGATATAAAGTCCATCATCCGACAGGTACAGACGCCATCAGACAGGAAGTAAATTCAAAGCTTCAGAAATGTTCCACTGTGGTTCATGCTCTATATTCTGTGACCGACTTTGTCCTTGCAGATGGCCACAGCATTCGAGGCTCTGAAGAGCCTTGGAGTGATCCACACAGATGTGAAGCTGGACAACATTATGCTGGTGGATCATCTGAGAGAGCCCTTCAAGGTGAAGCTGATAGACTTTGGCTTGGCCAGACTGAGGTCTGAAGCCGAGCGAGGCTCTACACTTCAGCCCCTTAACTTCAGGTGAGATCTACCGGAGAGTGTTTGCAGTTTCTCACTTCTACTGTAAATACATTTCTGACCTGTTTCCCCATGTTGTATGTTGAACAAAGCACAACAGTGTTTCTGATTTTTTGGTGTGCTGCTGTTCTTCCACACTCAGGTCTCCTGAAGTCCTTTTGGGGCTCCCTTTTTCTGAGGCCGTGGACATGTGGTCCCTGGGCTGCATGATATCAGACTTGTTCATCTGCAAGAGACTCTTCCCTGGGCATTGTGAATATGACGTGGTCAGTACCTTACCTAGCTGGACTCTGCTCCCCTTCTACACTAACCCTTAATTATTGATAGTAGTAGCTACGCTAAGACCAGCAGATGATGATCACAGCAGACAATAGTCTAGACTGATGTGATCCTGTGTTTTGCCTCCAGATGCGATTCATCGTCGACCTCCTGGGTCAGCCAGCGGACCACCTACTGAATGCTGGGTGTAAATCAAAGAAGTCATTCATCTTGACGAGGGCTGGACGCTGGAGGCTCATGGTACCACAACACCACTTTATTGACCAAATATGATTTTCTCTTGAACAGTTTCTTCTCTATTTGAGAATATTTATTCAGTATCAATCAGTAATTCGGCTAAAGTGATAAGAGGTTTCAAATACACGTTACCTTCTTTTAGACACCAGTGGAGTATGAAGGTGAAACAAATGACATGTCCACAGACAACAGGGTCTACACATTCAGATCTCTGGATGAGCTGACAGAGGTAGGTAGTCCAGTAGGTGGTAGCTGCTGAAGACATGGAATTGGTTGAATTTATGACTTCCATCAACCTTTTTGTGAGTCAGGAAGAAGATTTGACTGAGAACTGATTTCCTGTTGGACTTTTCTCATCATTTGCTAATTTAGTTGAAGCTGGGGAAAGAGGACAGGGCTGAGGTCGCTGATAGGGGGCAGTTTGTTGACCTCCTGAAACGAATGCTCCAGATGGATGCCAGCAAGAGGATCACACCAAGTGAAATCCTTGCTCATCCATTCATCATAATGAGCGACAGTGAGACAGTGGCTGAAAGACCATCTCAGCCTACAGCATCTGAGACCAGCAGCAACCAGGCTGTTCTAGTCTCAATCTCCCAGTCCTTCTCTGAACTGTCATACCTGGCTGCTCATCCATTCATCATAATGAGCGACAGTGAGACAGTGGCTGAAAGACCATCTCAGCCTACAGCATCTGAGACCAGCAGCAACCAGGCTGTTCTAGTCTCAATCTCCCAGTCCTTCTCTGAACTGTCATACCTGGCTGTGACACCTGAGGGGACTCCATCACTGGACACCTCAGAGGTAGGAATCACTGCTTGCTCAGTGTGAATTATTTCTTAGCAATAATGTACAGTTGAAAATTCACTCAACCAGGAATGAATGTGATTATTGTTAATAATACTAATGGTCTCCTCACAGGATGGAGCTTCAGCAGCAAGCCCAGCTGTGGACTCTGCTGCTTCGGTTCCCCTGAGCAGCCCTGTTGCTGACCCCGCCATTGCTGTGGACCAGGCTGGCATGAATACCAACAACCTGGTTGAGAGAAACGCTGCTCACATCACATCTGGTAAGACATTCACCTCCACTTGCGTCTGAATTGTCAAGTCCTTCCACATTGTAATTGATTCCATCAAGGTTGCTTGAGGCATTGACTGTCCTCTTTCGGTTTTTTAGAGGTCAGCAAGCCCAAGAAAAAGAAGAAGAAGGGAGTCAGACGCTTCTTCTCCTGGTTGAGGAGGACATTTTGCCGCTGCGGTGGGGCCACGGTCGCACCTATGGAGTGAGACCTGTGGTCTCACCTGGGGAGTGAGACCTGTGGTCTCTAGGTAGGTTTTTTTTCTAGCAAAACACCTGAGAACTACGCTCAGAAAATATTCACCTATTCATTCACTCACCTACAACAAATCTGAGGTATCAGTATATGTTAACTGCATGTGTCCTCATTCACCAGCGCTAGGGGAACTTCCACTGAAGCACAGCCAGGTGCCATCTTGGTTCACCCAAACTCAGACATGGCCCCCAATCTGAGTGATGGGGAACCTGAACAGGACAGGAACTGCCCCCAAATTAGGTAAGATTATTTCCTCCAGCGCTCCACTCCCCCCTCAGATGAGGGTGGAAGAGGAGGGAAATGGTCCAGTTAGGCCATAATTTGAGCAGATCAGGGACCATGTGCATCCATATGGGAGATTTGCAAGATTTCATGACAAAAGGAATTAGTATGCTAAAAGTGCAGTTTTTGATCACCAATATCAGGACAGACATGTTCACTTTGAGCACATATTGGTCTCTGCCAAATGACATGGAGATACAAATACTGCTCTTAGAAACTTGAACTTAAAATGGTGTGTGTGTATGTGTGTGTGTGTGTCTGTGTGTGTGTGTGTGTGTGTGTGTGTGTGTGTGTGTGTGTGTCTGTGTGTCTGTGTTTAGCCCCCAGGCAGTTCTGGACTCCAGCTCCCAGGAGTCCCTGAGATAAAAACACCTGGCTGTGATAACTGAGGGGACTCCATCACTGGACACCACAGAGGTAGGAATCTCTGAATGAAAAATTGACTCATCAAGGAATTAATGTGATTCTTGTTCATAGTACTAATGGTCTCCTCACAGGTTGGAGCTCCAGCAGCAAGCCCCAGTGACTCTGCCACTGTGGCCACCCCTTCGGTTCCCCTGAGCAGCCCTGCAGGTCCTCCCTTGGATAATGACCTGGTCCACTTCACATCTGGTAGGACATTCACCTCCACTTGTGTCTGAATTGTCAAGTCCTTCCACACTGTAGTTGATTCCAACAAGGTCGCTTGACTGTCCTCTTTCGATTTTTAGAGGTCAGCAAGCCCTAGAAGAAGAAGAAGAAGAAGGAGGGAGTTCTTCTCCAGGTGGATGAGGACATTCTGCCACTGTGCGACCAAAGCGAAGATGTGGAGTGAAGTTCTCTATGAAGGTTTTTTTCTAGCAAAACACCTGAGAACGAGGCTCAGAATATGTTCACCCACCCGTGTGCTTAATCTGAAGACAGAAAACGTTGACAGATGTACAAGTGAATATCTGAAGGAATGTGGTAGCAGCTGCACTTGAAACATATTTGGTCAAAATGATCAAATATTTGATCTTTATTCTTGGATATAATTTTCTAGTGGCAGAACAAATTTAATCTGCCACTGCCAACTCTCAGATGGAGTCTTGTGCAAATTGTATTCAAGAATAAAGTTAAATGAAAGTGTACAGCTGCTGTTGCATTCATTCACATATACATGGGTGGGTGAATATTTTCTGAGTGTAAAAGTTCTCAGGTGTTTGGCTAGCAGAAACCTTCATAGGTCTCCCTGTGGGCGACACGGCGGCCCAGTGGTTAGCACTGTGGCCTCACAGCAAGAAGGACACGGTTCCTCTCTGTGTGGAGTCTGCATGTTCTCCCCGTGTTGGCGTGGGTTTCCTCCGGGTCCTCCGGTTTCCTCCCACAGTCCAAAGACATGCAGGTCAGGTGGATTGGAGACTCTAAATTGCCCTGAAAGTGATTGACAGTCGATCTGTGTTGGCCTTGTGATGGATTGGCGACCTGTCCAGGGTCTTTCTCTGTCTTTCACTAAATAAAGCCAGTCGCTCAAAAACAAATTCACTGTTGTCAGTTGTGTGTTTTAGCAGTAGTATATATTCACTTTTATTTTAGCTTTTATTCAGATGTAGTTAGTAGAAGTGGACTGTTTCTTTCCAACAGCACAGATATAGAGACAGACTCTCTCGCCATCAAACTATGGAAGCATAGTTAACTTAATCCAAATGTTAATGCACCTGCAAAAGGGGGCGCTGTTTCTCACTTTTCACATTTGAATTAACACTTGAAGTTTGTTCACCACAAAGCGGGACATGCAGGTCAAATGTTTTTTTCATTCACATTTTAATATTGTCAGTGAATGTTGTAGCGTGTTGTGCTTCGTTATGAACGATGAGACTATTTGGTCAATTCTGAAAATTGACAATTATTGAAATTATTCTTAGTAATTAATATCTTATTAATTAACACTTGTGGGGCACCACCAGTTTACACTGGAATAGTCTCTTTATAATGATATCAGTCTAATAATCAGAAGTGAGCTCTAGATTTCAGTGATTTTCTACCTTCATGTCCAGGATATATCAATGACACACAGAATCCATTGATGAAGGCATCTGTTGACATGTCGTCTAACATTTCAATGTGGATAGCTCGACAGCAAAGGCAGGTGAAAAGCAGACCGTATCTCTTTTGTACCTTGCGTCCTTGTTTGGTGAGAAACGGACCGAAACAGTTCTTTATATTTATAAATGCAAAGATTTTATTAACTATGTAAATAAAACACCAATAAAATGAATAAATGTATACTAAACTAAAACAGATAATGGCAATAAAACTGGCAAACAAGATTGCAAGATAAACAGTGCCAGAGGATATATCAAATAAGAGTGGCAAATGATGTTGGGATCAAAGATGGCAAGGAAGGTTGCACAGACAAAACGACCTGAGCTGTAATACATCTAATTGCGGCAATGTGGCAACAGCGAAAGATGGCTTGGAGGACAGCTGACAGTTTCCGGGAGACTTGGGACAGAAGGACAGAGAATAGTGGAGAGAGACGATACGATACGTAAACGAAAAAGAGATCATTGCTCTCAAGTGACTAGCTGGTAAAATAAAGGTAAAATAAAAAATAAAAATATACACACACACTATAAACACAAATACAAGGGGACAAAATGTTATTTATGTTTTTCTCAAAACATTGTATTTATTTTCATCCATATTTCGGCATGAACAGTAACAGAAAAAACAAATACAGTAGAAGGCTTGTTACCGTTAAAAAAAGACAAAAATGAGGCCACATCCTGTCTCCTATTCAGGTCTGGCCACAGCACCTCAACATCACAAGCGATGTTCTCTCTGGCTAAACAGCGGGGGAAGTACCGTCTGGAGAGGCATATCCAGCCCTGGCATGCCCCCTCATCTATGTCACCACAGGCCTCCTCCATTGCCTGGAGAAGGGGTATGTGTTGGTGGGCTGATTGTATACCAGGAGAGTATATCTTACTTGCACATATTCATAGTGCAGTTGTTTCACTCTGTCAGAGTTTCTCTCAAATGGCACTCTGTACAGCTGCTTCATCTGTATCTGATGGTGTTTCAGGACACGGGCCAGTGTTGATAAACTCACCCGGTTGATATTGTTGAATGTTGTGTTGTCTGTGATAATTTGATTTTGCAGTTGTCACAAACGAATGCTGTTGTTTGCTATGACCATATTTATGATTTGTTCTTCCTGCTCTGGTGTGAACAGCCGGTTTCTTCCACCAGCGAAGGGTCGTCTAGCAATTCTGCAAAAACATGATGTGAATAGTTAGGGTGCAAGACTTCTTTCATTATGAAATGAAATGTTACTGTAACATCGGCCAACCATCATTGAGTAACATAGGCCTACTGATATATACAGTAGTACTGTACTACAGTAGTATACACTATGTAGTGCTATACATACAGTAGCATGGTATAGAGGGTAGGTTACATACCTGTTCTCATTTCTAAATGTCTGGATTACCCTTGCTACAGTGGAGTGCAGGGGTCATCAACTACATTTGTCCAAGGGCCAGAATCTTTCTAAGCACACTGTGGGGGCCGGACTTTCAAATAAATAAAAATATATAGGCTATATTTAGGCATAATATTAGGCATATTATTGTTTAATATTTACACTTTCTTACAAAATTAATGTTATTTTTATTAGCCTATATCAGTGTGAACTGACTCCTAACACCTATACTGCAGCCAGCCACCAGGGGGCGAATGAGATATTTCGGCTTCACTTTTGGGGAGCTGTCACGTTGTCCATCAATGGCAAGCAAAAATGTCACTCTCAAAGAGTCTAAAGCGGAAAATTGACGTGGAAAACCGCAGCTTTTATGAAGACTGGACTGATAAGTACACATTCATCATGCCAACTTTTAGTACTGCTAAACCTGTATGCCTCATTTGAAATGAAACCATCGCTGTTGCAAAAGAATACAATCTTAGGCATCACCATTACACAAGGCATGCAACTTTCAAAGAGTCATACCCTGAGCAGTTAGAGATATTCCCATGGCAGCGGAATTATTAACCGAACTTTAACTGAACAAGAGAGGGCAGGCTGTCTGGGTTCTCTCCAAACATAAGAAACCATTTAAATCAAATCAAATCAAATCACATTTATTTGTATAGCCCTTAATCACCGTTACAGTCTCTAAGGGCTTCACAGTGCCCAACATGTGAAAATAATAAATGGTTAGTACACGGACAAAACGCTGTTGGCCAGTGCAAGGGGTTGATCCTGCGACCGTGGTGTTATTAGCGCCAGCTTCTGACAAGCTGTGGTAACCAGCAATTGTTCCTTCATTGCAAAGCAAATCAAAATAAATATCCAGAGTAATATCTTTTATTTGTTATTATGCTTATTGGGCATCCCTTACAGGAACTGATGCTTTTAAGTGGACATCATTTTGACAAACACCACCACTGTCCTAAGCTGGTTTCTCTTCAAGCGTCCACATGCAATTTGAGTCGCATATCGCTAGTACTTGACTTTTCCAGGTGTTAGCCCATCACAGTTGAAACTGTGCTGCTTATTGGACACTGCGGACAGCAGCTCCTAACTAGAACGTAACCACGAAGGGACTCGAACCCTCAATCTTCTGATCCGAAGTCAGACACCTTATCCATTAGGCCACGTGGTCCTTCTAAAAAAAACCCAATAAGTCTTCTGCTGGGCCCCATAAGGAGCCGCAGGTACAGTCAATATGACCTCTGCCACTGTCAGAGGTCCTTATTGTTGGACAGTAGTGCATTTTAAACTTCATGTCCATTTAAATGGACTGGTCCTGCAGCTGAATCCAAGTAATGAAGTATTTTGTTTCAGATTGGTAAAATCAGTGGCTGCACCTCTGGATGAAACCAGTGGCGGCTGGTGCATTTTTCTCCAGGGGGGGCTATACCAAAAATCAAACAAACATGTACTAAGGTATCATCAGTGTATTTAAATAAATGAAAAGGCCTTTATTTATATTTGCTGAGCTGAATGAACATTTGTTGTAATGAAACGTGCTTAAGGTAAGTTAAGGTACTTCAATTAGTACAAATTCTTTATAATAATTATCTTTTATACTACAATATGTAATGGTGAAAGACTAAAGTAACCGAAAAGTGCCTCGATAAGTGCAACAGAAATCTGACAACACAAAACCCTGAGACAATGGCAGAAAATTATGAACACAATAAGACCTAATAGAAAATAACATTTAAGAAAAAAATAAATTAATATGGTATTACATTTGAAATACCCAGTGCCATCAAAAAGCTGAGTGAACTGGCTCAAAGCCATATGACTTTGCCACCTTGTGGCTTAAACTTTTTGTACATAAATGTTGCCCTTCTCTCCTTGAGAGATGCAGATTTCTCAATGACTCTATGGCACCACAGAACTTGACAGTTTATTATTTTAGACAGGATGTGCCTGTTTTTGTCAACCTATTCATTATGCTTACAGATCCCTGTCCTGTAGCCTTCATCAAGCTGAGCAGCTATGTTTACTTTTCCAAACATTTGCTTTTGATTTTTCTGATATGTGGTTTAAATCATTCAAACCTGTCTGAAGCCATGCTGGTCTGAGACCTGTAGTTTGAAAAAGGTGCAGGGAAAGCAAAATAAAGCATTGGTGTCACTACATACAGTTAGCCAAGCCTTCCTACTAAACCAGCTCCTTGAAAACGACTGCCAACCAGTGGTTGGTGGTGTGTAAATCGGCAGCATTCAGATAAATGTTGTTTGTACATGCACAGTTCGTTGGTGGGGCGCAGCTTTCCTATCTAAGCTCCTATCTGTTGTATTGAGAGGAGCGAACTGCGCATGTACAATTTATAACGAGAGTCAATGGGCAAAGATTTTTGCGCCCCAGGCCGGAAATACATGACCTAGCAGTAACTTTAGACAACGTAGAACAATTTTAATCTACATTTTATTGCAGATTATACATTCTACTCACTAACTATATAATATTTACGTCGCTCATTTAATTTTTTTTAAAAGTCTTATTCAATGAAGTCTAGGATGTGGGGAGTGGTGGGGCGGCGCCCTAGCGCTCTCTATTGGCCAGCCGCCACTGCTTGGAATGAAGTTGGTTCAATGTAAAAATTAAAAAAAAATAGCTTTGATGTAGTAAACTACTTTTGCCATGTTGCTGTAGCTTAGCTTGCTACATTTCTCTGGGGGGTAGCTTCAGTGTAGTGAAGCTTCATTTAATGTAGAGTAACTGGTAGCTTAGCTCACTACACTTTCCAAGTAGCTTGCCCAACACTGCCAGTAAGTCACTCACAGATAATCAATAACTGTCCTAAACCAAGAACAACATGGTCTGCACGAAAAAGCGTAAAGTCGACCAGGAAAACCGTCAGTCCAAATATGACTGGACTGATCAGTTTTGTTTTATTTTACCGGACCACGCCAATGCTAAACCGACATGCTTGATATGCATGCAGACCTAAATAATATAAAAATAAATTAATTGTGTGTTTGTGTGTGTGTGTGTGTGTGTGTGTGTGTGTGTGTGTGTGTGCACTTGTCTTCATGACAAATGAGGACAATTTTATGATAACACACCTTCAATATCAGGACGCTCTGAAAAATGAGGACATTTTTGGCGTCCTCATTTTTCCGAGCTCACTACAGTGTTCTAGACACCCCCAGCATGCCCCTAAACCATCCCCCTCCCATGTCCTGAAAAATCACAATTTTATGAAATGAAGTGTGTAAGTGTGTTTATGGTTTTTGCTCATCTGCGGTTACGCCAACTAGTGGTCAGTTCTGGAACTTTAACACACTTTTAACACACATTCATAGTCACGTGACTCAAGGTCCTCATATTGTATATCACATTTTGTTCAAACACACTCCAACTTTTTAAGCTAGTAATGCTAGTATTGCAGTAATGCTTTTAGCATTACACATAATCCAGGTAATCAGAGTCAAATAAAAACATCCCCAATTATCACTGCTGATTTAAGTCACCAGCCTACTAATCTAGAGAACCAATTCCTCAATTAATTACTTAAATTTACATCGATTAGCCAGGTAAGCTAACGTTAGCCAGTTAGCTAATTAGTTAAAAGGAATGTAAACCACATGCAAAGGACTCATGCCACATGGAAGATTCTCCAAACGGAACTGGAAGGAGTGCACAATAAATGGTGGTAAGTCATTACTTTTTCTTCATTTTCAACTACAGAGACAGTTATTCTCTAAGTTGTTGTTAAATTTTACTTAAGCACAACATATTTTTCTGGAATTTAGATTATAATGTTAATGTTTTCCTATTTAACACCAAATTGATGATATTGGTTATTCAGTACAGATAATGGTATTTGTGGAGCTTACAGTATTATAATGATTTTATAACAGTATTTATCTTTGAAGATGCTTTGTCAAGTTAATATTATTTGTTAAGGTGTTAAGGTAACTTAACGTTACAATATTGTAATTGCAGTTTCACAGGGTTTGCACTGATCAGTTAGTCTAATAAGCTAATGAGATACTGCATTAGTGAGAACATGAGTAAGATAAGTTATGACTAAAGGCAGAATAATACCATTTTATGAATCCTATTTGATTCAAATCAAGTATTGGTCTTTTTTTGTATTTGTCTCGCTGACTTTTTGTCATCTTCTCATGTAGATGTTTGCTAGTTGAGGAGCACATGGCCAAGTGAAAAGCATGTCAAAAAGGAGAGCCAGACTTAGTCCTGAGGCTGAGGCTCTTCAGTTTATTTTATCCGGAGGTGACAAGCCTTGTTTTAAGGTCAAATGGATCAATGGCTATAAAGGTATGTTATATATCATTCTCTATGGTTGGAATTTCTAACTATGCGACAGTTGACAGTTCAAGTAAAAAATCTGAACCCATCGCCACGGCTTCGTCTGTGCATACTCTGATACAGTTTGTTCAGTTTATTACATTTGACCTAATGAAATCATCTAGTGCTTTGAAAACATGTTTAGCTGTTGTCAGCTCTTTGCAAAACAATAACTACTCCTTTATCCCATGTTCCCATTCCCATAGCTGCCTTAATCTGTTACTGTGTAATATTACCACTCATATCTTTTTCCTACTGTTAAAAAAGTCTTATGTTTGTTTGTTTTGTAGTTGTTGTGTTTTGTCAAGATCAGTTCAACTGCAATTCATAAACCTAATTTGGATTGTATTACTTGACACTAATTTCTTAACTTTGTTGTATCAGGACGTGGTGTATTTGCCTGTGCACCAATTGAAAAGGGATCCTTTGTCGTCGAGTACCGTGGGGAGTTTATATCACAATATGAACGGGACAAGAGGCAGGAGAAGTACACAGAAATGCAAAATGCTTTCTTGTTTGATTTTGAATGGAACAATGACAAATGGTGGTAAGTAAAGGCCTATGAAAGATCAGTTGTTCTCTACAGCATTATGTTTTTTTGTGGAGAAAAGCTTAGATATGTTTCCTTCTTCAATTTTAGCATAGATGCGTCCCGCGAAGATGGCTCACTGGGCCGGCTGGTAAATGATGCCCACAGGTCCCCAAATTGCAAAATGAAAAAGTTGATAGTCCAGGGTAAACCTCATCTTTGCTTGTTTGCTATTGTAAACATCCAAGCAGAGAGTGAAATAACCTATGATTATGGAGAATCTCAGTGGCCATGGCGTGCTCTGGTAAGTAAATCCTCTTGATAGATTATACGGTATAGGATCTGTGAAAGTATTATTAGATGAATAAATACATTTCCCTTCTTGAGTGTATTTCCCCCTCCACATAAAGGTTAAAGGTTATTATTGGTTATTGTTGTATTTCGTTGCAGACACCAAGTGGCAAGATCCCGACTCAACCTTCAGCAGACACAGAAGTGAGCGAGAGATCCACTTCATCCTTCCAACAGGTTATTACACGCTCATTGTGGATTGTTTCTATTTAAATTAAATAGATGTCTCAGTTAAGTCCAATGCATAAATAAAATGCATTTTCACTGTATTAAAACAAACATTTTGTGTAAAATGTTCACAATGTCAGCATTACCATTACTTGTTTCTGAATACCATAGCAGAAAGAAATGACAACTACCATTTGATAGCACTAACTACCCCTCAAAACATAAATTTGATCTTTATTCTCACTAAATTCTATGTTTTTTCTCCTTTTGCTAATGTTTTTGCCCATTTAACTGACTGCTTATCCATTTGCATGATTTAATTTCTAGGGAAGTAGATCCATTTACATTACTGTGGGGGTTTTGAGCTTTCTTTGACAACAACAGGATAACTTAGAAGTCAGGAACACTGACTCTATATGTGTTCAGTCGTCATGTCCTCATTTTGTTTTAGGTTGTGTAAGACTTGAATGTGTTTCAGATGACGTCCCAATATGGTATGACCCAACGAGTGTCGAGTGTGTGTGTTACATTGTCCTCATATTGTTGGGTAGCAGATATTGTACAGTTTTAACCATTTCTATAGAGTCTTGCATAATAAGCCCAGATCCTCACGTGAATTATTATTTACTGAAGTCTGTGTTCCCTACATGCAAAGTCAATGCAGCCCTTGACCTCAGCAATGAGTCTCACCCCAAAGGTGATTATGATAGACAGGGCGTAGGAATTTATTTTCACTAAAATAAGTATGATCATTAGTTTATTAACGACATAGGATATATATTATATTACAGAATATTTCTGACAGGTTATTGTTGTATTTCGTTGCAGACACCAAGTGGCAAGATCCCGACTCAACCTTCTGCAGATCCAGAAGTGAGCGAGAGATCCACTTCATCCTTCCAACAGGTTATTACACATTCATTGTGGATTGTTTCTATTTAAATTAAATAGATGTCTCAGTTAAGTCCAATGCATGAATAAAATGCCTTTTCACTGTATTAAAACAAACATTTTGTGTAAAATGTTCACCATGTCAGCATTACCATTACTTGTTTCTGAATACCATAGCAGAAAGAAATGACCCCTACCATTTGATAGCACTAACTACCCCTCAAAACATAAATTTGATCTTTATTCTCACTAAATTCTATGTTTTTTCTCCTTTTGCTAATGTTTTTGCCCATTTAACTGACTGCTTATCCATTTGCATGATTTAATTTCTAGGGAAGTAGATCCATTTACATTACTGTGGGGGTTTTGAGCTTTCTTTGACAACAACAGGATAACTTAGAAGTCAGGAACACTGACTCTATATGTGTTCAGTCGTCATGTCCTCATTTTGTTTTAGGTTGTGTAAGACTTGAATGTGTTTCAGATGACGTCCCAATATGGTATGACCCAACGAGTGTCGAGTGTGTGTGTTACATTGTCCTCATATTGTTGGGTAGCAGATATTGTACAGTTTTAACCATTTCTATAGAGTCTTGCATAATAAGCCCAGATCCTCACGTGAATTATTATTTACTGAAGTCTGTGTTCCCTACATGCAAAGTCAATGCAGCCCTTGACCTCAGCAATGAGTCTCACCCCAAAGGTGATTATGATAGACAGGGCGTAGGAATTTATTTTCACTGAAATAAGTATGATCATTAGTTTATTAACGACATAGGATCTATATTATATTACAGAATATTTCTGACAGGTTATTGTTGTATTTCGTTGCAGACACCAAGTGGCAAGATCCCGACTCAACCTTCTGCAGACCCAGAAGTGAGCGAGAGATCCACTTCATCCTTCCAACAGGTTATTACACATTCATTGTGGATTGTTTCTATTTAAATTAAATAGATGTCTCAGTTAAGTCCAATGCATGAATAAAATGCCTTTTCACTGTATTAAAACAAACATTTTGTGTAAAATGTTCACCATGTCAGCATTACCATTACTTGTTTCTGAATACCATAGCAGAAAGAAATGACCCCTACCATTTGATAGCACTAACTACCCCTCAAAACATAAATTTGATCTTTATTCTCACTAAATTCTATGTTTTTTCTCCTTTTGCTAATGTTTTTGCCCATTTAACTGACTGCTTATCCATTTGCATGATTTAATTTCTAGGGAAGTAGATCCATTTACATTACTGTGGGGGTTTTGAGCTTTCTTTGACAACAACAGGATAACTTAGAAGTCAGGAACACTGACTCTATATGTGTTCAGTCGTCATGTCCTCATTTTGTTTTAGGTTGTGTAAGACTTGAATGTGTTTCAGATGACGTCCCAATATGGTATGACCCAACGAGTGTCGAGTGTGTGTGTTACATTGTCCTCATATTGTTGGGTAGCAGATATTGTACAGTTTTAACCATTTCTATAGAGTCTTGCATAATAAGCCCAGATCCTCACGTGAATTATTATTTACTGAAGTCTGTGTTCCCTACATGCAAAGTCAATGCAGCCCTTGACCTCAGCAATGAGTCTCACCCCAAAGGTGATTATGATAGACAGGGCGTAGGAATTTATTTTCACTGAAATAAGTATGATCATTAGTTTATTAACGACATAGGATCTATATTATATTACAGAATATTTCTGACAGGTTATTGTTGTATTTCGTTGCAGACACCAAGTGGCAAGATCCCGACTCAACCTTCTGCAGACCCAGAAGTGAGCGAGAGATCCACTTCATCCTTCCAACAGGTTATTACACATTCATTGTGGATTGTTTCTATTTAAATTAAATAGATGTCTCAGTTAAGTCCAATGCATGAATAAAATGCCTTTTCACTGTATTAAAACAAACATTTTGTGTAAAATGTTCACCATGTCAGCATTACCATTACTTGTTTCTGAATACCATAGCAGAAAGAAATGACCCCTACCATTTGATAGCACTAACTACCCCTCAAAACATAAATTTGATCTTTATTCTCACTAAATTCTATGTTTTTTCTCCTTTTGCTAATGTTTTTGCCCATTTAACTGACTGCTTATCCATTTGCATGATTTAATTTCTAGGGGAAGTAGATCCATTTACATTACTGTGGGGGTTTTGAGCTTTCTTTGACAACAACAGGATAACTTAGAAGTCAGGAACACTGACTCTATATGTGTTCAGTCGTCATGTCCTCATTTTGTTTTAGGTTGTGTAAGACTTGAATGTGTTTCAGATGACGTCCCAATATGGTATGACCCAACGAGTGTCGAGTGTGTGTGTTACATTGTCCTCATATTGTTGGGTAGCAGATATTGTACAGTTTTAACCATTTCTATAGAGTCTTGCATAATAAGCCCAGATCCTCACGTGAATTATTATTTACTGAAGTCTGTGTTCCCTACATGCAAAGTCAATGCAGCCCTTGACCTCAGCAATGAGTCTCACCCCAAAGGTGATTATGATAGACAGGGCGTAGGAATTTATTTTCACTGAAATAAGTATGATCATTAGTTTATTAACGACATAGGATCTATATTATATTACAGAATATTTCTGACAGGTTATTGTTGTATTTCGTTGCAGACACCAAGTGGCAAGATCCCGACTCAACCTTCTGCAGACCCAGAAGTGAGCGAGAGATCCACTTCATCCTTCCAACAGGTTATTACACATTCATTGTGGATTGTTTCTATTTAAATTAAATAGATGTCTCAGTTAAGTCCAATGCATGAATAAAATGCCTTTTCACTGTATTAAAACAAACATTTTGTGTAAAATGTTCACAATGTCAGCATTACCATTACTTGTTTCTGAATACCATAGCAGAAAGAAATTACCCCTACCATTTGATAGCACTAACTACCCCTCAAAACATAAATTTGATCTTTATTCTCACTAAATTCTATGTTTTTTCTCCTTTTGCTAATGTTTTTGCCCATTTAACTGACTGCTTATCCATTTGCATGATTTAATTTCTAGGGGAGTAGATCCATTTACATTACTGTGGGGGTTTTGAGCTTTCTTTGACAACAACAGGATAACTTAGAAGTCAGGAACACTGACTCTATATGTGTTCAGTCGTCATGTCCTCATTTTGTTTTAGGTTGTGTAAGACTTGAATGTGTTTCAGATGACGTCCCAATATGGTATGACCCAACGAGTGTCGAGTGTGTGTGTTACATTGTCCTCATATTGTTGGGTAGCAGATATTGTACAGTTTTAACCATTTCTATAGAGTCTTGCATAATAAGCCCAGATCCTCACGTGAATTATTATTTACTGAAGTCTGTGTTCCCTACATGCAAAGTCAATGCAGCCCTTGACCTCAGCAATGAGTCTCACCCCAAAGGTGATTATGATAGACAGGGCGTAGGAATTTATTTTCACTGAAATAAGTATGATCATTAGTTTATTAACTACATAGGATCTATATTATATTACAGAATATTTCTGACAGGTTATTGTTGTATTTCGTTGCAGACACCAAGTGGCAAGATCCCGACTCAACCTTCTGCAGATCCAGAAGTGAGCGAGAGATGCACTTCATCCTTCCAACAGGTTATTACGCGTTCATTATGGATTGTTTCTATTTAAATTAAATAGATGTCTCAGTTAAGTCCAATGCATAAATAAAATGCCTTTTCACTGTATTAAAACAAACATTTTGTGTAAAATGTTCACCATGTCAGCATTACCATTACTTGTTTCTGAATACCATAGCAGAAAGAAATGACCCCTACCATTTGATAGCACTAACTAGCCCTCAAAACATAAATTTGATCTTTATTCTCACTAAATTCTATGTTTTTTCTCCTTTTGCTAATGTTTTTGCCCATTTAACTTACTGCTTATCCATTTGCATGATTTAATTTCTAGGGGAGTAGATCCATTTACATTACTGTGGGGGTTTTGAGCTTTCTTTGACAACAACAGGATAACTTAGAAGTCAGGAACACTGACTCTATATGTGTTCAGTCGTCATGTCCTCATTTTGTTTTAGGTTGTGTAAGACTTGAATGTGTTTCAGATGACGTCCCAATATGGTATGACCCAACGAGTGTCGAGTGTGTGTGTTACATTGTCCTCATATTGTTGGGTAGCAGATATTGTACAGTTTTAACCATTTCTATAGAGTCTTGCATAATAAGCCCAGATCCTCACGTGAATTATTATTTACTGAAGTCTGTGTTCCCTACATGCAAAGTCAATGCAGCCCTTGACCTCAGCAATGAGTCTCACCCCAAAGGTGATTATGATAGACAGGGCGTAGGAATTTATTTTCACTGAAATAAGTATGATCATTAGTTTATTAACTACATAGGATCTATATTATATTACAGAATATTTCTGACAGGTTATTGTTGTATTTCGTTGCAGACACCAAGTGGCAAGATCCCGACTCAACCTTCTGCAGACCCAGAAGTGAGCGAGAGATCCACTTCATCCTTCCAACAGGTTATTACACGTTCATTGTGGATTGTTTCTATTTAAATTAAATAGATGTCTCAGTTAAGTCCAATGCATGAAATAAAATGCCTTTTCACTGTATTAAAACAAACATTTTGTGTAAAATGTTCACCATGTCAGCATTACCATTACTTGTTTCTGAATACCATAGCAGAAAGAAATGACCCCTACCATTTGATAGCACTAACTAGCCCCTCAAAACATAAATTTGATCTTTATTCTCACTAAATTCTATGTTTTTTCTCCTTTTGCTAATGTTTTTGCCCATTTAACTTACTGCTTATCCATTTGCATGATTTAATTTCTAGGGGAGTAGATCCATTTACATTACTGTGGGGGTTTTGAGCTTTCTTTGACAACAACAGGATAACTTAGAAGTCAGGAACACTGACTCTATATGTGTTCAGTCGTCATGTCCTCATTTTGTTTTAGGTTGTGTAAGACTTGAATGTGTTTCAGATGACGTCCCAATATGGTATGACCCAACGAGTGTCGAGTGTGTGTGTTACATTGTCCTCATATTGTTGGGTAGCAGATATTGTACAGTTTTAACCATTTCTATAGAGTCTTGCATAATAAGCCCAGATCCTCACGTGAATTATTATTTACTGAAGTCTGTGTTCCCTACATGCAAAGTCAATGCAGCCCTTGACCTCAGCATTGAGTCTCACCCCAAAGGTGATTATGATAGACAGGGCGTAGGAATTTATTTTCACTGAAATAAGTATGATCATTAGTTTATTAACGACATAGGATCTATATTATATTACAGAATATTTCTGACAGGTTATTGTTGTATTTCGTTGCAGACACCAAGTGGCAAGATCCCGACTCAACCTTCTGCAGACCCAGAAGTGAGCGAGAGATCCACTTCATCCTTCCAACAGGTTATTACACATTCATTGTGGATTGTTTCTATTTAAATTAAATAGATGTCTCAGTTAAGTCCAATGCATGAATAAAATGCCTTTTCACTGTATTAAAACAAACATTTTGTGTAAAATGTTCACAATGTCAGCATTACCATTACTTGTTTCTGAATACCATAGCGGAAAGAAATTACCCCTACCATTTGATAGCACTAACTACCCCTCAAAACATAAATTTGATCTTTATTCTCACTAAATTCTATGTTTTTTCTCCTTTTGCTAATGTTTTTGCCCATTTAACTGACTGCTTATCCATTTGCATGATTTAATTTCTAGGGGAGTAGATCCATTTACATTACTGTGGGGGTTTTGAGCTTTCTTTGACAACAACAGGATAACTTAGAAGTCAGGAACACTGACTCTATATGTGTTCAGTCGTCATGTCCTCATTTTGTTTTAGGTTGTGTAAGACTTGAATGTGTTTCAGATGACGTCCCAATATGGTATGACCCAACGAGTGTCGAGTGTGTGTGTTACATTGTCCTCATATTGTTGGGTAGCAGATATTGTACAGTTTTAACCATTTCTATAGAGTCTTGCATAATAAGCCCAGATCCTCACGTGAATTATTATTTACTGAAGTCTGTGTTCCCTACATGTAAAGTCAATGCAGCCCTTGACCTCAGCAATGAGTCTCACCCCAAAGGTGATTATGATAGACAGGGCGTAGGAATTTATTTTCACTGAAATAAGTATAATCATTAGTTTATTAACTACATAGGATCTATATTATATTACAGAATATTTCTGACAGGTTATTGTTGCATTTCGTTGCAGACACCAAGTGGCAAGATCCCGACTCAACCTTCTGCAGATCCAGAAGTGAGCGAGAGATGCACTTCATCCTTCCAACAGGTTATTACGCGTTCATTATGGATTGTTTCTATTTAAATTAAATAGATGTCTCAGTTAAGTCCAATGCATAAATAAAATGCCTTTTCACTGTATTAAAACAAACATTTTGTGTAAAATGTTCACCATGTCAGCATTACCATTACTTGTTTCTGAATACCATAGCAGAAAGAAATGACCCCTACCATTTGATAGCACTAACTAGCCCTCAAAACATAAATTTGATCTTTATTCTCACTAAATTCTATGTTTTTTCTCCTTTTGCTAATGTTTTTGCCCATTTAACTTACTGCTTATCTATTTGCATGATTTAATTTCTAGGGGAGTAGATCCATTTACATTACTGTGGGGGTTTTGAGCTTTCTTTGACAACAACAGGATAACTTAGAAGTCAGGAACACTGACTCTATATGTGTTCAGTCGTCATGTCCTCATTTTGTTTTAGGTTGTGTAAGACTTGAATGTGTTTCAGATGATGTCCCAATATGGTATGACCCAACGAGTGTCGAGTGTGTGTGTTACATTGTCCTCATATTGTTGGGTAGCAGATATTGTAGTTTTAACCATTTCTATAGAGTCTTGCATAATAAGCCCAGATCCTCACGTGAATTATTATTTACTAAAGTCTGTGTTCCCTACATGCAAAGTCAATGCAGCCCTTGACCTCAGCAATGAGTCTCACCCCAAAGGTGATTATGATAGACAGGGCGTAGAAATTTATTTTCACTGAAGTAAGTATGATCATTAGTTTATTAACTACATAGGATCTATATTATATTACAGAATATTTCTGACAGGTTATTGTTGTATTTCGTTGCAGACACCAAGTGGCAAGATCCCGACTCAACCTTCAGCAGACCCAGAAGTGAGCGAGAGATCCACTTCATCCTTCCAACAGGTTATTACACGTTCATTGTGGATTGTTTCTATTTAAATTAAATAGATGTCTCAGTTAAGTCCAATGCATAAATAAAATGCATTTTCACTCTATTAAAACAAACATTTTGTTTAAAATGTTCACAATGTCAGCATTACCATTACTTGTTTCTGAATACCATAGCGGAAAGAAATGACCCCTACCATTTGATAGCACTAACTACCCCTCAAAACATAAATTTGATCTTTATTCTCACTAAATTCTATGTTTTTTCTCCTTTTGCTAATGTTTTTGCCCATTTAACCTATTGCTTATCTATTTGCATGATTTAATTTCTAGGGAAGTAGATCCATTTACATTACTGTGGGGGTTTTGAGCTTTCTTTGACAACAACAGGATAACTTAGAAGTCAGGAACACTGACTCTATATGTGTTCAGTCGTCATGTCCTCATTTTGTTTTAGGTTGTGTAAGACTTGAATGTGTTTCAGATGATGTCCCAATATGGTATGACCCAACGAGTGTCGAGTGTGTGTGTTACATTGTCCTCATATTGTTGGGTAGCAGATATTGTAGTTTTAACCATTTCTATAGAGTCTTGCATAATAAGCCCAGATCCTCACGTGAATTATTATTTACTAAAGTCTGTGTTCCCTACATGCAAAGTCAATGCAGCCCTTGACCTCAGCAATGAGTCTCACCCCAAAGGTGATTATGATAGACAGGGCGTAGAAATTTATTTTCACTGAAATAAGTATGATCATTAGTTTATTAACTACATAGGATCTATATTATATTACAGAATATTTCTGACAGGTTATTGTTGTATTTCGTTGCAGACACCAAGTGGCAAGATCCCGACTCAACCTTCAGCAGACCCAGAAGTGAGCGAGAGATCCACTTCATCCTTCCAACAGGTTATTACACGTTCATTGTGGATTGTTTGTATTTAAATTAAATAGATGTCTCAGTTAAGTCCAATGCATAAATAAAATGCAATTTCACTCTATTAAAACAAACATTTTGTTTAAAATGTTCACAATGTCAGCATTACCATTACTTGTTTCTGAATACAATAGCGGAAAGAAATGACCCCTACCATTTGATAGCACTAACTACCCCTCAAAACATAAATTTGATCTTTATTCTCACTAAATTCTATGTTTTTTCTCCTTTTGCTAATGTTTTTGCCCATTTAACCTATTGCTTATCTATTTGCATGATTTAATTTCTAGGGAAGTAGATCCAGTTACATTACTGTGGGGGTTTTGAGCTTTCTTTGACAACAACAGGATAACTTAGAAGTCAGGAACACTGACTCTATATGTGTTCAGTCGTCATGTCCTCATTTTGTTTTAGGTTGTGTAAGACTTGATTGTGTTTCAGATGACGTCCCAATATGGTATGACCCAACGAGTGTCGAGTGTGTGTGTGTTACATTGTCCTCATATTGTTGGGTAGCAGATATTGTACAGTTTTAACCATTTCTATAGAGTCTTGCATAATAAGCCCTGATCCTCAGATGAATTATTATTTACTCAAGTCTGTGTTCCCTACATGCAAAGTCAATGCAGCCCTTGACCTCAGCAATGAGTCTCACCCCAAAGGTGATTATGATAGACAGGGCGTAGAAATTTATTTTCACTGAAGTAAGTATGATCATTAGTTTATTAACTACATAGGATCTATATTATATTACAGAATATTTCTGACAGGTTATTGTTGTATTTCGTTGCAGACACCAAGTGGCAAGATCCCGACTCAACCTTCTGCAGACCCAGAAGTGAGCGAGACATCCACTTCATCCTTCCAACAGGTTATTACACATTTATTGTGGATTGTTGTAATTTAGAACTGAAATTAAATAGATGTCTCGGTTCATCCAAACACATGAATGACAATTAAATGACTTTTTACTGTACTACCACAAACATTTAGTGTAAAACTTTCACAACTAAAAACAGTGTTGTTCATTTCTTAACCAAAATTATTTTCATATGCAGTATTGTATCATAATTTCCAGTTACAGTACTATGTAATTACAAACAAATATTTATTCTTCATCATTTCATTTAAGGCCAGCAAGTCCACTGGAATTGTACCCTTCCACCAGGTACTTACTGCAGAGCAGGTAAGACAGCTCAGTTCAAATAGTTCATGTTCTTTGTTAACAACTGGGGATATTTACTATGTGAGGAAACATTGTAGAATTTCAAGTAAGACTTTTTTTTACACATGATTTTTGATTTGGACAGCTTAGAGCAAGCCGCCGTCTGCAAAATCTGAAACGGCATTATGGTCGGTGTGAGGATCGTTATGAGGAGGCTAAAAAGGAGATAATTGAGAGAGAGAGACAGAGGACTTTGAGTCTGATCACCAGAATGAATGATTCTGTGAGTATGTATATCCAAGCTAAAACCAAACATTCTTGTAATTATAAGCAAATTAATTCTCTTCAAGATATTCATGTTACGAACATTAGAACATTATTTTTAGAACATCCAAGAGTTGCTGAATTTCTCTCATTTACTAGTTGTTTCCAGTTCATGCACCTTGGTTGAAAGACAAAGTTGCAACAGATTTTTACTCTCAAAATATTTGTTATAATTTAACGCGGTAGGTGAGTCATAATAACACATATCCTTATGCTATGCATTGTTCCCCTTTATATCATACACCATACACCATTATATCATATCACACAGCAAAAAGTGTTGTGAATTAGGGATTACTGTCCTAATAGTATGACATAGGTAGGTATATGAGGCAACATATCTTCTAAGTGTTAGGAAGATCATTTAATCGATTTCGACTTAATATAACTGGGGGTGAAAATGTCTATTCAGTGAATTTTAACTACCAGGTAATAAATACAAATAGACAACACTAATGAAATAGAAAAACAAAAATTGTATTAAGGAATTCAAATGTTACTTTTAATTTTATGTTTTTAATGACTCATCACTTTCAAAAGTCGTGTTATGCACAATGTGATTCATTTAATCGATTTCGACTTAATATAACTGGGGGTGAAAATGTCTATTCAGTGAATTTTAACTACATTATTAATAATGGTTTCAAAGGTTGAACATCCCTCAGTCGATGATGGTGGATTTCATGATGGAAACTCTGAAAGCTTAAGTGACCAGGTAATAAATACAAATAGACTACACTAATGAAATAGAAAAACAAAAATTGTATTAAGGAATTCAAATGTTACTTTTAATTTTATGTTTTTAATGACTCATCACTTTCAAAAGTCGTGTTATGCACAATGTGATGGTACTGTAAGGAGAATGATACCCTAGCTATTGATAAATGTTTAATTTATTGATAAAATCAGATGCTTTTTTCTCCATTTTCCTTCAGATCTCTAATGACATGATTGATGAATCTTCAGATGCTACGGACTATGATGATGCCAACTATGTTCCAGACTCAAGTGGTGATTCCTCGGACACAAGTACTTGTAGTAGGGAACTCAAAATCACAGAAAATCATCTTCCCCACAAAGTGTTAAAGGACATGTCATTGGAGATCGCTACAGCACCGGATAGTACCACCGGTTCAGAGAAGCCGAGAAGTTTCAGTTCGTCAAAGATGAGCAGCGGTCATTGTACTTCAGTGATAAGTTGCAGTGCCAATTCATCAGAGAACACATCACATAAGAACAGCTCCATAAATGTCACACCATTGCCAAACACAGCAAAACGAAGCAAGCACAACAAGAAGCAATATTGTCTGTATTGTAAAAAGGCCATTTCTAAATTGGCAAGACACCTCGAATCCGCCCACAGTGGACAGCCTGATGTTGCAATGGCTTTCAGTTTCAATAAAAGATCCCGCAAAAGAAGAGATTTGTTACGCTCTCTTAAGAAGAGGGGAAACTTTGACCATAATGCTACCGTGGCAAGCTGTGGTGCTGGAGAAATGGTTGCTTGTCGAAGACCCACTACAGCAAAACAATCTGATGACTACCGTCACTGCAAGTTTTGTCAAGGACTGTATGCAAGAGAGAGCCTATGGAGACATGTGAGAAACTGCCCTCAGAAGCCTGTTGAGGGAGAGCCTCAAGTTGGCCAAAAACGGATCCACCTGGACTTACCAAAACCCGATCCAGTTCATGAAGCTGTTTGGAAGATTGCTTGTGAAATGAACCAGGATGACATTTCCTTGGTTGTAAGGAGTGAAAGAGACATCCTTAGTCTCGGCGAGTCAATGTACAATGCCAGGAAACCACATGAGAGAAGGAATGATTACATACGCCAAAAAATGAGAGAGATAGCAAGACTATTGATAACGGCAAGAGCTATAACACCTTTGAAAAGCACTGAAGACCTTGTTATGCCCAGCAACTTTCCCCACGTGATACAAGCAGTTAGAGCTGTTGCTGGTTATGAGTTGGAAAGCAATTCATATAAAATTCCATCCTTGGCTTTGAAATTGGGGCACAGTTTGGCCAAAGTTGCAGGCATTGTGCAATGCAATGCAATCATTGCAAATCGCTATGCCGTTGCACAGTCTGCCAAGCAATTTGCCACTCTATATGAGAAAAGGTGGACGGAGTCCATTTCAAGTGCTGCATTGGGTACACTTCAACAAGCCAAATGGAATAAACCACAGGTTTTACCCTTTACACAGGATGTGTCGCTGCTGCACAAGTTTCTTGCTACTGAGCGTGCTAAGTGCATGAAGGACCTTGAGGAAGAACCCAACATCAAAAGCTTTGGAAATCTTGCTAAAGTGACTTTGACGCAGGTAGTACTATTTAACAGAAGAAGGCAAGGGGAAGTTTCAAAAATGGAGCTCCAGACTTTCGCATCCAGGAATCGTACAGAGTTGAATCCTGACATTATGATGGGCCTTTCTGAGTTCGAGAGGAAGGTTGCAAAGCACTTTGACAGAGTTGAGATTCGAGGTAAAAGGTCAAGAAAGGTGCCTGTGCTTCTCACACCTGACATGATCGCTGCAATGGAGCTCCTCATGAAAAACAGGAATGAGTGTGAAGTCCACACAGAGAATGTGTACTTGTTTGCACGCCCAGGTGTCCTTTCCCATTTCAGAGGCTCTGACTGCTTTCGCAAGTATGCAAACCAATGTGGTGCAAAGAACCCAGAGGCACTCACCTCAACAAGATTGCGGAAACAAGTTGCCACTTTGTCCACAGTACTAAACCTAAAAGAAAATGAAATGGATCAACTTGCCACCTTTCTAGGACATGACATCCGTGTCCACAGAGAATTCTACCGGCTTCCAGAGAGTACCCTGCAGCTTGCAAAAGTCAGCAAACTGTTGATAGCAATGGAAAAAGGAAGACTGTCTGACCTGCAGGGGAAAGGGCTGGATGACATTGAGATCGATCCTGAAGGTGAAATTTTGTTTGAAATATAGTTTATAAGCACTTCAAATATAACATTTATAAGTGTTTTAGTCTTTAATTTAAGTACTTGGTCCTAACTGTTTTTTACCCAACCAGATGAAGTAGGCACGAGTGATGATGATTCCAGTGAAGAAACCATCGCTGACCTACATCAACACAAAGGTATCCTGACTCGTACAGTATGTGGTAATATCTTTAAGTTATGAGACAGGAGACAGTTAATAGCGACCTGATAATAGTGTTAGATGGGCTTAAAGGAACAACGGTAAATACATTAGAGAAGATGGGAGACTTTATCTATGAAAATGGTGCTGAAAGATTGGGAATCATTGATAGAAGGAAGGTGGACAGGTTGCAGCCAATTAGGTCTAGACAGCAGAAAGAAATAGAGAAATTAGTGAAGGAGAGGAGACAACTAAGAAAGCAATGGAGAAAAGCAACAGTAGATGAGAGAGAGGGAATTAATGTTTTGCAAGAAGAGCTAATAAGTCGGTTAGCAGTACTCAGGAGGGCAGAGCAACTTAGAAGGAAGAGAAAGAAGAAGGAGCAAGTCAGGACAGCCTTTTATAGGGATCCATTTAACTTTGTTAAAGGGATGTTCAGCCAAGAAGGTAGAGGAATATTTAGCAAAGACTCACTCAGATACAGGAAAGAATAGAGAGATGGGCCTTCCTTCTGACATACCACCGTTAGGAGAGATAGAGTATACTTTGGATATTAGGCCACCAAGGTGGAAAGAGGTGGAAGCTGTAGTAAGGCGTGCAAAGGTTTCTTCAGCCCCAGGGCCGAATGGAGTCCCCTACCAAGTTTATAAAAGTGCGCCTGATGTACTTAGATTCTTGTGGAGATTACTGAGAGTAGTATGGGATAAGTATCACAAGTATCCTGTGTTTTATTATAAATATGTCACATAAATGCTGATTTTTTTGGGGTAATTTGCAGTCAGATTATGTTTACATCTAAAATATTGATTCATATCTAATGTAGGATTGCATATTGCCTGACATTGAGGTTGTTTACAATGAATAATACAAGCAAACAAACTTATTGTCATTAACGCTCATATTAAATTGTTACTTTTCAAAGGCTCAAGAACTGAGACTTCTGGGGACCGGACACTTCTGAGGCACGCAACTGACACAACCACCCTGGACAACATGGAGGACACTTCTGCCTCAACCACCCTGGACAAAATGGAGTGCACTTCTGAGTCAACCACCTTGGACAACATGGAGGGCACTTCTGAGTCAACCACCTTGGACAACATGGAGGGCACTTCTGAGTCAACCACCTTGGACAACATGGAGGGCACTTCTGCCTCAACCACCTTGGACAACGTAAACATCAGCAACACTCAACCAAGACATGGTAAAATATAAAAGGCACCCAAATATGTTGAAGTGAATGTACTTATGATGAAAACAAATCTTTATTCTTGCCTTCACAGGGATGGCAGTATGTGAATGTGTGCTTTTATCATAAAATATATTTTAATTCATCCTTTCAGATTCCCAGCAGAACACAGCACTTCAAGTGGTTACATCCCAAGCTTCCTCAAAGTGCTCCAATGGAAAGCAAGGTAAATAAGCATTTTGTATTCACATTACTCTATTAGAAAAACGTATTGATGAATGCCGGATACTATCACATAACTACTAACTAGAATCTTTTCTATCATATCCCCCATTTTTCACTTTAGCAGAGCCATTGTTCCATTGTTAATACATTTTATTTTGTTTCCATTTATGACAGCTGGGAAGGTGAGAAGCAAGTGGACAGGTGACGAAGTAAAGGCTGTTGAGAGGCACATGTTTCATTTCATAACAAGCTGCAGAGTACCAGGTAAAAAGGACTGTGACTCCTGCCTCCAGGCAGAGCCAGTAGCTCTGAAAGACAGAGACTGGGTTGCGATCAAATACTATATTCACAACAGAGTCATAGCATTAAAAAGGAAGATGAATAGATAGAGCTAGAGCATACCAACTGTGGCTCAGGTACAATTCAATTTCAGTTGAACTTAAGATTTTTTTTTCATTCTCTGCCTTTTGTAAATGATTGTGCTAAGTTGCTCAGTGCATTTTGTTTGGTAGGAATGTCATTCAATTCATTCATTCTTTCAACTATTAAAAAATCCATTGGAGTGGGTGCTTCTTGTAACAGGTCTCATGTATGGTAACTTGCATTAATGTAAATGTGATGTAAATTCCGACTTTATTTAGACTGGTTAGCTGAACATACTGTACACTGTCATGTTTCATAGAAGCTGGAAGCTTTAATAGAAGGTTAATTGTGTTCTTTTTTTATAGAAAGACACTAAAGAGACAGTTAATTTCAAACATGCCATGTCTACTGCACTGCCTTATGCAGTGGAGGAAAGGAGGCAAAGTTCCTGGGTTGTGGGTGGTCTATTCTGGGTGTTCAGTGTTGTAAAAAAAAAAAAGTTATTTTACATATGATTAGGGCTGCCCTTTCTTATTTTAGTCAATTAATTGGTCGTTAGGTTCTAAGTTGACTAAGAATGTTTTTTAGTTGTTGCTCTTAGCCATTAGTCATAACTGGGAACTGGGAAGCCCAACTCTGGCAACAATAATACTCACAAACATATTTTGGTCTTTAAAAAGCACTACATTTTGAGAGATTCCTCTGCATGACTGCATTAATCTTCAGAGAGATTGTAATATTGGACATTGAACATTAATACAGATTTGTAGATCAAATCAACTTATTGATTAGTTGACAGAATCCTGTGACTATTAGTTGACTAAGGATTCTTTCATCAAGGCAGCCCTAGTTACAATGGTTCCATCCTTATGCAGCATTAGTCAAGTAAAATATCCTTATTGACAAGTTAAGGAATAGGGCATGTCATGAGGGCACCCTCTGATAGTTAATCATTTTCAGACTCCTATTTTGGTTTATACTGTAATTTACATATTTTGCCAGCAATTAATAAAAGTAAGAAAGGCATAAAGTGTTCCATCTTTTTTTTCACATGAACGTTTACTACAAAATTCATAAATAGACAATAATAAGACTTAAACAGTAGACTGACCACATTTATGAGGCTATGTCCCTTTATAAGTTAGCTTTTTCAAGTCTCTGAACAGCTCAGTTTTACTATGTTGTATAAACGTGAATATGAATAGGCATTTCTGTCAGAGGTTACCTGGCTGGTGAGCATGACTAATTTTTTCTTTTTTAAAGGCTTCTTATGCAGATATTTCAAACATATGTAACAGGAGCCAAGTTGCAAATTACCGGGTCCTTATATGTCACATAAACTTGAAAATGTCCTCACATGTAGCATTAAAATCAGGTCTGACCAAAATATAGCCTTAGACAAAATCTCAACAGATGGATGTATTCCTAGAAGCATGGGTGGGAAATACTTTGTTCCCCAGGTCTCTAGGACACTGGGGAAGGCATGTCCCCATTTGTCACGTTTTTTTCATAAGTCCTGATATATCATATAAACACGTATGTGTGTGTGTGTGTGTGTGTGTGTGTGTGTGTGTAAATATGTCCTCCAGTCTGACTCTTTGCTCACAGTCTCATTTGGCTCTTCTTGAGGTGAATGTGGTTGTAGAGATGCTACTGATAGCTGTCTAAGTGGAAAGCTGTTTGGACATTTTGCAGATGGTACACTGTTTAACAGTCAGCATTAATGTTGTTGTTGGTATGCAGACATATGTCAGGCCTTTGTAGAAAAGTTGACACAGTTATCTTTGCCTCAGGATACTCAGTCCTTTCCCGCTGTGTGCCACTTGCTGTAGTGTTGTTGTTAGTCATTGTTTTTTGCTATTAGAGGCGCAGTAAATAAAAATGTTTTTGGTTTGAGTCAGATATAAAAAGGTGTGTGCGTGCCAGGATGTTTATTTTTCAGTGTTGGTGGGTGTGTGAGTGTTTAACCCCGGACGTTTTGGCCCTTGGCTTGCTATGCTTAACATAATTTGGCCCTTGGGGGAAACTAATTGGGGAACCCTGCCCTACACTGTCCTACACTGTCCTATACCTCCACTACACATTATTATTGACATCAAACCATAGACATTATTGACAACACATTATGAACATTATTATTGACATCAAACCATAGACATTATTGACAACACATTATGAACATTATTATTGACATCAAACCATAGACATTATTGACAACACATTGTGAACATTATTATTGACATCAAACCATAGACATTATTGACAACACATTATTAACATTATTATTGACATCAAACCATAGACATTATTGACAACACATTGTGAACCTTATTATTGACATCAAACCATAGACATATTAGTTCCTTATTTCAGATCTCATCACATGATGGGTTAAAACATGCTTGTCATGTGGGGACCCAGCAGGAGGTTGGGTTTAGAAGACGATGGCCTTGTCCTCACTAACTGAGACATCTAAAGTGTGTTTGACATGTCAACTCCACAGATTGGTTGGATCAGTCATTGTCCCCACCATTGATCAAAATGGATTTGAGGTTTCCAACATAGAAACCAGGCCCTACATGACTGAAGACCACATACTCATCCATGCACTCACTTACACAGGAGGAGTCATTCACATGTTATTGGATTGAAATAATTGTAATTACTCTATTAGTTGTATGAAAATCTCTTTATGGATATTATTCACTATTTTGAACACTCATCATTAATGATGTTTTGCAGCACATCTATCATCCCATCCATTTGGTATAGTGGCAAGAACCCCCCCCCCCCCCCCCCCCACCACCACCACCACCACCACCACCACACCCAACCCACGTTGTACATTTTTTCCTCAATTCTATTAAAGTGAAATGTTATTTTTGCTTAATTTATCAGAAAGTACATAGATCACTCCATTATTATTGGACTTAATGTGATCTTGGTGTGAGGATGCTGTCTGGTTGGATTGTCAAATCAAAACAACAGTGCTTGGTGGATTATGACATCATCAGGTCCTGGAACTCGTGTTGAGCATCATAATGCGTGCTAGATGTGGATTTTGGTCACTGGACTACTGCGACTGGACGAAGAACGACGTGATTTAGGTAAGTCAGTGGTTTTCCTCTTTAATGTTTAAGTGTTTGAGGTCCAGTGATGCTGGAACTTCCAACCAGAGGTGGAAAGAGGAGTGAAAGATCTGTTTAGTCAGGTACCACTTTGATTTGACTTGAGCAGGTTTCTAGACAAGTATATTCTCTCTTCAAACTCCGACTTGAGGAAAGGTCAGAAAAATGATTTGACTCAATTAAAAGTAGCCGCCTTCTGTAATGTACTGTGTTCACACTACATGACCTTCATGTAGAGTGTTACATTGTCTCCAGTGTTTCAGCCATTTCTACTCTGCACGGTAAATATTGGGAAAGTATCTAAGTTAATATGTGTAGCAGTAAAAGTGCAAAATACATTTACCAACTCGATGTGAAACATTGACACCAGATAGGAATACGCTCAATGTTGAATGACAAGTTAACATTGAGAGGTTAACGGTTGTGTTAAGTGGATATTTAAAGAGATTGAAGTAACTCTTTTCTCTCTATTCTCTCCATGTCTCCATTTTCCTTTCAGTTTTCCTCCATAGAAAACATGAAAGGCAGTAGAACCCCGCCGCCTCCACCACCCAGGATCTGCCATAACTATAAGATACTGAAAGACCTTGGAGAAGGGGCTTATGGGAAGGTATCCCAATGTATGAAACTGGACACCAGGGAGATTCTGGCCATAAAGATACCAAAATTTAACTATATGGTCAAAAAGGAGGTGGGTGACTTTACTGACGTGCAAAAGATTGTGTTACATCTGCTCCATCGGTCAGATTTTGTCTGATTCATTTAAAACATTTGCTGTATATCACGTAAACTACCTGTTGATAACATTACCGTGTCAAACTTGTTATGTATCCCTAGGTGTCCATGCTGAAACGTCTCAGATGTCTGGACGCAGATAAGACCAACATTGTGAAGTTCTATCAGAACTTCACGATGAACGGTCAAACTTGTCTGGTGTTCGAGATGTTGGACATCTCCTTATACGGGTACATGAAGCAGAGGAATTTCACTCCTCTGCGACTAAATGATATAAAGTCCATCATCCGACAGGTACAGACGCCATCAGACAGGAAGTAAATTCAAAGCTTCAGAAATGTTCCACTGTGGTTCATGCTCTATATTCTGTGACCGACTTTGTCCTTGCAGATGGCCACAGCATTCGAGGCTCTGAAGAGCCTTGGAGTGATCCACACAGATGTGAAGCTGGACAACATTATGCTGGTGGATCATCTGAGAGAGCCCTTCAAGGTGAAGCTGATAGACTTTGGCTTGGCCAGACTGAGGTCTGAAGCCGAGCGAGGCTCTACACTTCAGCCCCTTAACTTCAGGTGAGATCTACCGGAGAGTGTTTGCAGTTTCTCACTTCTACTGTAAATACATTTCTGACCTGTTTCCCCATGTTGTATGTTGAACAAAGCACAACAGTGTTTCTGATTTTTTGGTCTGCTGCTGTTCTTCCACACTCAGGTCTCCTGAAGTCCTTTTGGGGCTCCCTTTTTCTGAGGCCGTGGACATGTGGTCCCTGGGCTGCATGATATCAGACTTGTTCATCTGCAAGAGACTCTTCCCTGGGCATTGTGAATATGACGTGGTCAGTACCTTACCTAGCTGGACTCTGCTCCCCTTCTACACTAACCCTTAATTATTGATAGTAGTAGCTACGCTAAGACCAGCAGATGATGATCACAGCAGACAATAGTCTAGACTGATGTGATCCTGTGTTTTGCCTCCAGATGCGATTCATCGTCGACCTCCTGGGTCAGCCAGCGGACCACCTACTGAATGCTGGGTGTAAATCAAAGAAGTCATTCATCTTGACGAGGGCTGGACGCTGGAGGCTCATGGTACCACAACACCACTTTATTGACCAAATATGATTTTCTCTTGAACAGTTTCTTCTCTATTTGAGAATATTTATTCAGTATCAATCAGTAATTCGGCTAAAGTGATAAGAGGTTTCAAATACACGTTACCTTCTTTTAGACACCAGTGGAGTATGAAGGTGAAACAAATGACATGTCCACAGACAACAGGGTCTACACATTCAGATCTCTGGATGAGCTGACAGAGGTAGGTAGTCCAGTAGGTGGTAGCTGCTGAAGACATGGAATTGGTTGAATTTATGACTTCCATCAACCTTTTTGTGAGTCAGGAAGAAGATTTGACTGAGAACTGATTTCCTGTTGGACTTTTCTCATCATTTGCTAATTTAGTTGAAGCTGGGGAAAGAGGACAGGGCTGAGGTCGCTGATAGGGGGCAGTTTGTTGACCTCCTGAAACGAATGCTCCAGATGGATGCCAGCAAGAGGATCACACCAAGTGAAATCCTTGCTCATCCATTCATCATAATGAGCGACAGTGAGACAGTGGCTGAAAGACCATCTCAGCCTACAGCATCTGAGACCAGCGGCAACCAGGCTGTTCTAGTCTCAATCTCCCAGTCCTTCTCTGAACTGTCATACCCGGCTGCTCATCCATTCATCATAATGAGCGACAGTGAGACAGTGGCTGAAAGACCATCTCAGCCTACAGCATCTGAGACTAGTGGCAACCAGGCTGTTCTAGTCTCAATCTCCCAGTCCTTCTCTGAACTGTCATACCTGGCTGTGACACCTGAGGGGACTCCATCACTGGACACCTCAGAGGTAGGAATCACTGCTTGCTCAGTGTGAATTATTTCTTAGCAATAATGTACAGTTGAAAATGGACTCAACCAGGAATGAATGTGATTATTGTTAATAATACTAATGGTCTCCTCACAGTATGGAGCTTCAGCAGCAAGCCCAGCTGTGGACTCTGCTGCTTCGGTTCCCCTGAGCAGCCCTGTTGCTGACCCCGCCATTGCTGTGGACCAGGCTGGCATGAATACCAACAACCTGGTTGAGAGAAACGCTGCTCACATCACATCTGGTAAGACATTCACCTCCACTTGCGTCTGAATTGTCAAGTCCTTCCACATTGTAGTTGATTCCATCAAGGTTGCTTGAGGCATTGACTGTCCTCTTTCGGTTTTTTAGAGGTCAGCAAGCCCAAGAAAAAGAAGAAGAAGGGAGTCAGACGCTTCTTCTCCTGGTTGAGGAGGACATTTTGCCGCTGCGGTGGGGCCACGGTCGCACCTATGGAGTGAGACCTGTGGCCTCACCTGGGGAGTGAGACCTGTGGTCTCTAGGTAGTTTTTTTTCTAGCAAAACACCTGAGAACTACGCTCAGAAAATATTCACCTATTCATTCACTCACCTACAACAAATCTGAGGTATCAGTATATGTTAACTGCATGTGTCCTCATTCACCAGCGCTAGGGGAACTTCCACTGAAGCACAGCCAGGTGCCATCTTGGTTCACCCTAACTCAGACATGGCCCCCAATCTGAGTGATGGGGAACCTGAACAGGACAGGAACTGCCCCCAAATTAGGTAAGATTATTTCCTCCGGAGCTCCACTCCCCCCTCAGATGAGGGTGGAAGAGGAGGGAAATGGTCCAGTTAGGCCATAATGTGAGCAGATCAGGGACCATGTGCATCCAGACCATGTGGGAAATTTACAAGATTTGATGACAAAAGGCATTAGTACACTAGAAGTGCAGTTTTTGATCACCAATATGAGGGCAGACTTGTTCACTTTGAGCACATATTGGTCTCTGCCAAATTAATTAAAAACAATGGAGATACAAATACTGCTCTTAGAAACTTGAACTTAAAATGGTGTGTGTGTGTGTGTGTGTGTGTGTGTGTGTGTGTGTGTGTGTTTACCCCCAGGTGGTTCTGGACTCTGAGATAAAAACACCTGGCTGTGATAACTGAGGGGACTCCATCACTGGACACCACAGAGGTAGGAATCTCTGAATGAAAAATTGACTCAACCAGGAATGAATGTGATTCTTGTTAATAGTACTAATGGTCTCCTCACAGGTTGGAGCTCCAACAGCAAGCCCCACTGTGGACTCTGCCACTGTGGCCACCCCTTGGGTTCCCCTGAGCAGCCCTGCAGGTCCTCCCTTGAACAATGACCTGGTCCACTCCACATCTGGTAGGACATTCACCTCCACTTGTGTCTGAATTGTCAAGTCCTTCCACACTGTAGTTGATTCCAACAAGGTCGCTTGACTGTCCTCTTTCGATTTTTAGAGGTCAGCAAGCCCTAGACGAAGAAGAAGAAGAAGGAGGGAGTTCTTCTCCAGGTGGATGAGGACATTCTGCCACTGTGCGACCAAAGCGAAGATGTGGAGTGAAGTTCTCTATGAAGGTTTTTTTCTAGCAAAACACCTGAGAACGAGGCTCAGAATATGTTCACCCACCCGTGTGCTTAATCTGAAGACAGAAAACGTTGACAGATGTACAAGTGAATATCTGAAGGAATGTGGTAGCAGCTGCACTTGAAACATATTTGGTCAAAATGATCAAATATTTGATCTTTATTCTTGGATATAATTTTCTAGTGGCAGAACAAATTTAATCTGCCACTGCCAACTCTCAGATGGAGTCTTGTGCAAATTGTATTCAAGAATAAAGTTAAATGAAAGTGTACAGCTGCTGTTGCATTCATTCACATATACATGGGTGGGTGAATATTTTCTGAGTGTAAAAGTTCTCAGGTGTTTGGCTAGCAGAAACCTTCATAGGTCTCCCTGTGGGCGACACGGCGGCCCAGTGGTTAGCACTGTGGCCTCACAGCAAGAAGGACACGGTTCCTCTCTGTGTGGAGTCTGCATGTTCTCCCCGTGTTGGCGTGGGTTTCCTCCGGGTCCTCCGGTTTCCTCCCACAGTCCAAAGACATGCAGGTCAGGTGGATTGGAGACTCTAAATTGCCCTGAAAGTGATTGACAATCGATCTGTGTTGGCCTTGTGACGGATTGGCGACCTGTCCAGGGTCTTTCTCTGTCTTTCACTAAATAAAGCCAGTCGCTCAAAAACAAATTCACTGTTGTCAGTTGTGTGTTTTAGCAGTAGTATATATTCACTTTTATTTTAGCTTTTATTCAGATGTAGTTAGTAGAAGTGGACTGTTTCTTTCCAACAGCACAGATATAGAGACAGACTCTCTCGCCATCAAACTATGGAAGCATAGTTAACTTAATCCAAATGTTAATGCACCTGCAAAAGGGGGCGCTGTTTCTCACTTTTCACATTTGAATTAACACTTGAAGTTTGTTCACCACAAAGCGGGACATGCAGGTCAAATGTTTTTTTCATTCACATTTTAATATTGTCAGTGAATGTTGTAGCGTGTTGTGCTTCGTTATGAACGATGAGACTATTTGGTCAATTCTGAAAATTGACAATTATTGAAATTATTCTTAGTAATTAATATCTTATTAATTAACACTTGTGGGGCACCACCAGTTTACACTGGAATAGTCTCTTTATAATGATATCAGTCTAATAATCAGAAGTGAGCTCTAGATTTCAGTGATTTTCTACCTTCATGTCCAGGATATATCAATGACACACAGAAGCCAGTTCTTTATATTTATAAATGCAAAGATTTTATTAACTATGTAAATAAAACACCAATAAAATGAATACATGTATACTAAACTAAAACAAATAATGGCAATAAAACTGGCAAACAAGATTGCAAGATAAACAGTGCCAGAGGATATATCAAATAAGAGTGGCAAATGATGTTGGGATCAAAGATGGCAAGGAAGGTTGCACAGACAAAACGAGCTGAGCTGTAATACATCTAATTGCGGCAATGTGGCAACAGCGAAAGATGGCTTGGAGGACAGCTGACAGTTTCCGGGAGACTTGAGACAGAAGGACAGAGAATAGTGGAGAGAGAGAGAGAGTATTCTAACCTCACTTTCACAGTTCAACACTGCCTTTGCATCACCCGTGCATCAACAAGAAAGTTGGTTACCGTCTGGTTTGCAGCATAGACATATATACATAGACGCCGCATTGACTGCTTCTGCCCATTGCTACGATACGTAAACGAAAAAGAGATCATTGCTCTCAAGTGACTAGCTGGTAAAATAAAGGTAAAATAAAAAAATAAAAATATACACACACACTATAAACACAAATACAAGGGGACAAAATGTTATTTATGTTTTTCTCAAAACATTGTATTTATTTTCATCCATATTTCGGCATGAACAGTAACAGAAAAAACAAATACAGTAGAAGGCTTGTTACTGTTAAAAAAAGACAAAAATGAGGCCACATCCTGTCTCCTATTCAGGTCTGGCAACAGCACCTCAACATCACAAGCGATGTTCTCTCTGGCTAAACAGCGGGGGAAGTACCGTCTGGAGAGGCATATCCAGCCCTGGCATGCCCCCTCATCTATGTCACCACAGGCCTCCTCCATTGCCTGGAGAAGGGGTATGTGTTGGTGGGCTGATTGTATACCAGGAGAGTATATCTTACTTGCACATATTCATAGTGCAGTTGTTTCACTCTGTCAGAGTTTCTCTCAAATGGCACTCTGTACAGCTGCTTCATCTGTATCTGATGGTGTTTCAGGACACGGGCCAGTGTTGATAAACTCACCCGGTTGATATTGTTGAATGTTGTGTTGTCTGTGATAATTTGATTTTGCAGTTGTCACAAACGAATGCTGTTGTTTGCTATGACCATATTTATGATTTGTTCTTCCTGCTCTGGTGTGAACAGCCGGTTTCTTCCACCAGCGAAGGGTCGTCTAGCAATTCTGCAAAAACATGATGTGAATAGTTAGGGTGCAAGACTTCTTTCATTATGAAATGAAATGTTACTGTAACATCGGCCAACCATTATTGAGTAACATAGGCCTACTGATATATACAGTAGTACTGTACTACAGTAGTATACACTATGTAGTGCTATACATACAGTAGCATGGTATAGAGGGTAGGTTACATACCTGTTCTCATTTCTAAATGTCTGGATTACCCTTGCTACAGTGGAGCGCAGGGGTCATCAACTACATTTGTCAAAGGGCCAGAATCTTTCTAAGCAGACACTGTGGGGGCCGGACTTTCAAATGAATAAAAATATATAGGCTATATTTAGGCATAATTAGCATATTATTGTTTAATATTTTCACTTTCTTACTAAATTAATGTTATTTTTATTAGCCTATATCAGTGTGAACTGACTCCTAACACCTATACTGCAGCCAGCCACCAGGGGGCGAATGAGATATTTTGGCTTCACTTTTGGGGAGCTGTCACGTTGTCCATCAATGGCAAGCAAAAATGTCACTCTCAAAGAGTCTAAAGCGGAAAATTGACGTGGAAAACCGCAGCTTTTATGAAGACTGGACTGATAAGTACACATTCATCATGCCAACTTTTAGTACTGCTAAACCTGTATGCCTCATTTGAAATGAAACCATCGCTGTTGCAAAAGAATACAATCTTAGGCATCACCATTACACAAGGCATGCAACTTTCAAAGAGTCATACCCTGAGCAGTCAGAGATATTCCCATGGCAGCGGAATTATTAACCGAACTTTAACTGAACAAGAGAGGGCAGGCTGTCTGGGTTCTCTCCAAACATAAGAAACCATTTACCGATGCTGAGGTTTTTAAATAAGTGAAAAACAAAACAAAACGAAATGTTAAATGAGAGCTATGAGTTTGTCCCCATTCTTGCATACGGCACAAGCTGCATTCCATTCATAAAAGACGGGAATTTGTTTCAGCTTCACCTATCCTAGGCTACTGCTGTTCAGTGCACAACCAGCAAAGCAAGCACAGCTTTGTGAGTGAGGTTGAACCCAATATGCAGACTTGGTCTGAAGATTAGGTACATGAGTTACAGTTTTTCTGATTGCTTAGGCACTATCTTTAGGAGTCATTAGGAATTAGTCTATTGTGGAGGGTGTCCAGAAATGTGATAATGTGTGTAGTGTTGTATGGGCCTAGGATTGCATGATGGTGAAGGACGCCGTTTTGACACCACGTTGTCCCGGGACGTTGATGATGTCACGGTGTCCGATGATATTTCTGCCACGGCCCCTTGTTTTTGCCAGGTTGAAACCTACCTCGTCCACATAGATTAGCTCATGATGCACTGCATCTGCTTCTAGCTCCATGACTCTCTGAAAGGTACAAGACAAAACAATGTAGCACAGTACGAAAAGACAGGGCTATGATAGGATAGTATAGCTTACCTGCACATATTCACATCTCAGTTGTTTTACACGGTCTGACTCTGGACTCTGTACAGCTGCTTCATCCTAATTCTATTGTGTTTCAGTAGACGAGACAGTGCAGAGAGACTCACTCTGTTGACGTTTTGGAATATGGTGTTATCTGCCATTATGTGGTCCTGCAGTTCTCTGAGTCTGATGCAGTTATTTGCAATGACCATATTTACAATGTGGGTCTCCTGCTCTGGGGTGAACAGTCCACCTCTTCCACCAGATACTGGTTTTCTTGCAGTTCTGTGAAAACATTTGAATGGTTTTAGTCAGAGCCAGTGGCGGCTGGTGCATTTTTCTCCAGGGGGGGCTATACCAAAAATCAAACAAACATGTACTAAGGTATCATCAGTGTATTTAAATAAATGAAAAGGCCTTTATTTGTATTTGCTGAGCTGAATGAACATTTGTTGTAATGAAACGTGCTTAAGGTAAGTTAAGGTACTTCAATTAGTACAAATTATTTATAATAATTATCTTTTATACTACAATATGTAATGGTGAAAGACTAAAGTAAGTGCAACAGAAATCTGACAACACAAAACCCTGAGACAATGGCAGAAAATTATGAACACAGTAAGACCTAATAGAAAATAACATTTAAGAAAAAAATAAATGAATATGGTATTACATTTGAAATACCCAGTGCCATCAAAAAGCTGAGTGAACTGGCTCAAAGCCATATGACTTTGCCACCTTGTGGCTTAAACTTTTTGTACATAAATTTTGCCCTTCTCTCCTTGAGAGATGCACATTTCTCAATGACTCTATGGCACCACAGAACTTGACACAGTTTATTATTTTAGACAGGATGTGCCTGTTTTTGTCAACCTCTTCATTATGCTTACAGATCCCTGTCCTGCTGCCTTCATCAAGCTGAGCAGCTATGTTTACTTTCCCAAACATTTGCTTTTGATTTTTCTGATATGTGGTTTAAATCATTCAAACCTGTCTGAATCCATGCTGGGTCTGAGACCTGTCGTTTGAAAAAGGATGCAGGGAAAGCAAAATAAAGCATTGGTGTCACTACATACAGTTAGCCAAGCCTTCCTACTAAACCAGCTCCTTGAAAACGACCGAGTATATTGTCTCATTCTGGCGCATTTTATGTCAGATGTACCACGAGCCCCTCGCTCTCTGCTGCCAACCAGTGGTTGGTGGTGTGTAAATCAGCAGCATTCAGATAAATGCTGTTTGTACATGCGCTGTTCCTGCGCCCCACCAAGCTCCTATCTCTTGTATTGAGAGGAGCGAACTGCGCATGTACAATTTATAACGAGAGTCAATGGGCAAAGATTTTTGCGCCCCAGGCCGGAAATACGTGACCTAGCAGTAACTTTAGACAACGTAGAACAATTTTAATCTACATTTTATTGCAGATTATACATTCTACTCACTAACTATATAATATTTACGTCGCTCATTTACATTTTTTTAAAGTCTTATTCAATGAAGTCTAGGATGTGGGGAGTGGTGGGGCGGCGCCCTAGCGCCCTCTATTGGCCAGCCGCCACTGGATGAAACAGATCTACTCCTCAGTCTAAGGTCTTGCTGATTTTGTCTCACATCCGAATCAGACCATAGCCCGGCAGTAAAATTAATCTTCAGCCTGAAAAAACAATGTGGCCTAAAGGATAAGGCATCTCACTTCATATCAGAGGAGTAATAGTTCCACAACAGTTTTGGTTGGCCTTCTAATTTGGCACCTTTTGTAGAGATAGCCACGTAAAGCAGCAGCAGTTGTTACAACAATAGGGGACATCCACTAGCAACTGAAATTCCTCAGGAAGCTCATAGAAGTAGAAGTAAAATTGCATGCAATGTGACTAAGTTCTTCAACCGGAGGCTTTAAACATTTGACTTTGAAGTAGGCTATTGTTTTTAATATGTTGATACTAATATTTAAAAAAAAAAAAGTAAGACATCCAAAATCTCTGACCTAAACCGTTGCGGTTACAGTCTTATGTTACAATATGTGAGTTGAATGATTGATTTTTGTGCTATATTTTTCAGTAAAGCCATGGAGATAAAAATAGGCAGCCATCAGGATCTCAATTTACCAATAGAGGGCCCCGCAGAGCTCTATGATGTAACAGCATCTCCCGTCTTACCAAAGTGGATAAACAAGTAAAGACGTCTCACTCTGTCGCTATTTTCGGGTACTGAAACAGTCACCAGAGTCAGCTCTGTGTATTGGTGGAAAAGTTGCAACATATTGGTGACCTGTTCAAAACATCAACAGGTTTATTTGGACCACATTACAAACAAGCTGTATGTATTGTTAACACCCAGTGCCAAAGTGTTTTGTGATATTTTCTTTCTGAGGGAAAAAATGTTTTGGTTCTGCACCAGTTCGGACAGTATGGTAACGGTTATGCTTACGTTTTCACTTCCTGAGGCAAAACTGCAGTAGCAGCGCGCGTGCGTGAGGGTTAACGCCCACCCGACTTGCAGACCAGGAGATGGGCCAGTGTTTTTACTATCGAGTACTTCATCGTGCTAAACATCGACAATCTTTGGTCATACACACCCTGCCTCAGCACCAGCGCATCCTTTCTCCGCGTGTTTTTTTCCCCTCAGCCCACATTCAAGATTACAGAGACCATTATAGAGATGAGGCCTTCATAACACGGACACACATTGCGGGACCTCATTCTTCTCCTCCGAGCTCGTTTTGCGCGGTTAGTTATGTCTTTGAGTCTGGGCTCCCTCTCGCCATGTTTGCTGCTGAACGCTACCCGCTGCTGCTGTCGGTGTTTTTGATTTTCTGCCGAGATGGGGCGGTGAGAGCGGCGGAGGAGGGCGGCGGCCTGCCCTCCTCGCCCGGGGACAATGGCATCACCGCGGCGGCCAGAGACCCGTCTGTCACCGGCCCGACAGCCCCGGGTCCGTTCCTCACTCCGTCTGCTCTGACAGCAGGTAGGCGGTACAAAGCGCTCTCCGCGGGTCTGTTATTGTTGCAGAATATGGAGATTATAGGGCCAAATCAAATCTATTGTATGGTATTAAATGCTCGTGTAGCCTTGCAGTAGCTGGTATAAATAACCCGCTATCACCTGTCTTTGTTAATAAACTGAAAGCCTTATTCCTTGTAAGACATTCACACGCTTAACGATTCTCTCACGAAACATCACTGTATTATTCCTATAGGGACTAATAATGTGTCTGTGGTGATAAATAGTAAATTTAGAGTGACCTTGTTTACTTTATGTATACGTATTTTATGGTGTTTATTTATCTAAGATATCACTATAATATTCCTATAGGGTCTTCCTGGGACATTTATAGAGTATCCATCTAAACTTAATTGTAAGATTTCTATGGTTTGTTTTCTATTATTATTGTTCTTTAGAGAGAAATGCATTCCATTTATACTTCAGAATATGTTTAAAATATATACAAAAAAATATGTTCACGTGGATGACAGTCAATCAAAAATATATTTTGAGTGGCAAAAATATATTTTGGGATGTTGCAGATATATGAAGAGAATGTATTTCCATTGTCCAAAATATATAGTTGTAATGAATGGCATCTGTACAAATATATCTTTTGTATATATTGAAACACACTACCGCTATGTAAAATGTGTTCCTTTAGAATGGGGTAATTTGATATATTGGAGGAAATCATTGGGAAGTCAATGTGACTCCTATGACATGCTATTCAATGAACTTGTAGGCTAACAATACCTTAAAGAAAGACAAGAAGAAGAAAAACAGTCAAAGGTAGTCTAACCATGTAGTGCCAATGCATCATCCATACATCACCTGTCTTTGTTAAACCACAAACCCATATTCTTCGTAAGCTCTTAACTGCCTTAAATGACAGGCTATTTGTTTGAATGATAGGCTATTTCTGTCGATAGGCTATTCTGGCTGGCAGACTAATAGGATTAAGATGTATAATGTTGAGGTGTGAGGGATTAGGGGCTTTTTATCTTTTTGGCCAGAGCAGGTGATGAATGGTGAGTGTGGTAATCCTGTGCTACTGTACTGAGACAGTAGTTAAGTTCATGTCCGCTGATGGCCTTGCCGCTGCAAATTCTTAGTTTTATATTTGGTGTACTGAAAAACATTTCAGTACATCCACGTGTCTGCTATGGGACAACAATGTAATACATCAGTAGATGCTGACACTTTCTTTAAATGGATGGGTCTTAGTTTGTACTGAAACTCAACAGCAACACGCACTGGCAAAAGTTGAACTGTCAAACAGATACGTGTTATAGCAAACTGGGTACAGGGATGTGTTGAAAATTAAGAATCATATACGTTATCGGCTGTGGTTCTTTGAAGTCATGCCATTTGCACACGAGCGTGTGCCTGAATGCAGATGTGTAGAAGATTGTCGGAGGGGGAAAAAACCTCTAACGTGGCATGTGGCTTTTCCTCCCCGCTGCTGCTTCGTTTTGATGTATTTTTTATTTCTCTCTACTGATTCAGCTCTGCCTTCTCTCTCATCACTTTTTCATGGTGAGTGAAAGGTTACCGAGGGAATATGTCAGCGCCTCAGTGGAAAGTGCTGTTGAGAGATGTTTTGGAGGCCAGGTCTGCATACAGATAGCGTACTTTGGAGACACTTGAACATTTTGATCCGGATAGGAAACTTGGACTTTTTTTTGCTGTTAAGTAACTGCTAAATTGATCTACTCTATCAGCCACTTTGTTAGGTAACCAACCCAAACTAAAAACCCCATTTGTGTTGCTGCATGCTCTACCTTTTAAAATGATTACGTGTAAATATCCATCCTGTTCAACAAAACTTGGCTTCAAAGAAAGTGACTATGAAGCAGTAATATCACATCCACTGGTTATGACCAGACGACCACTTTTGGGTGCTTCATTCTAAACTACAAACTAAATCGGTGAGTAATGTTGCTGGGCTCTGCATCTCTGCCATGATGCACATGCTACTATATGCAGTAATAAATCACCACATATGTACACTCAGATATTTAAAGAGAACAGTTCTTTAACACTAGAAAGGCCAGTGGAGTTTGGGAGTCGAGAAACAAGCCAACAAGCTGCCAATAGGGAGAGTTGCAATTATAACAACTATTTTCTAAATCTAACAAAGCTGGTTTGTACAGAAAGTGGGTCTAGGGAAAGTCATGGAGGGACATTTAGAAAGCCGAGATATTTCAATTCCTGATTGATGGTGACTTGGCCTTTCTAGTGTAAACAGAGTTTCAGAGTGTTTCTCTCTGTCACCGTGTCCTCTCTCCAGAGCCCCAGTTCGCCCTGAAGGTCCTGGTGAAGGACCTGGTGACCCGTCAACCGCTGCCTGGGGCTTCGGTGGGCGTGTACATGAATCACACCCTCAGGAGCTCTGCCCGAACTGGGGAGCGGGGTGAGGTTCTGCTCTGGGTACCCTACAGCCCAAGCCTCAGTCTCACCCTCCTAGGCAACATGGAAGGCTACGTTCCCAGCCCGCTACCCTGGAGTACCACCAAGAGACCAAGTGAGTCGTACCCTAATAGCTTTGTAAACCTTTATGTCGTCAGGGAAGGTTGGCTGAGCACTTTTCAGCACCAATCCCGATTCACATTCAAACTTCAATCACAGTTCTTCTACTTTTGACCACTGAGCAGCTGTACTGGAGGAACTGGGGTCGGGTTGTTTGCTCAAGGACACTTTGACACGACACTTTGACACGACACATGGACACGTTGAGGGACACACAGTATTTTGGTTCATCTTACATCAGCAGAATCACATTTGAATTAAGAGCTTACTTTAGAAACCACTGTCCTCTGGGAGGCAGAAAAATACTACTCAACATATAGTCACCAGCAAGAATTGAGAACGGTTAGACAAGGGTTTGGACAGTACAATTTTACATAGAATAGTCATTTTTGGGGTTTTTTGTATTAGAAATGTATAATAATAATGCCTATAAAGCACTGTAAATAACATACAATCTCAATACAATCATACAATCTTTGCGCTATACCTGCAAATATAGCATTTATTTACAGTAATGCCAGCCATGCACACATCCCCATGAGTGAATTATTTATGTTCATTACAGATTGATGAGCTTTCTGCTCAGCGACAACATACAACTTGTCATTAAGGTTTGTCATGATAAAGCGATACACGGTACTAGTGCACTGTAAAGTGTAATTGAACGCTGTGCGCTACGGTCATTTTATTGATTGTTTCTAAAGCAGTGCATGTAGCCAAGGCGTCTGGCTCAAGCTTGGGTGAAACATATCCCTGTCTCAGCAAACGGTCTTTGTCCTGCATTGAATCCCACGCTAAGGGGGGTGGGGGGCTCTTTGACCACGCCAGTCTCCTGTCGACGTAAAAGGGGCCTGGGTCTTACTGGGTGGGCAGCCTCTATTGTCTGTGTTTCTATTCCCTCGTACTGGGGTGAATCCGACAGGGGCTCCGGGAAAAAGGTTTTCGAAGAGAGAGAGAGAGAGAGAGAGAGAGAGAGAGGAGAGAGGGAATTGAGGTTGTCAGGGAAAGATGGAGCAAGGATTATGAAGGATGGAAACAGAAAGATGAAAAAAAAAGAAAGGGTGGCAGCTGATGAGACACGCTTTGCTCTGCATCATCAGAGGCACCTCCCTTTTGTGCTGTCCAACAATGCCACTGAACCCTAAAAAGAGAGGGGAAGCAGCAACGCCACCTGGTGGCATTACAGGTCTCAGGCTACATAGAATGAGTCACTGCAAACAGCTTATGTGTCCTGAAAACAGGAGAATGATAACACAGGCCTCTCTTTGATAACCCTCTTCACTCATTTATTAAATCCTTAATAACCATGTGTAGCAAACATTTGCATCTTCCATTCTCTTTCTTTCTTTGAAATTACTTGCTCGAAGTTGCTGTCACCAGTGTCTGAAATTAACTTAAGCTATTAGGCTTTTTCCTGTATAGAATTGGGTACTTCAATAAACACATTCAATAAAGAGACAAGATCACATTTAGCGTTTTAATTTTAAAACATGCTCACTCACTTATACCTGCTGTGAGTTGCCAAATGGGAATAACAACATTTAAACTAACTTTGATTGATTTGGATTTGATTGGCTCACAGTTGGAGAGAGTGTACGGTGGCCTGCAGGGACAAAACAGGCAAAGACCAACGTCTGAGGCATTCATATGCTATCATCAAAACAAGTTACCTGCCAGATGTATCTGCTGAAGACACATTGTACTGGCATTTGGTGCTGAGCGGGTGTTAATTTCAGACCCTGGTTGTCAAATTTGTTGGCACAGTATTTGTGCAAAGTGTGATTTTGTCTTGTTTGTTTGTCACCCTGCAGTATTCTCTGTTGTGACCTTGCTGCTGCTCCCTCATAACCAGGGGAACATCTGGCTGTTTGAAGACTCAGTACTCATCACTGGGAAGTTACCTGGTATGTGCACTCACCTCACCTCACCAAGGGTCAGGGTCAATTCAGCTTCAATACCAAATGTAAGTCAATAATGATAGAGCCTTCATTCTCAATGAGTTCATTACAGGTTGAAAAGAGCATTTAAAGCCTGAAATGTAAAATTCAAGAGTGAGTGAGTAAGTGCAGCTTATTAAGAATAAGCTTTAGTCCCTACATCATCAATATTACAAGCAACCAGAGTCAGAGCCACAGTGCCTATAAAATATCCCTGTGTGACCCAAGAATGTAAGCGAGAAGAGAAGAAATAAGCTAAGACAAAATAAAAGCGCATATTAGAGTGAATAGAGAATGATCTGGGAGTATATGATTCTCTGAGAAGAGATGAGCGATTGGATATAAAACCTTGGATATAAAGCCATATAAATGGCAAAAAGATTTCCAGTTTTGATTTTTTTTTAAAAACATTCCTGAAGTAATGGAGTTAAGAGTGAATTTCCCCCACTCCTATATTGAAGCCATATTTTCTGCTTCCGTGTGCAAAAGTAAAGCTGGAAAATAAAAGGGAGTAAACAGCATAATAAGCAACAGATCCACTGTCTTCCATTATTAAAATATGATTAGGCCACAAAACCCTGTCATCACTCAAACGCAAAAGGGTGAATGAGGGGGGTTTAACCCTTTTCACCCAGAGGACCCTGTCTTCTTTTGGCTCCATTATCAAAGATCACCTTCCTGTCACTATTCTGCCATCTTTCCTAAGCAGAAGCAGAAATGGCTAAAAATAAAACATATATTTAAATATATATCATTAGTGTTTAGAGGCTGGTGGAAAATTCCTATGTTGTTTTCACAGATAGCTCTTCCCTGCCCAGCATTAAATTCCCCAAGAGCCTCCTCACACTCTCTGAGAAGATCAACATGTCATCAGTGACAGCTTACTTGACTGTACCACAGCACCACCTAGCGAAGGACTGTGTCAACTGCACCCCAGGCATCATCAGCAACAAATCAGGTGAGCTTTCTCCAACATACAACTTGAAACGATGTCACTCAATACTTCTTACTTTACCTCTATTACAGTCACCTGAACTAAAACCCAGATTACAAGGGTAGATTTGAATGATAAATGTGTGATTTGATATAAAAATCAGGACCTATTTCAAAAATGTGACGCAGTAAGACATTTGTACATTGTAAAATCATCTGCTTATATTCATCTCCCAAATCTAACACACAGATCAACTACATGTTATAATACATGTAAACACAGCGGAAACACCCTTACCTCTGAAAGCAGTTCAGATTGAATCGAGGTGCTGGTACCTTCAGGTGCTGCTTGACATCAACGGTCAACTGTCAACTGTTTCTATCCACATGAATGATGCTGGAGTGTTCCTTTAACAAGTTGTTTAATCTGCCGTTGAGCATTAAGATCTTTTGCCTCTCAGAACAAGTGAAAGAAATATCTGCCAATGGGGTGAGGTTTAAAATGCCTCAGATCCACTACTACTCTCACTGTATACCTTGTTGTGTTTGCAGTGTACAGAAGCATTGAGCTGAAGGCGGTGGCAGCCATTAGTGCCCTGCTGTACTCTGGTGGTGAGGAGCTCCAGATTCGGGGGCCCATTCAAATCAGCTTGCCTCTGGGACACACCACCAACCTCAGGCCCGCTGATGTGGTGCCAGCCTGGGCGTTCAACATCAAGACTGGTAGGGAATGAGTATTTTACATAGCAGGTCGTTTCAGCCATGCTGCTTACTGTACACACGCATTGGCAACTGTAGTATAAACGCCAAAATACCCTTAAGGGAGTTCTTTACTGATTATGTATGACAATTGGGATACGCTGTCTGTAATGAATAGTATTACTGCTAAAGTAGTTCCAGACAAAGCTCTCAATAATTCATGTAAGCTCATATATGTGTATTGATTGATTTATTGACTGATACTGTGACGCACAACATCTTTTTTGAAGGTAACTGGGAGAATCAGGGTCTGGGAATAGTGAAAATGGTCGGTGGTGGCCTGGTCTGGACCTACAAGGCTTCTCACTTGGGCTACTGGATTGCTGCCCCCATGCCCTCATCAAACGGTATGGCAACATGGGGATTTTAAAGGATTCTTGCATACAAAAGGCGTTCAACTGAACATTGCATTGGAAAAAGGATTTATGTATTGTATATCTATACATTTGTCCATTCAGATTACATGGGACACGCAAGCTCTCTGGATTTCATATCGTACCATGCATACCTGCTCATGGGAATACTGGGAGGAACGCTGGCTATAGTGATCGGATTTCTTTCAGTGCTGCTGTGTCACTGCAGGTAAGTGGAATTACCAATCGTATTAGTTTCAATAAAAAACTAATTTTCCTAATAGAGGACAATTCTATAGCCTGTGTGATGCACATGTGATGATTTGGACCCACCCGGCGTGTTGTATTGAACTAACATGACATTCACCTGCCCAAAAATTTCAATTCAGTAATATTGAACTTGGACATTTTTTTTTAGAATTACTTTGTAGATATAAAAAAATATATAAAAACATCTGAGAAGGTCCATGCCAACACAACATAAGATATAGTCATTTTGATGGTGTCTACAAGATAAATTCTGACAAGGTGGATGGAAATTCTAACAATTGAAATCCTCATGAGGTCAATTCTATAGTTCTATATGCACATCTGATAATTTGACTAACCCTATTTGTTGTATTGAGCTCAAATCATATGCATTTTCGCTGGAATTTCCCAGGACATCAAATATTGTTCAGAATTACTCACTCAGATAAAAAAGGTGTTCCCAAAAGACATCTGTAAGGGTCATTCATGACAACACAACAGCAAGAGTACAGTCATTTTCATGTGTTGCATCTACCTTTGCTTACTAGATACTTTTTAAAGTTGGCAGAAATTCCATTGACTGCATTGCTAACAATGCATTCAACAACCCCCTTTCTAGGAGAGATGGAGGACAAATCAAAGTGTCTGGTGAGGAAAAATAGCAGTCTAAAATGTAAAAAAGGCAAGGTATCCCTTTAACTAGCCCTCAATCATCCTAACATGTTTGGAAAGCAGCCCTATTGAACTGCGGTCCCATCTTGATTGAATTTGGTTTCTCCCATACACAGGGGTTCTCCTCGAGAGCCCAGGAGGAGGAGGAGGAGAGCACGCTTTTCCAAACTAGCGGTTCTGAAAAAGGACCAGACCACCTCTACCCACATGGAAGAGGGTTTGTTGTTCCACGCCGGCGACCACAGCCTGGCTTCACGCAGTGTCCAGTGTGAGCCCTCCTCCACGCCGAGGCACAAAGCCAACTACAACATCTACGTGGAGGACCCGGGGAGTCGCCCGGCGGCTCCTCTGTATGAGAACGTGCCTCCGGATCGAATCAAAGCCACCCAGCTACCCCCTCACTACATCAACAGTGAAGAAGTGGCTCGGCTTCGGGAGAAGTCAGAACAGAATCGGGCCAAGATGAACTCTGATAACTTCTTCCAAGACAAGTTGGTTCATATCTACAACCAGCCAGTGGCCATCATTCAGGCCCCAGAGCTTTTCAGTGCTCAGGAGCAGCAACTATCAGGCTGCAAGTCTGCTACCTTCCCCCGTAATGGAGGAGAATATGATTCTCACTCAGAGCCTGCTAGTAAAGACAGCTACACCCAGACCCTACCCAAAGTCCCCCACCACCACTCCCAAGCTGGAAACAACCCACAGCAGAGCAGCCAAGATGAGCCCCAGCCTCTGGAGACTCCTCCCCAAGGCCAAGGTCCCAACCCTGGTGTGTGGGGACGCTACACTAACCTCCTCGAATCCTCCGTCTCTGTGCCTGGGACTCTCAACGAGGCAGCTGGTATGGAGACCTTCAGCACTGGGCATGGTGTGCCCAGTGAGCTGCAGGGGATCTCAGAGCGCACCTTGCTGGAGCTGACTCGGGGAAAGTCTCAGTCCAGGGCCTGGTTCGTCTCCCTGGAGGGGAGGCCGGCTGCCCAGGTACGCCACTCCATCATTGAGCTCCAGAATCGTCACCGCCCCCCTAGCAGCAACGACACCAGCTTGGACTCAGGAGTGGACATGAACGAGCCTCAGCAGAACATCCGTGAGGCAGAGCGCGATAGGCCTTCGATCAGGGCCTCTTCCCTCCCGCACCACAGCCGAGGGGGGCGCTATGGTGAAGAACAGGACCTGAGCAGTAGCGAGAGTGGTACAACGGCCACATGTACGCCGGAGGACCCTTACCTGAGGAACATTCTAGACGGGAGCAGTGGGGCCATCCCAAATATTCCAGAGGAGCGAGACGGGATGGATACGTCCAGCGCTCAGGAGGACAGTGAGTCAAGAGGCACACCGCCTCCACGCCGCCTGAGGAAAGTGAGGGAGAAGGGGAGAACAGAGAAGAGGAGTGCCAAGCACGTCCGCGAGGGAAGACCTCTGACCAAGCGAAGTTAGAGCATGGCTCGTCGCACTGAGACACGCTTTCTTTTCCATCAGTGCTTCATTTCATTGTCCCCTTTAACCCATATTGAACTATTTTCACCACATGGTGGTGTCAGTGGTGAGTGGGTGATCTGGGAGCTGATGCAATTTAATTTTTACTTGCGCTCACATAGGCATTGTTGTTGTTGGGTTATGTGATTGTACAACCTTGCCAAAGAATGCATAAGCTAGCTCAAGTACAAAAGCAGGTTCTATGTCATACTGAAGCTGATGATTATGTTGCTAACTGTAGATGTGTTTGTGCACCATGTTCTTTCATTCTCCCTAAACTGCAGATCACCAGCAAGATTCTTCACAGCAAAGTCTCCGTATGAACACCATAGCCCCTGGTACTGGCATTATGGAGGGTGCCTTCATTCTGCCAGTAATCATTAAATATGACGATATAAGGCACAGTATTTGTCTATTTAGCTAAATCTGGTGAGCCTGCAGGATGGACACAGTTCTATGTGTAGTGCACTTATCGTCACCATAATTGCCTGCTGTAAAAAAAAAAAAACTACTCTACTCACAGTGCTTGCATTTGGTTTTGCCCATACTGCCTCTCTCTATTTGACAAGAGAATCTTGGGTCCATTAAATGTCCTGGTTATAGCATTGCTGGGATCTACTCACTGTCAAATCACAAAGTGGAATAACTCATGATATACAAACTATTGACAACTGATATACTATGAGTAAAAGTTCATTTTTATTGAATTTTGCTTCTTTAACTTCCCGACTCCACCCCTGGACCTTGATGGATGTTGGGATAAGATACTGATGTACATTCTAAAGCTCAGCTGCCATTTTGAAGTTATCGCACCTGTTATTCAAGTCATAGAGCCTAAATTGATTTTAGAATGCATGAAAATGAATGTTTCATTGTGTATGAAAATATTTTGCAGTAGAACTGAAATGAGGCAGATAACACATTATTTCATTGTAGCGGTTAGATAGCTCGGTGTTTGAATGATTCCTTTTCACTGTCTGTTCATGAAAGGAGACTCAGTGTTGTGATGTCATCAATCTAAGTTGCTTCAAAATAACTATTATAGCAATAATACCCAAAAAGGCCATTCTTTAACATGATTATGGGTATGACAAAGATGTTATATTTTTGTTGCACCAAAGTATCCACAATCCCAGTAAAGAACATCTTTAAGGGTATTACGGCTTTCATACAACAGTAACCAATGCATATTACAGACTGAAGGTTTCTTCAAACTAATATACCACAAATACAGAAAAATAAAAAATTAAAGTTTGCTAACTACCTCCCTGGTTACTACAAAAGTCGACATAGAAACCAATACAGCATGGCTAGCATAGTTGGAAAATGTCTTTGACCAATCAGATTGCTTGGCTGAAACCACCCGTTGTATAGTTTTACATCATGGCCTGAGTGAAGAGTAATTCTGATTGGTTGCAGTGGTGTTGATTAATTTCAGATAACCGCATGGCTCTGACATAGTAATTTTCTATCCTGCTTTCCACAGAAGCCAACCCCCCTCTACGATTTTAAAAATTACAAAACTTTTTCTCATCTCAGTAAGAGCCACCCTGGAACCTGGTCATTTAAGAGAGATACACATTTCACACTTCCATATGTAAAGAGTAGGAAATCGGCAACATCCTTCATCGTTGGAAATCTGTTGTCACTACCTATTCCCCCAGTTTTTTAAATGAAAGTTAATAGTGGTGCCGAGTGGCCATCGTTGGTGTTTGACCAATTTTTAACTCCTAATGGAACATATACACATAAAGGTATTCTACCATTTCCAAGTTAAATATTGATTTAACAATGAGGTCACATCTCTGAGTCTGTCTTTCGGTAAATCTCTTCTGATTGATATGATGGCTGTTGTCCTCGTTCAAATGAAGCACACAACACTTTAATGTGCCTGCTGGTTACATTGGCACGCAGCAGTAGTAGAAGCTGTATACATTTTGAATGTGTAGATACTGCAACAATGACAATAAATACAGCGTAAATACTCAATCGTACAAAAAGTATCCACGCAAACTATGTAAAGTGATGGAGTTTGGCAGAACACCGCCGATGACTCCATCAGGAAATGGTTCCTTTAGCAATATTTACCCTACATTAAAATCTGAAATAACTCAGCAACAATTTTGCCATATTTAGTCTTCTGCCATGGTACTGTTGTAAAACCTTTTCACTCATTATCTCACATGTACCTTTGTATGTATGAGGCGGGATATTGTAGCTACATACATAAGTGGATTTTTTATATGTACATAGTCAAAGCAGCATTTTATGTGGTATGTGACTGTGGTTTGTGTTTACTTTATTTTTGCGCTTATCTTGTATTCTGTTTCCATCTAAAAGAAAGGGTTGTTTCAGAGGTGCATCAGTGTGTTCAAGTGTTTTGACCGACAAGCTTTTTGAGCCATTGTCACTCTATCACAGGGCACATTTTATGGATGTGAAGGTTTGAGGTTAGATGGAAGAGGGAGTGTAACAAAAGAAAAAGAAGCTTTGTAATAGAGCAAGAGCTTTGTAATTCTAAATGTAGCAACAAGTTGAGCACTTAGTCATTCAGTATGCTAGCAAACGAATGAAAATACTTTCCTCTTGCCAGCTTGAAAATATACCAGCTGAAACAGCACTATGGGGAGTGGTATGTCAACAGTTTGTGCTGATAAATCTTCAAGAACAAAACAAGCCTATCGTTGCTCACATTTTAAAGTGGTCTCGATGAATGTATCTGTATTGATTTCAGTGTGTTCTATAGTGTACTCCTCTTCTCTTGTATCTAGCCATTGAAGCTTATGGGCTTTCATTCTTCCCAAATCAGCAACTCTTGTGTTTCCCTCTGTAATGATGGTAGTGTTTTTAGTCTTGCCTTTTTGTGCACTAAATTAATAAACTCACTTGATAACATTACAAGTTCACAAGCTTTCTCATTCAAACAGTTTTAAATTTCATTTCAGTAATTTGATGCCATAAACACAAAACATGAACAAAATGATCATCAATTTGAAACAAACTGTATATTAACCTATGGAAAAGTAGCGTAAATAGATTTTCACAAAGTGCTTGTGTATGTACAGTACTTCTCCATAGGTTGATACAGGTAAACACTATAATGAAGCTGTTGTAAAGTTACAATAATTTTTATGACTTCTTCCTCTGATGCTGTGTGTTTATCAAGCTGCCAATCATTCTTAGCTCTGAAGTGTGTCCGTTGCTCGTGTCTTGCCTGGTTACCGCTGCTCTTGGTTTGGGTTGCTGCCTAGTTCGCCAGGTGGGAAAGTGGGAAACTGTGGCTGTGAGCTCTGGCTCTGGTCTCCTTGAACCTACAAAAAGATTCTCATGTGCTTGTTCTCGGACGTTTGCCAGTGCTGCAAGCCTACGAGGTGAGGTAGAGCTGTGTTGCCCCAGTCTCTTTTTTGAGGAATGTGTGTGGGAGCTCTGTCTGTCATATTTACTTAACCGGTCAAAGTAGGAACTCCTCTTAGGAAAAAAAGTGTTGTCAAAAGTTTGATCTTTCTGCAACTCTCCCTTTCCTTCCACTGTGTCCACTGTTTTAAGGCATAGGCCTTGTAAGCTGTTAGTCATTAGATTTTGTGGGACACTTGGAGGTACCAATGGGCCTGTCAGCACCTCTAAGCTCAGTGCACTTGGTGAGGGAGTGGCCTTAGCTGTCTTATCCAGAAGTGGAACTCCTGGGATAAAGAGATCCTTAATGTTATCCTCTGATAGTTTGGCAGGGTCATTGGAAAGGCTGCAGGCCAGCTTAGGGGTGGTCTTCCTCTCACTGGTGCTCCAAGTCAGGGGATTGTAAATGACATAGCCGTCCAACGGGCAGGAGTTCGACTTCCGCAGGATCCCATCTACACAACCTGTGTGGAACTGAAATGTGTGTGTGTGTGTGTGTGTACATGTGAGGGGGAAAGGGAGAGAAAAAAAAGAGGGCACTCGATTTAATAGTTTTTTACATTGACATATTTTCTTTTTGCTCATTATGGTTGTATAGTTGAACAGAGTGATTCAGAAGTCCGAGTCCAATATTATACTCCATTAAGTATTATGGTGTACTTCCAATACTAAAGCCGTTGTGAAGTGTTACCCTACCTTTTGTGGGTAGTGTGTAGAAATGAACATTCTATGCAAGTTATTGTCACACATCATTAGCTTTATGGCGTTCTTCCAATACTTTTCCCCTGATTTAGTACACAGGTTAATACACTGGAATATAGTTGCCAGCTTTTCTTTACCCTGTGATGGCAGGGCAGGGTACGGACGCTCTGGCCCAGGGCAAAGCTGTGGAGACAGATCCGACACTGCTGTCCTGGGTCCAGGAGCCGCGACCCTTGCCTCACCCTGACTGCAGGCAGACATCCCAACGCATGCTCTGGTAGAGGGTCCTCGGCGACGGGAACGATGCTGAGGAGGGAGATGAGAACTTTAGTTATAAGTTAGCACCTGATTTGCGAGCGTGTACCCAAATTTGATGGTCTGATACCAATTTATTGATTCAAACTTTAAAGCTGCAGGCAACTTCACACTTTGGTGGCTCCAATTGCCAGCAAGAGATTACTGTTTGAAGGACTTTATTACCCAGAAATCATGTAAAATGACATCAGTAAACTGCCCACTCCTCTGACCTAAATTTCTTAGAGACTGTTCGTGTAGATAGTGGGGGGAAAAAAAATAAATATATATTTATTTTTTTAAATCGCAACAATTGTTGGTTAGGAGACAGTACTGCAGTTCTCACTCTTAAGTGCAGCTTTAAAGGTCACTTTGATTTTAGTACCATCAATGTTCAGACCCTGAACCTGACCATCATCATCAGTATGGATGATTTGGATGTGTTCAATGACTTGCCTGTCATTTGCTGGCTGAGAGGTCGCCCCCTTTGGTTCACCAATCGGGCCATCTCCAACATGGTGCCACTTCTCTCTCCTTTTCTGCTTGGGGTTTGGTCACAGTTTTATTTTCCTCAGTGGCCAGTGTGCATTCAGCGTCTCAGAGTAGCAGTTCTAGGATAATCTTCATTGGACAACCTCATTTATTAAAACCACCACTCAATTTAAGAATTCAATTGTGAAACAGTATAACACTTCTCATTCCAGTGTATTCACCTGTGTGTTAACCTATGGAAAGGTTTTGTAAGTAGACAGTGATACTGTGTAAGAACTAAAGGAAAATCTCCTTAATATATATGATGTACAAAAGTCATACTCTACAGATTAACACACGTTCATAAAGTGTTAACAGAATCATATTTTAGCTTAACACTCCTATTGTGAAATGCTTGAAGCTCCGTGTGGTAGGAAGTCTGAGGTAGTGCATGGCAAATTTCAAAGCTGACTCCTATTTGCGTACCGTTCGTGAAGCAAAGGGATGCTGTGGGTGGCAGCCCTTCTTTGAGCAGTCCTCACACAGGTAGTAGTAATTGCAGATGGTGCATCTGACAACATTAAAATAGAAGAGCAACATAAAAAGGAACTGAAATCACCATATTGCAAAGCTTTAGATTGATTACTTTCATGATTCATGGGACATATTGACGATTGATGCAGCAAAAGAAAGCGACTAATTACACGCCCAACACAATTATTACTATTACTAGCTTACTTGAAGCATTTGCCGGTGACAGGGCAGACACGGCAGCTGTGACAGAGAATTCCCAGATGTCTGTTGGGCTTCTGTCTCTCGGCGGCAGTGTAGAGCTTGGCTGCATTTTTCTCCTGCTCCTGCAGTAACTTCAAAGAGCTGAAGTCCTCCCTGCAGAGGGGGCACTTCACCGTAAGCTCCCCGTCTGTGAGCGCTTGGTGATCCGCCCACACCTTCATGCAGGAGATGTGGACGTTATTGCCGCAACCAAACCTGTGAGAGAGATGAGGACGACTGCTCAGAATGCAGAAAGGCGGGCTGCATGATACTGGCAAAAAATGACATACATGCATACATACGCTCTGTATGTATGATGGGATTTTGTGCAACATAGAACCTCTTTATTTAAGCCTGAATCATTTTGATGTAGGTCACAATTGCTCTTTTATTTGTACCTTCATAACTTGAGTGATGGTAAAAAAAAAAAATCAATGTAGACAGTTTTAGCAAAATATGGAAAGAAGCCAATGGTCCACCCAGTCACAGCTGGACGTAGTAGCACAGGGTCATGTTCAGGCCAACAGTTCAGCAGACAAGACAAGAAAATCCCACATCATCCTACAACATTTGTATACTGAAACAATAACAGTCTGAAAACACATACACACACCTGCAGTATGACACGGGCAGTTGTTTCTCCAGCAGCTCCTCCTGACAGATAGGACACACATCCTGCGCTTGGATCACTTTCCGCCAGACGCTTCCAGCCTCCTGGCCCGGTCCTGGCTGGCTAGGGGGGCTGCGGGGGCTGTTTTCCGTCCGGGGGGTCCTGGTTTGGTGTAAACCATGGAGGACCTCCAAGATCTGTCTTTCCACAAGCCCTTGCTGAAAGCAGTCTAGTGCAGAGTTATTTTTAATATTACTGCTTGATAGGAGTGTGCATCTGGTGGGTCAATTCTTTTACAAGTACATTTTTTTTAAGTTTAAATGAAGGCTTTCATGCCAGAAACATGAGCTGAAATTCAATATTTCAAAAAGCATAGATTCCATCCTCAAAAACGATGTTAAAATATGTCATTTTATCAGAGTAAATGTTTTTTCAAATGGTGGTGAAAGTATTTGGGAAAGGCTGAGTTCCAATGTTTTGTTTGAATCTGCCTTCAGACACCTTCACCTGTTCTCACCTGAACTGCATATCATTACTACACTCACTGTGACCACAAAGAACGTCACAGCTAAAAAAATATCCTACTTTAAGAGGATTATAAAAAAGAAAACAGCTTACAATTCACTCATTCCACTTACATTCATGTTCTCTGGGCAGTCTGAATTTCCGCATTAAAACCCTGTAATGAAATAGAGGATTAGAGGTACTTTGTAGAATTTAGGATTGCTCTAAGAAATAATATTTGATAAGTTAATTGCCTTAGTATTAACCCCAAACCTAAATTCAGTCTTTGCGACCTTTAAAACAGACATACCTAAAAAAACACTTCTGTACACATAAATTGCAGCTAAATGCTAGGATGCTACATTTTCCTTTAGAATTGTTTTAAATGCAGCCATTCTTTGGCCATTTTCATGAACTAAAATACTAATATAATATAATACTAACTATGATTACAGAGGATATCATGACTCTTATACAGTGGTTATTAACAGGTGTGCTGTATGAAATGATCTCTTTAAACTGCTGCACATACATGAGAATTAAAAAAAAAAACGTTATCATTGGAGCCTGTCTTTGGAGAATGATTGCTTGGCCAAAACTACCTGTCCTAATAATCTGATAATAATGAGGTTTTTTTCTGTGTGTCAAAGATACCAGCAGATGTGCTTGCATGGCTCCCTCTCTCTATGGAATACAGGACAAGTGCAAGTATGTGGGTGGCCCAAGCACACCTGTGAAGAAGAACATAACAGAGGATGAATGCAATCAATCAATACATTTCTATATCCATGCTAAGTTTGTTAATTGGACACATTTTTCTGGGATTTGTATCTGCCAAAGGAAACTCCAAGTAAGGTATGTACAGATGTGACATATCTGGGTTGCTAACAGATTGTATTCAAGAGGGATTCAGAAGTCTCGCCGTCAAAAGAATAAACGTTGACCCAAAGATAAAGCATCATTTTGTTGAGGAGTAATTCAGTATTTTGTCTCGAGAAGTAATATGCACCCTGATCCTGAGGGTAAATTACCTTAAATTGTTTGAGCTCTCCCTCCTCTTTAAGGAGAAATCCTGTTGGGCCATAGGCTTTAAGGAGAAATATAGTTGTGTTGAGGGCTTGATCCTGGTGGAAACTCACTGTGTCACTGGCTATGTTCCTCCAGACAGTTTTCCTGAACATCCTGTCGTTGCAGAACATTAATTAGTGATTTAACCATTTTAAAATACTAGTGTGGTCCTCCCACAGAAAAGAACAGGCCACTTACGTGACACACCTACCCTGCTTTATACACTCCACTCCCAACAAGTGGGCAGGTAAGTGCAAACTAGCTGCCAGGTGCCACTTGTAACAATTCACGCCATGTATTAGGCATGTCCTAATTCAACACTAACGGAGGTTAAGTTGCTAAGTGGCTAAGGTAACGTTTAGTTAGCTACTGAAAAAGCTAACGTTACTGAAAAAGCACCATGTTAGAAGCTATTATTAATAATGAAAACATTCACTTTGATAAATTCATCTTTTTGTGGCCCCTGCTTCCCAAAAAATACCTGTCGTTCGCTATAAATCCATATGACTAACGAGCTTCTTTTAGCCGGGGTAGCGCAGCTAGCTGGCAGGTGATGTAGAAGCACGCCGTAGTCATGGTGACCTGACCTGACCGTTGACACGAGACTTTGTTACCAGCAGAGGGAGCTGTTGCCTAGTAACAGAAACCTGATTGGCCAGTTGTGCAACATGTAAAGCTTGATTCACTGGGAAAATGTGGCTGTAAAAGATTGAACCCCCCCAGTGGGATCCCACCAGGATAAAAATGAATTTAACACCCAGAGAAATCTTCTGGAATCTGGACAGACCTTGTAGGTTTATTAAGATTCAAGATTCAATAGTTTCAAAATTGCTTGGAATTTGTCTCAGTGTGCTCAGGATAGACACAAGGTAGGTTCAATATACCGCCATACAATACCTATCACCAATGACAGCAATAAATACACAAATCAGTCAGGGAAGGCCAGTTAATAGACCTATATATGTGCAGAAAGTGATACGTTTCAAAGTAAAAATAAATCAATAAACAAGTAAAATGAAGAGATCAATAAAAAAAAAAGTAAAATAAAAATGTAGAACCCAGACCCATCATGTTCAACACTCAGGATATTAAATAAGTATATAGGTGATAGAGCACGGTGCAGCCCCAATAATTATTATTTTTTTAAATTTTGGTCATTTTGTAAGCAAAATTAACAATCAGTCATCCTAGACCTGTGTCAGTTAGTACAACTCTAGCTCTGTCCCTCTATTTGCCTTCTGATAGTTGGGATAGCCTCCCAAAAAGGCAAGCATGTGATGTCACACAAAGCTGCAGGCAATCTTATCAGGACAGCTCGCCCTCGCCTCTTCTTTTCCAGTAGAGCTCGCTGACTCTGGTGGGAAACACAGCTAACACGCAGACCGACGGACTGCTCTTCAGGAACTCACAGACAAAGTGGTATATAATAATAATTTTTCCATTCCTGCAGAGGTAAGTCCCGTTAACTGTTACAGTCTTTCAGCATGTAGACTATGATTGACTGTTCAAGTTCTGTGGTTACGGTGCTGGAGTTTGGTTCAAGCTGCCGAATGGTTCATTAGTGAAAATCAGGTTTAACAGGAAATTATATAATTTTTGATATGTGTTGCAGGGCCACTTAAACACTCACTCACACACACACACACACACACACACACACACACACATACAGGTTTTAGGGCACAGGCTCCAGAAATGAAACAAGTGTCACGGTGCATTTGTTCAAGAAGGGTACCACATTTTGTAGGTGATGATAAGCAAAAATGTACACTACAATAACACATGAAGAAGACTCTTAGTGTGGTAGGCCATACAACCCCCTTTGGACTCTGTATACATACTCGGCAACCCACCTCCCACACACACACACACCCACACATACACACACATACACACACACACCCGTATCTGTTTGTATACTTATCCTGTTGTTGTACACCATGGCACTCCTGGATACACTATATCCAGACCAGGTCAAAATTCGTGCTCAAGTTAGACATTGTGTTGTGCATTACAGAAGTCAAACAAGGAGAGCTTAGTGCTTTAGTGCTGACGTGTTGAGATACTGTATGTAAGTTCCTAAATTGTGGCCCCTGGGGGGTCCCCAGCAGAGTGAGGGAAATAGTAGTTTAAGTTTACTGATATCTTACTTACTACAAGCGGATGTATAAGATTGGTGAATTTGATCATGGGTTTCCTTCGCACTGATATCTCCCCCACCCACAGTGTACACATTGTTGCGCAATTCTGTCATATCTAACAGCAGAAATCTGCTCATGGTGGACTGAATGTTGTCAAATGTGAGTCAGTGGCTAAATGTAAAATCTTAGTCCCTAACTAGGAAAAAGTAAAACAGTTAAATACAGGTATAGACATACACTATGTAACGACCACCACTACTACCAATACTACTACTACTATTACTACTACTACTAGTGCTACTACTACTACTACTACTAATACTGCTACCACTACTGCTAATAATACTACTACTACTAGTGCTACTACTACTACTACTACTGCTACCACTACTACTTCTACTACTACTACTATTACTACTACTAGCTGCTACTACTACTGCTGCTAATACTAATACTAACACTAATACTGCTGCCACTACTAATAAATGCTGCTACTGTATATTTTGGTATATTTAAAATGTTTCATATCATACATCAATTCTACTGCTGTTATTTTGCACAGCCTCATAATGCTGAAACCTTTCCATTCATACATGTCTACCTAACATGTTGTGTTGGAATTCTCAGTGGTGTATGTTTATATTATTATTATTATTATTATTGTTATTGTTATTATTATTATTATTATTATTATTAATAATAATAATAATATTAATATTAATATTAATATTAATATTATATTCTTTTTTTCTGATTATATTCTATTTTTTCTCTGCTGGACCCAATTATTATTTGCTACGACCCAATTTTTGCCAAGGCGATCATTAAAGTTTCATCTTATCTTAAAATATGAAGCGTAAGCAGATGAAAGCCTCTGTATATTTGAGTGAGTTTGACACACGTGCCCTTACTGTATTTGCCATGATAATGACCTTTCTGACAAACGTCCATATTGACACTCTAACTTTTGCCAAACTGCGGTTAAACTTGCTTAACATGCACGATAACGACACAGGAAGGAAGCTGTGTGGAACAAAGGAAGCTAAAGGCCAAATCCGTAACCCAAACATCCAAAAAGGGGAGCCATGCCATTGAAAGTTGAAAACATGGGTTTGGAGATGTGTTTTTTTTCTAAAAATGTATTTACATGGCTCTTGATACAAGGGCGAACAGCACACAACAGGTTGTTTTTTTTATGTTTCTGAAGTTTCAAAATAAAACGGACCTATATTCCGAGTTTCAATGGGTTAAGAAAGTTTCAAAAAACCTTTTTGTATCTTACTTTGAATCCACTGGGAACTTTATTAATCACTGGAGTAAATTGGGCACATGTACAGCTAAGTAAAAATACTCATCAAGTAAGCAAAAAATTATAAATCTTTTTTAACAGCAATTAAGAAAAGAAATAAGAAAAAATTAAAATGTTAAAATTAAAATTAAAATGTTTAAAAATGTTAAATTAATTACAAAAAATGTAATTGTATGGTGTAGAATACAGTGTTAGGTAAAGGACAGCAAGTAAACAAGAGGCCATGGTATTGGCCCAGGTTCAATCACAAAAGGCTAGGATTACAATTATAAACATTTATTAACAGCATGAGAAATGAGCATGAGCATAGGTTTGGCGTAGACTCCAAGAGGTATCCAGCAATAGGGTGAAGCTCCCTGGGGGCAGATAGGAGACAGGAGAACCCCCCGGGCTGAAGATCTAACCCTTCTGGATATCTGATGGAGCCGTGATGCTGGTGGTGGTGGCAGGGGGAGGAGGTGGTGCGTCGGTCTGGTGTGGTTTATTTAGGCAGCTGAAATGACAGAAACACGGAAGCAGATGAGGGGATACAAATAGAGGGAAATGGTTATGGTTAGTGATGGGTTTCTGGAGAGGGAGGAAGGGGCGTGCTTGTACCTGCTGACAAAATATGAATGAGGCAGGTAGCCTTCCTGATTGAATTTACTTCAGCTTCATTTCAACCCAAAATGCTCCTACTACAGCTCATTAGATCATGTTAGCAGCTGCTGCAGCTCAGGAAGGACTTTTCCTATACAACTCCTGGAGGGAAATTATCCAGTACAGAAAGTGCTGACATTTTTACCTATTCCTCAAATCAGATAAAAAATATCTGTACTTTACCCTCAATGTATGATCTGACATCTAAAATAATAAGACTACACTGTCAAAACATCATTACATGTGCTGCTGTCGAAGCTATTTCTAGAGCTTGAGCCAAAAATGAGCATGTTTTCGCTATACTGAAACAGATCATATGAAGTGTTGATATGGATTGCCAACTTTCCTGTTGACCCAATTTTTTTTCCAACTAAAAACTATTTTCAACTTTCCTCAGACTGCCCATGAAGATCAGAGCTAGGATGGATCCTAACTGCATATTGTTTCTCCTGGTGTTGTGCTCCCTCAGTAAGGTAGCTATTTCATCTAAATTGTACTTTTGTTAGTCTATCTTCCACTGTTTTATCAAAGCATCAATCTGTGAGTGAAATCAAATACATTTCATCCTAACCTTGCTAATTGTTTTCAACTTGAGAAATAAGTTGAAAGTTGGTCAGCAAAAGCTAAATATGATGAATATGAATATATTATTTTTATTTAGTTTAATTGGAGGGGTTTTGGCCAGCCAACAGCAAATGTTCCTATGTAGTTTTGGAAAGGTCATGGAAATATTTTGATAACCTTTTTTCCCCAACAGTGAAATGTTTAGTGTGAAGCTTGGCTGCTTGTTGATCCACTTTGCTTTGATGAATAAAAACACAAATCAGAACGTTCTTGATAGCATCGGTCCTAAGTGAAATAAGACCTGGGACGTTCACATCAGATATTCAACGTAAAAACAATGTGATATTTGCAACATAGACTTACAGACAAATACTGATCATGGAAATTGTGCAATATGTCATGGAATAAGAATACATGTGAAATTTACAGGTGAAAATGGCATTTTCAAAAAATCCACAAAATTCACAAAATTGCTACCCACGGGTTTTTCATTTCCTGGATGAAAAAGCAACACTCACTCAACACTTCCTAACTGGCCTGTATAACTGATTTGCTGTATGCTCTGATGCTTGTGATACAGTCCTATTATAAGTCCAGGACAAGCAGACATCATGAATCACAATTGCTAGATCTTATTAAGTTATGGCTTGCTAACACTTGCACAGGAATACATCATCCTCATTGTCTGTGTGTGTGTGTGTGTGTGTGTGTGTGTGTGTGTGTGTGTGTGTGTGTGTGTGTGTGCTTGTTTGCGGTATCCCAGCTGCTTGTGGTGGCAAATCCTCAAGTCAACGATACCCAGCAAGAGCAGCATCCTCCGAATCATCAGAGCAGAATCGATGTCACACGCAACAACATTGTTACTGCCCAATACGAATGTTACCAGCGGATCTTGAAAGACTCGCATCATAAAAAAACAGGTAAGAGTTTTCTGAGTTTATTTATTTATATATATATATTTAGTTATATACATTTTTCATGTGACTGTTAAAGGATACATACTTTTGTAAGCCTGCAAGATGTCTGCAGTGCCAGTGCCTGTAAGCCTGTCCCAGTCTTACAATGTTAGGGTTTCTCCATTGCAACAACACCGTTCTGTACCTGCACTGGCCCTACTATGCTTATGGAACAGCATCAGCACCCTTTGGTTTTCCATTAAAAGCATACCATACTTTTCCAGCATAGGTATGGTACTGCATATTTATGAAGTGGGACATTTGCTGTCTCATTTGCTGTGTTCCAGGACCAGTGTGCAACAGGACGTGGGATGGATGGCTGTGCTGGGATGACACTGAAGCAGGCTTCACCACAGAGCAGCACTGTCCAGACTACTTCCAAGATTTCGACCCCAAAGGTTCATTTCTTTATCACAACACACACAATAGAGGAAAATCAAAAACCGTATTGTGTCCTTGCAGCGTGTTTTGCTTTTCCTTCTTCCTGACGCTTAATCTCAAACTTGTTCACAGAAGTGGCGTCAAAAGTCTGCAATGAGACGGGCCACTGGGGCCGCCACCCACAGAGCAACAGGACTTGGACAAACTACACAAAATGCAATGCCCACACTGTGCAAGGCAGAATGGTACGTCAAAGAGGATGAGAAATAAACCCCTGGAAGCTATGATATGATCATGTTGTCATGTTGTATTCGCTGTGTTGCCTCGCAGACGGCGATGAATCTCTTCTACTTGGTTCTGATTGGCCAGGGACTGTCGCTGACATCATTGTTCATATCGTTAGCAATATTCTTCCATTTTCAGTGAGTATAGACTGCAAACACTATGAATGCACTGTCCTTACATTCCCTTATATACTATCACCTACACAATTTTCAATAGTTACAGCAAAATAGCAATGGCAGTAGTCACCCATCTGTTTAGCACTACTCGCTAAAAGACACATGGGCCACAGGGGCTAATACTGGATTAGCTGCCTTTCATTTGCAGTTGGAATCACAGAATAAGCGTTACGTGTCTCTCTTGATCCCTGCAGGAGTCTAAGCTGCCAGAGAATCACACTCCACAAGAACCTCTTTTTCTCATTCGTGCTAAACTCAGTCATCACCATCGTCTGGCTGACAGCAGTGGCAAACAACCAGGAACTCATGCAAAGCAATTCTGTGAGTAGGACTCTTCGCTTCAATGCCATTAATGATTTGTTTTAGATTAAGTCTAGATTTCGGTCTAGATTTGAGGGCTCATGCTGCTTTTTTCCCATCTTAGGTGAGCTGTAAGATGATCATGTTTATCCACCTGTATTTGTTGAGCTGTAACTACTTCTGGATGCTATGCGAGGGCATCTACCTGCACACTCTCATCGTCGTGGCAGTGTTTGCGGAGAAGCAGCATCTTATGTGGTATTACTTACTGGGATGGGGTAAGTAGTCGAAAGTTTTCGAAAGTCACTGTAAAAAGTTTGTAGTTTATTGCTTTATTAACCATTTAAACGTCAAATTGTGGACTAAGCCCTGGCCCAGACTAAATCAAACGGGGATGTGTGAACGTATTTTTACTATGTGCCTTTCTGTGTCTTACATCATTTTGTTTTCACAGGTTTTCCAATTTTGCCGGCAATGATACACGCAATAGCTCGTCGCTGCTACTACAATGACAAGTGAGTCTTTTTGATTTAACGTCTGCAAATGTGGATGATTGATTCCAAGGGTATCGCTATGCCCAACTACTAAATGATAAAGCACAGACTAAAGAAAGAAAATTAAAAAAAAAATGTAATGAATCCCAAAGGGCTTATAAGAAAAACATCTCCCTTAAAAGAAATAAAAACAAAGACAAATCAAGATGAGGGAACTACACTTAAGTCATAATCTTGCATTTGCTGTATTTAATTCTTAGTGGTGTAGGATACTCTGATGTACGGTGAGGTACTGCATACTTTGTCCTGATTCTGTGCATCCATATCTTCAGTTGTTGGATCAGCTCGGAAACGTCATTGCTGTACATCATCCACGGCCCCATCTGTGCTGCACTGATGGTAAGTACTGAAGAACCGGGAGGCATTTTACAGCCATAGTGCATTACGTTGCTACTGTTGGGTACTGTTGAATTGAAAGCCATTACTGTGTTGTGTGAGTTGCATTACCCATGATCCATGAAAAAAATAAGCATTCATCCTTTTGGCTGATATGTTTTTTACCCGACAGCAGCCATATGCGTGCTATTAGAAGATGTTATAACAATCTTAAAACATGGTATGAAGCAAATTTGAAGCTGCTCCATTAGTAGTAGTATTAGTAGCAGTACGCCTTTGAGAATGTACCAAACGCTTTCTTTATCATAACGTCCGGATATCGCGCCGTTTGGGTCTTTCACATTTCAGGTCAACCTTTTCTTCCTGTTGAACATCGTGCGTGTGCTCATCACCAAATTGAAAGTGACCCATCAGGCAGAATCTAGTCTCTACATGAAGGCGGTGAGAGCCACCCTCATCCTCGTCCCCCTGCTGGGAATCCAGTTTGTCCTGGTCCCCTACAAGCCCCAGGCACGCTTGCCCCTCGAGATCTTTCAGTACGTCATGAACATCCTCATCCACTACCAGGTGAGCGTAATACCTCTGCAGAGCCCGTTATCGATGGATGCGTCTACGCCAAGCATTTGAACTCCGGTGGCACCAAATAAACAAACTGAACAAACTTTTTTTTACTCCCAGGGTCTCTTGGTTGCTACAATATTCTGCTTCTTCAATGGGGAGGTAAGTCGTCAGCTTGATTCGTTCGTTATTTATGAAGGCATTCCACATTGCAAGGGGGTTAGATGTGTGTAATCTCTCCCCTGCACTGAGTTGAATGAACATAACACATCCTCTCTGGGTCCCTTCTCGTAGGTTCAAAGCGTTTTGCGGAGACACTGGAACCAGCAGCGAATGCAGTTCGGTGGCACGTTTGCCCACGCCGACATCTTCCGCTCAGCCTCCTACGTAGCGTCTTCACTCACGGAGGTCCACCGCTGCTACAGCATCGAAAGCCACACCGAACACTTGAACGGCAAGAGCTACCATGATATCGAAACCACCATACTCAGATCGGACAACCCTTTCGCCTGACGTATGGCGCTTGAAGCTTGGCGCTTGAAGCTTGGCACTTCCTTTTTCCCCCTACGGCTCCAAGATATTTTGAAGATCTGTGTGAATTTACAGAAACAAGCAGGGAAATTTAAGGAAATTTCGCCATCATCTTTGTATTTTGTTGGAGTTACTGTCCATGGCAGTCGAGTATTTAACATTATTATTATTGTTTTCTTCCATTTTTCCATTATCAAAGCAGCAAACTGACATCTGTGACTGCTGACTCGCATGGCTTTTTGTGACGGAAAAAGGAATTTTTGAGGGGTTGAGACCAAACTCACCATTCCTTCATATTTAGTCAGCATAAACTCTTCGCCATGAGTATCCTAAAGGGCTCTTACTGTACGTAGGGAAGACCCTATGAATCAAACCGCCTCACTGTATGGTATTAGCACAAGGAATTATTTTTCTTTTGATCTTGTGGATTACACTTGACAAAGAAACCCCAATGAACAGGAAGCACTAAAGTCCAAGAGGAGAAATGTTCACCTTGGTGGTCTACCTTGTTGCTGCACATGGCTCTTTCACACTGAGTTCCAGGCAGCATTTAGAGAATTTTCCAGCACAGTCAATCAGTCAATCTGATTGACACCCATGAAGCATGTAAAGCTTGCTATGCTCAATTGGTTGCTATGCCAACTCTTGTGGTAGCCAAGGAGCTAGAGATCTTTCTTGTTTTGTCCCGTTTTTTTTTATTCTTATGTATGTACACAACTTTGAAGAAAACCTTTCAGACAGTACAAATGCCTTTGTAACCATTGTGTTAAAGCTAAAATACCCCTGAGGTAGTTCTTTGCTGTAATTGTGTGTACTTTGGTGCTGCTGATGGCACTCGGCTGTGCCTTGTACCAGTTACAATACCGTTGTACTCATAATCCCAGTATGGAATGCCCTTTTGGTAATCATTGCGATAATAATGTCCTACCAATGTAACCGCTGCAGTTCACAACCTAAGCCCTACCTGTATAGGATAAGTAATGGAGTACAACATGGGCAATGTAATCCATGTCAATGATTTCAGTGAATGGTCTGCACAGTATAAAAAGATGTGTATTATACCACTTCAAACTTACAAATAATGCTCTACATGGGTTTACAGTAAAATTTCTGAATTAGTAGAATTGTCCCTGACCTCCTCTGGCAAAGCTCATCCCGTCCAGACAGGGCCTTCATTTTTCTTTTCATAAAGGGATGGTACATATTTTAGAGATAAGTAATACTTGCTTCATTGAAGTGGCTATCCAAGTTTTGGTTTAGTTTTGGTCCTGACATCAGAGGTGTGGGCTAGTAACCAAAAACTGCTGGGTTTTTGCCTTCCACAAATATTTCTCGGAGGCGGAGCTGCTCTGCAGAAAGAAATAATGAGGTTCCCAGTATGATTTTGTCAGAAAAGTTACCTTGGATGTCCTAGTGATAGCCATTGAGTTCAAGATCTCTTGAGCTCATTGTATTTTCAAATATTTCATATTCATATTTTTTTTTCCAAAATGCTGGAGAGATGTTTGACAGAGAGAAAATGGGGTGTGAAATGTCCATGTGTTTGTATATATGTATGATTGTATGTTGTGTATGAATATGACATATATAAAGACACAGAGTATAAAGAGGAATATTGTAGTTAGACAGCTATTGGTGTATTTTGCCTATTGTTCTGTTGTACATTGGCTGGTTTGCTCATAAATTTCTTTCCTGTGCTCTTAAGTTTCCCAGTTTTGGAGCACACACGTGGCCCTTCGAACACATTTCAGAATAGGATTGTTTGGGCGGAATCCAATAGCATTAGCATTAGCATTAGCATTAGCGATATCACTAGCATCTGGTAATATGTGTGAAGATGAAGTCCTAAGCGAGTGAGAGGTTAAGTTGGGAGTAACTTTCTTAACAATAGGAATCAGTATGACAAGCGGAGGGCTGCTGGTTTCAGCCCTTTAAGCGATATTTCATTACATCTTAGGCGTTTTGCTAGCACCCTATCCAGAGCAGCTTGAAAAAAAGAGTGAGCTTGGTGGGGTTTCAGTGTCCTGCTCATGGGCACTTTGGCAGGACACATTGGCTGTTGCAGGGATTGCACCTGTGACTCTTTTTGCAGTCTTTTATAAGATTTATCAGCAAATATCAGTTTTGCTTGTTTACTATAGAAAAAGAGTTTGCGAACAGTTTTAATGCTGACATTAACTTTATGGAATCCTATTGAGGTGAGCCTGGCATCTAATGAAAACTACCCAAAGTGAAAAATCCCATTAGATTTTTGTTAGATTTTTGCACTGGTGGACTATCACTGTTGTTCATATTAAGTGTATGTACAAGACTGGGTTTTGTCTACAGTTCCCAGCATGCACCACATCCTCTCTGCACTGATTCCAATTAGAGGAGGGCAAACAACATCCTGCACAGAATTGTTTCTTTAATCCCTCCCTGTTATCATGTTTTTGCAATAAAATACCTTAATCCTGACATTGGATGTATTCAATTCTGGATTGAATTATTACAAAAAGTCAGCTATTTGTGTTACACAAGACATAGTTGTGTGTTATTCTTTCCAGGCCATAGTGTTTCAATTATGTTGTGTCAACATCACACAAACATGTGTTGTCCCAAATTAAAAGAACAATTGTGCTGCAAATGACTCATCCATTGTGAGAGTCACTTGAGTCAGTTTAGTGCAGGGTTTTGTGATACATTCTTGACAATGCCCATTTGTGAATGGGTAAAATAAGAAAAACAGAAAAAAGTTATGTATTAATATTAATTTTTAAAAAATGCCTGAAGTTCATCATCTATTACCTGTAAAAGTACGTAAGTAAGATGCTACTTTTTTCACATGGTGGATATGCAGAGTGGTACAGAGTGTAGAAGTAACATTTTGCCACTATCTGCATGCCTTTCATGGTCATTGACCTCTGCAGCGTATGATGTATCTGTGGTTTGAGCACTGAGAGCATTGACCATGAGACTATACCCACTGACCAATTTCACATTGATTAACAGTTTAAAATACGAGTATTGGGTTGGTTTATAGTGTGCAGTACACTACATATCTCACATTATTATGTTTAACTTAGATCCTGTTGCATCTATGTTAAAGCTAACCTAGCGTCCTGTGTTGCTCATGCTTTCTCTTTGAAACACTGATAAAAAACGTAAAACATTAGCCATTCTTGTCACATCTGAAAGAGTTGAGGTAACGTAGACGTAGAACTGTGTTGTTTTCATCACACCACAACAAAGAACACCATCAAATTAGTCCGCCTTCCTTTATTTATCCCAGTGGAAATTGGGCCAGTGGATGCATTGCAGGCTTCCTGTTTCTAAGAATACATTACCATTGAACTCATGATCTGTCTGCTCTTGTGTACTGGTAGCAACACTTCCTCTAAGTCTCATGACTAACACTTGTTTACTGGCAATGCTTCCGCAAGTTTACACTGAAATTTAAAGGGCTTTTCCATGATGATTTTTTTTTTTTTGCTCATTTCCTGCATTCCTTTACTGTTTTACATCTCTGGAGATCATTTTCCAATGCTTTTATCACGTTATGAAATATGTGCTTTTCTCCACTTAAATTTTGTTGTTTTTTAAAGTAAATCTTTTGTAACAAACATTGTCTTTTTCACTGGGAGTAGCTTTACTCCCACATGTACTTTACTGTAAATGTGTCTGTGTTAGCCCACTAGCTCGTTTTCAACTACTGTCCCAAGACGTGATGTCAAATATCCATTAAAAAAAATAATAAATCAGAATATCACGCAAAGCAATGCAGACATATGTGCAAGTATGTCATATTGTGTGTGTGTGTGAGTATTTAGTAGTATGAATGAGTTTAGTTGTGTGAATGTGCCTGTGTTGCATATGTGCACATGCAGCAGCAAAGTTTGATTTATGTCCTACATGGTCTCTCATATATTTGTGTATCTTTGTGTGTGTGTGTGTGTGTGTGTGTGTTCCCATTAATTGTCATCTGATTTTGAAATTATACTGATGAGTCATTTTATTTTGATACTACTTCATTTGGTGCAGTCACGCTGATCTCGTGGTTTGCAATCATCTCCGTTTTCAGTCTGTCAGTTGGTGTTAGAAAGACGGGAGGGTTCGCCTCACAACAAACTCCTGAACTATTCAGAAAATGAGCAGCACCTAAGAGCCATATGCTGAAATATATGCTGGTGCCAAAATAAAAGACAGAGAATGTCATGTATTACCACTTTAAAAACAGCAATTTGATTAAATATATTGCTGAAAATACAAGCGGTTTTTGTATTACTCTCTCCAGGGAAGATTGACTGAGCATGAATGGTCTTTTTCAGCACCACTCTGCTTCACATTCATACAGACATTCACACTGGGAGCTGCCCAGTACAACCAAACATCCACTACACACAAATACACATACGAAGTGTTTTATTGTTGGATACTGAGCAACTGGGGGTTACTGTAGGTGTCTGGCCTGGCCCAGGATCTCAACCAGCAACCTTCGAGTCACAAGCCTGCTTCTCCAACCTCCACTGCCCCAGTTTTACCAATTAGAGGAATTCAAACATGTTTGAGGGCAAAAAAATTATGTTTTAATTGTAAGAACATGGACACATTAACACAATACACATTGCACTTCTTGAAGCAATGTTTGATCATATTTTCTCTCAGTGTAGACAGTAATGACAAAAAAAACTTTCAAAAGTAACCTGAATACAAGCAATAATAAGCTTGAGCTTGATCAAAAACATACACCACCAAAGGTTCATCAAGTCATACTTGGGGGCGGGGGGGAGGGGGGGGGGCGGGGGGGGGGGGGGGGTTGGGGATGGGGGGCTTGGGGGGTCAGACTTGAAACAATATGCTGCGGTCATTCCAGTCATTCCACTTCATAACCGTCACACATTAGTAGTGTGTTCTGGTAAATCCACACACGAAACAATGCTTTTCCAAGACGATCACACACTCATGCACAAGCACAAACTCTATGTACACGCACACACACACACACACTTAACTGTTGTGAAAAACCACATCTGGCAAATAAAGCGAAGCTCAGAGCGTGATCTGGCCAGTCAAGTATGGGGATGTCTGCACTCTCGAGAACAATGGAATGAATTCTTGGCCGTAGTCGGGGGTTGCGGAGGGCGTACAGGGGTTGGGGTGAGCGATGTGGCCTGACTGTATGGATGTGACCCGGGCCTAGGGTGGGACCGCAGGAAGTCTGCCGCTCGCTGGCCCCTTTCGGAGCACCACGCCTCGCCGACATGGGGGTCATAAATTATTATCTGAGCAACTCCCATCGCAGAGTGATGTCAACACTTGATTCTCCCACAACCCACCTGCTTTGGTGTTGAACTTTGGAGAAGCATCACACCCCTGACACGTGACCATCATCTATAAAATAGTAATCTGCAATGTTTTCATGTAAATAAATGTCCATTTGCTACTATTGCCTCACCAGTTGATATTCCACAATAGTCAACCTATACCCAGTACCTACATGAAAACTTTTACATTTAGCTGTTCTAAATCAGTCATAGTCAGACAGGCCTCTTGGTGTACAGGAAGTGATGCAATTTACATTTCTGGTTCGTTTGGAATAAACAGAAGAAGAACTGGGTAGTTAGCATGAGCAGCGATAGCCACCGTGGCTGAACAGACAAAGAAAAGAGCGCCGCCTACAGGAACTCAAACTCCATCAATAGCAAATCCAAGGAGAAAGACGTCACAGTGCTGGACACACAGTTTGATTGACAGGTGATCTCTGGGAAGTGCAGTATAGAAACACCACAGCAATGAGCGCTTAGCACATAAGATGGAGAGTAAAAGACAATCCATTCTAAAAAGAAGTGTTATCTTAAGTTAACTACTATCCCTTAAAATGCACATTCATTTATTGCTCTCTTCAAACGATGGATTTTGGAACGAAACCCTTCAAAACATCTCAAACAATGAGCGTATTGCACTTTAAAGAGCCCAGTTCCTCCCGTGCTGGCCAGGGCGGCGAGCCAGTACCCACTTGTGCGAGGTGTGTCGCCGCTCTCGTCTTCACCGCGATTCCCCGCCAACAGGAACTCCCTCACTCCTCTCCCAGCTTCCTGCCATTGTTCTCTTCCCTCCACCAAACACAAGCTCCTCCCAGGATCTGGGAAAAGGTGGGATGTTAAAGTGGCCCATTTCCTCTCTCTGCTCGCACAGGCACGACCTCAGCCAATGGAGGGGTGCGTGGGGTGGGATAGGGTGTGTGTGTGTGGGTGTGTGTGTGTGTGTACGTGTGTTTTGAGAGGAAGAGAGAGGGAGCGCGCTTACAACGAAAATTAGATCGTAACCACTTTCAAAAAGTGAAAGCGACTTTTGTGTGTGTGTGTGTGTGTGTGTTCAGTCTAACACATTCAGCCTAAACATCTAACTAACATGAGCTCATATCTGACTTGAAGATCCTGAAGTAAATAAATATTTGCGGCTGACCGCTGCTGTAGTTCAATGGATGCGTGCTAAAAAGTCAGAATGTTCTAACCCTAACCCTAACCCTAAACCACTGAATGAAGCAAGGAAACTGGTCACCTCTGGACATGTTGCTCTGTTTAGCTATCCAACAGCTGTGGAGAGTTTTGCCTTGGACAACAACAGTTGAGAAAGTTTCTCATATTAAAGGGGCAATAAGTAAGAGCTTCAGCACCAAAATAGCACAAAATAAGCATAATATATGTGCGGGCGGTTGATAGGGTTGTTGATCAATACCAATGACATAGTGATTGCTTGGCCAGCTGCTGAGAAGTCAGCTATAAAAGGTGGGTCTGTATGGAGTATGGAGCAGCGAGAGCGAACAAGTCCAGCAGCGGCGACCAGCCAGGTCCGCGGAGGATGCAGCCGGGAGCAGCCTGGAAGAGCCGCCCAGTCGGGGTTGGAGCGGGAGCATCTTCCACCGGGTGACGGCCGATGATGGCGTGGAGCCTCCATCACCGCCTCTGAACACCTCGGCGTCCAGGAGCGAGTGGTCCACGTCGGAGTTAATTGGCCGCAGCCGGTGCTAGAAGCAGTCCACTGACTCAATGCTCTCCTGGATCCAGCCTACGCCTCACCCACACCCTGCCACCCCCCCCCCCCAGTCTGCCACAGGTCTAGGAACAGTGTTTCAGTTTTTTGCATGGTGATATACAGTATTACCTCTTCACTAGACATTTCTGTTGGACCTCTGCTCTAAATAGCTAGCTTGTTCAATTGTTAAAATGCTTCGGAGGCTTTCCCACCCTGAAACACTGAAAATTAGATTTTTGGGGGAATCTTTCATGTTGGTATCGGTCTTCAAAAACCCATATCAGTCAAGTTCATTGGACAAGCTACCCTTGGAAGAGCATCGTGTAATGGGTGGGCTATTAAAAACAGTTTTTCTGCTCACCACAGCATATACTACCTCTCTTTCTGTCTCTCCCTGTCTCTCTCTCTCGAGGCCAGAGCTCATAAAAGGTTCCTCATCTGCTGATTCTGATGAACATATGCAGATAGAGTGAAACGGAGGATCCTTCCCAGTGTCCTTTGAGTGTTTTGGGTGGTGGTGGTGGTATGGGGAGGAGGAGGGGAGGAGCGGGGTATACAGGAAGGAAAAGGAGTAGCTGGGAAATCTCATCGAGCGAGGCTCCTCGCCGAACAGCGGGCTGCTGCGAGGGACGCCCCCGCCAGGACCTGCTGGGCGTCACTGCCAAGTCGTTTCGGGGTCACGGACTGAACAGTCCACGCTGGGGTGAAGCAGGTACAAGTACATAAAGAGGGTGCACAGAAATTCATGCACACACATCAGGCTTGCAGAGTTAACAGCACAGTGGACAGTCGTAAAGCATGCAGACACACACAAACACACACAGACAGGGGTGGAGATGAAAAGGAGAAAGAAGAGAATTTAGCCACTGGGCTCATATATTTCCTCAGGAAACATTAAATGGTGACTTCCCTTCTGAGATGAGCAGGACAGAAGGCTAATTAAAGCCAACAGTAAAGTCAGACGGCCGGTTTCTGCAGCTCTCATGGCCACCCTATGTCCATTTGTACATATCTGCCATCTGTCCACATCTGGCCCCATATCCTAAAAACTCGCTTGCGCTTGTTCTTTCTCGTTTTAACCTCCAACACTTTGCAATGCAGGGTTACGCACAAGAACGTCCTGGTGCAAACAACCACAGTCAGTCCCAGTCACATCCAGCCACACACACACACACACACACACACACACACACACACATACAGACAGGCAAACCACACACATGATGAGTATCCAAGGGAGTGAGTGAGTTGGTACTACATTACGGTGACATCACCCACAACTACATTACGCAACAAAACCTATGTAGCCTATAAAAAAAGCACTGTGCCAAACAATTAGCCAATCACAATTCAGAGACTCAACAGGCCTGAGAAAGCATGGTGAATATCACATTAAGAGAGCTTACGTGCACAAACACAAAAGCAATGATTTTCCTCATTTCAACCATGCCACTAAGAGCAATTCAGGCTAAACACAGCAACCATACACCAGTAGAGTAATAATCCTATAGTCCTATAGTAAAACATTAAAGCTTCACCAGGCAGCATTTCTATGTGAAAATACTCCCACATTGGACTGCAACAGAGAAGAGCAACACAAGCAGCCCTGAAAATGTTTTTACCACCACAAGTTTTAACTTCTAACTCATTCTGTCAGATTTCTCCCACAATTCTCCCTGCATCAAAATGAAAATAGCAGCCCTGGCTAAAAATGAAACCCGCCTCGACAGATGTGGACCGAGCCTGGGCCGCAGGAAACGGTGAGAGTGTCACGTCTTTCACCGTGGGGAGAGAGGAGAGGTTGACCCAGAAACATGTGCTGCCTGAACTTTGGCTCTTTTTCTTCCTGTAAGGATACCTTCCCTCGCTCTCGCTCTCTCTCTCTCTTTCCCTAACACACCCACACACACACACCCACACACCCACACACACACACACACACACACGCATCAGCCTGGGTTTGGTTGCAAGCTGAAAAAGGAGATGACACCTACCCACCTCCCTGAGCCTGTAGATAGATAGAGAGAAAGATAGATAGATAGATAGATAGATAGATAGATAGATAGATAGATAAGAGTATTTCTTCATAATAACTTAACTACTTTCATCTTCTAATGAGCTGTAGTTACAACCAGTGACCCCAAGAGGGCAACATGGAACCAGCAACATAATGAGTAACAGTTTTCAACAGATTGGAGCAATAGAGGTAGAAATAATCTCATTGGTTGAATTAAACCTCAGTGGGTGGAGCCAGAGAAACAGTTTTTCTTGCTTAGTAACGTTACACTGATACCCAGTGAAAAAGGCAAGGAGGTAGCTAATATTACGAAGCCTAGCCATACTAAGTTATCAAGGTTAGCTAGTTCCAAGATCATCAATGCCATCGTCATGAGTGAATGAAAAAGTCATTGCAGTAATTTATATTTTTATTCACGTGAGTTTAATTCCTTCTTTGCCATTCAAGTTTGCCAGTTATCTAACTTGCTCTCAGAAAAACTGCTTCTTTGGCTCTGCCCACTGAGGTTTAACTCAGCCAATTGAGATTATTTCTGCCTCCAAGAAATATTTGTAGAACTAAAATTCCAATCTGCCACATTGCAGAACACATAAAGCCATTGTAGGGGGTCTCACTTTTTTCTATCCTATTCTGGTCACTAAAGGTTATTAACTCTGTTGGCTGTGAGACACTTCTGTGTCTGTAATGGGCAAGAAAGGTTGGACCCAGATGCAGATACAAGGAGGCAGATGATGAGTGAGTTCAATACTTTAGTGAGATGTAAAGCAGGCAATACAGGCAACCAAACAAGGCAGGGGTCAGGCAAGGCAGAGTTCAGAGTAACCAACATCAGAGGCAAACCCTAACCCTAACCCTAACACCTAACCCTTTGAACAGGTGAGTAGTGGCAGAACACACCGAGAAACCTAGCGGGCATGACTGGGACAACAAGGACCTGAAACAAAACACAACACACAGGACAGAGAGGAGACGAGATGGACTGGGAGGTGGATGGAGAAAGGGAAAGGGAGAGAGAGGAAGAGGGACTGGAAGCTGCAGGTGGGTCAGGAGGGATGGCAGGTGAGGTGATGCAGATGTGAGGAGGCGGGCCATCTCCAAGCCAGCAGTGTCAGCCATCCCATTAGCCTATTGTTGTCGAAATAAATAGCAAGGTCAGACATTTTTGGGTAATGTTGAGAATTGGGGATAAGCCTAAGCACATTTAGTGTTGAGAGTAGGTGTGTGTGTGTGTGTGGGGGGGGGGGGGGGGGGGGAGGGACCCTCGATTATGGCGCAAAGGATTGTAACATCAAATCCTGTGTATTGTTAATTGCTTAATTGCACGTTTAGTTCTGGTAACTTCCGTTGGCCTTGCAAGGCAAGAAAGATTTTTCGACATGCATTCACTCATAAAAGTCAAACTTTTTCTGCATAGGAATCCAAACCTGCTTTCAATGCAGGGTAACGTCAGTGTTTATTTATCTACACATTGCGGTGACAGACTTTCTTGATAGCGAACCCACGGCTCCTGGGAAGAGCACAGTCATTCCAAAGAAAGACATTTATTCTCACATCAATTATCAACAGAAACAATGAACAAATAGTTGGCAATTTACAGTCATATGTTGCATTTACAGTTTCAGCTTTAACTAAAAAGGAGATAAACAAAAAAAAGGTTTTCTGTTGAAAGAGTGAATTAGTTCTTGCACAGAACTTAATAATTTAGGTTCAAGCACGTTTTTCTTGTTATTTTTAATTCCATAAAACATTAGGAACTACAGCCATTGCCATATAAACTCCTTACCCTTCTAGGCCCCCTGTCATGCATTTACTAGAAAAAAATGCCAGCAGCACTATGAAAACATGAATGAGTTTGAGTGTCTTTATTCACTATGAACATGTTTGGCTGTATAGCCTTCATTCTACAACTCACTCATTTTTCCAGAGTGCTGCCTCTTTTTCCAGTTAATGCAAGTTTCCAAAGCTTTTGTGCCTCACTTTTGTCTTTCTGTGGTTTTTTCCAGTTGCAGCACCTCCAGCAATCTGTTTGTATCACCCAGTGTTTTTTCGCCAGTCGGATTCTAATTTTGCTGACACAGTGGGTATTTCAACAGCCTATGGGGAATACAATCGTTTGAGGAGAGTGGGCAGCATGAAACATCGTACAATCACAGACTCGTATGCCCATACTTGATACCGCCTGCTGACCATAGTCATAGTGGTAGAACCAAAATAGACACTTGTGACACTGACGGAAGCACTAGCAGAGGTAGCACCAATTGTCCAATTTCTCCACAACTTCCACATTATAAACATGGCGGCCTTCAAAAGATGTTACAGTGACTGGGACCCCATTCAATGAATTTTATTTCTGCAGTTTTAATCATTACATAACGAGGAGTCATTTATCCATATGCTATAAAATTCTGATCATCATGTTACTCCTCCAAAAAAGGGCTAGTTTTATCCATCCAATGCATTGGGGATTTGTGTTTTATGAGAAGCACACAGGTCCGATGTCCAGACCAAACTCTTGATCAGCCTTGCCAATGTCCAAGGGGGCTAAGTCCACGATGGGTAGCCTGGCCGCAGTTTGAGTCCTGTACTCGATCACTGTTTTGCCCCAGACGCTGTTTGATGTCTGAGTGAAAAAAAAGACAAAAGAACATCAGTACAAATGCCTTTTGCTCTGTCTTCAATCTTTTGGCTCCTAGCTAAAGCACTCCCCCTCGCCATGCACATTGAATATTTCATATGTCACTAGCATGTTTTGCAGATAACCTGTTCCTAACTTACTGAGCAGCTGTCCTCGATGACAGTGTATCGGAGACGGTTGGGGCCCTGCGCTCTAAGATCCTGGCCGTTGGAGCCTTTGAGAAGGAGAGCTTTCTTCAAGTTGCTGCTCTTCCCGTCTTTATACGCCACGCTGTTCTTGCAATGGTAGGTGACGTTCTGGTGCGACTCCTTGGACAAAACCTGCAACAGCTTCATCTGAACTGCCACCACGTTGGGCCTCTCCTCCTTATTTCCATAGATGAACTGAAATCGCATGATCAAATTCGCTTGATTACACCGAGTGCAGGAAAATCACTTTTTCAACTGGCCACAGCAGCAGGTGGATTCCAATGCTTACCAGGCACACAGACACTTTCACTATTTTACCAGCCAAAATACTTTTTAGAATAGAAAAGAAGCCCCAATCAATGTGGCTGGTATTGCGAAATCCCTTACCAGGCACTGGCCTGAGTTTATCAGCATTTGGCTGGTGGCTAGTGTTACATTTTCAACCCTGCTTATACCATAAATGTGACCAAATGCCATGAAGCCAGCTCCATTTAACTTTACAGGAGACTGATTTTTACAACAGGCATTTTTGATTTAAAAAAAAAATTCAAACAAAATAATTTATTTGACCCCTATTGTGAAAGATCAATAATCTATGATAGACAAACAAATCCCACAATATGCCTGTTCTTCTGAGCAGGGTCACAAATGGATTAGTGTCATGCACACTTTTTTTTTATGTGCACATAAAACTCTTGGTAGCTTACCCTCGTTCCTCCGTTTATGTTGGCTCCGAACCAGACAGGTTTGGTGGCGCTGGGAACGGATTTCGTCCACCAGGCTTTGCGGGGAATGCTGGAGGGATTGGCAGAGATGCAGGTTTCACCGCGTTCCATATTGCAGAATACCTTGATGGCATCCTTTGTGCTTCCTTGGTTTGGATCCACCCAGTACTCACCTATATCAAATGCAGAAAGAAAATGACTAACACACAGCACACACACACACAGTTCTGTATCCATTTAAACACTGCTGAAGAATATGTCTAAAAATATTGGTATTCAAAAGCTCAGTCAAACCTAGTATAAACCAAAACATTAGAAGTCAATCTTTATTCATTGTAGAATTGACTTACTTTGTTAATCTTCATTTGTACTTAATTTGGAAAGATTGGGGTTGGATAAGTTATATTAAGTTATATTGTCAGGAGGAACTGTGGTTACCTTAGTATTGACTAATGGAGACCTGACTAAACAATAAACTCTACAACAAACAACATAAAAAAAAGAAACAAAACGACCCACTCACCGCTCTTTTTGAGAGGGTAGCACTGCTTGATGTCTTGGCAGGTTTTTGCCGGGTTCATCTTGCTGCCGTCAGGGCTGCGGAGGTTTTGCAGATGTCCGCTGAGGGTCTTCAGTGTGGCCTGGACGGCCGCTGTCTGCACGGAGGACGGCCGAGACTTTGTTGGGAAGGGCTTCGTCTTCGTTGAACTCGGGAGGGGGAGGATGGTCAGCGGCGTCGTCATGAGCTTCTGGGTAGGTGTCGTAGTCAAAGAGGCTGCCGAAAAGGTCGTCCACAGCAGCGGAGGGGGGTCCGGGGGAGCCTGGGGGGCCGGCGGGGCCGGCGTCCCCAGGTGGACCCTGACAGAGACAAGAGGAAGAAGGACAACATTTATTAATATGTGATTAGATGTCTGTTTGTCATCTTTGGGCGGCAGGGTGGCCTAGTGGTTAGAGAGATCATCCTCTGACCAGCCGCCCAGGGTTCAAGCCCCAGCATGCATCTGCCCTGCTGAATTGTCCTTGAACAAGATGCTGAGTCCCTACTGGCTCCAACTAGTTGAGCCTGACCTCTGACCTCCTTGTGGAGGGGGCAAGCAAAAGGTTTCACATTATTATCACAACATTTTTGGGTTTGTTTTAAGTCTTGTTTTTGAAACTTGCTTTTTGCACAGATTTGTATTATGTTTCTTCTTTCTCTCTGAGTTTTCATCTCAGGTCTAAGAGGTGTTCACACCTGAACAGGCAGGTAGCCATGAACAGCCATGTGTCACGTTAACCGCCAATCTGCTCACTCACTGCAAATCTCTGGTTAAGACCGTCAGTCAAATGTCTAAAATGTGAAAGTGTAAATGTAACGTTCTCTCACCTCTGCTCCGATGTCCCCGCTGGGTCCTCTGCTTCCAGGGGGACCCATAGGTCCAGGCTGTCCGATATTTCCTTCGTTCCCAGAGGGTCCCACCACTCCTGGAGGACCCTAGATGGTGATGAGACCATGTGAGATTAACATTGTAAATTATAGTATATATAGTATATGCATGCGTGCATATGTTTGTATCTGTATTTATGTCTTTGGTTCTCTGTAAAGCATGAACCTAAATTTTAGCTTTGCTTGACTTGGAAATTCATTGCATTATACTCTTATGCACTTACTCTCGGCCCAGCTGGTCCAACAATACCTCGACTTCCTGTATCCCCTGTGGTCCCCTAAAACAGAGGAACATGAGATTTCATCATCTGATACATTCATTGCTATTATGTTTCAACATAAAAGCCTCCCAGGAGTAGGAGGCTTTAAAGCTGCACTAGGAATTTAGGTATGGTTGGTTCTCCGCTTACAGGACGTGACAGATCAAATCTTAAGGCAAAATATATAAAGGACACCAAAATCACAGACTGGCCAGGATGGTAGGATGAGCGTGCTGCGTTCAGTTTATTGACATTACATGATTTCTGGGTAGTAAAGGTTAACAGTTCCCGCTTCCTGCCATTTGGAGCTACCAACGTGCAACGTTGCCTAGTGCATCTTTCAAGAGAAGTCAGCTGTGTGCGTTATCATTTTGCTTACTGTTATCCCCGGTAAACCCTGGAGCCCGCCGAAGCCTCTGTGTCCTTTCTGACCCCTTTCCCCTTGCTGTCCTGCCGCTCCATTATCTCCAAGTGGTCCTTGGGGTCCCTAAAAGTGGACAAAGGACAATTCAAGATTGCCATCATGTTCTTGAACTTGGCACAGTATGTTTTACACAAAAAAAAAAAAATCATCCTTACCACTTTCCCTCGTACTCCAGGCTGCCCTTGGGATCCAGGGGCACCTTTGGCACCCTAAACTCAAAACAAACATAGAGACATGATGAGAGTAGTTACTTTCACAGCAGCATCACCACTTTTTCTGTTTCTTGTAAACCCACTGTACTTTATTTTGCTGATTTCTACAGAGTTAGCTAGTGTAATAGAGTGTTATTGTGACAGAAAGAAGAAGGCATTGGTATCTGATTGATTGATGATGGATTAAATGAAAGTGGAGGTTTTATTTATTTTTGTTGCTATGATTTGATGAGGAATTCCTTTGAGTTTGACACACTATCTGAAATAAGTACAAGTACAAGGTAAGTTGACCAACAAGCCGATCTCCTAAAAACTGTGTGTATTCCTTTAGTGTCAGGTTGTATCTCTGTTTCTCTGACTCACGTTGGCGCCTCTTTGCCCTGTACCACCCGTAGCTCCCACTGCACCCTCGTTACCCGGAGACCCTGCAGCACCAGCCAGACCCTCAGGGCCGTGGTTCCCTCTGTCACCCTAGAAACACACACACATAAACATTACTGATCAGTGTGCATGACCGTATGCATGCTAGCATTACCCAGTCATTTCCAATCTGCCACTTGAAAAGGATCCAATTCAAGTGGAGAAGCCGGTATAGTTCATCTGAGGACGTATAAGTGCTATACCACATAGCATCAACCACATTTACACTAGCAGACATACAAACACACACACACACACACACACACACACTCGGGTCTCTTCATTGCCATGCATTTAGTCTTACCCTGGCTCCCACGATACCGTCCGTACCAGGCGGCCCCTCTGCTCCAGCGATACCCTGAACAGACAGATAATGATTCTGTATCATGAACTTTCCCATGTGAAGAGTTGAGACAAACAAAGGGGGCTTTACAGAGGAATATGTTTCGTTAGTTTTAGTTTCTGGGCAATGTTGGTAACTCACTCTAAGTCATTAAGTCACAAACCTGTGGCCCGGGGTCTCCTCTTGAGCCAGTGGCCCCTGGTAATCCAACTCTACCAGCAGGGCCTTTGCCGCCCTGAGTTCCATGAGTGCCAGCTTTTCCTGGTGCACCCTGGGAAACGAATATTGATGGTACGTATGAGAGTTAACGCTTTCGAGGGAACACATTTTTCAGGTCTACTATAGTTCATTTTATTTGCTTACTCTGAATCACGCTTGAAGAGAAAAAAGGCATTTAGGATGGTGAGGCACTTTATTACCGCCACCAGTTTTCACCTCTGTTAGTCTGTTTACCGCATTGTCAATGTATTTTGGCAGAAAAGTTGCCTTAAAGTCATTAAAAGTAATCAGATTACTTACTGACTTGGAAGTATCCAGTACATTTTGTTACCAATTACAATTCTGAGCAAGATATCTTGTGTTTGCAGTTCACATCTTGAAAATAACCTCAATCCTTGCTGGCTTCTCAAATTCAAACAGACCACCCACCACCAAATACAGTAAATAGCAAATATTGTCAACAGGAATACATACAGCAGGACCTGGAAGTCCCAGCATGCCTCTCTCTCCTCTGAGTCCAGGCTGACCCACCACACCTCGCTGTCCGTGTGTGCCGGCAGGTCCTGGAGGCCCATCAGGACCCTGTCAGAGAATCAAATGAATGAATGAAGAGTAATTTGGCTGCATGTTGGGTTGAGAAGCATTGGAAACATCTCAATATGATACTACTTGTTCTGATACAAAAACATTATACCAGTTCCAACATGCTATTTATTCTGATATGTGTCAGTAAGAACTTCAGAAGTAAACTGCGAGGAAAGAGGTTTTAGCGAACTCCTCAGCATACCGGAGGTCCATCCTCCCCAGAGTCTGCCTTGTCTCCAGGGCTGCCTGGTGGGCCTGTATGTCCTTTCTCTCCTTGTTGCCCAGGGGATCCGTTCTCCCCTACGATCCCAAGAGGGCCCTGCTTTCCTGGTATACCTTGAGGCCCAGCTTCCCCAACAGCACCCTGGCACACAAACAATCTCTCATTAAAAGTTGACCCCTCAGTACTATCAGCAAATTTTGAAAATGCACCAATTGGCGACTTGCAGTGTTGCCATTTCCAGGCTGTTGTACTTGATTAATGATTTGAAGGAGACTTCATATAATCATTATTTAACGATAAAAAAAGAAAACCCTGAACATTGGCTCATTCTACAATAGCATTTCACATTTCTGTCTTAGTAATTTGTTGAACATTAAAGCTGCATTATGTAACTTTTTTATGTAAAAATGCAAGCAACATATCATGCATTATCTAGTTTATGAAGTAGTGGCCCCTCCCCCTTCTTTATGCCTTTTTTTTTTTTATTGAGAGAGAGAGAGAGAGAGAGAGATAGATAGATAGATAGTGAAGAAGGTATGGGAGAGAGAGAGGGGAGTACATGCAGCAAATGACCGAGGGCCGGATTCGAACCCTGGTCGGCTGCGGGAAGAACTGAGCCTTATGGTATGCGCCCTACGCGGTGAGCCACCGGTGTGCCCCCCTCCCCCTTCTTTAAACCAGTGCAGATTCGCTCCATTCACCCCAATGAAGTTTTGGAGTCAGTAGGTACATTGGCGGGAAAGCGAGCTAGCTCGCTACAGAAAGCTAACGGTATTGAAGTCTTCAAAAATGCAGTTACGTCTCGCTGCCACTTGGGGCCGCCAACGATTAAAATACAGAAAGTTACACAGTGCAGGTTTGAAGCTGTAGTAAATCTAATGAAAGTAGTCATGTGAAATACATCGGCCTGTCTGTGGTTGAAAAGGCTTTTAACGGAACAGATTTACTTACAACAGAGCCAGGGGGCCCAACTCCTCCAGACAATCCAGGAAAACCAGATGAGCCCTGTTGAAAAAAGACACTTTCAATGAAAATGTACTTTCAGAATAATAAAACCAACAATAATGATAATAATGATAATAACTAGAATTGTATAGCACTTTTTCTTATAAAAGTTACAAATTTAGATTTATACCACATTAATAGCAAATCGCGAAATCATTTCTGTGGCATTTTTTCTCTTTTTACTGATTCTCAATTCAAAACTGTATACTACTACTACTATGACTACTACTATTATTAGTAATAACAATAATAACTTAAAGATGTATAGTTGTTAACATGCCATATAAAATAAAAAAATAAATCAAATAAAAATTTACATTCTATGTAGTTGCAGGTTGCAGGGTCAGCGTATTCACTCAGCGAACTTTATAACATGTCAAAACTCACCGCTGCCCCCTGTGTTCCTCTGCCGCCTTTCAATCCAGTCACACCAACAGTACCCTGGACACACACACACCATGAATTAAATCAGATGACGTTACGTTGAAATAAATGGAGTGAGCTGCCTTCTTCAGGATGATATCACTTGACAAAAAGTCTTGAAACGAGTGAAACTGCTTGGCCACAAAATGAAATCTTACCATTCTACTGGCAGATTTTTCCACTTGTTTCAAGAAGATATTAAGACTTGATTGAATGATTTGCAGTGTAGGTCAAGAGAAAGACACTGATATATATTTCGTCATTGTATGATTATATCAGACCGGCTAGCATTGTGCAACCAAAATTTCACCAAAAGTCATACGTTTGTTGTGTGTTCAAAAGTCACACAAACTTCACGAGAACTCTGATTCAGTAAAACAGCGTTGTAGGAATGACTTCATGCATTAGATACGTACCTGGGAGCCAGGTATCCCAGCTATCCCCTGTGGCCCGGGTGCTCCTGCCTCTCCGTTCAGGCCTGGCTCACCTGATTCACCTTTGACCCCAGGCTGACCATCAGGACCCTGGGAAAGAACCGAGAGGTTGTTCTATTAAAAGGTTTCTCCAGTTACTTTTAGACATACTTCTAAAATATATCTAAAATATATTCTAAAATAATAAATATAATTAGTGAATACCATTGAATAGAAGTATTACCTGTACACAATGTATTTCTCTCTGTGCATACTAAAGGAAATCTGTTCTACTTTTTTCCCTCAACACTTATTTCTATACCTTACATCTATTGTCAGAGCATTGCATTGTGGGCTATGAACCACTTTATTCATTGTCAGCATTATTCAAACTAGTGGCCACTTACAGGAGTTCCGGGGAAGCCGACAGCACCAGTTGGACCAGGCTCACCTGGAGAACCCTGTTAACAGCACAGCACACACCAGTAACGTGAGAAATGGAAGCACAACTGCAAACAATGTCAAATTTCCCTCGCTTCATTTCAGACAGACGTTAGATGAAATGTTCTACTGACAGCTGCTGCTCTTGATCCTCGGCGTCCTGGAGGTCCTGTTGGGCCGGTTTCACCCTGAAATAAAGGAACAGTCAAGTCAAGTTATTTATAAAGCTCCTGAAACAGGTTTTGTCACCAGTCCAGAAATGCTTAATCCTATTTCCCAGTCCAGAATGCTGAAGCTTCTCACCTTCTCACCGTTTGGTCCACTGGATCCAGGTGGTCCAAGGGAACCAGGTATTCCCTTTTAGTGAAAAGGAAAAAATATCAGAATATTATGTGTATATTGAGTTTAGAGACCTTACACTGTGACCCCCAGATTGAGAGCCGCTGATCTATCCTTTCTGAGAAGATTTGAAGATATTGAAACAATGGACACATATGAAGTTTTATATTATGATACCAATGGGTTGAGAGGTTAAACACTAAGTCATAGACACTAATCAAAATTGGTGCCATTCAGTAAAATGATTGCCATAAACACTGCACATTTATGAAGTGTTATGAGACCACTCACCCTTGCACCGTCAGATCCTGCTGTACCCTCAGGACCTTTCTCTCCAGCCGAACCCTGTTGAAACAAATCATCAGTATCTCGAGTTCAACTTCAAATTCTCTCTGATACTTACAAGTCATAACGAACTTCAGTTCAGGTGAAAAATGATCGGAAGAAAATGTGTTTATTTCATTGTACCATAACAGTCCTATGTAATCCTGTGCTGTGACTTACTCCATCTCCCTTTGGACCGGAGGATCCTGGGATGCCCCTCTCTCCTGGCATCCCCATAAGTCCTGGGGATCCTGCCTCTCCGACACCACCGGTTGGACCAGGGGCTACCCTAAAGGATGCAGAACATTATTGTAGTGTATTAACTTGTGTATTTACCCATGGAAAGGTATTGTAGGTACAAAATAAAACTGTGTCAGTACTTCAACAATCTACTACATAATGTACTTACAAGGGTGGAACCACACAATGTAAGTCGACAAATGTATCTCAATGGGTGGTGCAAGGTTCATTTCCCACCGGTTCCTCCCATGCTAATGTACGCCATGCACAAAAAAAGTGTCCATCAAATGGTCATGGCTGCTGTACCTTTGCCCCATCTGTTCCTGGCGTTCCTGGACTCCCCTTAGGTCCTAGCAGTCCGTTGGGACCAATTTCACCTCTCTCTCCTGGAGTGCCTCGTTCGCCCTGCAGGGACAACCAGGGGAAGAAGAGTTACATAAATTCCTCACTTCACTAAAAGTAGAAAAATGAGATATATTTTTGAAGTAGATGTAAATCATCATTTTTTTCAACATAATTTGTATATTAAATACTGTAACTGTAGATTTTGTGGGTTATTTATAAATAGGATATATTATATGAAATCTGTACTTAAGTACTGTACTTGAGTAAAACTACTTTTATCATTATTTAAGAACAGAGAACAACTTCTAGTCGTGAACAGACATACCCTTGGGCCTGTAGCACCAACGGCCCCAACCTCTCCAGCAATACCCTGAAGACATCAAAACCAAAAGCAAATAATCAACATGAACATTACACATGTAATACACACTTTTGCAAAATGAAACATCAAAATCATCAAAAAACAAAATCACTAACAGAATTTGGCTGTTGGTGGCAAAATGTGTTTCCTGTTCCCTTGAATTGGGGTATTTTATGTGAAATACTTTCTTAGGTGAAAAGTACTGACTGAATATTGAGATAGTAGAAGAATAGAACAATACAAAATGGGTTTAAAAGGGTCGTTGTTTGTATTATTTTACCATACCTCATCACCTGGTTTTCCCGACTCTCCTGGTGGGCCTGGCAGTCCAGGCAAACCCTGAAATACACCAAGCCAGTGTTTTATTTTTATCCTAATATTGATAAAGAAACATATCAACAAATAGTAAGTCTTCCACTGATGACTCCATTAATGCTCGTTTAAAGACTATTCAACAAAATCAAGATCCTGTATGTATGTGACGAATGAAGTTCATTTCATTATGGGATGCAACATACCTGGAAACCATTGATTCCCTGAGGTCCCTGCTCTCCTCTTTTTCCTCCAGAACCCTGAAGAAAAGAGGATCAAGATCATTGCAATCACAGTGCCCCAACAAATTCACAATGGCCAAGGGGTACAACCAATGTGTCTATTGGGATCAGTCTGCACAATATATGATATATATATATTAATATGATAGTCTAAACCTAATATTGTTATGATTATCTCAACAGAGGAAGATGCTTACAGCTGGGCCAGCTTGACCGGCGGGGCCCTCCTCTCCGTCTTTTCCATTAGGCCCCTGAAAGACAGTAACCTCTTAGTATCTTTGTACGTTAATGTCTGAAACGGAGACAGCAGAGATTATATTAGTCCCTGGTGAAAATAACGTACCCTTTGACCTGCCGAACCGGCGCCGCCGACCTCCCCAGCCTTCCCGGGATCACCCTGAAAATCATACATATATGAGTATATATAAATACTCAAATTACAATAGTCATAGATCACAATAGTAGCTTAGTTAACACTAGCCAGAACTCATCCATCCAGCTACAGCTAAGATAGCTAGACAGCCAGATAGCTAGTAGCAAAAGAAATAGCACTGCAGTAGCATTGTTGAATATTGATCTATACTCAGATTGAATGCTGATATGAAATTCTAGAATGGTCAACCTAATCAATAAAATGTGAAAAATCACATATTGAACTCCTGTCCTCTCCTGTCACCTTTTTGCATTGCATGGGAAAGATCACATGTGACAATCTCTTGTTTTTCATAATAACTCAACTCTTTGTCATTTTACTTTTTCTTAGTAGTTTTAGTATTTTCTTAGTACTTCTACTTAAGCAAAATACCAGTACTTCTACTTGAGTAGGATATTTTGGTAGTCTTTCCACCTGTGGCTGCAAAGGTTTATGTTATATTTTGTCATTGTATTATTCTAAGGAGTCGTCAAGAAGCGCTTAGTTACTAACAGAAAAGCCTTTGGGTCCAGGTAGGCCCATCGTTCCGGATGAGCCTCTGGTACCAGTGGAACCTGCTGGGCCTGGTTTCCCATCCTCCCCTGATCCTCCCTGCAAAGAGGAAGAAAGAAAGAAAGAAAGAAAGAAAGAAAGAAAGAAAGGAAAACATGTTTGGTGGGGACACTGAAATTCTGAATTAAGTCACTTCAGGAAATCATAAGAAACTAAAAAACACTCTTGAAAGTAAAAAGTTCCGGTGTACCATTGGTCCTTGTTTCCCCTCTGCTCCCTGGCTGCCAATAAGACCCGTCAGACCCTGAAAAAAGGTGCACCAAAATTAAAAAAACAACCTACCTTCTGATAAATGTCATGACATCGTTTCAAGCTAATGCCACAATATTCTCACTACTAAAGCTTGTTGCTGGGGGTGCAGGCTGATAGCACCCCTAAAAGATTTTACTGTTTTTTGTTGAAATATTTGTAATTCATCATTGCATGGCAGTCATATGTTGTATGATCCAAGGCCTGATTCTGCTGTACTCTTTCTTGCAGGAAACACATTAAAAGAGAGAGTATGTAGACATGTTATGCTGTGCAGTGGTGGAATGATATGATATTTTATGATACTAGCATTTGGAAAAGACAACAAGTGACAAGTTGGTGTGTGTTGTTGTTGTTGTTGTGTCTGCCTTACCCGTGCGCCTGGTAAACCTGGCTCTCCATTGCGTCCTAGATCCCCAAGAGAACCTTTGGGACCAGAGGACCCCTGCAGGCCTCTTTCACCTTGGGCACCCTGGTCATCCAAACATCAAACATTCAATATCACAGTAATAGCCATGATGAAGACTATAGCTATCATCATCATCATCATCATCATCATCATCACATTATCATCAATAGCTAAATTCTGTCATCATGAGTAATTTGATAAGATGTCAACATACCTTTTGACCAGGTAAACCATCTCCACCGGGAAAACCTCTGTTTCCTGGAGCACCCTAGAATGTATTGAATACATAGTGTTTGTTATCTGTAGCAGCAGTGATTAGCTTTATGTTGGTCTTTTACTTTGTATGAGACACAAAAATCCAGTTCCGACAAAGCAAAGCACAAGTGACAGGGAGGAAGATTGTCATACCCACTTAATATATATATGTATATATAAAGCATGATGATTTTTTTGAGGTGTATGGGGGAGTGGACTCACCATCTCGCCAGGAAGTCCTGGAGCACCAATGGACCCAGAATCACCTCGGTTTCCCCTCTTCCCCTCCTCTCCCATTGGGCCTAACACACCCGGGGCACCATGCTCACCCTAGTATGGCAGAGCAATCAGGCAACCAATGAAAGACTAAATTAATCAACGAATCAATCAAACAATCAGTCAATCAATCAATCAACCAACCACTAAATGGATGTTGTGAGGCCCTTTGATACTGTAACTGTGGACTATACTAATAAACTGGACTTCAAATCAAATTCAAATCACATTTATTTGTATAGCTTCACAGGGCTTCAAAGGGGTAGGGCTTCACAGTGCCCAACATGTGAAACAATAAATGTACACGACATCCCCCAGCCTTGGACCCTCACAGAGGACAAGGAAAAACTCCCCAAAAAAAAAACCACGCAGGCTACGCAGGATTTATGCAGACTTGATTTAAAATAACCAATATACTGTATTAACCCTCTATGGTTTACTGTTGCCTCTAGGTAATATATCAAATTTGGGCCCTCTACACACAAAAAACATCTTCAACCATGATATAATGCTTTAAAGTGAAGATAGGATCCCAAATAAACCAGTAAGAAAGTTTGAAAGTAAGAAAGTGAAACTGAAAGTCATATGACCAATATGACTTTCAGTTTCAGTTTCAGTTCCTTTAGTTTTTGAGCATTACATGCAAGGCGCCCATTTTTGCACTCAATAAATCATCCCAAAACAGTGTTTTATTATCATTTCTTGTTGAGTTTTAAAAAAGATTCACAATTCTAGGTGAGTAAAGTATTTTATTTTATTTTTTTATCATTTAATCTTATGTATATGCATACATACAATTGAAAATTGCAAAAATTGCAATTGCATTTATTCATTTATGGTTCTTACCGCTCCTCCCTTTAGTCCAGTTTCTCCTTTGAATCCAGGCACCCCAGCATCACCCTGTAAGAAAAGATCATGTGACCTAGAGTTGAAGATAAGGCATCCAATACTGTACACCACAACAAACTAAATTAGTGTTTCAATTGGTGAAGGTAACGCCATCTTTTTATGACTTTCTATGACAACTCATATGGTACTCGTTTTAAAGAAATTGACTTTTGTAACTGATTCATTGGATGGTTAATTCTACCAGAAAAGCTACAAAACTCAACAAGCCTATGGGAGAAGAGTTATCATTTAGGGCGAGTTATCAGGACAAATCAGATTAAATGAGATTACATACCAGTTGACCCTTGGGCCCCACTGCTCCTGTACTTCCCTGGGGACCGGGGGATCCAACTGGACCCTGCATCCCGACCACACCCTGGATGCCCGCTAGACCCTGGGAGGGAGGAGGAGCAGACACACTTTCAACAAAAAATTGAAAACCTTTCATTAAATGTGTCATGGCGAGCCACGAGATTACCAAATGGCCACGGACAGGAAAAATCTGCTGTTGCCCTATGAAATTGCCTGTCGCATAATCACTGTCGCTTGATCTGCAACTGCACAAAATCAGAGCCTTGGGTGCTTGAAATTACAATTCTTTAAATACTTAATACAGGATTAATTCTATATATTTTCCATGATATTGAAGCAACTTCAGGTAAAGGTTTTTTTCCCCCAAAACATTTATATACATATACAGTATTTTGGATCTCAACTCTTCAATTTTTCCTGTCAAAGATAGTTTGGAGTGTAACTGGCATAAAATAGTTGACCAACAGTTTCGACAATGTCCATGATTTATGCAGTTTTACTTACTGTTTGGCCTCTGGCACCTGGAGCTCCGTCAGATCCTGAGAAGCCCTATTAAATCAAATATCACAACAAAATATTATTACATGAACAAGTAACAGAACATATTCCTGTTCATAATACATAAGTAGTACTAAGTACCCCCATACCAGTTATAAAATAAGTACAGGAATTCTTCTTTTAAATGAGTTTAAAATGCCTTGGTGGAATAGATCTGGTAGAAGTAAAAATCCTTTATTTCAAATTCTACTTCAGTAAAAGTATTTAAGTATTTGCTGCATTATTTTTTTACTGAATTAGCTAAAGTTGCCACGGTCTCTATTTAGGTTCACTCTGAGAATTCAAAATACATTCTATGCTCAAGAGATCTCCAATGCAGTTGTGTCTTAGTTTGTCGTGTTGATTTTTTGGTTGTTGTATTGCTCCTTTCACTTTGCTTCTTCTTTGCTTTTATCATTATGCACTATTACACACCTGGATTCCCAAAGTTCCTTGTCGTCCTACACGACCGCCATCTCCTCTGGATCCTTGTGGTCCTTCACTCCCTCTGACCCCGGTAGGTCCTGGCTCACCCTGTAAGAATGGCATCAGGTCAGGGAAATAATCCATCACTTTATCCATCGCCGTTCACATTGGCTGTTGGAATCCAAAACTTACCTATTTCAGTCAAAACTACATGACATGAGACTGTGCATGACCTCACCTTCATTCCTGGGCTACCTGGAAAACCTGGCACCCCGGTGGTTCCCATAGGACCCTGTAGTTGAAAGAGTTTTTGTTCAATATTCAATACAGGAGTTTCAGCTGTTCTATTTCATTTCAAGGAAGGTTCAACGTCGGCTTTACTATCCCTTCAGGGAATTCTGTCGGTCAAGTGCAACAAAAACTGGACAGATGTATTGCACTACATTTCTGGTTTTAATGCTTGCTAGATGGGTAATCATCTACAAGTGCCTGTTGCTACTGTTCGATTTTCATGAGGTCCGTGTTGAACTAGCATATCTGAAATGCCTGTGGTAGTAACCTTTGTAGGCCAGCTGCTAGTTTTCACTGTAGTTGCACTGGAAAATTGTTTTTTCCATTTCACATTTGTCTAAAATTCAAATTGCCTGTGGAAGCGTTTGGCTAAGGTAAGGTTGTATCTGAGCAAGTTTTTGTTTATTGTTTAAGCATCTTTGCTTATATTGTCAGATACCATAGAAGATCCAATAGAGATCTCTAACAAGTGTTGTGTGTCTGCGTAAACAATCCGATCATCATTTTAAAAAATCGTCACAAGAGTCTTAATTCATACAATATTTATAGCCTAAAATATCAATGAAGGCACATCAATGAGATATAAAATGGCATACTTTAAATAATGTAACTGTAATAGTGTTACTTTAATGTAAAATGATCAAAGTGCATAGAACAAGAGGGAGTACAAAGTACAAAAGTACAACAAAAAAAAAGCTCCAGCCATTATTTGAAGTTTTATTGTGTTTATTATCAAATTGATGGATGTTAATTCTTACCAGAACACCTGGTTTGCCAATATGGCCGTTTTGACCACGTTTCCCCTGAGGAGAGACAGAGAGAGTGATGAAATGAAATGAAATGAGTATTGTCAACTTTATTTCAGCTCCCCTAATGAAACAAGATTTTATTATCTTTTTACTATCTGGCAAATGTGGTTGTCTTCCTTACCACAGGACCACTTGGACCAATTCTGCCTCTTTCTCCTTGCATGCCCAGTGGTCCCTGAAACACAAGAGGCATCAGCCGGGTCAGTATCTGGACATATGACATTTGACTCTGCGTGAAATGTTCTGTTGGTCTGTCTGGATGGTGTATTGCCTACCGCTGGGCCTGGAGGTCCCATTCCACCAGAGGTACCGGATGCACCCTGCAAAACACAGAAAAAGGGGGGTTCTTCAAGGGTTTGTTTGTTGGGTCTGACTCAAAGAACCCTCTGATTTGTTCCAATAATAATTTAAAGAAACCCAAAATAAAGAGTTGTTGATTTCAAATTTTCAATTTTATGAAATATTACATGCTCTAATTAAAACCATATGAGCATGGTGCTATAAAGAACCTTTCTAAAAGGGTTCTTAACCATTTTCGGGTACTATATACTGCAGAACCACTATTATTAAGAGTGTAGATGAGAGGACAACGATGAGGACAGTGTTAACAATGATCACAATATTCATCCTTATACATTCTCTCATCATGCTAAATTGTAGTGGCTGAATCAATAGTGAAATCAAACTATTCCTCATTTTGCTGGGGACCCCTGGAGGTCCCCAGACCCCATTGAGAACCACAGGATAAGGTGACATATTCATACCTTGGATCCAACTGCTCCAGACTCGCCTCTAGAGCCGAAAAGACCGCTGGTGCCCTGTTGGTAAGATTAAAATTTAGAAACGTATCTCATAACTTTAGAAAGTTATCAGTAACATTGTTTGTGCGACTTACCTTGTGACCTTTCAGTCCTGGATGACCCGGGAGGCCTGGGAATCCTCTTGCACCCTAAGAAAAACAACCCATTAAATCTTCTGTCACTATCCACAAATCCCAACTTCCATTTCTATGAACTTTCATGTTTTACCGTTATAATATTGATCATTCTATGGTCACAAGAATATTTTGTCAAATCTATTGTCAGGGCACTACGACTCTGTCCCTTGCATCCTTATTGTTTGTTACAATGTAAATAACGTGAAACTAGTGAAAGATGTCATTCAGGGTCAGATGTGGTGGTGTGAATGCTGAGAGACAGCTGGTTACCGCTGATCCTGAAAATCCTGGTTCTCCTGCCAGACCTGGGGGGCCAGCCTCACCCTGGGTAGAAAACACCATAATAGTAATCAGTAATAAATAATCAGGAACAGTAATAACAGTAAAAGTAGTAATAATAAGACTAATGCTAATGCCAAAAAAATAAAAATTAATAATAATAATAATAATAATAATACAGTAAGTCATAATAATCAGTAGCAGTAATAGTTACAGTAATATGAGTAGTAACATGAATAGTAGTGATAATAATGCTAATGGTAATGCTAACAACAACAACAACAACAACAATAATTATTATTATATTAATAATTAGTAACAGGAATACTTATTGTAACAGAAGGAGTAACAGTAGTTATAATAGTGACAATACTAATAATAACGGTAATGCTAACAACACCAACAATGATAATAATAAAAACAAGAAAAAGAAGAAGAAGAGAGCGAGGGAGAGAGGAAAAGGAAAAATAAAAGGATAGGGACTAATTCCATATGGATCTGTACATCGTTGACTTACATCTGGTCCAGATTTTCCTGCCGATCCATCGGGTCCTCGATGACCATGGGAACCCTGCAGGGAAAACCAAACAACTGTCAGTGAAACACTTTCTTAAATAAAAGACCACTGATGACCATTCATGTAATGTAATGTAATGTAATGTAATGTAACCATTGACGAGCTAATCTTACAGTCAATTACTTTAAAGGTCTGAGGAACATTTGGAAAATAGATGATACTAGCAACGTGCAGGACAGGTATTTTTGGACCCCTACCTGAGCTGGACTCGGTCCCACTACTCTTTTTTCGGCCTAAACCAAATTGGATGCAACATCCCTGGGTTTTGCATGCTTTGGAAACAAATTCATAGCCCACACATACACTGAGAAATGGATCAATAACCTTGATAGTTCCAAGCAGATCATAGAGAAATATACAAAGGGTGGCCAAGGCTGTCCCATGACCGAACGCTCACAGGTTTGATCCGCACAGACAAGGTGTCCATCACCAACTGTGTGTCCTGTTGAAGTGGCTCCTGAGTAAGACACTGAAACCCTGCCTATTCACAAGCTGCCGTGGGTAAGAGCATTAGCTAAATGTGTAAAATGTAAAATGTAGAGGCAGAGTTGTTCCTACCATAGGTCCTGGCTCTCCAGCCTCTCCTGGAATCCCCTGACCCCCGCTTGGACCCTAAACAAAAATAGAGCAGAAAAATGATTAGGTCATTCTGGAAATGTTATATATCTATCTTTGGGGAAAGAAATCACGATCTGAAGTTCAGTATCAATTTCAAGTTATCCACTATCCTTTATTTTAATGTTCTGCTATGTCACTTTTTGCAAATGTGGACATCTCATGTTGAATGGAGTTTGCCATGAGTCACAATGAAGTTGATATGGTCATGTGACATAGTGTTGCTAGATCAATTCTTCTGTACTTCAAATCAAAATTGAGTTTTTGAATCTTTACTGTAGAGGTCAAAACGTACTTGTGATCCATGCTGCCCCAGGGGTCCTCGTGGTCCTGCTTCACCCTGTTATAGAGACACTTCATACTGTACTTTAATTTGTATGTACCAGCAAATATCCTGACTTTGTATAAACATAAAACGTGTAAAGAAAAAATATGTAATTTTCAATCACTAGCCGACTTCAACAGGCTGTATATCAATATGAGTCTGATGCTCTAGAAAGTGTGTGTTGGTCTGTTTGGTTCCCTACAGGACTCCACAACACTCACCCTTGTTCCAGATACCATCCCTGCCAGACTGGACTTCTCGTTGAAACCTGAAGCCATCTGTGAAACTAGCTGGCCCTTTTGGGGATGAGATTAATTAAAAATGGAAGGTCAAACCATTATACCATTGTTCAAAGTCTTGAATGTTGATTCTGCCATTTTTTTTGTAAAATTGTATGTCTATCTTATCAATCCTCTAAACAAACCTGGCAGGTTTAGACACGTCATTAAAACTCACTAACCATCCTTTGAGCTGCTGCAAGTTTTCATTTTCTCATATTCAGGATAATGACAATCGCCTATGGTTACTCAACATACTGTATGCTAAAGGGTTAGTAAGTGCACAGGACAGAACTATCTCCCGGAGACACATTTGGACACATTTGGCTGACTTTGGTGCCAATGCTCTTATCACATATTGGTAGTTTTTTTGCACACTGCTATGGGGAAAATGGATTGGTAGAATATGTGCAAATCTGCCAAACTTTCATCATGGACTCCCAACAAAATTAGGACAAACATCAAGTATTGCTCTCTTCAATTCTGCTGGCTTTATTTTGAAAAGTGCAGAAACTTGTGTGATTATATTCCCATTGCACTGATGATGAGGCTACTGAAAGAAGTACACACAGACTAACTCACCCCAGGGAGTGATGGGTGGCCTGCGGGTCCTGCTTCTCCAGGATTTCCTGGCACTCCTGGCTCGCCATCAAATCCTGGTGGCCCCTGGGCTCCCTGCGTGTTGTTGAAAAATGCAATATTATTAATGACAGGTAACACATTCTTCTTCACGCAATGATTCAAAACCTGATTCAGTATTTTCAAAGTGGAATTGAGAGGTTAATTGATTTAAGAAAAGATAAAATGAGATGAGGTGAGATGAGATGGACTTTATAGAGGGCTTTCAGGTGACATAATGCACCCTCTGATGCCAATGAAGATTCTTACTGTATGGCTATTGAAAGATTTACATGTCTGCAGTCTACAGTCATTTGCAGGATGAGCACATGTGCATTTGAAGTGTTATTCAAGTAAAGGAAATGTGTCAAATTGACTAGTCAAATGCATGGAGTCTGCGAGGGAAGAGCAGAAGCCAGAGCTATCTTCTCTCCAATGCAGAACGACAGCAGCTTTTAGTGCAGTAGGGCTGCATTCAGACATACCCGCCTGCCTTTGAAGCCGCTTTGTCCCCTTCTTCCCTGTGCTCCTGGAGGACCCTGAATCATGAACACAAAATAGAAACAATGAATAAATAAAAACACTGAAGTTTTTATTTTTGCTGCATTCAATCCAAACCCAGCATCTTCAGGCAAGTGGTCTGAATATGCTGTATTGCATCTCCAGCAAACAAGCAGAACAGCTACAGTCAAACCATCTGTCCTAAGAAAATACTATAAAATCAGAACAGACTAATTCCCACCCATTTTTACTTTTTTATCTTTATTTTTAGGAAAGTGCAATACAAATAAAGTTTGTAATATTATTATTAATCTGTAAGAAATATGGTTGTGACATTTGTGCGCCCTCTAGTGTCAACTTGGGAACAGAAAGAAAAAAATCTAAATCATAACTGTTTTTGTGTGCTCTTTTAATCTTCGTTTCTCAAATGCATATCCATTATTAACCTAACCTATTCATCTATCCAGATATAGGCTACCCCGAGAGAGAGAGAGAGAGAGAGAGAGAGAGAGAGAGAGAGAGAGAGGGACACAGACATTTTAAGTTCCTGTAAACGTACCATGGGTCCTGAACGACCTGGGAGCCCCACCACCTGGGAGAAAAAAAACAACGCTTAGACTCATTTGTCCATTTCTATAATCAATGTTTGTCCACTCTTTAAAAGGCGTTCTTCAGTTGAGCACACACTGTTGGGAGGATTTGCTTTACTTACATATGGGATATCACCTGGTTCACCTTTCTGTCCCTGAGAACCAAATGAGCCGACATTAATATCGTGAACAGAACAACGGGTAATGTTCAGAATTACTGTAATACCAATCCACATCAGTGTTAATCAAGGCTTACCCTGTAGGCCATAATTTCTGAAGGGAAAATAGAAAAAAATAATATGTTAAGTACAGTTTTATTTCAACTTCATATTCACAATTATTTTTATTTATGTGCTTTCCTCAGTCATGCTTTATCTGAACTATTTTGTCAGCTGAAAAGAGCAAAACTTGTTTTTTCTAAACAGTGGCTCTTAGTGGTGGAGTCAAGCAGCAAACAGTGGCCTCGTCTCACCTATCGTCCTGCCGGCACTGGCAAAGTTGTCACACACGGGGCAGCATTCTCCCTCGAGGGTGACGACCTTCTGGCAGTTCGCCACGGTTTCACACTGCACCTCATCGCAGATGGCGACGCCTTTATCGCAGACACACACAATGCAGGGCTCCGGTTTCCAGATGTCGTTGTGTTGGTAGACCTCATCCTCCACTGTGCAGCTTCCCTCCTTCTTCTCCTCGACAGCTGCAACAGAGACAATTGCGATAATTTTAACAGAAATTAAAATCTTAGCGCTGCAGTGACAAGTTCAGCAATTTCATTCTCTTTTCACGTTTATGAAGCATATGTCAGTGTACTTAAAGTAATCAGCCATGACATTTTCGTAGAAACGTTTTGCTACTCTCTATCCCCATCCCCATCATGTGCTGCTGCAATGACCTAATTTCCCCACAGGGATCAATAAAGTTTCATCGTCCAAGCAGAAACAATCAGTGAGCATTAAGTGTTGGGACATAACAGACATGCAGTATAAAAAGAACAAACGCTCTAAAAGTTTCAACTGAATGAAGTCATAATTTGTAACCGTGCATTGATGTCAGTAAATTAATGCGGTTATCTCAGAAAAAAAAAAAGTTTGGCATCCCCGGTTATAAAAGTCTGCTGAGAAATTGCATTTACCTGTTGTGCTCTCTGCACTGGGAGTCGGTGCTGCGGACGAGCACACGGGGCAACACTCGCCCTCGGGGGTCACAGTGGTCTGGCAGTTGCCTAGCTCTTCACACACCACGTCCTCACACACCACAGCCCCCATGTCGCACACACAGATTCGACATGGCTCTGGGTTCCACATCTCATTGTTGGAGTAGACCTTTCCGTTCTCCGTACAGGAATCTTCGTGAAACGTGAAACAATAAATGTAATCAATATCTTGCCAGTTTTGCGTTTTACATTTGGCATTTTCATTCCACGATGCTAGAAATCCATGATGCATGGACATGAATCCATGAATCCATGATCCATGGAAAAATGTTGCTACCTGAATTCAACACAGATGTTCCTGTCTTAAATACTAATATCACACTGTAACATGCTTTACTTCCATGCCGGCAATCATTCTGAAACAGTAGGAGACATTTGTTTCATATAGTACATTTCATTTTGGAATGAAACTCTTTCACAATTTAAGCATTTGGCTGGTGACCAAATAGGAAGCAACTCACACTGAGTGCAAAGAGTAATACAAGTGGAAATTGACATAACCATCCACAGAAGTGCACAGTATAAAGAAATGTAATGAACGATATGACAGCGCTATTTTACAAGGCGAAAGGTAATTGGTAGCATTTTCCCAGAGGAATACATCTACTTCTTGGTAAATAATCCTTGTTCAACTTCCTGCTGTGTGACAGCAAAAGTGGTAGCAGCTCCACTAGTGTCCATTATTAAGTGTGCTACGGTGCTTTTGAGATCATGCAGGGCATTTGGTACTTTCCACTAAACAATCATAGCAAACTGTATAAAATACTGGACACCTTGAAACTATTGCCAATCTTATTGTTGCACAGAAGTTGCTTCGGTGGCAAAAAGTCAATGTATTCCTTTAGCAACGTGAAGTACAGTCATAGAAAACTAAGAACAATCAAGTGCAGAATTGGAAGGAAGGTTTGGTGCCAGTGTGGGTAGGGTGTCGCCTGAAGAGACGGGATTTCAGGCGATGATGGAAGATGAAGAGTACCAGCAGTCCTGACACAGGTCGGAAGATTGTTCTACTGCTGAGGTCGAGATTTGAAAAAGTCGCTGCAAAAGTAGACTCGAAAGGCGAGAGAATAACCAAGATGCATCCATTTTGGTACAGACAATCTGCAGGTTGCAAATAGTCTCGGGACGTTCCCTTTACCAGCTTTGATATCTGCGCCAGGACGCCGTGCTGCAGCCGAGCACACAGGGCAACACTCGCCCTCTGGGGTCACAGTGGCCTGGCAGTCGCCTAGCTCTTCACACACCACGTCCTCACACTCCACAGTTCCCATGTCACACACACAGATTCGACATGGCTCTGGGTTCCATATCTGATTGTTGGAGTAGACCTTTCCGTTCTCCGTACAGGAATCTTCGTGAAACGTGAAACAATAAATGTAATCAATATCTTGCCGGTTTAGCATTTTACATTTGGCATTTTCATTCCATGATGCATGGACATGAATCCATGAATCCATGATCCATGGAAAAATGTTGCTACCTGAATTCAACACAGATGTTCCTGTCTTAAATACTAATATCACACTGTAACATGCTTTACTTCCATGCCGGCAATCATTCTGAAACAGTAGGAGACATTTGTTTCATATAGTACATCTCATTTTGGAATGAAACTCTTTCACAATTTAAGCATTTGGCTGGTGACCAAATAGGAAGCAACTCACACTGAGTGCAAAGAGTAATACAAGTGGAAATTGACATAACCATCCACAGAAGTGCACAGTATAAAGAAATGTAATGAACGATATGACAGCGCTATTTTACAAGGCGAAAGGTAATTGGTAGCATTTTCCCAGAGGAATACATCTACTTCTTGGTAAATAATCCTTGTTCAACTTCCTGCTGTGTGACAGCAAAATTGGTAGCAGCTCCACTAGTGTCCATTATTAAGTGTGCTACGGTGCTTTTGAGATCATGCAGGGCATTTGGTACTTTCCACTAAACAATCATAGCAAACTGTATAAAATACTGGACACCTTGAAACTATTGCCAATCTTATTGTTGCACAGAAGTTGCTTTGGTGGCAAAAAGTCAATGTATTCCTTTAGCAACGTGAAGTACAGTCATAGAAAACTAAGAACAATCAAGTGCAGAATTGGAAGGAAGGTTTGGTGCCAGTGTGGGTAGGGTGTCGCCTGAAGAGACGGGATTTCAGGCGATGATGGAAGATGAAGAGTACCAGCAGTCCTGACACAGGTCGGAAGATTGTTCTACTGCTGAGGTCGAGATTTGAAAAAGTCGCTGCAAAAGTAGACTCGAAAGGCGAGAGAATAACCAAGATGCATCCATTTTGGTACAGACAATCTGCGGGTTGCAAATAGTCTCGGGACGTTCCCTTTACCAGCTTTGATATCTGCGCCAGGACGCCGTGCTGCAGCCGAGCACACAGGGCAACACTCGCCCTCTGGGGTCACAGTGGCCTGGCAGTCGCCTAGCTCTTCACACACCACGTCCTCACACTCCACAGTTCCCATGTCACACACACAGATTCGACATGGCTCTGGGTTCCATATCTGATTGTTGGAGTAGACTTTGCCGTCTTCGGGACAGGTATCTTCGTGAAACAAAACGGCAGCTGATATCAATATCTGGGGTGATTCCCTTTCGGTTGGTTCAGATACAGTTTGTACAATACATCGTTATGGTCATGCTTGTCATGAGACCTGGTGTTGATGTCCTTTCAATCACACCTTTAGGCCAATAAACACTGAGCACAGGCCCCGCCCTCCTGCTAGGCATACATACAGCCATGTTTTTTGGCTGTTTTTTTTGTTGGGGAGAGCACAGTGATGGATTGAACTGTATCTCCAAAGCATTGATAGGAATTGAGCTTCCTGGTAACATACTACATGCCTGCAACCTGAGCATCCTCAGGCATATTGCTGGGATCGTTGAGGTTTGATTGTTTAATCCCATAATGATGTGTTGTACTGACTGAAAGGGATTGCAGCTATTTCACATTTAGCTTACGGTTTTATTGTGCAAAAAAAAATAAAAAATACTGAACATTCATATATCATCCTTATCACAATGATGCAACTGTAGATATAAAGAAATGCAAGAGATAACAAGACAAGAAAAGGATAATGTGCAGTGTTGTTTATAGGTTTTGGACAAAAAAATCAAATGCAGGAATGGAGAGAACGTTTGGGGACAGGGGGAGAGGTGTAGAATCGTAGTCTGAAGAGAACTGGTGCTTCAGGCAGGGACAGGGACTGAGAGAGGAGAGTTGAGAGTGCAGAGCGATGACCAGGTCTCCACAGGGATGGAAATGTTTGCTTAGTTTAAAAAAAAGCTTGAAAAGAGTGAGTTTATCACCACACCACAATCACTTATCCATGTGGTTTCATATTGTTGGTACAGGTGATCCCCTGGAGCAATGTAATCATGCCTGAAGGCTTGTTAGTCCCAAACCCCCCTTAACTTTAAACCAAAATGAAAACCACATGGGGATTTAAAATTCTGATTGTGGTTACTTTGGGTTTTCAGGTAAAATGGTCTTCAAATAGTCATTACCGGTTGCAGTGTCCACGCTCAGACGCGGCGCTGCAGGCGAGCACACGGGGCAACACTCGCCCTCGGGGGTCACAGTCGTCTGGCAGTCGCCTAGTTCTTCGCACACCACGTCCTCACACACCACAGCCCCCGTGTCACACACACAGGTTCGACATGGCTCTGGGTTCCATATCTGATTGTTGGCGTAGACCTTGCCATTTTCTCTACAGGTATCTTTATCAAACAGAACAGCAGCTGATATCAGTACCAGGGGTGGATCCCTTTCAGTTGGCACAGTTGGCAAAATACTTTATCATTATGGGGCGCTATTTGAAGTCATTTCAACTACGCCTTCGTGCCGATAAATACTGCACTCAGAAGGAAAGACCCTGCCAGGCATGAATTCGTCAGTTGCATTGCCCTTCACTCTGCCTCCAAAGGAAACCACTTTCCACTCAGCTACAGAGAGTTGCTCTGTTTATAGGATGTTGCAAATTTCAAAATAATGGTCAGAGCTTCCACTATACTGATGACCTTGCACTTAACATGCCATGAAGCACTTTCACTGTATACGTCACAGGTTGTCATGTTCCTTTCACATTGGCAACTCATGTGTTGTCGTTGTCAAACACGCTCTGTCACGCTCTGGCAGCCACCACGCTGATTTAGAATAGCAAGCGAGGCTACTCATGTCCCAGGACTGATCGTAAGAACAGACCTCCTCTCCAGAGCCAATCACCGGCGAGGGGAATACCAATGATACCTTCGGATGGTCCCTTAGATGTATGAGAATCTTGCCAATGCAGACAAAGGTCTATTTTCCTTGAGAGAGAACTGTACTGTATCCTCTCTCCTCCTCACTGAGAGATGTGGACATGTTGGTCAAAGTAGATGCTCTAATGCAAACATGGTCAAAACATCCACTCTGCGTGTTTTCACCAGTGGAGCTAATTCATCCCACACTGGCGAAGGTATACCGAGAGAAACCAAACATGATTCTAGTGGCCCCATAATGGCTCAAGAAACCATGATTCTTCTGCCCTGTTGACATGTCCTTGAGCAAGACACTGAACCCCCTACCTGCTCACAGCTCTGGATAACAGATTCAGCTAAATGCAGAAGCCATATAGGCCAATGTTTGCGGGAACATAAAGAGTGTCCCCCTGAGACTCCTCAGTCATCCTGCCGGGCTTGTTGAAGCGTCATCGTAAAAGCCCCATAATGATGTGTCATACCAACTGAGAGGGAACGTAGAGGAGGGACGTAAGGGAGGTACAACGGCAGCCATTTCCGTTTACCTGCTCCAGTGTTTCTAGCGGGAGTTGGTGCAGCAGGCGAGCACACGGGGCAACACTCGCCCTCTGGGGTCACAGTGGTCTGGCAGTCGCCTAGCGCTTCGCACATCACGTCCTCACACTCCACAACCCCCATGTCACACACACAGATTCGACATGGCACTGGGTTCCACATCTCATTGTTGGAGTAGATCTTGCCATTTTCCGTACAGGTATCTGTATCAAGCAGAGCAGCAATGAGCATCTGCAAACCCCGCCTCCATACAGACTCATGTGATTAAACCTAAATGAATGACCGTAACATCTTTCAGTTCTTTTGGAAAAGCTTTTCTTCACTGCACAATCTCATAAACCATGAGATAAACAACATTTCTTACACCAGCGTTCAGCATTTACAAGCAATACATAAAAAAATAGCGTGTCATTTAGCTCTCATATTAATGGTTCTTAGAGATGCTCCCCATTTGTGTATATTTGGATTCAGTCATAAGGTTTTTTGTATTTCATAATGACCTTAAAGCTAAAGTGTGTGTGTGTGAGAGAGAGAGCGAGAGCGAGAGAGAGAGCACAAACCACTTCTCAACATACAAAGGGCTACATTAGTCCTGCAATCATGCAATGGACAAAACATACCTGATTGCGCTTTAAGAATTTAAGTACATTCCCCCTTTGACCGGTAGGCTGCACCCATCGCTAAGTCATACCAAGGTCTGCGGGTCAGATTTCTTTTTGCATGCATGCCCTTCAAAGTGGGATGAAATTCTGGAAATAGTGACATCCCAAAGATAACAGCACACAGGATGCTGCTTGGTGGTACATCACATCATCTAATGCCATTGCAGCTTTGTCTTGCTAAACTGATGGTAGGGGTAATTGAGAATAAACAATAGAGAGACAAGAACAAATCCTGAAGGAGTCCGACTTAGTGCGTGACCATGGTACATCCTCACATACATCCTCAGAAAAATCTAACTCAAAACTGTCAGCTTTATTACAATATCCGCTACACAGGGTCAGCGTTGTTTGCAGTAACTCAGCTGTGACAACCTCCAATTTGTTAAATATTACTTTCATGATATATCATATACAATTATAAAGGCATGTAAAATAAACTGTACATCATGCAGCCTCATAATTCTGATCTATATGATATTTTTTTCCAAGCAATGAAACAATCTCAAATGGGCAACTAATAAGTAATTAGTGTTTTACTTAGAGGCACAGAAGATAAAGATTTTTGTTTTTACATATTTGAAAGATTGCAATTATTGCTAAAGTGAGGCTGAAAAAAAGGTCAAAATCTCCGGTGAACATACCCTCCAGGGGATAGGAACTGCTGGAGGTTGACAGTTTATGAATTCACATCTGGTAAACATATGGAAAACTGGAATTGTTGAACTGAACTTGAATTATGGCTTTAGGAAATTGGGAAGATGTCCTCTCTGGTCGGTTGGCATGAAAAACGTTTTGAGTCTAAGATGATAAGCCCTTCTGTGCCCATCCCTCCCTTATCTCTGGTTGAGGTAACAGTAGCCTAAGAAATAAGTGAGCTAAGTGAAATAAGTGAACATTTTCCGGTGCTTATTTTTCAGTGACAGTTATTAGGAGTTGATCGTCCAATCATAGAGCTGATATGGCTCCGGGGTGACTGTGTTCTGAACTCAGATGGGTGTGAAGTCACGCTGAAACGTCATTCTGAGAGGATATTTCCGGTCGAAGCAGGATGCAGGGGGCGGGACATAACACAGGGAGGGATCATTCAAAAGTCTCAACCAATGGGATATCTGTTAGGGAGATTTGTTTTGGCACTTATTGTTAAATAGGTGTATGTTACGGCATGGAAAAGAGTAATTTTTCATTTTATTGTGACAACACTGACGATTTTGCTGTGTAACAGAGGTATTGAACTCTCTCCCCACTGCCACTGAGGTGCCCTTAAGCAAGGCCCTTGACCAGAAGAGCTGATCAGTGACCAGCACCACAAGGCTGTGGTTGAGCTTGGCAGCTCCTGGGTGTAAATGTGTCTAACTATATAATCATCCCTCCTACTGCAGCTACACTCCCGGGCTTTTGCAGTAAATAAAGAGTCCACATTCCTGGTTAAATGAGAGTTAAAAAAAGAAGAGGCCGACATATTTCACCTCTACACATGGCCAAGGATGTAATCCCCCCAGGACCTTATTTCCTTTTGTTTCCCAAACTCGCTCTCTTCCCTGACACCTGTCATCAGCAACAGAGAAAAGGGGGCTTGAGGAGGGGCCTGGTAGGAAAAAAAGACCATCATCAAACTGGAAAAAAAAAGAAAATATGACCACCTGCTAGTGAATGTATTTCAATCCGGGCAGTTTAGGCACGTCCTAAGTACTAATTATGTGGTGGAGCCTCTCCCCGAGAGAGTGGCTCGTTTTCAAAAGCAAGTTATTTCAGGGGAAGCCGCGGTGGCTGTATTATATGTTGTGCTTCGCGAGCGCTTGTGGGTTTGCCTCTATTTGGGAGTGCACAGAAGGAGCCACACCCGGAGAGCCCCTGCAGCCACGAAACCTGAATGCTTCACCGTGTGGAGCAGCTCGTATCAACTGTGTGAAAAAGTAGCCAATGCTGTCATAAAATGAATGGCTTTGCGGATTTATTCAGCAGTCACAATGAACATGTTTCGGCTAGACAGCGTTCATGAGCAGTTTTGGCTATTTGTCCAGTTTGTGCACATTTTCCAGCCTTTTTCCACCTGTCTCTCTTTTTTTGAGTTGAGCAAATCCAGCCTCCATTTGTACACAACTAAAGCTAAAACATAACATAGGTTTGCAACTGGAGGTTTTTGTTCCAAAAAGCTACACGTTAATTTTAAGTCAAACCTGTAACCTTGATTCTGTGATGATTAAATGGGTTAAGGTAGCTCATAACCTTTAAATGGTGGGTGTCTTATGTTGGAAGCTCATAACCTTTAAATGGTGGGTGTCTTATGTTGGAACAAATCTCTTCCAGATATTTTTTCTAGCTGAATTCGGCCACCATAGTTCATTTGAAAGTGATTGTGGCTCAGATAAATTAGAGTAAATACCATGGCTGACTGCAAGAGGAAACCAGTTCTGACCTTGTGGTCTACAGACCCCCCTAGCTGGCTCACCTCAAGTTTATTATTCACCAATACACACATGCTGTAGGCTTACACTGCAAATTGTTACTAGAATAGGTCATTCAATCCAGTTTTGAGTGTTAAAATCTTATTTTTTGCAGAAACAGTGGAGAAAAAAATCTGCTAATGGACGAAGAAATGGTATTTTTAGAAACGTACCCAAGACAAATCTCTGTCACTCTACTACTACTATACTGACATATTTGAATTTGGCTTCAAAAGTTCCTGAGATCCACCTGATTCCTCAGCTCTTGGGTCAAGTGAATTGAAGATCAGCAGCATATTTAAGAAGTTTTGATTTCATTCATTCACACATCTACAGCCTGCTGGGCATTTGACTTTGCAGACAAATGTCAGGGTATAGGGGCCTGATAACCACACGGTCTTAAAGCAGATGCCAGTAGTAGCATTATGGTAGCATTGCAGCATGTAGTACCTGTAACTACCTGGGCTTCTGTGTATTAGGTATTAGCTTCTCATCATGGTGCTTACTTATTTGTTATACTGACAACTTATAGCTTTTTCTTAATATTACCAACTGGAAGTGCTGGTTTGCTCAACGGGTAGAGACACTAACAATGTCAAGGTTAGAGGTTCAGTTCCTACTGGGTCCACCCATGCTAAAAAAAAGCACTTATGGTATTGTGAGGAGCTTTGGATTAAGGCATTCACCATATTGCGTGCATCATTAGATGTCATTATTATCTTTAAAGTGATTTTTTTTTTGATATGCTTTTTCTTCTTTTATTATACAGCACTTTGTAACTTAGTTTGTCAAGAAAGGTGCTAAGCAAACATAGTACATCAGTAGTAGTTTTAGTAGCAGTAGTAGTTGTAGCAGTACCAGTAATAGTAGTGGCGGTATTGTAAGGTTGGTAGTCAAGGGATCAAAGTTATAGCGGTCCCTAGAGGCTGGAGGACTAAACAACTTTCAGATGACCCTTAAAGGTTAGAAAACTTGATCTAGTCATAAACTATCATGTAAAACCGTCAACTCAAGTAGCACAAAACACAACAATGAGAGTTATGATTTCAGTAAACTGCAGACATCCAAAAGTAGGACAGATATTGCAGTGTTGGTGTGTTGGGGTGGAGTTGTGCAGCCTTTTTTGTTTGGTCAATTTTATTGTTAGAATGACACCAACTCCCCTAGTTTAGCCTGTAGCAATGCACCTGTCAGTTTGAAGCTGAGTAAAAGGCCTGCACACAGCAAAACATATCCATCTTTACTAATAGAACACATCAGTCAAAAGAAAAAATCAGTCAAATAAGTCAGAAGAGTGAGATAATTTGATCTGTTTCCAAAGCAAATCAACTTGTTATGAGAGTTTTCTTGAGTCAAGTCATGTTATCTTGATACTAGAGGAGCGATCTGTCTTAGTTCAAGATATTGTCACTTGATTGAAGAAAATTCTCCAAGCAAGTCAGTGACAGATTTTCCCACTTGTTTTAAGAAAAACAGAAGATTTTAAGGCTCAATATTAGACTTAATGACGATAGATGGATATTGTTTGCAGTGTATTTACCAGAATTGGGCTGCCTGCTGTTCAGTGAGGCTGTAAGTGGATAAATGTGCCATCTCAGATGTAATTGTATGACTTATGATTAGACGTAAAGTGTTGGCAGAGATATATTCTAGCACATTATGTAGTTTTCATTCTTCATTTCATGCTCAGGGGAGGTGAAGCAAGCGAAGCGTGTTTCATATCCAGCATCATCTCATTTGGGTGTGTCTTGTCTGCTTCTGGCCTCCAAGTCTGACCAAAATTAGTGGCCTGCTTTTGTCCATTCCATCCACAAGGCCACATCATTATAGCCATGGCATTCAAAACCCCTTCATTCAGCCTCAACCTCGCACTGAAATAGCCCAGCCAGCCCTGCACATACTGCTACTTTGGCACATACTGCAGCAGCCATAGGGGAGGGAATGTATTTTGGATGCAGGATCAAATCCTCTGGGAGGTTTTATTTTAGAAAATGTAATCTGCCTCATATGGGATCACCCAAATGTCCCCTTTCTGCTAGTCAAGAAATCATCTTTTCTTTTCTTTCTGTTTCAGCAATATGCGGCCACATCAGCCTCAATGTCACTCAGCAATGTCATTCTTGCTTTCCAAGGGATCTGGATCATAGTCATTTATTATCTAAGATGAGACACGTGAAGAGGAGTCAGGACTTGAAGCTCATAGGGTCAACATAGTAGTGCCTCGTGTCCCCCCCAAAGACTGGAGTTTCTTTTCTGCTCCCAACGATGCAGCAATCTCTTGCCTTTTCCATTTCTAATGAACTCCTGACTTTTCTGAAGTTTTATGGATGAGAAAAACTCTTTAAGACATAATGTTTGCTTATTCTGGTCGAGGCTTTGGGTGTGATTTTAGCTTTCAACTCCCAAACCACAAGGCCAATGTGGTCCAGTTGTTGGGAGGCAGTGCGGCCCAGTGCAACTTATAAACTTAAACATAGTCCAGGCAATCGACTCAAACCACATCCTATATTTTGACAAAGGGAAAGAAATGATGAACTGAAAACCAACAATAGAACAGTAAAAACAAATGGTACTTTGAAAACGTGTCTGTTTAAGAAAACTCTTCTCAGTAAAATACTTCACAGGTTCCAATCACAGAGACATAACATGCAATCATTACAAATTGGCTGCTGAGGAACCATTAGACCCAAAATGAACATGATACCGTCAAGGGTTGTCCAGGTTGTCTTACTCCACCTACACAAAACATCCAAAGGGAACTGGCAACCACTGGGATGTATTTCTAGTGGTCATATTATCAGAAATTGGGACTCTTTGTGTTACTAAAAAGGAGCAAACTTTATTTTTAGCGTGCCAAGCTGAACGAATTAGACCCAAAGTGATTTCTGACCTTTAAATTTGCCCACACTCGCTAATTGTATGTAATAGTGTGTGAGAGTTGTTTATTTGGGTGCAGATTTGAATCAGCAACGTATTTATGAGCATTTCTGTTCCGTCTTTGCGTAAAACCTCTCAGCAAAACAAAGCTTAAATATATCAGTCAAGTGTATTATCTACTGAGAAAAAAAAACAATCAAGAAGTGATCCTTGCTCACTCACCTTTCTTGGCATCTTGGCAGGTCACGGCAATCACCTGAGCCAAGGTGATGGCCAGGCAGAGGGTAATCCTAGAGCGCACCGAGGGGCCCATGTCTGCGCGCCAGACATGCAAGCGTCCTTACAACCACTGGGAAAGACGAGTGAGCTGGCCTGACCCGAAGCTCACAGCATCCAGATTGAGAAAAATCCAAAATATCCCTGAGTGGAACAAGCTCCTGGATGAGCGATTACACTTACACTGCAACAAGCGCTGGCTCTACCCTGCTCTCTCCCTCTCTCTCTCTCTCTCTCTCTCTCTCCCTCCCTCTCTACTTTCTCCTCTCTCATCATTTTGCCTCCTTTTTTTCCGAAGCCAACCTCCTCCTCAGACTCTGACAGCGGGCCTCGAAAGATGCTGCTAATTAAAGACTGTGTTAAATTTGTACGGGCAAAAGACCGATGGAAGAAGGTGGACTAGAGAAGACTAGAGCAGAGGCATTTGAAAGCCCGAGTTCATGATTTTTTTTCAGGATGTTGTTTATGAAAGGTATATTTTACATTAATGTATATGCCAAATATTTAAAAAGCTTTTACTTTGATACTCAAAGAAACGTTTCCAACCCCACATGATGGATTTAACTGGTTTACAGATTGGGCCTTTCATTTTGACTTGCTTTGTGGTTCAGAAAGAAACGGCTGCTTGACCTAAACAACAAAATGTTTCACGTTACGATGATTTAAAACTCACTCACTAAAGAGCCACTGTTAAATTTTGTTTTTTTTTGCCATCTACCTGAACTTCTACTTGACCTACATCTGTGCACTCCCGCTTGAATGGCTTGCAAATTCAGCTCCAATTGATTTGTTTTCCAGCACAAAACTTTGGCAAAGCCGGTGTGTGCCGAGCAAGACCGTCGGTTCCCGAGGTCCCCGAGGTAGAGAACGAAAACAAAACATCTCGACGTGCCCCGCCGTCTTCTCCGGCAGCACGCAGCATAAACGTCCATCTTAACAAGTGATTAAATCTTGGATTGAGTCGTCAAACTTTATTTTTTTCCTGTCAAATCATTTTCTGTCACCGAGTGCTTCCAATGCGAAGCAACTTGTTTCAAGAAGCTGTGATGGTGCTCCAGGAACAGACTGGTTTGCCATTAAGGAGTCTGAGACCGGGGCAGAGCCACAGGGGACAGAGGCTGAAGCAGATGGGAAGACAGTTCCTCCAACAGATTCGTACACTTCATTCATACATTTTTTAACGCAACAGGGTGAACTAGGGGTTAGAGACTTTAATCGAAAGGTCACAAGGTTCGACCCCTGCAACAGCCGATGGATTCTTCACTGCCAGTCTAGATCATTTTAATGCTGTCAATGGTCTCGACCCCCCCTGGACTCAACTAAGGTGGTCTTGACTACGGCCCTGCCTTCTCTATTACTTTTAAAAATACACTTTCTGATATTTCCAATGTTTTCTCAGCCAGTGAATCATTCAAAGGCCTAGGTCTTCCTTTATTAGGTCGCCCGCTGGTGGTTGAGGCAGTTTGTTCTCACCGGCTTTGCTAAAACGCCCAAATCCCACCACACTGCTAGATGAAAGTCCAATCCCTCGTCTCCTCCTCCTCCTCCCCCTGGCCAGAGCTGCCCGACTCAGCCTGCCATGCCCTTGAGGCTGGCAAAAAAGAAAACAGATGGTCAAACCTGCGCTCACTGCATGAGGAAAACCTGCTCCGGTGGAACATATGATCCTTTTTGATTTAACCTTCGATCATGACTCAGAGATATGGATTGTGCAACTCAGTATTAGGAAGGTGTTCCTGAGATGTCACGGGGGTCACAAGCCTGTAAAGATTGCGCGATTGAGAATGAAAATGATTCCTTCTTATCCCTAAACCATGCTTCAAACAAATGTAATTTCTCGAGCATGAAGCGAAAATTACAGGGAGCGGAAGGCATAGGAAGGTAATATGGACTTCAAGTTCTGCATGTGGCATTTAAAACCTTGCAGGCTATTCTCGGTGGTACAGTATAGACGAGACACTAGCACAGCAAGAGGGATCTGCCTATGATCATACAGTACAACGCAGTGAAGACCACAAGTCAACCATGTTCTTTAGCTTCTTTTTTGGACACTACCCAAACTAAAAAGGTCCAGTGAAAACATTAGAACCTACGCAAACCACAGAAGTTTCCTTAAAAGTTCACGACCTAAGCAGATGTTCCATCAAAAGGGAAGCAGGTAACAGGAGAACTAAATGGTTTATGTTTTAGTTTGGATCAGAAATAACCCTGTTTGAACAAAAAACACTCACATTTCTTCATAGCTGAAGCTTTTCAGCAGGAGTTCTATAGATATCAAACCACCATCCTTCTTTTTCTCTTTGAACACACACACACACACACACACACACACACACATATAGACACCGTTTACCCTTTCCAAATGGCGAAGGCAGACACAGACCCGGGATCACACCCCCCACTGTGGGGGGCCGTGAAACTTTTTCTCTTTTTTTGTGTGTTTGGGTCATCAAATACAACTGTTTTATCTTTGCAATCGCCCGTCCATAAGGCTCTCTTTTATCAGGAAATACCAGCATAATACAATATAATCTTTTTAGTATCTATTTTATAGCTATAGTTTAACTCTATATTTAATCTCATGATTCCAATATTTAGGATGGGATTTCCGTTGTTCTGTGCAAGCCATAAAATCCAATATTCTTTTATGTGTTCTTCTCATCCTTAAACCTTGCTTCAACATGGCATCAGTTGGTGGCAGTGTAATCTCATGTATTGTTCTGGATGACCCAGTCTCCACCTCAGTAGAATAGTAAAGGCTGTATCTCGCTCTCTCTCTCTCTCTCTCTCTCTCACACACACACACACACACACACACACACACACACACACACATTTTTAAAGGTTTATTTGAATCCACTAAATTAAAGTATAACTTATGTCAGATTCCAGTCGTGCAAGGGAGTTGATCATGCAATCATCATACAAAATACAAAAAGCGATGCCTATGCCACACTACCAGTTTTCAGTTTCATCATGTAATTTCATCAGAGGCACTGATGAAGTGTAACATTCTTAAAATGCTCAAATGAAATGGAAGGTTTTGCCCAGAATTTGCTTTGCCCAGCTCACTTGTGACGACGTCAGCCAACTATCAGGTTTACACACAACATCTTGTCCCATATTCCCTTACACAGCACCTGCATTATTTAACACGCACGAGTCAAAAAGAACACACAAAAAACACCCCTGAATTAGTTTCGCCATTGGAAATACACCTGTGCGGCAGCCCTGAGCCCTCCAAGCAGAACGGGAAATGGGAGTAGTCGTGTGACACTGCAGTCTTCTTTGGAGGAGGTTTCTGAACAAATGGCATATTGTTGACCGAGTCAAACCCTCATGCATCACTTGAAATGTTCGCCGCGGCCACTAAGAACTTTGTGAAGCAGGTCGGGGACACGGGCCGGTTGATTCCCGTTCCAAGCCTGAGCGAGGCCGACCGCTACCAGCCCCTCAGCCTGGTCACTAGGAGGAAAAAGAGGCATTTCTGGCAGAAAATCAAGTATGCCTCCACCCCTTTCTCACTGAAAGACATTCTGGTAGGGGAGAAGGAGATCACTGCAGGTACAGAGACGGAAATTGTGGAATTAACATTTTGTGACCTTAGAATTATGAGGTTCAACTTTTTGGTCAAAAACTGGTTATATACTATAGATGTACAAGCAGGTTTTTACATGCAGTTTGATTTTTTTAGAAAATGTGTATTTAAGTAAATGACATTAATGAAAAATGATTTTTTTCCCCTTAGGTGCGGTGGACACCCTGCCTTAAAGAGCTGCTAAAATAATTTTAGTGTCCCATGGTGGTCCAAATGCTAAAATTCTGGGGGAAAACACTGAATACTCGTAATTTCTTGGCATGAAAAAGGTTGAATTGAATATCTGCACAAAATATTAGCTATCGGCCAATTCAGTCTAAAAATATCAATATTGATATTAGCCTTCCAAAACCCATATCACTTGAACCCTACAACTGTATGTAATGATCAGGGTAGGCCAAGTTTTCAAAACCATACAGCCCTGGGGATTGATTCTATGGCATGATTCATAGTGTTTTAATATACAATTATAAACCTTATTGATCCCTGAGGGGACATTTGGTGATTTTCCCTGCCTCTGCATAACTTTATCACAACCTCTTTTCTAAAACAGGGGTGTCCTCTTATCAGCTCCTTAACTATGAGGACAAATCCGATGTGGCCCTCAATGGTAAATTAGGAAATCACCTCATCAATGACGTGGGATTCAACATCAGTGGATCAGATTCTGTGGCCGTCAAGGCCTCCTTCGGCATCGTGACCAAGCACGAGGTCGAGGTGCCCACCTTACTGCGGGAACTCAACTCCAGGTATCAATACACAGTCTGGCTTTAAAACTGGCTATGCTTCTTGCTCTTTATAGCTCTTATTTTTTGGTTAAAGTCAAGTTAATGCATGTCAGGATCATTTTGGTTATCCCTAGGGAGAAATTCAGTTGACCAGCATCTGCATGCAGATAAAACATAATAAAATGTAAAAGTGTGACATACAAATAATATTTATTTTAAAAAATGTTTACTGTGCATAGTATGCTGTAGTAGGTGGCTACTCCCTCTCCTACTATACTTTCAAAGACAGCCATACACTGGGTGGCTCTCATCATTATCTGCTTGATTTTGGTGCCCATCTGCTTGATGTAAAAGCATATGTCATCTGCATATCATGTGAGCCCCCTAACCCTCATCACTTAAGGCTGATTAGATGAAGCTCAGTCTAATGTTTTATTAATGATCTAGAAAAATGATCTATTTTTGGATCAATTATTTATTTCATCGTTGAGGAGAGAGAAGCTCACTTGGTATGGTATGTCTAGGGTTATTGGTCTACAATTCTGAGTTCATTTCCAAGATAGTATATATTCACATGGTGAAAAAAAGACATTATCTGATGTTCATCATTGCTGTATAGTTACATATGCAGTGCAACATTCCCTAGACCTGTATATGTTGCTGATTATTTTATTATTATTATTATTATTATTATTATTATTATTATTATTTCTCTACTACTGACCTCCATTGTTCCCCATCAGAGTTTTAGGGTGGAATTTTCCTTTAAAAATGTTCTGCGCTGGTTCAAACTCATTAATATGGCTGTCAATACTAACACCCACTGAAGCTCTCAAACACAGGCAGCATTTGAATGGAGGAGCTTCTCTTCCTGTTTTTAGGAAAGTGGACCTGGATCACTGCCTGATTCGTCAGTCCAAGGAGAGTGGGCGGACTATTCTCTGCGTCGTCATGGAGAGCATCCGCACCACGCGCCAGTGCTCTCTGACCGTCCATGCCGGGATGAGAGGGACTACTATGAGGGTACACACACACACACACACACACACACACACACACACACACACACACACACACACACACACACACACACACACACACACACACACACACACACACTATTGCCTTCCCTTATTGTATCCTCTCTCAGGTGCCCTCAATATCTCATCTCATCTCTCTTTTTGTTTCTCTTTCCCTCCCCTCTTTTGTAGCTTTTGTCTCTCTATTTCCTCCCACTTCCATCCCTTCTCTATATATTTCTCTCCTTCCTTTCTCTTCCACTCTATTCCCACATCCATGAGGAAGCACCACTGACACCTGACTCCGTCACCCTGTTAGAAGGTGAACAGTTGAATGACTGATGACCACGTGTCTCATCCAACTTTGCCATCTGCTGCAGTTTCAGATCGAGGACGGCAGAAACCCCAAAGGTCGAGACAAGGCCATCGTCATCCCGGCTCACACCACCATCGCCTTCAGCATGTGCGAGCTGTTTATTCGACTGGATGGACGACTTGGTAGGGAACCCTGCTGAATTAGTGTTGCTTTGACTGGCACATGTGGCAAACCAACACCTTAGACAGGTTCACACCGATGAACATATAAGCACATACACACACAAAAACACACGCCTAAACACACGTGTGTATTCCTGTCGGTGAGTTTATGTGAATTTAAAGGGTTTTTTTTACTTGTTTTTTGCACCCGGTACGTTGATTTTACAACATTTTGGGGCATTTGAAAGTATACAAGAATGCTTGTATCATAATATTAATACTCATATTACTACTAATAACACTACCACTAATACTATGATCACTACAACTACGACTACTATGACCGCAAGTACTACAGCTGAAGCAAACAAACACAGAAACAAACAACTCAAGATGACAGGGAAAGACACAATTGAACTGGATAACAGGAAGTGGATGAAACTGAATTGGATAAAACACACATTCACGCTCAGACATTTTCTTTTTCTGGGGCCAGATATCTGTGTGACCCCGGAGTCCTCAGGGGGGTTTGAGAAGGAGCAGATCAGGGAGCAGCTCGGGGGTTTCATCGGCCGGTTCTCCATGGGGCGACTTCGCCGGTTCCTCTCTGGGATTGTCTACGGAAACCCCTTCAGGGCAGGTACAGTTATATGATATACCCTATACTTTTATTTTATACATTTACTTCCCTTTTTTCCAAATGGTGGGTGTGTTATTTCTCAACTCCTGACTGCCCGGGTAGATGACAGGACATTCGAGGAGCTCACCCACTCTGACACCTACATGGACGACGTCGTGACCGACTACTACGAGAAAGCCGCCAGCATGACGGACCTGTCCAGCACCTACCTGAGGGAGGGCTCCCACACGCGTGTCAATCTCCTCAACCACAACATCCCCAAGGGGCCCTGCGCCCTGTGCGGCATGGGCAACCAGAAGCGGGAGACGGTCTACGGCTGTCTGGAGTGCTCCACCGGTGGCCAAAAATACATTCGGCTGCATGTGGTGCCCTGCTTTGATCTCTGGCACAAAACGCTGAGGTGAAAGAGAGATGTTAGGTGGGCTGTTACTGTGTGGTCACAGTGCTAGCAACTTGGTTGATGGGTCGCTCTATTCTGACCCATGCAAGAGGTGCAAGAGGTGCAAGAGGCTCTGACTTAGAGGTCTGCATGGGTGTGAAATTTAAGCCTGAACCCTTTAAGGTGCTACCCAAACCAGCCCAGGTCGTCCCAAATTTGAGACCCGAACCCGATCTGAACCAGACATCTGCGCCAAATGCTGCAACATACTGTAATTCTATAACTCATTTGAGAAAAGTTGTTGAGCATCTTTGACTTCTGGTGACTTATTGATCAAGTTGCTTGCAGTGTGAACGTACAGTTAGTGGCGCGAGAGACCATCCCATAGCCGAAAGGTCATGGGTTCCTTTCCCAGTCAATGTGTCCAATTGAAGTGTCCGAGTGTGTCCCGTTGAAGTGTCCTTGAGCAAGACACTGAACCCCCGACCTGCTCACTCACTGGTTACGTTTACATGCACAAAGAATTCCCTTCTTAATCTGATTAGTCACGTACCCCGGTTTCAGGCCGTCGCATGTAAACGTTATAACTCAGAATAACCCAGATAAGCCCAAACTCTGAATTCTGTGAAACCCGGGAAGATGTCTGGCTTACTCCCACTTTCTTTCACTTTTGGTTTTCACAGTCTGCAGCTCAGGCCCACACAGTGTCATGGATACATTAGTTAATGGGATCATCATCTCTTTCCCCTGTATTAGAAGTCAGTCAGTAATAGTTGGCGGCTGCATATTTTCATACTTTTTTGCTGGCGGACCGTTCTATCAGTTAACAGGAATAATCTGTTGATTGGAGCTTAACCTGAATAAGACCTTAAAGGACTACGCTGACTTTTTGGGAAATTGGCTCATTGGTCAACTTACTTTTCCCACGATAGGAGCACCACCAAAATCATCTGTCTGGTGGATTTCTCTGTCCATGTTAGCATACAGTATGTTAAGTGCAACTAGCATTATCTAAGATAAGGAGATAGACCTTTTAGTAATCCAGAGTTGGTGTTGGGGTTTTTTCGGCCTTTTGTCACATAAAGGGTAAGTTGACCAACAGGCCAATTTCCCGAAAAGTCGGTGTAGTCCTTCGGCCAATCTGTGCATGTAAACGTAGCCACTGTAAGTCACTCTGGATGAGAGCAATATCTAAATATCCTAAATGTGAGATGAGACCCCAAAAGGCCAACAGAGGAAACCCAGACTTGAGCCACAGGTCACATTGGTCATTAGGAAAATTGAACATTGCTGATAAAAACAGTCTCTACCTGCAAAATCAAAAGAGAGATACTGCAGATTTAACCCAGATCATTTGCTGAATCGCACTTCAATGGGCCGGTCACTTCAAACTTGAGATTTACACTTCCCATTACAGTATACACCCCTTGAGCCAACACATTCACTTCAGCGTCAGCCAATGGTTTCAGTCAGATGTAAATGTAAAATGAGGTATTATCCTTCGCTCTGTGGAATTACTTCTATATATAACCTCTACACCAACCTGTTTCCACACGTGTGCTGTGTGTAGCTGCCAGAGGCGCACAAGCACAACTAAACATCTTGAATTATTCACTGAGGCTATTAAAGATGGACAAGCAGGATCGTGTTAAGGCCACCGAGGCAGTGACTAGAAAGGGCGACCTGGTTCTGCTTGGTTCCAAGTGTGTCACGGCTTGTTTTCACTGTGTCTAGGGTGTGTATTTTCAGCTGAAGTGATAGCGAATGACGAAATGTTGAAGGGTGACATTTGATTGTTTCCACTTGCACCACTAAGGGGAAAGTTCTGTTCAGAATCGCTTTTTCATGAGAATTCTGTTTACAAAGCATTACGAAAATTTTTTTGTTGTTGTTGTAGTTTTAGGATGTTAATTGCTTTTAAAAGTTATACTTACTTACCACTAAATGGTACTTGGAGATGGTCAAAATCATCTTGTTTTTAAGATAAACAGGTTTGACACAGGCACAGAGGTAACAGAGTTAACATGACAGTAAATCCAAGAGCTGCGTTGTGTGTATTTATCATGTTAGGCTTTCTACTACTTAGAAACTTTTCATTTTGCCTAATTTTGTTAAAAAAAAACAAAACACAAAACCCTTTGCAACACCTGAGCTTTGTTGGTGATGGATATGTAGGAGAAGATGAAACTCTGAAGAAACTCCCTTTTTATTGCAGTTATGATATTTTATTGAGAAAATACAAAATGTATATAATTCATATCATATGAATATTATTGTGATTTTTCATTTGAGATATGAGGAAGGTCAGAAGAACCAACTGTTGCATAGATGCTCAATAAATCACTGGTTTTAGCTCAACAGACCTTTTGTAATACACCTTGTGTACATCTTGTCTTGAAGTTTTCTATTTCACTAATAGTTTCTGTACACTCCTTTCTATCATTTTCCTTTGGGACTGGATTTGTTCTTGAATAAAGATTGACGTGCCATGTCTTCACTTCCATTCATTTACACTCCTTGTCGCTAGGGGCGGTGTTGGGGCTTCTGACATCAACCCGAACCCGGAAGTGTCGAGTGTCAACACAACGCAAACACGTGTGGAAGAGGATGCATGGACACTTGACAGAGAAGCCTGTTTAATATGAGCCATTTATGTATATTATCACCGGGATATATCGTTTGTAGGCACTAAATAGAAAGAGTATTTAATAAAATGAAGTTCGCTTATAGGGTAAGTAAGTCACTGCTAGTCAACCTGGTAATCTTATGTTGTTCCAATCTCTCTCGTGCGAAGAGAACGTTACGCCAACCTCCGTTAAAATATTTGGCAATTTAATGGTAGCTTGCTTATCGGCAAAGTTACACACCACGTAAAACACGACCTAAGAGCTCTTAGGAATAACTAGGATCCATTCTTCAATTCGGCATACATTCAATACACCAAATAATAATCAGATTTATACATTTTCACTTTTTAGAATTGGCTCCCCTTTTATTCCCACCATCCTCAGAATCCATCAAAACAGAGTGACAGCGAGCTCTGTTCTTCTAAAAGTTGAGATGTTACTAAAATTAAGTGGTGCTTCGTGGATAACCTCTGCCGAGTTTACCAGATTATCGTAACGATTCGTAAAATGTTTGAAGTTATGTACTACCACGTTTGTATGTTTGCCGAAAAGACATCATTAAATTGCCACATTTTTTAATGTGGCAACTGTCTCTCCATACACGAGAGAAGGGAGCGCATCGGGGCTTGACTGCACTGAGAAAATACCGTCTCTTCACTATAGTTTTCCAATCTGTTGGGAGCCGTCTATCGTCAGGGGAATTTGAGTTTCTCCAAGGATGGCAACGCAGTGATCAGTCCAGTTGGAAACCGTATTTCTGTCTTCGATCTGAAAAAGTAAGTAAAGTTAGAGGTGACTGGCAAAGTAAATGAAATTGCTGAGGAATGAAGGGCTCTGGAGATGCTGGCATGGTGTGAACCACTGGAAAGAAACCTTTTCTGTATTATAGGTTGTATGAATTTAATTTCAGGAGAATATGCTACTGAAATGGTCACAATGTAGAAACCTATCTTTCTATTGTTAATGTCTGTTGTCAGTGTAAACAAACATTCCCCTGCTGTATGACAACAAGGTAAATGCAAGGCTGACTTTTAGAATAGTATAACCAAAGCAGAATCCATGCAAGGCTGAATCGTTTTCCCCTCTCTCCTAAAGCAACACATCTGAAACCTTGCCGGTCTCCACCACGAAGAACATATCATGCGTGGGTCTCTCTCCTGATGGGAACTTGGCTATCGTGGTGGATGAAGGTAAGCAGTACATAGAAACGAAGGCAGACACTGAAACGGGCATTCCCTTCCTGTCACCTTGCCAACGCTATGTGGATAGTTGATGAGCTATAACATTTGGTTGTGTGTGTGTGTCCTACAGATGGTGCGGCGTTGCTGGTCAGTCTCATCACCCGGGCCGTGCTCCATCATTTCCACTTCCACAAGCCTGTGAGCAGCATCCGCTTCTCACCCGACGGCAGGTAAGCAGCCTCCCGGACTGTGGGGAAATTTTGGCTGTGGCTGTTAAAGTTGTCTGCTTGAACCAGGGGTCGTATTATTGCATGTATTGATGTGTAGATGTGATGAAAATGCTTGTAAATTGAAAACAAGTGGCTTCTTGTATACTCAAAAGCAGACCAGAAACGGCTGCAAAAACACGGCAGTAGAGACAAAAATGGACCTTAGGCTGCACTGCAGGAACAAATAACAGACTGCATCTACTTCTTATGTATATCCATGTACGCCAACCACTTCAATGCATTGCGAACTACTGCAGTCACTGTAGGTCTGAATGGGTCAGCATTGTTTTTTCTTTCACCCCCCTCAGGAAGTTTATTGTTACCAAGGAGAACGTGGCGTTGATGTACCACGCCCCTGGGAAGCAGAGGGAGTTTAACGCCTTCGTGTTAGACAAGAGCTACTACGGCCCCTACGATGAAACCACCTGCATCGACTGGACAGACGACTCCAAGTGAGTACAAGACTCATGATGTGTTAGCAGTAAGCGGCTTACCATGGTCCTGGGGTTTACGAGCTGTTCGTTAAGAAAAGGTGCAAATTGTTGGTGCATAAAGCTTAAAGGAAGTTCCTCTCTCCATGCAGATAGAAATATTTCTCATCACATGTTGTGGCGGTATGCCTTCATGATTGTTTTTTCATGAGGTTATGAGGCGAAAACGTGTGTGGGAAAATATTTGTATTGCGTGGAGAAAGGAAGCGTTGTTCTTTTTCACAGCTCCCTCTAGTCAGTCCACCATCCCACGTGACAAACTAAATCCCTGGTAAAATTCTCCACCTTCATTCCTCAGGTGTTTTGTGGTGGGCAGCAAAGACATGTCGACGTGGGTGTTCGGTGCCGAGCGTTGGGCGAACCTCATCTACTACTCCCTGGGCGGACACAAGGATATTATCGTGGGCTGTTTCTTTGAGAAGGACAGCCTGGATGTGAGTTGATTTGCCCCGTCCCTTCATTCTCTGATGTCCTGATCAGATGAACCAAGGGACGTGGATAAAAAAAGGTAATGAAAGATATGAAAGAATGAAACTGATGTGTGTGTGCTGATCCTGTGCCGTCAGCTGTACACGGTGAGCCAGGACGGCACGCTGTGCGTCTGGGAGAGCGACACCGAGCTGGACGGCCTCGTCCTGAAGAAGAGACAGGCGAGATCCACATCCCAGAAAGCGGATGATGATGATGAGGAGGAGGAGGATGAAGAGGAGGAGAGTGCCGAAGGAGAGGGCGGAGAGCCCAGGGGAGAGGTCATCCGAGGGAAAGCCGCAGCTCCCAAAGAGAGGACGGACACCAAGAACGTCCGATACAAGCAGAGGAGCAAGTAAGCCGTCAAATCAACCGCTACAGTTAGACTTTAAGTGACAGGTCCGGACACACAAACATGGGATTTTCACGTTTCACATTTCACTATAGTTTTTATCTTTCCTTCCCCTTCTCGTAGACATTTCTTCAACAAGGAGGGGGATTTCAACAACCTGACGGCCGCCGCCTTCCACAAGGCGACTCACATCCTGGTTACGGGTTTTGCCTCTGGCGTCTTCCACCTGCACGAAGTTCCAGAGTTCAACCTGATTCATTCCCTGAGGTGAGACACCCCCCGCTGTCAGTCAGATCGAGTGACTAACCAGACTAACTCACCGGATAGTTGACTATTTGTATGTGCGTGTCCAGTATTTCAGACCAGAGAATTGCTTCACTGGCTATAAACAACTCTGGGGACTGGATTGGCTTTGGTTGTTCAGGTATGAAGTCACACTTTCCTCTTACGTTGTACTGTACAGAGTTATTTCGAGTGTCTGCAGCTATGTGTCTAAGTTTTTTTTTTTGCTGAATTAAGGTTTGTATTTTGGGGGTGCTGTGTGTTTTTCTTTTGTCTTCAGCAATGGGTCAGCTGCTGGTATGGGAGTGGCAGAGTGAGTCCTACGTTTTCAAGCAGCAGGGACACTTCAACAACATGGCCACCCTGGCCTACTCCCCGGACGGACAGTACATCGTAACAGGAGGGGACGACGGCAAAGTGAGTGCTCCTTCCCTTCCACTGCAGCACTTCTGCGTAGATCTTGGAAAAGCAGGGGAAATTGATTTGATAATGTTCGGGTATTGAAAAGACTGAGCCACCGTGCTCTTCATCAGGAAAATATTGGTACATATTGAAAGAAAACCTCCACAAATTTGTCATCGCATGTCGAGAATGTTGAAGACTTGCCACTAGTTGTCCTTGACTACTACTAAGTGTGTGCAACTGCCGTGTCATTTGTGTAAAAGCTGTCCGGGATTTTGTTTTTACAGGTAAAAGTGTGGAACACAAACAGCGGCCTGTGCTTCGTCACTTTTACAGAGCACACCAGCAGCATCACCAACGTCACCTTCACCTCCAGCGGCTTCGTCATCGTCACCGCTTCTCTGGACGGCACAGTCAGAGCGTACGACCTTCACAGGTGAAGGACGTACACCTCCACTTAAAACAGTTTCACTGACTGGAAAGAGGGAGAGAGAGATGGGGAGAAGGTGGGGAGAAGGTGGGGAAAAAAAGTAAAGAAGTGACACGGAGAAATACTGTACGAAACTGATGGTGTGTCTGTTTCTAATCATAGGTACCGAAACTTCCGGACGTTCACGTCGCCGCGGCCCGCGCAGTTCTCCTCCCTGGCAGTAGATGTCAGTGGGGAGCTGGTGAGCGCAGGAGCCCAGGATTCCTTTGAGATTTTCATCTGGTCCATGCAGACTGGCAGACTACTGGAGGTAGGTGGGCCCTCTAATCTCTGTAGAACAGGGCTAATGTTGGTTTGGCTAAGGTTGATATACTCAGGGACCCAAATGAACACCCACCCTGCACCAAACGGCGGTAAAATTGTCTTGGCAGATAAATCAAAAAGGGTCACCTGCTACACTGGCCGGTAACTTTTTTTCCTTCTCTGCCGGGGTGGTTAGCCAGCCTAACATGAGTTGAAGTTTAATATTACTCACTTCACGATGAATTGCAAGCTTTATCCTTTGTAGAAGTGGATGAGCAGCTTTTTAAATTACAACTCTTAATCTGATCTCATCTCTTTATTGAATGTTTCACACAGCACCTGATGGCATTAAAAAATGGGCAGGGCGACTTATTTCTATGAAAAATCTCTATGAACTATTCTGGCTGGTAAAAAATCATTCTTGGCATTTTAAATTCCTTTATTTGATCAGACCTACATGCACATGCTTGATTTATGCTTGCAACAGAACGGCATGGTTGCACAAACAGAGCACATGATAATCTAATCTTTTACCACCACTCTCCATTGTATAGTATTCATGAAAGTATATCCAGAGTGGCGTACAATGAGCCAGCAGGTAAGGGTTCAACTTCCTGCTCAAGCACACTTTGACAGGACACATGGCTGGTGCGAGGATCATACCTGTGACCTTTCAGTCACGGGCAGGTGTCTCTAAACCACACGGCCACCCTGCTTCCTCCCTCTGATTGACTAGATGCTTGGTGGCCACGAGGGTCCAGTCAGCTGCCTGTGTTTCAGTCCGGTCCAGTCCATCCTGGCCAGTGCCTCGTGGGACCGCACCGTCCGCCTGTGGGACATGGTGGACAGCTGGCAGACCAAGGAAACGCTTCGCCTCACCTCCGATGGTAATTAACGAAGGACAGCGGCATTACTTGGGTCATGGTCGCATGAATGCACCTTCTGGGTCTTGATGAGAACTTTTGATAATTGATAATGTATAGGTTTTTTGCGTTTTCCTCAGGCTTGACGGTGTCTTACCGCCCTGACGGTCAGGAGTTGGCCGTGGCCACTTTGGACGGTGAGATCTCCTTCTGGAACCCCCACACGGCCACGCAAACAGGCTCTGTGGTTGGCCGGCATGACCTCCAGTTGGGCCGGAAAGAGACCGATAAGATCACCGCCAAGCACTCCGCCAAGGCCAAGTGAGTAGCTGGTTTGGATTACGTTCTCACTCTAGCGAAGAGGACCGAGACCTGCGTTTTCAGACATCTCCTTATTTGGTGCCACCTGAGTTCGAATGACATTGCTCTCACCAAACAAACCGAACTAAATGAGTAAACTCTCCAAAAATGTAATAAATGGCTCCGAACATGCTCGGTGTGAATGTGCCCTCAGTCAAAAGCAATCAGTAAATGAGCAATGGGGGTCTTAGCCCATGGGAGCTGGCATTGATGCAGGTTGTGTGTCGTGCTTGTGTTGTCAAGGTCCTTCACGTCGCTGTGCTACTCTGCGGACGGAGAGTCCATTTTGGCAGGGAGGCCAGTCCAAGTTTGTCTGCATCTACAACATCAAGGAGCAGATCCTCATGAAGAAGTTTGAGATCTCCTGCAACCTGTCCTTTGATGCCATGGAGGTACAGGCCTCTCGTTCATGTCATAGATACTGGCTCTTTCTTGGTGTGTTCTGATATGAAGTGATGTGAAATAGCTCATAAGGGCTGGGTGATATAAGTAACAGCACAAATCATAATTGAACACTGCCCAACATACTTTTTGATATCTGATTTCTTCATTGTTGTCAATAGTGTTGTAGTTGTGGAAAAATACATTTATTAACTTATTACTTATTATTATTATTATTATTATTATTAATATGTATTGTGCTCTGGTCATCTGCCTTCAGGAGTTCCTGGACCGGCGGAAGATGACAGAATTTGGCAGTCTGGCTCTGGTGGATGAGGGAGCAGGGGATGGAGACGGGGTCCACCTCAGCCTTCCCGGAGTCAAGAGAGGTATACAATACAATGTAGTGGAACTTGTCTCAGTGACATCGGTGCGAGAAATTGAACAGAACCCAGAACAAGGGCACAGTGCAAGACATACATTTTGGTAACCTGTCATCCCTCCGGGTTAGACATTTTGGTGGCAGGGGAGGTCTAAACATCTCAGGATGATGGACTTGTCTGTACTCTTTGCCATAATTTACCTTCTCTGGTGTCAAGAAACAGCTGAACATCAGTGTCTCCTTACACCCATAATTCCTTGCATTTTGGTCGTTTCCTGTAGTTGGTTTGAATTACGGTCTCACTCCTAACAAACCACACTTGCAGTTCGCTTGGAAGAGGACAGAGATTTCCAGTGCATTTTCAGGCGTCTCGGTGCAGCTATTTGGTGCCACCCGAGTCCAGATGGCATCGTCCAAACAAACTGAACTAACTCCACACTCGCTTGGTGTCAACGCACCAGCTTTACTCAAAATGCTCACTGCAGTCTTCTCTCTCTATTGCTCTTCACAGGCGATATGAGCTCTCGACACTTCAAGCCAGAGATCCGCGTCAGCTCTCTACGTTTCTCCCCTACTGGCAAGTAACAGAATTACAAGTTGTCATGCCTAGTGGCAACTGTCCTTGAAGGCGACCCGGTATCGACCCAACGGCACATTTGTGATGCATGACAGCATATAATATTAATTCAATGCTAAAATCTCAAAGAAGATATGGACACATTGACTACATCATTAGAGCGATGCTACACAGGTTTGGAAAGGAAGGAAAAGGAATTTGATATTTTCCAGGTCTTGAAAAGATTGGGAACTTTAAGTAAGGTATGGAGAAATATGGTCTTTCAGTCCTACACACATATGACTGCACATTTTATGTTATTGGCATTAAATAGGAATTAAAAAGTCTTAAATTAAAGTTGATGAAACTTGCAGACTCCCTGTTGAGGTCTAGAAAAGTATGGAAAATATGTAGGAACCCTGTAATCAGAGTTGAGGGTTCATCACATTATCAGCAAACACAAGCCACGTTACCAATGTTGCATACATGTTACATAGTCCACATAGGTGATAAATACACCTATGTGGACTGGGTGTACCATATGAACGCAGCTCAAGTGTTTGGCCTCAAGTGGTTAATAAAGTTGATCTGTCTTCTTTCAGGGCGCAGCTGGGCGGCCACCACCACCGAGGGGCTGCTGGTCTACTCTCTGGACGGATCGCTGGTCTTTGACCCCTACGACCTCGACCTGGACGTGACCCCGGCCAGCATACGCAAGCAGTTGCGGCTGCAGGAGTGGACGGCGGCCATCGTCCTGGCGTTCCGCCTTAACGAAAGAGCCCTCACACAAGAAGTGCTGGAAAAGGTGCCGCACAAGCAGAGTGAGTGACCCGGCCCTGTCCGAATCGCCCCGTCCCACAGGGTGTCAGTCGTCTGTTTGGATTTACTGAAATTAAAAATGATTTAGTAGGGTTTTTTTCTCTGTCAGCTTGTCTCAACATCATTATACTGAACTATACGCCTCACTTAAGCTATAATCTTGCCTAGTGTAGCTTTAATATGCTTTGGCTGACGTTTGGACTGACAATACCTGAAATTAATAATAAGTTCTTCTATATCTTCTGTCTTTTGCGTGTATGGATGTGTATGTATTTGTGTGTGTGGTGTGTGTGTGTGTGTGTGTTTTAGTCTCAGCGGTGTGTGGCTCCCTTCCTGATGTGTATGTTGAGAAGCTCCTGGGCTTCGTGGCGGCCTCCTTGGAGAAGTCGGGTCACCTGCAGTTCTATATGACCTGGGCCCAGAACCTGCTCATGCTGTACGGACAAAAACTCAAGAACAGGTGGGGTAAAGACCTGGCTCCTTAAAGAGTAATGAAATACACGCTTTCAGCCTGCCGCACAGCAGATTGTTTTGAAAAATGCCAAGGCGCACCTCTGACACCCATTTGCTAACATATTGGCTAGCCTGCTAGCTAGCTAACCTTACACAATGGAGAGTGTCTCCAGTGAGTCTCAGGGCACTTTTGGGACAGCGGGGGGCATAAAAAAAAATCAAAACGTAATTTTAGAACTGGCATCGGACCAGGTCAAACAAATCACTGGTTCTGATACTGGCTGGTCTCCAGTTCTGATTGAATGGTTACTTGCGCGTATTGTATCTCAATGTGCGGCTTTTTCATTCAAAGAGTGACTGACTGTACTCGGTAATTTCTTTTGGTGTGCAGGTCTGGAGCCATGCTGCCCACCATCCAGTCGCTGCAGAAGAGTATCCAGAGACACTATGACGATTTGTCCAAACTGTAAGTCTCAGCATTTTGACACACAGATCCACTTGTCCCATAGTGACTCTTAACATGACATGCAGTTTGATGGAAGGTTTAATCCAAAATGCCTTACAGCTTTAGTACGAGAGGCCCCAGTAACTCTGGAAGTGTTAGTGCTACGCTATAGTGTTTTCAGCTACGCAACTCCCGTGCAGCTCCCACATTGTTGTGTAATTTAACACATACAAATTCACCAGTTCTGGTCACCGTGTATGTATATTTCCCTTTGTGCAGGTGTCAATTTAACATGTATAACATTCGCTACGCGGTGGCCCTGTCCAAGCAGAGGGGCATGAAGAGGACAGTTGAAGAGGAGGAGGAGGAGGAGGAGGAGGAAGAGGAAGAAGAGGAGGAATTGTCAGAGGAAATGAGCGAGGCCTCTTTGGAGGATGGGGCCATGGTCATGTAGGCTGAATCCTCAGTCCATCAACATGGCAGACATCACCATGAAGAGTGAACAGTAACGCTGGACTGTTAAGCAAACCGATTTCTGTGTACTTCAAAAAAGAAGATGATACTTTTTTTAATTAAATAGTTATGAAAACCAATTAAGATTTACAGGTTTTTATTTGGTCTGCATTCAGTTTAGTTCAAGAGGAAATTAAATATCAGCTGTCATAAAGTTTCCATGTTGCAAGCAACCAAACTCTGTACTGTAAAGAGGAGATTATGTACAGTGCCGGTTGCTTATTTGTGGGTAAACTCATTACCAGGAGGTTGCCAGTTTGAATCCCTAGAGGGACTCGATAAAGGAAGAATAAATTCCAGGGTGGCTGGAAAAGTTAAAACTCTTTTTCCCTCCACAGCTATTGTCGATGTGCCCTTGAGCATGGCACAGAACTCCCAGCTACTCTAGAGAAGATGTTCAGCGGTAAACAGTATAGTGTGATTGTACAATGCCCCTTCCATGTGTAACTGAACATAATATCACAAAGTAAGGGCATCGTCTAAACTGTTCTATAAGCAATGAAGACTATAGTTATTGTTTATAACCCTAGTGACTACTTCATTTACATTTTATTAGTTATTTTATAATGTTGTCTTCGCACCTTTGAATTGTCAATGTAATTGATCACTTTATATATTTTGTACATTTATCAATCACTGAACTCGTATATTTGAAGTGGTACAGCGCATTCGCCACACGGGGGCGCTGTTGTCCCCCTCAAGTAAACTGTATACAGGGTCCTAAACACCAAACATTTTGGTAAAAAGCGCTTCACATGTTATGTTGAAAAGAAAAATAAATGACGCACAAGAATAAAGCGCTAAATGGACAAAAAGACCAAGCACATTACAAAAAGCCGGTAAAACATCAGTTACACCGAAAGGCCATAGAGTAAAGTGTTAGTCTTCCTTGACAATGTTGAATAAAGTTTGTATGAAGTGAATCAGGAATCAAACCGTATTTCACTGTTCTCCCATTTTTATGTCATACCGACTTTCCAGTTTGTGTAGAAACAAATCTATAACAAAATAAGTAACATTATTTCCTTCGCTTTCCGCTGACGCCATTGGTGAGACCCGGAAATAGTTCCCCCGGCGGAACAGGCGGAGTTTGCAGCAAAATGAGGGAAAATAAGAACATGTCTGAGTCCCCGTCTCAAGCAGGAAAAGAGATGCCTGCGAAAAAACAAAAACTAAGCAGCGACGAGAATAGTAACCCCGATATATCTGGAGACGAGAATGTAAGCAGTCTAACGCTTGTTTCTCTGGTGTAAAATGTCCGTTTCGCACTTGGCTAGTTAGCATTAAGCTAAATGAGCCAACTGGCTAAAGTGATATCTAACGTTAGCTAGCATCATTGTCCGTACACTCAAACAACAACAAACTCAAACAGACCGTGTAGCTCTGCTGAAATTGGGCTAAAAACAGTTCTGTATTTTAAAGTTACATATCCTGAGCTTCATATCCTCTGATGGCTTTTCTTCATACAAGGATATAATGGCTCCTAATATGCTCAGACTACTGTCATTCACGTGTAAACTGACGGTAGCACTAGCAGCTAACTAAACTAGAGTTAATTTATTGTGAATTGTGATTAGCAATGATAGCTCTTGCAGCAAGGTTTGATAGGGTAGCTTACAGCAATACATAGCTGTCTATATGAAGGGAAATGCCTGAATAAATGACAGATGCTGTGTTCCAACTTATATGGAAGGCATGTTCCTCGTGGCTCTGGAACCGTTAACCTAAACACCATAGACATCAAGACAAACACAAAAACCTTCATACAGGGATGATGTATTTCTATCTTAATGTCCCTAGCCTTTGAGTGATCGATATTTTATGTACTTTTCATGAGGTGCTGCAACCAAATATTTAGCAGTTACAGATGAATTCAGTAACAAGAGACAGAGGTGCAACAGGGTGATCTATACAAAATACATGACATGTATGTAAGGGAATACATTCTGGGCTAAAAAATGTGTGACTGTGACTGTAATTGGTTGCAGTAAGTGGCAGGTTGCATCAAAGCTAGTCTGGCAATGAATGGTGACCCTAGACTTTCTTTCGGGACTTCTGATTTTTTAGTTTAGTTTTTTTAGTCTACTGTTCATTTCTTTTGGGAAATGATTGGGTAATTATTGCTTTCCTGGTGTGTGTGTGTGTGTGGGTTCCTGATAAGTTGATGAAAAAGATCACTGAACCATATGTGGGAATTGTATTTGTTGTTTGTCACATAATATGGTAAAATGTTTTTTTGGTGTTCTAATCACATCATATTTGTTCGTGAAGGTGGTTGGTAAGCACCTTTTAGAGGCCAGTGGACAAAAAAAAAGTTATCTTCATACCCTAATGTGCACTGAGAGATTTACCACCACATAATAAGCTGCATTTCTTTTGATTTTGAAAGTATGGTAACGGCAGCTTTACCTTATCGCATTTGTAGGACGACGCCGTCAGTGTTGAGAGCGGAACCAACGTAGAGCGCCCAGATACACCTACTAACACTGCCAATGCCCCGGGCAGGAAAAGCTGGGGCAAGGGCAAGTGGAAGTCCAAGAAGTGCAGATACTCTTTTAAGTGTGTCAACAGCCTGAGGGTAAGTGCAGCAGCCAACCTACTCTCTGATAGTAAAAACCCAAATCAGAAATGTCTTGATTGTGTCAGTCCTAAGTGATAGTTGTAGCCAGAAATAATACTTGGGACAGAGAGTTGTTTATGATATGATTTCTACAGGAGGACCACGGCCAGCCGCTGTTTGGAGTCCAGTTTAACTGGCACAGCAAAGAGGGGGACCCGTTGGTGTTTGCCACAGTCGGGAGTAACAGGGTAAGTGATGATGAAGAGGCACTGAGGGATGACAAGTGATTCTTATACTATGTCATCATGTTTACAAAACTGACTCTTAGACTTTCCCCCTGAACCTGCTGGTCTACTGAGTACTGCCTTTTGAGTTTTTTAATGAATTTTTGCTCATGTTCTTTGTTGAAAGTTTGTTCGCAGCTTCTGTGTTTGTCATGGTGCTGTTTTCTTTTTGTCTATTTGGAGAAAATAAAATCTTCCATAACTAATTCAGCATTGTCTTTTCTTCACCAGGTAACTCTGTATGAATGCCACTCTCAGGGAGAGATAAGACTCCTGCAGTCTTACGTCGACGCAGACGTATCCTTTCACTTGCCTCAAACGTCTTTTGAACTCATCTATTCCTCGTAGGCTTAGTTAAATGCAAACAGCAACTGGATTAAGATAAGGTAATACTTAAGGTGTTTGCACAGAAATGTTGTTTGCATCTCATGTTCTGGTAACCATTCACACAAGATTTTAAAAAAGCATGTGACATTCTGTTGACAGCTTAGAACATGTGACACAGTTAAAACACATAAGAAAGATGTTAGACATTGTTTAGAAAAGCAACCACTTTACCATGGCCTCCTAAAACACAGTATGACATAGTCATACACATTCAGACTCACAAAATGCCCATGTGAAGTCATGTTTTCTTCTGTTTTGGATAGTAAAATCAATTCTACGGGGTGGAAACAGTAGTAGCCTAAAGGTTAGAGAAGCATGTTGGTTTAAATCCCAGACTGGCTAGGAGAATATAGGTGTGGAAAATCTCAAATCTCCGCACCTGCTGAAGTCAGTACAATATTACTTGAATGCACCTTCAGGCCACTACTAGGCACACCTAGTCTTCTTTGTGTTTGTCACTTTCTTGACTTAAGCTTTGCAAAGGCAGACGAAAACTTCTATACGTGTGCCTGGACCTTTGATACCAACACGAGTCATCCCCTGCTGGCCGTAGCCGGGTCCCGTGGCATCATTCGGGTGATCAATCACATCACCATGCAGTGCATCAAGGTACAGTAGCAAATGTCCAATTGGTGGGTAATTTTGCCCGACACCCCTTACAGTACCATGGCTTCATACATTTTTAGTATAGTTGGCCCAAGGCGGAATTGAACCCCTAACTCAGGCAGTATTGGTGCCATGCCCTTTGGCATTGACCACTGACTTGGAAATAATCTTAATATGACGTCTTTTATCATCTTTTGACAGCATGACATGCAAATTGCCCTTTTCAGATTATTGGCATTCATTGCCAAGGTTAAAAAAATGAATTGCTTTTTGTCATTTGAATAGAAAAACATCATTCAAAAATGTATTCTGTGTTTTAGAAACAATCTAGAAAATCATGCGTCACTAGATTTCAATTTTATAGCTTAGAAAATGCTAAACAAGGTCATGTCTGTAAGTAATATCCTCCATTCTTTTTTTTAAATGCAGCATTATGTAGGTCATGGGAATGCCATCAACGAGCTCAAGTTTCACCCGAGGGATCCAAATCTCCTTTTGTCTGTCAGCAAAGGTAAACGATCTGTAGTTGCAATAATAGAAATGTAAATTTTATTTATGTAACACATACAAAATTCTTTACATAGTGAAACAATAATAAACTAGTCAAGTCAACAAGATAAATAATATAAAAGTAAGACATAAATTAGTCCTTACTAAGTGTTGTTATATCTGGAGATAAAGCTTTTTTTCATATTTCATCACTGCTGTATTATGCCTGAGTCTTTATGTGTTTAGTATCTTCATCTCTGCATTTGAGATTCATCTGTCTCATCCTTGAATTGCTGCTGCCCATGTCTTTGTGGCACCGACACGTCTCCAAAAGTGAAGAATCAATTAATTAAAGTAGTTGGACACACTCACAAGGTTATTCTTTTTAAGGTTTACTGGTCATGATTTTGAAGATTTATTCTCACCTTTCTAATTTGACTCTTCATATGTAGACTTTTAGTGACAAATTCATGACCTCACTATTACCTAAATAACAGAGACTTTATTTGAAATCATACAGGTATGTTTGCAGGGTCAAGAAATCAATTTAACTTCAACTTTAAGTGATGATTTCTTTTTGCAATTTGGAGGATGGTTCAGTGTTGACGGAGGTTTGTACTCTCCGCGAGGAATGGTTTGCCTCTGGGATAAGGGTCATGTGACTGGCAGCATAGTTTAATCTAAATGCCAGCGAAATGTAACCTTTATTTAATCAGGGGAAGCGTGACAGGGCACACTTGCTGTTTCTCAATAACAGCTTGCTTCACACATTCACAGCACATCGCTTCCCAGTGCAACCACGGCGTTTTACTATCGGTTGCTGAGCAGTTGGGAATTCACTTGTTTTGCACAGATTCATTCACTTGCACAAAGATTTGAACTAGCAACACTCGGGCTACAAGCCTGCTACGTCAACCTCGTTGCCACCGCCACCGGCTGCTGGTGGTCAATTGGAATTTGAGGAGAAACGGCAATGTCTCTTCAACTTGGGTTCATTATTTTATCTAATTTTTGCTGTGTTTGCAGATCACCAGAGACAGACGTAGTCTGATTTTTTTCATTCGTACTACTGAGTGGTCCAAGGATTTTTTTTTTTATTGTGTAAGATATACATTAGTTGTTGTGTGACTGTGTCTGTTTCCTCAGATCATGCCCTTCGTCTATGGAACATACAGACAGACACATTAGTGGCCATATTTGGGGGCGTGGAAGGTCACCGAGACGAAGTCCTGAGTGCGGTGAGTATTGTGTGGCTACAACGTCCATTAGCCCGTTGGGTATTCCAAATAACAGACAAATGATGAAGAGTTTTTTTCCCCCACCCACAGGACTTCGATCTCCTGGGTGAGAAGATCATGTCGTGTGGGATGGACCACTCCTTAAAACTCTGGCGAATCAACTCGGAGAGGATGCAGAAAGCCATCCGCGGATCATACGAGTACAACCCTTCAAAGACCAACAGGTATGTATGGGCTGCTGTAGTGAATAGGGAGACCGTCCTTCAACATGGGGATGCAGGGTCAAGCCCTTGTGTCGCTTAGCATCCGCCCTGCAGAAGTGTCCCTGAGCAAGACATTGAATCCCTACCGCCTCCAGGTTAGGGACCCTGTGGAGGGGTGGAAAGCGAAAAGAAAAATCGATCAGTTAAGTGTCTTGTATGGTCCATACGTATGAGGATTTCCATGGAGACAGGATGTTGTCAAATGACTGCATCAACTTACTATCCCTGGGCAGGTTTCTTTTGGTCTTTCGACGTCTTTTAACTGTGTAAGCTGTCAGACCAGAAGAATCTGAAGCTTCTTTTAAATCCCATTTACAAACTTTTACAAATCACTTGCCATGATTCTGCATTCAGAGTGTTGGTGTGTTTTCCTCAGGCCGTTTGTCTCTCAGAAGATTCACTTCCCTGACTTCTCAACGCGGGATATCCATAGGAACTATGTGGACTGCGTGCGGTGGCTGGGGGATCTCATTCTTTCCAAGGCAAGTGTCAGCGAGTGTAGAGAGACATTCAGGCAGTGTTGAAGAAACTGGAAAAATAGAGCTCCTACTGACAACCCAAAAATGAAATTAATTGGTTGTCAGTGGGGCTGCACACTGTTGAATTGTGTGCCTTTTCTACATCATTTCTTAAGTACTTGAAAATGCTCCCTGAAATTGCCAGGCTATATGAATGCTCTGTTAGAATAACATTAGCAATATTGTCTATTATGCAGCTTGATATGTTGGCCCGGGATTGTGCACAACATAATACCTTGCATAAGAAATCTAAAACACAGCCATACATTTTTAATGTTTCAAATTCAGGTAAAAAAACTATTTCATTACACTTCTTGTGCGACTTTTGTTATATGCTTTAGTCCAGCATGCAGGAGCCTCTGCTTTTGTTCCTTTTTGGTTAAAATTGTGTTATTTTATTTGTCTTTTCTGTTTCTTGTTCCATTCCCTTTTAGTCTTGTGAAAATGCCATTGTGTGCTGGAAACCGGGAAAAATGGAAGACGACATCGATCGCATCAAACCAAATGAGTCAAACGTGACTATCCTCGGACGCTTTGATTACAGCCAGTGTGACATTTGGTACATGCGCTTCTCCATGGACTTCTGGCAGAAGGTGAAGTTTTTATTTATTTTTCTGAATGGAGCTATTTAACAGGATTTTGATGTATTGAAAATCAGTTTGATCTCAAAATTTGGAAATTACATAAGTCTGGAAAAGTATGCAAAAAAAGTAGTTCAGTCTTGACACATGACTACACATTTTATATACACTTGTAAACACTTGTAAGTGACTTTCCTGACTTGTTCAAGTCAGTGATCCGCTTTTTCAGATCCGTGCTGAACTCCTTAGACTTTGCCATTGTAGCATCTGTGGCTGAGTCTGAGTGTATCAAACGGGCCCTATTTAAACTGGCTCAGAGAAGTCACCAGCTGTAGTCAATTGTAATCACTCACAAGAAGTTAAGAGGCCATGCCACAAAGCAAATTTGATTGACACAACTTTCTACATCACCAAAACTGATAATTCAAGTTGCTGTATGTATATTTTTGACACAGCAGATTTTGTCATATTTCTAGAAAACCTATAATAAATTAATGAAAGAACCAAAATTCATGAATGTTGTTTTGTTTTTTGTGACAAAGAAGTATCCGCTCCAATCATTCCATCACAGAAAAATAACAGTTGTAGAAATCATTGGAAACTCAAGACTGCCATGATATACATGTTCTTTACAAGTGTATGTAGACTTTTGACCACAACCGTATGTAGCCTAGCTGTACTGTACACCCACTTTTTAAAAAGAATGCGGATTATGAGGGAAATCTTAGTGTTTTAAAGCAAGTGTTAATTGTTTTCAATTTGATTCGTCTTGATGTTTTGAGTAATTTCACTTTTTGCATCTCATCAAAATCTTGATCTTTTCAACTACAATCGTGGAACCTAAAATCGCCACATAGACTTGTACGCAATTAATTGTGCAGCCCACATCTTGGTGCACTTTTTTTTTTTTGCCTGTTACTGAAGAGATATTCTGTCTTCTGTCAAACTGATTCATAGATGCTGGCCCTGGGAAACCAAGTGGGGAAGCTGTATGTGTGGGACCTTGAAGTGGAAGACCCGCACAAAGCCAAGTAAGTTGTTATACCTTGACGTGAATTGCATGGACTGGACTAGGATCAGCATATGTGTGAAATGTATGAAAGGGGTACAATGCTTGGTGGCTGCCAGCTAAAACACCCGACTGTGCTGCTAACAGCCTTCTCTCTGCTCATCAGGTGCACCACCCTGACCCTCCCCAGATGCACATCGGCCATCCGGCAAACCAGCTTCAGCCGTGACAGCAGCATTTTGATCGCCGTGTGTGACGATGCCTCCATCTGGCGTTGGGATCGGCAGCGCTGAATATAATTGGCAGCAGCACCTTGACCAAACGGATTGGGTTGTTCCTGCTTCTGACCCTTCCAGACGTGTCGCCCTGTCCTTAGATCCTAGCATCTGTGCAGGTCTACACTGCAAGAAATATCTTTTTTTTTTTTTAAAGTAAAAAGTTATTTACTCTCATTCAGGCTTAAAATCTTAATATCTCCTAAAAAGAAGTGAAAAATGTTGCTGAAGTGGTGAGATGAACGGATTTCCAAGAAATTTGGTGGACAAACAGACAGCCTTGGGTCAAGGAACAATTGATAACATATTTGAGGTGATCTGGGAGTTCCGCCATTATGATTATTGAAACTACGAAACTGATCCCTGAGCCTTGATTCCAAATGCTAAGGGTGTGTTTACAGGGTCAAGAAATCAATTTAATTTGATATGAAAGTCATGGGAATAATGTCTGTGGGTGTAACAGCAAGTCGGAGAATTGTTCAGCCTTGGCGGAGGTTTGCACTTCCAAGTGCCTTCTGGTTTCCTTTTCAGTTTCACTTGTTAAAGGAATTTTGTAGATTACTCAAGATCACTAGTATCAAGAAAATGAAGATAAGTGAAATTATCAATTATCTCACCCCAATGGTGGATTTTCTTTCACTTTTTTTCAAAGACAAATTTGATTAGATTTTAAGACTCAAAGCTAGAGGAAATGACTTTAGATTTTTTTTGCAGTGTAGCAACTTTTATATCCAAATTGAACACAAATTGAAGGTCAGTGTTTTTTGATGTTTTATTCTTGTTTTTGTAACATTCCTTTGCATCTTTGTTATTCCCACCTAGAATTCCCCCCCACCCCACCGCCACACACACACACGCGCACACACAGCTGCTTTCTTGAGTACACTTAATAAAAAATGTTTTTGTAAATTAAACAGAACTTTAGAGCGTTTTCCCTTGTAAAAATGTTCAAAATGTAACGTAACATTAAGAGCCTTCTAATATTTACCAGGCAACATTTAAGATACAGTAAGTTAGTCAGACTAAATGCAATGTTATTTCTGCAGCCCCATGAAAGAGGTAGGATAAATGACAGTTGACATTTGGATGAGTGGTACTTAAAATGAAAAATCCATCAAACAAACAAGCTTTTTATGTTTTGTATTTTAATTTTGACCCCATAATTGAAGTCTGCTAAAGTTGAATAAATGGGAGGGGGGGGGGGGTTGTCTTTCGCCTTTACTAATTACTGCCTTGTTTATTTGGACTTAAATAAAACTTATTTTTCTACACATACCATGGTGCATTTCTCTAATTGGGTTCCCCTGAAGAGCTACAGCAATCCTAACAGATTTTAGGGTACTATACAAATATTACAGCAAACCTATGAAGCCCTATAGGACTATTATAGGAATACTGTAGTGATACCATAGGGGATAGCAATACCCTAAAGTATCATAATAAACTTTATTGAGTACCTCTTACGCTTTTAAGTATCATCAATCTGTGATTTTGTGATTAAGCGATTTCCCAGTGATTTCCTACATTTCCCAGAATGCCTTTTGACAACCACCAGAGAGCTTGTTCCATTCAGCTGTGACCGTGGTCAAGTTAGCTTGATATTGGATATTCTGTGGTTATTTGTTTTCCCACCTTCAATAACTTGTAAATCAAACAAGTAAAAGCACACTGATATGTGTGGTTACTGAAAGAGGAAGAACAACTTACGTCTACTTTTTACAAGAGTTTGAAATATGATTGTGTTCAGCCAGTATAAAAATGTTCTCAAATATAAATTGTTCTTGTTTTTACCTAACAAATCTACAAAACCCTCTTGATGCTGAGTAGTGTGTGGTAAACCTAAATACATCATAACTTCCAATCATTGAAATTCAAGTCGGTATTCCCGACTTCCAATCAAATGCGTTCCAGTGCATCTGCTCGGGAAAACATGGACCCCCGCAGTAAACTCATGTTTGTATGGCAAGGCTGAATTTCACGAGCATCTAAAGGGGACCTACATCAACTACTACAGCGCCATTAGTTAAGAGAAACGGCGCATATCAGTGAACTAGTAACGTTAGTAGGCTAGTACCACATGCTAGTAAAGACTTCTATCTGGTAACGTTGAGCACAAATTAACCGAATTACGTTACAAATGTAAAATACAAAGTCGTTTCAACGTGTTTTAATAACAAAAACAACATATGAAGTAAAAATGGATGCAAAGGGAATTGTGTTTACTGTTCACGGTGTGCGCCGCTATATTGCTGTGACGTCAGGTGTGTTTATATCGGTGAACTCGGACGAGTTGGATCTTGCTCGAGTTTCCGACTGGGAATTCCCACTTGAATGACTGTTCTATTGCACCTTTTCCGTGTCGGAGGTCGTTTTTTCCGAGTACAATGGATTGCACCATTAAATAACTTCACACAATCAAATGGATTGTTTACAATGCATGAAATGAGACTGCGAGAGGCACACCACGGCGAACATACTACAAAAGACTACAAAAGAGGTCAAACTCCTTGATATGTTTCAACCTTCACAATGTTAAACACTACCAGTTGAATTAACGTGTATAATAAATATGGTTGAAATGTACTTTATTTCAATTTGATAGTCATAGACTAAATTACAGGCATCTGACTCATGAGTCAAGTTTAATATTATGATGGTTCGGACCTTTGCTGGGGAAGAATTTTTAAATTTGGACCTCTTTAAATTTGAATTCCCTGCCCCTGCTCTAAAGCGTCAAATTGGGTGATTTATTTTGAAGACGAGATCGTTGAACCGGAAGTGATCATACGTGTTATTCTCAACTCTCATTTTCGGTGCTTTTATTTTGAGGGCAAGATTACAGAAACGGAAGTTGTTTTGATTCTAAACCTGATGTTATAATATTAAACATCATACATTGATTGAAACAGCTTCTAAAAATTAAGTATTTGGTTAGCCTTTATTTGACTAACATGAATTGTTTCCTGTTAAAACAAAAAAACAACAACAGACAAATACAGCCATTTCCCATTTCCGTTCAGCCTGAGGCGTCGCCTAGCCAGGGGCGTGTTGAGGATGATATTCAGTTTAGGTGTCCCAGTACAAAAAAATTGCACCATGTCTTTTAGCTGCATTGCATTCTGGTCTATTGAGGCTACTGTAGGTGGAGAAATTGGTATCTCTTCCCCTTCTACAATGGATTTCTCCCTGTATGATTGTTGAACATCGGTGCAAAATGGTGAGTCTAGACATCAAAACATTAAACTTCATTGTATTTTTTAAAATTGAAAAGAAAAGTACAACACGACGCAGAAGGTACAAAGAACATAGCATACATGCAACTACAAAAACATAAGAAGAAATTATACAAAAAATAAGTAAAATACTAGATCATTAGTGTAAAATATTGTGCAAAAGTAAAGTAAATAAGTAATTGGGTAAGGGTAAGTAAAAAAAATGTGAGATGAAAACAACAGCTTTAAGGGGTTCTGCTAAATATTTTGTTATAGTAGTCTAATAGTGTCTTGTTTTTTATTAATCAGTGAGTGAATTTCTCAAGGTGTTTAATTTCAGGTAAGATATGGTACTTTGTATTGATTTTTTTAATGTGCTTGTATATAAAAATAATCCATATAAAATAAGAAAATGTATCACTCAGGAGCTTTGTCATTGTTTTCATAATAACAAATGATGTCTTTCAAGGTAGAGATATACAACACATATGGGATCAGTTAAATCCCTCCAGAATGTTGAATAGTCTTTGTATCTACATCTTCAATATTCAAGAATTTAGATAAAATATGATTGCAGAGTGTAGTCGTGTGTCGAATTTTGAAGTGGGGTTCTCTTTGTGATGCAAAATCTTTTTTTTATTATTTTTATTATTTATTGTTTTATTATTATTATTGTTATTATTATTATTAACCATGTTTTTTTCCCAGTCTATTTTTCCAGTACATGCATTACAAACAAATTTAACCCTGGGAATAATCTTGAGGGGATTGACTACTATTCCATTTTTTTTTTTCAAGAAGAGGAGGATTGGTAGAAAGGAAAGCTTACTCAACATAACAGACAAGATCAAATTCTCTAATGTGTATAGGAGAAGTTATGTGATTATATTAACTGTTACCATCATTATTAACTATATCAAATATGAATAAAATGTTGCGGTTAAATCACTTGGGGAGGAATAGTTAGGAGATAAAGATCCAAATGGATCCTGGGTTTTCTAGGCACCTTTTAACCCTATTCATTTTAAAAGTGTCATTACTGTCTTTGAAATCCAAGACTTCAATGCCACCCTCGACTGTTCGACGTGCTAGCTTTTTGAACATATTTATTTTTCCAGATAAAATCTGATGTCACTGATGACCTTGCAGGTTTTATCAGAGACAAAGAGGGATAAAAGAGAGTAAACAAACCGAGATAGACCTGTTTTGTATAGTAAGACTCTACTTAGGATTTTGAGGTCACTTTGAAGCCTGTTATTGAACATTAGTTTTGCTTTTTTCAACCTAGTGTCAAAGTATTGTCGAGTGACTGTATTATTAGAGGCATCAATGCCAAGGTATTTTACACAATCTTTAACTGGAATATCATGAATCGTACTTTCCTTTATATCATAAAGATGAAAGAACATTTTAGAGTAAGCCTTAAGCCTGAGGCACAGGAATATTTGTTATTATATCTAAGGCAGGCATCATCTCTCTTAAAAAGAGTATGGTGTCATCAGCAAGCTGCAAAATATTTCCTTTTCAAAGATTTCACAACAATAAGGAAGATAAATGTGCAGATATAGACGGAGATGGAGTGACCCTAGTAGGAAAGAACGTTTGGTTGGCAGCACAGCGGCTCAGTGGTTTGCACTGTCATCCCCTAGCAGGAAGGTTCTCAAATCTCAGTCCCGGTCGTTTCTGTTGGCATGTTCTCTCCACGTTCGCATGGGTTTCCTCACAAAAACATCCATGTCCAAATTGCCTATAGGTGTGAGCGTGAGTGAGTCTGTCTGTGTTAGTGAATGTGTTCACCATGTGATGGAGTTGGCAACCTGTCCCAGGTGTTTCCCTGCCTTCACCCGATGCATGCTGGGATACCCCCCCCTCCTCCCCCAATAGGAATAAGCAGGTATGGATGGATGATCTATTAAATGGGCACCAGTCTAATAGGGTTTTTTTTTTCTTCTTGAAACCTAATTGAAACCAGATTGTTCATTAATAATATCACTTAAACATCTCTTTAATCTATTGCCATGGAAATCATTTTGTAATCAACATTTAGTAAACTTATAGTCTCCAATTATCAATTGGGAGGATATCCTGACCGAAACTCAACACTACTCTTGTCACGTCAGTCACGTCGTCTACATTTGTCCAATTAATCACGGGAATATGAGAAATACACCGCCAAACAACAAAAGATACATTGCCAATCGTTTTTTTTTGTTGTGTGTTTTATGGTGGATTTTTTTCCTTTCAGCATTGAACTGCAACTTGTTACACTGTTACACTGTTCAGACGTGATCCTCCCTTTAGTCGCGAATCCCCTTTGATCCACAACACCCTAAACTCTCCAGAGCCGCGCGCATGAAGTGACGTTGCCCAGCGCGGCGGCTCGCTCCCCTTATCTTCAGCATGAGCCTTTGCCCACTGCGGACTTTTGCCCCCCGAGAGTTTGATGCGTGAAAACTAACCCAAAACCCGGAGCAGCTCGATCATGTTCTCGTCGAAGTCGCCCAAGACTCTTTCTAAGTATGTGTCCAAGGCGCCGTATGCCTCCGGGGAGCAGATATGCATGGTTCAGTGTGAATGTAAAGGCGATCGCACCTGTACGATCCACTCCGCGCACAAGAGACACAGTGCCGCGGATTTCAAGGTAGGCCTTGAGAGTGCTTGGATTTCTGTCTACGAGCGCCTTATCAATGAATATATGCGATAGGGTGCGATTTTTTCACTCTATATAGGTTTTCTTCCATTGTTCCTCCACGTGACAAGAGTTTTTTGTTTTGTTGGAGAAAGCAGTAGAGAGTGAAACCTCTGATCTGTACATTGTACGTCCTCCCCTAGAAATGTCAATCTCAACAACCCATTTAGTATTCTAGTAATCTAATACTGAGATTTATTATCTTATTTCCTTAAAACTGCCAATGCGTTCAGTTGATTTGCAAGTGAAATTAACTCGTTTCAAGAATTTACTGGAATCAAGGGTCTTTTTGTTGGTTGTAGTGGTATGAACTGTCTTATTCTCCCTTGTTTCAAGATGTTGACACTTTTCTAGAAAATTTTGGAATTATCACACCCTGATGGCAGATTTTTGAACACTAGAAAGTTCAATGGATTTGGGGCTAAAACAAAATCCACAAACGTAAAGTTAAATATAATTACAACTACTTTTTCTGACATTGATTTGTACATAAAGTAAAACAAAAAGTCATTGAGGGACATTTTTATTTTTATTTTTGAAATTCTAAACGTTGAAGCAGCATTGAAGCAGCAGTCTGTTGATGAGGGCTTGACCTTTCTAGTGTTAAAGAATGTGCAATCTAAACAGAGGTTTCACTCTGTCCACTGGCCTCCAGTTCAGTATAGGGGGGGTCACAGAAACAGGAGTTTGATGTTGCTTGGAAATGCTCTTGTTTTCATACAATGCCTGTGATTTATTTGACTACTGTTGCACTTTGAATAGCACTCTTATAGCAGTAAACATTTCAGTATTTACCTTACTCACTATGACACTGATGTTTGTCTGCCACATTATGTAATGGCACTGTTATTTAGAGTGAAGCAGGAGTTCCCACAAAAGGGCTCATGAGGTCAGAAAGTACTTGTGATCCCATAGTTAAAGGTGCCATATTACTCAGTACTCATGATGTTGTAAACCTGCTGAGTGGAGGGTTTCAAGTTCATATGCTGCAAACTGGCCTGATCTAACCTTCCACCAGTGCCCCAGTGGCCTAATGGATAAGGCACTGGCCTCCTAAGCCAGGGATTGTGGGTTCGAGTCCCATCTGGGGTGATCTCTAGCAGAGTGGCGCAGCGGAAGCGTGCTGGGCCCATAACCCAGAGGTCGATGGATCGAAACCATCCTCTGCTATGAGTAAATGTTTTCTTTCAATCCCCATGTAGCCTGCAGAAGCATCCTTCAGCAAGAAACTAGCTGGATGACCCAGCCAGAGAATTTCCCACTCAGGGAATCTATAAAGTAAAAAAAGACCTCTGTGTAGTCATTTTTGGTTAGGAATTTTATTAAGGGATCTGTTTTTGATATCAGGCGACCCCACATAAGTTCCTAAGAATGATGTAAGGGTTTTCAGGCTTGTTTCATGTGGAGAACCCCTTTGCAGATATTCATTTCACCCAGGACCCCCTCGTATATAGACATCCAGCCAAGAATCTCTTCATAGATATTCAAACAAAACCTTCTACCTCGTCTCCTTCACTCTGGATGTCTTCTGTCTATCTAGCACTTCTCTATCACACATGATCATTCCAGGGACATGGGGATATTTGTTACAACTAATATCAGGGCGCTGCCAAATTAATCTTCCCGCTCCATACTACAGGTTGTTTGTAGTATGGAGTGACGTCATTTAATGTTATTGCACTGTTGCACTCATTGTAAGCCAGTCTGGATGAGGGTGTGTTTAGGCTGAATGCCTAAAATATAAATGTAGATTCGGCCAAGGACCACTTTGTGAATTGAAATTCAGCCAGCAACCACTTTATCTGAGCATTATGAGTAAAACGTAAAAGTATAGTAAGTAAAAGTACTCTTCATTCCTGAAAAACAAACTTTTTGCAGATTTGTGATACCAACTAACCACGAATCAGTGTGATGTCATGTTCATATTTGACATAATAATAAAACAAATAAAGTTTGTAGAAGAATCTGTCCCAGTTTCTGAAAGTTTTATTTCCACAATGAGATAACCATTTGAAAAAAGTGACAAAATGATTGGTCGTAAAAGTAAAGTAAAACTCCTGACATAATGTCATCAAAGTTATTAACTCTCTTGAGCCCTTTACTTACAAAATAGTAACATTCTTTTTCAAAATCGTTTTAAAGCATTTTAGAGTACAGCTCTTCATATGGAGTCTGTTTCTGCTCCCCACAGCCCCCTGAGGTGTCAGATGCTATTGACTCTAAGCAGAGTCACATTGGGAGGCTTATAAGTAGTGTGGGAGCTTCTCATCTGTACCGGTCATGTGTTCTTAAAGAGATATTCAACATTAAATCACGTTTTTTTTTTTAGCTGTAAACATATTTGTATGACTTCTATATGGTGAAACCTAACAACACTGGACATAAATTCAACATTGCAGATATAGCCTATCACCTGCTGAAAGCGACAAATTCACGCTCCTTCTCTGATGGTTTTCAAAAGTCAAACGTAGGCAACCATAAACTGAAGTAGACAAGGCAGGTTGAGGGGAAAATGGGTGCAGTAAAAAAGTAAATTACACCGCTTCATCACATAACAGTGTATGAGGATCCAAGGTGGATTTTTCCTTTAATGCCAAATGAGGATGGAATTTAAATGTATTAAATTGAATTGTGACACTTTGCTCTCATCTCTCCAGGAGAATAGCCATGACTATCAGGCCAAGCATCTTGAGAAGCAGGCCCATGACAACTTGGCCTTTGAGTGTGGATGCCAGAGTGAGCTGTACTCTCCACCCAAAACTACTTCCAGAGCGACTTTCAAGCTCCTGGGACTCGTCCCTGAGCGCCAAGGTCCAAGCCATTCAGAGTAGACTCTCCAGCCTCAACGGAGTAGTTGCTGTCAACTTGTCTTTAGCTAGCAGCTTGGCCAAGGTGGACTATGAAACCTCAGCTACCACTCCCAAAGAGATGGCCCTGGAGCTCCAGGCCATGGGATACAATGTGGAGTCAACGGTTCGGATCAGGGTGGACGGTATGAGCTGCCAGTCCTGTGTACAATCCATCGAGGGACGCATCAGTACGCTACCGGGGGTCTCACATATTCAGGTGTTGCTTCAAGACGGTGCAGCCGTGATCGTATTTCAGCCTCTTGTCAGAACGCAAAAGGAGCTGAGAGACAAGATTGAGGATATGGGGTTTGGTGCCACTTTGTTAGTGGAAGACCCATCTGGACCAGACATAGGTAACTGGCAGAGGGAAACCCCAACAGCCGCCATATTGGATTTGTCAACACAGGATGTAACCATTGGGATTGTAGGAATGACTTGCAACTCTTGCGTGCAGTCTGTCGAAGGGAAGATCTCTCAGATGACTGGTGTGCGTTCAATAGCGGTGTCGCTAAAAGAGGGAAAGGGAACTGTAACCTTTGACCCCAGTCTCACACAGCCAGAGCTGCTCAGGGCAGCTATTGAGGACATGGGCTTCAACGCATTGCTTGAAGGTAGGCACAAATGTTGCAGTGTTGCACGGACTTATGTGTGTCGTACTAACAGACAATCTCAGCTTGGGGAACGTTTACTTTCCATTCTGTTGAGACGGCAGGGGAAAGTGACTGAAAACTGATTCTAGTTTCCAGAGGTGGGGGAGTTGACCATCCGACCATATCGGGACACCTGAACGTAGAAGCACCTTAACATCGTTAATTCTCTCTGCAATAAAGAGGACTTAAAGTAGGGTGAAAAAAAGCAAAGATTGTATTCTGCTCTGTGGAAGCTTGAGGAAAGTAGAGTCACAGGACAGCTTGGCCAGGTGGTTTTGATACCGCTGTGTGACTAAAAGGTCAAGAGTTGGAGCCCCACAACAGCCATTGTGCCCGTCAACCACCAAGTGTTCTTGAGCAAGACACTGAGCTCCAACCTGCTCACTCATTGTATGCCGCCGTTGAATAAATTCTCCTCTCAGACTCTTCCACCGCATGTCTTTAGTGTGGACGCAAAGTGGTTGGTTGGTCTGTTGAACTGGTTCCGCCAGCATGCCAGGCGGGAAAAGATGCAACTGTATAGCATGAGCTGAGTCTGAGCCCAAGGAGTCGTGACATAGTATTCTTCAACACTTCACTTTACGGGTGCCTTTATTGCAGTGAAGTAACCTGTGTAATGATCTGAGGTATCGTAATAGTTCTTCATGAAAACCTCCCCAATGAATCATGTACATATAAAAGGTGTAAAACGATGCAAGTAGAAAACCAGCATACTTTTTATTGTTACACCCTTTTTAAGTACATTACATGCATTAAGCGTCCTCAGAGTATTCCTTGCACAGTATGTCAGGGCACGGAGCCAGCAAGGCAACCTCATATACAGTTTTCAAACAAATTTCTCTCAACCGGTTACCGTGGAAACCAGACAAGTAGGCTTTTCTAGTGGGGCTACGGAGGGCCCTTAAATCAACCCGGGGCTTTTCTTGTTGGATTTAATGACACAATAGCTTGCCAAGGAGGGGAATTAATTTAGGCAGATTATGAGCAGATTCTTTCATGTACCTGTTTCGATCATAGCTGTCAAGGTCGTGCTCTCTTCAGCTGGCCCGGCTTGAAGTCTTCACTTTTTAAACCAGAGAGCAATTTAGTTTAGTTAGATTAGTTTAGTTTTTAAACCTCTTTGTATTACTGCTGGCCTGTGCTCAAACCATCGTTGTGTAAGCAATCGGTGCAAGGGCAAGGACTTCGAAATGTGTTGCAGGTGACTTCCTGATTGGTTTCCTCGATTGCCTTGCTTTACTATCTCATATGTGACCAGAGGGTTTGCTGGTTCAAATCCCAGAAAGGAAAAGTTAGTTAGTAATGCTCTCCCCTCCCTCCAAAAGCTGCTTTTGAGGTGCCCTTGTGTTCAATAAATATTAAAAAGCAAGGCCGCTGAATGTGAAAGCGATGGATGCCGGAGCAGTCCTGCCATTCATTTCTTAACACCTGCAAATAATTGACACATTATTTAACCTTTATTTATCCAGGGATTGAATGCTCTTTTTTTTTTTTTTTCAGTTACACATATTCACAACTGGGAACACTGAGCCCTTTCTATGTTATACTGCTACCTGCAAGATGCAGAGCGGCCACGTTGTCCCTCCTTGTCCGTCCCTCCTCGTCCGTCCATCCTCAAGCATCTTTGGCTCCCTCCTGTGCTGTTGCTGACTTTGTTACTTCTCCTCTTCAGAACCGGCTTCCGCATACAACATCCAAAGTCCGGAGAAGTCCAGACCTACTGCGCACATCAGCTCAAGGTCCGCCGACCCGTCTGACTTGCAGCCGCACCAGAGTGTGGCAGCCAGTCATCCCAACTCTCCCGCGATTAAGGTACAAAAATGCTTCATTCGCGTAACGGGCATGACCTGCGCCTCCTGCGTGGCCAACATTGAGAGGAACCTACTCAAACACAAGGGTGAGTTTGACCGATCAAGTCTTTCCGACCTATTTCTCTATTTCTCTATCTTTCACTGATGTTTTTTATATGAATTCCAGGAATCATCTCGGTGTTGGTAGCCCTAATGGCTGGAAAGGCAGAAGTGAAGTACGATTCAGACAATGTGGACGCTGCTGGTGTCACTCAGCTCATAGAGGACTTAGGCTTTGGTGCCACGCTGATTGAGGACAATGCAGTAACGCATGGGAAGTTGGACCTCACCGTAAGTCTTCATCTTCTTCTGACACGACACAGCGTTTTAAAACTGAAAGACACAAAGAGCTTGAAGAGTTTCGTTCCAAATTGGGACATTCACCTTTTGAAATAGACATGTGCTCTGACACAAAATTAAAACAATAGTGCTACAATTAAAACCAATTTTAGTACTTTTTTAAAGGATCATAGGTAGGCTTAAGTTCTGGGTTGACAAAATGATAACGAGTATATAGTGGATCCTCTGTATTTTAGACATAAAAAAAAAATGTATTTCCCAAAATAAAAAATCTGAATGTACTTTCTCCAACTGTCACTTCTAGATAAGAGGCATGACGTGTGCATCATGTGTCCATAACATTGAGTCCAGACTCACCGCGACCAAAGGCATCCTTGGCGCCTCAGTTGCCCTGGCAACCCAAAAAGCCCAGATCCAATTTGACCCTGACGTGCTTGGAGCTCGAGATATTATCAAAATCGTAGAGGTAGCTATCTTAAACCTTCTCTCACTGTTGAAGCTGCACTAGGCAAAGATTTTCTTGTGAAAATACAGCCTAAATCACAAAATCATATCCCATCATATCCTGCTTTCATTTCCTTTTCCAGAGTATTGGCTTTGGGGCCAGTCTGCTGCAGGCAGACTTTGAAAGCAACCTCGATCACAAGGAAGAGATTCTACAGTAAGTATCTGTTTTTAGCTTTGCTTCCTATTTATTTGAATTGGGACCGCAAGGGTCATCTTTGTCATGATGCATTCACATCATCTTATCTTGTCATATTTTTACGAGTTGTTTAAATTTTGTTTCAATTCATGTCAAATGTTATGCAGATATACAGATACACGTTTAAATACTGTACCGGTGACACTTGTACCTCTACTGGATAAATGCAGATCAGATGAGAAAACTGTAACATCCTCAGTGAGGCAGTTTCAAATGCAGTCTATAAATGCCGACACACCACATGAAAAAGAAAAATTCCTAGCAGAGGATGGTTTCGATCCATCGACCTCTGGGTTATGGGCCCAGCACGCTTCCGCTGCGCCACTCTGCTAGAGATCACCCCAGATGGGACTCGAACCCACAATCCCTGGCTTAGGAGGCCAGTGCCTTATCCATTAGGCCACTGGGGCACCGGTGGGAGATTAGATCAGGCCAGTTTGCAGCATATGAACTTGAAAGCCTCCACTCAGCAGGCTTATTTCATTGTCGTGTTGTCGGCCTTATCCTTTAGACCACAATGTAGACAAAGACGGGGGTATTCAAATGCAAATCCATTCTGCAACTAAATGATGGTTTACCGGTGCAATCCCCATCTCTAAAACATCTCCCCTGTGTCCCTCTCAGCTTTCTTATTATCTCACTAAATAAAATATGCTAAGGAAAGAGCAGAACATACACATAGAAATCAATAAAAATAAATCCAATATATTAAGAGCTCCTACCTACTGCTGAGTTGCACCCCAGTGTGTACAACCCATGCCTTGATTGTCAAGAGGACTGAAAACCCTCTTTAACGTCTCCTGACCTTCACGTCCACCTCCGAATCAAAGAAGAATCACAGCTTTCACCTGGATTGACCCCGGTCAGTTTTGTCCACTCGGTGTATAACGAGGGCAATCAGGCTATAAAGTGCTATGCGCCGGGCAACACATGTAAACCTCTGAACAGTGCATTTTGCTGCATTCTAGGTGGAAGAACTCTTTTTTGTTGAGCCTTGTTTTTGGGGTGCCTGTGATGGGCCTCATGATCTATATGATGGTGATGGACAGTCAGCATCAAGAGCACGGGGGGTCCATGCCCGAGGAGCAGAACCTGCTACCCGGCCTCTCGATCCTCAACCTGGCCTTCTTCCTTCTCTGTACACCTGTTCAGGTAAGGGAGCGCGCCACATCTATCACTGGTACCTTGTAGGTTCCCAATAAGAGCTGGGTCAGTAATCCGCTCTATCGTCGATTGATATAACACAATAGTGATTCAACCTCTAGCCAGTTCATGAAAGCTGTTTTTTACGTTTATGGTTTGTTTGGAATGAATAGAAGAAGAACCGGGTAGTTAGCATGAGCAGCGATAGCCACCGTGGCTGCACAGACAAAGAAAAGAGCGCCACCTTGTTATGGAAAATCATGATGTAAGTGTGCTTTTGATATGCTTAAACTATAAATTGCAATAATATGTATGTATGTGTAGTCTTAGCCAGTGGAAAACCACTGAGCTGAGAAGAGTGTGTGTGTGTGTCTGTGTGTTCATTTCCTGTGGCCTGGCTGAAAGTTTGACTTAGGATCAAGGAAGGTCAAGTCGTAAAGAGTTGGAGCAGAACTTTTATTGAAGGGGAGATAACCCCTTCACGGTCGGGTGATGGGGGATGGCCTTGCATATCTTTATTCATTAGCATTTTACTATGTGTGTCTGTAGTACTAGTCATTCATGTGTATAAATGTATCTGTGAAACTGAATTCCTCAGCTCATTCTGCATACACCTCGGTGTGTGTGGTTTGAACTCTGCTTGCAAGCATTAAAGGCCTAAGAGACGAGAGTCTCTGACGAATATTGTGTTATAGCTTTATTGAGCTGATCTCACCAACTAGACAAAGTGCAATTGACTTAAATTGCCACGACAACCTACATGAAACTCAAACTCCATCAACAAGAAAATCCAAGGGAAAAAGAAGTCACGGTACTGGACACACTGTTTGATTGACAGGTGATCTCTGGGAAGTGCAGTGAAGAAACGGCACGGCGATGAGGCTGAGAGACAAACATGGAGACTCAATAATACACAGATCTTGCAGATGACCACTTTAATGCTGCAGGTTATCACTTTTGCCCCTCCTCCCCCTTCCACTCTCACTCATCTCTGTCTCTCTCTTCCCTCAAGATCTTTGGAGGTCGATATTTCTACATCCAGGCATACCGCTCATTGAGACACTTCACAGCCAACATGGACGTGCTGATCGTATTAGCCACCTCTATTGCCTACATCTACTCCTGCGTGGTCCTCATAGTCGCTATGGCTGAAAGAGCAAGCCAGAGCCCCGTCACCTTTTTTGACACTCCGCCCATGCTCTTCGTTTTTATCGCCCTCGGCCGATGGCTGGAGCACATCGCAAAGGTAACTGTGCTTCCACACGTTATACATTATGTGTTTATTGTCTAGTTTACCGGACCTCTTGTTATTTCTTATGACTTTAAAACAATGTGTTATGCCTTTTATAGCCATATTTTGTTGTCTCAGTGGGCATTGTAACAACCTAGGATGTGATTATAGGTCATATTAGGGAGTAGTTGTGAGTAGATGATCGACTTCATATCAGCTGACTGTGTAACACAATCATAAGACCACACAAATGTTTATCCTTTTTGCTTGTGACCATGTTGAACCGACAACCACAGTAAGACCTCTGAACACAGAGAGAATGGAAACTGTATTGGTATCTATATGAATGAAGTCTGTTTTAACTGTGTTACACATCACGGCACAGGAACAGTGGTTCCCAACCACTCACAAACGTGAATTCAGCATCTGTGGTGCAACATTGAGCACATTAAAACCAGTCATGAGTCTTTCTGAAGGCAAATCAGCCTGTATGTGTGTTTTTGTCGGCATAGTTTTCGGCCCTCCAGGCGGTCAGAATCGACTCTTCGCCCAGGCCGTGGTACTCAATGTGTTTATGGTTTCTCCACTCCCTAGAGTAAAACCTCAGAGGCTTTGGCCAAGCTAATGTCACTTCAAGCCACTGATGCCACCGTGGTCACGTTAGGACCTAACCACTCCGTCATCAGGTGAGACTACAGTGGACACACCGGTCACACACTCCCTGGGATTAGTCATTATCTATACTAAAATCACTTTACTCAGTTAGTACAATAATTGTGCAGGAGTTTGACCCGGTGGCATTGGTGCAGGGACATATTGGCCAGTTAATCTAGTCATATAATCTAATCTAGTTAATCTAGTCTAGTCACAGGCACACATGATACAGGGACAGCAGGACAGTAGACATACAAGAGACAGTAGCCGGGACACATCACAACTTTCTTTTTTACATAGTTTTATCGCGTGATCAATGAGTCCTCGCAGCCAAAAAAAGAAGGTAGTTTAGACTAAAACCCTGAGACTGTGCAAGTAATATGTGTAGATGGGGAAAGCATGTGCTCAAAAATGCAGCTGTTTTCATTAGATCCATCATTTTATTATCTCTTCAAGACCTAGTTGAAATGTCGATGGTCTAAAACGATGGTCTAATTTTAAAAAGTTGCATTTTTTTTTAGCATGTGCTTTCCCTCTAACTCCACATGCTGAAATCGATTCAAGATTTAAAATGTAATTGTAGCATATCAGGCAAGATTGCTAGGAAGTTGTATCCATTTCAAGGCTAGTTAATAGACCTGTAGAGTGCAAGAAGTTTCAAAATAAAAGCCATCAATAAATTAATCATACTAGTGCATTCCAACGTGACTTGTGATTGGGAACGTGTTTGTATGTTTTAGTGAGGAGCAGGTGGTTGTGGAGCTGGTCCAGCGGGGTGAAATTGTGAAGGTCATCCCAGGGGGAAAGTTCCCAGTCGATGGGAAAGTGATTGAGGGCAGCTCCATGGCAGATGAGTCCTTGATCACAGGTATGTGTTTTTTCAGGTGTGTAGTGATTCAGCACACCGCTAACAGTTGTCAATGGAGCATGATAAATAGAGTCACTGCCATTGTATTGACTGATAACTGATAATCAACAAGAAATATAGTCAGTAACATCAAAAATGGCCATCTCAGGGCCCATAGACCAATCAGACGCCAGTATTTTAAAGAAAATCCCCAAACTAAATCTAAACCAAATCTTTAAAAATGAATTCCTCATTCCTTCCGACTTTTAAAATGAAAGATCCAAAAGTGCAGTTTTCTCTCTCAGGTGAGCCCATGCCTGTTATTAAGAGAGTGGGCAGCTCGGTAATCGCCGGCTCCATCAATGCCCACGGCGCCCTCCTGGTGGAGGCCACTCACGTTGGCGCAGACACAACCCTCTCTCAGATCGTCAAGCTGGTGGAAGACGCCCAGAACTCTAAGGTGATAGGCGGTTTGAATGTCGCGAAGCTTCTTCCTCTGCTCTGTACGTTTCTTCACATTATCACATTCGGCTTCTCCTATTTCGTCATGCTTTTCGAGCGTATTAGTGTGAACAAAGTTTTGTTTCTTAGTATAAAAGTTCATATGAAATAATATTTTTCTGCAGCACAACCAAGCTCCTCTGTACTCTCTCTTGTTTCTCTCAGGCTCCTATCCAGCAGTTTGCAGACAGGATCAGCGGGTACTTTGTGCCCTTCGTAGTGATTGTTTCTTTGCTAACACTGGGCGCCTGGCTGGTGATCGGCTTTGTCAACTTCGACATAGTGAAGGACAACTTCCCAGTAAGCGCGCACACCGGTATTTTTCACATCCAGACAAAAGCAGGTTTAATATTTGTTAAGATTTGTTTGCACACCGTTGTGAAGCAAAAGTCTTGACATGCGTAAAGGACCGTGTGTGCATTTTGCAGATGATGTTCTCCTTCCTCCTCGCAGGGTTACGACGCCAACATCTCCAAGACGGATGTCATCATCCGATTTGCCTTCCAGGCCTCCATCACAGTTTTGTCCATTGCGTGCCCCTGCTCTCTGGGGCTGGCGACCCCGACGGCCGTCATGGTGGGCACGGGGGTCGGAGCTCAGAACGGGATCCTCATCAAGGGGGGCGAGCCGCTGGAGATGGCCCACAAGGCAATGCACTGGACATCCTCCGTCTAACTTCTGCCGACTTTTGTTATTAGAAATCTGTCTGAAAGTTTAGAATTGGAACTGTGTATTTGTATTCACCGTAGTGTAAGTATCTTGGTTTTTTTCCCTGCTGTCTCGTCACTCAGATCGGCGCGGTGATGTTCGACAAGACCGGCACGATCACCAACGGCGTGCCACAGGTGACACGTGTGCTGGTGTTGTGGGAGATGGCCCGCATGCCCCTGAGAAATATCCTGGCAGTGGTTGGCACAGCAGAGGCCAGCAGCGAGCACCCGCTGGGCATGGCGGTCGGCAAATACTGCAAAGAGGTGAGACTGGGAGGCGGCGATATCAGTAACAATGAGAGATGTGTCATTCTGTCCCCTCTGCGCTCTGTCAAAACCTGCCTGCTCATGCTTGCCAGTGTGTGGATGTGGGTATGGGTGTACATTTTCTTTTTTTTTTTTTCTTTCTTTCTTTTTTAAGACGTGCACTGTCGTATCAGACTCAGTGCCAATCCAGCTCCCAAATACTCTTACTCGGATCAGCCAATGACGCCGCCCCGATACTGGATACTGTAATGTCCTGCAGTTTGCCACAATGAAACACTTTGTCTGCAGCGTGGCGATTCTTTAATCTCAGTGAAGTGAAGTGCCAGCCGTGGCAAGCGAGGGTGTCTGGCAGTGTTGACAGTGGAGGAGAAATGAAGCAGCTCCCTCGAACCACCCAGAGACACTTAGTTAGATTAATACCGGAAGAGAGGCGATTCCGCCTTCAAAATAAAAGCCTAACATTTCTCACTGTCACTTGAACAGATAACTATACAGAGTATTTTGGACTAATTTATGATAGAGGTATTTTTATGTAGTCTTTTGTTTTCATGTAATGTCTGTATGCTCTGTAAAGTGCCTTTTTGTTTTTGAAAAGCTTCAGTACAAATAAAATGATTAGCATTATTAGGTGTGATGGAAGTAACATTTGTCCGTCTGTCTTGCCTGCCTCTGCACATAAAAAGGAGCTCGGCTCAGACGTCCTGGGCTACTGCCAGGACTTTCAAGCGGTGCCCGGCTGTGGCATCAGCTGCCGGGTTTCCAGCGTCGATCATCTGCTGCAGCAGCAGAGCGAGGAGCGGTTCCTCCTCCAGGGAGTCACCACCGACGACAGCATCCTGGTCGCCGACGCTGACGATGCCCCGTCCGCAGGTCTGATGCCTTTCTGAATCAAAACTTAACAGTGAAACACAAACTGTCTACTAAACAGCTCACAGACCAGCCGGGTTGGTAAACATGAGCCTGCATGTGTGCAGTGTCTCTATCTATGTCTGTCTCTCAATGTGTCAGTAGTTCTTGTGCAGTCGGCAATAAAGATTGAAGCAGAATTCACAGTGGCCTTTAAAATACACAAAAAACACAATCTGTCTGTCTGTCTGCTAGATTATCTAAACTCACTAGTTCTGATTTCTATGACATCAAAGTGGCAGGTTCCCCGTTCACATCAAGTCCTCTCTTTTTATTTTCCTATTGGACTCTTTGTGCCCATAGAAATTCAGTTTGATTTTAGAAATTTGTTTGCGCTTTTGTAGGCGAGGGCTCGTCTTACTCTGTCCTGATTGGGAATCGAGAGTGGATGAGAAGGAACGGCCACCACATCGGAGCGGACGTCGACGCTGCCATGTCCAGCCATGAGACCAAAGGCCAGACGGCTATCCTGGTAGCTATAGACGGTGAGTATATTCTCTGGAAACGCATAACAGCACCACCCAGTCGGAAAGCCAACGCTGCTTTACCAGCAGTAACATATCGACAAAGTAGATTCCTTCATTTTAGCTAGCTAGATAGCTATCTGCTATCTGTATTCAATTCTTTGCTGCTGCAGTGATCCAATTTCCCTTCGAGGATTAATCAAGTTCATGTCATCTTGTGCGGTCCGTAGGTGTGCTGTGCGCCATGTTGGCCATTGCGGACACAGTGAAGGCAGAGGCAGCGCTGGCAGTCCATACACTCAACAGTATGGGCATCGAGGTGGTCATGATAACAGGAGATAACAGACGCACAGCCAAAGCCATAGCCGCGCAGGTAAAAAGATCTGTGTTGTTTTTATTTCTTGAGGGGGGGGGCATCTTTTGTGCTCAGCGCTCATTACTGTGGTGTTTCTGCACTGCACTTCCCAGAGATCACAAAGAAGAAAAATTGCATCACTTCCCGTGCTTCCTTTCCAACTGTGGGTATCCGAGGATGCAACATTTTGGTATGAACAGGGGTGCCACTAGGAATCTTGGGTCCCCTGGACAAAAGTTCACCATCCCCGCCACCCCAAAATAAACAATAAAAATCTACAATCCCTGGCATGTTACGGGGCCCCCTGAATCATTCATGGTATCCCCCCCTTGCGGCACCCCTGGGTACGAAGAGTAATGTCAGTGCTTTACCACAGGTGGGAATCAGTAAGGTGTTCGCGGAGGTGCTGCCGTCGCATAAGGTGGCCAAGGTGCAGGAGCTGCAGGAGCGAGGCCTGCGAGTCGCCATGGTGGGAGACGGGGTCAACGACTCGCCCGCCCTCGCCCGCGCCGACGTCGGCATCGCCATCGGGACGGGCACCGACGTGGCTATCGAGGCGGCGGACGTGGTCCTCATCAGGGTACGTTGGCAACGCTGTCGCTGACAATCAGTGGCGTCAGCTCTTCCAGAATGATTGATGGGACAAAAACAAAGCAGTACGGTATTTTTCAAAGGATGAGATGAATTTATTTTGAAATATGAAACTTAAAATGGATATTGAGTGTTTTGGGAATAGTATTCTTCAAGTATTTAGAGAGTCCAAGGTGTGCTTAGTTTTGTTTGCCGATAGTGTTACGTTATAACCAGGTATACCAGGCGTATCCCAAATGCCTGAGTGCGCACGTCACCCTGACACTCACAATATAGGCTTTGAGGAAGATTGAAATCAAGCCAATGGGGAAATTACCCTCATGATGGATGTGTTGTCCTTTGCAAACATTATATCTGTTTGGTATTGCAGTGATACAGAGAGGATTTTACATGATTTTAGTCCATCTTGCCTTGCAGCAAGACTTTTAACCAAAACTAAGAGACGGGATCATATCGGCCCCTGTTTTGGCGTCTCTTCACTGGTTTCACTGGCTTTTATGCTCTCTCTCAGAATGACCTGCTGGATGTGGTGGCGAGTATCGAGTTGTCAAAGAAGACAGTGCGGAGGATAAGGATCAACTTTGTCTTTGCGCTCATCTACAATCTTCTAGGAATACCCATCGCTGCAGGTGAGAACAATTCTTTCCTTTTGCAAAGGAAAGGAGGGCATCTAAACCGGATACAGGATAGCACCTGGGTAAATGAACACCACAGCCACAACCCAAACGCTGGTAAACCTGGCTGGCTGGTCGTTGTCTCTTCTGGAAAGTAGTAGTGACTGGTGCAGTGGCTGGTGATTTTGTGTTACTGTACATGTCAAAAGGAAACGATATGTTTATACTGGCACCTTGTGGATGACAGTGAAAAAACAAGTTATTATTAATGCATTTTATTGCACATTTTATTGCACCAGTTCATCCCATTGAGTCTGAATATAAAATTCAGGAGGGACCTGGCCAAGATTGCAACTTTAAGACCATATAGAACAGGGCACAAAAGCAAAATGCAACCAAAAAAATCACATAAATGGAAAGTTAAAACTTGCTATATTGATGCTCAAAAAGGCTGAGGTCCATTTGCAAACCAGCAGGCTCACAAGCTGAAGTCATACAAAAGCTTCAATAACCTCTCCATTATCATTTACTCGTTTTGCAGTATTTGCCCATGCAGTCCTCTTTCCTTGGTTGATCCTAGGTGTGTTCATGCCCGCTGGCCTTGTGCTCCAACCGTGGATGGGTTCGGCTGCGATGGCTGCTTCCTCCGTCTCGGTGGTTCTTTCCTCCTTACTGCTGAGAATGTGAGTCCGTGGCATTTGATGTATCTGTTGTGACCTTTACCTGCAAGCATTATAGTCATACATATACAGATAGTGAACAGTGGAACATCTTTTTTCTAAAACTGGACATACAGTATAGCTTTTGCTTCCCTTCATAACCCCCAGAACCCTTTCACCGTCCATTCATTCCCAATGTCATGATGAAAATGAGTTGATTCATTGATTGATTTGGTTGTTGCAGCAGCAAAAGGTAAAAAAGACATAACATGTTCACACAACTAGAATATAAAATAAGCAATAAGAACAGTAGAAATTATAAAAACAATAAAATAATGAAGCAATAAAATAGAATGTAAACACGTGGGGATATATAAATGAGTAGCTCCCCCCCTTTCCCCAAGAGTCACGATGACCGGGCCATACTTCCTTTAGATCCTTCTTTTCCTTTCGATAAGATAAAAAAAAAGACAAATTGATGACTCCCACCACTTGAATTATCTTAAAAATAAAATTATCTTATGGGACACATTGAAAGCACAGTGGTTATCAGAACTGTCACATAATAACAACTGTCAATCAATCTGTCAACAGGGTCATCAATCGAACCATAGCTTATCTTTTTTGACAGCTGTCAATCAAACACCGGAAGTATCGATCAAACTAACACCGGAAGTATTTGACAGGAGGTGTCCCTTATTAACTACTATATATTAGTAGTATATATAGTATATAATAAATATATAGTGTGTGTGTGTGTGTGTGTGTGTGTGTGTGTGTGTGTGTATATATATATATATATATACAGTATATATATATTACTATATTTTATTTTTTTCATTGTACTTCCTTGCTTTTATTGTTTGTTTCTATTCTATTTTTATATCTAGTCTATATTTCTTTCTCTCCTGCTGGATTCTATGACCTATGACCCCCCCCACGGGAATCATTAAAGTTTCATCTTACCTTACTAGGAGTCACGATTGCTTTCATAAATCTGGATATAAAATAAATGCCGACCTTCCCATCCAGGTACAAGAAAACATCGGTGGAGCTGTACGAGCTCCGGGCCCGGGGCCAGATGAGGAGCCTGCGGTCCTCCCAGATCAGCACCCATCTGGGACGTGACAACCGGCGGCGCAGCCTGGCTTCCCTCCCTGGGGCGCGGGAACACCTAAGCCAAGGCACCCCCCTCTACCCCACCTACCCTTTCCAGCCAAGGTCCGTCCAGTAACTCTGTCCAGGAGCAGGACCGCTACTCCCTCCTGGATCATCAGACTGCAGAGGACATCGTCGTTTAGCAAAGGGAAAGTGAAGATGGACCGAGCTTGATGGGTTCAATATTTGATGTTTTTTTTTTTTTTTTAAAGTAATGCCCCACATGTGTTTTTACCCCAAATCTGTCTGGATGCCACAAAGATAGACCCAGCTCATTTTGCACTGTAACTTAAAAAAAAAATTGTTTCATTTTGTGCATATAGGATCCTAATTTTTAAGAGGCAATTTTTAGCTTTTTGCATCAAAATGAACCGTGACTGTGGCCAGATGTAGCCAGCTCCCAGATGTGAGTCTGAATTTAAAACTCCCTGGCCCATGGATCTTCTCATCCTGGATTTTAGTGCTCAAACTTTGCCGTAATTTATGGATCAGAGACTTTTTTTTCTCTCAATTACATGTACTTTAACATCTACACCAACGGCGCTGTGTCAGACAGTTATACCACTGTTCTACCAAAGAAATTTGAAATATCTCCTTATGTTTCGCCCCAAAGCCTGCCTGTCTCAAGCTGTTTCCCCCCCACTGGGAATGTTAAAGGGGAATGCCACCCATTTTAACAAGTCACATATGTTACTTCTGTGGCCCAGGGCAGTTCAGTCACACTCTTTCGGTTGTCAAACCAAAATAAGGGTTAGATTCTAGCATTGCTAACAATTATAAACCAGAATTTAAACCTCACTTTGGTGCAAGAATTCACTCAAAAATCTTCAACAAAGTCAGTGCCCCATTCGTTGTCTATGGAGCAGCGCCAGATTTTACATCCCAGTGACGTCACAAATCCAAGGGTTACTTCTTCAGTTTCTAGCTTTAGGAAAGAGTTAAAGGTTTTAAAGGGGCGGCCTTCACCTTTAAAGCTGCATTGTATTATATTGAAAACACATTATCAATGGAGACAAAGTCGGATTGAGCTTCTCATAAAGCATCTACACATCAAGTGGAAGCACAGCTGTGCTACTTTGGTAAAGCTAAAATAAGAAGCTTTGTAAGTGATTTTATTTTGTATGTTCAAATCAGACATGGGTACCCCCTAAAGCTTGTCTCAGATCTGAGACCTCGAGTATGGTGAGTGTCCACCGCCTGCAAATAATCTTTTGAACACAATACAGATCTACCACCACAACCGCTCTCAGAATGGCTCCAAACCTGTGATGAGTTTGCATCATGCAGCTCAGATCTTGCACCTAATGGATGGTAAACTGATTTCTGAGGAGCTGTAGGAAGTACAGGAGCCCATTGAATGAAATAATGAAGAACATGGACACCCCACACAAGGTTGTCATCCTCCTCACAATCATTACAATGAACACTGATGTCAAAGTGGGTTCAATATATGTCCGTCAAAACGGCAGATGGAAGCTGGACCACCGTGATATATTGTTGGTGCTGTCATCTGAGAAATGCTTCTGGTCCATCCTCTTCACAGCTCATGATGTACATCTCCCAGCAACTTTTCTAAGCAGTCCAGGCGGTTGCTGTATTTGGCAGACGCCGGTTCATTTGGGAGAAAAGGTACAAAATGAAAAGATAAGACACTTCTAATGTTACTGATCTCTCTCTCACTCGAATGGAAAATTAAAAAATGTTATATTTTGAAACCTAAAGATCAATATCGCAGTCCTCAACCTGGGAAAACAAAAGTAATGGGCTCAACTTTAAAGCGACATGCAGACAATATTGTACACTTAAAATGAAGTTGCTTTAGTTTGCTGTAAAATTAGAAAGGCAGAAGAGAAAAATAAAGTCTTATGTTCTGTCAAATCAGAAGATCTCTAAACTATAGTGATGGAAGGTGCACAAAGGGACAGGTAATTCAGATTTTGTTTTCATGGCTACTTTATTTTTACGATCAATGAAAATAAAAAGAAAGAAGATCATTTGTGTCCCTTATTGCCAACACACTCACACACACTCCCTTATTGCTCAACACCTTTGAGAAAATGCAGACTAACCTTTAAACAATACTTTGATTTTAATAAGCTGTTTCTAAGTTTGATCAAATCCAAGTCATGACTCAATGCGCAACTCTATGTGAGCTATGTGAACTTGTTTCAGTGATACCTCAGATACCTCAGTGATACTTCAGTGATACCAAATTAATTCTTGTGTGTGTGTTCTGTCTTGTGTCTGTGTTTTGTTTGATTATAACTAAACTAAACCAAAATGAAGAGAAAGCGGTAGATAGAGTAGTTGGAGCGAGGTTGGGGTAAACAATGTGCTCTGTGAGGCTGAGACAGCAATCTCTAAATTAGCACTTTTCTAAAACCTGCAACATGGTAAAACATGATTTTTTTTGTCAGTGCATGAGTTTGTTTTTTCCATGTCATATTGAAATGAGCCCAGAAGAGGGCACTGCTTTTCTTGGCTTAATAAGCAGCGTACCATATTGCGCGGACGCAAAGTGCCGAAGAAGAGTTCGAGGCGCCTGTCAGCCATCTTGGATTTCATTACAATGGGAATGTTGGAGTATACCTGTCTTTAACAAAGTACCAGAGTTTATAATCAAGACAATCTTATCTAAATGTATCATTATAGGCTTTGATGACAACGAAGCATTCACAGGGGGCCGTTGGTCGCAATCCATTCAGATTTCAACATTATGATACAGAGCATATCCGCGGACAGTATATCCGCGAGTATTTTCAATGAATTCAGTCAGTATACATTGTTTTGTTTGAATCTTCTTTTTTGGGAGTGTTTGCCTGTGATCAGATTCCCTACGATATTGAGAAACTGCCCGCTATGCTGATAGTCAACACAGACCCGGCGTGTTTACCCGGTACGCATTGGCTGGCCATATACATCACAGCCCGTAGACCGGCTTACTTTTTTGATTTAGTTTGGAAATACACCCATGGCATTCTCAGACCCCATATACAGCTTTCTTAACCAGAACTGCGACGATGTGTTTTATTCTACACAACAAGTACAAGACAATCTGGCTACCACATGCAGATAACATTGTGTGTTTTTCTTATTTAATATACAAAAGGGCATGTCCTACCAAAATGTATTAAAGTATAGTGATAATCTCGTCTGTAACGATTCAATGGTGTGTAAATTTGTTAACCGGATGTAGCCATCACGATGTGTGTGCTAGATTGTAATTTTGTTTTAAGTAATTATTATCTATGTAATGAATAAAAAGACCCAAGTCAAAATATGTTTTCGCATCAGTGTATTTATTTAATATGAAAGATTTTTTATAAGCAAGACAAAATACAAACATTGTTGTAATGACTTTACACAAACATTATATATTTGAATAAGCCACTGAGGGGCGAACGGGTTGAACTTATTTAGGACGCGTGTTCAGGGGTGAAAATAAACCAATGTCCAGTGCTCTTCGTCTTTTTGTGTATTTATTTACAGTTCAGCAGCTCACCTTAGCAAAGGTAGATAACAGCTCTGTCCAAAATAGATGTTTCCCTTAATTCAGATCGTTCTTCAGCACGCCAGCCACTCTGGCATGCTGACCCACTGACACGGTCAAAAAACTGTTTGCCTTTCCCGTTCATTCACACCTGTCTCCCCTCACCATTCAACCACCTATATGCACATCCACACACTGCTCCACCCCATGTTCAACCACTGAACTGCATGTGCACCAGATGAGGACACAAAACCACATAATGGCTCCAACAATTGTAATTGAATTATAATTCATTCAATACAGATAATATACAAAGAAAAAATACAAAATACAAAAAACATTTGAACAAGCAAACAAAACAAATACAAATAAATCAGTAGGTTACCCAATATCTTAACATGAGTCTAGGAGATCCGGATGTAGATGTATCACGAATACTCTGATTACCCAACAAACTAATTCATCATCTGTCATAGATGTGTCGTTACTCTGCATAACCTGTGCTATCTGCTCTAACAAAAACATAAACCATAAAAGCACTATTGACACACTGCTGCTTTATGCACTACTATAGTCTCATGTTTTGTGAAGTTTTTTTTCCCCTCAGTAATAAGTTCTGTGTGTAATGTGTGAAGCATCGAGAGTTCAGAGGTTAGATTCTTACTGGTTTGTTCTAGACTCTCAACTTTTTGGCAAAGTCTCCTAAAAACCCTATGAGTTTTTAAAATAGATTTGGCTAATACATCTACGTTCTGAATCAGGACTTCTACCAACTGTTGAAAATGGCCGCTCCCGCCAGTCATCTCTTGAGCCACAGGTGGTATTTGGCCGGATAAGCAATTCTGCTCAAAAACATGTCCTGACTGATTCAATGTGTGTGCTGTACAATAATAATACATTGGACTTATATAGCGCTTTTATAAGTACCCAAAGACGCTTTACATGGAGGGGAGAACAAACAAAACAAAAAAGAGCAAACAAAACAAAACAAACAGAACATTTTAGTAAAAAAGAAAACTAGAGAAGCTGTATGGAACAAGTCATGGAATGGAGGGAAGGGAGAGAAAGGGAACAGGGGTTAGCAGGTGAAAGCGAGTTTGAAGAGGTGGGTTTTGAGGGCTTGTTTGAACGATGGTAGGGTGGGAGCCTGGCGGATGTGGATGGGGAGGGCGTTCCAGAGGGAGGGTGCAGCAACTGAAAAGGCCCTGTCACCCCAGGTCCGGAGCTTGGTCCTGATGGTCTTGAGAGTGTTTGCATTGGCGGACCTGAGGCAACGGGTTGGGGCGTGGCGGGGGAGGAGGTCTGAGAGGTAGGGAGGGGCCAGGTTATTTAGGGCTTTGTAGGTGGTGAGTAATATTTTGAAGTCAATCCTGTATTTGACCGGGAGCCAGTGGAGGTTGTGGAGGACCGGGGTGATGTGACGTTGGAGCCATCGATGGTGAGAGAGAAGGTCTGAGCTGAGCGGGTGAGGGAGTTTGGGCCGATGATGAGTATTTCTGATTTATTGCAGTTGAGTTTGAGAAAGTTCTGTTGCATCCATGATTTTATATCAGTGAGACAGGTGGTGAGAGTGGAGTGGGTGGCTGAGGTGATGGTCTTGGAGGAGAGGTAGAGTTGGGTGTCATCAGCGTAACAGTGAAAATGGAGGCCATGTCGACGAATGATTTGTCCAAGGGGAAGGATGTAAATGATGAAGAGGAGGGGACCAAGCACGGAACCTTGGGGGACACCATGAGTGACTGAGGAGGTGGAGGATTTACAGTTGTTTATGGCGATGAATTGATGTCGGTCTGAGAGATATGAGGTGAACCAGGAGAGGGCGGTGTCAGTTATGCCAAGTGAGTGCTGGAGACGTGAGAGGAGGATGGAGTGGTTGATGGTGTCGAAGGCGGCGCTGAGGTCAAGGAGGATGAGGATGGTGAGGAAGCCAGAGTCAGCAGAGAGAAGTATGTCATTTGTGATTTTCAGTAGGGCGGTTTCTGTGCTGTGTTTTGAACGGAAGCCGGGATTGGAAGGGTTCGTAGAGGTTATGGAGATCTAGGTGGGACTTGAGTTGTGAAGCAACAGTTCTCTCAAGGACTTTGGACAGGTAGGGGAGGTTGGAGATGGGCCGGTAGTTGTTGGGGATGTCGGGGTCAAGACCAGGTTTTTTCAGTACGGGGGTGACAGCAGCGAGCTTGAGGGAGGGAGGTACGAGACCAGAGGACAGGGAGGAGTTGATGATGTTGGTGATAAGTGGGGAGAGTGAGGGGAGGCAGGCCTTGACTAAGGAGGAGGGGAGGGGGTCAAGGGCACAGGTGGAGGTCTTCATGCTGGAGACTATGCAGGAGAGGTCAGTTTCCGTGATTGAACTGAAGGAAGAGAGTGAGTGTCTTGGAAGTAGGGGAGGGTCATGTTGAAGGCTAGGGGGGGTGGTAGTGGAGGAGGAGGGGGCAGCCAGCTGGTTGTGTATTGCGATGATTTTGTCGTGGAAGAAGGATAGAAATGAGTTGCATTTGCTGGTGGTGAAGGAGTTGGAGATGGTGTCCATGGGCTTGAGAAGTTTGTTGATGGTGGAGAAAAGCGTTTTGGGGTTGTTGGAGCCAGATTTGATGATGGAGGAATAGTGCGGGCGGTGTTGAGGGCATCTTTATATTGTTGTTGGTGGAGTTTAAGGGCATCCAAGTGAACAGTGAGTCCGTTTTTTTTAGCAAGACGTTCCAGTTGACGGCCCTGTACTTTGAGGTGACGGAGTTGGTCAGTGTACCAGGGGGCGGAGTGTGTGAAGGAGACGGGTTTGGATTTTTTGGGGGCGAGGACGTCAAGACAGGAGGAGAGTGCATCATTATAGTAATTGACCAGGGCAGTGGGGGAGGCAGTCGAAATGGGGGCAGAGGCAGAGACGGAGGCAGCCAAGGTGGAGGAGAGCGAGGGGAGGTTGATGGACTTGATGTTCCGGAATGTTATGGTGCGATTCTGCTTAACATGGGGGGTAGGGATGTCTATGTCCAGGGTGATAGCCAGATGGTCAGAGATGGTGAGGTCGGTGCTAGTTAGGTTGCTGATGGTGATGCCGGAGGTGCAGACCAGGTCAAGTGTGTGTCCTTTTTTATGAGTGGGAAAATCAACGTGTTGGGTGATGTTGAAGAAGTTAAAAATGTCCAGGAGTTCTGTAGAGGTTGTGGAGTCAGATGAGTCGACGTGTATGTTAAAGTCACCAAGTAGCAGAACGGATGGAGAGATGGCGCAGAGTTGTGTGAGAAATTCAGACAGGTCGGAGGGGAAAGCAGGGTTAGGTTTTGGGGGGCGGTAAATGACTGCAGTAACCAGGGGTTTGGGACCAGACAGTTTAAAAACAAGGTGTTCAAATGAGGAGGGGGCCGGGGTGGTTATTGCACTTGTAATGATGTTTTTGCGATAAATTGTGGCTATTCCACCACCACGCCCATGGTGGCGTGGTTTGTCCATATATGAGTATCCGGGGGGGGGGGGGGGGGGGGGGTGGTTTGGTTTAGTGAAAAGAATTCCTGTGGTTTTTGCCATGTTTCGGTTAAGCAGAGAAAGTCCAGATTGTTGTCAGTTATGAATTCATTGAGTGTGAGGCCCTTGCTGTTTAGGGATCGAGTGTTAAACAGAGCAATTTTGAGATGTGGATGAATTTGGACAGGCTGGGGTGCTTTGGCAAGGGGGCGGAGGCAGGCAGATCGCACGTGTAGGTTGTTGTGTTGATGACGAGCAGGAGTTGCGGCGGTGCGCTCGGCTGACCAGAGGGAAGGGATGGAAAGAGTGGAGTGATCAGACCAGGAGTAAACAAACTTTCTGCGGGAGGCTCTGTGGATGTAACGGGGTCGACGGAGGAGTCCAAGTGTTTTGATGGCTGAGATGCACGGAGGAGCAGAGAAGTTGTTGAGTTTGAGTAATTGCGAGGTGGAGTATTGCAGGAACATGCCAGCCGGGGAGGATGTAATGATAAGCCTGAAGTTGTTTGTCGGTAGCCACGGACTTGATGACCAGAGTTGGAGAAGTGACAGGCACGTCAGGATGATCCACAGCATGGCAGGTGATCGAAGCTGAGTGAAAAAGTGGTGATGAATGAGGCGAGGAAACGGAGGAGGCAGTTTGGTCAGCTGTTAGCTTCAAGCCGCTCGCTGACTGGAGAGCGGCTAGCTGACAGCTAGCTGAAGAAGCAGCGGTCTGACTGACCGCACCAGGACAGTTGAGAGGCTGTCCAAGGAATTTGCCTCGCAGCAGCAGTATGGAGCATGGACGAGAGTATCCAGCAGGGAGGCCGGCTGGCGAGAGACTGCTAGCTAGCCAGCTAGTTGTCCAGGGAGTAGACGGTAGCAGTGCAGCAGGTGCAGCAGGTAAGTGAACAAATCCAAAAAAGAAGCGTTGCAGTAGAATTAAAAACACAATTGTGCGATGTTGAGGGATACACTAGAGAAGGGTAACGTTAGTGTCAGAAAATAAAGTTTGCTGGGAAGCAGAAGGAAACTAAGCAGACTTAAATTACGGCACAGATGGAAAAGCGGCGAACAAACAACGCCAGCGTCCTCTCCGATCCACTGTCTGAAACAAAACCAATAGTCCTTGCTCTCAACTGCTAACTGCTCATCGTCCTCATCATCATCAAAATCAGACCCTATTCCATGTTCTTTGCTGTAAAGGTTGATTGCATCAAACATCTCACTATACTTTTTAGTCCGATACTGCACCAACTTTATCAACAAGCTACATTGTGTGGCTGTGTCTAATTCACCAAAGTCTTGCGGCAAGGAATCAACTATACTGCCATCCTCGTCATCATCATCATCGCAAGTAGATAAGTCCTTATCGTCATCAAGGTACAAGACTGTGTACATACTTATTTTAAGAGTGAAGGAACTACTCATCCCATAAACCATTGCGAATGATACCTTTCCAACACCTCCCAACCCAAGGATAGTTTAGCGCGCTTCTTCTTGAATTTAACATTTGTCAATATTATAGTGTTTATAATGTTGTGTGTTTGTGTATATATAGTGTTTCATATAGTGTATAGTTTATAGTGTTGTCATCGACATGATGATATCAGTAGCTCCCCCCGTTTCCCCAAGAGTCACGATGACCGGGCCAATACTTCATCAATACATCAATCCAATAAAAAGTGATGTGAATCACATTGGTTGTAATCAAAACTCAAGTTTACTTCAATTGGGTCACCTTATTCAGAGTATTCCAAAGGTATATAAATAATTCTTTAAATTATTTATCTATATCTGTTATATCTATTTATTTATAATTCTTTAAATTATTTATCGGTGGTTTCTTTAAATTTAAAACCTTCAGCAACATCCGCGATTCCAAATCTGTCGTTGTTTTTTTGTGAAACGAAAACAGTGGAGTGCAGGGACATTGCTGTTTGTGGCGGGGCGATGTTGGCAGCGTTTTGTGTAGATGTGTCTGACGTCCTTGTAGTTTATAACCGGAAGTTCTGTGCCCACCAAACACAAAAAACGCAACAATGGCGGTGCCCTAGGTCAGAGGCATATGGGTCAGAGGACTCATGGACTCACGCGAGCCCTTTATGCACACTTTCCCTAAGTCCGCATTTCTGCAGACTTTGCCTGAGGACTTTGCCCACCCCCCGGTTCTCCACTACCTCTGACAAACTGCTAAAAGTGACAAAATCATTCTTATAAAACTCCAAAACCTTGTTTAAAGTGTATCTTTTCGCATTAGCCCGTATGTTGTATGTGCATCTAGCTGAACAATAACCCTACTCCGGCCTAAATGTTAAAACACACATATAATTCTCAATTTAATTTAAGTTTATTGTCCCCTTATCTCATCTCTCCCTCCCTGCTGGGATGCCAGTGCCTAGCTGTCTGTGCCCTTAGGTTATCATCAGCCACTCCCCCGATCCCCCCCCCCCCCCGATTCACCTCTGCCTCTGACATACTACTGTGTGTGAATAAAAGACTTAAACTTCAAAGAGACTTACACTTAATTTATATTTAAGAATTTGGACAGATGACACACTTCTGGGAATAGGTTTTTGGCTACTTTGCAAAGAGAATCCTGTGAATGGAGGAGAAAAGCACCTTAGGAATTAAACATTTAGCACTGCAAAGGTGCAATTATCTGTGGTCTTTTACTGTTCCTTCACAGACGCAAACAAGTTATTTTGTTTGTTTGCTTCCTACCTCCTGTCTCTCCCGATTCAAGGGACGTAGCACGCCCCCTTTTTGATAAATAACCTCTCCTAGAAAACACATACAGCAAGCTTTGGGGAAATACAAGTTTAAAAAAAACAGTTAAAAAAAAAGTTCAAGTCCTGGGAAACAAGACTACAAGCTTTTTGTTATCAAATGTGTATTTCACATCAACAGCTGAGCTTTTGGCTTTCATGTTACTCCCTCCAATTTCACATTGTCACCCATTATAGATAGGTATAATTAGAGCATTATCATTGCCCAGGTCTTAGTATGTTTGTTCAGTTTTAGTCATCCAAGCCCTACATACAACCTCTCCGTCTCCGTCCACCATTTGGTGGTGGTCGTATCATTCTTTTTTCTTTTTTAAATCTGAATTAGGCTTCTACAGATGTTTGCCTTGGATTATGGCACAAGGGATAGTAACATCTTGTCCTGTGTATTAATTAATTTTTAATTCTTGGTAGGCTCTTTACTTTGGTTTACTGAGCTGATTTTGGTAGCGCAATTGGTATGTGTACTCTAGAATGCACTACTTATGTGTGAGTATTTAGCAGTGCCCTGTAGTTTAACCTGTGTGTATGTGTTGGGGTGGTAGAAAGGGACAATGGCTGTGGTGGGGGATGGGAGACCAGCATGGCGGCTGTTACAAGGGCCGAAACAGGGGCTGGTCTGTGTGAAAGCCCATGGTTGCTTTGTCGTCCCAGGCTGTCCCTGGCTAGGAACATGGACGTTTGGCTGTTGCTTATTCTGTTGCATTTTCTAGTCACTGTGCAGAACACATTCTTGCTGGCTATTCCTTCATGTTTGCAGGTCTCTACTCTTTTTGTTGCAACTTGTGATGTCAAATTTGTGTCATGTGGGGAACGATGAGAAAAAAAGAAAAGAAAAAACACTACAGAAAGTGCACACACATCCAAAACTTAACAAGATGCAAACTCAAGCTAACAAGAAAACTAGGGACCCTGACGAAGGCCGAAATGTTGGTCCTCATTAAAAAAGTTTTCCTTTGTTATTTCAGACTTCACTACCATAGGTGATCACGTGCCGGTTACCTTCGGCATATGTGGAAAAGCAAGGTCGAACTGGAGTTGAGCCCCCCCGAGACGGCGCGCAATCACCGCTGGGCTGCTGAACTCAGACATCTTTTAGTTTCAGGTTCGCACAACATTCCCGGCGTTGAAGCGCTGTGTTCCGACAGATTCTCTAGTTATCTCTCGCGCTCTGTCCTTGTCAAATGGACACCGGCAAACTGAAACTGCCGCGTTTCTCTGAGAACGCATCCTGAATCCAAAGAGCCATCAGAGAGCTGTGGCTAGAGTCTGACACTTTTTTGTTATCTGTTTCTCCCTGTTTCTCTCTCTCTCTCTCTCTCTCTCGCTCTCTCTCTCTCTCAATGCATCTTGAATTGAAAGGCCCCTCACAGCTAGCTCTGGGAGAACTCCCGACAACTTTTTGTCGCAGGTTCACACAAAACATCCCCCTGTGCGACGTAGCGGTAGTGATTGATTTTCTCTCTTTCTCTCTCGTTATCTCCTCTTTGCTATCTCACTCAAATGCTGCATATGTTTTGAGAATGCATCCTGAATTGAAAGCCCATGCAGAGAGAGCTGTAGCAGGCCTCTGACAACTCTCGGTGGCAGATTGATGCAACATCCCCCGTGCAACACGTGTAGTGACTAGTTCATTGTTTCTCTCTTCCCTGTACCTTCCTCACACATTCAAACCAGCTGAAATGCTGCTTCACGTAGAGAATGCATCCTGAATTCAAAGCCTGATGTGCCAAGAAATGTGTAGTGACAGATTCTCTCTCTCGCTCTCTCTCTCTCTCTCCCTCATTCACACACACACTCACACACAATGTCGTACATCTTTGAGAATGCATCCTAAATTGAAGTGAATTCACGTCTCAGTTTAATTGCGACGTTAGAATGCACTTCTTGTGCATCTCTGGGGAAGAAATGGCCACCAAGAGATGTTATGGGTGTCGGGAATATCCTCAACACAGGAGTTTGTATTCATTGCAGTGTTTTTTTTTTTTCTTTTTCAGTGTTTCATGCATTTCTGTGTGTGCGCGCGTGTGTGTGTGTGTGTGTGTGTCCTATGTATTTGTTTCCTTCTTCAAAAAAAGATTCAGCACAATCGAATGGCTCCAGAAAGCGGAGCGGTATGGGTGCATGTGTGTGTGCATGATGGGGGTGTCAAATCTTTGACAGATGAATGCAACACAAAGGAAAAGTCTTTGAGTAAGACCTTGAACTTACACATTGTAAATCACTCTAGATGAGAGCTTCAGCTCAATGCCTACAACAAAAAGGAAAACGTGTAGCTCACTACCAGAAAGGGCAGAAATGTGCTTATTGATGGAGTTTATGGACTGGATATGAAAGTGGCCATTAGGCGGACACTGTATTTGAGACCTGACAATGCATCAGACTGTCTGAATGAACTTCTAATGGTCATGTGTTTTCTTGCCTGGAAACCTAAGACATCAATACTTTGATACCTACAGTGTAGTGTATTTGAAAGTGCACTTGAACAGTAATGTTAAAGATTTAGGATATCAGTCCTAAACGTGGTCAATTCAATGCTACATGCTTTATGTGGTTAACTTCAATATTAGTCCAACTTCTCCCTGTTGAAAAAGGAGGAGAGAGAGAGAGAGACAGACAGATAGGTCACGACTGAAGGGCAACCCAATATAAATATACTCTCTCTGTTGCAGATGTTGAACGGTGATCCGTGAAGGTGCTGTGTCACGCATCAGTTCGGCCCGATAAAGGTGAGGTGTATGTTTTGTGTGTGTGTGTGTGTGTGCGCTTAATGTTGTCGACTATATCCTTGAATGGTAAGGAGTCATTGACGAAGATACATTTGTTGAATTCATTTTTTTTTTAATGCATTTATAGATAGATTGATGTTGTTTCCTTCGTCAAATACAAGGCCGGTCACAACCCGTTTGCCATTCATCATTAAATGTTTGTGGTGTTCAGAGGTTTCCTTTGGTTCCAAAAGGAAGCTCATACATAGGTTTGACATTTGCCTCCTAAATCCATGTGAATACTGTGTGTTGACATGGACTAGTTTCAAACACAGAGGGTCAACCACGAAGGGAGTCGAGCCCTCAGTCTTCAGACACCTTATGCATTACGCCACGTGGTCTGGCTTAGACTTTTTTCAGAGGGGCAGTCTCACCCTTGACACTATAAACTATAATGTATTTGATTCATATTTTTCTTAACTTAGTGCTTATATCATTATCATTTTTTAACGTTATAACACATTATTATGGCATTCTGTTATTAATATTCTATTATGAGTGATATATATATGAATATACAGTATATCAATTCTATTAAATATATTCATTCTATTGTTATAGTCATCCTGAGCATTGAGCATGTCAGAGGTTAGGATTCAATTCCCTAAAGGACCACTCTCGCTAAAAAAATGTATGGGCTTTGGATAAAAGCGCCAACCAAATGGCATAATGCCATACTATCTATTAACCTCCCATAATCACTACAGTAACATCTTCGTGCTTTGAAACCATGGCTGTTAAGTCTGAGGAGTCACCACACACTCATAACCTCCATTCAGATGATGCTTTATTTAATGCAGTCAAATAAACCTATTTGTCAGCTGTCACACCGTGGTCAGCACCTTAATAGTCCAGGAGTATACACTCTCTCTATCCTTCTCAAAACCTTCTGGATTGAACAACCTGGAGGTAGACAACAACTTGTTAGAGAAGGTGTCAAATTGTCTGAATAGTGAAACCCCTTTGCCAACACTTCAAATGAATCATTCACTTAGGGATGTAAAAACATATGTTTCTAGGTACAACAGAGAGAGACCTCCTCACTCTGAACAAAGGGAATGCTATGGAGATGCTAGCAGTCACATGTCCAGTTATGCAGTGAGAAGGTCAGCAGGGGGAGGCATGTAGCTGATCATCCTGTTCAGACTGCTTTTTAATGGGTGCACCACTAAAATAAGCTTGAATTCATCGATCACCAACATAACAAGCAACCAGTAGTAAGGAGGTCAAGGGTCAAGAGTTATACTGTAGTGCCCAGACAATACATGAAGCAAATATTCCCAAGTCCCTAGGATGATGATGTATATTAGAGTGTAAAGAAATAAGAGCAAGGAGAAACGGTAGGATGTGGGCGGGCTGATGATGTGAAAACCTATCTGCGGGTTGAGAAATCCTACCACCCGGTCTTACGAAACCCTTTCAAAACCCATTGAATATACTCAAAAAATGCACAGCGGTCAAGCTGAAATCAAGACTGGTTTTCTTAGCTCCAGAAAAGTTTACATTTTGTTGATGAAAGCGACAGTAAGCAAAGAAAAGTGGCCAGCAGTTGGCCTGCTGTCTCTATGCTGCGTTTTATATAGAAAAATAATAGATGCCCTCTAGCCAATAGGAATTGAGTTTTCACCATGGTTTTAAGTGAAGCTAAATGGACCCAATAGGAGTCGTGACATACGTGGAAGTCACCATGAGGACTTGACAAGGTGAGAGACAATCGACACAGAAGTAGTTGGACTGGAGCCAGTGTGTCGAACATAACTGATACATAGACGGGAGCCTTTTCCCCCCGATGTAGCCGCCGAGAAGCTTGTGTAACTCTAATGACACGCCATTTATTTCTCTGAGCTTTGACTGAGAGAGACACACTGACCTCAGCTATTCTTGGCTAATTAATAATATTCCCATTCATAGCCCGCGGGACTTGTAAGACACATTATTATGGACCGTAATTAATACTGTGACCCTTCGAGGTGAGGTGTAGAGACTACAAGGTCAGCAATAGCTACTATAACACATTGAAGTGACATCGGAAAGACAGAAACCAGAAGACAGCTGAAAACACAGCCACAGTTTTCTGTGTCCAGAGTGTGTTTGTGTCATGTGCAAGAGCCAAAATTGAAGCTAACCATTTAGGGAATTGTATAAAGATGTTGTAAAACCCTTTGAGCAGCCCCCAAACAGCCTTCCCCACAGGATCATTAGATTCATGGAACATTTGAACTATTTTGGGGTTGCAAGACATTGATATTAATATCCTACCCCACCCGAATCTATGGAGCAAGATATATCGCTTCCACATTTAGAGCTATGGGTATTATTCACAGTGCTCTAGGAGGACAAATAGTATGGCTGCAAATGAGTTGATAAAGCAATGAGAGTCTTGTGGTGAGCTGTATGTATCTTACCGAGCAGCATCGTGATGGAAAAACGTAAGAGATTTAAAAAAAATGTTGTACTTGATGACTGTTATGTCTTTTTATAGTCTTCTAATGCATAAGAGTTAGGGATGTCCACAGGCCTATGAAAGGGCAGGCGCTCTGCCAAAAGAAAGTAAAGAAAGAAAATTGACTTAAAGTTGCACTTGGCAGGATTTTAAAGCAACAATACACTCCTGTTATCAGTCTAAATCACAATACAACAGCGAAGAGCGTCCCATCCCCTTATCTTGTTTAGACGGCCGTATAGCTCCCTCTGTTCCTGCCTCAGTCAAGTCTCAGTCAAGTCTCCTCAGATGCAGCAGCTAACGGAGAGACCATGCATCACCCATTGTAGCATCTCTCTTGTTACCTGTTAGATTTACAATTGATATTGATTGATTTAAAGCTCGGCCAGGCCTGACCTATTGGCTCCCTGTGAGCGAGAGCCCTCGTAACTGTTCCTAAGTCCAGACTCAGGACTCAAGGTGACTGAGCTTTTGCCATCAGGGCTCCTAGACTGTGGAAAAACCCTGCCTGAGGAACTTGCTAAATCATATTTTAAATCACTTTAACAAACACAGTTTTTCTTATGTTTTTTTCCTTTTAACATATGTATTTATTTATGCTCCTTTTAATGTATTTCTCTTGCTTATGTTTCTTATTTTTTCTCTTGATCACTTTTCTTGATTTTATATCTTCATGTAAAGCACTCATATATAGCCCTAACCCTTTTTTTAGTTTGGTGCTATATAAGTAAAGTTTGAAATAATAATAATAATAATAATAATAATAATAATAATAATAATATCCTCACTAATTGAGACCCCTTATTTTCCCAAATGAATGTGATGGGTATGTACACTAACAGGAAATCTCAGTGTAAAGGAATGAATCAGTGAATGAATCAAAACTTAAAGAGCGAAATACAAAACTGTGTCCTAAATAGCAGCAAGCAGCACTACTTCCACAGAAAGCTGGAATCGCCAAGGATGGTTGAACATGCTGGAAAAAGATCACGTTAAATTATTTATGGGTAATAAAGTCCTTCCAACTTTCAAAAAACCCACACAGTTATCCCCCTAGCTGCCACTTGGAGCTGCCAAAGTGTGACGTTTTTCTCATTTCATTAATTGCTGTTTATGTTCAGTGTAGTCACCAATAGTGTTAAACATGAGCAGCTGATGTCAGATCTGTTTCATTTTGTACAGCTTCCTCCTAATGTATGGATTTCAATTGTAGCTCTACACACACACACAAGTAGTTTTCAATATTTTGAACTTGATAAAAAAAATCCTTTAGAAAACAAATCAAAACAAAGTGTCGGGACAGACTCATTTATTTGGGGATAGTAAAGTTTTCTGAGACAGAGTCGGTTATTTTCAAACACCTAGTTTGACAGTTATTCCCTTTTTGAAGCGAGACAATAACTGAGATGACAGTAAAAAGTAAACTCTTCCACTGGCTTAGATCCTTTATGGATTATGAATAGAAAAGCTTTGAAATAAGGAACGAAACATCCACTAAACTTGAGGGTGCATTTCACAGATAAATCACCCCGATGCGATTTTCTCTTCGCTTTGGATGAACTTGATTCTCCAAAAAGGCTGTTTACTGTGATCTTTAATTCATTAGATATTTACTTCTGATGCTTTGTTTATGTTTTAAATCCATTAGAGCACTCTCCAGCAGTATGCCCTCGCTGAAGCTGTCGGAAGCGCTTATTTTTCATCTGCTATTTTTCATCATTTCGTTGAACACAAAAGAGGTTCTCAGGATGACCTCACTTTGTCGGCAATTTCCCACTCGAAACGCTCAATCACTCTTAAACCACACAAGTTCCTCAAGTTCCTCTTGAAGATGCTTTATACATTATATATTACACTACCATGAAAAATGGGCCTAATGACCTTTCCTTAAGTTTTTTGTCTTTCCTTCTGTCTTTTCCTTCATACCATACCATATTCAGCACCTTTTGAAGAACTTGAAGGTGTGATTATGATTTATTTTAAGATAAAATGTCATGGTTTTCCTTTCTTTTGCAGCTGAAAAGAGACTGAAGAGACCACTTTTATGCCGGTGCTTTATATTCTTGTGCCTCCTCCTAATGTCTTCGTGCCTTGAACAATGTGTATTATGGAGCACTGAGGTTTTCCAATGACTACAAAGCTCTCATTCATCATTGCACCTTGTATGCTGTGGACTTTTTCATTGGTACACTTTCATCTTTTCACACACACACGCTAGAACACACTACTAGCTGTGTCATAGTCTTTGCTGATGTGGGAAGCGCTGGGCAGGGACTTGAGGTACTCCATGTGCCTCCTGGCATCCTCCTGGTTGTGTCTGATGTAGTAAATGATGTACGCTATCACCATTGAGAACCAGCAGAACATGGCCACAAACATGGCCACGTCTGTCGTCTTCTGGTGGAAATTGCAAAAGTTGATTCCTGAGTCCAGGACATGGATCACCGGTTGGCCCACGTACTCCTCCTGCACCGACGTATAGCAACTCACATCGTTCACCGTCTCGGGGTCCAGCCTCAGCTCCCTCAGCATCTCTTGCAAGGAGCACTCGCAGTGCCAGGGGTTGTTGGACAGGCGGATGCGGGCGTGGAGCTTGTCGAAGGTGTCCTTGGACAGGCTACTGAGGTGGTTGTTGGAAAGGTCCAGGGTCCGCAGCTCCTCTGACATTCCCTGAAAGGCACCGGCCTCCACACTCTCAATGGCATTATGAGATAGATCCAGCTCCCTGAGGCGGTGGAGGTTTTTGAAGGCCTGCCTTGGGACGTGTCTAATCCGGTTTGATGAGAGGAGGAGAACCACAGTGTCCTTGGGCAAATCCAGCGGGATGTTTTCCAGGTTGCGCGAAGTGCACTGCACTACCACGCCGCTCCTCTCCGTACAGTGGCAGCTGTTAGGGCAAGCAGACACTGCAGCCATCATCACCGATAGAAACCACAATGTTCCGGCAAAGGAAAGAGAACAGGAAGAAAGTTTTATGGATGGCCTGTGCCTTTGAGAGGCCCCCATTAGTCTGGGCAGTAATGGCTAAAGTTTCATTTTCAGGCAAGTTTTCATCGTTCACATCCGCAGACCTGGAAAATGATCATTCGTCATTTACCTAGACAGGGGACAGCCAAGCACTCATCCAACATACATGGAGTAAGTGGCCAAAAGTTTGCATACTAACTGAATAAGATGTTCAAAGTATAGCTGAGGTAATCCAGTGAAGAATAAGAGGAAGGGCATTTTAAAACTGTGTATCCAGGGAGGGAGGGCATATCTTCTTTCATGATGGGAAGCAACCTGTGTGTTTGACAGACAGACAGATGGAGAGAGAGATGTAAGTTGCAGTAACTGTCAAGCCTTTCCAGGAAGTTCAAGTTAATTCGACTTTGCTTGAGATAATAAACCTATTTTTGATTTTTTCTTTTACTTGCTTCTTTCTTTAGGAGGCTGGTCCTTCATAAATGTGACACCTACTTGTTAGAAGCGCTTGTTAAAGAAGTGTGGTCTCCGGTGCAACACAAGGACATTGACAAATATATATTCTCTCAATACAGCGGGTGAAAGGAAGCTGAAGTGTTATACCATTGTTAATATATGCTATGATGAGGGACACTTGAAATAATTCAGATGATTCACAGTGCTCCTAAGGTCATACATTTCTCAATTCTGATTTGTAAAATGTAATTAAATTTGAGTTTTGGCCACTTGTTATAATGCCTATTCAATGATATCTCTTGTCTCTTTTACTGCTATTCAGACTCCATCCTCCTTGGAGACTTGGGCCAGTAAAGTTCAAGATTATCATAATAATGGCAGTATGGCAGTACAGTATGGGTCCAAGTACAGCTATATATATATATATATATCACACACACACATCTATCTATCTATCTATCTATCTATCTATCTATCTATCTATCTATATCAAAATATAAGCTATTAAACAATATGAGACACTGATCAATATGCATTAGATGAACTTCGAAAAAAAAACAAGAAAAAAAAACAAAAAAAAAACGTGACTGTAGGCCATAAGATGAACCTTTTGTTTTGGGTATTAATGATGTAAGAGCAATGGAGATCAGAGAGCAAATCAAACTTCTTGTATCTTAAATCATTTGGTGGGAACAATACAAATACTACAAATTATAAGGAGCAAGCTTTATGATTAGGATGATCATGATGACAGTCAAACACGTTTTTCCAAAACAATTTCTGCCAGGGCCATTGTCCTTATGAAATGTATTGCCCTCGTGTAGCAACAGTGTGACACATTTTTTGTGATACTGTACAATTGTCTCAACAGAACTAAACGTCCCTATGGGAATACCATAGGAAATACAAATACCACAAAGTACTATACAGCCACTATAAACCCATTGTTGAGTACTACAGAGACACTATAAGTCCCTATAGGAATATTATAGGCGTATCATAGTGATACCATAGGAGATAAAAAAAATAAAAGTACTACACAGCCACTATTACGGCATTATTGGGTACCATAGAGATACGATAAGTCCCTATAGGAATATTATAGGAATATCAGTGATTAATTGATGCTTTGTCCTTGAAAGACCCCATCACTATATATAATTTAGCAACATCAATCTGATACTATTTCATAGGGTCTACGTAGTACACGTTTCCATTAATTTTCCTCACAAATATTTATGGCAGCCTAAAAACGGAGGGGGTGTGTGTGTGTGTGTGTGTGGGGGGGGGGGGGAATCTATCCTGCAAATATAAAGATGGGTTAAGTGAGTTTAGGTGGGTTTCCCTAGTATATTTTACCTTACCCAGCACCTACCTCTGGACTCTGTCCGGTTTAGATCCACGAATGGAGAAATTAATCCACGAACGGAAAAGGAGGGGGGGGGAAAAGAAGCCTGTTCACTTTCCCCCTTGTTTCAAATAAAATAAGCGCTCCTCCGCGGCGACTCAGCAATATAGACAGTAGACAATGAATTGAATCCTGTATTGAAACCCCTTGGTTGGTTTGCAGACGACCGGGTATCTGCTGCCGGTGTGTGTGCGGATGAAAGGGCGCAGAGGCGCAGCGGCGAAGTTGCACCGCTGGGATCCCACTTCTTCACCTCCCTTGCGTAAAAAGGGATCCTGTAGCTGTTACCGGAGGGAGTACACAGTGATGTACTGGAAATTCAGAAGGTGGGTAAACTGACCTCTAGGCATGATGAATCATAAGGCAAAAACCGCTGAGATCCCCAGAAAGCATTAATTTTTGCTTTTACCCCTTAAAATACTAGATCTTCATATAACTTTGATCAAGTCAGTTTGATGCTACTAATACTAACTAATCTAAAAAGGCGAGTTAAACATTTCTCAGATTAGAAATTTGGGTCATTTAGGTGAGTTTATCCTCCAAGTAGTAAAATGATCCATAATAGTCAGCAATGCAATCAAATAACTCTTACCATAAAGAAAACCTATGGTCATCCTATCATTAATTTTACAAGGATATATAAATATCACAGCAAAACTCTAAAAAATCCTAAAAATCCTATAATAATACCATATAGAAGATAAAAACAACTACCAGAAAGTACGATAAGGTCACTATAAACTCACTGTTGAGTACCATAGAACAGCTGTAAGTCCCTGTAGGAATATTACAGCGACACCAAAGGCAATTTAAAAAGAAATCCCAAGTACAATAAGGTAAAACTCACAGTAGACACAGACACACTGTAATTCCCTATAGAAGTATTATGGGAATATTATAGTGATACCAGAGGGGATAAAAAATAGGCTACCATAAAGTACTATAAGGTCATTATAAACTCACTGTAGGAGCCAATTAACGCTCCTTGCTATAAATAGGAACCAATCTTTGTAGGTTCAGGTGTTGCCCTGAAGGCTAATAGTTTTTGACCACTCCCACTCCGACTCGGATTGTTGCTGCATGAAGAGAAATGTTTGTTTAATGGATAAATGGAAATCAAGAAGTCGACAGAGAAAATAAATGGACTGAGTAATAAACAGAAGAGTTTGTCTCGGACTTTTAATTCATCAGACATGCATCAGACCAGAAAAAGAGTACGTCAATTAGATCCTACGCGGTGCAATACCTCAGTGGCTTAAAGCGTTGGCTTAGCCTCTACACTCACTATTGAGTACCACAGACACACTATAAGTCCCTATTGGATATTATAGTGATTCTTCATTACGGAGTTTCAGTATGCAATGCATCACCTCTAGCTCTTCCTATTCCTTTCATAGTTTACCTGAGAGACTCTAGAGAGCCTCATTCTGATGCATTTTCAAGAATCTTTCAAATAATAATCATATAAATCAATATCTATATTGCTATTGATTTATATAACGCAATAGTGATTCAACCTCTAGCCAGTTAATGAAAGATTTTGCATTTGCTGTTCTAAACACCCAGCGTCTGGTAGGTCTTAACTGGGAAAAATCCTCTGGTGCATGTACAAGAAGTGATGCATTTTATATTTCCGGTTTGTTTGGAATAAACAGAAGAAGAACTGGGTAGTTAGCATGAGCAGCGATAGCCACCGTGGCTGAACAGACAAAGAAAAGAGTGCCACCTACAGAAACTCAAACTTCACCAAAGGAAAATCCAAGGAAAAAGAAAATCTTCATCTGCTTCTTGTGGATTACCACTTTAAGCATTTACTGTATGTTGGGAAAACAAATGAGTCACCCTCTTATGTCCATCACGCTTTATGATAAAGGATCCCAACCGTACCCCCAAATAGGCTGCAGACCCATTTAATAACATTTCTTCTATCTGAGTTTTTATTTTTTTTGGTTTAATATGATTTATTCCAGAACTAGACAACTGTTAATATTGTTTGGATGATAACAGCATAGAGTGAGAAGTGTTTCCTATATCATTCTCACACTTTTCCTGTATTCAAAGTCAATAAAAGCAAAATTAAACTATTCCTCATTTTGCTGGAGGACTGCCTGAAACCCCCTCTAAGGACCCCCAGGAGGTCCCCAAACCCCATTTTGGAAACCGCGTCCTTATTCTTACCCATGCTCTCTCATCTTTCCTTCATGGCTGTGACTGATTGTTTGCCCTATGTGTCACTCTCTGTCATATACTTTGATTATAATTGTCTTGCCCTGACTGAGAACTTCAATACTGTGCCTGTCACATGACCTTTGAATGTGCTCCCACCTGTATCGCTCTAATGCAAGGACCACCTGAATGCAGCGAGTGCTTTACAGAGCATCCGCGTGATTAAATGGCACCCGGGTGCAAAGTTCAGCTCTGTCAATTTTGCAGAATCATCGATTATATTGATTACTGGGGAATTATAGTGCATATGAGTTTACTTTACCTTCAGAGTCAGAGTTCAATACAACAAACTCCATCGCCGGCTCCTGTGCAGTCAGGCCGATACATTTTATTCACGTTCTCTGGTGTTTTAAGCTTGCTTCTAGCTGAAACTTGCCAAGGCATTTGTTACCACCCTTAGTCATCTTGGTTTCTGGCAAAATTCCTGCCTGGTAACCCATCCTGAATCTAAACTCGTCCCCGGGATCACAACATGGAGCTGAGCCAATTCAGGATGCTTTGCCAGGTAAGCATTATTGAGTGAGTGAGTGAGTGAGTGAGTGAGTGAGTGAGTGAGTTTGTCATAATCAAATTCAGGAAACGTATTTATATAAAGTAAACCTTAGTTTGGATTGCACTGGATATTTAAAAAATGTAATTGAATTTCGATTGAATTTCTGTTGAACACAAAAAAAGTTATATCACATGATGCAATTTTGAGAGGAGGATCATTCTGCCCCATCTGCACTTCCTGCATCCTTCGTTATAACAAGTGACATTGTGGAGTCACTCTCTGAAAGCAGCTCTGTGCTGCCCTAAAGTATATACTGACCTCTCCAAAGCTGTGCTCAGTGCAGTTTGATAGTGCTTTGCTGCTGCAGAATATCTGACATTGGATTTTGCTCACTCTGCCTGCAATTGCTTATAGAATCACTTACAAAGCAGGACACAGTGTGTTTCAGCACCGTGACCCCCACAGCCAACCTCAGAGTCTAAAAGAAAAGAAACCTGTGCTATAGCTCCTTGGAGGAGCTTTTAAAAATTGCCTGTTGTCCCTCTCATTGCTTTGACATCAGAGACAAGGTTGTCTGCATAAAAGCAGCTTGCAGATATGCTGAGTGATGGAATGGACCCACTCCAATTCACATGCAGAGCCAACAGAGGGACACAGGCTGCTGGCTTTACATTTTGGACAGTCTCTCCGAGCCTCGACACCGCTGATTAGTTCATTACTAACCCTCATCGAACCAGGTAAATGAAGTGAGAGCACATTCTCCTGACCAGTGCTATAGCACAGTCGACCGGACACTCCGAAGTTGGAGTGTGTCTTGCCTCTTCATGAAGTTGCTCAGGGAAAAGAGTTATTGATTTGCTCAATTCCGATGTCCAGCTTGTTTGTTTTAGCTTGAGCTTCACAGTTTCTAACATTTTGGTGTAAAAACAGAGAATAAAGCATTTTAAATGCAACTTTTGGCCCTGTGGTGGACTGGCAACCCGTCCAGGGTGCCTCCCTGCCTTCCACCCAGTGTATACTGGGATAAAAAAAGTAAAGGCTAATGAATAGTAAAGAAAATTAATTAATGAATGTATGAAATTGCACTTTTGTGTTTTTTTAATGGAGCAGAGGAGCTGACTGTCTCCTGTCAGATGTAGGACACATTACAAGTTTGCTAGAGAGTCACCAAGCAGCAAAACGCAAACTTGGAATTCTGTCTGGGCCTGAGTGCAGTTCTGAGATATTGAGCATGACAGATTTGACATGCCATCTGGCAAAGCTGTTATGTACTTTCTACCTATTTCAATATTAAAGCCCAAAACATTCTTCATCACACAAGCATAAAGTAACTCTCAAAGATCACGCCAGGTCTTTGAGGAGCCGGGTATCAGATGGCTGATCAATCGGCTCCAACGTGGTTGCTCTGATGATTCAGGTGTTGAATGTTGTCACGCTACGGTGAAGAAACCAAAATGTCAGCCTCTGCAGAGTTTGCACTTTACCACCATTCCATAAGGACGATTCTGGCATTGTTAAGTTCTCAGTTGTAAAATAAGATATGCACCTACTCAAGCAAGACACTGAATCTATACCGGCTCCAGGGTGGCTGTTGTCTAGCTGACCCTGACCTCCCTGTGGAGGAGGGCAAGAGAATTTCTCCTTTGGGATTCAACAGAGCATCACAAACAAAAACAGGATGACTTGCATTTTTTGAACCATTGAGCAGTGAGCATGATATTACATTTAAAGGGCCATATTATCCACTTTTTATGATTTTTGTTTTCCAATATATTTTGGCTCAGGATGAGAATAGTGTTCTTCATGATGTTATGCAAGTTGGTTTAGTAGTAAAAGTTAGTAGTTTAGTTTAAAGTTGAATTGAATTATTTAACTTATCACAATACTGGACCCTGATTGGCCGACAACACCAGCGCCTCTAATTAAAACGAGGTAAACCTGCTGAGAGGAGGCTTTCAGTTCAAATGCTGCAAACTGGCCTGATTGGACGGATTTTGAGAAGTCTTATTAGTCAGGGAGCCAATCAGGAGTCCAGTTGCGATGCGTTTACTGGAGTTAGTCTGAAACGGCATGGAAAAAAGGTTACATTTAAGCGGTCAAACAAAATCTAATTTGAACAATGTCTTCATTGCACATTTTTGACCATATATTTATATAAATATAGAACATTTAAATTCCTATCATATGCGATGTTTGAAGAAATTAATATGTATTGTTGTGGAATGAAACCATTCATTTTTGTGTTTCTGTCTCTTATCCGGGCAAGGAATAGATCACTCATGTCAGTATTGGGCTAAAGGAAAGGTTTGCGACCACTGATTCCATAATTTGTGTTAGTTCAGTATCTGTGTCTATTCAAACAGGAAATAGACTGAAAATTCTATCAATCTCATGTGTGCTTGATATGGGGCCTAGTTAGCAAAGGCTGACATCACAGCTTTTAAAAAAAATAAAGTTTGTATTACTATACTTGTGAGGAGCTTCATTGACTATATTCATTCCCTAACCTTCATCTTCTCCACTACATGCCTAACCTTAGCGTAACCCTAAACCCCAACCCTTACCATAACCTACCTAATCCTTATTCTATCTAATCTTAAAAGAAAACACAAGCCCTGAACCTAAAATTACAGTGTCTGAAAGTTTCATCAATTTAAATTTAAGACCTTTTGCCAGTTAGAATTAAATAAAAGACCAATTTCACATTTGAAAATTAAAACAAGCGTAGTCCAATCAGAATATGGTCTGCATGACTGGATTCATTTCTCATTGGAAGAACAGCCCATTTCGTCAAGTCTATGGCGATCCCTGTCTCACCATATATAATAACAACTTCCCCTTTAAATCAAGAGTGTCAAACCATGTGCCGCGGAGGGAGTCTGCAGGTTTTCATTCCAACCGAACACAGGTGATGTCACTGATTATCACACCTTCAACCAATCAGTGACATCACCTGGTGTCGTCTTTGGTCGGAGTGAAAACCTGCAGACTTCTTTCCGTGGCACATGGTTTGACACCCCTGCTTTAAATGCTGCAGGAGACGTGATCGATGTCTCTCTTAATACTGAATGTGGAGTTTTGTTAACTGAGATTGAGCCACACCAAGTACTTTTTGCAACCCTCAGTGGTGGATTAAAGAGCTGCTAACCCCAAAAGAGCTTAATTTGTCTGGGTTTCATTGGCGTTTTAGAGTCTCGTGATGATCTAAATGCTGTTTCAGGGGCTTATCTGCCGTGACCAGAATACATTTCTGCAGGAAACAATGAATACTTGTAATTTATTGGCCTTCAAAAATCCATATCTGACAAACCCTAGTACCTTCGACAAAATCTTATCAAAAAGGGGTCTGGGGCCTAATGTGTGTCTATTTGACAAACGGTTGACAACCCCCTGGTTTAGACTGTTAAGTAGTTTAATGCAACGGAGAGTAGTTAATAAGGGACGCCTCCTGTCAAAATTTGATTGATGACCTTTTGACCCCCATTTGATTGATGACCTGTCAATATTGACAGTTTTGATTGACAGCTTGTCAGTATTTGACAGTTTTGATTGATGACCTATTGACCTCCTTTTGATTGACAGCCTGTCAGTAATTTGTCAGCTTTGAATGATGCCCTGTGTGATGTGTCATGTTGTGACCTTTTAATTATTTAATGATCCTAATGAGGAAGTATTTCCGGGTGTGTGGGCGGAGGCGTCATTCATTTGTTCTTCTGATCCTGAACGGGGTGTATTGACCAAACGGGGGCATTGGGGGTTGTGGGACACCTGGAGTGCTATGGGAATGTGTTTTAGTTTTATGCTCATTAACTGACCAGTGTCAATCAATGGGCAATGGGGATCTGTGTGTTACAAGGGGCACTATGGACTGTTTTAGTTTTATGCTCATTAACTGACCAGTGTCAAACATGTGTCATTGGGGAGCTGTATTTGTTTTATAATCCTTAAGGAAGTCTATTGATCTATGGCAAATGCGGTTCTTTGGGTGTTTAACCCTGATTTGTTCTTTACTAAATAATGAAATTGTCCCTATGACTATCAAATCAAATCAAATCAAATCACATTTATTTGTATAGCCCTTAATCACCGTTACAGTCTCTAAGGGCTTCACAGTGCCCAACATGTGAAAATAATAAATGGTTAGTACACAACATCCCCCAGCCTTAGACCCTCACAGAGGACAAGGAAAAACTCCCACAAACCCTCACTGGGAAAATTGGGAGAAACCTTGGGAGGGGCTACTCAGAGAGGGATCCCCCTACCAGGACGGTTGGGCGTGCAATAGATGCCGAGTTTGGGCAAGCAGCGTATACACAATATATGAAAGTTTATTTTGGTGGGACATCCAGATCTGATGGGGCGGCATCACAGCAACAGCAACTCAGTCAGCGTCATCATAGGACTAGGGGACCATGCAGGCGCCAACACTGCCCAGATAGGAGAACGCAACGTCCGCTCAGTCAGCATCGTCCTAGGAGGGGGGACCAACCAGACGCCAACTCTGCCGGGCTGCAGCCTGGAACAGATAGGAGACTCACCCACACACACCCATACACACACACTCTCACTCACACAGACAAACATGACCAGCGTCAGTGGACAGGAGCAGGTAGACCAGGAGAATAGGACATGTAGGCAGGATGCTAGTATCCATCGGCAGGACCCTGATCTAGGATGAGCTAACTGGTCTAGCCTTACTCTGAGAAGAGACTGAGCCACTCCCTCAAGGCTGGTCAAATGACAGAGAGAATAAATGGGTTTTTAGCCTTGACTTAAAGACTTCAATAGAGCCTGCCTCTCTGATTGAGGCAGGCAGACTGTTCCAGAGATAGGGAGCCCGGTAAGAAAAGGCTCTGTTACCTGCAGTTTTCTTTTTGACTGCTGGGATAGACAGGTAGCCAGCGTCCTGAGATCACCTTTCAACCTTTATATCGCTGTTGATGTACGTATTGGGTATAGGAAGGCTATTTGGCCATGTTATAAAGACGTGATAATTATAATGTGTGTTTTAAACATTAGGACATCTAAATTAGACTAATATATAGAGCAGGGCTATATTTCAGCTAGACACAACTGACAACATAAGGGTCTAATGTGAAAAGATAGCTACATTAAACAAGGTTTTGGTGTTTTTATAATAATGATTTTGTCACATATGTGCGCGCGCACGCACGCACGCACGCACACACACACGGTCCGGCCGGAGAGTGCCTGATGATACCTTAAGATTGACACTGAGTGAGATATGTCCATGGGATGGTGGAGCTGTCACGTTATGATTTTAAATTATTTAATGCTCCTATTGACGAGAAGCTATTTCTGAGTGATAAATGAAGTGTATTTGTCCCGAACAAATCGCGACGCTCGGGGCGTATAAAGTCTGGATTGTGCGCAAGGCGGGGGGGGCGAGACGCCAATCATTTGGTTTTACAATAGTAATTGAGGATTACTGCCCAGATCACACGTGACATTTTGGAGCGCTAAATTTGAATGTGCGCAAGTCTGAATTGTGAGAGCCGTCTTTGGGGATATAAGGCGCACGGAGCCGATGTATTTTGACCAGTCGTAGCGTATCCACGTTGCATAGACGCTGCACTAGGCTTGGGCGATATGAAGATATTATCGTGCAGCACGATATTGATTGGCCACGATAACCGTCCTGACGTGCCCCGATAACAGAATATTTTCTCGTTGCCGCTACAATCATTATCAGTGCTTAATTTGTGCTGGGGCTGGCAAATGCCAAGAATCCGATTTTGCGCCCCGGCAAATGTCTTACTCAGAATCAGAGCCCCGGGCTCTAAAGTGCGACAACAACGCGTATTTTAAACTGGTATTAAACAACGTTACGTCCAGTGAACATTACAAGAGTAGGTGAGCGGAGAAGCGAGGCCGCGAGCCAATCAGAGCCTAATATGTAAATAGATACACGCACGCGCACACACACACACAGACAGACAGACTGGAAGCTTAAAAAAATATTACAACGTCAACATTTAGTTAGCTACTGATAGCAAGCCGACAAAACAGATTCACGGTTAACGTTAATGCAGCATGGCTGTCCTATCTATGGAAGCACCTGGACCATTATTACCTGGACCATTATTACAACGTCAACATTTAGTTAGCTACTGATAGCAAGCCGACAAAACAGATTCACGGTTAACGTTAATGCAGCATGGCTGTCCTATGGAAGCACCTGGACCATTAGACCAGAGGGAGGGACAGAAATGCAGGCGTTGTTAGGCGACACAGAGGTAGGAAAAGTTTACCCTTTTTCCTCCGCCGGGGGGGATTGGTTGGGGGAGGCGAGTTGAGCCCCGGCATCTCTTATTTTACAAATTAAGCACTGATCATTATGCAACACTTGTTATGGATCTTGCGCTAGCCGCGAGTCAATAGTCAGTCTCTCTCTGGCAGCTCTTGTTAACAAGAAGAACGCAAATGCGCCTATTTGGCGTTTCTTTGGTTTCAAACCAAACGAAAAAGGAGAGCCAGATAATGTGAACGAAGTTACATGCAAGCTGTGTGATAAGCAATTAAGTACAGCAGCTGGCCAAAAACTTCTAGCATCGCTAGCGACCAACCCTCCATCATCGGGGCTTTCACGAAGGCAACAAAATATAAACTCGACAGTCAGCGGTGGCAAGACTGTACAAGGGCAGTTACGAGGTACATTGGAAAAGAAATGGTTTCAATGCATACCGTTGAAAAATCCACTTTCAAGGAAATGCTAAATACATTAGATCCCCAGTATGAACTACCAAGCCGCCGATATTTCAGCAAGACAGCCAGTCCGAAATACTATAATGCTACAGTAGACCTATTTGTGTCTAGGCATAGCCTACATTTTATTTAAGCATATTTTTGTATTATAATTTATATTTCACAACACCAAAACCAAAGACTTTTTAGTTTGTTATTCTTTACTTATATTTGCTAGTAGGCTAATTATTAATGTTACTTGTGTTAATTCTGTCCAGTTATGTCTGAAATGACACGTTACATTCATGGTGTAAAAACGGTGTTATTGAATAAAAATATGCCAACTCACTGATTGATTGATCTGATTTGTTGACCTCAGCTGATCGCCGATTGTGTAAAATAGCGCTCAATGGCACCACATTGTGGCCATTTATGGGTATTGCAACATATGCGTCTTTTCAGCATTTTTTTGGACGATAATATTGTATATCGTTGTTTTTCTTAAAGCAATATCGTCAGTAAGGGAATTTCAATATCGCCCAATCCTACGCTGCACGGCCCCATTTTTCGCAAGACAGGCTTCAACGCTGTGGAACCGACCTAACCTAGACAAGATGTTTGTTTACTGTAAGTATTCTATTTAACTATGTCATATTCTATTCAAACGCTAACCCATAGTTGGATGAAAACTAATATGATATATTTTTCGTTTTGATTTGGTGAAGATTAGGGGGGAAAAGCAACACAATTGAGGATCTTACAGAGGCCTCTACAAGCCACGGTAAGTCCGTTGTATTCTATGCAGGTGTCTTATTAGATTGAGTTGCATTACCACGTATTTAAAACTATGTATCACCTATACATGATTGTATATGTTTTGTATCTATTTCTCTCTAGAATCACAAAATATATTAGATCGGACCAGGAACAGGAATTCTGATACCCGTGTGGGTACCGGTCGGACACGTACGGACAAAGAAAATAAACACCCTAACAAAAGTAGGTTTTTATTCTACATTCGGGCGCATATTTTTAAAACCAGGGTTCTTTCTAATGAGTTGAACTTTCTAATGAGTTGTACATTTAATTTTGCTCCTGCATTTCTTAGGTCTTCTAGGAAAAAAACGCGCACCACTTTTCCTCAAAACACCAGTAAGTATTTGATATAAATCAAAATTGAAATGAAAAAATAAACGGCAAATCTCATATTGTGTTTTTTCTTTTGTTTTTTTTACTGAACATCAAGGCGAGGCGTTAAACAAGCCTGAACAATTTGTGAATAACGTTTCAAAGTCGTCTGTTGAGGGAGAACCTGAGACACAGGAGCCAAAGGCAAAACGCACAAGATCTGAAAACGGTATAGTATTAACATCTGATACATCCTAGGTTTAAAACTATAGTGTCCCTTTTATAATAATCACCGACTAATGGACTATACCATCTAATGTGTCTTGTTTTTTTGTTTTTTTTAATAAGCGGTGAGGAGGAGACGAGCGCATCCGCGGGGATAGTTTTAAATCTCCAGTCGGACAGCTGGACTGATGAAGACATTGCACGCTGGGATCGCTCTGACTTTGGGCTGACACAGACGTGCAGCGAAGAAAACACTGTCCAAGACCCGGAAAACATCGCCATACCGACACCGTCGTCATCTGCAAGGGTGAGCGATCGAGATGTCGTTGTGTTGGTCAAATCCATGATTCGCAGCATAGAGGCATTATCCAAATCTATTTTAAATAAGAATGATGATTTTATGAGACAGCTCAACTAGTTTTCCCGAAAATTTGATAGCATAGAACAAGCCATTAAGAGACAAAACTCGCTGATACGCGCATCACACACAGAGCTTCTTGCTGAGATAAGAGCTCTTCGACAAATTAGGAGATTTTAGTAGTGCATATGCCAACAGTGTGTCATCGGTGCTTTTATGGGTTTATGTTTTGTTGGAGAGTACTTTAATTGCAAATGTTTTTTATTTTTATTTTTTTTTGCTGTTGTAAATCATGAAAAGATCGTACAAATCAGTGAATGGTCGTAGAAATGCAGAGAGAAGCCAGTATGACTTATCCACTAATGATGATGATGATGATGATGATGGTGAGGCGCAAGACTGTGGTCTTCAGGCTAGAAACCGGTTTGAGGATGACAGTGTAGATGATGACTTGCCGCAAGACTTTGATGAATTAGACACAGCCACACAATGTAGCTTGTTGATAAAGTTGGTGCAGTATCGGACTAAAAAGTATAGTGAGATGTTTGATACAACCAACCTTTACAGCAAAGAACATGGAACAGGGCTTGATTTTGATGATGAGGAGGAGGAGGACGATGAGCAGTTATCAGCTGAGAGCATGGACTATTGTACAGTACACACACCGAATCAGTCAGGACATGTTTTTGAGCATAATAGCTTATCCGGCCAAACACCGAATGTGGCTCAAGAGATGACGGGGGAGTGGACCTTTTCAAACACGAAATATCCCACGGTTTAATGCTGTGGAAGTTAGACAGCCGATAGATTTGAGAAGCATATCTCTTGATAATTTAGAAGGAGTTCCAAATCTGATGAGACACAAGTTAACGGATGTGATAACGCATTGTACAGAGAATGCTCCTGCAGGCAGTCTGTTAAATGTAGTGTTGCGTGGTCCCTCTCTCGCTAGCGATGTTCAAACAGTTTTAAAATCTGACGATGACTATAATGCAGACTTGTTTTTAGAGCAGATAGCACAGGTGATGCAGAGTAATGACACATCCATGACAGATGACGAATTAGAATTTGTCGTTACAGTCGCCCAGAACAAAAGTGGTGGAGGATATCGTTTGAAATTAGGGGCCATACCTTATGATGAGATAATACGTAAGAAAAGACCTTGTCTTTACAGCCCTCAAAACATAGGTAACAATCTGTGCTTCTCCACGTGTATTGCTCACCATCTAAGCTCAATGTGTGCGATACAAGCGAACGATATCATTGCAGAAATAATGTACGAAGAGTTAGGGTTTGTGCCTAGTACAAATGCCCGTGAGGAGATGGCTTATGCAGAGAAAATGCACAGAGAGTTGGGGTATACAACTGATCGAAAGATTGGCTTTTCTGACGTCTCTAGATTTGAGAGGCATCTGAATGTGAAAATTCTAATATTCCACCATGTCCAATCAAGCAAAAAGCTGGAGTTGTATCAAACGAGCGACACGCCCCACCCAGACACTATATGGTTGTATCTACACGATGAACACTACCACCTTATTGTGAATAAGACACGATTTTTCGGGGCAAAGTATCTCTGCGAATACTGTTACAAACCATGCAATTCAGTACTGGATCACAAATGTAAATTCCACTGTAACGTATGTCTAACAGGCTGTTACACACACCCAGGTCCAACGATAAAATGTGACCAGTGTAGCCGTATGTGTAGATCAGAGCACTGTTATAAAACACATTGTCAATTTTCACAAACATGTATTTACTCCGTGTAAACGTTCAAAATATTGCGACTTGTGCGGTAGATTATACTTTGTATCGAAAACCCCCAAAAAGGCCGCCGACAGTAGCGATATACCGTTCCACACATGCGCAGAGAGAAAGTGTAGACACTGCGGAGCACCCGTCGTCGACGATCTTCACACATGCTACATCCAGCCTATCCCAGAGGAACGTCTAAAAACAAAATACATCTTCTATGATTTTGAGACTCGCTATCATGATGGGAGACACGAGGCAAATTTTGCAGCTGCAATAGCATTTAATGACAAGCCATGGTGGGCCTCCGGTCTCGATTGTGTCCAAAAGTTTGTCAGACAGTATAGATGTGAACGGTACAAAAACTACACATTTGTAGCACACAATGCCTCAGGATTCGACAACTACATTATGATGGAGTATTTTACAAGACAGGGCATTACACCTAAACTGGTCATGCGTGGAAGTAGGGTGATTCTGATGTACGACGATGCATTCAAACAGCGTTGGGTAGATGCTTTTAGCTTTCTCCCTATGCAATTGTCAAAAACACCCGCAGCGCTTGGTTTTGACGATGTAGAAAAGGGGTATTTTCCCCACACGTTTAATACAAGAGCGAATGAATCCTACATAAGCCCTTACCCAGACCCGTCCTATTATGGATACGAGAAGATGTCAGAGGGTGACAAAGACACATTCATGACCTGGTATAACACAGTCCGTCATGAGGTGTTTGATTTCCAGAAAGAACTTGAGCGCTATGGTGTCAATGATGTTGTTGTTTTACGAAAGGCATGTATGGTCTTTCGTGAAACAATCATTCGTTGTTCAGGTATAGATCCCCTCAGTCAAACAACACTGGCATCATGCTGTATGTATTTTTACCGGAAGACACGTTAGCTCTCACATACGAGGGAGCATATGTCGCACAGCACAATACCTATTCGAATGTCTCCATCCAGTGGCTTGAGTTTTTAGCAAACCATCACGGTATAGAGATTCAACACGCTCTCAATGCTGGAGAAAAGCAGTTTGGTCCTTTCTTTACAGACGGATATGACCCAAACACGCATACGGCCTACGAATTTGCAGGCTGTTTTTATCACGGATGTGATCTTTGCTACAATCCGGCCCATAAAAATCCTGTCACATGGATCGAATTTGGTCGCATGAAAAGAGAGTTTAGTGATAAAATCTCAGTCCTCAAAAAAGACTATGGTCTCTGCGTGGTAGTTATCTGGCAGTGTGAATGGGAGAAACAGAAAAAGACAGACGGCGTTGTACAGAGGTTTATGGAAACCTACAAAGCCCCCACAAGGCTTAACCCGCGAGATGCTCTATTTGGCGGTCGAACAAATGCCTATAAACTACTACACAAAACACAACCCCATGAAAAAATCAGGTACTACAACTTCACATCTCTCTACCCCACAGTGCAGTCTCGTAAGCCATATCCTCTAGGACATCCACAGATTATCTTTAGAGATTTTGAGTCTATCGATAAGTATTTTGGTTTTGTCAAGTGTTCTGTACTGCCCCCAAGAGGGCTGTATCACCCTGTGCTCCCATACAGATGTCATGGAAAATTGATGTTCCTGCTGTGTCAGACATGTGCGCAGGAGCTTAACCAGACATCTGAATGCCGTCACAGTAGTGAAGAGAGAACGCTCTCAGGCACATGGGTGTCATTCGAGCTGCAAAAAGCTCTTGAAAAAGGATACAAAATAACAACCATTGACGAGGTATGGCATTTCCCACAACAGTCAGACACTCTGTTTAAAGAATATGTGAAAACCTTTTTAAAGTGTAAGCAGGAGGCTTCAGGATACCCCAGCCATATAGACAATGTGCAGGCACAACAGCAGTACGTACAGGATTACTACGACAGAGAGGGTATACAACTAGATCCTCAAAAAATCTGCGTTAATAAAGCGGTCAGAAGCTGTAACAAGCTCATTTTGAACAGCTTGTGGGGATGTTTTTCTCTACGTACGGACCTACGTACGGACCTTCGCTACCACCGAACTAGTAACTGACTCTGAATGATTCGTACAGTTCATGTTTAGCGACATATATGATGTATGTCAGTTTTGCTTCATCTCTGACACTGTGGCTCTGGTGCAGTGGCGCTACAAAACTAGCGAAGCCTCTAGAGCTAGAGATGTTAATGTGTTTGTAGGGGCAATGACCACCGCCCATGCTAGACTCATGCTGTACGAGCTTTTGGACAAATTACTGACAGGCTGTCAATCAAAAGGAGGTCAATAGGTCATCAATCAAAACTGTCAAATACTGACAAGCTGTCAATCAAAACTGTCAATATTGACAGGTCATCAATCAAATGGGGTCAAAAGGTCATCAATCAAATTTTGACAGGATGCGTCCCTTATTAACTACTCAGGAGTATCAAATAGATGTTTATCAAGTGGACTGTATGCTCATAATTCACTTCTGTGACGGTGCAGGAGCACAGCCTTTGCATTGAAACGGAACTCCACCGAATCCTGAAACACATAGTCCATTTGGAGCTACTATTTTTTATAAAATGTCATAGATATCGAGCTAAAAACAAGGCTGTTCTTGTGAAAGATTTCATCCCAACAGCAACACAATCATGCATGTAGAGTATTTTTTAATTACTGTTATTTATCACTCTTAAATTTCAATACATGTTATGACTTTCAAACTAATAAAGTGCCCTTCACCACTGATGGGTTAATCAACCCCACCTTGGTGCACATTCAAACAGGTTAATTGATCAGCAATTGCTATAGGAGACAAGAGGAAGAGCCAATATATCCTCCTCAATATATGGAAGACGCTAAGCCAGTTCCATAGACTGAAAGAAACCTTTCACAAGTGAAGATACTGAAATCGCACTTCAAACAAACTACAATGACGATAATTTGAACAAGGCCCTTGAAAAAGTGACAACCATCCTGTCAACTGACCCGACTGGGTAGATTATTCCAAACGCCACCAAGAATCTAACTTTCCGAAGAGGAAAAAACCCGGACAGGTTGGTGCATGGTGCATGCCGACTGCCTTTGAGAAAACACCAGTGTACCTGCACCAGCAGACGCAACAACTGTTCCGCACCCTCTAACTGGAAAGGAACATAAAATTTGTGGCATAATAACTACAGCGGTCATTTACTTTTGTGGACTGCAGCTGTTCAGAGGTCTGTGTGGGAATGACAAGTAGAGCTTTGAAAACAAGTTTAGCTGAACATCACTCTGCCATTCGCAACCTGAAGCAATAAGAAGCAATCCTCAAAAGGGAGCATACTGGATTTCAGAACTCCAAACATGTTTGGTTTAAATGAGGAACTTGACCTATCAGTATTTTTTGTAAATTAAAAATATTGTGATTGTGAAAATATTGTGCCAATGTACTTATATTGTAAATGTATTATGGGTTTATGTATATTTCTCATCATTTTACTTTGTAGTAAGTAAAAAAAATCATATAGTGCCTTGGGGTTTCTCTTTCTGTCAGTTTGAATGTGCACCAAGGTGGGGTTGATTAACTCGTCAGTAGTGAAGGGTTTAAAAGAGACTCAGGGCAAGTAAGTTTTCTTCTAACCAAGGGGCCTTTTGGGGAATGAGGTGCTTTTTCTTTTATCTTACTAATATATGGGTGTGGAAATTCAGGGTGCATTGCAAAGGGAGCATTTTCAGAGAACACTATTTTTGTTTTCCTGAGCCTATTTTGTTAGACTTCTTTCACCAAACTTTCTCCAAATTCATTCACGCCATCCCTGTGCAAATAATGGTCTCAAAGACCATTATTGATTCTCAAAAGTCTTCAGGTCAAACTTTTTTTTTTTTTTTTACATTTCTGCCACCGTTCTCTCTTGCAGGTGAAGCAGAGTTTACTGCAGCTCACCCAAAGGGAGACCCGAATGGCAGGGAAACTCTGGGATAGACTGGGTTTAAGAATTCATTAAAAGAAAATTGAACAATTACATTAAAAATGTGTAACGAAAATAAACTTCATTGCAGGTTTTTATGTAGCTTGTGGTCAGAGAGGAATCTCTATATCTGGAGTGGATCGTAGGGCTGATATCTGATATTTAATAAAAGGTCAATATCAGGCTCAATCTATGTGCAAACCAATATATCTGTCTAACCATTCCAGGTACCCCCAGATATTTGTCATTTTTGATTTAGTACTGACACTCTAGGTGGGGTGAGAGTGAAATTTAAGATTAGGGGGATCACTTCTAATGATATAACTCAAGTGAAATTAAGCTATTCTCATTTTTCTGGGGACCCCTGTAGGACCCCTGGAGGGCCCCAGATGCTGGAGCTCTTAAATATATGACTGGGGACATTTAATTGACTATTTTTATCTAATTTTAATGCCTTTCCAATAAAACCAGCGTGCTTAAAATGATTGAAGATTAGATTTAATCCCATTTAAATCCCATTATCTAATTACCCCAATCACCTCGCCAAACAATAATTAGTTGTATTCAACAACTGCATCAAATTTTCCCCAGTAGGGTATTTACTCTACATAGTGGCCCAGCATTTGCTATTAGAAGTAGCAACAGATGACACAAACGAGATACGAGAGGAAAAACGGGTCACAGAAAGAAAAAATGAAACTTTATTTGTTTTTATACTTACAACACTTTTGAAATGAAAACCTATGTAATTACTCACAACTAATATAGATCTGCACATTGCAAATAAATCAATTGAAAATAGTTACCAAGCTCTATCACTTTTTTCCAAACTGCAACACGCACAAACAAAAGCTGGAAAAAAAACAACAAACCAAAATGTGTCTAGTTATTTTTGCTGCTGTTGCTGCTGCATGGAAAGTGGATACATTTTGAAAAATCATTTTCAATAAGCGACGTAATTCCCCCGCCGTCTATGCTAATAAGGAATTAATAAATTAATAATTGCACATTGCACCCTATTATTGCATAAGTTGCAGTTTTATACGCTTGTTTCAAAGTTGTATACTCAGGCATATACACAAATGTAAATACGTTTTTTCAAACACCGAGTAACACATGAATATCGACGTTATGAAATCACACCGCCATTACCACCACTGACTCAATCCTCCTGCTTGGTGATCAAATTCATATTATACAACGGTTAGTTTCAGCCACCCTCACAAGCTCCAACCATGCTAGTAATTCCAGTAAAGCTGGCATAGCCGTAACCATGGAGCTTGTTAGCAATCTCTTGATTTCTCTTGTTTTTTTTACTCTTAAGCATGTATACTATTTTGGAGAAAACCTTTTGATAACCGTTGTATAAAAGCCGTAATACCCAGCCCCCCCCCCCCGAGGACGTTCTTTACGGTAATCCCGGTTACTTCGGAAAGAACGCCCTCTCGGGTATTACTCTTATATCTTTGAGCAAGTTTGCCATAACATAATTTCATCCTGTTCATATGACAAACATTCCACTGAAGTACATGAGTATATGACAACTTTTAAAAAAAATAAATAAATAAACCCATAAACACAAACCCATAATTTCAATGCTAGCACAACTACTTCAGTTTACATCAAAATGTAAGAATTATTGCAGAATAATCAGTGACTATGCATCGTTCAGTATATTAATACAGCATCTGGTCCATTTTACATCATCACATTTATATCATCAAAGCGCTTAAGACCCAAAGTTAAGCTCAGCATAGGCTACTGAAAAAAAAAACCCAATAGTGGTATGCTTGAACAAATTGAGACATGTACACTGAAAATGCAGAATGTCGCTGCGTTTGAAAGAAGTTGGACAGCGGATAATCGACTCGTGATCAGACAATAACATTCAACAGCTGTTTGTATGCGTCAACACTGAATTGAGCTCAGCTGAAGCTCGGAAATGAGATGACTCAAAACTGTCCAATATATTTAGAGCGTCCTCATCGGTATACGCGAGGGATCGTTGAAATACTTAAATCATACCAAATATCACCCGCACCTCCCTCTCAAATTAAATACAGTACATCAAAACAAAAATGAAGCTTAATTTTCATGATCGACAAACGAAAATCATATATGTGCATCACCGTACCATAAATAAATATACACTCGTTTTACTGTTTACGCAAAACCAGCGGAGCAGAGGGGTGTTCCACAAAGCGAGCTTACCACTTATCCAGGCTTATTTCACTTAGTCTGGCTCATTTTCAGGTTTATTCGGTTCCACAAAGCAAGCTCAGCATAGTTCAAGCTAAGTTGCTGTGGCAACTCAGGGCAGGCTAGATATCAGGCTAAACCACAGTTGAAGCTTAATCGGTACTCCCGTAACACTGATCCGACTGAAACGCAATGATTTTCAAACAAGGTATCGCCATCCTAATGTTCAATACTATTACCCTATACTATCAGACATAAAATGTAACGTTAATAGAAAATAAAAAATATAAAATGATGTAGGCTGTATCGGGGATACAGTCACGGTTCAGAGCGTTGTTAGGCAACCCCATTTAACCATGAGTGTCCAGCGAGACCTCAAGTGCCGTATTGCTTTTAGAAAACGGTTACAACTTATAGAGATAATTATTTGATGACACAATATTATTTTATTTTCTAAATTATTTTTATTTAACAAATTCATTGAAATAATAAAGTATCTTGAATATATGTCAAGATGTTTCCACGGTTGCTAGGAGACACATTCACTGTTACTGTATGGGATTTACAGTCACTGTAGAACACGCTTTCAGCCGATCAATGTCCAGGATGGAAACAACCGATTTCATAAAAATATATAATAAAAGTAAGAACCAGCCCGAACAGCTCAGTCAGTAGAGCGTGAGACTCTCAGTCTTAAGGTTGTGAGTACGATCCCCATATAGGGTCGAGTACTGTACGATGACTGTAATGTAGTAAGATGAAACGTTACGTACAGCCTTTACTACATCATTTATGGCGATATATAGTACATTTACAGTCTTGAGGTTTCATATATGGTATGGTTTAATTTATAATATTTTTAGCACAGCTTTTCAGTTCTTTAAAGGGGGGGTATTTTACTCATTTTGGGCTATTTAAAACTGTTTCCAGGGGTCTTGACAAGATGTTTTTGAAGTCGATCAAAAAATCATAAAACCAGCTTCTGTGGTGTGTGTTTCAGTCTCTCATTTTCTCCATTGTAAAGAACAGGCTGTTTTGAGGGCGTGGAGGTTGTATGTAATGAGCACTGCTCTGATTGGCCGCCTGGGCGTGGAAGAAGTAAGAAAACTAAAGCTGGAGTCATTAAAAGTAAAAGTAAAGTTATTGGTTGGAGTCAGGACTCATCTTAAAGTTATTTGTTGGGACCAGTGTCTGTTTTCTAAGTTTAGCCAGATCCCGCTTTAGCCCCGATTGATTTGTTAGGTTAATTCAAACCAGGCTTGCGAGGTTAATCGCCGCTTTTCTAAGCTTGCTTTGTGGAACAGCCCCCAGGAATTGTCATCCAGGCCCCGCCCCTTTTTAAATAAAAACAATTAGGTTGCTGACATAGTCGCGACAATAAAAGACATTCAAACCTAAAGCATGAAATCAACCATGTGACAAAAAAAAGAACATGACAGATGAACAATCGTGAAAAAGAGACTGAGTGGTCACGTCCGCCCAGGCCCCCGTGGGTTCCCCCCAATGAACCCCTGAACATTCCTTGGCCCCAAAAAAAGTACCATTCGGCTTCGTCCAAAACGCTTAGGCCTCACTGCCATTTAGATCGGGCTTCTTTCCCTTGCTCCCTCTGCCCCCCTCAAAAGCATCTGCCTGCACCTAAAAACGCGTTGGTTGCTGGGTAAAAAAAACAACAACACAGCAGCCTATCGGATATTTTCACCGGAGTTTCAAGTTGCACCGGAGACAAGGGAAGGAAGCCGTTCAGTTTGGACACGTCGCTAGGTTTTTATTCCTCCCACATCACATCAGAGGCAGTCCAGAGTAAAGTGTTGAGTAGTCTATTGCATGAGCGCCGCGTAGTCGACTAATGTGCTAAGTCACAATAGTCCTTGTACAAAACAAATATAATAAGCTAGTAAACAATCATTTTAATTTTCAATCATGGATACAGCGTTTTAGCAAACTGCTTTTTCACTAATTTCCATTCATGCATCTATACTAATAATCGGTGTTAATATAAGGAGGCTATGTTGGAAAGTTTTCATTTGGGCAGGGAGTAGGACTAGACGTGAATGGCCAAAAATATTGAAAAAGTTTGCAGGAAAAGACCCGGAGCACAAAGATACTATAACATTTGAAGGAATGCGCACACTGAACAGGTTTAATCAAATACACGACGTCACGTCACCGAACACATGCAATATAAGCAATAATGTAAATAGAGGAAATCAACGTTGAGAAGGGAGGCTCTAGGAGTGATACCATTGGCTTAAAAGGGTCATGTGATGCAGCAAAGAGTTATGGGTAGAAATTGGATTTGTAAGTAGACAAAGATGCGAATTAGGATGAAAAGCAGAACAGTTTGACTTATTTATTTTTTTTAAATATCACTTTTTAAAATATCATCAAAATTTTATAATTTGGCTACATCCCACCACACACTCTGCCGATAGCATCACTGAGCAGCTTTAATACTACGTTCTACAAAATTGTCAATCTTTTTAACGATTACTTTTTTTATACTTTTAAATGGATACTGATGTTCTATGACGCAGCACTGACAGAGAGATAGAGAAAGCAATAGAGAGATAGGCAGAAGAAGAAGAAGAAAGAAAGATTAACACAAGTTGTTTCTATTAAACATTCAACATGCTTCAACAGTTCTCTAAAAAACCTAATCAACAGAGATTTTCTTTTTTTTTCTGTTTTTGTTTTTTTAAATTTGGCCCTCGGAAAAGAAATGAGCGCCCAACCCTCCCCCTGATGTATAAACAACGGTCAACCAGGGCTGGGGGGGGGGGGGGGGGGGTGGTCGAGGTTTCCAGGGGGGCCAGAGCCAGAGTCCGAAGGGCTTCATCAGGGTTGTCTGCGGTAGTCAGTCATTGGAAAGGGCCGAACGGAGGAGCCAGTCAGGGATCTCAGGATGTGGTCATGGAAGATGGGTCATTCCACATGGCCGCCACATCTCTGAACCTGACATGGGGGGGGGCGGAAAAGTACTTTTTTGTTTCTTTGAGTTGCGCAGGGAAGTCATAGTGACAACAACAATGGTAGAAAACAGTAAGAAATGAAAGAACAGCCATGGTACACGAACAAACACAGTTGCCTCTTCCCTACGTTTACTAGTTTGTACCGCTCAACACCACCCCAACCCTTCTACTAAACAGCCAGTGGGCTCTGACCTTGCATTGATGAGGTACTGGGCCAGGCTGATGTTGGCGGGGGTCCCTGTGATGGTGATCTGGCGCTCCGACGACCCTTCCATGGCGTTAGCAATTTTGATCTGCGCCCCAGACATCTGACGGATCTCGTTGATTTTGGTTCCCTGGCGCCCGATTATGCAGCCTATTAGCTGGGAAGAAAATGGGGGCGGGACTTAGGATGGCCAGAGCATGAAAGCGTCAAGGACACACGCATTTTGGTCTGAGGCCATTTGACCGAACGTGGATTTCTATGATGCATGTGAGTAATGGCCAGTCATTCTCTGTATCCCAGACCCAAAATAATACATATCCCTGTCAATAAAGTCCTTTCCATTAAGGGCATTCATTTCACACATCCTACTGCCTTGGACTGCACCATAGCTCTGCTCTAGAAGGGGAAATATCCACTAGTTGCAACTGAACTGCTGTCAGATTGCATCGCCAGAAACTTGTAAAGGAAGCCACGTTGAAAGATAATAAATTCTGACCATTGTCTTGCTATTTGGTAGCCATTTTTGTGGATTGACCATTGGCCTAGGCTTCCAACTTATTTGAAAATAGACCATAAATGCTCCAAAATCAAGCAGAAATCAGGATATTATGGCAATGTCATGCTAACCTATCAGGATTTTCTGAAAGGTTGCTGCAATGTGTCATCCAGCCTCTGAGGAAGAGTCTGCTGTTTCTTTAATTTAGACACTAAATTAAGGTACAATTAAATTAAAAAGCCACTTTTCACAAAGTAACATTTTCTTTAAAAAATGGTGACTTGGGAGTATGTTCTCAGATACAGACCTCAAAATGGATACATATTACAAAAAAATGCTGACTCGTCTGGTTAGAAGTATATATAAGACTTGTCTGCCATAGTGTCCACCATATCATCTTAAAGACTCGTGGTGCTGCAGACAAGCTGAATCCCTTTAGGTCCATTTAAACAATTCTGCACACCTCTCTCCAGAGATAGAAACAGTTTCTCTCACTGCAACCTTAAAATCTAGATTTCTGTTGAAGACATGCATTTTTTAATGATGACTTTGATGGGACTCTGCGTTAGCTCATATTCATTGTTCAATATTTCCAAAACACACATGATTGCATGCTTTAAAATACAACTGTTTTTTTTAACAAAGGTATTAAGAAGTGTGGTGGATAAATGATGGATGTCTCATTTTGGAATTACAGTGCAGTTTGAGATTTTGTTTAGCATTAATCTCTGTCTGGGGAAAAAAGCCTAAGAGCACCTACAGAACAGAGTCATTTATCACCCTCGCACATTGTGACAAATGTACTCACATCATTGGGAATGGTGAGTTCATGAGTACTGGCCTGGTTACTGGCATCCAGACCTGCTGCTGAACACAGGAAGCAGAGAAAGAGAGGAGGGAAGGAAGACGACATAAAATAGAGTTTGGCACATCGAGGGAGTGTACAGCATGAATGCACTGAGGCTTTGCTGACCAACAACAGGTCCAGGAGTTTTTCCAAATCAGAGTAAAACTCCCTTCCCCTGCCTATTGACCAATAGCATCGCTGTGGCGTTCAAGGACCTGGGCTCAGGCCTGAGCAGAGCCTGCACACTGCATAACATACCTACCACCCGCCATTCTAACTTTTACTCTCTAAATGGAAACAAACACCCTTGAGGCAATCGCATCGCTTAAAGGATGCTTAGGGGAAGTTAAAAAGAAAAAACAATGAAACAAAAGAAACCTCAACATCAACAAGAGCAGACCACCAGCAGGCCATGTCACTGGCAGTGCACCACAGAGACCAATAGGAGGAGAACGACAAGAAGAAGAAAAAGAGAAAGGAAAAAGAAGTAGAGAGAAATAAAGGAGGACGAGAATGTGTCTGTCTCTACAGGTACAAACGAGAGAAGGAGCTTCGGTAAAGAGGGGCGTCGTGTAGGTGGGTACGTACCGGGGAAGGCAGGGGTGGTCTGTCCGAGGGGGGTAAAGGGGGTTTGCTGCATAGCCAACTGGTGGAGCTTGCTCAACTGCTGAGGGGGGGAGGAGGAGGACAGCAGAGCTATGAGGTCATCGTTAAAAACACACTCGCGCGCGCATACACACACACTCGCACGCCCGCAAGACACACACACACACGCAGGTCTGTCAGAAACGCTACCAAGAGTAGAGAGAGAGGATCTGAGGAAAACTAACAACACTGAGAGGTGAAGGAGAACAAAGGCCGAGAGAGAGAGAGAAAGAGAAAAGAAACTCGTAAAGGACTTGGCCTGACATCGGGGCACCGGGGTTCTCATTATGTTGCTGGCACACACAGGTCTCTTCTTCTGACCAACATGAGGGGACAAAAACATCCACTTCAGTGCCTCAAATTCATGAACTATTGTTGCTGCGTTGGTCAATTTGTGTATTCCAATTTGAGGTAGCTGAATTGTTGCCCTATGTAACAGTGCTGCTGGTTAAAGCTGCACTAAGCAATATTTAATGTAAAAATGACAAACCCATTTTCCCGTAATTTGCCCAAATTAAATTCTGTTGTCAGGTATGGTCACTGGTGGGAAATGTCAGCACACAGCAAGTGACAAACTGAAAGTACAAAACCTTCTCCTAAATGGCTGAACCTGCTGTGAAAAGATTTTTACCACCATCTCCGCCAGCCACTAAGAAGAAGAAATTACTGTTTACTCCCATCGCATGACATGATTTCTGGGTAATGGAGTTCTTCAAACGTTAGAAAATTAAATTCTGCTCTCTGCCCACTAGGGGTTGCCAAAGTGCTAAATTGCATAGTTGCAGCTTTAAAGAAAATATTTCTTGCCAGATCTAACTTTTCTGTGCTACTGCAGGCCAAGCCCCATGAAGTTTGATGCCAAACTGAGGGCAGGGGGTGGGGGTGATAGTCAGAAGAGTTAGAAGATACAGGAATTACATATCAGAAAAAAAGCTTTATTAATATTAACAATTAATATTAATAGGAATGGAAAGAGAGCAAGAGCCGGAGACTGAAAGAGTGAAATTTGGAGGGAGAGAGAGAAAGAAGTGTGGAGAGCGCAGTGAAGACTGCCTCGTGGGGTTAGCACTCACATCTGGATGTGGGATGGCGTACTGTCCTTGAATGGTGTAAGCCTGCAAACAGGAGAGGAAGAGTGTATTGTTACCTTGTTATTCTATGACTCAATCTAAAACCACTAGGCATCGGCAATGTAGAGCAATTTTACAAAATACTCTGTATGTACGTGCATATAAATAAAACATTCAGTAAAAATTAATTACACAACAAAATCACATATCAAGTCAATCTAATTCAAGCCAAGCTACCGTGTGAGTTATTTTATCGATGAATTCCCTGCTGAGGTTTTCTTGGTATAAATTGTTTCATTTGTAAATGGTATTAAATCAATTTGGCATTTGATAGACACACATTATTATCTATGTTTTACCCGTTACTAGGGAGTCGTGCAACTATGGACTCCCTGTCATGTTCTCCAACTATTCATCAATTAGACCCAGTTGAACTAAATTGATAAGGAACAACTCAGACAGTGGGGAGGTGACAGTGAGGGTGGTGGGGGAAACCAAGGGAGAGGCCCTGATGGGGATGAGGTGACTGGACCTAGTGGATGTGTGCTCATAGGGGCCACGGAGGTCAGAACTGAGCTAAATTTCATTTTGATGCCCGCCAGGACAGCAACTGGGGTGATGGTGTGGGCTAGGCAGAGTTTTAGTTCTACAAATATTTCTGAGAGGCAGAAATAATCTCATTGGTTAAGTTAAAGGTCTATGGGTGCTAAAGTGTATGCTAAAGTGTTAGCATGGAGCACCGGGGACCCATGCATGATTTTGGTGTCTAAGTTCTCATCTCTTTACGGTTAAATTGGCCAATCTTCCTATAACTTGTTCCTATTCCTTTTATGAAGAATAATATGTTTTGACACCAAACCTGTCCAGGGGTCCGTTCCAGGAAGCAGGTTCAACAAACTCTGAGTCTAACCCTGAACTCTGAGTTGATTAACCCCGAGATAGGAAACTCTGGGTTTTCGGTTCCAGAACGGCTGATCTGAGTTAGTTCAATCAACTCTCGGTATGTTAACCCTGAGTTAAGCGCGTGCCTGACGACAATAAAAAGCCATCATCAATGGAGGTCCGATACTACGATTCACCATGGCAATCGGCAAGCAGAAAAGGTCGTCGTACGTCACCCCACTGGAGTTGGAAGTGCTACTACGTGCATTTGGGGAGTATGAACAAATTTTCAAAAAGAAGAGCAACACAGCTGCAGCAGCAAAGGAGAGGGAATTGGCGTCGGAGAGAATCGCTGCCCGAGTCAATGCGTACGTTTGAATGCAGTAGTGTATTCATTTAACATTTAACCACACTTTCTTATAATATTACCTACATGTGAGAAAGTGGTGGAATGGTATTGGAAAAAAATATTTTCATTTAGGTGCAATCCCACGGGCGCAAAGCGCTCTTTGCAGCAGCTGAAAATGAAATATAAAAACATACTTCAAATGGTGTACTTGGGGCGGCAAATTAGAAAGGCAGATCTAATTACTGGAACATAAGTTAGAGGTGGGTGCATGGTCACAGGTGAAATGTGTTGCAATATAAAAATACTATAAAAACTGTTGCTTTTGTATTTGTAGGAAATAAAGAAGACCAAATGAAATGTGTCTTTATTTGACTGCTGGGGTGGTGGTAGCTTAATCCGTGAACTGTAAACAGCATATTATATCTCGGACAGCTCTTCTATCCTGGACATAGAACATCTAATCGGGGTCTCAAAATCCTCTCCCGACGTAAGGCTATGCGAATTACTTCGTCTTGAATATCGATCGGGTTACCGAGGAAAGGACACGCCATGTCCGACAGCTGCTTAAGGTTCAGCAGAGGGAGGAGACAGGGAGAAACTCAGGGTTTGTTAAAGAAAACCTGCCAGCGAGCAGGTTGAGTTTGAGTTACCTCTCTTTCTGGAACGGAAAACCCAGAGTTTCCCTCGTCTCAGGGTTAACAAACTCAGAGTTTTCACTAAACCCGCTTTCTGGAACGGACCCCAGGTCCTTTGTTGATCAACTCTGTAATGCCATTTAGCCCAGTTCTGCTGTGAGGATGGTGGTGAGGGGATGGATAACAGTGATGGTGATGGTTTCATGCTAGCTGGGGGTGGGTAGGGTCGTGAGGTAGGGAGGAGAAGTAAGTAAAACCTGGTGCGACACTAACAGGCAGTGGCTGGTGCTGCAGTAAGAGGCTGAGGTTGGCTGTGGACGCCCCCAGTGGGTCTGCTCTTACCTGGCCACCTGAAAAAATGACAGGGGTGGAGGCAGGCTTGGGACGGTAGGGGATGGTGGCACCTTTCGGTGGGGACTGGGGAGAGCAAAGGAGAGGGTGGGGGACAAGAAGAAGGGGTGAGATGTAGAGAGAGTGTTAGAGCAGAAAGAAAGAAATAAAGTGTGAAAGAAAGACTGCAAAAACTGAGGCTACGTCCACACTATGCCGTTTAAATTTGAAAACGCATACTTATCTCTTCATTTTGGCCTCCCGTCCACACTAGGGCGCCGTTTTTAACCCCCCAAAACAGAAACTTTCGAAAACGATGAAGTTTCACTGACGTTTCACTGCTCGACTGCACATGCCCATGGAAAGAGGTATCCGTTTTTGGTAGTCTAGTGTGGACGGCGAGCTTTTTCGAAAACACCAGACCCGTTTTCAAATTTAATCGGCTTAGTGTGGACGTACTCTGAGACCGAGAGGGACAGTGCCTTAGGAGGAGACAACCTGTGACACTACATCATAAAAGTGCTCTTCACTGTGCATACATGCTGACATCAATGTCCAAACTGTTGTTCAGTGCAGTGCACGTTGACAACTCAACTTCCATTTACCTGGTACATCACTTTCAACTGGATAATGATGACTTAAAATATTTAAAATACAATTTTAGAACATCTAGATTCTAGAGTCTTTGCAGTTGCAGTTAAATATATAACACCTGGTCTAGAAAAAGAAAAACGTATTTTGGTCCTATCTCTACTCCAAAGCACTATGAGTTGTGACTTGAGAAGAGTCAGCTCTGCCGGCTAATTTAGCATTATATTACTGTTAACATGCAACTACTAGCCCCTGCTAACGCTAGCTTCTATCACATACATTAGCTAGTGTGCAAATCAGCTGACCAGATGCTACGGTTAGCTAGCTAACAAGCTGACATTATATGAACCCAAAATCGATCGGCTGTATTAGTAGTGAGATGATCAGTCAAAAACAGCGCAGAAAGAGCTGAGAACTTCCAATATGGCCGCCATAGGGTGTGCTACTGCTGAATGCCCTCTAGAGAGCAAAATATGCTATTGCCCTCTTTATTTGTCAAGCATTTAATTCCCCAACATCAAGCCATTGTGAATAACATTCCTTGAAATTTGACTTTGAATTTCCTTGAATCTTCCCCCCCTCTTCCATACTCTACCTCAAGCATCACCACACATATCTGTTTGACACACTGGATGATGGCTTCTGGGGCCCCTGAGATTGTCACTGCCCTCTCAGTGGAGTTGGGTAGCATGTCCCCTGCAACCTGGACCTGAGCTCCTGTGGACTGGAGGGGAGAATGACATTCATTACCTTGTGGTGCTCTAATTCACCTGTTGTTCATAAGGAGATCACGGGTATACTAGAAATGTATTATTAGATACACCCTAGACTCCCATCTACGGTGGCCTGTAATTGACAGGAACAATAAAGTCACATTTTCACAATGTAGAGGAGTAAACTAGCTAATTATAGCGTAGAGCTCCAACTGAAACGTTTGGTGAAGAGGTAATAAAAATAATTAACATTACATTATGGAACATTAATACTTTTAATTTGCTTTTTTGGCTTGAGAACAAGGCTTTCATAGCTGAAATGTCTCGTGATCCTGGTCGCTCGCTCATAAACTGTCCTCCGTAGCAAGTAGGCGCGTGAGTTTTGGAAGCCAGACGTCTCAGCACCTGGCCAAGTAATCGTTGAGTCAGTAGAACTGATCCAACCCTATAAACCCCCTCAAATATATTGTGGTCATTTTGTGCTACAGGGCAGTAAAAATCTTATTACCCCTTACCCCCTTAACTGAGATGTTTACAGCTTATAGAGTTATATTGATGAATGGATTCAAACTTTGTGACAGAACATGATTTATTGTGTATATTTCATACAAACAATGTTGCTGGGAGTTTAATGCTTTTTGGGCTTTGGGGCAACTGTACTGCACACCAGATCCATATTGCATTTCAATATCTGAAAAGTTGATGTGAAATTCCCGTTTTCAACTATAGCAGGTTTGCACTCCATTTAATCTATTGAAAACTTTTTACGTGTAAATTCACACTCTGACTACAAGATAATACAATCACATTTTTAAAGTAGACTTCAGTACTTTTTTTTAAATTGATGCCACTGTACCTCTCTCATTTCTTTGATTTTAGAGCCTCCTTTGCCAATGAGGGATCCGCACTGGCTGGCCGGGACAACAAGCCTCAAGGTAACAGGGGGTTTACTGGTGGCTGGACTGTTGCTCATAGAGTTGATTATATCCTGGGGGGGAGATCAAGCTTTATCGGACAGATACTTCTTCACACTGTGTAGAGTACAGTTGTAGCACCCTTTTGTAGAAATCCACCTTCATGGATTTATCCTGCATCAGCACTGCAGCATGCATTGGCACTGCAGACACTTCTCTCTTGGCTGTCCCACAGTAGAAGCTATTTACTATGTTGTAACACAAAATTATAGTGACTAGTCACCAGGCTATTATTTGTACCTCCCAACGGCTGAATAGGGGGCATTTTTCCAAGCAGTTCTTTTCGGGGGACAGCACAAAAGTGTTGCAGTGGTTTTGCAGACATGCAGTACAAATTGTATCTACTACAATGGCTACATCTGTATGTCCTTTGGGAACAGTTTAGCTTGGTATGGGGATGCTAGAAGCGTGCTGGCAAGGCACCCAAACACACGGTACTGGCCCACTTTCAAAGGGTGTTGGCAGGGTTACATAAGCACATTTCTCTTCTACACAAACAGGGCCAAGCCTGCTTTGTATTCCAAAGGAAAACCAAAGGGTGCAGGTGCTATACCGTACCCATAGTAGGCTCAGTAAGCTCAGTACAAGTGTGGCATGGTACTTGTGCAATGTAAAAAGCTCTAAAATGTTACTTTGGGTGCAGTGGTTGGAGAGTAAATGTTAATACCTCCTCAAACTTGTAGGCTATCATGGCAAAGGCCTTGAAAATAGCATCTGTTGGCCCGGTGATGGTGACTATCCGCTCAGGGCAGTTCCCCTCCGAGATGTTGATACGGGCTCCGCTCTATATGCCAAGAAAGGTCATAATTATTCGTAAAAAAAAAACAATTATTATGGGGAAATGTTTCAAAAATGAAAAGAATTAAAGGCCATTTACAAAATAAAAGCCCCACTTACTTCTTCACGCATTTTCTTCACCGTTTCTCCTTTCTGAAAAAAGAGAAGAAAATGAAACATCCTTTGGGCGCTGTGTGTTTTTGCCACAGACATTAATGGTGTTTTTTCAATGGTCGGCCTGTTGTGTGTTTATGATAAATACCTTTCCAATGATGCTTCCAACCTCCTGCAGAAACACAAAACCATTGTTAGGTGTAGCCATAGCACAGGGGCCTTGAAAATTAGCTTCATATTATTGCTTTTGACAGGTGATTGGAAGAGTTGAAATAATAAGGAAAGGAGGGAATAAATAAGGGTATGACTTCATTTCAGTGAACTTTTTAGAGTGCTCGTACCTTGCCGTGCATCAGGAGCCTAATGGTGAGGGTCACATTCAGTCCACCTTCTGATTGGACCTTGATGGGTTCCATGTTGGGATTGGATGTGAAGGAAGGGGTGTGGTCACGTGAGAGAGGAGTTCAAGGGCCAATGCGAGTGTGATGGTGGAGTCAGCCAACCGGTCACCTGCCAGAAAAAGGTGGAAGCTCAGGTCAGGCCAAGAAGACACTGAGCGGAGACTGGATGGATCTAATATGTGTTATTTTCAACTCTTAGTCTCTAGGTTGGATAGGACTGAGACACTTCAGTCAGTTTAGTGAATGTGAAATTGCAAATCACTTTCCAAAACTGATGAAAAAGGAATCAATGAATTTCCACCTTGCTGCAATCCACAGACATAATCCTCGACTGCTGGTCTGGTTGTTATGTCAATTATAGAAATAAAGAGTTTATTAATTTAAAGAATGTACTACTTGTACAAAATACCTGTAAAAAATGAGTACTAGAAAATAAATCCCACTATGCAATGTCAAGGTAGTTATTAGATATTGTAAGAATCTTGGGTACAAAGTAGGGTGGAGTCAGCTAAAATGGGCCACTTTTTGGTAAATGATTTATAAGACCATCAAATAAGCTATGCAGGAGATCTAATGATATTTTTATAAATTGGCATGGGTCTCTAAAATATTTATTTGTTAAAAAAATGTGAAAAAGTATAATTGTTTTGGATTTGAATTAGAGTATCAGCAGGTTCCCTCTTGAGCTACAACACAATGTTCAGGTAAAATGGGCCAGCTGTTCAGTTAAAATGGGCCAATATAAAGAGAGAACAACACAGTAATTTCAGCTGAAATCATTTTAATTTTGACAGTAAATTGACACTAACTATTGTCGTTGGTGTACCATAGTAACAACACCGTAAATACATTTCATGCAATAAAAAGTTGAACAAATATTTAATTGAAAAATGCATTTAAAAATTAACTGATCATGTTGTATGGGTGTGTGTTTCTGCGCATTAGTGTCTTTGTGTCTGTTGTGTGTGTGTGTGTGTGTGTGTGTGTGTGTGTGTGTGTGAAAAATAACAATGTTTTAGCCTGTAGTGAAACCTAAATGTAGCTAGCTGCCACAGGAGCCAGAGCTCGACAAATCTTTCCTCTGTTTCATAGTTCCACCTAGCGGCACCAACAACTTAATTTCTCTTTCGCTTCACCATGTTTGTTTATAGCGCTCCGTGCTCCTATTGGTAAACATCACGGATGAGACGGAACACGTCGTGGACGGCAAAAAAAAATTCTAACATGCTAGTCTTTTGTCGGGACGTCGTGAGGCGTCCCAGATGCGGCGTCAGTTGTCGTCCACTATGTCACACTACACAACATAACTTGTAGTCTGAACCCGCCATAAGAGTGTGTGTGTATGTGGCCCATTTTAGCTGAAAATTGTGGCCCATTTTAGCTAGCTGGTTAAGCTAAAATGGGTCAATACCTAAAATTACTTTTTTCACAAAAATCAAAGTTTCTTTTTAAATTTCAACTTTTTTATTTGAAAGAGCCTGTCAAAACATTGTTCATAAACATTTTGCTTTGTTGGTAAGCTTACTTATGAATGCTTTATCACCCTTATTAGTGATGAGTGAAATTTGCTGTCATGCTCACTTACCATACAATTTCTCTGATGTACTTAATGTAACACTCTGCCCCGCCCACCTTAACAACCTCAGACCAATCAAAACTATTGTTACATGTCAACTAGTGTTGCAGCAACAATGCAAGATCAGTTATTGTGATTGGCTGTAAAATTTTAAAGGGCTATGACGCTCCAACCTTATCTGGCCCATTTTACATGATGGCCCATTTTAGCTTAGCTTAGAGTCCACCCTACTAGCAACTAGTAATGGAATACACCCCTCTGAAAAATAGCTTGATGCAATATATAGCATTTTGTAAGTGAAACCCATCAAATATAGGTCAACATGTCTCTGAAACATCAAACTTTCCGGCACCATATTTATTTTGTCAAGCCTACTTTCAACCGGAGCCCATCTAATTCTCGCTGACAAGTGATGTAATGACTCAAGCATCAGTTATCAGAGCAGACACAAGAGGGCTCCTCAGTCCGCTCTAGTGTGGAACTAAATCTCCATCACTGCCACAGTGGATCTCAACGTTTTGCAGACTGCAATCAGGGATGGGTCATTTTAATCCTCCACGAGTTAAAAAAAAAAAAACACACAAAAAAACACAGTAAGCAGATTGCAAACTTTTGAAGAAATTGGTGATTACTCGTAAATATATTTGAGGAATGAACCTTTTAGATGGCGAGATTACATACACTAACACTTTTAACAACACTTCAAATGATCGTCTGTAAATAGGAATTTAAACTGAATAAATTCTCCATTTGTGTTTGAACTGAAGTGCATTTATATTGTGAGATTACAGGCACTGAAATAATGATCGTAAATAGTGATAAACTACTTAAATTATAGCCTGTAAATGAATAATGAATGGTATACATTTAAGATTATATTTTGTAGATATTGGGGGCAAATAGGTGCAACAGGGTGATTGTCACTGATTGCTGTAACTGCAAGCAGTGAATAAGAAATTGGTAATAGATTCCAATTTTGAAAAACTGATCTTATTGACTGCAATAAGATCAGTGAGGAAAATAGGAAACGGCTCCAAATGGATTTGAATGGATTTGGTTTCCCATTCTATGCACAACAGAGGCACAAGAGCAGAAATCGGAAAAGTAAGTACGGGAATAGTAAATCACATTGATGATTTTATTGTGATGTTTCACACTGGTCGCCACGGAAATTACCACCGTGAATCTAACCGCATCTAATGCTGAGCCGCAGTAATGAGGACTTTATCGTGCGCTGTTAAAGCCCGTGAAGAATCGAGGGCGATCACATTTTCAATTTTGGAAGCTTTTCAAGGACCAGAATGGAAAGAAAATGTGTGACTTGTGCTGTTCTTAATGGTTTCACAATGCTTTGTGCGCACTAATTATATTAAACTAATGACGCTTTTACTTGATGCTTCCTGGCAGGGAGGAGGCGTCTCATTCTTAATCAGTGGTACACATCAGGTTGAAATAGTACAACAGGAGTTATCTAATATCCAGTCTTTCCCTGCTGTGTGTCCCCGGCCTGCTAATTACAAGCAGAGAAGGTGAGGAAGGAAAAGCTACTGGAGAGCGTGACCTTGACTGAGGAGGCAGACGATGCTGCTGTCTGGGCAATCAGAGGCATTGTTACTGTGCAGATTTTCAAATGGGACAACGGAGGTTTTATCCCCTCTATCGCTCCTGTGCTGCCTTTCCCTCGTGTCATTGTTAATTGGCTAATGAAATTTACAGTCAAGTGTCTTGACGGCAAAGAAATGTAGAGACATAGTTTTTGAGTTAGTAAAGCAAAAGCCGAGAACTGGTTGGAATGATGATGCATTTGGGTGGTTATTAAGTAATGAGTTATTAACATGACAGAAAGCACAGCAAGAACAAGCTCCTAGGCAGCAAATTCAACCATACAAATGAAGTGCTTGAACCCAGGTGTTCTCTCTCTCTCTCTCTCTCTCTCTCAGGTAACTGTTTAAAAAATGGCCAGAAATCCTGTAATGTGGACAACAGCACGCTCATGTTTACCAACCCAGCTGGTCTATGGTACCTTTATACCAAAGGAAACCGAAGGGAAGGCAGAATTAAATTCAGTGTAGAGAAGATTTCCTTACTCTCATACCTGACAGCAGAGTTGACTCTTCTCTGATGCAGCCCTACTTTGTGATTTAGGCTGACAAGGATGTGTGGCTTTTCACATAAAACTCTTGCCCAGCACAGCTTTAATATACTTCTTATTATATTATAGATTTCCTCCTGCAGTGGAGGCAGTGTTCTTGCCGGGGCGAGCCACCAGTTAATCTTTTTCGGGGGAATACAGACAAGACATGCAAAGATGTTTCAGCCGGTTTGAGTTGGAGTAGCTAAACACTTACAAAAAAGTCACGTGGTTTTTGAACACGTGTTTTAGTTTTTCACATGTGAATTTGACATTTTCACGTGATTGGCTTTATTCACATGTGAAAAACTAAAACACGTGTTCAAAAACCACATGTGACTTTTTTGTAAGTGTTTAGCTACTCCAACTCAAACCGGCTGATTTTGTGACACAGACTTCATTTTCACATGTGAAATTGCAGGTTTCACATGTGACTTTTTTTGTAAGGCTCTGCTACCAGCATTGAATGGCAAAATTACGGTAAAGTTAGGCGGGGGGATACATTCACACTTTTAGATTTCAGGCATTTAGCTGATGCTCGTATCCAGAGCAGCCTAAAATGTGCGAGCAGGTTAGCTGTTCAGTGTGTCTCGGGACACTTTACGGGACACATGGCTGCCGATGGACACAGAGCGGTTGTTGAGGGCAGTGAACTCGTGACCCGCTGGTTACAAACCACACAGGGGCGCACCATACAGGTCACGGGGCAGTATTTGTTCAGTCAGTTGCCTCAATAAACCAAATTCACGTTGGCAAACAGCACAACATCCACACAACTTGATCGCTGTGCACAGACACGAAGAGACTAATGTTAAGTGACGTGTGCTAACTAGAACATCCTGAGATGGCAGGAGGAGTCACAGTGGAGTCAACCTGAACACAACTAATTCTCCATTTAACTAGTAAAGTCATTTTTACTTTTCAACACAATGTGAAAAATAGAGGATCAATATGTGTTATCAATTTGTATTGTGTGTTGTACCAAAGCGGACACGTAGATACTCTTTAAAGAGTGACTATACCATCCACCACGGGCTCCAGAAAATGTGCCTTCCCTAATCTATGGTGTATAGAGGAGAGCTAAGGGATAGGTTGGTCGGAGGCCAGGGGAGGTTTGAGAGATAAGGACAGGGATTCTGCTGCCAGCTGTCTCTCCAATCTCCCAGAGGAGACCAGATTACGTAAAAAGCCTTAATCCGGGTTTAAGACCCAAGCCAGCGGTGCAGGTCCTCACCAGGGGCAGGGGAGGGGACAGAAATAAACCCTCTAAGACTGAGGATGGGATTCAAGCTAACGTTCGTGAAAAATGGCCCACCAATTCAAAAAAACACTTGTACAGACGGACTCATCTATATTTTATTTTTAAAAAAGAACAATAAACTAGAGACAACTGGGTTTTTCCCCCCGCCCAAAAAGAATATAAAACGTCTGGAAATGAACTTTTCTGTTGTTGCTGTTGAGGGTGAGGGACTATACAGAAGCTTATATCCGAGATGAGCCGACCGCCTGTGTCTCTTTTCTTACCTTTCTCTCTCCACTCTGCATGCTGTGCACAAATAAAGTGCGCCCCCCCCCCCAAAAAAGAAATTTAAAAAAAATCGGGGAAAGAGACTCTGTGATTAAGACAGAGAAACTGGGATACACTGGTGTAGATTTAGGTCAACAAAAATTAGTCTGTTGGACCTCATAGATGAACGAGGTCAGCGTTAAGAGCTCTGTTGAATAGTGGTCCTCCCAGACAGTATTTTGCTCATACATCCTGTAGCATAATAGAATTAGGTCAAGGCCCTATGAATCATATGCCCCATTGGGCTAAAACCTTCCAGCAAATACCCATTTTTAAAAAAAATTATTTGAAGGTCTGAATTCCATGTAACTCTCATAAAGCAAACGTCCACCTCAAATTCCACAGCTTAAAAAAAAAAAAAAAAAGACCATATTGGCTGAAATTGTTATTAAATTGAATTGTATTTGAGGTCACTGGCCTCTGGGCTCCAATGTGAGTGCACTGATAATTTGAAACATGTCGTACACTGCATTGATTTTTGTAATTTTCTTCCCCCACCCCCCTTTGTTAATCAGTCAGGAAGTTGGAGGAGTGAAGGGGGGGGGGGGGGGGGGGGATGAGAAACGGAGAGGGATGGATAGAGAATTTTTCATGACATCTGATGGGGAAAGTGGGTCATGCTCGGTGTTGCAGCGCTGCTAGCCTACTCCTCTATGGCGGCTATTGAATTAATCACGCTTTACGCTCGGCTGGACAACGCAGCGCACAAAATGGCTCTCCCCCCCTCCGCCCCCGCCACTCATCTCTCCCTACGTCTGCTCAGCGCTTCGCCACAGAAAAGACTCGTGCATTGCTCTTGAAGAGAGCTCAGCTCTCTCTCTTTATCGCGCTTGGTCCACCTTATGCATTCCCAACAATGAAGGGGGATGCTTCTCTTTAGGCGGAGCCACTGCTCTGTAAATGATAGAAAAACACTTCAAGAATGGAAAAGGGAAAAACGAAATTTAGGGGAGAAATATTTGACGTGGGGGGAAGCACATTTTAAAGATGGAGCGACGAAGGGGAAAGCAGAAAAAGAACTGTGGGTCCGAAGGGCTTTAAGAGTAGAGGGGACAGTCTGTCGTCCTTGCGCATTTGTAGAGTTTCGCTCCAAAATTGACAAGATGATTGCTGGCATGAAAGTAAATCTCACTGTTGACTCCTATCGATGCTATTAGATATCTTGCACGCTCCACTTAGACTATAGCAACGTCTCAGAGCATGCAACTGTGTGTTTTTCAAAGTATTGAGGAATCGATGTCAGGTAATAATGGCTTTATACTGCAGCGTTTTGGTGGAATGAAACCCTTTCCTGTACGTTCTCGTCATTCAGGGAGAAAGCAGAGTTGCAAATATAGAGGGATGTCATTACATGCAGTCAGGCCACAGAGAAGCATCCGTCTACGGGGATGGAGATCAGACGCCCCTATGGACTGCAGTCTCAGAGAAAGAGCCGCTGAGTTCTGCACAGCTAAGTGACCATCAACTTGTTTTCGGTCACGGTCCCTTTCTGACACGGTCCACATCACCCTGTCCAATTTAGTGCCGTTTATTTTTACGGGACGTGAGTACTAGACCAAAAAAAACAAACGACCGTGAATCATAAATTCTAAATTATCGAGACACCAGCTGTTTGCTCGGTTGTGTGTAGCGGTTTAGAAACGTGAGAATGGTATCAGAGGAAATCTGCTTGGCGAGATCGCCTCTCGGTAACTTTTAATTTGAAACCTCACGTGGTCGGAAAACAAATGAATGCTAAAGCTATCGCTGTTTAGCATTGCAAGGGGTTGCAATGGTGTCGTTTATTCACCTTTTCACCACTACCTTCCCCTGCCTACGGCCAACAGATTTATTCAGGATAGACATCGGGTGACATCGACCAAATGGCTGTTTGAAGACCGATGCCAATATTTTAAAACTGAAACTGCCAATAGCCGATCATTTGTTAAATTTGAACATTTTCATGCCAGAAATGACAAGGATTCAGTGTTTCCCCCCCAGAGTTTTATTATTGCCAGGGTTGGAAAATCCTCTGAAACAGCATTTAGACCATTGAAACCCAGAATAATTAATAATTATTATTTTAGGGTTAGCAGCTCTTTAAGGCAGGGTGACCCACCACACCTATTCAATGACAGGGAAACTGTGCGATACATTAGACCTTGAAATGAAGAATTAATTTACAAAAATCATTACTGAACAAGAAAATAAAATTTCAGTGCCGGTTTTAGACAGGGAGGAACCTCCATCATATTGGAGGTGGATGACATGGACTGACCAATATCGGCCTGATACATCAGTCTACCTTAGCTAGGACCGTCACTAACAAATAATTATTTTCTTTGACTGATGCCCTGCATGCTTGTCAAATAAAATAAGTTATCACATTCATCACGTTGCCATACAAACAGGATAATCGCTGAATCGTTCAGAGATGCACTTCCTGTCAGTAGCATAGCTCTGACAGAGAGAGAGAGGGAGAGAGGAGAGCGATGCTGAAATCCTGTGAAAAGTCATTAAATGGACGGGCCGGGCAATATAATCTAGGCCAAAGCCCCTGTCATCTGTTCCATCCTAATCCACATATCTACAGATATGTCATTATGATGTTTTGATATAAAACCCTTCACGACTGTACACTAACGCCAAAGCTGTAAAGCCACACAAAGTCCTCTAAAATGGAGTCTGTGGTTGAAAGAGTTTCGCTCCACCATTTGGGAAAAAAAAAAAAAGTGAGAACCCCTGTGATGATTGATAGCACAAGGACGACATAAATGATGGTGCTTTTTTAAAGTATAGGTGGTAACATGTCATTCGTTGATAAAACGATGACACATTTTCAGAATGAGTCCTCGGTATTTTAGAAAAATGAAATTGCGGAATGGATGTTTAGTGTTTTGGAATGAAACCTTTGTTGATTTCAGAGTTGGGGACGATGCAAAAGGTGCATGCAAGATGTTGTGTCCCTTCATACCCCCACCGTTATCTTCAACTTGCACATAGGTGACAGCCTTGAACAGAAGATGTTAAATTTGCTTCATTTGGGGTTTTATTGGCAACGGTTTTGCTGGCTGTCTTGTTTCATGGTCAAAATTGTCCTGAATACATTGTTGCCCTTTTGAAGTTTTTGTCCCCTAGTGACGTTTTTGCAGTCGGAGATAAGACTCTTAATGAGAAGCTAAGAGAAATGCCAGGAGAAGGATCCAAGCCCATCCTGCAGCCAAGCAGACTTAAAAACGGTCTTAATGAATCCCATACTTAAGCTGAGTCTGTCTACTCTTTGGCTACCGTCAGGTGTGGTGTCCCCTCTGTGCCCTTTGACCTTTTGTTCAAGTTCAAGAAGTTTATTTGTCACATACACACACGGGGTGTGCAGTGAAATGTAAAAAGTGGCAATGCTCAACAGAAATGTGCAAAGAACAAAATAACAGGTTCACACTATTTACAATAAAAAACCAACACAATATTTACAATATTACAGTAATTACAGTACAGTACAGTACAGTTGCCATCAACTATTTGAGGTTGAATCTTGCATGTTATAGGAAGAGTGGCATCGTCAAACACATGATATTCCCTACTCAACGTTTCCAAAATAGAGGTGACTGCATCTTTAACAATGTTCTCAAGATAATAAGGCAGCGAATAGTGTCAGCATGTTTTCAGAAAAGGTGTCCAATTTTACAAATGGGTTGTATCAATGGAGGTTGGTAACTTGGACTAAAAAAGGATGGCTATTAAGACTACTAACGGCGTACTTTACATCGGCGTACATCCTCTCCATGTTGATATCTCATTTTGTAATGAAACCTTCTTTGCATTGTGTTTTTCTGATTTTCCTTTTCTTTCTAGGTGCTTATTTTTGTCATTTGTAGTGAGCTGTTTTCATTTTCATTATCCTCACAAAGTATTTGATCAACAAATAATAGAACGTTTTGGAATATTTTCACCTCCTTTAACCCAATGACCACCTCCTTTTTAACTACCTCCACAACGCTACATATCCCCATAGGTAGACAACCAAACCATATAATGCCAAACCCATTTAGTGTGTTTGAACCCCTAACCCCCATAGTGTTACTGCCTTGCTCTACCTGCATTGGCCCGTGCTTACATATGGTGTTACATTGCTTTTACTGTTTATTGGGCTCCTCTTACAAATACATAAAAATATATTGTTACTATTATTAACATTCATTTTAGCATTAGGTGGATGCAGAGGTCTCAGGGTTAGGGTTAGGTGTTAAAATTCATCCAACTGCAGATGCATGCAGTTGCAAGGCGGGTTATCAACTAAGCCAAGCAAAAAAAGGTTTACTTCATTTAACGCGAGTCAATATGTTAGAGACCGGACTGGGATCCCTCTGATTGACACGTTTGTGTTTCAGTTCAAACCGAACAAAAGGACTATTCGTTAGAAGGAGAGCCACAGAGGATGACCTCATGGATCCATACGTTCAAAAGCTTTTCATTTCCACATGGAGGAACGTGTCACTTTCAGGCTCATTTGCTGCCGTTAACTCTTAACATTCGATGAAACGTGTGGAAAATGAAAACCCCGAGGAGTGAAAGGATGGACACTAAATAATAGGGTGCGCTGCTGGCGATCGCCCCTCCAAGTCACGTACACCGACTGTAGACGGGTCGAGTAAAACGAAATCCAAGAGGAGTTACACTGACTTCTGTGATTTTCACCCCAGTTTGCTGCGATATGAGCAGCTCTTGTTTCGTCTGGCGCAGGCTTTTGTTGTACTGTGGTGTGGAGCGGCGCGATGCGGCGGGGTGGGGGGGGCGTCTACCCAATCGGCCTCCCTATACGCCACTATGACAGTGCTCTCAAGAGCTGTCAGCCCACATCAGCAGCCCGGCATCCTGATACCTCAGCCTAAATCACGATCAAAAACCGCGACCACCACATCCTCACTTGGATGCTCACCGGCCAGATCAAGGAAATGCAGCGAGCAAGGAGGAGCACCAAGTAGCCTGCTCTACTTACTGTTTAAAAAAAACCCTATACAGTTCATGTGTTCTCTACACAAGGGTAAAGAGTAACACAGTTGTGATGGGGGGAGGGTCCAATGAGTCGTCAAAGGCTTTACAATGCAGGCACACCATGTTGTGCTGTGAATACGGCGCTAAGAGCTGAGCGTTAAGTCGGCCATTTTAGATTTGCCACAATTTGTAACGTGAGATCACCGCTTGTCAGAAAGTCATGGCTTCCATATGCGTCGGTATTCACTGTGCAGTCATGCAGAAGGGGGTCCAGAGCATGTCCCCTTTTCGTTGATTTCCCTCTTTAGCTTAAAATACCCGTCCAATCATCACTCCATTTCAGATTTGCGTCTTTCTGTTTCACCCTTTCTTTGTCAAAAAAACACACTTTTGGCCATACAAGATATTTATGATGATACGATGTGAAGAATTGCCCAAACCATCTACAGCTTTTTACCCCAACCTGGATTAAAACAAAGGAGTCATTCATCTCCGTGGTTTCAAGTTGGACACTGCAGTCAGCCTCTTTTGAGGTAACGATGAATGACATTTTTGGACTAAGCCGAGAATAAAAAGGCCATCAGCGGCGCTAATATCACCGTGACGATAATTGGAATAACGACGTTGCGAGACCCGACGTATCAATTGCACTGACTATCATGTTACGTTATCATTCCTACGACGAACAAGGCTTCATACTTAACAGGAAAAAAACAGCGGCTCTACAATACACGGCGAGGCAATTATCCAACAATAAAATCACCCATGCCTGAATCTAAGACAATGAAGACCCGGAACAAAGACAAATCCAGAGACCCCCCCCCCCCCCCCCCCCCGCACTAAAAAATTGAAATCGACTGACCATGAAACTGGCTATTCTCTGGGGAATACTGAAATATTTCCACGCCGCGTGTGGTCACCTTATTTGGGGCACGCTAAAGGATAAGTTCCTTAAATGTGCACTACACCTACTTCAAATAACCACATTAGATAACGAGTCAGTAGGTCTCACAGAGTCATGGCTCGTTGTCGGGATATCGATGACTCTTGGCTTGGGTGAGTTAAGTTAGCCAGTTAATTAATTATTGATGTTGTTACCCAACTCGACGTGGGCCGGGAGCCCGTCCAAGTTCGAGGTCATCAAGGCATTTTCTCGAAACAGTTTCGAATTACCAAATTACCAGTTTCGCAAGTACCAAATACCAAGTTCACGTTTCAAATAGTTTCCCTAGAATAAATCAGCATTTGAGGCATTTGGGTGGAACAATACGTGCCGAAGTACATGCTGGCCTAAGGCTTCACAGAAAATCCTCCTTTTTATAACCACCATAAAAGAAGAGTTTACCTTTATGTAGCGCAGGGACTGTAGAGGACGACCACTTTCGACGTTGTGCAAAAGATTAAAAATCGCAGAGGAAAAATGCTTTTTTTTTTTTTTCTCCCCCTTTTTCCTTTTTGCTCTGCCCAGCGCAAACCGTGACGCCCTATTGGTCGGTACGGCCGAGTCACGTGAGCGGCGAGAGGGAACACGTGACACGTTCGCGAAATTAAATGACGAAATGAAACTGGCTGGCATCCTCAAGGAGCACATTTTTTTTTTTTTTTTTGCGGTGCGATAGCCCAGCCGACGAATGGTGTTTGGGTCTCGTGTAAATAGGCCGTATGATGAGGCGTAATCTGGGTGACCGTCGCCCACCAACCCCCCCTTACACCCCCTCACTCCTCAGTTGCAACAAAAGGGGGTGGGGGGAATGCCCAGTGAGGCACGCGGGCATCGACGGGGCATGTCTATGGTGGTCTGAATCAGGACTGTAGCTCCCTGGGGGCGTTCATCTGTCCCGGGGGACGATCGAGCACCCCAGAAATCCACCCAGCTTTCGCCCGCTTGTTTGGACGTTGACAACAACCCGACACAGAAAAACCCTCACTGAACAATTGAATACTTTTCTTAACACACACAGATTGCAAACACATTAAAGTATGGCACTTGGGTCTCTGGAGAGGGACTCAGTGTTGGGTTAGTTGAGGGAGTTTGGTCTCGATGCTGAGATCCAACCAAACACCCTCAAGAAGTAGAGGTCAAACCAAACACACACACTCTCACATGCACACACCGCCACCAACACGTAAACACACTGCCGTCACATCAATATCCTCTCCAGCCTCAGCTTTTTAATCTACTTCGGTGTGTGCGAGGGTGTGTGTGTCTGTCTGTGTGTGTGTGTGTGTGTGTGTGTGTGGGGGTGTGGGGGTGTGTGTGCTGAATTACAGAGAGCTTTGGAGGCATCCCATCCAGATTTTCCAATCCAGCACAAATCCAGCCCTCATGTCAGATGGACAGTTGTGCAGAGCTTAATCTCACATTATTAGGGTTGGAGTGCGGCAGCGGCAGCAGGATGCTGCGTTCCGGGGGAGCTGCCAACGGGAATAGCAAACCGTGGGGATATGCTGTCTGGATTAGGGGCAACGCAGACAATGAAGAATGTGTTTCACCCCATTATCAATTGTTCCTCGTTTCACACAGATGCTCCCCCCATCCCAAAGCTTGTCTTAGTCCTGCTCAAAACACAATGACTGTTCTGTAACGAGTCTCCCAAAAAACGCATGTGCTCTTAATTCTCGTACCTAACACACCACAGAACGGTAACCATGCCATTACCGACCCACCCGACTGTAAAATGGCCCATGGGACAAAACTACAAATAGAGCATTAAATTTGCTCCACATTGAATCATAAGAGGCAAAGAAAGAGCGCGTGGAGCAAAATGGAGCGCCGCGTCAGAGGAAATCTGCTTCATATTGGAACGACACTGTCGGCTCACCTTCAAAACCGAGTGGTGGCGGCGGCCCCGGAGAAACCAAGCTTACGTAACATCCTCGTATAAGTGAGCGAAATTTCATCTTCATCAATTCTAAATGCGCTCACTGTTCTGCCCTCAGGCCTTTTTGAGAAAATTATGTAAAAAGCAGTAGCAGTATCCATGGCTTAGAGGGCCTGTTTATCACACTGTGGTCAAATAATAAGCCATTGCAACAAAGAAACAAAGTGCTAATGATGCAGAATGTCCTGCAGAATTGATGTGCAGTATTTGTGAATTCAACATCTTTAAAACAAGCCACAAGCGAAAAACTAAAAAAAAAACTAAAAAAAAAAAGAAGTCCGGCTTCAACGCAGCGGTTTCCGGCCTTTTTTTAACGAAAGGCGTCCTTATGTCAAAGGTCAAAGCGCTTACCGGTTGAGATGCGGGGGAAGCTCCTGAGCAGGAGAGAAGAGGTGCAGTTGGGGAGTTTAGGACCAAGATGGCAGACTATGGGCACACTAAGGGATGGGGTAGCTGCCAGGGCCCTATAAGTCAACTAACCCCCTATAGCCTGCAGCAAGGTGACAAGCCCGGGACAGTCAAGCCTAACCCCCACCCCCTCCCAGCACCCCCTCCCCCACCCCCACTTTGTACGAGAGCTTGTCCCCATGTGTCCTATCAGGGTGCCAGGGTCCTAATAGAGGCAGAAGGGCGTGAAGGAGAGAGTGAGGGAGATCATAGGGACAGTCAATCCCACTGATTGTTGACGGGCGGAAGAGAATGGCGAAAGTGTGTGTGTGTGTGTGTGTGTTGGGAGATCAGATTATACTTTTGAGATGTTGAGAATGTTTATGAGACTGGTCCCCACGTGCAAAATGGCAAACGTGCGTGTCAGGGTTTCCATTGGCGATGGAATTCCCGGAGTATCCTTGGATTTTTGAGGTGTATTCCACACTGGTCAGGAAATTTGATATATTCTCTGGGGAATATCAGGCAATTTTACAAACGGGTCACTTTAAAGGAATGTACAAGAATATATTTTACACACATTTATTGCGTTAGATGATGTTTTTCAGCCCAAATGTAGTGGAAACCAGACTGGTAAATCTTTTTAGAAAAAACACAGGAAGGAGTAAAATTTTTAGGTCAAGGAAATGCTCCGACTTTGTTATGGGAAGTGTTGGTATTTGCTTGTAAAGCAGGGTGATGCTCAGTAGGCGGGAGGCGGCTGCGTCTGAGCTAATTCTGCCACACTTTCCCCTCCAGTTAGTGTTGATTTTCCACGAGTAACCAACAGCATCTAACTATTGACTGGCCGAGGACTGAAGTACCCAGAACTGCACCCCGTTACCTACACACCACAGCATCAGTATCACCAAGCGTTCTTGTTGTGTTCATTCTGTGTATTCTGTTGTTTACATTCATCCATATTTAATCCCGGTTCGCCCACTCTCGGCAACCATTGCACGCCTGAAGGGGATCCCTCTCTGTCATGCTCCTTTTCCTGGTGAGGTTGTCGTGGGTGTTTTTCCTTGTCGCTGAGGGTCAAAGGTTGGGGGGTTCGGTTTCATTTTGTTTTCATTTTTTTGTCTCACAATGTGGCCGTTTGTGAAACCTTTTGAGACTGTAACAGTGATTAAGGGCAATATAAATACACTTGACCTGAAATAAGGCAAAATAAAAGGCTGTGCATTATTTTGAAGGTTAAAGTGGTAGTGTGTTGTAACATATGAGGCATCATGGTCAACAGTCATGATCTCTAGCCTTTGGGTTCAATTGTGATTTTCGAGGTTCAAAATGAACTTTGTTTGGCTTTTGATAAAGGCCTGCAGACTGAAGAACTTTTTCCAGGCTGTTAAACACAAGTAGGGTTAGGGTTATTCATTTTTTTTGATTTGCTGAGCATGGATGCACTTTTTTAACAATGCACTACCTCACATTCATTGACTTACAGACATTCATACCTGGGAGCTGACCAATACTACCGCAGTCACTGGCCACTAAACAGCACCACCAATTGAGTGCCTTGCCCAAGGGCACCTCAGTGGTAGTTGTTCAGTATGTATATATGTATTTTATACATATATACATTTTATTTAGAAATTTGTCTCTATTTTTATCATTGTATGGATGCAGCCCCCCCCCCCCCCCCCTGAAAAAGACACTTCGGTCTCAGTGGGGTTCCCCTGCATAAATAAATAAAAGTAATCATTACTACTGCAGCTCATCAGTCCATTTTCAAAAGCAAAGGGATGAAGAAACTATTAAAAAGAGCAAACAGGCAAACAAAAAATGGTAGCAGACAACATAAAACAGCATATAGGGGATTATACAAATCCATTGTGAAATGTTTTGAACCACCAAGATAATATTCTTAAAAGTAAATGGTCTTAGAAAATATAGAAAATATGAGGGAACCTCAAAGGGTTCCCTGAGGAACTCCATATAAAGGATTATTAGAAGGTAGATGGTAAAATAAGGGGTTATTCAAGGAACTTTCTGATGCAGAACCCTAAGGTGCTTATTGGCATCCTTTGGATCTCATTTAGTGGATGTGGATGTTTGATGTCACCTGAAAATGCTCAACCTCGACTGTATGATATGTAACATTCAAAACATAAAAGGATTTCAAAACTGAAAAGGACTTATTTGGGTCTTCATAAGAAGGATTCAAATATTTTATGATTTGATGTATGTGAGGGAATAAGTATAAAGAAAGTTTAAATGCTAATAAAATGACACCATTAAAGCTAGCTGTACTTTAAAAGAAGATATCAGTATTCTAAAAAGTAAAATAGTGGCCGTTTTGAATCCTTTTCCCCTTTCATAATGTCAAACCATCCTCCTTTGTGTTGAGAGTTTCTTCCCCGATAGCCATAAGAGGAGCACTCTACTGTTCTGGGAACAATAAACCTTCCACAACGTCTCCTGCACGCTCTAAAAGCCTCCCCCCATAACTCTAAAGCTGTCCCACCGTACACAAAGCATCTCCATGTCCCTAATGGAAAATATCGCCTGACCCTCTCTGCTGATGTGGTCAATGCAGCCAGTAATGGGTACACATTGCCTTCTGGCAAAAACCAATGATGAATAGAGTTCTCTTTGGAGAGGAACTTTAACTGTGCCTGACTCCTCTGGGCTCTCACACGGTGTTCTTGCTTTGTCAGTGGTATGAGATACAAGGAAAGTCAACCTGCAATGGCATCACAAAACTGCACGTCACTCACAACAGTGGACAACATACATGTACAACACATTCACTATAGGTAGCAACATTTACAGTGAAATACAGTATTTCCCAGTTTAGCCCAACAAGTTGTCAATTGAAAACTATTTTCCTGAAAATCTAATAACAGAAAGAAAGTGTTTCTAAGAAGCGTTGTGGAGGGACATTTTAAAGATGAGAAATTTCAATTCTAAAATTCCAAAAAGCTGTCAACTGCCTTTCTTGTATTTTCTGATATGGCTACAGTCCAAAACTGAAACATAAGAGCCTGCTCACTGCAATAAGAATGATCCTGAGTAACTTAATGGAGGATCCTTTTTGTTGACCTCCTGGGCCTTGTTGAGGCTGTACAAAAGTAAAATGCACTGTTGCAACTGTGTATGATATGAGGTATACATTTGTCTGCATATCCAGATACATATTTTCTAAATTGAATACAGGCAAGAATAAAAATAATGCTGCCAGAAAACACCTGCAAACATAACAGGTTTCTGCTGCCAAGTGTCATTAGATTTCTTTCAATGGAACCACTTCGATAGCAACAAAAAGCCAAGGGGAAACACTTTAACCTTCAATTTAAAACAGAAATATTCTCTGTGTGTCTACTTGGGTACACGGTAAGGGTCAGTTTTCCATGACCTTTTCAAAGGTTTTTATTTTCAGCGAAAAGTTTTCTTATTTAACCATGACCAAAACCTTACCCTAACCTTAACCAAAGTGTTATTTGCCTAACAAAGCTACATATGACAGTTGTTGTTGAACGTGTTGGGATGGGACGCTCGTCTCTGTTGCAGCCTGGCTGATTAGATGGTTGTATTTTAATAACAACATAGCTTTGTGTTGATTTCTGTTGTTCACGTATGTTGTGTAGAAAGTAACACAAATGTGTGCTATCCCAAAATACACACACACACACACACACACACACACACACACAGTTGTTGAAAGTGACGCAACCTTTTTCAGAGAGTCAACTCAATCCAAGGATTACCCTTGTGGTAGAACATTGGTCTCCAGTCATAACAAATTTGACTGAATTCTATTTTAATCCCAACAACACATTGACGCGTGGGATTCCCGGGAACAATCCCGATAGGATTTAGACCCATATCCTCCGTTTCCATCCGATGAGATCTGACATGTTAAGATGCAGGGCACATACGGCTGTGAAATCAGAGGAGGAGGATGAGGAGGATTATGGGTATGGTAGCCATTGTACAGCAAGTACTAAAATATACCAACACATCTGGGGTGGAGATGATCTACACAGGTGATTGGATGGATGGATGGATGGATGGATGGATTAGACCAAGCAGTAAATGCATCATCACATATTTAAACAATGGCATAAACATCTGTAAATATCAGAAATATGAACCAGAGAAGTCTGTATGTACAAGATAATGCTTTCATCTTTTGTAGATGTCGACTAAACCTTTACTTTTAAACCCCTAATCTTAGCCTAAACGCTGTAAACCATTCAGAAGTCTTTTTAACGGCTCATCAAGGTAAAATCCCTCGGTGAGGTGAATGAATGAATGAATGGATAGATGGAGCGATGGATGGATGAACAAAGAGATGACTGGTGCGCTGCGGTGACGGAGCGAACCATGTTCTCACCCTGTCCGAAGAGTGCGGTGATAGAAATTGAACCTGACCACGCCGGAGGATTGAGATGAGACCTCTCGCCCACATATGGCGAAGCGTTGTGATGTGATTACAAAGTGCGAGGGCCCGTAACACAGCAACACTCCAGGCAACCCCGATATATACAGCCACGTTGAACTGTTGCAAACATAAAATAATACATTGCACAAATAGTTAATTGGGAAGAATACACATGGTTTGGTATGTGACATCATAAAAATGACAAGTGGGGACAGTTGTGATCACAATCATTAAGTGAAATTCATGTGTTGTTTTCTGTCAGGAGACATGCATCTCTTCCAAATAATTTACAACGTTAGTTAAAAAAACATTGTTGTTAAAACCACTACTACCATTACTACATCGTGACAACTCCCTGAGCTACACAAATCAATTATGTGTACTTGAATCTCTCTCTCTCTCTCTCTCTCTCTCTCTCTCTCTCTCTCTCTCTCTCTCTCTCTCTGCCTCCTAGCTGAAGCTGCCAGTGTGGCAAAACCAGTTGCTTTGACAAAGGACACAAGTTCCCCTGGGTGTCAGTAGGACTGAAACCTTGATGCCCTGAATATACTGGAAGTGTCGCTGCGTGTGTTCTTGTAGTTTTATACTCATGAGGAACAAATGTCCTCACAAGGTTAGAAAGATGAAGAAAATCCTCCAAAGTGACGACATTTTGGCTGGTCTTTTAGGGGCTATAGTTTAGGGTTAGCATCACTTGTTTTCCAGGAAAGCCCTACCTGACACCGGGTGTTTAGAACAGCAAATGTAAAAGCTTTCTTGATCCGGCCAGAGGTTGAATGAGGTTGTATGAATTGTATGTATGATTATTAATTTAAGTTTGCCACCTCTGGAACCACATTTGTGCCTCAGTTGGCCAAGTATTGGAATCCTGCCAGATCTTTCTTTCCTAGTGATGAAACACAACTCTGAAACACATAGAGATGTAGTAAATATAAAATGGTTAACACCTCCTCACCAAAGATATCGCCAAAGAAACAAAAAACAAAATAAATAATCATATGGGAAAATAAAAAAAAAAGGTTCTATTACATTGAAATCATACTACAATGTTTTCACAGTTTTCCAAAATGTGCTGTCATGTGTTTCATTCCTCAATACCAATCTACCACCTATTTTTTGCATTTTCTGGCTACCTCAAAAAAAAACACCCCATACAACAACAAAAACATGATAGCTTGTGTTACATTTACCTTCCAAGAAATCACAATAATAACCATTATATTTACAATTATGTAATGCAGTGTTACAGTAGTAAACATGATCCCCACATTTTAGATGGTGACGGCGTTCCTTTTTCTTCCATTCATCCGGATTATGGGATATGTATCGTGCGGGACAGTAGAGTGCTGCTCCTCGCTAAGACCAACATTCCTCATGGCTGCAGCATACGCAGCACCATATGTGAAGCTACTCACTTAGCCTATGCATGGCCGGCTTTCATCATTAGCAGAGAATAAAAAATAATAAAAAAAACAAATTAGGCCTTGCAATTTCCCCTCAAGCAAAGAAACAGCGTTTTTCTGTGGCGAGCTTGCTGATGTGGGCGGGTGTTGATCTATTCAGGCTCTGAACAAGTGACCTAATTACGATAGGTAACTGAGAGTGTGAGAAAGTATCGAATCAAGCTGCAGAAATCATTTCAGGACAGTTCTTGCATCCACAGCACATCCCTTTGTGACACTTGCATGTAGGGTATTTCCTGTCATCACTAACATTATTATGAGGTATTGTCATTTCAATGTACATCTCTATTTGCAAAATACCATAAACTACTAAACTGGGAAAAGTTGGGATTAACTCTACAAGGTTTTCATGAGTTTGTTTAAAAAGCTGCACAATGAGGTTATTAAATATACATTAGTTCATATTTATTACATGAATTTGTAAATTCTCACACAGACCGGTATATCGGTTTGGTGATATTGGCCTTTTACTAGGCAAAGTTCCTCCATGACCACAGGTACATAAAAACAGTCAATCGGCATTGACATTTTATTTTCCTGTACATTTTATTCAGTCATTCAAAATGTCTTTGTTATTTAATTCTTCTTTAAAGGCAGTACTGTTTAGTTTACACTCCCCCTTTGAATACAGTGGGAGGGGAGGGTCACCCTGTCTTAAGGAGGCTTTTCCACTCTGCCAAGAGTAAAATAATTGCGGGAACACAGAATCCTTGGCATAAAAATGGTCAAATTGATAGGCTATCGGCAGGTATCGGCCTTCCCCAGGCCCATTTCAGTCAAACCTTGGTCAAAACGCTGGACCCTGACTGGCGGACACTGCCAAATCTGCTAAGCGGAGACAATGCAGAGGAGGACGTATCAATTACTGGAAGGATTAAAGCAGTTGTTTGGGGAGGAACAACAACCATGGTGGATTGTGTTAATTGGAGATAATCTGAAACTGCCTGAAAACAAAATAAATGGAATTTTGAAAGATAACTGTTAATCGTATCTTCTTTACACACCGCTGATGTATATCTGTAGCAATACAGGAGATGTTTAATTCCTGAAATATGGCTGCTTTAGAGTTTTTTTAGTGGTGTTTCTGCTATATGAAACCATTGAGAGTTTTGAGAAAGTTTTGGGGGGTTAAAGGTCAAGTCAAAGGGGAACTCAATTTCGCAACATCACAAGCAGAGGGAAATTACCACCAGCCACCAGACAAATGCTGATAATTTGTTTCCTCTACAGTACCTGGCACTTAACCATCCGTTAGTTGAATAATTTCTGTGGCTGCCCCGGTCACAGCATCTGTCTGAACCTGTGATACAAGCCCACAATGAGAGCCTCTGCTTGCTGTCTTGCAATTCTATATACAGTAGAATCTCTATCTATATCTGAGTAGGGTCTTCTAAACTGAATTTCTGCCCCAAGTGAACACCATTTGTCCTTTTGCTTGTTTAGATCTGGCATGTCATATGCATTATTCTATTTAGTGCATCTTTCTGTTGCCCAAACATTGAAATGGCTCACGCATGAAATTTGTTGTCTTCAGCTGAATGCCGCTAACATTCCTGGGGCAACGCAACGTGGTGCAGTCCATGGAGGTTCAGTTCCCTGTCAGCCATGGCACTTCCCTCGCTTTCCCCCGCCTAATACGGTTGACAAATGCACTGGTCATATATCTACAAGGTGTGGCATTAATAAAGCTCATATTCCCAACCTCTTTCCACTGGGTCTGCACTGGACATTTGTACTTTGCTGGAGGAAAACATGTTCAAAACGTTGCTGGACTCATAATCTTCTGCAGGCTGCTAGCGCCCCTTGGTGGAGAAAGCTGGTATGCAGAAATCCCATGAAACTAAAAGGAAATAATGAAAAATGCCCTCTTCTCCTCATGCAAGTGAAAGTATTATAAGGATGATTTTATTTTCTCACCAACATGCTCCCGCTTACATGCCTTCACCAGGACATCATGGTACCAACAGGCTTCAACAGGATCATACATTTCATCTGGTATCATACTGTCATGCAATGAGTCATATCATAGTTATTATACTCATTTTTTATAATAGACATATTCCTGGAAATCCTTCATGATGAACCTTTTATTATTCAGTAGAGTAACTCATTTTTGTGTATCATTTCTACATGTCCCGTGCTTTCCTAAATAGGATCAGACCAGTCAGTTGATTTCCTCCATACAAGTTGCCATGGCGGCCCCTAGTGGCAGTGGGAGAAAACTGGATAATGGAGTCCTTTCAAAATAATAAAACAAAAACAAAGATGATGTAATATGACTACAGCAAACCGCACACTCCTCAGACCAACATTTGTTCTTAGTGGCCGGTCAAGGTGGTGAACATGCTCAGCAGTCATTGGTGAGACAGTTTTGGATTTCGTTCTTAAAAGTCACAATGAAATGAAAAATGACATTTTCACCTTGTTAGCTCATTTTCCACGTCATAATATACACCTACTTAACAATATATGCCAAAATGTTTATTTTTTTGTCCTTGTATTTTTTGTATCAAAATCCAATTACTTTTACCTCCTGGAAAACAGCATATTTTTGTGGTTACTGCATTAAGAAATGACAACCAATAATATCATCACAGATTTTTGAACAATTCCCACCCCTCCCATCAAATAAAACCATACTCCTCCTAACAGATATCCCATTGGTTTACACCGTATGTCCCGCCACAACATTACAGATGAACGACGCTCTTAAAATGCTGTTTCATTGTGACTTTAAGTTTCAATTTGTCACCTCCTATGTGTCGAGAAGGTTTCCTACCAGTGACCATACCCGACACCAGAATTTAATTTGGGGAAATAGAGCAAAACTTTGCCATCACACTTAGCCAGGGTGGGGCGACAGTTACATCAAAATCTTGCCTAGTGCAGCTTTAAGAATCCACATTTTTGAGACTTGTGTCGAAAGAGTGGATGTCTCGGCGGCTCCAACTCAAGCGACAGCTGGAAAAGTACGCCATCTAATGGTCTCTCCAGTACCCATACAGCACATTTGGGCTCAACCATTGACTCAACCATTAACACCCTCCCGCAAGCGCCCACCTCCTGGTCCGCCTGAATGTGCATCAATATCGCCCTTCTGCCCGAAAACCCCAGGCCAAAGCCATGGGGATCTAGGCCCAAGTCGAGTGACCGAAGCGAGGGCGGCAGCAAGCATTGCAACAGAGGTGGAAGTAAGTGAGCTTGATCAATGGCCACCACCACAATGAGGTAAACCAGCTCCAGGGCCTGAAGAAGCACAGGGTAGGATCTCATCTTTTTTTAAGAGTAATGTTACAAGCAGAGAGGGCAGTAAAGCAGCAGGCCAAGCCAGAAGAGTATAAAAAGCAAGAATACATTGATTGCGATGGATACCAGATCAAGATTGAAGACGAACAGCTTGAGGAAGAACCTAAGCGTAGCTGGAAGTATGAAGACAAGAATGTTTTAACCGAATAAAAGGGAAACGCCATAAACAGCTAAGCACTGAATATATGATGATAAAGTCATGACGAATGAGATCAACCATGTTTTAATGAAGACTAAATGTTTAATGAAGAAAAGTGTGATTACTAAATGTGAATACTGTAGTGAGCGTGACCTTAAACGCAGGGCATGACCAAGGTCATGAATGTCTAAAGAATGATGATTACAGTAAAACTGTGCAAATTAAGGAAGTTAACGAACCATAGTCAGCATGATTGAGATGTAAACAGAGGCAATTGTCTAGATGGGTATGATATAGGGAAGTGAAAGTGCTGTCAGAAGCTTTCTATCATCCCGTCTCGGAAGGTATTGTACTTTCCAGCACTGACCTAAGCTAACTTGAGGATCAGCAGACATGCTTCAGGTCAAGTACCCCAATGTTGAAATCATCGATGAAGTACTGCAGGAGGGACTGAACCTAAAGGAACGAATCCTGAAGAAGAACTAATGAAATATGAAACAAGAATGATACCATTTGTATTGTGATTTGGTAAATGATGATTAATGTGAGATCATTTGTAATGTGATTGGTGAGGAAAGGTATAAAAAGAGTAGTAGAAATATCAAATACCAAGGAGTTGTTCGGTGATACCCTACAAAGTCACTGGGCTTTGGATTCAGCACTGAAGATTTATCAAGACTCAGAGGCTCTTATTGAGTGCCTTTCAATGGATTCGGCTTCACTCCTTCAGGACCCTTTTAGGTCTGTATTGAGGGCTTAGATTAGGTGAAAACCCTTTATCTCTCTCTCTCCAAAAAATGATTGTTGTGATTCTTTTCACTTATTGTTAACTTGTCCTGTACTCACAAAGTAACATTCCCTTATTTGTTGTCTAAACGTATATTCCAGCAACCACATCAACAGTGTTGCATTTAAGGGGGAGCTGTTGCTAACTGGAGCGGCCTTATACTGGATTTTTACATAGGCCAGTAGAAGGTGCATTTAGGGTGGCAGTAGGGAAGGCTTCAGGATAGAAAACAGTTAGTAGCTGGACGAGTACCCCTCGCCTTCGACCTAAGGATTCAGAATCTTGTGCTGCTAAATTGGTAGGCAAGCGGAATATTGCCCACCTTAGTGTGAGGGTTGTACTGGTGTTCTGTACAGATCTCCAGGCAAGACTTGTTAATACCTTTTTATACAATTTGATCTAAACTGGAACCCCTTTATCTGTTGCTAAAGCAGTAGCTTCTCTTCCTGGGGTCAATGCAAATAAAAGAACATGAAAATCACGCATGAAGTAGCAGAAAATGACATACACATGATTTCATTAAAATTAAACAAAGCTTCTCTGTAAAAAAAAGAAGAAAAAAAAAGAAAGTAAAAACAAATTAAAACCTCAAAAAATAATAATGGGATAAATAACTGCTAGGCTAAATCTAAGGCCAGAGGTTAATGACGCCTATTTGCAGTGTTAACAGTTGGGTAGAGGTGTTTTATTTTGGCAGAGGTATTTTATTTTGACAATGTAGCTTGGATAATGGTAACCTTCCATTTCTGAATGTGACTAGCTGGATTTTGACTTTATATTTATCCAAAGTATTACCATTTATTACTTTTTCTATCACAAAGTGTTTCCTTTATTCATTTGGAATCAGGTGGGAGTCATTTAATCCTGTATGTGTATTTATGAGCTGGTATCTCGTGTCAGGAAAGTATTTTAATGGCTTTGGTTGTGATGTGACCGTTTACAACTGAGACCGTAGGAGCTAAATGTTGTAAGGAGTTGTTGTTCCTTAATGTTCCAGTAATGTTGTTCCTTTCCGCAGTAGCGAGTAGTGTAACGAATTACTCCTCCTTACTTACTCCGAAGTAAATCACCCTCCCTATAAACACCGGATTGACGTTGAATCATCCATAAACTGTATCCCACCACCATCCAATCTGTTTTCATCACAATGAGTCATCGTGTTCTCAGTCTAGAGGAAAAAAGCTGAGCAAAGTTTACTTTTTCTAAGTGGAAATGTTTCCGTTACTTTGATTCTATCGAGCCAAAGTATATAACAGGTGCATCGGACAGCAATTCCCGTGAAGGAGCAGGAACCCACAGTTATCGCGATGTTTGACCGCCGATTCATGCCGATACTGTTGAATAAGCACTGACTAACCTGGGGCCTGTTCCAAGAAGCGGGTTTAGTGAAAACTCTGAGTTTGTTAACCCTGAGATGAGGGAAACTCTGGGTTTTCCGTTCCAGAAAGAGAGGTAACTCAAACTCAGAGTCAATTACCATGGTAACTGACTCTGTGAACCTAACCTGCTCGCTAGCAGGTTTTCTTGAACAAACCCTGACTTTCTCCCTGTCTCCTCCCTCTGCTGAACCTTAAGCAGCTGTCGGACATGGCGTGTCCTTTCCTCGGTAACCCGATTGATATTCAAGCGGAAGTAATTCGCATAGCCTTATTGTCGGGAGAGGATTTTGAGACCCCAATTAGATGTTCTATGTCCAGGATGGAAGAGCTGTCCGAGATATAATATGCCGTTTACAGTTCACGGATTAAGCTACCACCACCCCGAGCAGTCAAATAAAGACACATTTCATTTGGTCTTCTTTATTTCCTACAAATACAAAAGCAACAGTTAGTATTTTTATATTGTTCCAACAACACATTTCACCTGTGACCATGCACCCACCTCTAACTTATGTTCGAGTAATTAAATTTCTAGATCTGCCTAATTTGCCACCCCAAGTACACCATTTGAAGTATGTCTGGCCCAGACAGCTCAGTTAGTAGAGCATTAGACTCTGTCTCAGGGTTGTGGGTTCGATCCCCACATAGTGTTAACTATCACCTTTGTAAGTCGCTTTGGATAAAAGCCTCTGCTAAATGAATGTAATGTTTTTATATTTCATTTTCAGCTGCTGCCAAGTGCGCTTTGCGCCCGTGGGATTGCAAAATATTTTTTTCCCAATACCATTCCACCACTTTCTCACATGTAGGTAATATTATAAGAAAGTGTGGTTAAATGAATACACTGCTGCATTCAAACGTACGCATTGACTCGGGCAGCGATTCTCTCCCACGCCAATTCCCTCTCCTTTACGACCCTTCTGCTTGCTGGTTGCCATGGTGAATCGTAGTATCGGACCTCCATTGATGATGGCTTTTTATTGTCGTCGCGCACGCGCTTAACTCAAGGTGAACATACTCAAAATTGATTGAACTAATTCAAATCAGCCGTTCTGGAACCGAAAACTCAGAATTGGCCATCTCAGAATGAATCAACTCAGAGTGCAGGGGTAGACTCAGAGTTTGCTGAACCTGCTTCTTGGAACAGGCCCCTGATTCACCACTTGAATGCCAGTTTGTGTCAGTTTATACCTCAGGAAAGGGATGGGAGGAGCCACGTGGTGTTTTTTAAGAGTAGATTTTACAAAGGCAAGGCGAATATGTTCTATCCTCTTTTTATATTTGTAATCTGAATATCCATAACATGACAAGAGAATATTAATGTAATCAAAATAGTTTTCAGACTGGTTACTGGTATTGCCCAACTTTATGGTATATTTTCATTTCCTATGGTATCACCATAATATTGCTGTAATATTATGGGTTCCTATAGTGAGTCTGTGGCATTCAATACTGAGTTTATAGTGGCCTTATCGTACTTTATGGTATATTGTATCTTCCATGGTACCACTATAATAATCTTATATTATTATTATAGGGACCTGTGGTGTGCCTGTGCTACTCAATACTTTATAGTGACCTCCTCTGGTATCACTATAATATTTCTATGTGATCACAATATATTGTGTTGTGATATTTATGTATGTGGTATTGATCTAAAAATGATCATAGGATTATTATAGTTCTTTTTGTAAAGATAGATTTTTGTAATCTGATTAACTAGTCCTACATAACTCACATAGTCACCACATCAGAGTGCTTTTTATTGACAATATACAGGTAATTCAGAGTAACGAAATGCGCAAATACTGCCCCCCATCCCCCCCACCCCATCCCCTCTTCCTCTTCTTCCTCCTCCTCCTCCTCCTCCTCCAGCCCCTGTACACTGGCATAATTTTTCCACGTCAGTCTCAGTGCTGACAGAGGAGCCCAGTGCTGTGTACATAGCTGGATGAGAAACCCAGGCTCCCGCAGAGGCGTTTCTGATCCTCCGGACTTCCCACTGTCAGATGAAACCAGCGTGCTGCCCTCCAGACGAGACCGACCAGCTCTGCGATCTGTCCTCTTCGATTCCTCGGTCCCTGCTGTGAAACGTCGGATGGTTACCAGCCGAGATGACCTTTTTTTCTTCTTCTTCGTCCTCTTTTGTTTTTCTTCTCTAAATTATTAAATGAGGGTGATTTTTTTCCTTTTCTGCAGCCAACCAAACCGCGACCGGCTGCCCGAGCGCTTGATACTCAAGGTTCGGATAACACCTGCACGCGCATTTCTACCGCTATTTGACGCAAAATTGAACCAAATGGGAAGTGATAGAGTCCATGACAAGTGGTAGATGGGGTTGAACTACCTGTTAGCGTCTCCAGGCGCCGGACTACGCTGCCACTGCAGCGCGTTTGACACCCAGGCGACGGAAAATAACACCGACTGAAATATGAGAAAACCGACTATTTGATATTCATTCAGCGTATTTAAATTGCGACTGCGCACCTACTGACCTACTTTGCGCAAGTTGGAAAATAAACCGGGTGTGATTTCTAACGCTCAAGCAGCGATTTCTTTGTCAAATATCTTGACTCTTGCAACACACTGTGTAATATATATATATATATATATATATATATATTTTTTTTTTTTTTTTTTCAATCAAGGCCTTCGTTAAGAGGAGAGCATACGTTAAGTTACGTTAAGAAGAGAGGCTGCGAGGGAGGATGGTGAGGAAACAGTGATGAGCACGGGGAAGGGCTACGCAGAGCATCCAGCATGTTTTGTTGGCGTCTGCCAGAAAGTTCCAGTGAAACACGGGGACGTTTCCCGGGTGGTCAGTAGGAGGCCGGGAGCAGGAAGAGAAGCTCTGCTGTCCAGGAGAGACCGACACACCTGGACGGGGGGAGACAGGGTCATGACAGCCTCTCTCCACCTGAGCCCCGCTCTGCTGGTGATGATGACGGTGGCCTGCTGGCCAGCCATGGTTGGATCGAGTAAGTCTCTCTCTCTCTCTCTCTCTCTCTCTCTACCTGTGTTTGTCTCTCTCTCTCTTCCTCACTCTGTCTCTTTTTTCTCCCTCTCTTTCTGCCTTTCTTCCCATCTCTCAATTCAATTCAAAAAGCTTGATTGGCATGACATGAAAACACTTATACTGCCAAAGCCAGGTTCATAAAATACATTTGTGAAACATTGATAATAAAACTATAATGAAGAATTTGATCAATGAAATCAAAATGTATAAAGTGTATTTGTCATCATCATGTTATGGCAAGCTGTTACATAAAGCACTCTGTTCTCTCCTAATAAAAAGGGGAGTTTTGCTTCATCTGGCGGGTTCTTCAAACCCATTTTGAAGCTTCAAATTTACAAAAATATTTTTCTCTTAAAACTATATATTTCTTACATTCAGTGAGAAAATGCAGCTCAGTCTCAGGTCATACCCTGTCGTCTCTTGGGAACTATAATTTCACATGGTGTGCTGTTTGTTTGCATTGGAGGATTGGAGTTTGTTTGGGGACTGTGTGCTTTCTTTCCAATAACCGAAATAGATTTCTTTCTTGTTTGTTTTTAATTGGCCCCCAGGGGACTCTTCCTGCTCAGGGCTTTGTAATGCAATGAGTTGGGGTCGCGTGCTTCTAGGTGATTGTAAAATTTGATGGTTCGTTTCTGAGCAAATTGATCTCTACTCTTGAATATTGAGGTTATGAATCCATCATTCCATCATCTCAGATGTCAGATTGAATGCTTGTAGAATAGCCGATTTGAAATTTTCAGAGCTGTGCTTGAACATCTCATTCAAAGGACCACAGGCTTTTTTAAGCTTTTAGGCACTGACGTTTGTCTCTCTCTCTGTGTGTCTCTGTGTCTCTTTCAGTCTCTTTCTCTTTCTCACTACGTCTCTCTCTCTCTCTGGTTTTTAGCGTGAAGTGGCTTTTAGTGAGTGGTTATAATATTGCATGGAATATAACAGTAAAGGTTGTTTAGTGCGTCATAGAGTGGTGCAGGAATGAGTCCTAAACCCCGGAAGGGAGTTAGCATTTTTTCACTTCTGGTTCCCTCGTCTCGAAGGGTTTTTTGAATTGGGTTTTGGTTAGATGCCTGAAATAAGGTCTGTGGTTAACACAAGCTTAAGAGGTTTTGACGTTTGGTTCTACAACATAAAATACGTCAGTAAATACCCCACTCGTGAATTTTGAAGCTTTTACGTGTCTTAAAAACTATTCTAAACTTCCAAACTATTCTAACTCAAACTTTCCAACTTGTAGATGTATCAATTTATAGTATTTTTAGTGGTGGTGACGTTGAAGTCATGCGACCGTGCAGTTTGTTTATAGCCTAACGTTAGCTTTTTACTTCTGGCGATTGCATTTACGCTTCAAAAATCATAAACGTGGTGTTCATTTGTGCAGATTATCTTGCTGAACAAAACGTGTAAGTATCATAAACTTTTGTTTGCCACAGAGCTTATTTTCTGCAATAATCCAAAATCCAATGGAAAAATCCCATTGGCTTTTTGTCGAGGGAACCAGGGCGATGCTAACTTCTGGGTTGGCCTACAAAAATACGTCATCCCTGCACCACTCTATTGGCATGATGTTAGATTCTATTACAGAACAAGCAATTCTGACTTTCTTTCTCTCTCTTTTAATCAGTGTGTGTCTATCTCTCTCTTTCTGTTGAGTCACTTCAAAACTTCATTGGCATGACTATTGATCAGAAACAATTCAGCCAAAGATTTTTTTTTGTATGTCCAAAACCCAACAAACAGTTTGTACATTCACACCATATTGAGACGATTAATGATTTGATTTAAAAACCAATAGTACACAATCATCAATAGAACAATTCCCTCGCTGGGTGTGTTTCTCTTACATGACAGCCGCACTAAACTGACATTTATTTCTTTATTTTCTCTTTGTTTCATGTGGGGAGTCTGTTCTGTATTAGACCTACAGTGTAATATTTCAACAAGACAAGATGCTGCCATAAAACTGTCAGGGCCTTAATTGAATGTCTATCAGGGGATTAACATTTCAAAGCTCTTCTCTCTCTCTCTCTCTCTCTCTCCCTCTCCCTCTTCCTCTCCCTCTCTCTCTCCCTGCGTTAGTCGGCCCCCATGCTTCCTCCACGCTGTCAGTCCCTTTTACATCGTGTTTTATCTGAAGCCGCGTTCTCTACGTCAATGAGGCTCCATATTGATTTTTTTTTACCAATGAAAGCATGCCTGACATTTCCTCCACCTTCTGCGGTCATGACACGAACACCGTCTCTGAACTGCTCTTTGCCAATGCCTTTCGAAATACTGAGTGGTACATTGGAGGCAAGGCAAAATTCTTTGTAAATGGATATGTTGCATTTCGCAGGGCAACCTTTATCCAGGGTTTCTTCCTGCTTCACATCAGATGCCTTGCTCGTTGCATTTTCCCAGCCAGTCTGAGGATTTGAACTAGCGGCCCTCCAATCCCAACCCTGCATCTGCACCATGAGGTGTATTACAGGGAGTTAGAAAGTATGACAGCATACGCCACCGCTGTTTGGTTGAGTAGGCCTGTTCAGAGAGTAGAAAATAGAGCTTGACATTTATGATGGGACCTGATGGGACATGACTCAACCTGCTCAACCTCTCAGTTAATTGCTCCCATTTGGGTCAGGTACCAATGTTATGTGGTAATTAATGAGAAAAGTAAGTTTGGGCTCACAGAAAAAAAAAAAATTGAAAAGAAAAATCATATCTATACAAATTTTGAATCTTACTTTATGTAATCCTATTTATAATCCCCGTAGCTACTGCAAAAACATCCACGTTATTTCCATGAAAGTACACACACGCACACGCACACGCACACACACACACAGGAGTGGTGACCAGCCATTAGCCAGATTAGACTGTGTCAGCAAGCCGCTGCTGTCCTGTGATTTACGGCCGTCAGTTAGAGGCTGATCTTACATCACCGCCACACGCTGCCGCACAAAACTACTCTGCCGTGCTCCAGGAGAAACACGATGTAAACAATGGCTGTCACAAGGGCTTGTTTTTGTTGTTGTTTTGTCGACCTCGTGAGAGAGTGTCGCTGTGGGGAAAAAAACAGCCTTCGGATTTGATAGGAAAGTAATGTAGATTTGGTTCAGGCTTGTGTTCAAAACACCTCGCTGTCCCGTGAGTGCAGACAATGTCTTTTAGAAAAGACGGATTAAAAACTCTGTGTGTGTGTTCTGGTATTTCTATACGTATTTATGAGGCACAAATGTCCCCACGAGGACATTTAGTTTCGGATTAGGATTTGGGTTTATGTTTGCAATTGGGATTAGGACTAGGTCTATGTTAGGGTAAGAGTTAAAATTGGTTTAAGATTAAGATTAGAATTAGGTTTAGGTTGTGGTTAGGGGTTAAGATAGGCTTAGGAAATGAATGTAGTCAATGAAGTTTCTCATAAGTAGTAATACAAATATGTGTGTGTTTGTGTGTGTGTGAGTGAGTGACACATTTTTTCAAATTTTTATTTTTAGATTGTAGCACCGCAGATTCGGCTAAACAATTTACTGATTTCCAAGGTGGGGATGGAAAAAGTAGAAATGATAAATAAATAAATAATTTTGACATGAAGGACAGGCAAGGAAATGGGAGGAGTGTGTGTGTGTGTGTGTGTGTGTGTGTGTGTGTGTGTGTGTGTGTGTGTGTGTGTGTGTGTGTGTAAACTCGTGCACTCTCACATGCTCTTACGTCCACCTGAAGTGCTACATTCCATCATTTAATCAATATCCACGTTCCCCCCCTCCTCCCCCCCCCCTTGCCTTTCCTCCCCCCTCTTCCATCTGTCTCTCTTTTTACCTCTCTCTCCATTGATTTTTTTTTTTTCCTCCACCTCCTTCCATCCATCTCACTTTGCCCGACTGAATCTCGCTCGCCATCTCTTGAAACCTGTCCAAGATAATTGCTTATTCTCAGACTCATCTCTCTCTTTCCCCCCCCCCCATTCTCTCCATCTTTTTCCTCTGACTCATTCATCCCCCCGTTCTCTTTTGTATCGCTCCCGTCATATTCCCGTCTTCCCTCATCCTCCCTTCTGTCTCGCTTTCTCCCTCTCAAGCTCTCCCATCTCTCCTCTCTCAGTTTCCTCCCACCTCTATCCCCTTTTCTTCCCCCGTCTTTCTGACTCCACCTAAATCTCTCTCTCCTTCCCTCGCCTCTCTCCTCTCCTCCCTCCATCTCTCCTGGTGTGCATAATGAAATTGCAGAAGCCTGTTCGCGGCGTGTGTGCTCCGTCCCAGCTTCTTTGCAGATGAAAGGCTTGGGATTTAGCAGCCGCAACGCGACGGGGGAATCTCGCTGTCATTGAGACAAAGAGCGTGTTTTTGAATGTGTGTAGGTGTGTGCGGTGGTGGAGGAGGGGTGTGTTGTGTGTGTGTGTTTTTGTACTTGGGTGTATTTGTGTCTTTGCGCATCTGTGTGTGTCTACATGCACTCTGTTCTCTTCCTCAGCCAGCTTTGCCAGGCATGCAGGCCCGTCTGCGCCATAGATGGGTTTCTCTGCAACGTCACGGCCGACGTGCACGAGCAGACCACGGGGTGGGAGATGAACAAGCAAATATTTTCTCTTTTTTTTTTTCATTGCTTGCGTCCTGCACAAAAGTGTTCTTTTTATGTTCCTAATGCTGACTGCTTTATGGTCGTTTTTACTTTTAGGCCTATTCATGCAGGTGTAACATTACAGACGTAGATGTACTCTCACACAAAAAACAAATGGATCACACCTTTGAATCCCCCATTAACTGTTAAAAAAAAAAAGTGTGTGTACATACTGTATGTACACCTTCAACAAAAACACACATTTTTATTGTATACTGTCAAACAAATGACATACATTTCATCACTGAAATGAGTTGGATGCTTTTCAAAGATGAGCAGGACTGTTACCATTCAGGAAAACCTTGTGGTCATGAGGGTTTTATAAGGGGGTTACGCTACTTACTATAGACTAAGTATCGGACCAGTTGGGTGGCGGATTGTCCGTGGGTATAATACAATCTGTGAGAACAAGTGCGTGATATGTCCTCTTCCCTTATTTCATCTCGCCACATTTTTTTTTAAAGTGTCATTATGTGGTTTATGTAGGAAAAGATGCAATACTGGTCAAATTTCAGCTTCCCATATATGATCCAGGGCAGTTAGTTAACGTTCCCATAGAGTGTCAAATCAGCAAGCATGCAAGTTTGACAGTTAGCAGTTCAGCAAAACGAAACATCTGTCGCTCTCTCTTTGTAAGTATGTCACCAAAATGACAGCCAAAAGGCTAAAAAGACATACCACGGTTATTACTGTCACAGCTTTTTACTCTATGATGCTCTAACTGGCTTTTCCCTTTAGATGGTGTTTTTGAACCGCACACACAAGTTCTATTAGAAGAAGAGCTCATCCATCAATAGTTCAGTATACAGCTATCGATTCCATTACTTACTGTATCATCATGAAGGAAATGTAATGGAAAGGATGCCTGCTCATCCCTCCCGTCAAAGTCTCTTCTTCTTTTCTTCTCTCCCTCCCTCTCTCTCTCTCTCTCTCTCTCTCTCTCTGTGGATGTCATAGCTTTTAACATTAGTGATGTAAAGATTCACACACTTTAAATTTCCCATCAATTTTACCTGGCCCCAGAGAGTAATTCATATGTGCCTGGAAGGGTGCGCATGGAAAATACATTTATATTTCAGCCGTTTATCTGCCACTGTCATCAGGAGTCATCGGGCGTCTCGCTCAAGGGCGCTTGGACATGACACGCGGCTGGTGGCGGCAACTCGGCCGGCCCACACGCACGCATTGGAAGCGCTTCCACGCATGACTGGATGCATTGTTTTGTGTGTCCGTTAGAGCCTAGGACGTCGTAAAGAGTGGGAGAAATGTGCATTTTTACCCAGCAGGACCAGCTCATTCACCAGCTTTCACCAGGAAATGGCTGCTGGCTGCCATTACATCATGCTTTCATTCATTTCATTTCAAGTGTGTGTGTGGTTACTGATGTTCTTTATCTGATTATCATGAATAAGCTTTCAAAGAATGCAAAATGTGTAGTGTGTATCTCTCTTACCGTCTTTCTCCTCTTCGTGTGTGTGTGTGTGTGTGTGTGTGTGTGTGTGTGTTAATAGCTGTGCCAGCGGCCCCAGTGAACCTGTCTGTGACCCAGCTGAGGGCGCACTCTGCTATGGTGACCTGGAATATTCCTCAGGGAGACACCGTCATTGGATACGCCATCTCACAGCAGGTACAGTAGGCCTGTGTGTGTGTGTGTGTGTGTGTTTGTGTGTGTGTGTGTGTGTGTGTGTGTGTGTGTGTGTGTGTGTGTGAGAATTTGATTTTATCATTATTAAAAAGCTTATAAAATTTCTTGGATTCCTTATTAACCCTTAGTCAATCTCTCTCTTATGAAATGTCTCCTGATCTAACCCTCGCTTCCTTCCGCTCTGTTTTGGTAGAAGACCAATTCATTTTGCAGGAATACAAATTGCCAGTATATGAATTATAAATTGACTGTCCAAAAGCTTTGAACTCTGTAATGCTGAGAGCTGGAAAAATAGCTTTTAAAAAAAAAAACATTATGCAGTTGAGTGATGTATATTTTAGAGGTACTTTTTAATTCCTAAGGAGTGGATTCGTCTTCATGCCGGTTCCCTTCTACGGGGGGTTTCAAAAGCGCAGTGTCAGCCAGCGCACGCTTGGAAGTCACGAGGGGTTGAATCAGAAACTTTCCAGCAGCAGGACGGTCTCCTTGAAAGTTGGGAAATGTCGGGGAAATGTGCTCGATAAACAATCAAGTTCAATGCCAAGCTTTTGATTACTAAAGTCCCCAAGTGAAAGTTTTCGCAACAAGGCCTGGGCCTTTGCAGCCACGTATTCAAACAAACGAACATAGGCAAATACTAATCATGGAAATTGTGCTATATGTCACGTGGGTAGCCTTGAGATTTAGTTAGCAGCAACCCTGTAATGGGGGGGGGGGTTACTTTTTATTCTCCTCATATATCACCGTCGTGTCATCTGGCTCAGGGAGCACAGTTACTGTAACCCGGCCTGCTTGCTCAGCTCCAATCGTTTTAATCGGGTTTTCACGATCCACGACTTGGCCAAATCCAAATTAGACATTAGTCGGGAGTTATGCGTGGGAGTTGTCTCCATTAGTGCAAATGCATTTGGCTGAGACTTGTCCAAAACAGGAGAGACCATCCCCATGCGGCGCGTAAAACCCCTGATGTTTTTAAAGTCGCCTCACGTCCGCCTCGCAATCCATCAACCTCATCGCCTCCTAGCAAATGTAGCAAATGTAAGCTTCAAAATATACTTCTGAGATCATAAAAAGCACGTACACAGGAACCTTACTCAAATATTAAACGGAAAGGTTGTCTGGTGGACTTCATCTACAAGTTATCCTACTGAAAATCCTCACTTACTCCGGTGGTTCAGGTAGATTATTGTAACGGGCCGAGCCTTCTACCTTCACTGGAGAAAGCAGGACTAGTGAATCCACTCAGAAGTAGTTTATTACCCTCATCCGAAGCCCTTTCAGACCCTTGTTCTCAAGATTGCCCATCCAAGACACATGAACTCCCAACAATTGTAATTCTAGTTTGTAAATGGCCAAATCATCATAAACACGAGGTTAATTGATGATAGATGATAGGCATCTATTGCACGTCCAACCATCCTGGTAAGGGAATCCCTCTCTGAGTAGCCCCTCCTGAGGTTTCTTCCATTTTTTCCTAAAAGGTTTTTAGCTTTTCTTTTCTTTTTCTTACTGCTTTCCTCCACTGTTATTGTGACTATAACTCCTCTACTCTGTGGCCACTAGCCTCATCTTGATAGCCACATACCAGCTCATCAGTGAAAAGTGCTAAAAATGTACAGTATTCATTCACTCACGGTACTATGAGGTGCTTTGTGTAAAAATGTCCACACAATAGCATGTTATATTGACTTGTGTCCACAGAGGCAGGATGGCCTGATGCAGCGCTCCATCAGAGAGGTTAATACATCCAGCCATTGGTGTGTGTTGTGGGATCTGGATGAGGACACGCACTACAGCGTCCAGGTGAGAGACTCTGCTCTCTTAAAAAGGCTGTCAGTTTCAATATTGGCCTTTTTATTAAATATTGTCCAGTAAATGTCGCCCACTTCGGTTATGATGGAGGTTCCTTTCAGATCACAGCCGCATAAAAACAGTCTGTAAAAGCTGTAATGAAATGTTTTTTCTCATCACATTTTATTTATTCATTTACTTGTTCAAAATGTTTTTGAAGTGAATTATTCATTTAAAGGCTTAATGTATCCCAGAGTTTCCTTACCATCAAATATCTGTTCCATTCCCCAAAAACAAATCACAACAAAACCAGGAAAAAATGATTCCCTGTAATGGTAACTTGTGTTTTTTATTAATAGGTTTCACCATATAGGCATGTCTGTGTACATATGTGTACAGCTCAGAAAACATGATGAATGTCTCTTAAAGTTTTCAATTCGGCACTTCCTGTGTGCTGGGAAGATTTTTGTTTCACCAGTGAACATTGCTTGACACCAGAATATAATTTGGGCAAACCATCAGGGGTTGAAACACTGTAATGTAAGACAGAAAAATAATTGACATCATCTTACACTGACACTTTATTGCATGTATCTATCATTTATTACAGCATAACCAAGTGTCCTTGAGCAAGACACTGAATCCTGACCAGCTCCTGGTGCTGCTCAGTAGCTGGGGCGGGGGTGGGGGGCAAGAGAAAAGACAATTTCCCTGCGGGGATCAATAAATCATTTTACAGAGTGGCTAAGAATGAGTGGGCAGGTATCTTCCTCTGGGACAGTTTGGCTGTTACACGGCTCAAACCTCTCCCAATTAGGGAGCTGTCTCTTTAACTGCCAAACCACGCTGCTGTCACCGCCATACCCTCCATTTGTTGCTGAAATTGGACTCGGGAGATGGCAGGGTTCCCACATATTCCCGCTATTATCTTGCCAGCTGTAGTCTAGCCTCCCCCCAACTTATTGTTTGTCTTCCCCCAAGTCATGCCAGGATCCCAGCCAAAAAACAAAAAGAAGCGCTAGCTAGCCAAAAATACCCAGGCCAGTCATTTCTTTATCGTTTGCTGCTCGGTCTTATCTTCTGATTCCGTCCTCCTCCAGCTTCACCCCCTTTCAAATATCGAAACCTCCCAGAAAGCATTTCAGAGTGAAATCAGCTTTCACTCCTACTTTGCCTTATAAAGTAAGTTTTGTTCTGTAAGTTCTGTAAGTTTTTCTCCTTTTGGAATGAAAGGACCTCTGAGGAACTATCTACCTAATGTATATGATGTTTTTCTGTCATCAACTCTCCCATCAATCTCTCTTTGGTAAGGGCTGAAGTTAGGGGTGAATGACAAGGTCAACAATAGATAGGAAAATAGGATGCTGAAGTTTCCGATGACAACTGATATCATCGAGCCTAGTTGTCTTCTCATCTTCTCATCCATAAATGCCTACTGTAATAAATTCACTGCGATGATTTTTTTTAGGAAGATAGAGTGGAGAAGGGTTTGGGACTGTGGGCACCCTAAGGATAGACAATTCACCACTCCATCTTTCCAGCTTTCCATCAAAAGTTGCTGCACCAGGTTTTAAGTTGCTGCTAGCCATTTTTGATCCCTTGGAAACTGAAGTAGAAGAATCTCTCTGAAAAGGATCCAACAAGAACTCACACACTTATAAAAAATAAATCCAAAAGTTCCTGCACATGTTTTTGTCATTTATGCACCTTTATATAAATAAACATGAATCATTTTTTCAGATGTCTTCCTTTTTTCAGTGTGCTTGTTGGATTCTTTTTGTCTTTTTGATTTTTGAACCCACGCACCCGAGACAAACCTCCTAAATTATAGGACTTTTTTTCCTCAGAGCACAGACAGACATCGAGATCTTGAAGAAGACAGACGAAATTTCATGTAGTAATTTAGTCTGAAGACATTTCCTGCGAAATTTGGCTTATGCGGTGATCAAATAACATTTTTTTTCTTTAACTAGCTCAAGAAAGATTTCTGGAAACAACGTAGTCTTACACCCTTTGACTAGCCCAGTAGCCTGTTGCACCACAAGACTGAAGGGAGGGCAAAGCGTGACGTTTTCTCCTTCTGTGGCCAATAATGTGCGAGCCAAAATCAATTTATTGTGCCATAATTAACAATAGGCTGAGTTAGCTAACCCTAACCCTAACACCTAACCCTAACTTCCACAAATGGATAAACTTAGCTAATTTCACATCAACAAGTATGCTAGCTAGTTGGTAGTTTAACCATTAACTAATTTCTGTCTGTTTGTCTGTCTAGGTGCAGTCCGTTGGGCCTCAGGGCGACAGCCAACCCAGCCGCACTGTCCACTTCAGAACACTGGAGATGAGTGACCATTACCCAGGTGGTCCCGGGGTCATGGACCACCGTAAATACACATACACACACACACACACACACACACACACACACAAAACATGTACAAGCCATGCTAATCTCTTTCCCAATCCCACTCTATAAATGTTCATTTTTGTTCACTTTTTTTCCTAGTCCTTGTTAATAAAGTTTGACAGTTGAATCTCGGCTGTTTCTCCCCAGAAGAACCAGCCATGGAAGGCCTGGGCATGACTCCTCACCTACAGCCAGGAGAGCTGCTCATCATCACTACTGTACTACTGCTGTGGGCAGGTAGGGCTGGTGTGTGTGTGTGTGTGTGTGTGAGAAATGTGTGTAAGAATGTGTGTAAGAATGTGTATGTGCGTCTGCATTTGTCTGTGTGCGAGCACTTGTGTGTGTGTGTAAGCATGTGGATGTGTGTGCATGTGTGTGTAAGAACGGATTTGTCTACATTTGTTTGTGTGTGTGTGTGTGTGTGTGTGTGCGCAAGTATGGTGATGTGTGCCTACGCTCGTGTTTGAGTGTATACAGTATGTGTGCATGTATGTGTGTTTTCATATCTCTGTTCGTGTAAGTGTGCATGTTTTTGTATATGAATGAATGTGTGTGTATGTGTGCGTGTGTGTGTGTATGTGTGTGTGCGTGTACATTTGTTTTAATCTGACTCGTACCTCAGTGAATTACTCTGCATGCACGTGCAAACAAACACAAAGACATTTTACCATAGTTTCATGTTTTGCGTGTGTGTGTGTCCTTCCCAGCTGTGATCGCCCTGTTCTGCCGACAGTACGACATCATCAAAGACAACGACTCCAACGGCACCAAGGAAAAAGCCAAGCGGCCACCGGTTCCTGACGCTTCCTCCTACTACAGCGCCTCCTCCCGCAGCAAGGTGACGGCACACGGCAGGCGAGGACAAATCTATTTCTTTTACTTTCTTTTCTTACCCCAGGGCTTCGTTCAAAAAAAGGAAAGAAAAACTTTTCTCATGGGCTTTTATTTTGTAGTAGCACTTCTCTATTATGCATGATCATTCTAGCCTCTTAGGAATATTCTAGTCCACTAGAGAATTGGCCTTACATGAATACAAACTAGGGATGTGATTTCAGGAACACAAAAAAAATCTCTTAATATAATTACACTAACTTATTTTTTAACTTATATTTATATTTTTGTGCATATAATTGTGCTAGAAATTCCCATTGAGATCAATAGTTTGTGTTTATGTGATAAAGAAGACTTAAACTATATTTAAAGCCTATTGGAATCCACATTTTACACATTTTACTGAAAATTTCCTGGGGACAGAAAAGGCACCGGATGATAGGGACGACTCAAATAATGTCTAAATATACAACCGGGCTAGAAAAAGAGCAATACCTGAAAAATATTGTTGGTGGTGTGGGTGTAGGTCAGTTCAGGAATATTTTGAAAGTAAAAGCGAATAGTCTGAAAACCTTGTACTATAATTGATAGCCTCTTCAATTTCAACTCAATACTTTCTCATACAGATTTTTGTGAAACCGCAAGCTCTCCGAGGCAAGTTCTCTGGGGCTTGTCAAAAGGCATTCTGGGAAATGTAGGAAATCAAGTAGAAGGCACGTCGAGGGAAAGTGGGTACAAGAAGAAGTAAATTACGACACAGTCCTGGAATGCATTGAACATCACATATTGGTGATGATGAACAGTGTAACAGGATCTGCGGGTGGATTTGTCCTTTTAAGGTTTTCTGTAGCTGATACAGTTCTATAAGTATGACCCATTAAAAAGTTGATCTTTTAGCACAGCTTGCCCCAGGGCTGGGGTAGGTTCAGCATAAGGACGGAGGCAAGTTGGGCCAAACATGATTATTTTTTGTGTTTGGTTGCCTCCATAAAAGGGGTGGCAGATGTTACCCACAGACTCAACTTACCCTTTTCTCCCCGAGCTAATAATTCCCTAATGACAAACCAGAACCCAACCCGAAGCCATACGCAATTAAATGAGAAATTCAAGTCCAAAGAGTGCAGTTGGGTCCCATTAGACTTGAGCAGAAAATGTCAAGCTCTAAGACAGACAGACACACAGGTCATTGATTAGTCCATAAATCTTTAACAGACATCGTATTGGGGATGTAAGACACGTGGTTGTGCATGTGAATATACATGGACACCCACACACTGCGGTCAGGATGTTGAGTCATGTGTATAGGTATACGCTGTCTCTCTCTCTCTCTCATGAGTCATGAATTTATGTATACAACTCTCTCCTCCCTCACTTCCATTTCTCTCTTTCCTCTTTCTCTCTCTCTCTCTCTTTCTGTTCATGAGTCATGTACTTATGTATATAACTCTCTGTCTTTCTCTCTCTTTCTCTTTCAGCTTCACAGAGCCTCCTCTTCCATCAGCATCATCAGAGTTTGAGGGATGTTTGTTTTGAGGCTCAGCGCCAACCTACGGCGCAGGGTGGGTGGCGCTACAGACCCGATAAGCAACAGTGACTTCTCTGGCCTCCTCGGGTTGGGATTATAATGACACGTGGACGTCTGATAGCGTTTGTTTTCCATACAAATTCAAGGGAACTAAATTGGTGTGACTGTGGTGGAACTCAACTATCTACTGCCATCTAGTGGCAGAGGACTATTGCAGAATATGAAGTAATGGAAACAGCTATCTACTGGTCTCTAGTGGCAGAAGAGTGTTAGAGCATCAACCTTTTTCACAGCAAACCTGAAGTGAACTAACTGGATTTATATGAGCTGAACTGATCTGAAAATCAACATCAACAAGACGGCAACATATTTTGATCTGCACCAAACCATGCTGTTTGTTGACATGTACAGAAATTGGGGGGGAGGGGGTTGCAGACTATTGTGTACATTTGCCAGCATGTAGGCTTATGCTGAGTCCTGTGCTCCACTGATTTATTAACATCCTTTTTAAGAGTATAGAATCACACCGGCCATCGATTCATTGGATGCAAGGAGTGTGTGTGTTGTGTGCCTTCATAGGTGTGCGTTTGACAAATTTCCTGTCTTCTAACCACTAAATTAACGAGAAGTGACTATTTTTTTTAACTACACCTCACCTGTATTTGTCATTCCACATTCAATGACTAGATTTACATTATTAACATGTACAAAAGTGTAAAATATGTAATATGTAGTGGAATGATATTCACTGGTCATTTTGATGTAATTGCAGACATAAATTGAGAATTGTTTGAATGTATGGGATGAAGCTGAGTACATATACGTCGATTGCAAATCACTGTATTTACCACCGCACAGGATTTGATGTTATCTTCTGCTGTTTAAACTGCAAGATTGTTATGTAAAAATACACCGGTTTTAACAGCTTAAATCCACAAAGTGGGGCTGCAACAGAGGAAGAGCGTCTCATCCCTACTAACTGTTTACCCAAATCAAATTCTGGTGTCGGGATGGACATCTACTTGGTACACAGGAAGTGAAGAATCAAAACTTTAAAGCGAAATCATAAACAGCAGTAAGCGAGCGCTCCGTCCAGAGGAAGCTGCACTCACCAACAACGGCTGGAGTTTGCTGACGTCACATTACATGACTTCCGGGTAATGAAGTCCTTCAAACTTTCACAAATTCAAACTTCTCTCTTGCTGCCACTTGGGACCGCCAAAGTGCGAAGTTGCCTAATGCAGCTTTAAACTGGGGCGAGTGCTATGAAGTGTTATGAAATGCGCAGCTCCATCACAGATGTGTTGCTGAATTACAGTGTTAGCCACTGTAGGAGTCCCACTTTATTCAATCATCCTGCATCAGTTCTGCATTACGCCTGCAGACAGCTCTTTCTTGAATGTTGAATTTCAAACCAGGAAATTGGAAAGCAAAAAATCTGGTGTCATCCTTTTTCATTTTCGTGTCAGTTTAAAAGAGGTGATTTTTCTACCTCCAAGCCTGCAACAGCACCTACATAGCTGGTTAAAAGTCATCCAAGCGGGTTGGTGGGTAACATACTAAAAGGGTGCAGGCATGGGTTTTTGAAGGCCAATATCTATAATAATATTTTTGGATTGAAGCTGCCCAAGCCAATATTTTTTGTTCCGTTGTTTGTTGTATATTTGAATTTGACCATTTTCATGCCACAAAATGCCAATATATTACAAGGATTCAGTGTTTTCCCCCTAGAATTGTATTCTTGTCAGGGTGAAAAGCATTTAGACCATCATGGGACATCATGTGCTCCACTACGTCCCTGAGGAGAGTAGAATAGAATAGAACCTTTATTGTGTGTGTGAAAATTTGCCTTTGGCTTCACTGTGGTAGAATTAAAAACAAAATAAACATACAATAAATAAATCCAGAGCCTCCGGTTCATATTACAACACACATTGACAATAAAGTGCAAACAGTAATGGCATATGGGATAATCCATATGAATCCAAAACCTCAGGACATAACTTTTTTTTTATTACAATGTAATCTTTTTATTCACGATTATGTATTATTCTTTTGTGACTTCAGTTCAATAAAAGTTCATATCAGTATTATTTACTCTATAGAAAAAGGACTGTAGAGATCACATGAAAGTTAGACGTGTGTTCGTCTCTTTTCTGGTCAGCTAATGATGTAGTGACAGGTTGTAGAGGTTGTGTAGCTGCACTGCAGTTGAGAAACACATTTGTATGTTTGTATCATGAATTTCCCGGGCTGAAAAAGAGTCCCACTTCGGCCATGTCCAGTTAGCCCGAATATCTGTCGAATATCCAACCTGAAACCAATTTTACTTCAGTATTCTGATCGAGAATTCAAAATTAACTGTTTACATGAACGTTAAATAAAGAGATACGATTAAGTTGTGCATTTACATGTCCCAAGAATGTAATCGGAATTTTTAGACATGGAATCATCATTTGCTCTAGCCAAAGCTTTTTTTCTGCTCTACTCAGGTATCAAGCAGCAGTCTCAGCAGAATATACTTCTCCTGCAGTCATTAAACAGTAGAAGGCGAAGGCAAGAGACCTTTACCGCAACATATCGACAACAATAAACTTCATGCCCAAAGACCAGAAGTCACTGTTAGTGAATGCACATGCGCCAAATGCACATGCGGTGCCATAGTAACACATACGTTTTATGAGTTAGTACTTATTCCCATCATTTCAAGATGTTCTATCTATCTACTGTATCTATCTATCTATCTATCATTAGGTTGACTCGTCCCTGGTCCAGCCCCCTAATTAGCTTGAGGGTATTTAAGGCACCTGTGGCATCATGGCTGCCTTTCAACAGCTGCACTGAGATACATCCCTAAGAGTAAAGGCAAAATAAAGAGGAAGGCAGTACCATGGTGGAAAGATAACTGTAGAGAAGCTGTGAGAAACAGAAATAAGGCATTTAAACTACTGAAAAGAACTCGTAATTTTCAACATATGATAAAGTACAAAAAAGCTCAGGCGGTGGTACGGAGGACAATAAGACAGGAAAAAAGGATGTACTGGAGAAAGTTTTGTGACTCGATTGGGAACACAACCACAGTAGGAGAGTGTGTGGGATGATCAAAAAGATGGGAGGGGACAGAAGGGAGTGGAGTTATCCGGTGCTAACAAGTGGAAATGAAATAGCAGTAATTAATAAAGAAAAAGCTGAGTTATTGGCTAACACTTTTGTTAAGGTGCACAGTTCTGATAATTTGTCTTATGAGGGAAGAAGGGGCAGGGAGAAAACAAAATCTGAAAACATGGAGGCCTTAAGGAAAAAGGGAAATACAGGAGATGAGCAGAGTGTCCCATTTACTACTACTACTACTACTACTACTACTGCACCAGGGAAGGATGAAATATGCTATGTGATGATAAAACATTTAAGTGCAGAAGGTCTGAACAAATTATTGTTACTGTATAATAGGGTGTGGGAGGAAGGTAGAATACCTGTGAGTTGAAAGGAGACGGTCATTATTCCCATAAGAAAGCCAGGTAAAGATGCAAGCAAACCAACAAACTATAGACCAATTACGTTAACATCGAACATATGTAAACTGATGGAACGAATGGTAAATGAAAGAGGTGCCAAAGTGGGTTTAGGAAAGGCAGGGGTACTTTGGATTCAGTATTATGTCTAGAAGATGAAGTAAGGAAAGCACAAATGAATAAAGAATCAGTAGCAACAGTTTTGTTTGATGTAGAAAAAGCATATGATATGCTATGGAAGGAGGGGCTTCTGATGAAGTTACATGCAATGGAAATTGGAGGTAAAGTTTTTAACTGGATAATGGACTTTTTGAATAAAAGCACCATCCAGGTAAAGGTAGGTTCTGAAATGTCCAATGAGGTTGAAAATGGGACACCGCAGGGGAGTGTGATAAGTCCTATATTATTCTCTATTATGATAAATGACATCTTTGGAAATGTATTGTTAGATATGGGAAGATCGTTATCGCTCTGTGGAAAAGAGGCAGAAATTTGAGCCATATAGTTAAAAAATTACAAGAGGGAATAAATCAAGTTGAGATGTGGGGGAAGAAATGGGGTTTTAAGTTTTCAGTTGAAAGGTCTAAAGTAATGGTCTTCACAAGGAAGAGGATTAGAGGAAATACTAATCTGAAACTATATGGAAATAATTTAGGGACAGTTGAATCATTTAAATTCTGTTTTGACACCAGATTAACATGGAGGGACCGCATTAAAAATATTGTGGATAAGTGCAAAAAAGTTATAAATGTGATGAGATGCCTTGTAGGGTTGGACTGGGGAGCTGCGGTAGCATCCTTGAAATATATATATATGTAGCGCTAATTAGCTCAAGGCTGGATTATGGGAGTGTAGTATATGGATCTGCAGCAAAAACTGTGCTAGGAGAATTAGATGTGATCCAAGCCCAGGCCCTCAGATTGTGCATAGGAGCAGCAAGAACATCACCTCTGTGTGCCATACAAGTCGAGGCAGGACAAATGCCGCTGTGGTTACGCAGGAAGAAGCTCAGAGTCAACTATTGGATGAATTTGGAAATAATCACCCAACTAAAAAAGTGCTACAGGCCTGCTGGGAAAGGGAGGGAACAGTAAAATCAAGTTTTGGCTGGACAGGAGATGCAGCAGCAAGAGACCTGGGAGTGTATGAAATGGAGTTCTGCCCGACGGTGATGTGGCCTACAACCCCTGTGTGGGTATTAGAACCAATGGTGGTAGATTTAGAGTTACTTCAAGTTAAGGCAAGGAAGGAAAGTGCGGACTTAGTATATGAGTTCTATACAGAAAATAAATACGCAGAGTATGTACAGGTGTTTATGAACGGATCAAAAGATCCAATAACAGACAACACTGGCTCTGCAGTGGCAGTTCCTAGCCACAGATTTGCAACATACAAACTGTATATGTGTATATGTGTGTAACTGTATATGGTTGAGTTGTACGCCATTTGGATGGCTTTAGAGTGGGTTGAGCGAGCCAAACCTAACAGAGCTCTGGGGCCGTATTCACAAAACATTTTATCTTACCACTAATAAAGAGTTTTATCGTAAAACCTATTCACAAAGTTGCTGAGACCAACTTTTACTAAGGAATGGGGAGAGATCTTAAGCTAAGAGAAAGGGCGGGGTTGACCCCGTTGCTATGGGTGATGTCACAAGCTTACTTCCTAGGCCCACAGTGATTGGCTGATAGGGGATGGGTCTCTGTCAGTGATTTCATCATAGAAATACTGTAGAAGGAGGTATCATGTTGCCATATTCAAATAAAGATTTCAAAATAAAAATGTTTAATCAGTGTCACTGATTAAACATGAAACCAAGAAAAATACAGGCTATTGACTAGTCAAGTATATGTTCAGCTAATCGTCAGCCTCTTACATGTCTGGCATCTCGTAAGCAATTAGCGGATATGCATATAAGCAGCCTTTTACTGATCAGACTAGAATAACCATGGCTGATAGGAAGACGTGTGACACTACATTGTGCAAACCAAAACCAAACTGGACGCAAGAACAGCTTTTACTTCTTGCCCAACTTGTGCATGAAAGGAAGGACAATATTAAAGGAAAATCTGGAGTTGGGATAACTTCAAAAAACAAAAAAGAAGCGTGGGAAAAATATATGCTTGCAAATAAATGCGGCTTTCCCACTTCTGTCCAGAACCACCGATGACTGTGAAAAGCGCATGTATTCTTTGCAGTCTCAGGAAGGGCAGAGATTGCAGAATTCAATCGACAAACAACCGCCACACTACACCAGAATGTTTTATTCTCTATCATTCAATGTATTTAGCCTATATAAAAATGAACATAAATGTATTTATACATAATGAATGTCGCTATACATGTTATCGCAGATTAACATGTAATCTTGCAGATGTGAGGAGCCACGTCCTGCAGGGTTAGCCACTGTCCCCCACCAAGTGACATCCAGCTGGGACATGATGCCTCTCAAACAGCAGCCTCAGGCCACTCTCCTGTAGGATCCGGGAGTCATGTGTTGCACCTGGCCACTTGGCGACAATGTCAATAATATTGACGAATGCGCGTTCATCTTGTGATGGTGCAATAATTCGGACATGTGTCCCATCTATAGCACCAACTACACCGGGTAGTCCAGCTATGGAAGTGGGCTTTGTTTCTTTGTAGTTGGCGAACATCAAGAGGAAACCGTATAAATTGTCGGACGATGTGGGGTCTGGAGAGGGGATTTATTGTTTGATGTAATATTCTACTGGCAGATGACTGAGATATACCTTGTTCGTCTGCGCTGCATAGCTGCATTTTCCTTGTGGCCAAGTAGCGTAGAGTAGTCACAATCTTGATCTCCGGTGTTATTGGGTTGTTTCTGTTTGTTGGTGAAGTGACTGCATCCCTGACAAGCTCTACTATGATCATAATACCCTCGCGATTAAGGCGATACCTTTTTTTTAAAAGCTCAGTATCATTAAATGTTTCTAAAATGTTGACGTGATTATGAGGCGGATTGCCGGCAGCCATTTTAGGATTGTTTGTGATTTGGTTTTAGTGACTTAGGAGTCCTCTTGACTACCCCTAACTTTTCACAGATTTAGGAGCTGGTTTTAGCACTAAAACGCTTTGTGAAATGCTCACAGACCAAAAATGTAGGAGTCCTAAAATTAGGACTGACACGCACATTATTTTTAAGAGTTTCTCCTAAATCAAGTTGGAAGCTACTTTTAGCCTTAAGTTGTTTTGTGAATACAGCACCTGGGGGGTGTTCCACAAAGCGAGTTTACCACTTATCCAGGCTTATTTCGCTTAGTCTGGCTCATTTTCAGGCTTATTCGGTTCCACAAAGCAAGCTCAGCATAGTTCAAGCCAAGTTGCCTCGGGGCAGGCTAGATATCAGGCTAAACAACAGTTGAAGCTGAATCGGTACTCCCGTAACACTGATCCGACTGAAACGCAATGATTTTCAAACAAGGTTCCGCCATCCTAATGTTCAACACTATTACCCTAGACCCTACACTATCAGACATAAAATGTAACGTTAATAGAAAATAAAAAATATAAAATGATGTAGGCTGTATCGGGGATACAGTCACGGTTCAGAGCGTTGCTAGGCAACCCCATTTAACCATGAGTGTCCAGCGAGACCTCAAGTGCCGTATTGCTTTTAGAAAACGGTTACAATTTACAGAAATTATTTGATGACACAATATTATTTTATTTTCTAAATTATTTTTATTTAACAAATTCATTGAAATAATAAAGTACCTTGAATATATGTCAAGATGTTTCCACGGTTGCTAGGAGACGCATTCACTGTTTCTGTATGGGATTTACAGTCACTGTAGAACGCGCTTTCAACCGATCAATTTCCAGGATGGAAACAACCGATTTCATAAAAATATAATAGAAGTAAGAACCAGCCCAAACAGCTCAGTCAGTAGAGCATGAGACTCTCGGTCTTAAGGTTGTGAGTTCGATCCCCGTATAGGGTCTAGTACAGTACGATGATTGTAATGTAGTAAGATGAAACCTTACGTACAGCCTTTACTACATCATTTATGGCGATAGATAGTACATTTACAGTCTTGAGGTTTCATATATGGCATGGTTTCATTTATAATATTTTTAGCACAGCTTTTCAGTTCTTTAATATTGTTGGAACACATGATATTTAATAAGGTCTATACAATTTGTTCGTTTTTAATTCAACAATTACTGACGCATTCAATCTAGCAGCAATTCGTTGCCAATCTTTCTCTCTCCCTTTATTTATGGCAATCGTATTTCCCTTTTCATTGTAATATGGCTGAATTCTCCATAGACCTCCACTAAAAGTTGCTGTTCAGTGGCCGTGAACATTGCGGCTCTGTCTTTACCGTCATTTTTCGCCATGATGAATCGATCAGATCCATGATCGACCACTCGGGCTGCTTAAATAACCCGTGTACAACTGTGCACGCGCAATTATCTGGATTGCTTCAGCCTGGCTCGGTTTAGCCCGATCACGGTAGCCTCACTTGGGCTTTGTGGAACCGCTTTAGCCCTGATTGATTTGTTAGGTTAATTCAAACCAGGCTTGCGAGGTTGATCGCCGCTTTTCTAAGCTCGCTTTGTGGAACACCCCCCCTGGTCTGTACAGCCTAAAGCTAGGTACATGCAGAAATTGCCAAGACTTACTTTGGAATAATGGAAATACATTCATGGGTAATAAAACAAGGCACTGGGGTCACATTCATTTGGGTTCCTGCACATATGGGCGTTATGGGTAATGAGAGAGTGGACAAATTAGCCAAACAAGCTGTTAGAAAAGAAAACATAGACACTGTGAGAAGGCTTTCTCATGCCTTCTCACTAAACCCGCGCTTCCCCAAATAAAAGAGTGCTTCTCACTACGTAAGGCTGTCCACTCGCTATAGTGTGCAGACCACAGTGATCACTTAATTCACCCCACAAAAATACCGACAAAGTTTGTCGTTGAAACAATTTGCATTTATTGAAATAACCTTATGTGGCGGACTGGAGGGAGGGTGGGGGGAGGCTTAATTGGATCCAGGAGAGAGGTGAGTTAGTGGACTGCTTCTTTCCTGGATCCGGTACCAGCTGCAGCCAGTTGGGACTGATTGCAGCTGGGGCCTTTTTAACGTGTGTGTGAATGTGAGTGTGAGAGGGACGCGCCAGTGTGAGAGGCTGGCGGCGTGTATGCGGGAGCCGGCGGCGATCGGGAGGATCGAGGGCCGGCAGACCGGAGGAGCGGAGAGCGAGCGAGCCAGCAGCAGCCGCGTCTGAGCGGGGTCCGCGGCTGGAGTGCCGGGACGGAGGCGAGGGCGCGAGCTGCGGGACGGAGTGGGAGAGCGGCGACGACCGACGGAGGTCCCCGGGGGTGCAGTCGGGAGCCGCCTGTAAGAGCTGGTGACAGTCGGGGTTGGGGCGGGATGCCCCTGCAAGCCTGGCAGGCTGGCCGGCTTTGGGGTTCCGCGGCTGACCCGCCGGGGAGGACTGAGGTGCGTCGGCGGAGGGAGACGGCGCGACCAACTGCCGTCAACGCCCGGGGCCGGGTTTATTGAGTGTTGGTGAATAAAACGGCCCTGCTGGCCCATTAACTCTCCCCTGCCTATGTCTCTGTCTGTCAAGGACCCCGGTTATGTGGCACCTTGCCACACCTTATTTATCATACATCTAACATTGCGTGTCTTGCAGCTTACTCGATGTGAGACGGCTTCCTGGGCACGGGAGTGTGATGGTGCGCGCGCCCCGGTGCTCCCATTCTGGTAGTAGTTTAAAGGGGAGGGGTGTATTTTCTTGAGTAATTTAATAGTTGCATTGCAGTATTGTATGTAAAGACTTGATCAACCTTTTATTTGCAAAACTGTGTTCAAACTAAAGATACCAACTTAGTCTATTAATAATTCATTCACACCACTGTATATTTACTTGTTGTTAAATACCTACCTGTGTTGAACTCCCCCGCCTTTACCTGCCCGGCTGGTAGTTCCCAATTTGGGAGGATGCTGAGAAGGCTTAAGAGCTGGCCATTAGAGGCCTAGAGAGGGAGGGGTTAACTGCTTGCTGCCAGGCTGTATGTAAATATGGTTTAATATTCTTTATTGTAGGGCGCCTTTTTTTTTTTGTTCTCAAGCCATGGTGTTTTGTTCAGATCTTGTCAAGATTATTTTTCCCCATTAAATCTTCTGTTTTGGCATCCGGACCTCTGTTTTTGGACCTCCCTCATTCTCCACCTTCACTAAATTCTGTTGCTAGCCAGCCATTCATCCCCAATTATGGAGGTGACTATCCCAATAACCTCACAATTGGTGGCAGCGGTGGGATGTGTCGCTGACTGGAGAAGCTGGAATCCAGGGTGGAGAACTGGTACCATCTAAGGAGCAGAGTGATGCCACCAAAAGCCAGTCGGGGACAGCCAAAGCCTGCTCGCGAGCACAGAGAGGAACAACAAAGTTCAGATGGAGAACAAAGGAAAGAACTACTCCAGGGTGCCGTTGGAGGTGAGCCCGTGGAGGACTGGCCGCCCAGGCGGGGGGAGTTTCCGGGTGAGCTAGCCGACCTCTATGAACTGGTCCGAAATTCCACCAGATCCCAGGAGAGGCTGGTTTTTCAACCAGAACAGCGGTGGCAGGTCCAAATCAACTCGTTCCGAGATGAGTTGGAGATGGACAGGCAGGGAGACTTCCGCCGACCAAGGCAGCGTCGAGAAGGCTCATCTGGGGGTGGGCCCCCGTTGTTAATCTCCGACCCGACTGAGGCTGCCACAGGGCCCGGCACCTGGAAAAGAGCCAACATTCCAAAACTTGTGGAAGGAGATGACATTGAGCAGTACCTGACGACCTTTGAGAGGTTAGCCACTGCATACCGGTGGCCGAGAGGTGAGTGGGCCGTGCAACTGGTGCCCTATCTCACCGGGAAAGCCCGAGGTGCCTATGTAGCCATGGACGTTGAAGAAGCAATGGACTATGACATGGTTAGAGTATATAAAATATGAGATCAATGAAGAAGTCTACCGGCAAAGATTCAGAGAGCCTGGCGTTCACCCTGGGGAGACACCAAAAGAGCTCTACAACCGCCTCAAAGATCTCTATAAGAAGTGAATAAAGCCAAGAGACAAGACGGTGGAGGAAGTGGGAGACGTAATCATCCTAGAGCAATTCCTCCGCACTCTGTCCCCTGAAGTGAGAATCTGGGTTATGGAGCATAGCCCAGAGAATGCCCAGCGAGCTGCTGAGTTGGTTGAGTCATTCCTTGCTGCTCGCCGGGGCCCAAAGAACTTCCGCTATGAGAGAAGCAGTTTCACTTCATCGAAAGGTAGGTCTCACGGCTCTGGTGGGGGAAGTGGTCCCAGTAGTGAAGGCAACAGAGTAGCTACTACAAGAATTTTCAAACCCAGACAGCGTGAGCACCAACCAGGCAGGGCAGAGACAGGCCAGCCCGTCTGTTACTTTTGTGGAAAAGAAGGACACATAAAACCAGAATGCCCAGCCCTGAAAGCAGTTTATGTTGTGTGCCCAGACCAGTGTTCCAGGGGGAGGCATTCAAACAGGTGATGGGTAGGATGCAAACCACCAATGTTAGCGTGAATGGTACTCCTGCTACAGCCTTGCTAGACACCGGTAGCACCCAGACCCTTGTACAACCTTACCTGGTAGAGAAGCAGGTCAGCTGGGGGGTGGGAGCTTAAAGGTGTGTTGTGTCAATGGAGATGAGCATGAGTATCCCACGGCTGAGGTTTACATAGAGGTACAGGGCCAGACTTTTTGCCAACTGTTGGGGTGGTGAAAGGCCTCAGTCACCCTGTGGTGTTAGGGCAAGATGCTTTAGTCCTCCCAGAGCTGGTACAGGCTAATAAGCCAGTCAGTATAATTACCAGGTCACAAACGAAACCCCTGGTCAGTGCAGGCCCCAATGAGACACCTCAGCAGCAGTTGCTTCAATTAATGCCCTTCCATCAGTGTGACATCCCCTGTGAGCATAATGGTAAAATCAGACTAACCAGGAGTCAGAAGGACAGAGAAGTTGTTGGGTACTGCCAGGGTACAGAACAGGCCAGTTCCTGTTGAGCCAGAACAGCCAGATGGGAAAGCTGGGTGGGAGGCGTTAGACAAGCTCCAGAAGGAAGATGCCACATTGCAGCATGTGTTCAGCAAAGTAACAGAAAAAGATGGAATCAAGACAGATGTAGCCCCCTCCTTATCGGGGGGAGAGCTACCTAGTGCGGAAGGGGTTACTTTACCATCAGCCAGAAGGGGGAGCTCCAGAGCAGCTGGTAGTTCCTAAGTGTCTGAGGGAGAAAGTTCAAATCAAATCAAATCACATTTATTTGTATAGCCCTTAATTACCGTTACAGTCTCTAAGGGCTTCACAGTGCCCAACATGTGAAAATAATAAATGATTAGTACACGACATCCCCCAGCCTTAGACCCTCACAGAGGACAAGGAAAAACTCCCACAAAACCTTAAAGGGAAATTTGGGAGAAACCTTGGGAGGGGCTACTCAGAGAGGGATCCCCCTACCAGGACGGTTGGGCGTGCAATAGATGCCGAGTTTGGGCAGGCAGCGTATACACAATGCATAAAAGTTTATTTTGGTGGGACATCCAGATCTGATGGGGCGGCATCACAGCAACGGCAACTCAGTCAGTGTCATCACAGGACTAGGGGACCATGCAAGCGCCAACACTGCCGATAGGAGAACGCAACGCCCGCTCAGTCAGCATCGTCCTAGGGGTGGGGGACCACGCAGACGCCAACTCTGCCGGGCTGCAGCTTGGAACAGATAGGAGACACACCCACACACACCCATACACGCACTCTCACTCACACAGACAAACATGACCAGCGTCAGTGGACAGGAGCAGGTAGACCAGGAGAATAGGGCATGTAGGCAGGATGCTAGTATCCATCGGCAGGACCCTGAGCTTGGATGAGATAACTGGTCTAGCCTTACTCTGAGAAGAGACTGAGCCACTCCCTCACGGCTGGTCAAATGACAGAGAGAATAAATGGGTTTGACTTAAAGACTTCGATAGAGCCTGCCTCTCTGATTGAGGCAGGCAGACTGTTCCATAGATAGGGAGCCCGGTAAGAAAAGGCTCTGTTACCTGCAGTTTTCTTTTTGACTGCTGGGATAGACAGGTAGCCAGCGTCCTGAGGTCTGAGGGCGCGTGGCGGTTTATATGGTTTAATCAAATCGGATAAATAGGACGGTGCCATCCCATGTAATGATTTATATGTAAGTAAAAGCACCTTAAAGTCACACCTGGCCTGAATTGGTAGCCAGTGTAATGAGGATAGAATGGGAGTTATATGGTCGAATTTCCTAGTTTTCGTCAGGATTCTGGCAGCAGCATTCTGGACCAGTTGTAGTTTTTTAGTGCGCCCAGTAGATAAGCCCGAAAAAAGGACATTGCAATAATCGATTCTGGATGATACAAAGGCATGTACTAAAATTTCTGCATCTGCCTCTGTTAGGATGGGTCGAATTTTGGCAATATTGCAAAGATGATAAAACGCTGTCTTAGTGGTCTCCTTAATGTGCAACACGAATGAGAGGGTAGGGTTGAATTTTACCCCAAGGTTTTTAACGTATGGGCTCTGGGAGATTACACAACTATCAAAGTTGAGAGTAGTATTCTCAAATAAGTGTCTATGTCTAGCTGGTCCCACAACCAGCATCTCAGTTTTGCTGCCATTAAGAAGTAGGAAGTTTAGGGACATCCGATATTTGACCTCTGATAGGCAGGGCTCTAGTTTTTGGAATTGGGTGTTATCGGTTGGTTTGACTGGTATGTAAATTTGGGTGTCATCGGTGTAGCAATGGAAGTTAATGCCAAATTTGCGAATGATGCCACCAAGTGGTAGCATATAGATAGAGAATAGCAGTGGTCCTAGGACAGAGCCTTGTGGGACACCAAAGTCCATATTGCAACACTCTGAGGTCATGTTGTTGTAAAAGACGCGATGTGATCTATCAAGTAGATAAGACCTAAACCAAGCAAGGGCTGATCCCCGGATACCAATATAATGTTCAAGACGGTTCAAGAGTATCGTATGATCAATTGTGTCAAAGTAGCAATAGTGCTGAGGTTGAGTTGGAGTCAATAGCTAACAAAAGGTCATTGACCACTCTCGTGAGTGCAGTTTCGGTCGAGTGAAAGGATCTAAAGCCAGATTGGAAGGGATCAAGTAGGTTATTTTTTGACAAAAAATCTGTAAATTGACTGGCTACTGTTCGTTCAAGTAATTTGGAGAGGAACGGCAGATTTGAGATTGGTCTATAGTGCTGAAGTACTTCGGGGTCAAGGTTCGGTTTTTTCAGTAGTGGCTTGATCACGGCCGTTTTAAAGGCGGAGGGCACAGTGCCAGTAGACAGCGACCGATTGATCATATAGAGAATGGAGGGTCCTAGGATAGGGAAAACTTCTTTAAGCAGTTTAGCAGGCAGAGGGTCTAGCATGCAGGTTGTGGGTTTCGAAGACAGAGTTAGCTTGGTGAGAGAATCTAAGGAAACTAAATCAAACTGTGAGAAAAGACATTCAGCCCGGGAAACACCAAGTGGACTTTTCAGGGGTGAGACGGCACCACCAGTAGAGAGTGTACTGGTGATCTCATCTCTAATCAGCGTGATTTTCTGACTAAAAAAGGACATGAAATCAATCGGAGAAAACAGAAAGCTATCAGAGGGGGAGGGATTCCGTGTTAGCTTAGCAACAGTGTCGAATAGAAACTTTGGGTTGTTTTTATTTTCACTGATTAACCTAGAGAAGTGTGCAGTTTTGGCTGACGAGAGTGCACATTTATAATTTAGCAAGCTATCATTCCAGGCAAGCCGGAAGACCTCAAGTTTGGTCAATCGCCATTTACGTTCTAGTTTTCTACAGGCTTGTTTAAGTGCACGAGTGTCGTGGGTAAACCACGGTGCAAACTTCCTAGCGTGGTGTTTTCTAGTGACTAACGGGGCGATTGAGTCAAGCGCGTTGGTAAGGCTAGTGTTTAGTTCGTTGGCGAAATTGTCGAGTGAGCCAACATGACCAGAGAGTGGTGCGAGAAAACTGGGCAGTTTTTCAGATAGTAACGAGGCCGTAGTGGCATTAATACGACGGCTAATATATGTATCTTCACACTTTTGGCGTGGGAAGATCAATTTGATTTCAAGTTTAATGAGATAGTGGTCAGATAGGGCGGCCGCATAAGTGGAGACCACTAAAGCAGAAACAGGAATGCCACGGGTCAGAACCAGGTCAAGGGTGTTGCCGCCATGGTGGGTTGGTTCATTAACAAATTGAGTGAGGCTGCAAGTATCAATAAGATCTAGGAAGGCCTTACTGAGGGGATCGGTGGGATTATTCAGGTGAATGTTAAAATCACCGATAATGAGAATATTATCAGCTCGGGTCACTAAGTCCGAAATGAAATTGGAGAACTCTTCTAAGAAGAGCGAATAGGGCCCAGGTGGGCGGTAAAGTACTGCTAAGTAGAATGACGGGAGATTCGTAGCTGTAGGGCGCAGAATCAGGACTTCGAAGGATGTAAATTTGTTGTTCGTGTTGGGAGTAAGACTAAGGATAGGGTTAAATATCAGGGCAACACCCCCTCCTTTTTTCGTCTCCCGGGCAACCTGAGAACTAAGAAAGTTTGGGGGAGAGGCTTCAATTAGAGGCAGAAAATCATTTGGCTTTAGCCAGGTTTCACAGAGACCCATCATGTCTAGATTATGTTCAGTAATCAAATCATTGATCAGCAGCGCTTTTGTTGACAATGATCTTATATTGATGAAGCCCACAGTGAGGCATTCAATACTGCCAGAATTTTTATCAATGTTAATGGCAGTATGCGTGGGTCTAATTTCATTTAAGTTGCTGTAATTTACTGTGGGTCGGTAGGAAATTTGACGGGCGCGGTGGGAGAAAGATACAGTCTTAATTGGAAGGACTGTACTGTAATTTTCAGATCGAGAGGTGCTGCTGCCAGAGGATAAAGTAAATGCAGACTGGTAAAACTCGGCAGATATGGGGAGAAAATGGCGAGGGGGGGGGCACAGTCTCAGTCTGTTCTGCTGTAAGCTCTAACCTGGCAGACTCCACACCCTTTCTAGGCCTAGCAGATTCTCTAATCGCCTGCATCCCGGCAAGCTCTACGGACAGATGTCAGCTTTCCCTTAAACATCTATCTATGTTGCTAGATAATAAAGCAGCGCCTACCCCATTAGGGTGGAGGCAGTCAGCTTTCAGCAAGCCGGGTTTGCCCCAGAAGGAGGGCCAGTTATCTAAGAAGACTAATCCCTTTTCTTCACAGAACTTCGCCAGCCAGAGGTTGAGGGAGACTAATCTGCTATAACTCTCATCATTGCCCCTCGCGAAAGGTAAGGGGCCAGAGACAATTAATCGATGCCGACACATCTTCCTAGCGAGGTCACATGTCCTGGCTATGTTGAGCTTGGTGACCTCCGATTGCCTCATCCTGATGTCATTGGCGCCGACGTGTACTATGATGTTGCTATACTCACTGGGTGGACCGTTTGCCTCTTTCTTACCCTTGTGTCTGAACCTATTGTTCGCCAGCACCCTTAAGTTAGCCTCAATGTCGGTAGCTCTGGCCCCGGGTAAACAGAAAACCTCGGCCGGCAACTCAAGCCTAACATTATGGGTGATGGAATCGCCAATAACTAGGGTGCGAGACAGTCGCGGGTCTGGGGAGCAGGGGAGACGGGCCGACCACAGGGACTAGCAAGAACAGTAAAACGATTAGCCATCGGTAGCACCGGTGGCGAATCGGGCCGCACAACTGGCGGCTGGAATCGGCGGGCTCTCCGACGTCCGGAGACCGGGACAAACTCGTCACCCACTGCCGATGGAGCTACGCTATCTTCGCTAACACTTGGGCTATTGCTAGCGCTCGTGAGCCGGCTAGATGGCCACGTATCTAGACTGTCTGGGGTGCCCGTCTCGTCTAAGGTAATCGGCCTATCTGCTTCTAACTGACGGACACGTCTCTCTAACAGAGACAACCTCTCTAAAGGAATAAGGTGTACGAGTGCGCCATCAATAGTAATAGTAATATTTATAGTAATAGTAATATTTATTCAGCCATCACACATAATACAATAAATATAAACAGTATAAACAAAACAGTATAAACAAAATCAACAGTATGTATTAAGTAGTGACTGAACAGGCTAAGGCAGAAGCAAAATGCTTATCTATGCCTATCCTATATACTTCTCAATTTAAGCTACCCTCCAAAAATAAAATAAAACACATTCACACTTCTAACCCACAAAATAGCTTTATAAACCATTGTCTTGAAAACCAAAAGTGAATTACTTGTTCTTAGATTTAAATCAGCAATAAAAGATCATTCACACTTATAACTCTCAAAAATAGCTTTGTACACCATTCTTTTGAAAACCAAAAGCGAATTACACATTCTTAAATTTACATTAGCATTGTTCCATAATTTAACCCCAACAATAGAAATACATCTCCTTTGAATCCCTTTTTTAGCTTTTTGTACAGTAAACTTACAAATACCTCTCATCTCATATTTGCTCTCCCGTATTGAAAAAAACCTTTGTACACAGTCTGGAAGTGACTTTGATTTTGCTCTGAACATTATTTGCATTATTTTATAATATACCAAATCATGAAATTTCATAGCATGGGAATTTATAAACAGTGGATTAGTGTTATCATAGTAACCAGCCTTATTAATAATACGTATGGCTCGTTTTTGTAGTAAAACTATTGCATTTATAGTCGTTTTAAAGGTCGATCCCCACAATTCCACACAGTACGATATGTAAGGAAGTATAAGTGAGCAATAAATTATATACAAGGCCTTATAATTTAATGTGTCCCTAGATTTATACAGGATTGCTACTGACTTTGAAACTTTTCCCTTGATATAATCAATATGTTGTTTCCATGTTAATTTATGATCAATCACAACCCCTAAGAATTTTGTCTCAAAAACTCTTTCAATTTCTACATCACACATTTTTAATTTAATATCCTCATCAATATCTTTTCGATTTCCAAAAATCATAAATTTAGTTTTCTTAATATTAAGAGACAATTTATTAACATCAAACCACGTTTTGAGGATTTCCAGCTCCCTTTCTATAGCAAACAAAAGTTCCTTTAAATTTTTTACAGAGCAAAATAAATTAGTATCATCTGCAAAAATAACACATTTTAACAAGTCAGTAACATTGCAAACATCATTAATGTAAAGTATAAAAAGTTTAGGACCAATCACCGACCCCTGGGGTACTCCACATGTGACCTTACTAAACCCTGACACAGTATCATTAATTTGCACACATTGCTGTCTGTTTTCTAAGTAGCTTTTCAACCAAGAAGAAGCTATACCTCTTATCCCATACTTCTCCAATTTTCTCAATAATTGATTGTGATCTATAGTATCAAAAGCCTTCTGCAGGTCGATATAAATACCAATAGAACACTCATCATTTTCAACTGCCTTTGTTATTTCTTCTACCATCTCCATTACTGCATAAGTAGTAGTTCTATTTTCTCGAAATCCATACTGGTGTTCACTCAGCAATTCGTTTTTACCAATGAAGAGATCCAATTGTTTCACAAATAATTTCTCTAATATTTTTGAAAATTGAGGCAGAAGGGATACCGGTCTATAGTTGTCCATGCGGTGCTTATCTCCATTTTTAAATATTGGAATTACCTTTGCTAATTTCATATTATTAGGAAAAACACCTCTTTGAAAAGACTGATTACATATATAGGTCAGAGGTCTTGCAATAAAATGAATGACTTCTTTAATAATTACCATGTCAATAGAATTTATATCAGTTGATCTTTTGTTTTTGAATTTTCTTAAGTTTCAATTATATCAGTTTAATTTACCCCACAAAGGAACATGGAACCGATATTACCATCAATCATATTATTGAACAAATCTTTGTCTTCAGGCACCACAATTTTGCTAGCCAAAGTAGTGCCAACACCCACAAAATACTCATTGAAATCATCAACAATGCTTTTTAAATTGTCCACTGTAACATCAGAGCTATTTATAAAATAACTTGGAAATTCAGATTTATAACACCTATTCCAAATAATATGATTAATTACTTTCCAAGTCCTTTGAATATTATTTTTACTGTCCTCTAATACTTTATTGTAGTATTCCTTCTTTTGTACTCTCATAATGGAAATCAGTTTATTCTTATACAACTTATATTTTTCTTCACTTTCACTGGTTCTCAGTTGTAAGAATTTCTTATAAAGTGCATTTTTCTTCTTGCACGCCCTTTGCAGACCTTTAATCATCCAAGGCTTTCCTTTATATTTATCTTTCACCCAGCACTTTCTAATAGGACAATGTTTATTATATAACTCCAAGAATGTAAACAAAAATGCATCATAGGCCTGATTAGGATCATCAACATACACCTCATCCCAATTATAATTTATAAGGTCCATCTTTAAGGCCTCAATTCTCTCTGGTGTCCTTAATCGTACTAATTTACAAGAAGGCTCACTTACTCCAACTGAATCTTTAACATTAAAATTATGTAAGATCACAAAAATAGGAAGATGATCACTGATATCACTTAAAAGCAAACCACTTGTTACTTGGTCATGAACATTAGTGAAAATATTATCAATAAGTGTAGCACTTTCTCTGGTTATCCTACTAGGTTTATCAATAAGGGGCCAAAGACCAAAGCTAAACATTGCATTACAAAAATCTGTTGTTAATTTATGTTCATTCCATTTTAACAAGTCAATATTAAAGTCACCACAAACAAAGAATAATTTCTTATCACATACTTTCCCAAAAATATCAACTGTGGTATTCATAAACTGTTCAATACAAGAACCAGGCGCTCTATATATGCAACTCAAGAATATACTCTTAAATTTAGTAGAATGAATTTCAATTGTCAAACTCTCCATTATATCATCAACAATTGTACTATCAATTACCTTACATTGAAAATCTTTCTGTACATAAAATGCAACGCCACCACCCCTTTTATTTATCCGGTTTACACTAAAGATGTCATACCCTTCTAATACAAAATCAGCACCCTTTTCTTTTGTTAACCAAGTTTCACTTATAGCAATAACTTGAAATGTATGTTTTAATGATTTTAAATAGTCTTTGATTTGAGCAAAATTTGTATAGAGGCTTCTGCTATTAAAATGTATAACTGAAAAACCCTCCATATTGAGATCATTAAACTGATTCTCAGAATAATAATCCGAATTTGATTTATAATCATTATAAAAATTTACCTCGGGATCAATGTTATTTTCAAAACTAAATGATTTATGTTCAGTCAAATTTAGAGAACTTAGTTTCAACTCCTCACATTTTTTCTTATTACAGCTATTCTCAACTAAGGAATTTTTCATTCTCAGAAAGATGATTACTCTCAGTATCTTCAATAACCAGGCTGAGGCGTTGTTGATGGCCAGACTGGCAGATCAACCACCCGTCGTTCCTGATGGTCAGAGGGACAGCCAGCCTCAGCGACCTGTTGGACACACAGCGGTGAGTCAACCAGTCACCACCACCACCACCATCTCCTCCACTGTTGTGCGTGCAGAGGTGCACAACGCAGCCATCCCCACACAGACGGGGACCACCCACCCACCACCCCAGACACCCTCTACACGGGCGACGAGGTTGCTGGATCAACTGCTCACAGCCACACCAGCACATCCTGTGGCCACAACCAACACAGCCACAATGACCGAGCAGAGGGCTGACTGGTCCCCCTTCCAGGAGGACACGGATGAGGGACCCAACATCATCTCCCCCACCCCCACTCCAGCCTCCCCGGCCACAGCACCTACACAACCAACCCCACCGAAGGAGCAGAGAATCAGACGCACTCCGGCGGCCACCCGCTTGCCTCCTGTCTCACCTGCTCCTCCCACTACAAAACAGAGGGCTAGACACACTTCGACAGCCACCCCTGCGCCGCCCATCTCACCTGCTCCTCCCATCACCAGACCAAATCCGTGTGTGGTCCACACGGAGGACTCCATCATGGATTTGTCCATAGAGGAACTGGTTACACTGATTGATGTTTCCACTGAACCACCAATAGCTACCACTCAACCACCAATACCTACAGCCGTCTTCAAGAGCCCGGATGGGACCCGGAACCCCGGGGTTTCCACCAGACTCAGAATGGCAGTCCAAAGCCGTCTGGAGCACAGCTGTACACCCAAGACAGCTGCAGCTCCCACACCACAGCTAGCTACATCCACACCCACACGCAGAGCCACCAGACATCTAAACACCACAAGGAAGATGCAAGACTGGGGCCTCAGTGTGGGCAAAAAATGGCTCATCATGGGCGACTCGAACACTGCCAGATTCCCGCCATTCACTGTTCAAGACCTACAAGTCGACAGTTACCCGGGGGCAACGTTCCGACATGCTGAGGCCATTCTGTTGAAGACCACCTCCTCAGTCACAGTAGAGAAGGTCATTCTCTCTTTTGGACTGAACAACAGGGCCCAGAATCTCAAGCTCACTACCATTAAACAGCTGCAGAGGGCTGTCAGAGCTGCTAAACTCAAATTCCCCCATGCTGAAGTCTGGGTACCAGTGATCAACTATTCAAGGGCACTGCCCCTTAAAGATCAAGGTAACCTACTACACCTTAACATGCACATCATGAAAAATTACACTTACATACCGGAGCTGCCTGTTCGAGTGTTCAGAACAGAGCCAGACCACATACACTGGTCTCGACAGACAGCTCGCTACATGCTTGACCATTGGTGCACGCATGTAAAATAGAGATCCCCATAAGCCTGCCTGTTCAGGAGGGGAACAAGAATGTTATGGTTTTAGCCAAGAATTTTAAATTGACTCCCCCACAATTCACTCTACTTAATAGAGGTCTCAATTTTATCCCCACAATTGGCAGCACCAGGGGAATTATGGAGCAGGGTAGGTGGGACGTCCAACAGTACCACAGGAGACTAAAATTGGCCACATACTTTGAAAATAAAAGGATTCGGAACCACCACCATTTACCCCTAAATCAGATTGGACCCCCCCTCTTAGTAAACTCCCCCCTGAGATCACCACCCTAATCACTGCCGATGTCGGCAGCTTTGATGATGATTTTAGAGTCTGTCATATGAAACCCAATCTTAATAAAGCTGAGGCGAAGGCCCTTAGGGAACTGGCAGACAACAAGCACATCATCATCAAACCGGCTGATAAAGGCAGTGTGGTAGTTGTAATGGACAGGGACTCATACCTGTGGGAAGGATATAGACAATTAAAAGACACAAAATATTATTCCAAACTGGACCGTCCTATTTATCTTGAAACTATTCCTATTGTGCAAAAAATTATCCAATCACTCCAGGATAAAAAAATTATTAATTCCAAACAAACATCATATTTACTGGGTAACTCTGAACCGAGGCCCAGATTATTTTACATGCTGCCCAAGATACACAAGGACCCAGCTAAATGGAGTAGGCCCCAGGAAATTCCCCCTGGTAGGCCCATTGTCTCAGACTGCAGTAGTGAGACATACCACACTGCAGAATATTTAGATTATTTTTTGAATCCTCTCTCGACCATACACACCAGTTACATTAAGGACACATATGATTTTGTAAATAAGGTTAAACAACTCCATGTCCCTCACGACTCCATATTATTCACCATGCATATGGACAGTCTTTACACTAATATTGACATTAAAGAAGGCATCCAAGCCATAAAGAATGTATTCCAAAAACACCCTAATAAGCATAGACCAGACAAAGAATTGTTGCAATTATTAGAGATAAATTTAACTAAAAATGATTTTGAATTTAATGGTGAATATTTCCTTCAAGTTAAAGGCACTGCTATGGGGAAGAAATTTGCCCCGGCATACGCCAACATTTTCATGGCCGAGTGGGAGGCCTCAGCCCTGGCCTCCTGCAACAAACGGCCTCTCCATTATTGGAGATATCTTGATGATATCTGGGGTGTATGGCCTCATTCGAGAGAGGATTTCAACCAATTTTTGATCACTCTGAATAATCATAACCCTTCAATTAAACTCAAATCAAATCCACTACCAGCTTGATTTCTGGCACGGTGGCGCAGTGCTTGCACTACTGCCTCACAGCAAGAAGGTCCTGGGTTCGATTCCCGCCTGGGGCGCTGTTGACTCTGGGGTGCCCAGGTGGGTTATCTCTCGGGCCTTTCTGTGTGGAGTTTGCATGTTCTCCCTGTGCTCACGTGGGTCTCCTCCTGTAAAAAGAACCCCATCTAAAAACATGCAACATCCTGTCCTGTCCCTGACCAAGATGAGGACGTACACCTGGAATTGGTCCCCGGGCGCTGGTATTGGAGGCTGCCCACTGCTCCCTGGCTGTCCCTGGAGGAAGGTCGGCGGGGATGGGGAAAAGCAGAGACCTCATTCAACTCGGACACCCTACCCTGCATGTGTGTGTTGTGTTCGGCGGCCACCTCCCCCCTTGCATGTGTTGTGTGTGTTGGTGCACCCCGAGTTGCAAATAAAGTGATCTTCTTCTTCTTCTATCTTCTTCTTCTGTAGATTTTTTGGACACGACAACCTACAAGGGCCCCGATTCGGAAAACACTCACAAACTTGAGATAAGACTTTTTTTTAAGGAGACAGACACACATGCTCTGCTCCACAAAACGAGTTTCCACCCAAAACATACATATGCTGGTTTAGTGAAGTCCCAGTTGTTAAGGTTTCACAGGATATGCACACAGAGGGAAGATTTCATTGCGGCCGCTAAAACGCTGTTTGCTGTTTTGTCCACAAGGGGGTACTCAAGGTCTTTCCTTAGAAAGTCCCTCAGGACATTTCAGCAGAGCAAGCCTAGAGTGGTCTCTGATGTGCTTCCCTTTGTCACTATGTATTCTCCTTCAACTGTGAGGCTGACCAGAGTGATCAAAAACAATTTTAATAGGGTCATAGGAGGCACCACAATTTTAAAAGACCACAGGATCCTTGCAGCATACAGAAAAAACAAAAACCTGCAGGATCGGTTGGTCAAGGCCAAAATGAAACCTCTGTCCACCCTAACGCCGAAAGGACCATGGGGAATTTTTTCAGCACCAAACTTGGTTGCGCAATAAACACAACAACAATGTTTATAAGAGCCTGTGCTGGGGAAACCCTCACACTAAAAACTGTATCTATTTAATAACATGCTCAGTATGTGGATTACAGTATGTGGGGGAGACCAACAACACAGTGTTGGTCAGATTTACCCAGCACAGGTACAATGTTTTGAGACAGAGGGAGACTCACACCCCACTCGTCCAGCACTTCCTCTCCCATGGATGGCCAGCTGTTCGGGCCACGGTGTTGCAGTCCAACCCCAGGTGGCACACACCACAGAGGAAGAGGGCCGAGAGAGTCTGGATCAGCAGACTGGACACCATTCACCCCAGGGGACTCAACGAGAGGTAGGTCTGTCTCAGGGGAATGCGGGATGGACTGTGCATTAATTCCCACACCGCTTCGCGGTGCGGGAATTCATTTTTCTTCACCTAACCAGCCCGTGCCTCCCGCTTTCTAATCTGCGGCAGGCCTGCCCTCTACTGGGTTTCCCTGTACTTTAGGTGCCTGTATACGAATATGGATAAATGTTTAAATTTCACTGTTTATCTGGATATAATTAGACTTATAGGAGCGAGAGTGTCACTGCATAAAGGGCCATTCTACACCTATCCCGGTGGGATGACTCTTACCTTAACCAATTCCTTCTTCTTACCTCACCTTAACCATTTTGCCCCTCTATCTGAGCCAGTCAGACAGCCCTATCATTTGAACAGTGTGAGTATTTCCAGCCCTTTGTGTGGAGATGAATGATTCTTAGAGATTCTCAGAGATACTGATGGAAATCAAATAGACTGACATTCAAGATACTTTCAAGCAAATTTAGATATTATTGCAAAAGAAATAACATTCATTGAACTTATTGAATGATTGTCACTTTTAAAAGAAGGCTTGACATTTAAACTGGAATCATTTTTCTTTCATCTGATATACTTTGATTGCATTATGAGTTCATTATCATCTATCATGTTAAATCAACGTGTGCTTACTTGGAGCAATCATTTTCATCTTTGTTCTCCTCAGAGGAGTCCATATACTGTTACACACCACACAACTTTACCAGAGACCAGGCACTGTAAGCGAGAGGCTACTGCTGGACAGAGCTGCGCGATGCCGTGCATGGGGTGGAAGCTGACCTCCGACCTTCACTATTTGAGCACAAGTTCCTGCCCTACGCTCTGTTGGCCTTTGCTGGCATCATGTACATTCCTGCTTTGGGCTGGGAGTTCCTCGCCTCCACGTGGCTCACTTCGGAGCTCAATTTCTTGCTCCACGAGATTGATAACTGCTACCACCGAGCTGCTGAGGACCAAGCCCTGAGAAGCAGGGAAGCAGATCCAGTCCAAAGGGCCTGGCATCACTGAGCGAGAAAAGGGGAGAGATCATAGAGAATGCAGAGAAGAGCCCTGAGCAGAACCTGTTTGAGAAATATCTGGAGAGACGAGGTGAAAGCAATTTTCTGGCTAAGCTTTACCTGGCACGCCACCTGGCTATTATCTGTCTCAGCTCCATCCCCATTTCCTACCTGAGCGCCTACTATGCCAGCCAACGGCAGAATGAATTCACCTGTGCCCTGTGTGACATTCAAGAAACAATTGTCTGCAGTACTAAGGTACGATAGATAAGTGCATGAAAGGGGACTACTACTGCCGCTGTAGGACCAGCAGCTAACAGCACTTATTAAAACACATCTATGTGTTTGGACAAGACAACGTGCTTTTAACACCTATCTTGATGTTTGTCACTATCTGCCCAAACCTTCAGGTGATGTTCAAGGTGAGACAGGCCAAAGCCACACCCCCTCCTCCGCCTCAACGTACCCGCATACGGCGTTCCAGCTCCCAGCGTTCCAGCTACGCCTTCTCACATGCACAGGGCTACGGGGACCTGGTAACCTCGGGCCGGTTCCTGCACCGCCCTGCCATGTCGCGATCGTCCGGTTTGGCCCAGATGGGACACAGCACCACGGGCTTCAGTCCAATGGGATGCTCCGCTGGCTACTAGGGGTGTGGAAATTTCTTGATTCTAAGATGCATCGCGATGCGGACGTGGACGATTCTGCATCGATGCAGTGACAGAACATAATCGATTATAGCCTACTAACGTTGATGTAAAAAAAAAAGAGAGAGAGAGAGACGTTGACTGTTGATTTTCCAGCCTTGGCTGGACAATAAAGTTGTAACGTTAAAAAATGCAACATCGCATTGAATTGTGGGTGCTACATGCTAGGCTAACACTACGGGAGATATGGCGGAGGAAAGCAGTAGTGTCCGGCGCCAACAGGTGATAAAAAACGCGCCCAGTTTTTTGAAGGCGGACATTTGGGCACATTTCGGATTCTATGAAGACACTGGGAAGCACGAACTGGACAAGACACACGCCGTGTGTAAAGTTTGTCACACAAAAATTAAATACTTCGGTAATACGACGAATTTGAGGAACCACGTTAGCCGTTTTCACCAGGAGCTAGCGTCTGCTGCAAGTCAGAAAACAGCGGACCCAGCCCAGCCACGAATTGAGGAGACGCTGTCAACGTTGCCGCCCAACTCTGAGAGAGGCAAGAGAATCACCCAAGCAGTGTCGGCTTTCATAGCTAAGGATTGAAGGCCTTATTCTGTCGTCGAGAACCCCGGGTTTCGCCACCTGCTGAAGACCCTGGAGCCACGGTATAAGCTCCCATCACGAAGCCACTTTACAGAAAAGACTATACCGGCTCTCTACCGCAAAACCAAAGCCCAGGTAATGGACTCAATGAGTAAAGCTAACCGAGTAGCCATCACATGTGATTCATGGACCTCCGTTGCGACGGACTCGTATGTAACAATAACCGCACATTACATTAGCGAGGACTGGGAGATTTTGTCACGTGCTGCAAACGAGAGCCGTTTATGAGAGCAAGAGGAGAGGAGAGAGGGGAGGAGAGGAGTAGAGGAGAGGAGAGAGAGGAGGAGAGGGGAGGAAAGGAGGAGAAGAGGAGAAGAGATGAGGAGGCTCGGCCTATATTTATTTTTGTTTACAATTTAATGTTTACTGCAGACATTACTGCATTTCTATATGCAGTCCTGTTGTCTGCTGTGTTCAGACTCTGAGAGTCATATTTGTGATGTTTGCCACATTCAGGAAGTGCCCTGTCTTAGAGCTGCTATGTGAAAAGAAAACTTATTTTTGTAGATTACAGCTCAGGTGCAGATGTTTTGTTTTTGAGAATGGAAAAAAATTCCCACACAAATGTAGGTAGGCTAGGCCTATACTATGTATTTATTTTGATTTACAATTTAATTTAATGTAAAGACATTTATGTTGACATTCTGATTTAAGAACTTTCTAAATCAAAGAGTTAATTTATCTGACTGCTTGTATTAATTGATGAAAAAGTAGCCATGTGCAGTAATATAGCTTAGAAAATTGAGGATGTAATATATTATTGAGCTGCATCGAGATGCATCGTAGAATCGAATCGTGAGGCCAGTGAAGATTCACAGCTCTACTGGCTACAGCCCCACGGGACGCCTGCAGAACGCCAAGGTTCAGGATGTGGAAGTGACGTCGTTGCAGATGTACAGGAGATCCAGATCCAAGATCCAGCCTTCTGAGGGAAGTGGCTAACATCTCAGGTGGTTGGAAGGACCAGAGAAAACGGTCCAGGAGACCGAATGACACGTCAGCTGGACAATCAGATGTCATAGGCAGTCAGCAGTGTTAAACTCCCATGATGCACTTCCTTGCTGTGAATAACTTGCTTGGGATTTCCAGAGAACTTGATGTAAAAGGTTTTTCATCATGTTGGCTGTATGTTATATTTGCTACACAAAACATAGTCAGATGGGGGTTCAGTAGTCAGCTGATGCTGCAGTAGCAAGTTGTCTAATGCTGGTTAGTCAGTAGAAAAAGAGATTTTTGTTCCTGAACAAAGTTAAAAGCTTGTTAAATGAAATGTCAATAAAAATGGATCTGACTTAGATTTATCCACCCTCAACTGACAGAACCACATCAAGTCCAATAATAAAGATTGTTGTTGTAAATGTATGATTCATTTAAAATGTGACAGCAGGTTTAGACGAGAGAGCAGGGAGGACGAGCAGTCTCCCATAAAAATACACCCCATTTAATCTATTATGGAGTTGGAAAGCTCCTCCTGTGTAGATAGAGAGAGCTTTCATTTGTCCAGCCTAAATCACAAAGGAAGTGACAAATCAAAATTTATGGGAAAAAATACAAACTGTCTCCAAAACAGCAGCAAGTGAGCTGAACTCACCAACGATTGCTGAACCTCTTCACCACCTTCACTCCCAACCAAAACTAAGAAGAAGACAAGTTGGCTACATCCAGCCAACGGCCCAACCACACCCCCCAGTCTGCCACAGTCACCTTACAGGATTTTTGGGTAGTGAAGTCCTCAAAATTTAAACCGTTTAATTCCCTTCTCTACTATCCAAAAAATAATTTTCACTGTGAATTCTTCTGATAAAGTTTTCTGCACGCTGTTCTACTTATTACTGCTCGACCGTTTCCGGTTCAAAAATGGCAACGTTCTACACCCGCTGTCTACAAGAGCTGCCAAAGTTGAACATCACAGATGTTCATCGGATTTGCAGGACTACTAAAGCACCAACCAGCAAATTAGATAAAGGTTTTAAATTATATGTTGCATCATATATACACTACGAAGGTAAGAAAACAACTATAACTGACTAACTAGCTAACGTATAACATTTTCTTAACCAGCGTTTTATATCAGCCTTAGCTATTGTTGGCGATTTGGGTTAACGTAACGTTAGTCTTGTTGTTAGCCACTGCTATGCCTAACAGTAGGTAACCTTACTTGTTAACTTACGTGTAAAGTATCATGGATGTGTAAGGTGTGTTGGCGTGAGTAATGCAGATATAACGCTAACGATTGTCTTGCGTTAGTCTTGTTGTTAGCCACTGCTATGCCTAACAGTAGGTAACCTTACTTGCTAACTTACGTGTAAAGTATCATGGATGTGTAAGGTGTGTTGACGTGAGTAATGCAGATATAACGCTAACGATTGTCTTGCGTTAGTCTTGTTGTTAGCCACTGCTATGCCTAACAGTAGGTAACCTTACTTGTTACTTACGTGTAAAGTATCATGGATGTGTAAGGTGTGTTGACATGAGTAATGCAGATATAACGCTAACGATTGTCTTGCGTTAGTCTTGTTGTTAGCCACTGCTATGCCTAACAGTAGGTAACCTTACTTGCTAACTTACGTGTAAAGTATCATGGATGTGTAAGGTGTGTTGACGTGAGTAATGCAGATATAACACTAACGATTGTATCTGTTATTTCATTCAGTGTCCAATAAAGACAGGCAGACAGGGCAGGTCGGCGTGAGAGCCTTGTGCTACAGGTCAATGAGGAAGAGTGAGACACCACACAGTTTAAGTGTAGGCAGGAAGCTGTGTAACTTTGTTCACCCCTGTTCAGTGGGGTACAGTTAAGCATTAGCTAAGTTTATTCCTAAAGGCCCACCAACCTGGATGTTTTCCGTGTCTCCCTGGTTTATCACACCTAATTTAATTGGTCAGATAGTTTGATAAAGTTACAATTAATAAGGATGAGATGGAAACGTGTGTGTTTGGGTGATCAGAAACAAATTGACATTAAGTGAACACTGCTAATATACACCATCTAGGCATCATAGTTATCAAGGAAGGTTAATCATTATTATAGTAGGGACAGAAGGTAACGCTAAGCATTCAGGAAGGTAGGCTTTTTCTAGGAGCATGGTTCAGTAACAATAACACTGTTCTACTCATAATAACCTACTGGCTCTTTTCTATGAAGCAGAGGTTATATTTCTAATCAGTATTTTTTTCCTCTTTCTTCTTAGATTAAGCTTCGTGATTCATCGCCAGTGGTGTTGACGCACAACCGATGCTCCTGTGTGGCAGGCACTGTCACACAGTGGCATTGCTGTTCCAAACAGCACATTATTCACAACTGAACATGCCAGTTGTGCCCCCTGTGCATAGCTGCACAGAATCTGATAGGCTCTCGTTTTCATTTTTGGGATTATGCTTTTTCTCAGCCATAATTCCAATATTCCACTTTGCACAAAATAAATATCAAACAATGTGACTGAATCAAAGTTCATTCAAAGTTGAACAGAATATCATTAACGCCGCATTCACGGCTACGTTTCTTTTACTTAAACAGTGCAGAGCACAATGATAGGAATAGGCTTGCATAACGTTGTTTCCGACTTTAAAATAGTAGCGTGATTTGTTATATCCACAACACTGCAGCAAAGCGATTGAATGTCGGAAGACAAATGCAATATCCACAATCCATACGGTGTAATCCGTTCCACAGAATTCCACAAGTTTATCACATTATCTTCAGAACAATTCAGTGCAAGCCGTAGTAGTAATAATGGTCCACAGTTAGATAAATGATTCAACACAAATTCAGTCCTTTTATTTCCACAAAGAATCGTCATCCACATTTCATAGTTGATTCTTATTTGTTTTCCACATTGACGTTAACTCTTTTCCACTCGGTAATGACTCTCATGTCATATCGTTGAGAAAGTCTTCAACTTTATTACGGCTTCTACACTAGAACAGACGCCCACAGACGCCATGACATGATCAACGCGCTATCTTCAAACCTGCCAACCTGCACGCATTTTGTGTACCAACCACGCAATTCTTGGTCAAAATACGCAGGTACGAAATGCCAGTTGAAACTACGCAAATGGAAAAAAAAAAAAAATATATATATATATATAATTGAATTACAGAAAACAATCAATTAATACAAAACAATACCGTACATGTATTCGGTATTTAAATTACATCCCTCTCGTGCTCCTGTAACGTTAGCTCCTCCCTAGTCTCGGAAACCCGACTCAAGCGAGTTCTGCTGAGTTCTGGCATACAGGCTGGGCACGAGACTAGCCCCTCCCCGACCCAAATCTTCTCACTCACAAACATCCACTGATGCGGTAAGTTACTGCGTCACGTTACCGTAACGTTACTTTGTCATCGACCGAGGCGTGCGTTGCATTGCATTGCTGAGGTAAAATGGGAAGTGGGGGAGTAATAATCAAGCACAAGACCGTAATGTTAACATCATATGAAACATTGCTAAACATGTTCGGTAACTTTGTTGTTCGCTAGTTAGTCGTAGCTCGCATACGACGTGATTAGCCTCGTTATGAGACTTAAGGCTACGGTGTGATAAACTGATAACGTAGCAAATAATTCGTATTATTGCAGCCAGTCACCCGACCAGCCTTGCAGGTAGAGATAGTAGTAGTCATCATGATGTCCGAGGATACTGACACTGAGAGAGAGAGCAGCAGACCTAACATCACTAAAAAGAAGCGAGTGCATGCGCCCCAGAAGTTCCTCACTAAATATCAGGAGCAATGGCCGTGTCTCCGCCCCTCAAAAATGCCTCACCATGCATTTTGCATATTGTGCAATTATGATGTTGACATCAGCCACCAAGGAGCTTCAGGTAATAATTTAGCTAAAACCTACATACATTCCTAGATAGTTTGTCAATTGAATACCACTTTTTCATTATATGATATGTGTGCTTATATAAGCTGATAATCATAAGTGAATTGCATTCAATTATTTAATTATTAAATAAAAATGGAAATCATGCCCAGAAACTTGGTTTTATTCATAATTGACAATGTTTTACATCGCAACACAAGTTTCTGTAAATACTTGACAATGAAAACATATGTTACAATATACAAAATTAAAAAAAAATGTTTTATGCAGTTGTACTCAAACATTTGACTGATACTGTACATGATTTCCAATTTAATAATTAAATAATTTAATGCAATTCACTTATGATTATCAGTTTAAGCACACATCACATAATGAAATATTAGGTGTTTATAGAAAAGTTTATACAGTTTGAAGTATTTTTAATCATGAAAAAAAAACTTTGTTTTAAGTGTTTTTACTGTTTTAAGCAGGTGTACTCAAACTTTTGACTGGCACTGTATATCATAATATAGCCTAGTGGAGTGCAAGTGATTTAAGAATCGGGTCAAATTATACAATTGTGCCTGATCCCTTCAACAGTCAAAACTAGAATTATGAAGAAAGACTTACGCGTGTGTGTGTGTGTGTGTGTGTCTTGCAGACTGTCGACGCCATGTGGAGGGGAAAAAACATTTAAAAATTATGGCTGCTACAGATTAAATCCCTAAAATTAACTCATTCTTCATACAAGCACACGATTTGAGACCAATTCGGGCAGAAACCCTTTACACTACATTCATTATAGAACACAACTTGCCGCAGACCATGCCGGACCACTATTTAGGAAGATGTTTCCTGATAGTGAGATAGCCAAACAGTATGGCTGTGCCAGAACCAAGACGGCCTCTATAGTGAAAACACTGGCCAGGAATGATGATGAGTGCATTACAGAAGCAATGAAGCGGTCTCCATACAGCCTTGCTACAGATGGGAGCACAGATATGGAGGACATAAAAATGTACACCATTGTGGTTAGGATTTTTGATGCCAGTCTTGGGAGAGTAGTTGTGATGTTGCTCAAAATTTGTGAATCAAGAGAGTCTACTGGGAGAGCAATATATGAGTTGGTTGATGGTGAACTGAAGAAGAGAGGCATACCATGGGCAAATTGTGTCAGCTTTGCAGCTGACAATGCTGCAGTTATGCAAGGTTTGGGGAAAGGCGTAGCAGCTTTTTTGAAGGCACAAAATCCAAACATCTACCTTGTTGGTTGTCCCTGCCACCTGATACACCTAGCTGCAGAGAGGGCATCCAGGCAGCTTAGTGTGAACATTGAAGACTTCCTTATCACCATTTATTACTATCTGCACAAAAGCAGCAAGAGAAAGTCAAATCTACGTGACATACAGATCATGTGTGATGCAGATGTGAGGAAGATCCTCAAGATGGCCTCCACAAGATGGCTGTCTCTGGGGCAGTGTGTGAACCGTCTACTGCAACAGTGGGATCCTCTCACTGTTATCTTTGAAAATGAGGTGGAAGCAGGAAAGAAAAAAAGACAGAACCCTCAGGTTCCTCCAAGGGACCTTCACAGTTGCCCAAGCCGCCATCTGGCCCTACCCAGAAGCCTAAAGCCACACCCTCCACCAGCATGCCAGCTACAAGGCAGCCGAAGCTCTCCTCTATCCCACCAAAGCTGCCCAAGCCTCTATCTGGCCCTACCCAGAAGCCTAAAGCCACACCCTCCACCAGCATGCCAGCTACAAGGCAGCCCAAGCTCTCCTCTATCCCACCAAAGCTGCCCAAGCCTCTATCTGACCCTACCCAGAAGCCTAAAGCCACACCCTCCACCAGTACACCAGAAGTTAAAGCTCCTGCACACCTTGCTGCAGAGTTTGACATAACCACATTCCTCTTCAAGCAAAATGAAATTGGAAAGAGAGCTGCGAAAGAAAAAGAAAAACGAAAAACCGAAAGAACCAAAAAAGAAGAGAGAAAGGATCTGACAAAACCTGAGAAGGTACTTAAGTTCCTCACCAACCCCATGTCAAAGGTGTATTCACTCTTTCTGAAGAGAGCCATACCTTTTTTTGACATCAGCAACCAAATACTCCAAAAAGAGGAGCCATGCATACATATCCTGCTTCCAAATTTGGAGCTGCAACTGCAAAAGGTATTGCTTTCATTCTGTAAGCCTGATCATGTGATCACTGATGGATGAAATTGGTAGAGGTATCAAGCCAACACTGTACAGTACAAGGGAAAATCAGCTATCTGATGAGGAACTCTCAATTGGCCAGGACACCCAGACCTTCATCCAAAGCCAGGGTAACCTAGAGCTGAAGCCATTCTTCAGAGATGTGAGGAAGTATTTCTCATCTGCAGCTACATGGTTTCCAAATTTCCATTTGGGGATGAGCTGCTTATGCATGCTGTTGTGGTAGACATAGCTAACAGGCAATTCCGCTCCCTCCAGTTCTTTATCAGCCGCTTTCCTTCTATTCTGCCTGAAGAGGTCACTATGGATCAAGTGGAAGATGAGTTCAGGATGTATCAAACCACCAGCTTTGAGGACGGCATCCTCAGCAAGCGCATTGATGAGGCCTGGCGGGACATTGGCCTGTTGAAGAGGGGAGGCAAGGAGGTATTCTCCAACCTTTCAGCAGTCATGCTTGGAATATTAGTTATCTTCCATAGCAATGCTGATTGTGAGAGGGTTTTCAGTCTAGTTACAAAAAACAAGACCCAATACAGAGCCAGCCTGAGCACTGACATGTTAAGTGCCTTGGTGACAAGAAAGGTGAGCATGGCTGCAAAGGGGGCAGTCTGTCACATGGAAGTCTTCAGTGATGCTCTGCTCAGAAAGGCCAAGTCAGCAAGCTATGAGGCAAAGCAGTCAAGAGCAAGTGCCACTGCAAGTAGTTGTGATGAATGAAGCAAAATGTAAATTACACCTGATGGGAACAACCAAGGAACTCCTAATAGCATAACAAGCTATATTTTTGTCTCGCCCGTAGGAAGCGAGACATAGGCATTACATTTTCTGTCGTCGGCGTCGTCCTGCTGCGTTAAAGTTTTTAGGGGCGAGACATACATCCGGCGATAGTGCTTGTTTTAACCAGTTGACAGCTGGCCAGTAAAGCAAACAAGGCTCCAGAACATTTCATTTATTTGTCTTATACAAGAGACAATTCTGAGAAGATAATACTTTTTTTTTCCCCTCTGGATGTTTTTTTCCCCCCCAATGTACAAAAGAAAAATATCTCTCAGTCTTTTCATTAAAGGAATTCTTCTCAAGAATATATGATTGTATTGTTTTCTTCATAGCCGATTTATATGTTGAATAACTTGATGATATGGCGGTGAGTGGGGAAATGACCGTGTGCAAAGCGAAGTGGTGCGAAAGCGCGTGAGCGTTACACTATTGTGGTACTCAAAATATTTTCCCAAGGTTGGCAGGTCTGTATCTTGCTGGTTACTCACTGTTTGATGATCCACGATGGTATGGTTGGTCTGGTACCGGGAGTTTGAATGGGTGCTGAGAGTTGTTGGTTTAGACTATAATTGCTTTGGTTGACGGTCGTAGCATAAACGAGGTCCAAGAAAAACCCAAACAAACATTCCCCAAAATAAAATAAATAAATAAATCAAATAAATTAAAACCAGCGGGGAATAAGCGAATTCACCAAACGAAACTGAGATTAAACCAAACAAAGTAACCAAAACATACAGTGCGGTTGAAGACTATCTCCTGGCGTCTTCCACCGTCTTAGTTTCAGCACCCCTGTCTTAATTAAGGAGGTTCCTGCGATGCGAGGTCAGGTGCCGCTGTGCACTTAATTTAGCACCAGAAAAACTGCCACTAGGTGCTGCCAAACTATTTACATTGAAATAATTACAAAATAGGAAATTATAAGAGGCTTCTAGAAATGGCTCTAACACAAACGATCACAATATATTTGTGGCAATAATGTATGCGCTTACAGCAACATGTCTTACAGTACGATACACATCTATACGCACTGTATATGACTCAGTGTTAGTGGGGTGTTTAAAAACACACGTTTCATGGATTCATCATTGCCATTTCACAACTAATTAGAAAGAGCATTTTCAGAGATTTTCCCTCAACTCCATCTGCACTCAGTTGATAATTGGCATATGTCCTATTGTAAGGAACAGCAAAAGAAGAACACTGAAATGTGATCTGCAATGAAAGTGTGTCTTTGCAAGAAATACTTTCATTTCAAACTTTAGTATGTCCATATTGTCCAAACGAAGTGATAGATGAGGCCAATAGGCACCAGACTTCTTTTTGAAATCTGGTCAAAGGACAGTTTTGTGTTTGTTTTCCTCTTGAAGACTTTGATAGCAAATTCAATTTAATGAATGGAGCTGGACTCACTGGTAGAGTATAAGACTTTTGTGATCTGCTGTCTTCTTGTGGGAGTTCTGTGATGTGAACTGAATGAAGTGATGAGTAGATGTAGAATTGTTCTTCACTGAAAAGGTGATTACATGATGACTAACCTTTTGATTGTGCTTCATACCATATTACAACTCCATGCCATTGAAAGAAAAGTCATCAGCTGCTACCAAGTCTGACTCACTCTAGATTTCATTCGGTAATTCTACCCCATCTCACATTGTGCTGACATCAGCTTGATCACCAAAAAAATGAACGAATGAATAGTTAGAATAATTAGTTGGTAGGGTTGTTATTCATATTAAAAACAAGTATTTAAGATTAGATAGCACTTTTCACAGGGAATGAGTAAGTGGACAAGGGGATGGGTGCCTTCCACAACCTCCATATCAATACTGATTTCTTACAGCTGCTTATAGGACTGGTACTGTGACACGCCAATATTACTTATACTTTAGTTTTGGGCAGTGGTGTTGCTGGGAGTATATACCTGGGTAAGCCTATGCATACACACAAACCCTCCGATCAGTCTGTTTACTATTGATTGGGATTGGAAGACAGCAGTTTTCCCACTCCCTCAATTACCAGTCAATCGCCAGTTTTGCAGAAAATAACATGAATTGAAATAATTAATTTCATTGCTATGACACTGGTTGACTCACTATCCCCTTGTTAGGCTACTCAAGCACACTAAATGCATCCAAAAGCACTTTACGACTTGTACCACAAGTGTGTGCGAGAGCATGTTATATGTTGTAACACAGCTCTGCTTAAACTGATTTTATGTATACACTATCCAAATGAGAGATTTTCACATTGAGGTTGTCACTGAGGCAAATCTCAGACAGTTACAATGTGAAAAGAAATTTACTGGAAGGAGTCAGATTCTGACTGTAATATGTAACATGTAATAAATTAAATCAATAACAATTTTGTTTAAAAAAAAGCAATATGCCCTTTTGTGTTCTGACAATGCTTGATCCAAGATATCAAATATTTAGCCATTCAATGACTACAGGTACCAGAATGCACCGCGGCTATCAGACAGAGGTGTGCTTTCAGCTTTAGAGAGTGGTGAATATGAATATGTATTCAATTGAAAACAGTACAAAAACAATATATTTAATATTTTAACTAATCAACTTTATTAGGGTTCAAACCCCGAAGCTTATCAAAAGTTGCATAAAGGTTGTTGATAACTTATTTAGTTTTTAAGATATTGACCAATGAACTTCAAAAGGGCGTGGCTCAGCACATAATTAGACCAAAGTCAACAACCGTTGCTCCAATCATCACAAAACCTGCAGGATATGTCCACATAAGTACCTGAAACACACCCCGAAAGTTGGTTTGAAATTGACCACTAGGGGGCGCTACAAATGCAAACAATGGGTGTGGCATAACACAAATCAGACTATAAATCAGAAATTGTTTGTCCAATCATTACAAAACTTGCAGGATATGTTTGATAACAATGTTGAACCACGTGTGTAAAATTATTTTGAAATCGCTCAATAGGGGGCGCCACCAGTTCCAAACATGTGCATGGGCCTGGCGCAAATTTGGCTTTAAATCAATGACAGTTTGTCCAAACATCACCAAACTTGGTGGACATTTTTAATTAAGCTGTTGAAACATGTCCCCAAATTGTTTTTGAAATTGACCAATAGGGGGTGACGGCGTTGTCGAACAAGGGCGTGGGCCTGGCAAATTGTGCTGTAAATACATGAGTTTTTCTATATGGGTGTAACTCACATTAAAATATGGTTATAAAATAAGTAGAGTTTTATAAATTAAGTTACAAATAAATTAGGCTACAATTAAAAATGTTGACACTAAATAATTTGTAAGAAGAAACAATTAAAACGTATGCCTATACAAATTCATAGTGAAACATTCCCCTTTAATTAGTGAATATCCCTTTAAGAAAGACATCGTTTTTTTCCTCTCGGAAAAAAAGTTACAGCACAGGTGCAGAGTAGTGATGGGAAGACCGACTCTTTTAACTAACTCGATTCTTTCGAGCCGTCCGATAGAAGTGCATCGATTCTGAATCGATTCATTATGATTCACTAACAAAAACATACCATCCCACGTGAGGTTTGAACCTACAACTCTCAGCATGAGTCTGATGCTGTACTAACTAAGCTATACTAGTAATGGAGGAAATGAGCGCCACCCCTTTCAAACCAGATGTGTAACCAACTGTAAAACACCAACTACACCACAGATTAATGATAATAATATTTATAGTATTTACACAGAGTATTGCTATTGATTTCATTTTATTTCGTGTGCTCTTGACTTTCTTTTTCTAATAGAGACATTTTTGTTGACCAATGTTAAATGTTAAATGGCTTATAGTTTACCCAATTACCAGTTAATTTATTAAACAACATCTTAAACAACAAAAACTGTTGGCAATGTGTGCAGAATAGATCGCTACATTATTACATTGGCCTTTTTCACGATCTAATATGGCTCCTTGATCCGGCAGGTACGCGGAAGTAGTCTCTCTCGTTCATCAGACGTGAACCGCTCGGACATCTCGGACATCTGCTCTCTCGGTTCGCGAGATGTCCGATTGAGTCCGAGAAGTCCGATATTCATCTGCTCTCTCGTTCATCTGCTCTCTCGGTTCGCGAGATGTCCGATTGAGTCCGAGAAGTCCGATATTCATCTGCTCTCTCGTTCATCTGCTCTCTCGACTCGTTCGCGAGCCGCTCAGTCTCTCTCGTTCATCTGCTCTCTCGACTCGTTCGCGAGCCGCTCAGTCGCTCTCGTTCATCTGCTCTCTCGACTCGTTCGCGAGCCGCTCAGTCTCTCTCGTTCATCTGCTCTCTCGACTCGTTCGCGAGCCGCTCAGTCTCTCTCGTTCATCTGCCCTCTCGTTCGCGAGCCGCTCAGTCTCTCTCGACTCGTTCGCGAGCCGCTCAGTCGGATCAGCGGTTCTCGTCCGATGAACGAGAGAGACTACTTCTGCTTACCCGCCGGATCAAGGAGCCATATTGGATTATGAAAAAGGCCAATGTAATAATGTAGCGATCTATTACATTCTATATACATTGACAACAGTTTTTGTAATGTTTAAGATGTTGTTTGATAAATTAACTGGTGATTTTTTAAATACATTTTTTTTTCTGGCGCTGCTATAACCGCTGCTGAATCAATTCAGTCGCGTGTGCGAGTCGAATCAGCTCACTCACTTAACTGATTCGGTTCTTTTGAACGATTCGTTCGCGAATCGGCCATCACTAGTGCAGAGTTAGAATCGTGCACTACAGAGAGAGAAACGGAGAGAAAGAGATAGATAATTTACTTTGTAAAAGACATGAATAACTACTTTTTTACCATTTAATGCAAGCCTGCAAATACCTTAACACACAAACTGAGACAGGATGGCGAGCTACCCACGGATCTGAGAGCTGAACACAAGTGCCAGTGTGAGAATCTAATGTACACGTCTGATGACTGCTGAATACATCGCTGCCAGTGTGGTAGGAGTGTTGTGGATCTGAAAACAACTACAGTACAAAGAACTAGAACTGAGTTTGAAAAGAACTGAAAAGAATATACCACTTTGGTACTACATTACATTTATTTCAAGAATTTCCAATGTTATGTTGTTGTGATGATGTAATGTTCATTTGATGTTTAGATTGAAGAAAGGTGAATTTTATTGTATCTTACCTGTCGGGGAAGAAAGGAAAAGAGTTAAACCCAAAAGGTTATCTCTGATTTACCTGTCATGGATTTTACCTGTTTACCTGTGAAGGAACTTAACTTAATAAGACATAACCTATTATGCTAAAATAGGCATAACCTACTAACCTAAAATAAGTTATGTTAGAAACCTGACTAAACTGACTAATCTAACTAAACTGACTTAAACTGACTAGACTAACTAATCTATAGGAAACTTAAAGGAGAAACCAAAAAGGTTTGGTTATACTCACCTGTGATTTAGGCCTATAAGAAGATTGATTCATTGTATGATAAGTGTTATTTTTGTTTGTTTGTTACCTTTCCAATCACTAAATTGCCAGCTGTTATATTTAAAGCTCTGTGTCTCCGGTCTGATTTATTATATTATCATCATATATCATTATAATGAAATATATCCAATTATTTGTTTGTCTAACATTTGCTCTTTCCATCAGTCAAAGTAGAATCAGACCACACATAGTTGATGTCTTAAGGTTTTCAATACCTTTCAATGCCTTAAAAGTTATACTGATACCAAAACTATGTATGGTACATATACCCTATGTAACACCAACAATGAAGAAACATTGTCGGGGCAACTGAGTCTGAGGTGGACCTGTAAAAAAATAAAAAAATAAAAATCTAAAAGTTTAGGCAGGGTAATGGGCCTGAGGCCATGAGGTGGGCCTTATTATTAATGCTGTATGCTCATCCCCACAAGCAATTTTAAGCGGCACATCATTTTTAAGCCAAAATTTACTGGGGATGTTGTCAGCAAATTTGCTCTTTCCAAAAGTGAAAAACTGCTCCGGATTCTGTCCTACACTGTCCTACACCTCCACTACACATTATTATTGACATCAAACCATAGACATTATTGACAACACATTGTGAACATTATTATTGATATCAAACCATAGACATTATTGACAACACATTGTGAACATTATTATTGACGTCAAACCATAGACATTATTGACAACACATTGTGAACATTATTATTGACATCAAACCATAGACATTATTGACAACACATTGTGAACATTATTATTGACATCAAGCCATAGACATTATTGACATTATTATTGACATCAAACCATAGACATAGTTCCTTATTTCAGATCTCATCACATGATGGGTTAAAACATGCTTGTCATGTGGGGACCCAGCAGGAGGTTCGGTTTAGAAGACGGTGGCCTTGTCCTCACTAACTGAGACATCTAAAGTGTGTTTGACATGTCAACTCCACAGATTGGTTGGATCAGTCATTGTCCCCACCATTGATCAAAATGGATTTGAGGTTTCCAACATAGAAACCAGGCCCTACATTACTGAAGACCACATACTCATCCATGCACTCATTTACACAGGAGGAGTCATTAACATGTTATTGGATTTTTTCATTGAAATAATTGTAATTACTCTATTAGTTGTATGAAAATCTCTTTATGGATATTATTCACTATTTTGAACACTCATCATTAATTATGTTTTGCAGCACATCTATCATCCCATCCATTTGGTGTAGTGGCAAGAAAAAGTCACCCACCACCACACCCCCACCCACTGTGTGCATTTTTTCCTCAATTCTATTAAAGTGAAACGTTATTTTTCTTAATTTATCAGAGAGTACATAGATCACTCCCATTATTATTGGACTTAATGTGATCTTGGTGTGAGGATGCTGTCTGGTTGGATTGCCCAATCAAAACAACAGTGCTTGGTTGATTATGACATCATCAGGTCCTGGAACTCGTGTTGAGCATCATAATGCGTGCTAGATGTGGATTTTGGTCACTGGACTACTGCGACTGGACGAAGAACGACGTGATTTAGGTAAGTCAGTGGTTTTCCTCTTTAATGTTTAAGTGTTTGAGGTCCAGTGATGCTGGAACTTCCAACCAGAGGTGGAAAGAGGAGTGAAAGATCTGTTTAGTCAGGTACCACTTTGATTTGACTTGAGCAGGTTTCTAGACAAGTATATTCTCTCTTTCAAACTCAGAAAAGGTCAGGAAAATATGATTGACTAAAATTTAAAAGTAGCCGTCTTCTGTAATGTACTGTGTTCACACTAACATGACCTTATGTAGAGTGTTACATCGTCTCCAGTGTTTCACCCCATTTTCTACTGACTTTCTACTATTGGGAAAGTATCTTAGTTAATATTTTTGTAGCAGTAAAAGTGCAGGATACATTTACCAACTTGATGTTAAACTTTTGACACCAGATAGGAATACGCTCAATGTTGAATGACAAGTTAACTTTTGAGAGGTTAACTGTTGTGTTAATTGGATATTTAAAGGGATTGAAGTTAATTTTTCCTCTATTCTCCCCATGTCTCCATTTTCCTTTCAGTTTTCCTCCATAGCAAACATGGCAAGCTGTCTCCCCTGGCTCTGTCCACCCAAGAAGTCCAGTAACTTTAAGATACTCAAATTCCTTGGACATGGGAGCTTTGGTACTGTAGCCCAATGTAAAAAAACTGGACACCGGGGAGATTCGGGTCATAAAGTTTACCAAACGATAGTGAATCTAACCATCAGGCCAAAGAGGAGGTGGGTGATTTTATTTGTCATGCAAAAGATTATGTTAATCTGCTCTGTTGGTCAGGATTTAGTCTGTGTGTCACATAAACTACCTGTTGATAACATCACCATGTCAAACTTGTCATGTATCCCTAGTTGTCCATGTTGAAGCATCTCAGATGTCTGGATGCGGATGAGACCAACATCGTTGAAGTTCTATCAGGAGTGTCAAGATGAACGGTCAAACCTGTCTGGTGTTTGAGATGTTGGACATCTCCTTACACGAGTACATGAAGCAGAGGGAGTTCACCCCTCTCCCGACCCCTAAACGTCATAAGGTCCATCATCCAACCCAGGTACAGACCCCAATCGACAGGAAGTCAATTCAAAGCTTCAGAATGTTCCACTGTAGTTCATGCTCTATATTCTATGACGACTTTGTCCCTGCAGATGGCCACAGCATTCAAGGCCCCTGAAGAGCATCGGAGTGGATCCACGCAGAGGGTGAAGTTTGGACAACATCATGCTGGTGGATCGTCTGAGAGAAGCCATTGAGGGAAAAGCTGTTTAGACTTTGGCTTTGGCCCTTCTGAGAAAACTGAAGCCAAGCAAGGCTCTATACGTCACCCCCCTTGCCTACAGGTGAGATCTACTGGAGGAGGGTTTGCATGTTTCTCACTTCTACTGTAAATACATACCCAGGGTGTGTGTTTCCTGTCCATCCCGGTGGGGACAATGTTGAAATTCAGGGCTACATAAGTCTCAGCTGTTGTGACATTCTCCTACTGATGCCTCCTTTTTTTCTTTCTACCATGTTTCCCCATTTTTGTATTGTTATTCCTCAAAGCACGACAATGTTTCTGATTTGGTGTGCTGCTGTTCTTCCACACTCAGGTCTCCAAAAAATCCTTTTGGGGCTTCCGTTTTCTGAGGCCATGGACATGTGGTCGCTGGGCTGCGTGATGTCGGAATTTTCACCTCTACTGTACTCTTCCCTGGGAGGAGTGAATATAATGTGGCCCAGTAGCTTACTTAGCTGGACTCTGTCCCTTTCTACACTAACTCTTAATTATTGATAGCAGTAGCTACTCTAAGACCAGCAGTTTGATGATCACAGCAGACAAGTAATAAAACCATATGGGGGTCCTTGATAGTCTAGACGGGATGTGTATTCCTGTGTTTTGCCTCCAGATGCGATTCATCATCGACCTGGTTCAGCCAGCGGCCCACCTCCTGAATGCTGGGTTTTTAGAATAAAGGGTATTACGACTTGTTCACAGACAACAGGAAGTACTCATTCAGATCTCTGGATGAGCTGACAGAGGTAGGTAGTCCAGGGAGGTGGTAGCTGCTGAGACATGGAATTGTTTGAATTCATGACTTCCATCAACCTTTTTGTGAGTCAAGAAGATGATTCCACTGATTTCCTGTTGGACTTTTCTCATCATTTGGTAATTTAGTTCAACCTGAAGGAAAAAGGACAGGGCTGGGGGGTCGCTGATAGGAGGCAGTTTTTTTGACCTCCTGAAACGAATGCTCAAGATCAAGGCCAGTGAGAGGATCACACCAATGAAATCCCCGCACATCCATTCATCGCAATGAGGGACCCCGCCAGCAGCTCCCACCACAGCTCTCAGTAAGTGTGTGTGTTTGGATTGTGGCCTTATATTGCTGCTTTGACATCGGTTATCAGACAGGGGTAGGCGCTTGGGAGGGTGGAATGATTCATCCAATTAATCAACTGATTGGATTGATTGGCATGCTTGTCCAGTGGGAAGTCTTGCTTCCTGGCTATGAGCATAACTGTGAGTTTTGTCCTTTTGGAAGGTACCTGAAATGTACCTGTACAACAAATTTGAGCTAGCCCTATATGTTAACTGCATGTGTCCTCATTCACCAGCGCTAGGGGGAACTTTCATCTTGGTTCAGCCAATGCCAGACATGGCCTCCCAAAAGAGAGAGTGTTAGCCCCCAGCCTGTTCTGGACCCCAGCTCCCAGTCCCTCTATGAACTGGCACAGCCGGCTGTTTACACCTGAGGAGACTCCATCGCTGGACACCTCAGAGGTAGGAATCACTGCTTGCTCAAATGTCAATTATATATTAGCAATAATGTACAGTTGAAAATTCACTCAACCAGGAATGAATGTGGATTATTGTTAATAGTACTAATCGTCTCCTCACAGGTTTTGGGGCTCCCAGCAGCAAGCCCCACTGTGGACTCTGCTGTTGTGGCCACCCCTTCGGTTCCCCTGGCAGTCCCACTGTGGACTCTGCTGTTGTGGCCACCCCTTCGGTTTCCCCTGAACCCGCCCCACTGTGGACTCTCTGCTGTTGTGGCCACCCCTTCAGTTTCCCCTGAGCAGCCCTGTTGCTGACCCCCACCATGTTTTTGAACCAGGCTGTCCTGGGATAACAAACCTGGTTGACACAAATGCTGCTCACACCACATCTGGTAAGACATTCACCTCCACTTGTGTCTGAATTGTCAAGTCCTGTCCACACGTAGTTTGATTCCATCAAGGTCACTTGAGGCATTGTCTGTCCTCTTTCGGTTTTTAGAGGTCAGCAAGCCGGGAAGAAGAAGAAGAAGGGAGTCAGACGCTTCTTCTCCTGGTTGAGGAAGGCATTTTGCTGCTGCGGTTCAGCCAAGGTCTCACCTGGGGAGGGGAGACCTGTGGTCTCTATGTAGGTTTTTTTCTAGGCAAAACATCTGAGAACTACGCTCAGAAAATATTCACCTATTTTATTCACTCAATTACAAAAAAATCTGAGGTATCCCGTATATTGTTAAACTGCATTGTGTCCTCATTCACCAGCGCCTAGGGGGAAATTCCACTGAAAGCACAGCCAGGTGCCATCTTGGTTCACCCTTACTCATACATGGCCCCCAATCTGAAGTGATGGGGAACCCGAACAGGACAGGAAACTGCCCCCAAATTAGGTAAGATTTTTTTCCTCCGGAGCTCCACTCCCCCCTCAGGATGAGGGTGGGAAGAGGGAGGGAAATGGGTCCAGTTAGGCCATTTAATGGGGGAGCAGATCAGGGACCATGTGCATTTCCCGGGCCCTGTGGAAAATTTTACAAAGATTTGATGACAAAACGCATTAGTACGCTAGAAAAATGCATTTTTTGATCACCAATATGAGGGCAGACTTGTTCATTTGAGCACCATATTGGTCTCTGCCAAATGAAAATTAAAAAACAATGGAGATACAAATACTGCTCTTAGAAACTTGAACTTAAAATGGTGTGTGTGTGTTGTGTGTGTGTGTGTGTTGTATGTGTGTGGTGTTGTGTGTGTGGGGTTTTTACCCCCAGGTGGTTCTGGACTCTGAGATAAAAACACCCTGGCTGTGATAACTGAGGGGACTCCATCACTGGAAAACCACAGAGGTAGGAATCTCTGAATGAAAAAATTGACTCAACCAGGAATGAATGTGATTCTTGTTAATAGTACTAATGGTCTCCTCACAGGTTGGAGCTCCAAACAGCAAGCCCCACTGTGGACTCTGCCACTGTGGCCACCCTTCGGTTCCCCTGAGCAGCCCTGCAGGTCCTCCCCTTGAACAATGATCTGGTCCCCTCCGCCCATCTGGTAGGACATCACCTCCAAATTGTGTGTCTGAATTGTCCAGTCCTTCCACACTGTAGTTTGATTCCAACAAGGTCGCTTTGTTGTCCTCTTTCGATTTTTAGAGGTCAGCAAGCCTAACGAAGCAGAAGAAGGTGGATGAGGACATTTTGCTGCTGTGCGACCAAAGCCGAAGATGTGGAATTGAAGTTCCCTATGGAGGTTTTCTCGCCAAAACCTGAGAACGACTCAGAAAATATTCACCCACCCGTGATTGAAGACAGGAAAACATTTACAGATGTAAAAGTGAACATCTGAATGAATTTTGGTAGCAGCTGCCCCTTGAACTTGCACTTGGCAGAACAAATTGAATCTGCCACTGCAACTTCTCAGTTGGGCATCACAAATCACAAATCTGTAAAATTGTTGCAGAGAATTTGATTTCCCAAGTGATTAAATCTGAGACATATAATTTCAAGTGTGCAGCTGCTTCTCTGACTTCAGATTAACGGGTGGGTGAATATTTTCCGAGTGTTTAAAAAACATCATCAAGTTCTCAGGTGTTTGGCTAGCAGAAACCCTTTTAGGTCTCCCTGTGGGCGACACGGTGGCCCAGTGGTTAGCACTGTTTGGGCCCCCACCCGCAAGAAGGAAAACCCGGTTCCTCTCTGTGTGGAGGGCTGCATGTTCTCCCCGGTGTTGGCGTGGGTTTCCTCGGGTCCTCCGGTTTTCCCCCCCACTGTCCAAAGACATGCAGTTCAGGTGGATTGAAGACTCTAAATGCCCTGAAATAAACCCAGTCGCTCCCAAAAAAAAATTCACTGCTGTCAGTATTAGTTATGTGTTTATGTGTATGTGACGGGGGGTGGAGGTGTAGGCAAAACCCGGGCTACGCCACCTGGGGAATTTCACCCCAGGAAGTAATTAGAGAAACCCACACTTACGAAAATTAACCATGATTTACCATGGTAAGCAGAATATGGTTAACTATGTTTTTTTTGGCGGAGAGAAAAACCATGGTTTATGACCCATGGTTATACTATGGTTTAAATCACACTAACGTGGTTTTCCTACAGTATTACTACAGTATCTTCCCCCATGGTTTTTACTACTATGCTCCATAGTTTAACATGTGGTTATTCCCATTACCATGGTTTTTTACTTAACATTCAGCTGGTTTCACAAAGGTCATTTATTACTGTTGCCTTTGTAGTGCATAGAATGGGAAATATTAATCACAATGAATCACACACTGAAAACAATATGTTGAATTTTTCTTAAAAAGTAGTGCATCATTTTTGCTCTTAAGTATATTGTACATATTATTTTTCAGTAATCTTAACTTAAAAAATCAATATACTTAAAAGAGGGTATGCAAAAATGAATGCACTACTTTTTAAAGTAAATTCAACATTATTTTTGTTCTACCGACTTAAACTTTTACATTACTTAGGCTACAGCTGATTTTCATACCTACAACTTAAAACGTGGTCTGCTGATTTCAATAAGGATGTTCATTCTGAAATGAACACACAGGTAACTTGTGTAACACAAATAATTTTATTTTAACAACTGACTTCCACAGATCACACCAGAAATTATTGTAGACCCCTGTTTGTTTGTTTTTTTAAAGGAAAGAATGGACATTTGTTTTAACAGCCAAATCACAAGTTACAAATTTGAGCAATAATGTTGTTTAGTGACTTGGACCAGTATTTATCAAGCATCTCAGAGTAGGAGTATAGGAGTGCTGATCTAGGAGTACATATCAAGCGTGCTGCCTACCAGGCAGGCTGCATATGGAGTCAGTCAACAGTGTGCCAGTCTGAACAACAAAGTCCAGCTGACTGGGGCTGGATTCAGCTAGGTGATGTGTGGAAGATCTGCTGGACACTGCTGCCACCCATTGCAGAAAGTTGTCAACAGCTGACCAAGTGTGGGTGCAAGACGGAATGTCGAGGAAGGTGCAAGTGCTACCGCTTTGGGCTCACTTGCACACCACTGTGCAGCTGCAGATGCCAGGACTAATTAGAATACACTTGATACATGGACATTCAGCAACAACAGACATTTCAGTATGCTGACAGTACAGCTACTGTCATCATTTCAGAAGACATACCACTTTGAATTACGTTTTGAATTTGTATTTGAACAACGTTTCGATAGTTTTACATAATAAACATTTAAAAATGTAACAAATCTTGACTTATGTACATATATCCCGCTAAGAAATGATAGAAGGGAGCTTCTGGGAGATTCATAGTTGTAAAATCGGATTCTGCATTGGTCAAAAATGTATATTTTGATCCCAAAATCATTCAATTCGGACCATTCTGTCCAATGTTGTGGCAACATTTCAGTATTTTTATGCCATCTTGGAAAATTGCCCGCCATTTTGAATTATTTTGGTGGCTAACGTTTTATTTTCAAATATGTGACCCAAGAGAGATGTCCCTGCACATTTGGTGCTTATGTATCACACCCATTTGAACGATTGTTTCCACTTATCTGCCTGCACTAGAAACCAAGACACAGCTACAATAAAACCTGACCCTGGCAATTACAGGGTTGCGTCATCATTGTGTTATGTTTCAGGTAATGTGTGTGTGTGTGAGAGAGTTTTTTTTGGCTAGTGGTCAATTAAGGTCCATAGTCCCAGGGTAGGATTATTGGATCCATGCATAACTAACTTCTAGCATCAGTATGTTGAGTGATAGTAAGGCTCCATGCTAGCACCTAAGCATTCACATGTTGAAGTGATAGTATGGTCCCATGCTAACACTGCTTAAGCATACACTATGTTTTGAGTGATAGTAGGCTCCATGCTAACAGTTTAGCGATTAGATTGGTAAAAATTTAACACAAAACATATGAAAATAACTCATTTATAATCAACTATGAAATTAAGGGTGGGAGACTGTTCACACCTAGCAATTCCACTGCACAGCAGTAATAAACACATAAATAGTTCCAAAAAAAAACCTAGCTCATAATGAGTAATGGATGACCCGATGGAAGTTAAAGTGAAATATCTGACAACTTACAATCAGAGAACAACCTCAAGTCCAAACTTAAAACAAACTCTTTTTATTGTCATAAATCAGTCATTACTCATAAATAGTGCTCATGACAATTTTTTCAAGAGTTTTTAAATCAACATAATCTACCTTCATCTCAATCTTTCGGCAAATGTTCGTCATGCAGTTAAAGTATGTATGGCATGCTTCCACCCAGTGCCAGTGTCCAGGGTATAGTTCCTTTTTAAACCAAAGGGCCCTTCCCTTCAATCGATGAAGCTGAGTTGGAGCCAGTGGGTGGCTCCCCCCTAAAACCTCCACCTCTTTGCATTTGAAAGAGAGGGTCCTGGGGGCTGGATGCCATCTGGGGGACTGGGCCTGGAGGGTGGGGCTGGGACTTGGACCTGACTGTGGACTCAACGTTTGGCCCTGTTAAGTTCTATCAAAAGTGGGGAGTGAGGTCAGCGGCGTGGTGGGACGAAGAAGAAGGGAGAGAGAATGGGGAAAGGAGAGGTTGGAGGAGAAGGAGTATGGGAGCGTGGCACCCACCATTGTTCACCGGGGAGAAGCTGTTAGTTGACGGGTGGAGCTGAGAATGGGAGAGTGACGGGGAGCTGAGCAATGGGAGACTGGGAACAGGGTGTTTGCCCCTGATGGGGAGTTGTAATATGATGGGAGGTGATGATCTGTGAAGGTGAAGGGGGGTGAACACTGCCATGGATCGAACACTGCTTGGTTTGATCTAGTGCTCTCCGTTCAAAACACCTCTGTCAGAATACTGTAGGAAAGGATGGCATCGGTACCAGGCTGGATAGGAGATCCTTTGTGTCTTCTGCGCAGTCTGGGGGAAATATGGAGCAGGATGGGGCGGGGCCGGGGAGTAGCTAACCGGAAGACACCGCTGGGGGAGCAGAGTCACAACACCGGGTATCAACAAGGTGTGTGGGGTGTGAGGAGGGCTGAGAAGACGTGTAATTTCCCTGCAGCTCCCTGACTGACCAGAGGTTTACCTGAAGCAGAAAGGACGTTCATCTGAAAAAAGGGGGGGGGGGGGGGGGGGGGGGGGGGGGGGTGATCGGAATGGATAAATGAATAGAGGATTGAAGAGAGATTTAAAAAAAATCTATGATAAGAGCTTTTGCTGTTGCATCACAAACTCCCTAAGCATGATCCATTAGTCATGCTAGTGTATGGTCCATATCAGTAATGTTAAAGTAAAAGTGATATTCTGGTAGAGTTCCAGAGTGTAGGGTTTACTGTGACAACAATAAATGTCTTATCTTTAGCCTAGACTCTAGATTTAATTAAACCTTTTGCTATGTTAGCTAGCTATATGTTAACTAGTGAGCAAGGAAACCAAATTAAAGCAAGAAGCAATTCATTGGGTGCTAACTGTAATGGCTACAGTTTCCCTTTGCTGGCCTAAGAATGGGCCGTCACAACAAGCGATACGTTTTCATGAGAAAAGTCCCCAACATGTTGTGTTCTTATAATCACTGAAATACCCGTGACATTCATATCAACCACTATCACTATTTTTCTCGTGATGCCATGGTTGATGAACGCCAAGCCTTGACCCAATGTTTTAGCTTCCGCGATAGAACTGCAAGGTCTCAGCCTCCTCTTGGGTCCTCTGTGTGAAACACACACACACACACTTGAGCTGGAAGGTAAAAGGGATAGCATTCAGGTGTTCACACCGGAGCATTCACAGAGTGGGTGAAAGTACCTCGAGGAAGGATTGCCAAGACTGATCAGTGGCTATAGGAGACTATAGAATGAGGTTGCCAGAAGTTACTACTGATTTAAGGATTTCACATATTTTTATTGCAGACAGGGATCTCTGAGTTTTGCACATCATATTATTTGTGCATGGTTCTTTATTTTGGATATCTATTAAAAATTTGCATTTTAGATAAGAATTTTATAATTATTCCTCATAAATATATAATCAATTGACCACCCCTGTAAGGTTTCACAAACTTACAAGCATGACTGTATGTGTATTAACCAACTATAACGCACAAGGGTTTATACCAATATAAGGGACCAATATTGGCCTTCAATTAAAAATCTGTTATCAGCCATCAGTGCGTCTACCCCTCATGTGGGACGCAATTTGATTGATCACATACTCTTGTAGAAACTGATCAATCCTTACCACTGGTTTGTCCTACAGAAGCCCTTGACCTGAATTGATTCTAATCAACATTTACCTGAACTAGGGTTGGGTTGGAGCGCTGAGGTTGCGCTGGAACTAAAGTCAAACTTCTGAGCCGAACCTCTTCTGCTTTCTCCTTGCAATAAACCCATCCACAAACCTGAGGACACAGAAAAAAAAGAAAGAAAGAAATTCCACAAGGTGGCAATAGACTATCAAAAAATGTCTAAGGTAAAGTGCTACATATCTACATAGCTAAAGGAAAACCACAACAACTGTAGGGTTGTATCCTTACCCTAAAGTGTTGAGTTTGGGTTTGGCATTATCACAGGATCACTGGACATTCAAGGAGGGTTAAAAAAGATTTTTGCTTTTCAGAAGAAGAAATACAATGTCCCTAGTAAATCATCCCTTGTGACTTTGCATTATTCCCTAAACCACAAAACTAGACGTTTAAACTAAAAATCGTCAGAGGCCAACATACAAAACTATTAAATCCAAAATAATCAGCCCCGGTAGGTGATACGTGCAGGTAGTTTCCTTTAATGGGTAAGCCCTCTCCAGGTAAGGCTTTTAACAATCAAATCCACGTTGTGTCTGGACTATTTTATGCCACAAGAACACATTTTCTTACTTTCTTACAAAAGGGCTGGTGGATTTTCCTTTCTCTGGCGTCAACAGTTTCCAAACTGATCATTTCAAAGAACATGAGCTGGATACGTGATCGATGGACTCAGTGCTTAATACGGTCAACACTTTCAGAGCCTAAGAAAAGATTGACCTGCTGTATATAAGAACGGTGAGGGTTAGGAGAGGGTTAACATCGGTCTCGGCCATGTCTCATGACATGGAGACTCTGGACAAGTTTGTAAGTGTCATCTAACCTTTATTCTGATACTTGAACTCCATGTTACATTATCAATTTGAATGACAATTGAATGCAACCCTTTAGTCTGGTATAGTCTGGGGTTCTTCCTTCACACAGGCATAAATTCAAATTCTTGCTTCTTGGTTGAACCATCTCCATACTTGTTTATCTGAGGGTAGTTAAGGTAATCAGCGTCATACTTCCGGCGATTAAAAGTTAGGTTCCTTAAAGTGCCTCGGTAAGACAGATGAGTTGACGGAAGAGCAGAGTAGAGGAGAGAGAAACACTGTACCTGGATCGAGAAGAAGGCATTAGCAACCTGGATGCGTGGGCGGCTGTCACCATATCTGCCTGAGGTTCACCCTTGTGACAGATCACAAACTGCTGCTGTCCAAAGCACTTGATGAGCTTCCCACTTGATGAGCTTCCCACTTGAATCTTGAAACTCCAACTGAGACTGCTGAAGTTCTCTTGTGATTATAGTGCACATGCCTGGCAAGCAGGCTCATCACAGCAGACGTGCTGTCCCGAGTTGCCAGTGAAACAGTCACTCAAAAAGAAGAGGGAGTAGAAGTTCAAGTATTTGTAGACAGTCTCTCCCCAGCAACAGAAGCAGGACTGCAGCAGATTGTGGAGAAACGAAAACACACCCCAATCTGCAACACATTGATCCGCTACTGTCAAACAGAGTGCCCAGACAAAGCCCACCTACCACCAGAATTAGGACCGTACTGGACTGGTTCCCTTCTCCCAAGAGGAAAAAGGAATGTCATTCTGTGCTCTTTAAGACACAAAATCCTTGAGGTTCTACATTCTGGGCCATCGAGGAATTGTCAAGTACAGAGCCAGAGCTTGTCATACCTCTTTCACACACAAATCCCGGGATTTATCCGGGTTATGTAACACGGGTCCTTCCCGTGTTGGACCCATTCAGACCAAACTACTGTCCCAGGTTTATCCCGGGTCGTCGACCATTCAGACCAGACCGCACCGTATTTACAACTGTAAATTGTCACTGCCGCTCAAGTAACTGTGTGATATTGCCGTAGATAAAGTTGAATATTTTACTGTCCTGGTAACCAATGAGGTTAGGAGTCTGATAACCCGTGTTGGCCCATTCACACCAACGCCTGACACAGGAATAACCCGGGTCGTGGCTGGCCAAGGCTGCCTGTCCACATCAGCCAGAAAGCTGAACACTGTCCAACATGCACAAAACACAGATCATCAAGCTCTGTTGACAACACCCTTACCAGAAAGACTAGAAGTGATCTATTCATCTGGAATAAGAAAAGTGGTTGACTACTTCGCCCATGTCCACGTAGCTTCAGCCAATACAGTTATATCAGCTTTGAAAAATGTGTCTTCACAGAGTTCCAGAGACGCTGATGTCAATGCTCTCTTCAAAGACTTGGGTGCACTCAAATAACCAGCAGCCCAACGTATCCTCTAAGGAAATGGAGAGGCAGAACAAGCTGTGGCCACTTTGAAAGGCCTGTGGAAGGGAGGAAGAGATTGTGCAGAAGCATTACTTGCATACTGCATCACCCAACAGTTAGTATTTCCAAGGGTTCATGTCATATCGGCAGCACCCTTGCAGAGGATCTTACGTATTTAACTCATCGGAGCGCCCACATCCAAGATGATGATTGTAAGGTAAATTGTTAACCATGTACTTTAAAATCAACTATAAATATTGCTTTTTCATGACTCGATTGTATTAGTGTGAATATAACTGATCATTTTTTGTTTGCCACCCATGTTGACTTACTTCTGCAATTCATGACGCCAAGATATCGGGGCCTACAAAAAAGTTCACATACGTCCTACTTGGAATTACCACTAGGAGGTTGATGTGAATAGTTTTTCCCAGTCAAATGACATGAACGTGGCAGAAGACATTTATTTGTAGTTATCAGTTATCTCCTACTGCCACATGGGGCCGCCAGAGTGTAAAGTTGCTTAGTGCAGCTTTAAACCGCAGTTTGCGTTTAGAAATACTGTAAAGTCACAAGGGATATAAAGGAGTTTATGTTCTTTGCGATCATAATATTTCCTTTCTCACTTTCCAATACAAAAATAATTTGGGATTTGTTGCTGTCATCCTATCACTGTTATCACCCACAAACGTCCAGCCAGTAAATGGTTCCTACCGAGGGCAGAGGTCCTGGGGCGGGCAGCTGAAGCTGACCACGGGGATCTGCAGGGTGGAGGGCCGTGATGTGAACTGAATGAAGTGATGAGTAGATGTAGAATTGTTCTTCACTGAAAAGGTGATTACATGATGACTAACCTTTTGATTGTGCCTCATACCATATTACAACTCCATGCCATTGAAAGAAAAGTCATCAGCTGCTACCAAGTCTGACTCACTCTAGATTTCATTCGGTAATTCTACCCCATCTCACATTGTGCTGACATCAGCTTGATCACCAAAAAAATGAACGAATGAATAGTTAGAATAATTAGTTGGTAGAGTTGTTATTCATATTAAAAACAAGTATTTAAGATTAGATAGCACTTTTCACAGGGAATGAGTAAGTGGACAAGGGGATGGGTGCCTTCCACAACCTCCATATCAATACTGATTTCTTACAGCTGCTTATAGGACTGGTACTGTGACACGCCAATATTACTGGCCAAAAGCCTATGCATACACACACACACCCTCCGATCAGTCTGTTTACTATTGATTGGGATTGGAAGACAGCAGTTTTCCCACTCCCTCAATTACCAGTCAATCGCCAGTTTTGCAGAAAATAACATGAATTGAAATAATTTATTTCATTGCTATGACACTGGTTGGCTCACTATCCCCTTGTTAGGCTACTCAAGCACACTAAATGCATCCAAAAGCACTTTACGACTTGTACCACAAGTGTGTGCGAGAGCATGTTATATGTTGTAACACAGCTCTGCTTAAACTGATTTTATGTATACACTATCCAAATGACAGATTTTCACATTGAGGTTGTCACTGAGGCACTGTCATATTATGAAAAAAAAAAGGATTAAATTAGATTAGTGGAAAGATCTACAGAAATTTCCACTTCAAGATACATTCTGACTCGGTCAGGGTATATTCCCCAACATGACATATACACAACATAATTCAAGATATCATCAATTATTAACATTGTCATTTATATTGTTCCAGATCTCTCATATTTTGTACCACAACCACCTTAGCTTGCTCTGGTGGTCCATTTAACCTTATAAACACTTTTCCATTCCTTGTCCATGTTGCTTGAATTTTGTTTTGCTTTCTGAGGATACGGCCATTCCTTGCTATTTCAGCATTTTTCTTCGTCAAATGCTCATTTACATACACCCCAGTACCCTTAAGTTTTTTGGACTGTCTCAACACTTCAACCTTATGCTTACGATTAGCAAACTGGACAACAATCGTGGGCTTGGTTTTATTATCCTTGCGTGGAAGAGTGTGACAGGCTGAAATATGCTGTCTCTCTAGATAAATGTTCTTGCTGCTCAGGAATTTAACAACTTGTTGCGCTAAAGTGTGCAGCTCCTCAGGTAGTGCGTCCTCACCTTGTCGGTCACCGGCTGCAGCCCTGACATAGCTGCGATGTTTGGTATCCAGTCCAGTGATGATAAGGTCATCAGCACGGGAGTACTGCTCCAAGTCGTCAATCCTTTGTTCCAACAATTCAATCCTCTGATCCCTTTGGTTGATTGTAGTCCTCAGCTCACGGACCTCCTCCATTAGACCCATGAGATTAAGTTGCTGTTTTACCACTTTACTGATCTCCTCAGACATAAAACTGAGGGATTTTTTTATCTCTTCCAGTTCCTCTGCCAGCTTTTTAGTTGTAGTCGACATCTTTTTTCAAGGTCACGGAAATATATATATGTATCTATGCTGGGTAGACTTAATGAAATACTGCTCTGTTGCCAATCACCATGTGCTCCCAGGACCTTAACAATGGCCCTAATCAAAAAAACACCAAATTGACAGAAATTTTCCATAAAATGGAAGTAAAACCTTACTATACCATCATTATTGAATTCATTTTCAATTGATGGCACTATATTTTGGTGATTTTAAGAGGATTGTAGGTAGACTCTGAGCAGGGAAAGGCAACAACACGCTGATGTCACGCCCTCCACCTCTGCCTCCTAGCAGTCTCTACCTGTCTGTCTCTGTCTGTGTGTGCGTGTATGTGTTGGCGGGCGTGGCTCCAGTCTCCGGCTCCTCCCTGCATCATCACCTCATCCCGATCACCTGCTCTACCCCGCACACCTGCTATCCATCATCTCATCACCACCAGCTTAAGTACCCCGGCTTTTCATCCACTCATCGCCAGATCGTTGTTTGTACTTCTCAGTCAGTATCGTTTCTCGGCCGCTTTGTAGAGTTTCTCTCAAGGTTCCCTTCCTGCTTACTAACCCTGATTCCTTTGCCTAGATCCAGTCTCCTTCCCTACGCCCGTCTGCCGACACCTCCACCGTTCGTCTACCCTGCCTGTCTGTCTGTCTCCTGGATCCCTGCTTGTCGCCCATCCGCCTGTCTGTCTCCTGGACCCCTGCTTGTCACCTGTTTGCCTGCCTCCCTACTCTGCTCCCCGCTCCTGCTCCAGCCCTGCTTCCCCTTGCCATCCCTGCATTACCTTCCTGTGTGAACTGTCTCCCAGTAAACCTGGTTTTGTTCCTAACTCCGTCTCTGTGTTCTGTGGTTTGCACTTGGGTCCTGTACATGATCGTAACAGCTGAAGAGCAACTTCCCCCTCGTGCTCAAGGTTTGTCTGGTGTAACTTTTACTCTCGCCAGGCAGAGTATCACAATCATGATCACTTTATCCACCAAGTAAACGTACAGATATGAGTCTTGGTGCCACCGATGCTGAGACAGATCGACTCACATACAGTAACACACACATACATCAAGCATTCCCAAAGATTCCCAATCAGCAATGCTGGTCCTCATCTCTTCCTCTCTAAGCTGGTGGAGAAGTGGAGGTCTTTTCCCGAGGCTCAGCGCACCCCGCTGTGTGCCCACTTACTGGGTCTGTCTATGAAGACCGTCACCCAGCTCGCCCTGGGCCAGCACTTCGGAGACGCCGCCGAGGTCATCTGCTTCCGCAAGAACCACGACGCGGTGAGACAGCGGTGCTTTAAAGAGGAATCCACCCCGGGATGCTCGTACTCTCATTTATCATCAGTCTGGGATGTTCAGCACGTTCCAGGAGTTATTTTGTCATGAAGTGTTTTTAATTTTGCTTGTTAGTGATTTCCTACATTTCCCAGAATGCCTTCCAACGAACCCCACACCTAGTTTCTTTTTTTGATTTGTTCAGACCTTCTGATATTCTGGTGAAATTATAGTGAAATAATGTTTTTGGTGATTTTTTTTTCACACGGTGTTCACCAGATCTGGTCAGAAATCTGGTCAGAAATCAGGAAAGGCCGGTTCCTTGGAGAAGAGCTCCAGCAGGAAAGGGCGTTATGAGAAGGGTGAGTGATGATGTTTTGCACTGTTAGCAGCTTTCACAGTGCAAGTTCTACCAGTAAGAACTAGAAATATTCCCAGTTATTGAAGGATTTGTGGAAATATATTAAACATCACTATCAAACCTTTTTTGGGTCTAGAATCTCTTGTGAAACTGGAAAACACCATTAAAATACTTTTAAAATACTAGATTTTTCTTTAGAAGCAAAATAAGATGGTAAAGAAAATACTTTTGATGAATGTTGACTTTTAACTTTTCTTGAGACTGAAGTAGTACTGAAATATAGTACTTAAAAAATCCACTAGCCCACCCTGCGGCCCCAGTAAGCGTGCTAAGCTAACAACCCTAACATGTCAAAAGCAGCTGATGAAGTGGAGCATCTTCTTCCCTTGTTGGTCAGCTCTGTCAGAGATGGAGTCGGTGCTGCTGTCGGTGGCCAGGGAGAGGAAAGCCCAGAGGAACCAGACGGTGTTTGTGGACACTCTGCTGCAGTCCAGCCTCACAGAGCGCCAGGTGAGAACTGATACAGCTCCACCGACTCTGCGAGATCCTCAGGGATCCCACAGAAAAATGTGTGTGAACCTGGATCATGTGCCGTGGTAAACCTTTCATATACAATGTTTAAGTGATTTCTTATTGAGGTGATTCAGCTGTCTTTGGGAAATGAGTCCAATTAGTATTATATTGACTGGTGTTCATTTCAGATCATGGAGGACAGCATGGTTTTCACCCTGGCCGGTTGCGTCATCACAGCCAACTGTAAGTTTCAGACGGTTTCTACACAGGCCGAGAAAAACAATGAAATGAAATTGAAAATTTTCACGTCTTTGGACCCAGGACCGAAGTGTCCATGAGCAATAAACTGACCACTGAGTCCAAGTTGCTCTGGATAAGTATAAATGTATATGAATGTTACCAGACCAATGTGGTGTTTTGTTTTCAGTGTGCATCTGGGCGGTCCACTTCCTGTCCACCTCGGAGGAAGTCCAGGACAAGTTGTACCAGGAGCTGGAGGACGTCTTGGGTTCGGACCCGGTTTCCCTGGACAAGATCCCTCAGCTCAGGTTCTGCCAGCAGGTCCTCAACGAGACGGTGAGGACGGCCAAACTGACCCCCGTGGCGGCTCGGCTTCAGGAAGTGGAGGGGAAAGTTGACCAGCATGTCATCCCCAAAGAGGTGTCTGTCTGTCTATCTGTCTGTCTGTCTGTCTGTCTGTCTGTCTCTGTAGCGAATGGAGTGGATGATGTGCAGGGTAGGTAAAACACATTCACACACACACCCAGTCACACAGCCCCACAAATATCAGCATCCATACTGAACACCTTCACATCGAGTCAAGAAATAAAGGTCTGGACCGTTTAATCGTCCTTTTGAAGGAACGTGTGTAGGAACCCAGATTTCAGGAAGTTAGTGGATGTCCAATGAGGATCTTAATTCCTTCTTCTGTTTCGTGCCCAGACCCAGGGATGGAGATGGGAGGCCTGGGCAGCCGGAGGGCGTCTGGGATCGGGGAGCCAATGACCCCTGAAACCGCGAACGACGGATCCCCACATAGGAGGAAGAAGAAAAAGAAAATTCCTGCTGTAGGTGAGGCTGACAACAGACGTTTCCCAGGCAGCAGGGTGGCCTAGTGGTTAGAGAGGCCGTCCTTGACCTGGAGGTCAGGTCCAGGTCCAGGTCCAGGTCCACCCCGGCTGCCTCCTCTGGTCCAGCTCACTCTCTGCTCCAATCGGCTTCCTCGTTGACCTCCCTCTCACTGAAACACACACAGGTTTAAATCCTTCCCGGCTTCAATCAGCCTTAATTGGCCGCAGTAGTTCATTGTGCAGTTTAAAGATGTGTAGATTCTGCTCATCGGGTTTGGGGTTTCAGATCTTGAAGACAACCAAGCGGACCTGGTGAACGGAGATGAGCCGGATCAGATCACCGATGGGGAGGAAGTGGTCAGAAAACCCAAGAAGAAGAGGTGAGAAACACTATCAGGGTATCAGCTGGTCCTGAAGAAGAAATAAAATACAATACAGTGGAATTCTTCTTCTTCTCTTTCTTCCTCATCCACTCCAGGAAGTCAAACGTTGTGGAGTCGCAGCTTCCCGTTGAGCTGGATGTAGAAGAGGATGACATCATCACTGATGCCCCGCCCACTATCCCCCAGCATTCCCTGTTCTCCGCCCCCCAGAGCCAGCCGGTCGGAAAGGTCTTCGTAGAGAGGAACAGTAAGTAACACAAATGTGGTAAACCTGCATCGTTCAAAAAAAACAAAAACGCATCACTTCCTGTTGAAAATCCTTGATGGTGTGTGTGTGTGTGTGTGTGTGTGTGTGTGTGTGTGTGTGTGTGTGTGTGTGTGTGTGTGTGTGTGTGTGTGTCCAGAGCGGTTCCAGGCGGCGGAGCGCTCAGACTGGAAGAAGACCAGCAACCAGACGGATAACTTCATGGAGTTCCAGCCCATCCAGCCGCTCTGGACCACCAGAGACGTCTCGGTCAGGGTCCACGAAGGCTTCAGGTCAGGGACACATGATGCAGTAACCTGTCAAAATGTCAGAAAATGTCTTTCTAAATGCACCATGGTATAAAGATCAAGGCAAAAAGTACAGTGAATTACTTGGGCTGTGAATTAGACCAGCAAGTGTCTGGGGACAACATGGCAGTCAAGGTATTGGGCAAGGTCAATTCAAGAACAAAATATCTGGCTAGAATAGTTAAATACCTTGACATAGGAACCATGAGGACACTTGCAAAAGCCTTAGTTCAGAGCCAGTATGATTATGCCTGTACCTCGTGGTATAGTGGCACGTCACATTCTCTCAAAGATAAACTACAAACATCCCAGAATAGATTGGTGAGAGTAGTACTGAAGCTACATCCTAGGACTCATTTGGAAGATAGTCATTTTAAACTATTAAATTGGCTTAGAGTCCCAAAAAGAGTTGCAGAACTCAAAACCAGTCTTATTTATAAAATTCTGCATAACTCAGCCCCAAGCTATCTCTCTGGCTACGTCAGCTATATTAGTGAGGGTCATGACTACAACACCCGTTCCAGTATTGCCAACCTAAAAACATTGCGTTACAAAACTAAGGCAGGTAAGAATACTTTTCAAAACACCGGTGCAGAAGAATGGGACAAGCTGCCAAATGAAATAAAAGGTATTCAGGTGGAGAGTAGGTTCAAGAAAAAGGTGAAACTTTGGCTTATAAGTCAAGTTTAATTAATATTTTGTTTAATTAATAAGCCATCAAGGGAAATAACTGCTGCTTTTATTTAGGTATTTATTAATGACGTGATTGATTGTTGTTGTATGTGATGTATTTATTATGTTTTAATGGAGTGCTGATAGGCATTTGGATCATGTGTGACTTTTTCTGCTCGCTGCTATATAGCCACCATATAGAGGAGCACAATGGAAATAAGTTGTCGTTTTGCCAACTTTTTTGTGTTATCCTCGGCAATTTATGATGTGCATGGATGTGTTGGCATGTGTTTAAGAGTATGTGAGTTTGTGTTGTGTGTATCTGTTTTCTTTTTTTTTTTTTAATTGTCAAATAAAACTAACTAACCAAGAATGTAATAAAACCTCTTAATGTAATAGTTTCCCATTAATTGTCTCCTGTAGTAACAACCTCAGACTCATAGTATCATATTTTTCGTAATACTTCCTGATTTATATTCTCCTGAAATTATGATATAAGGAGTATAACTTTTTTCCAATTTATTACATTTAAATTGTGTATATATGTAAGATAAAATGAAAACAGATATAAGATTATCTAGATTATCAGTTGCTGCACTAGATAAGTTCTGTTTGCGTGCAGCCGCGTGGTTTCCCTCCCTAACTCCTCCTGTTCTGCCCTCCTGTATCCGGTCCAGGGTGATCGGCCTGTTCTGCCACGGCTTCCTGGCGGGCTACGCCGTGTGGAACGTGGTGGTGGTGTACATGCTAGCCGGGCAGCACCTCACCGCTCTGTCCAACCTGCTGGAGCAGTACCACAGCCTGGCCTACCCCTCCCAGTGTCTGCTCTACATGCTGCTGGCCATCAGCACCGTGGCCGCCTTCGACAGGTACGCCGCACCATTGAAGAGCCCATATCATAGGAACTCACACTTTCCTCTAGTTGTGTTCATTCATACTCAGAGATGTTGAGTGAAGGCATTGTTAAAAGACTTCCTGAAATCTGTCCAATCAGGCCAGTTTGCAGGTGTGAATGTATGTGAATGATGTTGTGAATCGACTCTTCTCTGCTCAGAGTGAACCTGGCCAAGGGATCCTCAGCTCTGAGAGAGTTCATCACGCTGGACCCCGTGGCTCTCGCCTCATTCTGTGAGTCAACTCTGTTATTCAACCGAGTCAAAATCCAGTTAAAGGAAAAATCCACCCTCAAACCTTTACGGCATGAATGTGTTGGGCAGTGCTGTAAAGGAGCATTGAAGAAGCATGTGAACTTCATCCAGATACATTTAAGGAAACAATCCACCCTAAAACTGTCTATAGACCAGAATGCAATGCAGTAGCCAAGATCGACCAGAATGCTTTCAACTTACTCTGTCTGTCTGCCTGCCTGTCTGTCCGTCTGCCTGTCCATCCGTCTGTCTGTCTGTCTGTCTCCCTTTCATCCCACAGTGTATTTCTCAGCGCTGGTTCTCTCTCTCAGCCAGCAGATGACCAGCGACCGAATCAACCTGTACCAAACCTCCAATGGAACTCTGTGGTGAGCTCCGGATGACGTGGCTTTACAAGATCGTGAGTAAAACATCACAGGCCACCCTGCCTTGAAAGCCTCTTTGACCCCCCACCCTCTTTCTGCCGTAGGCCCCCTGGGTCGGAGCATGAGATTCTGCACCCCTGGGTGACGGTGAACCTGGTGGTGGCGCTACTGGTGGGCCTGGCCTGGATCTTCATCGCCACCCGGCCCGAGATGGACTACACTGAGGGTGAGAAGCGCAGACACGAGGGGTGGGAGATTGGAAATTCCCTTGTCAATGTTTTGGGTGACTTCAATTTAAAAAGTAGCTTAGTGCAAGACACTCAGGATTTCCTGCAGGTTGTTCTTTTGTCCAAATCTCTCTCTCTATATATAATATAATCTCCTTTATATAGGCATTTATTTTCATTGACACCAAAGCCATGGTGAACACAGGGTCTAACGGCGACATCTGCTGGCCAAAAGCGGCTTTGCGACCAATGAGAAGCATCACATTGTCTGAGTAATAATTGCTACGACCCAAGCTAATGTTAAAAATAGAATATATGTCTAACACACTGATATTTAAGTCAGTAAGTCCCTTTGTCCTCATTTTGTGTCCCCGTGCTTCTTCAGGATACCTGATGGCAATGGAGATTGAACCTGCCAAGCCGGCGGACAAACCTGAAATGACCGCCTAAGAAAGAGTTACCACTTCAGGTCTTATATCTGCACTGAGATCTGTGGCTTTTTTATGTTGCACATATTTTTGTATGGATGTTGCTAGTGAACACTAAATGTACTCCTTGCTTGTGGTAGATTATTATTTTTGTATTTTCACGAATGAAATGTGATTTATGTTCATCTTTTGAAATACAGAGTTTTATCCAACTACAGTGATGGGCGTCTTTCTTGCCTTTTGAGGAAGGTAGATGTTTGTGTGTGTGAATCCTGTTTGGGGATGGGTATTCTCTGTCTGTATCTGCAAGTTGTAAACAAGATATCCTACTGTCCCTGAACACAATCCCTACTGTATCCCTATACTATTCTCATTGGTGTGTCTGTGGTACTCACGTCCACTTCTACTAACTACATCTGAATAAAAGCTAAGATAAAAGTGAATATATACTACTGCTAAAACATACAACTGACAACAGTGAATTTGTTTTTGAGCGACTGGCTTTATTTAGTGAAAGACAGAGAAAGACCCTGGACAGGTCGCCAATCCACGGATCGACTGTCAATCACTTTCAGGGCAATTTAGAGTCTCCAATCCACCTGACCTGCATGTCTTTGGACTGTGGGAGGAAACCGGAGGACCCGGAGGAAACCCACGCCAACACGGGGAGAACATGCAGACTCCACACAGAGAGGAACCGTGTCCTTCTTGCTGTGAGGCCACAGTGCTAACCACTGGGCCACCGTGTCGCCCACAGGGAGACCTATGAAGGTTTCTGCTAGCCAAACACCTGAGAACGTCATGGTGGCTTTTACATTCGGAAAATATTCACCCACCCGTTAATCTGAAGTCAGAGAAGCAGCTGCACACTTGAAATATATTTGCTCAGATTTAATCACTTTGGCATCAAATTCTCTGCAACAATTTTACGTGCAGATTTGTGATGCCCAAGACGCCATCTGAGAAGTTGCAGTGGCAGATTCAATTTGTTCTGCCAAGTGCAAGTTTCAAGTGCGGCTGCTACCACATTCATTCAGATGTTCACTTTTACATCTGTAAATGTTTTCTGTCTTCAATCACGGGTGGGTGAATATTTTCTGAGAGTCGTTCTCAGGTGTTTGGCGAGAAAACCTCCATAGGGAACTTCACTCCACATCTTCGGCTTTGGTCGCACAGCAGCAGAATGTCCTCATCCACCTTCTTCTGCTTCGTCTAGGGCTTGCTGACCTCTAAAAATCGAAAGAGGACAATAAAGCGACCTTGTTGGAATCAACTACAGCGTGGAAGGACTTGACAATTCAGACACAAGTGGAGGTGGATCAGGTCATTGTTCAAGGGAGGACCTGCAGGGCTGCTCAGGGGAACCGAAGGGGTGGCCACAGTGGCAGAGTCCACAGTGGGGCTTGCTGTTGGAGCTCCAACCTGTGAGGAGACCATTAGTACTATGAACAAGAATCACATTCATTCCTGGTTGAGTCAATTTTTCATTTTTCATTCAGAGTTTCCTACCTCTGTGGTGTCCAGTGATGGAGTCCCCTCAGTTATCACAGCCAGGTGTTTTTATCTCAGGGAGTCCAGAACCGCCTGGGGGCTACACACACACACACACACACCATTTTAAGTTCAAGTTTCTAAGAGCAGTATTTGTATCTCCAGATAGAGACCAATATGTGCTCAAAGTGAACAAGTCTGTCCTGATATTGGTGATCAAAAACTGCACTTCTAGCGTACTAATGCCTTTTGTCCTCAAATCTTGCAAATTTCACATATGGATGCACATGGTCCCTGATCTGCTCACATTATGGCCTAACTGGACCATTTCCCTCCTCTTCCACCCCCATCTGAGGGGGGAGTGGAGCTCCGGAGGAAATAATCTTACCTAATTTGGGGGCAGTTCCTGTCCTGTTCAGGTTCCCCATCACTCAGATTGGGGGCCATGTCTGAGTTAGGGTGAACCAAGATGGCACCTGGCTGTGCTTCAGTGGAAGTTCCCCTAGCGCTGGTGAATGAGGACACATGCAGTTAACATATACTGATACCTCAGATTTGTTGTAGGTGAGTGAATGAGTAGGTGAATATTTTCTGAGCATAGTTCTCAGGTGTTCTGCTAGAAAAAAACCTACATAGAGACCACAGGTCTCACTCCCCAGGTGAGACCGTGTACGAGCCAGAGCAGCAAAATGCCTTCCTCAACCAGCAGAAGAAGCGTCTGACTCCCTTCTTCTTCTTCTTCTTCTTCTTCTTGGGCTTGCTGACCTCTAAAAACCGAAAGAGGACAGTTGATGGAATCAACTACAGTGTGGAAGGACTTGACAATTGAGACACAAGTGGAGGTGAATGTCTTACCAGATGTGGTGTGAGCAGCGTTTGTGTCAACCAGGTTGTTGTTTTCTATGACAACCTGGTTCACAGCTATGGCGGGGTCAGCAACAGAGCTGCTCAGGGGAACCGAAGGGGTGGCCAAAACAGCAGAGTCCACAGTGGGGCTTGCTGCTGGAGCTTCATCCTGTGAGGAGACGATTAGTACTATTAACAATAATCACATTCATTCCTGGTTGAGTGAATTTTCAACTGTACATTATTGCTAATATATAATTGACACTGTGATTCCTACCTTTGAGGTGTCCAGCGATGGAGTCTCCTTAGGTGTCACAGCCGGCTGTACCAGTTCATAGATGGACTGGGAGCTGGAGACCAGAACAGCCTGGGGGCTAGACACTCTCTCATTGGAGGACATGTCTGGCATTGGCTGAACCAAGATGACACCTGGAGTGGAAGTTCCCCTAGCGCTGCTGAATGAGGACACATGCAGTTAACATATACTGCTAGCTCAAATTTGTTGTACAGGTACATTCAGGTACCTTCCAAAAGGACAAACTCACAGTTATGCTCATAGCCAGGAAGCAAGACTTCCCACTGGACAAGCATGCCAATCAATCAATCAGTTGATCACTTGATGAATCATTCACCTACAGCGCCTACCCCTGTCTGATAACCGATGTGCAAAGCAGCAATATAAGGACTCACGCCACACATCCAAACACACACACTTACTGAGAGCTGTGGTGGGAGCTGCTGGCGAGGTCGCTCATTGTGATGAATGGATGTTCGAGGATTTCACTTGGTGTGGCATCCATCTGGAGCATTCCTTTCAGGAGGTCAACAAACTGCCTCCTATCAGCGAGCTCAGCCCTGTCCTCTTCCTCCAGGTCCAACTAAATTACCAAATGATGAGAAAAGTCCAACAGGAAATCAGTGGAATCATCTTCCTGACTCACAAAAAGGTTGATGGAAGTCATGAATTCAACCAGTCATGAATTCAACCAAGCAGCTACCACCTACTGGACTACCTACCTCTGTCAGTTCATCCAGAGATCTGAATGAGTACTCCCTGTCGTCTGTGGACAAGTCGTCATACTCCTCTGGTGTCTAAAAGAAAGTAACGTGTATTTGAAAAGTCTTATCACTTTAGATGAATTACTGATTGATACTGACAATAAATATTCTCAAAAAAATGTTCAAGAGAAAATTATATTTGGTCAATAAAGTGGTGTTGTGGTACCTTGAGCCTCCAGCCTCCAACCCTCCTGAAGAATAGCTTCTTTGCTCTACACCCAGCATTCAGGAGGTGGTCCGCTGGCTGACCCAGGAGGTCGATGATGAATCGCATCTGGAGGCAAAACACAGGATCACATCAGTCTAGACTATCAGGACTCCATATGGTTTTATTACTTGTCTGCTGTGATCATCATCTGCTGGTCTTAGAGTAGCTACTGCTATCAATAATTAAGGGTTCGTGTAGAAAGGGAGCAGAGTCCAGCTATAGTAAGGTACTGACCACGTCATGTTCATGTTCCCCAGGGAAGAGTTTTGTACAGGTGAACAAGTCCGACATTACGCAGCCCAGCGACCACATGTCCAAGGCCTCAGAAAACGGAAGCCCCAAAAGGATTTCTGGAGACCTGAGTGTGGAAGAACAGCAGCACACCAAATCAGAAACATTGTCGTGCTTTGAGGAATAATAATACAACATGGGGAAACATGGTAGAAATGAAACAAGGAGGCATCAGTAGGAGAATGTCACAACAGCTGAGACTTATGTAGCCCTGAATTCAACATTTGTCCTCACCGGTATGGACAGGAAACACACACCCTGCTAAGTATTTACAGTAGAAGTGAGAAACTGCAAACCCTCTCCAGTAGATCTCACCTGTAGAAAAGGGGCTGATGTATAGAGCCTTGCTCGGCTTCAGTCCTCAGAAGGGCCAGCTTCACCTTCAAGGGCTCTCTCAGACGATCCACCAGCATGATGTTGTCCATCTTCAGATCTGTGTGGATCACTCCGATGCTCTTCAGGGCCTCGAATGCTGTGGCCATCTGCAGGGACAAAGTCGGTCATAGAATATAGAGCATGAACTACAGTGGAACATTCTGAAGCTTTGAATTTACTTCCTGTCTGATGGCGTCTGTACCTGTTGGATGATGGACCTCATGACATTTAGTGGCAGAGTGTTGAACTCCCTCTGCTCCATGTAGTCAAATAAGGAGATGTCCAACATCTCAAACACCAGACAAGTTTGACCTTTCATCCTGACGTCTTGATAGAACTTCACGATGTTGGTCTCATCCACATCCAGACATCTGAGATGCTTCAATATGTGTGGGACCCACAGTGATGTTGGGCATTGTAGGGGACACTGGACACCCCCCCCCCCCCCCCATTCTCATGTATTATTGTTTTGACTTATTATTTTGTTCACTGTAATATTTTATGGTTACAATGAGTAAAACTCACTCAGGCACTTTGGGCAGCTTAGGGGTCCTTAGGGGTAAGACGCGGGATGCACTGTTTTTACCAGCATCATAGACAGACCTAGCATGTAGCTGCGTGGCGCTGACGTGTGTGTGTGTTTCGCTGTTGTAAATAAGGAATAAAAGGAATTGTTTTTTGAACTTATGCACACCTGGAGCTCCCTTATGTGTCCAAGTGTGCAACAAATATTGGAGGCACCGCTGGGATGTTTAACGTCGTGCTCAGTGTGACAAGAACGAAGACGGGGATTGCCGTTAATTGATGCCCACGGCGCGGCTACATCAAACACAATGGATCTGGAGGAGTTGGCAGAGACCCTGTCGCAGAGACTATGGCTTTTGCAACTGCATCAGCTCAAAGAGGTGTGTGTTGAAGCTAAAATCCCAATAGGAAATGTCATAACAAGGCGGGCGTTAATCAGACTAATTACAGAATCCATGGACAATGCTGAAATCAGTTGAGCAAATAAAAGAAAATACTGGAAGCATCGATAGTGGGGAAAAGACAGAGAGCACAGCACAAAGCAGCCAGAAAACAGCTGAAGAAATTAGTTTAGCAGAACAATATTCACAGCTCCAGCTAAACAGCCAGGCTCTGCAGGATGAAGTTAGGAGGCTGAGTGAAAGAGTGAACAGTGCATCTTCAAGTCAAGCTTCAGCTTCACAAAAGGTGTTGCCTACAGCAGTGAACAGGCTTCCGGAAGTGGCAATAAGGAGAGATTTCAAGATCTGTGGTCAGATTGGGGAAAAGGGACAGAAGGACAGACTCTCATACACAAATCTGATGCATCAGATTGACAGGGGCCTGAGTAAAGGACACAGTGAGGCTGAAGTCATGGAAGCTGTGGTCAAGTCGATCAGTCCAGGTTTAAGTATTCGTGACATGCTAGAGATAAAAAGTGACCTTACCCTTCCCCAGTTGAAGACGATATTAAAGGGCCATTTCAAAGAGGACAGTTCTACAGATCTATACCACAGACTAGTAAATATAACACAAGACAGTCGTGAGTCTCCTCAGAACTTCCTCTTTAGAGCAATTGAGTTAAAGGAGAGGCTGTTGCTTGCTTCAAGAGAAGTAGGGTCAGATGAACAGTACAGACCCGAGCTGATCCAGAAGAAATTCTTGAGGTCAGTTAGTACTGGGCTGATAAATGACCATATCAAGTTTCAGCTCAAGCCTTATCTCGATGATCAGAGAGTGACAGATGAAATGCTTATTGACAGGATGAATGAAGCAGCTAGTGTTGAATCAGAAAGACAATCCAAGCAAAGGAAGAACACAAGCAGCAAAGTCCCAAAAGTACAGACAGAAATGCAGACCAGTCAGCAGGGTCAGGGTGCAGCCGAAGACAGAGTGGGGGTTCAAGAGCAGTCAGCTGAAGTTGTGAAGCCTAAGAACCGTAAAGCACCCGTCACCAATTCAAGAGATTCATCCATCCATCCATCCATTTTCGACCGCTTATCCGGATCCGGGTCGCGGTGGCAGCAGGCTCAGCAGAGTATCCCTGACATCCCTTTCCCCAGCCACAGTCACCAGCTCATGCTGGGGGATCCCAAGGCGTTCCCAGGCCAGGCAGGATATATAATCCCTCCACCGGGTCCTGGGTCTGCCCCGAGGCCTCCTCCCCACTGGACGTGCCCTGAATACCTCCACAGGGAGGCGTCCTGGAGGCATCCTAACCAGATGCCCGAACCACCTCAACTGGCTCCTCTCCACGCGAAGGAGCAGCGGCTCTACTCCGAGTCCCCCCCGGACATCCGAGCTCCTCACCCTATCCCTAAGGGTGAGTCCAGATATCCTACGAAGGAAACTCATTTCGGCCGCTTGTATTTGCGATCTTGTCCTTTCGGTCACTACCCAAAGCTCGTGGCCATAGGTGAGGGTTGGAACAAAGATTGCCTGGTAAATTGAGAGCTTCGCCTTCAGGCTCAGCTCCCTCTTCACCACGACAGTCCGGTACAACGACCGCAAAACTGCACTCGCTGCACCGATCCGCCTGTCAATCTCATGCTCCATTTTACCCTCACTCGTGAACAAGACCCCGAGATACTTGAACTCCTTCACTTGGGGCAAAGACTCACTCCCCACCCGGAGGGGACAATCCACCGCTGTCCTGCAGAGCACAATGGCCTCAGACTTGGAGGTGCTGACTCTCATCCCGGCCGCTTCACACTCAGCTGCAAACCGCCCCAGCGCGTGCTGGAGTTCACAGCTCGATGCAGCCATCAGGACTACATCATCTGCAAAAAGCAGAGATGCTATCCTGAGGTCACCGCACTGGACACCCTCCACACCCTGGCTGCGCCTTGAAATCCTGTCCATGAAAATCACAAACAGGATAGGTGACAAGGGACAGCCCTGGCGGAGGCCAACACGCACTGGGAACGAGCTTGACTTAGTGCTGAGAATGCGGACACAACTCTCGCTTTGGTTGTACAGAGATCGGATGGCTCGAATTAACACGATCGTAAGCCTTCTCCAAGTCCACAAAACACATGAAGACTGGATGAGCAAACTCCCATGCCCCCTCCAAAATCCTTGCAAGGGTAAAGAGTTGGTCCACTGTTCCACGGCCAGGACGGAATCCGCCTTGTTCCTCCTGAATCTGAGGTTCGACAATTGGTCGCACTCTCCTTTCCAGCACCCTGGAATAGGCTTTCCCAGGGAGGCTGAGCAGTGTGATTCCCCGGTAGTTGGAGCACACCCTCCGGTCCCCCTTTTTAAAAATGGGAACCACCACCCCTGTCTGCCACTCCTTAGGCACTGTTCCCGACCTCCACGCGACATTGAAAAGGCGTGTCAGCCACGACAGCCCTACAACATCCAGGGCCTTTAGCATTTCCGGGCGAATCTCGTCCACCCCCGGGGCTTTGCCACTGCGGAGTTTTTTGACTACCTCAGTGACTTCCCCCAGTGCGATGGGCAACGACCCCCCGGAATCTTCAGGCCCTGCCTCCCCCATGGAGGGCATATCCATCGGGTTTAGGAGTTCCTCAAAGTGCTCCTTCCACCGCTCGACTATAGCCCCAGCCGAGGTCAGCACCTCCCCACCCTTACTGAAAACAGCTTGGGTGGGCCCCTGCTTCCCCCTCCTAAGGCGCCGAACGGTTTGCCAGAATCTCTTTGAGGCCGACCTAAAGTCCTTCTCCGAACTCCTCCCATGTCTGTTTTTTCGCCTCTGCCACTGCCAAAGCCGCTGCCCTCCGCGCCCGCCGGTACCTCTCAGCTGAATCAGGAGTCCCCCTGGCCAACCAGGCCTGAAAGCAGTCCTTCTTCAACCTGACAGCTTCCCTCACCACTGGTGTCCACCACCGGGTTCTAGGGTTGCCGCCGCGACAGGCACCGACAGCTTTCAGGCCGCAGCTCCGAGCAGCCGCATCAACGATGGTGGATTTGAACATGGTCCAGTCGGACTCCATGTCCCCCTCCTCCTCCGGGACACGTGAGAAGTTCCTTCGGAGGTGCGAGTTGAACATCTTCCGGACAGGTGCCTCCTCCAGACGTTCCCAGTTCACCCGCACTACCCGTTTAGGTTTACCAGGTCTGTCCGGAAGCTTGCCCCGCCATCTGATCCAACTCGCCACCAGGTGGTGATCAGTTGACAGCTCTGCACCTCTCTTCACCCGAGTGTCCAAGACATGTGGCCGCAGATCTGATGAAACGACTACAAAGTCGATCATCGACCTTTGGCCTAAGGTACTCCGGTACCAAGTACACTTATGAGCAACCTTATGCTCGAACATGGTGTTTGTTATGGCTAATCCATGCTTCGCACAGAAGTCCAACAACAAAACACCGCTCGGGTTCAGATCGGGCAGGCCGTTCCTCCCAATCACTCCCCTCCAGGTTTCTCCATCGTCACCCACGTGAGCGTTGAAGTCCCCCAGTAGGACTATAGAGTCCCCAGATGGTGCCCCCTCTAGGACCCCATCCACGGTCTCCAAGAAGGCCGGGTACTCTGACCTGCCATTAGGTGCATAAGCACAAACGACAGTCAGAGCTTTCCCCTCCGCAATCCTCAGTCGCAGAGAGGCGACCCTCTCGTCCACCGGGGCAAACTCCAACACAGCAGCGTTCAGCCGGGGGCTTGTGAGTATCCCCACTCCCGCCCGACGCCTCTCACCCTGGGCGACTCCAGAAAAGGAGAGAGTCCAATCCCTATCAAGGAGTTTGGTTCCAGAGCCAATGCTATGCGTAGAGGTGAGCCCAACTATATCTAGTTGGTATTGCTCTACCTCTCGCACAAGCTCCGGCTCCTTCCCCCCCAGAGAGGTGACATTCCACGTACCAAAAGCTAGTTTCTGTAGCCAAGGTCCAGTCCGCCAAGGCCTCTGCCTTTGCCTGCCACCCGCGTGGCATCGCACCCGTCCCCTATTTCTCCCCCTGCAGGGGGTGGGCCCACAGGGGGGCGGCCCCACGTGGCTTCTTCGGGCTGGGCCCGACCGAGCTCCGCGGCAAGCCCGGCCACCAGACGCTCGCCTACGAGCTCCCCTCCCAGGCCTAGCACCAGGAGGGTGCCCCGGTCTCCCTATTCCGGGCAAGGTTTCTAAATCTTCTGGTGGCTGTATCATAGGGTCCTTTTGAACCGTTCTTTGTCTGTCCCCTCACCTGGAACCAATTTGCCTAGGGTGACCCTACCAGGAGCATATGCTCCAGACAACACAGCCTTCAGAACTTTATGAAACAGTGAGGCTGCTGAGGGAAGAAATGGCTGAAATAAGAAAAAGCATAACTAACCCTCAAGGGCCCACCCGCCAAGTAAGAATGAGTGCTAGGAGAGGATGTAAAGCGTGTCAGGAGCAGGGAACAGCTGACCAGTGTGAACACTGTTTCAAGTGTGGACAGTCAGGGCACTTCTCAAGAGGCTGTAGAGGACAAAGGGGGTTGGCAGGGAAATCTGATGGCATGAAGGTGACAATTCAGACGGTCACACCCCCAAAATCATTCAAGATTCAAGAAGTTTAATTGTTACATACACACACGAGGTGTGCAGTGAAATGCAAAGTGGCAATGCTCAGCAGAAATGTGCAAAATAACAGGTTCACACTATTTACAATAACCAACACAATATTTACAATGTCACAGTTTTTAAGAGCTCTATATAAAAAACAACACAATATTTACATTAGAGCACTTTATAAAAAAATATAGTAAAAAAGGGAAATTGTATGTATAATATAAATTATAAATGATGTGTAGTCTTTTCCTAAGTGTGTGTGTGTGCATAAGAGGGGCATGTGTGTGTCTTGGGTGGGGGCCCCGGTGAGGTCGAGTTCACAGTCCTGAGGCCTGGGAAAGAAACTCCGTTCAGTTCCCCTGTTTTGGCAGCGTCTAGGAGGGGCTTGCCTGACGCAGCGCTGAAAAAGTCCGTTGTTAGGGGGGGTGAGGATCCTTCATGATCCTGCAGGCTTGGTTTGCACCCCCTGGTGTATAAGTCCTGCGGGTGGGGGGTGTGTTCCCAAAAGTGCGTTCAGCCGAAAGCCTACTCTTTGCAGAGCCTTTTGTCCTGAGCGGGGCTGTTGCCAAAACCCGGCAGTGAGCTTCCCGTCAGGATGCTCTCTACAGCTCCAGAGTAGAAGGATGAAGGTCCTCCGGGAGACTTTAAAATTTCCCCAGTTGCCTAGGTGGTAAAAGGGGCTGCCTTGCCTTTTCACCGAGTGTCTGTGTGTGTTGTCCAGTAGATCATCAGTGATGTGGGATCCCCGGTATTTATACCTGCTCACCCTCTCCACAGTAGTCCCATTAATCCCCCTGGGGAGTACGTCCTCTGTTGTTGGTCCTCTAAAATCCAATTGCTCCTTGTTTGGTGACATTAGGGGAGGTGTTGTCCTGGGACCAGAGTGACAATCAGAACTTCCTCCGGGAGGCCTTTTCGTCTTGTTGGAGATCAGGCCCCCACCACTTGTCATCCGCAAAAATTAATGTGGAGTTGGAGCTGAAAACCCGGCCACCAGTCATGTGTGTCAGGGAGTACAGTAGGGGGTGGGACGCAACCCTGGGGGGGTCCCGTGTTCGGGTGAGGGGGGGGGGGTGTGTCTACCCACCCTGACCACCTGGGGGGTGGGGTAGGAATCCAGGATCCAGGCACAAGGGGGGGGTTCAGTCCCAGCTCAATAAAATTGCCAGCCCGTTGGTGGGGGCTATGGTATGAAAACTGAACTATAGTCAATGAAAAGCGTCTCACATAGCCCCCCTTCCGGCTGTCCTTTAGAGAGTGGGTGTGCAGTACCCGGGAGACAGCATCATCCGTTTGGGTCTGTTGGGCGATAAGCAAAAATGCGCGGGTCCCTGGAGCAAGGGAGGAAGGCAGATGTAGTCCTTTTTAGCCTCTCGAAGCTTTATGACCCCCGAGGTGAGGGCCAAAAGGTCGGTAGTATTCAAGATGCTGGAGAAGATTTTGGGGGACAGGGACAATGGGTCTCTTGAAGCAGGGGGGGACAAGATCACCAGGGAGATGTTGAATATAGTGGTGAACCCCTGGGCTAGCTGATTAGCCGGTCTTCAGTACTCGCCAGTATGCCATCCGGACCAGCGCTTTTTGGTGTTCCCCTCGTCAGGCCTCCCCACATGTGTCGGTACAGAGAGTGGTGTTCATCCCCAGCGGTAGAATCACTCCGGCTGCGTAACGGTGATGTTGTTAGCCCGGGGAGCTGCGCTGTTGTTGCTAGCCTCAAACCCGGGAAAAAATGGTTCAGGTCCCCCGTAGGGATGGTCGGCCACAATTGCGGGGGGGTCTGCCCTGGGAGTCCGTTATAGTCCGTAGCCCCTCCCTAGGCTTGGTGTCGCGCTGTCCATCTGCGACTCCACTCGTCCCTATCCCCCTCTTGGCCCTCCTTCACTGCCCTTTCCAGTCCCCAAAGGGTGCGCCTTGTGTCGTCCATGTTGCCGGGGTACCCAAAACCGGAGTTTAGGCCCGCAGTAGGGCGTTCAAAGCGTCGCGGGTGGATCTTTAACCCCCGGTTTTTGGTTAGGAAAGGACTAACTTTCACCCCTGGTGCGATGGTGTCCCCTAGCGTTTCTATGAAGCTCGTTACTACTTCCGTAAACTCATGACGTCCCCGGAACTGGATTGGAACATGTCCCGGCGCGTCACGCAGAGCGTCCTGTAGCTCAGCCTTGATTGGCCCAGACCACCGCTTTCGTCCCCGTCACTACCGCTTCCGTGCTATCCTTTGTTTATACCCGGTCGGAAAATGGTGCATGGTCTATTTGCCGAAGGGGGGAGAAGACAGCCTTGTAGCCTCTTTTTGAAGGCGTTAGCGTGGCCAAACGTTCTTTCCCCTCTGGTAGACACAAAAAGTGCTGGGGAAAGTGGGGATGACTTTTTTTAGGTTTCCCCTATTAAGCCCCCACCCACCCCTTTAGCCGGTCGGGATGTTTGTTCGATCCAAGCCAAGTGAGCAGATGACAAAGTGCACAAGTTTCTTTGCGATCGAATCGGGCAGCTGGAGGCGGAGTTAGGGAAAAAGGGGGAAGGCTAAAAGATTGGGTGCTACCTATGCCAGCCATCTCTCACCCCCGCAAGCCAAGCGAAGGCCCTAATCGGGAAGAAGTGCATGGGGGATTGCTTTTTGAGGAGTAGCAACCAAGCACTGGGGGATACGGGTTCACGGGTCACATCATCAATGAAAGCTGGAGAAAGTCTTTTTTTCCACACATCAGTTAGGACACGGATGAACCCGGGGTGAAGGCGAGACCCTTGTTTGGCAAAGCAGCAACCAGACACCCTTTCCCCTTTGGGGTGGGTTGAGCTGAGTTCAAGATGGGATAAATGGGGGCCCACAGCCCAGGCTAATCGTGCCGTGCTTGTCTCTAATGAGCCAGGAGTAGCAAAACCACCGATCATCGGTTTAAAATGTGATTGAGGATCTGGGATAAATGGAATGGAGCAGCATCCAGAATTTACACCTGCTGTGGTAAAAGAAGCTTTCTCCATTGACTGTGTAAAGGCAAAGGTGTTGATCCACATAGTACAGAGCCGTGACCGAATGGTAAAAGTTGGAAATAAAGACAGTGATTCCGGGGGGCCAATTGGGAGGTGAAGTGTAGTGTGAGAACAGGTCCCTTTCCACCTAACAGGAAGTCCTTTTCGAACCAGAGGGATCCCAAAGTGGCCAAAGGGGGGTTGAACATTACTGAAACCGTCATCTCCCTGCAGAAGGAGATTGGTCCGGGGTTGCTACCCCTTTCCTAATGACGGACCATGAATTACTCTCACCCCTGCACAGTGCTGGGACAGCTACAGAAGTCAAGGCTATTTCCCCAGTAGATGTAAGACCACTAGTGTTAGTAAAAGACACACCCAAAAACAACAGGGCCAGTGAAAACACAGCCAGCGCTCCTGAAGATACAAAGAAGACAAGACAGCTGGAACATGAAAACTTGTTCATGGGCCCCTCCAGTGTCTTTTGATCACCTATCCAGACCAGCAGGAAAAGGCGGACAGATGACGAGAAAGTGTGTTTGCATTCTCAAAGATGGAAGTGTTGGATGCTTTCCCATCTCTGCAGTTGAAAATCAGGAGATGACACAACCCCGGAAAGGGGCGCACCTACACCTCGGTACCCAAACCCCCCTCCACAAGGAGGTGAAGGAGTATTGGGGGGACCCTATTTGAAGAGGATGGTTTTTGAAAGTCCCGGTCCCCTACTCATCACCAAAGTCTGCGTGCGTAAGAAGGTGGGAGTTTGCGTCTGTGGTGATTCCGGGAGCTAAAAACCAAAAACCCACCCCCCGACCGTCACCCCACCCCTCAAGTGCAAGACATGCTGAACAGCCTGAGGGGGAGTGCAGGTTCCTGGGTACTACCGGGCAAGGGTACCATCAAGGTTTCCTTGAGGGAAAGAGTAGCCCACTCACCCCCTTTATAACACCGTGGGGTTTATATGGTGGGTAAGGACCCCCTTTGGGGCCGCCCTGGGGCTCAGCAGATTTCCCGCGCAGTATGGAAGAGTGCCTCATGGGTCTGAGAGAGGGGTATTTGGATGCCCAATTTTGCCCACAGAAATTTTCTTTTGAGGACCATTGATGATATAAGAGGTGTTACTCGCTATCAAGCACAGGGGGTTTAAAGCTGCAGCTAAGAAATGTGAAGTGTTTAAAACAAGGTAAAATTTCCCTTTGGGAAAGTTTGTGCCAAGACGGCTACTGCAGGGATCCTGCTGGATGGCACCAGTACAAGCGCTAAAAGACCGCAAACCTGAGACGGGGGAGACTGGGGGAAAATGCTAGGTTTCCCTATCGTACTCCCGTCCAATATCCAAAAACTTTTCACGCATTGCCAACATGAAACAGTCTTTTAGCCCCCAATAAGACTCCGGGGGTATCGGGGTACAAGGGTTAATGCAAGTAGGGGGGGGGGGGGAAACAAAAGACATCAGACCAGCACCCCAAGCCACCCGATCCCCCTGGACAGACCAACCCCAGAAGTGCTCTGCCAGCTTTAAGTACCTTTGCGTCACCACCCCCAGGTTACCCTGACTTTGAGAAGACGTTTGTGTTGCATTGCGACCCCTCCCAGGAGGGGTCAGTGCAGTCTTACCAGAGACAACAAGGAAAGTGGTCGAATAGGTTAGGGGGTCGGAACATAACTCCCCAAAAAAAGAATTTACCACCCCTTTTCTGGAAAGTTAGCGTTTTTAGCATGAAGTGGGCAATCTGTGAAAGTTTTAGGGAGTACCTGTATTATGCCCCCTCTTTCATTGCTCCCACCGACAAAACCCTTTTAAACCTATGTTTTGACCACGGCAAAGCAACGCTACAACAACCGTGGTTTCTGAGTTAGCGGACTTTAATTCTCAATCAAGTTGGGCCCGGGAAAATAATGGAGACGCAGAGGGCTTGTCGGAATGCCACTGGACATGGAGAGTTTTCCCAACCATGCTCACAGGAAATGGAGCCAGAGGTAATAACAACTGTACGCAGGCACTCCAACTTAATCCATGAGGAGCCCTGGATGTTCCAGCCCCACGCTGCACATGTATGAGCATGAGCACGAACGAGTAACATCCCCGTTGCAGAGATCCCCCTAGAAACATAAAGAATGCACAAAAGGTGATCCATCATTGGCAAGGTGCGAGGTAGTCATGACAAAAAAGTGGGCCCCTCTGGAGGAGGAGACCGCCGTGATGACACCTCTGTTCTGTAAAGGGGGAAGAAAAAAATTGATGTCAACAAAGATGGTTTTCCCGTATAGGGTCAGTGGCTAGAGCTCGCTAGTGTTACTACAAAATTCCATCAGCGATCTACAAAAAGCTGCATGAGGAAAAGGGCACCCCGGAGTGGAGCGAAAAACTCAGCTTATCCGTGACGATTTATTTGGGCCCCATATGCAAAGAATGTGGCCATATGTGACCAAGGTGTTAGCTCTGAAACGGAAGCGGAAGAAAAAGCCCACCAGACACCCTTGGTTAATGTAGTAACCACATACCCTTTTGAGATGGTCTCAAAAAAACTACCTGCTCTGGAAAAACTGTAAGGGAGGTATGAGTACATTCTAGTATTATAATCATTTTAAAGCGCTATGCTCAGGCATATGCCTGTAAACCCAAAAAGTCAGCAAAAAACCCCCGCTGAAAAGGGTCTTTGGAGACTTTGTGCTCAAGTTTGGATTTCCTGCCAAGTTGCACCATGATCGGGCAAGGAGTTCGAGAATAAGTGTTCTCCAAGTGGAAGAATACTGTGGGATCCAAGGGTTTACGCACAACCCTTCCCCCACTGGAAACGGGCAGGCTGAGAGATTTAAACGAACACTCCTTTCCATGCTGAGAAAAAATTGGGCGAGGAACCAAGTCAAATTTGGGAAAAGCTCCTTAGCCCAAAGGGCGGCATGCATATAAAATGTACGGCCCGTGAAGCGACAGGATATGCCCATACTACCCCCCCATGGTAGAAATCCCCGGTACTGTGGCATTTTGTTTGGCCTTCGCCAAGTGCCAGAGCACTTTCACAGTGAAATGCCCGTAAGTGGAAGGGGGATGCAAGAAAGGGATACAGGTGGGATCAAAGACCGCTAGAGGGAGCAAAATGAGCAAAAGAAGCACTATGACCAGAAGATTTTGGAGTGGAATACAGCCGGGTGTAGAGTGTTGGGGCGGAATTTGGGGCAGAGGGGGGTGGGAAGCTTGGTTTATTGGGAGGAGCAAGTCCCCGTGTAACGGGAGGAAGCAAAGGACAGCCCTTTTTGTGTGCAACCCGAGAGAGGGGTCGGAAGGATAGAGTCCCGCACAGGAACCTTTTCTGCCGTGTGACTTCCTCCCGTGGAAGAAGATAAGCAGGAAAAAAGGAAAAAAGAAAATGTCCCACAAAAAGTATCCTTTTGACAAAAAAATCCCCCCAAGCACTCACATAAAAACATTAGGGCAACCATCGTCACCACAGACACAAGTGATGTTACAGCTAAACGTAAAGGACACAAGTTCTTGTCACATGTTGAGTTTTATTGTTGTGAAGTTTAACAAAAAGGAAAAGTTCATAGCAGCATTTTGGGTTTTTGTAAAAATGTGAAATTCATGAGTAAGTACGATTCATGTTAGTTAAAAAGTAGAAATACCCGAACCAGACCACCCACACATAGAAGGATATGGGACTTGGTGAGGCATAGCCCGTACATGTGGGGCTATGAATGGGGTTTTGGTGTAGGTATAGGGGCCAAACCTTTAGTCTGAGATACATACCCGCATAAGTAGCGGAGTAGCATTTCAATATTACCCGGCCCGTGATATCTGTTGCTGACACGTGAATAAAGAGGGGATGCATGTCATGTCAAAGACGTTGTTGTATAGAGGTATCCGAAAACTGACTCCCATATGACCCACCGTATAATCACCAGTTTAAGAAGGGGGACTCTGGGGGAAAAAATAATGTCGGGACGACATTTATTTTGGAGGGGTGATGTGGGACCCACAGTGATGTTTGGGGTTGTAGGGGACACTGGACCCCCCCCCCCCGATTTTCTGTATTTTTTTTGACTTATTATTTGTTCACTGTAAATTTTATGGTTACAATGAGTAAAACTCACTCAGGCACTTTGGGGGGCTTTGGGGGCCCCTTTTGGGGGAAAAAAGGGGTGCACCCGTTTTTACCGGCATCATGACAGACCCCACATTTGCTGCGGGCCTGATGTGTGTTGTGTTTCCTGTTGTAAATAAAGAATAAAAGGAATTGTTTTTTGAACTTATGACGCCTGGGCTCCCTTTCAAAAATATGGACAACTAGGGATAATGACAAGTTTGACATGGTAATGTTATAAAGGGTATTTTACGTGATACACAGACTAAATCTGCCCAACAGAGCAGATGAAAAATAATCTTTTGCATGACAGAAAAATCACCCACCTCCTTTTTGGCCTGATGGTCACGGTGAGTGTACAGATGGGTTGGTGTCCTGCTGGGGGACACTTCAGGGGGGACACAAGGGGGGGAAAAACCTGTGACCTTTCCACTACGGCGCAGTCGCCATGGGGGTCTAAAAATGGATCAATATAGAGGAAAACACTGACTGTTAGTAGCGATCATGTCATACACCAGACACGTTGCTCTCTTTTATTTTTTTCACTGTTACTATTTGCTTTACTAATATTATACTACTATATACCACCATATAACAAAACCAAATTTTAGTACAAGGGGACTCAAAGCTCACGCGACTGAAAGCTGGGCCCCTGCATCTCATGGGGGGTTCCCCGGGGTGTGTGGTCAGCTGGTGCGCCCCCTGTGCGACTAGCAGGTGGAGCGGGGGAAGCCGGGTCAGGAAGGACGAGGAGACCCCAGGACTAGGGGAAACGGAGCCACGCTACAGAGGTAACACACCCCAACACACAACACTTATTGGCCCCTTCAATGGCAATTCATTCAAAAAAACCAAAAATAATTAAAGACGACACCCCCTTTTGGGGGGGAATTGTCTCGTTGGTAACTTCCCTTTTCCATGTTCATATAGGAAACCCTAACTTTTTTTTTAACTAAATTTACAAAATTAAATTGTTGTTTTTTTTTGTTATGTTGCTATTTTGTTGAGTAATAGCAGCAAAATAGTCACAACATTTTTAAATAATAGCTACTGGAATAATATTGATCAATTGCAAAGATCTGGCCCATGTAGTTACAACAAAAAGGCTTTGGGGAAGTAAGAGAGCAAAAAGTGTGTGAAAACAGACAAAAAAAACCTTTTTGAGAAATGTCTGTATTTGTCTTGTTTTTTTTTTTATCTGTCCCCCTTTTTTTTCTCTGTACATTTGACTTTAGTTTGGCTGAGCTGATTCACCCCTGTAAAAAATATCTACTGCACTGTAATTCTCTCCTTTCTGTCCCCTGTGTCTGAGGTACTAAGGAGGTAGAGTCCTTTTCTGACTTGGTTTTCTCTTTAAAGGGCTGCCTGTTATAAAAAAGGGGTCGGGGAGATGCTGAGAGGGGCAGCACTGTAAACGATGGATTCAAAAAATTTACAACCTGGTGGGGGTTTTACCTTCAACTCTTCAACTCCCCCGGTTCAATTATCTCAGGGGCATCTTTTTTTTAACCACCAACTTTAACGAACTGAACTGAAGTTGCTTTTTGTTTCCTTACATGAATGCGCCACATGAATGCCACATCATAGAAAAATAAAAGTGGGATTTGAGCCTGACAATTCGGGTCACGGCCTGCTTCTCGAATCGTCTCACAGGATCCTTTGAGCGTAAGAAGTCAAAAAATGACACAGCTTTTGTTGTTGACTCTGGAATGAGGAATAAGATGAAATCAGAGTGGTGTAATTCCCTCTCAGCTGATCAGCACGTCTGTGGGCTCAGATGAAAGATGTTTAAATCAGGAAAGGGCTTTTATTCTGAAGTTATTTCTAGTGCGAAGGTAAAACTCAATACTGAACATCGTTGAAGTTATCATGTATTTTTAGCCCTTTAGTTACAGGAACTTTGTAGAGGATGTAATCGTGTGTGTGTGTGTGTGTGTGTGTTGGTATGCATACGTGCGTCTGTGTGTTTCTGTGTGGATGTACATACAGTACATGTGCATATGTGTGTATGTGTGTGTACATACTGTATGTGTATGTGTGTGTGTGTGTGCACATGCTTTGTGTCAACAGTATCTGTCTGTGTGTATGTGTGTGCACGTGCCATGAGACTAGAATGTCTGTCTCTGTGTGTGTGTGTGTGTGTGCCATACAGCCTTGTAGGAGGGTCGTCCATCATGTGATTCTCTCAGCTGCAGTTCAAATCCTACCTGAGTTTCTGCCAGTCGTCTGAGGACGAGTAACGTTAAGGCAGCCCTGTTGTTCTGAACCTGTTTAACTTCCTTTGGTGTGTTCACGGACTTTAACTCAGCGGGAAAATACCCACTTTGGACCCAGGCAATATTGTGATCTGGAGCCAGTGATTTTTTGGGCAACATTCACATAAAAGCCCCATGTTGCCAGTATCCACGTCTCACTTTGTTGCCCGTTGCTGGAAGCGTTGCCTGAAAAAACCCGCCCCGTATCAGCACTGCCCCATGAAGGCAACACGCCCAGTGGATTATGAAACCGGTACCAAGTCGTCATCAAGGTAATAAGTGAGGTAACTTGGTGATGTCATTGTTTCAATGTGGTTTAACGCACAATAAAGACCTGCAACCAAAACCTGACTGTCTTTTCTTCTGGCTGACGTTCAACAACAATTTGAACATTACAAAGCAGATAAATCAGAGGCAAAAAACATGCAGACTGCAGCTCAGTGTTGAGTTAAACTGTCTTTTTCAACTTGGACCTTCCATTCGTATTAATATCATCAGACAATATAAGCAACATCAGCATCTTGTAACAGGTTTCTGTGACATTCAATCCCACAACACTGTAAAACCCTGCAGGAACCATCAGAAATAGACGGTTCAACTGTATTTTCCCGCTGAGTTAAAGTCCCTGAACACACCAAAGGAAGTTAAACAGGTTCAGAACAACAGGGCTGCCTTACCGTTACTCGTCCTCCTCAGACGACTGGCAGAAACTCAGGAAGGATTTGAACTGCAGCTGAGAGAATCACATGATGGACGACCCTCCTACAAGGCTGTAGGGCACACACACACACACACACACACACGCACGCACGCACACACGCACACACACACAAAGAGACATCCTAGTCACAAGGCATGTGCACCACGCGCACACACACACACACACAAACACACACACACACACACAGACAGAAACCGTAGTCACAAAGCACTTGCACACACATGCACGCACACACACAAACAGAGAGACAGACAGACATTCTAGTCTCAAGGCACGTGCACACACATACACACACACAGACAGATACTGTTGACACTAAGCATGTGCACACACACACACATACAGATACAGTATGTACACACACATACACACATCTGCACATGTACTGTATGTACATCCACACAGAAACACACAGACGCACGTACACACACACACACACACACACAGACGCACACACACACACACACACACACACACACACACACACACACACACACACACACACACACACACGATTACATCCTCTACAAAGTTCCTGTAACTAAAGGGCTAAAAATACATGATAACTTCAACGATGTTCAGTATTGAGTTTTACCTTCGCACTAGAAATAACTTCAAAATAAAAGCCCTTTCCTGATTTAAACATCTTGTTGAAATGATGTCATCTGCCACCGTGTCCTCTTTCATCTGAGCCCACAGACGTGCTGATCAGCTGAGAGGGAATTACACCACTCTGATTTCATCTTATTCCTCATTCCAGAGTCAACAACAAAAGTCTGTGTCATCTTTGACTTCTTATCGGCTCAAAGCGATTCTGTGAGACGATTCGAGAAGCAGGCTCGTGACCCGAAGTTGTTCAGGCTCAAATCCCTACTTTTATTTTTCTATGACTGTGTGCATTCATGCGGCGCAGCTTGCACCAGGCTGCTTTGGGGTTTGCTTTGGGGCGACGTACCATGAGGCAGAATGAGGGAAATGCATGCATGCAGCGAGCCCTGAGCCGTGTGCAGCGTGGACATATGGAGTCCCTCAGGGTGACTAGATAGTTTGCACAGTGCTAAGGCTGGTAGCATGATTACGCTCCTCCGCCATGAGAGGATCATGTGACAACAGCAGGAATCACATGAAACGTTCAGTTAGCGGGGATGTTAAGGCAACTAAAGCAACTTCAGTTCAGGTTAAAGTTGTGGTTAAAATGAAAACATGTCCTGAGATGAATTGAACCTGGGAGTTGAAGAGTTGAAGGTAAATGACTTTCCACGTTTACAGTGCTGCCGTCTCAGCGTCTCCCACAGACCTGGCTATTTATAACAGGCAGCCCTTTAAAGAGAAAACCAAGTCATGAAAGAGGACTCTACCTCCTTAGTACCTCAGACACAGGGGACAGAAAGGAGAGAATTACAGTGCAGTAGATATTTATGACAGGGCTGAATCAGCTCAGCCAAGCTAAAGTCAAATGTACAGAGAACAAAGGGCACAGATAAAAAACAAGACAAGATACAGACATTTCTCAAAAGGTTTTCTAGTCTGTTTTCACACACTTTTGCTCTCTTACTTCCCCTACAGCCTTTAGTGTTGTAACTACATGGGCCAGATCTTTGCAATTGATCAATATTATTTCCAGTAGCATATTATTAAATATGTTGTGATCTATTTTGCTGCTATTACTCAACAAAAAAGCAACATAACAAAAAAAAACAACAACTTTAATTTAGTAAAAAAAAAAAGATTAGTGGTTCTCCTATATGAACATGGAAAAGGGAAGTGACAATTTCCCAAAAGGTTGGTGTCGTCTTTATATTATTATTGGTTTTTGAATGAATGTAGCCATTGAAGGTCCTAATAAGTGTGTGTGTGTGTGTGTGTGTGTGTGTGTGTGTGTGTGTGTGTGTGTGTGTGTGTGTGTGTGTGTGTACCTCTGCTGAGCGTGGCTCCGTTCTCCCGGTAGTCCTGGATCTCCGCGTCCTTCCTGACCAGGAGGCTTCCCAGCTGCTCCACCTGCCCCTGCAGCAGCCTGCTGGTCAGCAGCAGGGGGCGCACCAGCTGACCACACACCTGGAGACCACCATGAGATGTCAGGGGCTAACTGATCACAGCTAGGCCGAGCTTTCAGTCGCTGTGAGCTTTGAGTCCATTGTACTACAGATTTGTTTTGTATATATGGTGGTGGTAGTAGTAGTAGTAGTAGTAGTAGTAGTAATATTAGTAATAGCAGTAGTAACAGTGAAACGTGATAAGAGAGAGCAACGTGTCTGGTGTAGTGACGTGATCGCTACGTAACAGATCAGTGTTTTCCTCTATATTGATCCATCAGTTTAGACCCTCATGGTCAGACTGCGCCGTAGTGGAAAGGTCACAGGTTTGACCCCCATTGTGTCCCGCTGAAGTGTCCTGGAGCAGGACACCAGACCTATCTGTACACTCACCGTGAGTTCTTCTGGATCACAGCGTCAACTAAACACCTAAAGAATATCACCACAACTGCTGCAGAGAACGGATTTGGATTTGGATCTGGATTTGACCCAATGACCCTCAGAACAAACATACATACAAACAAGAGCAGTACGAGCAGTGCAACCTTCACTAGAACCAAAACTGGGGCAAAACCAGCCCCAAATATGGAACCAAAACCAAAATGACCCCCTACCACCACCGCTGCAAAGCAACACGGAGGAAATGCTGCCAATCTCTGGCAAGCTACCCCAAACATCTGTCATAGGATCGGACTGTAGAAACCAGAGAGCCATGTGTGGGCTCTTCAGCTCTTAAATGGCCTTGATGGTCCAGGAAAGCAGTTACACATATCACCGCCGCTGGGTGAAAACAAACACGTAACTGCAACCTCGGCATTTTTTTTCCCCCCTTCTTACCTGAAGTGAAAGTTAACAAGGTCATTGATGTGTTGAGTGAGATTCAAGTCAGGCTTAATGGAGAGGAGAGACGTTCACAGACGCCACATGGTTTTGGATGGACTACATGATTTAATCCAGGGGTGTCAAACCATGTGCCATGGAGGGCCATGTGTATGCAGGTTTTCATTCCAACCAAGACTACACCAGGTGATTTCACTGATTAGTCCCTCCTCTCTGGTTGAGGGTGTGATAACCAGTCAAATCACCTGGTGTAGTGTTCGGTTGGAACGAAAACGTGCATACTCTCGGCCCTCCATGGCACATGGTTTGACACCCCTGATTTAATCGAAGCTACAGTGCCAGGATTGTTTTGTTTAAAATGAGTGTGCTTTGAGCGATGACTCAGGATTGTGTGTGTGTGTATATAGTGAGTTCCAGTGGCGGCTGGTGACTCAAAAGATTGGGGAGGACAGGAGGAAAAACCAACCCACGGCGTCATGTTATTTTACACTAGTTGGCTAATTATCTCTACTTTCTTATGTTCAAGTTATGTTATGTTCTTATGTTCAAATGTAGCAATAATCCAACTAGCAACCTAATAATAACCTAATAATCAGGGTTAAAGTGGGATTTGGCAGGTGGGGGAACCCTAAGATCCGGTGTAGCGGTGCAGCAGGGAAAAATGACTCACCTCATAATAATTATTGTTTATTTATTTAAGACATTTCACAACTATATATAAGGTGCTCCACTGTAAATATTTAATTGCCAAGTACTTTGTGACAAATAACTATATATACAGCTCAATTGCTTCACGTTGTGTCAAACACATAACAAAATATATACAGGCACAGAAGAATAGAAATGAGGCTTCTCTGCCCTGCTTCTACATCTCTCTGTTTGCTGTCTATCTCACCTGTTCTTCTGCTCTAGCTGGCTGCTGTGGGAGAGCCACGTCCGCTTCCTGATTGGGTCTTATCAGTCAGACGTATCCTTCCCTGCGATGGATAGTGCTCCTGGTACCGCGGTAATATGTCGCTGTATTTGCTTTGCGACGACTCCCAATCTATACTCTCCGCCGCGTTTACCGCCTTATACTCGTTTGTTACTTTCAGTAACAGTTCCACTTCGTCGTCCGTCCAAACAAAGACACCTCTGCTCTTACTTTTCGCCATTGCTGTTCTTCATAACGGCATTTTCTGCAACTAAGCAGAGCAGACAATCTGCTTCCTGTTTACAACCGGCAGGCGCATGCCCACTGTAGGTGAATGGTAACGTGATATGCGTTTTTTGGATGGAGATGATTTCTGAAACGGTGCTATAACGCTTGTGTGGACCGAGATCGTTTTAGTTTCAAAAGCAGTATGAAATCAGATTTATTTACTTATTAATCAAAGGTGCCGGAACGCCGTTCGGGATCATTCCGGCCCACTTTAACCCCTGCTAATAATAATAACCTAACAAATATCATATTATCTTATTACAATTCAGTGGTAGAGAACTGAACATGAAATTTGGAAATTATCATTGGACCAACGCTATGTGAATATTGTATTCTGGTTGTTGATTGGTTAGGGAGGACGTCCTCCCTTGGCGCATCATTTTACGTGTTACGTGACCAATAACAGATTAGCATGAAAGAAAAAAGGTAGTACATTAATGATGTAAGAGATCCCGTCCTCCTCTGCCCCGACACCCACCACCACTTCACAGACTGCCCTTTCACCTCTTGCCTGCCCTGCAGGTGTCGCTGTTGAAGCATTTTAATCAGAATTTCAATAATGGATTTTTTCCAAAGAAGAGAGAAGAAATATTTTATAAATGATACTGAAATTTGGTAACGTTTCAGAGGTTGACTCATGCCAATTTGGAAATCGCAAAACTACCAAATAAGTCACTTTATGAGTACAATATACAGCCATCTAAAGCTGAACAGAGAATGCAAGTGGTTAGAGAGTACACCAGGGCAAGCTTCAGCCCCGACATGTTCCGTTCTCGCTTGTATTGGCACAATGTCACGCCAAACTCCATTCTAAAACCTGTCAGTTTCGTGTTTCTTCGCTTTTCAGTAAAGGTACATACCTGGCTGACCATGACTTAAGATCTTTTAGGTTATTTTTGGAGATGTTCTTCAATTCGGCATCCATTAGATACACAAAGCAGCACTTATTTCACCAAAATATCAACTTTTAGAATGGGATCTCCTGTTTTTCCTAGTCTTCCACAGAAATAACCCAGCGTCATGGCGGGCGTAAGCGAGCAGTCATAAACCGAGATTCTGTTGAATAAAAGTGCTGCTTGGTGGATTATCGATATGCCGAATTTACCAGAAGAAACTAACGATTCGTAAAAGGTCTTACGTTTTATTTTACCACGTATGTAAACTATTTTGCAAGACAACTTCATCGGGACATCATCCCCTGATGATGCCAAGCTGGTAATGACAACAAGAGAAGCTAATATGTTGTTTATCTACTTGTGTGGTGTTTCTCTAACTTAAGTTTAAAAAAAAAAAGATTATATGATATTGTAACACACTAGAACAAAACTAGAATTAGTTTGAGGAAGTAAAACTAAGTGTTCCAATTAATTGAGTGTACTAACGTTAGCAGAGGGGGCGCCTCCTGCCGGTTCCTGTTATTGTCATCTTTGGGTTCCAACACCGTCAAACAACAGCGCCTTTTAATAGTTCCGCTTCAGAATAATAAAAATAACAATAAAATAATACATTTCCTGTAGTAATAGTGCCACTTATTTACAAATAATATTCATAGTAATCAGTATAATTTTTAAATAAGTAATGTATCAAATAAAAATAAACAAAACAAAATAAACAAAAATACAAATATGTACAAAGCACAATAATATTTAATAGTTAGAATTATCCAAAGGTTTATTTATAAGGTAATAATAAACTGCATGCTTTGTGCACATTTTCTCTTCTTAAATCTGTCCCTGCAACATAAAGTATCTCAGTAGTGATTGATTTCTAAAATAAAACTGCAGCCACCAAATCAACATACTGTTGTTACAGGGCTTCATTTGTTGTTATTTCCGACCCAAAGCACTCCTATGTGTTACAAGTTGTAGTAACAACTTCACAACTCTGAAGTCAGAGCTTACAAGGAGCACATGAAGGCAGCATTCTGTATTTTACATTGCCTGCTCACACTTGATGAGAGAGTTGAGTTACTAACAAACTCCAAATGTCTATGTGGTTGCATACCCCTAATACTTAACGTTAAATATGGTTGTGATAAAAAAAAAAAAAAAAGAATAACCCCCTTGTGATTAAAAACCTCTAGGATGGGCAGAAGGTCTTAACAAGTAAGTTTAAACTTATTCCAACAGATGGCAGTGTGGTTATGGAGAAAGAAACAGGAAAAAGCATGGACAGCTCATAGATAAATCATCTAAAAATGTTTCCTTGGAGCGCTTTTACTAACCTGCCCTGTTAGAGGCCTTTGATATAGCGGATAATAAACCTCTGCTTCAGAATTGATATCAGTTATCCGTTGTGAAGATTTGTCACTGGCAGGTCCAAAATGAGATGGCTAACTAGGTATGACGATTCCCAGGGATCAAATGATCTACCACTGAGCTATACCCCCTCTTTCTGGATGCATTCTGGGTAAATGCATGAAAGGAAAATGCAGAACAAGCACACAAACATCGGTGTTCACTTCCAAGGCAGTTTTGAAACATTGAGCATCTTCTTTTTCAAATTATAGGTCTCTGTCAGGCTCATCATGAGATGGCTGTTCGTTGTGATGATTCCCAGGGGGCACCAGGAGTTGAACCGGGGACCTCTTGACCTCTTGCAGTCAAATGCTCTGCCACTGAGCTATACACCCTCTTTCTTGTGTGTTTCATCTTGTTATTGTTTTTATTGCTGCATAATGTCTTTGACATTACGTGGGATGTTTCTTAAGCTACATAACCTTGATTTGGTCTCGAGGTCAGGTAGGTGAGAGAGTATAGAGTACGTTTTACTGTTACTACTCTGGGATGCTGAAGGCTGCTTTAGAAAATGGACAGTTGCGGTCTTTAGTTCTGACGTTTGAAGCCGGTGTAAAATACTAGATCAACACACACATTTTACCGTATACTGGTTATTTTTAACATCAATATTTTTGCTGACAGATACACTAAGACATTTGTGTTCCCCTCGTGCAAATTGGAAAATGAAAATGAAATCCCACAATAGCGTTTTCATTTTCATGTACTGGTTTGCACATTCACTGACAATATTAAAATGTGAATGAAAAAAACATTTGACCTGCAACAGCCGGACTGCCTCCTCTACTGCTGCTGCTCCTCCTCCATGAGCTATTATCTCACCCCCGAGGCTGTGTTCATCATGGTACTGTTGGGTTCATATAGGGTACTGTTGGGTTGACACAGTGCTAGATTTCCATGGGAACAACAACAGGGTTTGAAACTATTACTCTGAAAATCACACGCAGGCCGAGAACAAGTAGCTTCAAGACTTCCATGTGATGGAAGAATGGTTTCAGGGGCAGCAACCTCTACTCAGGTGTGATTTTTCTCTGAACACAGGCTATTATTGAGACGGTCATCCTCTGCATCCTGGTTGTGTCTGTCCTTCTGTGGCTCTGCTGGACGGAGTGGAGAATAAGATGAGAAGACTGGATGAAGAGGAAGGATCGCAGGCTTCCATGTCTGTGACAGAGGGCTCTGGGTTGGGTTCCGAATAAATACTGAAAATAAATGTTTGTATTTCCATAAGTGTCACTGAGAAAATTGTCAGTTAATAATAGTTGGTTTGAGGTGTTCAGATAGATGAGGATAGATCATGGTTAACCGACTGAAAGAGAGCCGTAGCCTAGTAAAGGAAAAACTATCTTCAGTGGTTCATGTCTATATGTAGCAGTCATAGTAGAAAACAGGCAGCAGCTGACGTACTTCAAACTTCTCATCTTTATTATGAACACTGAAAAATAATACAGCAGATCCATTTAGAAATAAAGAGCAAAACCTGAGACTGCAGCATTCGACATGACGGACCAGATGAAGAGAGGAAGGATGAGGAGAGGAAGATGTAGACAGAGAAAAAGGGGGTAAAGTCAGCATATACAGTATACCCATGCAGTGTGTGTGTGTGTGTGTGTGTGTTTACTGGGTCTCTACTTGGCCCTAAGGGCAGAGTGTGGTAGTGGAGCATGAGCTGCGTCTGTAGAACAACAGTATCGGCGTCTCCATCTGTTGGACAACGGGAGGAGGAGGAGAGACACTCGGAGGCAGAGAGAGTTTGACGAGGTTGTTTAGATTCAGAGGAGGAGAGCGAGGCGTAAGGGAGGAGGAGGCACAGAGATCTGAACGACATGAAGACGATGCTGTGAGCGGTGTCGTGGCAATATAAAGTCTATTGCACTTTGTCTAGTGGTGAGAACAGCTCAATAAAGCTATAACACAATATATGTCTCAAGAATATTTAATAAAACAAAAAGAGAAATACTTATAAGTAGGCACAATACCTTTTGCAACCAAGAGGGTTGTTCCGGGTAGAGAGCAAGAGCAGGTTACATCAGTCAAGCTTATACTTTTCTAATATGCTGAGTCATGCTAAGCCACATGACTAACACTATCTCTTTCACAGTTCAAGGCAGTTTAATGAAGACAAAGGAATCAAACAGTACACAGACACCAAGAAGAACAGGAGTACTTTCTATCATAGTTAGAACATCCTGCTCTAACTCCCTACCTAACTCCTGCGCTCCCAGGAACTGCTTGTGTCCTTGACATTTCCAACAAAACGTCTTTCATAACAATGCAACAGTTGTAATAAACTTCCAGCTAATAATCATGAGAAAAGAGGAAACATATACTCCTCTCAGCTCAGTAGTTTTCTACTGGCCGTGACTATACTTATGCATATATTTTATTGCAGTTTATACTTCAACCATATTATAAGCACACTTACATTATTGTTTCCATAACAGCGGAGACATACATACTAGGAGTTTGGCAGTGGTGGGGGGGGGGGTTGCCGCTGGGGAAATAAGCAAAGGATGCGGTAGTGAATTATAACATCGAAGCTCTGACTGGAATAAACAGAGGCAAGTAGGGAAGAAGGGAGGAAGGAGGGAGGAATCGGATTATTATATTATAGTTAATCTGATTATGATCCATAAGGTGTGAATTGGATTTACCATGAGTTATATAAATGTTCCTGCACTGAAAAAAATGACTCATGTGCTTAGTAAATATAGCGCAAAAATATATATGATTTTCACATAAAAATATTAGGTTTCTGGATTTGCTTAAATATTTGAATACATTGCATTATTTTTATGTGTTCAAAAGGTATGACATTTGCCAATATAAATCCAATTGAATACACTGCAAAATCTGAATGCATATTTCTGAATATAACCAACAACTTAAAAATATTATGTTGGAATTAAGTAACGTGTTGCATCTCTGTCCATGTGTGCGTGCACTTTGTTTGACTGCCGGTGCATGTGTCAAGAGGACAATCCCGCGGTCAAAAATAGCAGTCTTTGTTTGAAAGAAATCGGCAGGTAAGGAGCGAACTTATGTAGCTAGGCTATCATATGTTTTCAAAGTAAACAATGTTCAAGTACGAAAAGCATTTTATTCTCATAAAACCCATCACCAGAGCAGAGGTTTGCAGGACTGACTGGGTAAAGGGACGTTAGTGGGCATGCATATATTAGCTAGCTTTGAAGCATTTGGTGATGCTCCATTTAATATATAAATCGCTAGAATGGTGTATTTAAAACGAGAATAGTGTTGTGAGAAGTATGTTCTGACTAGCTGTACCTAAAAGCATGTGCTAGCTACGGCGTGTTAGTAGCTAGCTATCTAGCTTTTCCGTCTACCGTCTGCCTGATTCCATGTGACGCAGCAGTTTCCTCACATTGATTTTAATACATCTTCATCAGGTGTTGACCCACTCGGACGGCACTTGACGGTTCATATTTCTCAGAATTCATTTCAAGGTATGTATATATATTCAAATAGCTTGTCAGTGTGTTTTCATTTTTAGTTAGGGTTACATGAGGATATCTTTTACACAATTGTGGCGGGCTCGCCACAATACCGGGGTCCGTGACAGACAGAGACGTAGGCAGGAGGAGGGTTAACTGGCCAGCGGGCCGTTTTATTATTTTGACTGGGTAAAGGGACGTTAGAGGGCATGCATGTTAGCTAGCTTGCGTGCATGTTAGCTAGCTTTGAAGCATTTGGTGATGCTCCATTTTATATATAAATCGCTAGAATGGTGTATTTAAAACGAGAATAGTGTTGTGAGAAGTATGTTCTGACTAGCTGTACCTAAAACCACCTGCTAGCTACCGCGTGTTAGTAGCTAGCTATCTAGCTTCTCCATGTCAACTAGGCTAGCGGCTTAAACGCTGTTGCGGAACGTCGCCATCAGCGTTCACCGTCAGGGGAATGATGATTGAAACCAATGAAAGCTGCCACACAATTGCAGAGCTTGAATTCTTGACCGCATTGAAATAATGAGAAATAAAGTCGATATTTGTTGTTTTCTGGTGTATTGATTCTCTAGCCTATTCTTTGCAATTTGATTCTCACGACCTGGTTTCTATATTCAGCTATCTCAACATTTTCCTGTAGCTTAATAGGGTACTAAATGTTTAGTGTGTTATAATGTGATATATGTCCTAAAATGCTGGGATATTGCCAACAGGCTATAGGTGCTTACCACTCAGATAAAATATCTGTATCTATTTACTCATTGTCATTTTAAAGTTATGTTTCTTATAAATGTAATACTTATGCTATGCACATGTTTCTATGAAAGTTTCCACGTTTCTCAGCGCGCTCTGTGTGGCAGGTAGACCCGTTCCAGTCCGCCCGCTCGTCTCTCTCTCGCAGGCGCCCTGTCAGGGCCAATGCATTTCTCCACTGATGCTTTTCACTCTGTCTACTCTTTAGTCTCTACACATAATATACATTCGTTACTCACCAAAGTGAAGACGGTTTTCGAACGATGAAAGCCTTTTCTCCTGGGTGGCCACACTGTCGGCCCCCCACCCAGTATAAAAAAGCAGGTTTTTGCACTTAAATAGCACATATCCACACATCGAATGCACGTCCATTTTAAACTTCATGTCTAATCTCTCGCGAGTATATAACGTATAACGTATATTATGTGTAGAGACTAAAGAGTAGACAGAGTGAAAAGCATCAATGGAGAAATGCATTGGCCCTGACCACCACCGTGGTGGAAGGGGGCGCCATCCCCGCCTTCATCAGCCTGGTGACCTCCCCGCTGCCCCACATCAGTGAGCAGGCCATCTGGGCCCTGGGAAACATCGCAGGTGAGAAGAGCCTTCGGTATATCCTGTCGTGTGTGCATGATGTGTGACAGTCGACACCATGCCTCACTGCCACTTCTTGTGAGGCGTCTAACCAACTCAACTCTCGATATGATTGCAGTATTTTGTGAAATGTCACATTGTAGATCAATGAGCATTGATGGGGGATTCTTTGCTAAAAAACGCTTTTCTTTTTCGATTGCTCCCATTTCTGGTTTGTGTGTGGTCACAAGCGTCCGGTATATGTAGTCATTATATAATAACGTTATTACAATACTTGAATGAACTCCCCACTGATGTCAGGACAGCAGAGTTGCTGCCCATCTTTCGCCGCAGGTTGAAAACTCACCTCTTCAAGAAATACTACCCTGACCCTTCCTCTTAGCAATTATTATATGTATTATATATATTATTGTAAGTCGCTTTGGATAAACGCGTCAGCTAAATGACCGTAATGTAATGTGATGTACTTGAATGTTTTTCTGCCCTTTACCTCAGGCGACGGCTCCAGCTACAGAGACCAAGTGATCAAACACGGCGCCATCGAGCCACTGCTGTCCCTGCTTGCGGTCCCTGACTGGTCCGTCTTCTCTGTGAGTGCTCATCCATGTATCCTGTTCATCCAAAAATGATTTATTGACATATTTGCCAGCAATGGACAGTGGACTAACACATTGCTTTGTCAGAAGCTAGTGTTCCTGTTTTTTTAACATGTTGTACGGAAATTAAATGTGGTTGATTAGGAGGACTTTGGTTTGTAGTGCGAAGTGGCAGCATGAGTTGTATTCCCTTTTCACCACTAGATGGCGCCGCTTACCTTATAATGCTACGATGCTAGTCTTTTCCTCCCAAAATACAACACCTTCTGTTGAAAAACATTACATTGTTAATTTGACTCATGTAGAACACTGTTCTTATAGAAGGCTTTACTGATGATGACTGGGATCTACAGTCAATTACCTTACTCTAGACCAGTGGTTCTCAAACTGTGGTACTACTAAGTACCACCTAGTGGTACGCCATGACTCTGGAAATGTATTGTCTGCTAGCTAAGAGCACGAGACATTGGGTGGGAAGTTACAACCAAAACCATTAAAAACTTCATTTTGAATTTAAGAGATTCATTTTAATATAAATAACTAAACTTGCTAATAGAATAGCAAGACGATACCATTCCAACTACTACTGTGTGTGTGTGAGAGTGAGTGAGAGTGAGAGACCAAAACAAACAAAAATGATATTTTCCGATCGCGGAGGGGGCTTTAAAATGATGAGGTCTAATATTGAACCATTAAGCAGCACTTAACTTCAAGATTCAAGATTTCAAGAAGTTTATTTGTCACATACACACACGAGGTGTGCAGTGAAATGTAATGAATGGGATACCCATACACCTTTTTAATTTCTCTTTGTACCCATATGATAACTAACATGATAACTAACATGACATTTATTTTTGTTACAGGATCTCTTTCTGTACAACGAACCAGAAATGTCTGCCAGGCTGCGGGTCATGTTGGAGAACCCTGATATCCGTAAGCTTACACTGCCTTCTGGAATCCCTGCTACTGTGGCTGAGCTTAGCTCAATTGTGCAAGAGACATTCCAGCTTCAAATGGATTTTGTTCTACAGTACATGGACAGTGAATTCGGAGATCAGTTTTTCTCCTTGACGGATACTGATGACATTAAGGATAAAGACACCATCAAAGTGGTTTATCTTAACCCACCCCCTGTCATTACTCTAAATCTCGATTGTGTTAACAGTTCTACCGTGCCATCAGACGATGCATGCTCCTCTCGATCAAGTGATACAATGATCTTGTCCTCTCCAGAGCGTTCCCAACGTTCACATCCTTGGCCATCTGAGTTTGAAATTCCTCGCTTTGCTTACGACACAGAGCTCCTTCTTGAGGCAGCAAATGAAGAATACAGAAAGAATGGAACACAACTCAACAATCTGTCTGTGAAGTCAGACATCCTGGAAAAATTGTCTGAAGCGATCTTCCAGTTCACAGCCTATCCTTCAAGTATACATATATGCCAAGTTGCAGAAGCCTTGGTACAAAAGCACCCATGCCTTAAGGAGCCTGGGTCCTGGACAGGCATGTACGGATGGCAAACCAGCCTGAAGTTCAAGATGGCCCATTACAGGGCAAAACTGAGAGCAATCGGATGCCCAGAAGTGGAAGTGAACTCTGTCAAGACTTTTACTTTTATACATATTCTGTACTGAGATAAATGAGTAAATGATCCCAAATTAAATTGCGGTAACTATTTGCACCAGCTTTTTGAGTATATTTGTGAAAATGAATGAGTAATAGGAAGCCATTTTATTACATTTTACTAACCTGATTACCTCAAGTAACTAATTTAGTTAAACTGGTTGATGAAACCTACAATAACAGTTATGGAATTGAGAAAATTAAGCACATCAAACTTACAATAACAGCTCTGGAATTGAGAAAATTAAGCAGGGCAAACAAATAATGTGAGTAAATTATGTTGGATCAAAGTAATTTTTGAGATGCAGTAAATTGTTTGCACTAAATATATTTGTGTATGTAAAATACTAAAAGCAAAGTATAATATACTAAAAAAGAAAAAAAAAAAAATACTACTTGTTGGAAATACTCAAAAAGCTTTTTAAGTAGAACAAGCACATTATTTTTTTCAGTGTGCAGAAGCCGTCAGTCAATCTGATTCAAGTTCATTGTTAAGAGTTCCTTGTGAAATACTACACTACCCACAAGCCTCAGCAAGCTCCACCAATCAGAGATGTTATCCGCTCCAAAAGCGACAGAAACTCATCCACATCTCCTAGTTGATGCAGTACATTTGAAATCCTTTCTTACATTTTTCTGCCATCGGTTCAGCTCCCCAAAGCTTTAGAGTTTCAAGCTGTTACTGCTTCATTTATTATATGAGGAAATACAAGTTGAGTCTTGTCCCGTTTTTTAGGACAGAGATGAAAACTCATTTTTAAACTGCTATTTAACTTATAACTTCTGCTCTTAGTAGAGTAGTTTTGTTTGAAGTCCAATATAGTGTTTTATTTTTGCTGACTGCACCTAAATGAGCTATGGCGATATTACCCTGCTATTAATATAGTTATTTTGTTCAGCTTATTTCTATATATTTATTGATATGATTCAGTTTCCCCCCGGAACCTGCTGCCTTCTGGAACTCTGGTTGCCATCATTCAATTCACAATAAGATGCATCCTCTGGTCTACTGAAGCATCACAGGCTGCCTCCGTAACGTCTTCAGCTTGACCAAGAAGGTAAGTACACTCCTTTTCCCTTACCAGCTTCAGTTCAGTGTTTCAATATGGAGGTGAGGTAGAGTAGAGTAGAGATAAAAGATAATGTAGGGAAAGCCAGTCATTACCTCCTAATAAGCCTCAGCAGGGTGAATGAAGATGATTCAAGGGCCCCCTGCTTGTTACAGCATTTGACACAAAATATACTGATTTCAAATTCTGCCAAAAAACTACGGCTGACTTTACAAGAGTGAATGATGATATTTCTGACTTCTGACTTGCAGTGTAACGTACAATAGCCGGACTGCCTCCTCTGCTGCTGCTGCTCCTCCTCCATGAGCTATTATCTCACCCCCAAGGCTGTGGTCATCACGGTACTGTTGGGTTCATATAGGGTACTGTTGGGTTGACACAGTGCTAGATTTCCATGGGAACAACAACAGGGTTTGAAACTATTACTCTGAAAATCACACGCAGGCCGAGAACAAGTAGCTTCAAGACTTCCATGTGATGGAAGAATGGTTTCAGGGGCAGCAACCTCTACTCAGGTGTGATTTTTCTCTGAACACAGGCTATTATTGAGATGGTCTTCCTCTGCACCCTGATTGTGTCTGTCCTACTGTGGCTCTGCTGGACGGGGTGGAGAAGAAGAAGAAGCAGAAGAAGAGTGGATCAAGAGGAAGGATCGCAGGCTTCCATGTCTGGGACAGAGGGCTCTGGGTTGGGTTCAGCGGCGGATCTACCGGGGTGGCATGGGGTGGCAGCTGCCACCCCTAAAAAAATGCCTTGCCACCCCAGCTGCCACCCCAGTTTTCGGAAATGGTCTGAAATGTATTTCCGATGTCCGAGTGCAAGTGAATGCAGCAAGAGATGACGCTCCCCGTAGACTCCTACCTCCGCCTACCCCTCCCCAACAGGAGCTGTTTGTGCATTCAGAGCGACTTCACAGCAATAACGGCAGTCCAGTCCGCAGACCATACGGTGAGGAATGAAGTAATACTTACTGTTCATCTATGAATACATTAGAATAATCAAAAAAGTGCAAGGGTAGTGGAGTACATATGGTGTTTGCTAGCTTAGCTATACTAGCGATCTTTCAGCCACATTTGCAAACACTGCACGTAGTTTAGCTAGCAAACGCCGCACGCTGAAGGCTCGCTAGTATCATTAAAAGTTTGTCCTGGATGCTCAAATATCTTATATGCAGTCAATGAGCATGATGTACACGACCTAATAAAGGCTCAACAAACTGATTAAACCAAATAAAGAACCTTGCATTGACATAATTGCTGATCACTTTGATGACTATTAACACTAGAACCGCCAAGACGGTCAAGACGGTCTCACAGACCGTTTGGGTTTTTCTGTTGCAAATATCTCTGTTCAAATAAAGAGTATGAGGCCCCCAGTCCATGACTTTTCCTAAATATGTGTTAATTTTATTTTCACAAGTTTGCAGGTTCTAAATCAAAAGACAACCTTCAACCACCATAGCGGTCCGCATTATGTCCGTGTACCACATTATTACCATATAAGGCAAATTTTTCCATTTTGGCGGGGGTTTTTGCGCGTTTTAGGTTGCTTAGCAATATTTGTTTTTCTTCAATAATTCCATTTGTTCATAGTGTAAAATCTCAATCCGAAACACAGAGCAGTAGCCTATTTGAATTGCGTCAGCATTGTCTGCTATATTGCCTGCTATTTGAGGATCAAGAGGACGAAGAGAGAAGATGAAGAGATCAAACCGAAGAAGTCTCAGACTGGTGCAAGGAGTATTCGTCTTGATTCTGGCTTCGGCGTAAAAAATCCAAACCTAACAACGCTGTTCCCGTTCTGCCAGCTGTGGCATCTATTGCCATATCCACGCCATAGGTGCCAGGTAGGAATAAGTTATTTTTTCTTGTAAGCCTATATTATTTTGGCCCTGGGGCTAGGTTGAATTAGTACGCCGTCACCCGAAGAGCGCATCAAGGCCAGTCTGACCGCGTATGTTCTGAGTGAGCCGCAACAGCCAGCAAAACGGAGGCAATGCCAAATAATTCAAAAATAATAATAATGGCTACTGCAAACAGAACAAGACCCTGATAGCATGTGAAGGATGGAAGCGACCTGTTTGTGGGAAATGCACTGCAAGGGCGAAGAGCTTTTACCACAGCAGCAGTGCGTAAATTAAATTAGGCAACTAACTACTCCAGGTTTGTTCAAAATAGCCCAATGTTTTCCTCTATTTCGTTTCCCCAAAATATGCCGAATTATGCAGTGATTATATGTTCATTATATTGTTAATAATTATTAATTAATTATGAATATTAAAATTAGCCTAATTATATTGTATTTCGTTTACTCTATGTAGTCTAAATGGTTATTATTGTGTTTGTCTATTTTCTAATGTTTATTATTACTATTAATTTAGTTATATTTTTATTTCCTTTTTATTGTGTGCTATTTTGTGTCGGGACACTGAATCCTGCAGCCAATAAATGTTTTTATTTTGTTTATTGTGTCATGTCTGTATTGAAATACATACATCCTAATAGTTGTTCTATCTGATAGAAATATTCTATTTTAGCATTGTCAATACTACAAACTGTTCAGCTTTGGCCAGCCTATACGGTGCGCATAGAGCAAAGCCGTGAGATCCAGCCTGCTTCAAGTTGTAGCCTATACACTTTAGCTGACTTTGCATATGTTATTTCCTTTGTTTCATATATCAAGACTTAAATACATCAGAAGCGTGCATTACTATTTCTTGTTTATTGGTTAGGAAATATAGCATTGATTTCCACACTTGCATTGGCTATAGCGGCTGTCGTAAAAGCCTATAGGCTACCATATACTGGGACCCTATAGCTTAATTCATCATTGTATTTTGGATTTTTAATTTATTTTTGATAATTTACACCCAACTTTATCAAACAAATGCATTGTTACTGTGACTGATCACCGTTGATGCCATTACACCTAACGTTCTGGGAGACCATTGCGGCGGTTGAAGGTAGTGCTATAGTCCTGGCTAGGGTTGGGTATCGTTTGAATTTTATCGATTCCGGTTCTGCTTATCGATTCCGGTTCTTATCAATTCCGAGTTTCGATTCCAATATGGTAAAAAAAAGAGGTCAAATGTTTAGATAACAAAAATATCTTTATTCTTTTAACCGTTAATGATCATTAACAAAGTAAATACATACAATAAAAACGTATGATCCACAGACGTGCATTAAAAAAAATCTTACATAAATAATAGATAAGGATTACTCTAGAGCAGTTAATTAAACTAAAGGTAGACAAAAGGAAACCCACACTCACAGTCACAACTCCTCATTGCCAAAGAGAACGGTGTCTCGCGGCTTGCTGTCCCTGGCTCTACTGGAGGCATGATTGGCGGTGCTTGCGAGGTGCTCGCGCTGGCTGACACACTCGCACTCGGAGACCGCAAGACATTCTTTCAAATCGATGCCGTGCTGCCTTAAATGTTTGGTCAGATTTGAGGTGCAACCTGCCTTGCAGCTAATACATTTCCCACATTTACTGCACTTAGCCTTGTCGTCGCTTTCTTTTACAAAGTGAAGCCACACTTTTGACCGTTTACCGCGGTCCATCTATCATATGAAAACAAATGGACTTGTTGCGTTGATGCGTGAAGTAGACAGGTCCTGGCAGATAAATAAAAAAATAAAAATAAAAAAAACTGGCAGGTAGCCGCTACGTCCTTGCAGACATATAGCCTTTGTTTGCAATAATAAAGATTTGTATCTCTTTTAGGAACCGATAAGCAGAACCGAAATTCAATTTCAATTCAATTCATTTTTTTTCGGGTACCCGGTACTCGGCATTTTGGATTCGGTTCTAATTTGGAACTGAGTTTCGGTTCCCAACCCTAGTCCTGGCGGTCCTAGTGTTAAAGGAAAAAACGTAGTAGTTAAGTCCCTCCTTAAGTCCCTCACTTAAGTCCTCCAGGACAGGGGGTCCTGGAGGACTGGATTGAGAACCACTGAGTTAAGTCATTCTGAATCTTGTAGGAGAGGGACACACTTGAAAAAATGAAGAGGAAGGCTGACATCAGCAGTTTTTTCATATCAAAGAGGACACCAGAACAGGGAGAGGCAACAGGGTGACGAGGTAGAAGGAGAACATCACAGAGATGATGAGATGGAAGAGGAAGAGTTAAGAGAAAGTGAGAGAAATGAAGACGTGCAGAGCTCAGACAGCGAAAGGGAAATGAGAGTGCCTGAGTTATCACAAGTTATCTCCAGTCCAGCTGGTCCACATGGTATGAACATTGTTACTACATAGTATTTTACATCTGAATAAGAAGCACACATCACACAAATGGATATTTACCAAAATGGTGCATTTAAGAGACATAGCTTAGCCTCAGTCTAATAAATATATTATTCAATTTAATAAATATGTTTGCTTTAAACAAATGTCTAGTAAATGACTGCTCCAATGTGTATTATTAGGAGTTAATATATTGTATAATCAGGTTAGTTTTATTTCAGTTTGAATCTTTTCCCCGTCCAGGTGTGATGGGCCAGCTCAGCCGACACTGGAGAGTTTCCCCAAGACCCTACAGGGAGGAGCCAGAAGAAGCTTCCGAACAGAGTGGTACAAAACCCATTCATGGCTGGAGTACTCACAGTCCAAAGACGCAGCTTATTGTTTCCCCTGTAGACATTTCTCTCTGCCTGATGCCCCCAACAGTGTTTTTACCTCCATTGAGGGGTATCGTAATTGGAAAAAGGCCACATTTAAAGACAGTGGTTTTTGTTCTCATGCCAGATCTGAAAGCCATGTAAATGCAATGTTTGCATGGGCAGAGAACAAACAAATGAGTGACAAAAATACCTCACTGTTGGGAATAATGGATGAGCAAAATAAGAAACAGGTGATTGAAAATCAAAACTACATTAAAGCACTAGCTGAGATTCTAATTGTAACTGCCACAGAAAACACAGCCCAGCGGGGTCACAGGGAGTCTCCACTCCTGAAAAGGGTGTTTTTCTAGCTATGTTACATTTGCTGGGCAACCATAACCCTATGATTAAAAAAAAGACTTGAACAGCAAGCTAAAAATGCAACATACACCAGTAAAACGAAATACTGGAATGTTTGGCTGGAATGGTTAAAGAAGAAATCATTCAAGAGGTTAAAAAGAGCACACAATTTTCAGTGATTGTAGATGAAACTAAAGATGTTCAGAAGAAAGAGCAAATCTCATTTGTTCTAAGATACTACTACAACAGTGTGGTTCATGAGAGCTTTCTGGAGTTTGCAGTGGCAGAACGCCTGGATGCTGCTGCATTAACTGATAAGATTATATGCTTTCTTGAGAAGTACGGGCTGGAGTATAAGAAAAACCTTGTAGGCCAGGGCTACGATGGCGCTGCTGTGATGAGCGGGGCACATGCAGGTGTCCAAGCGAAAATAAAAAGTAGCCAAGCATGCTTTCTATGTTCATTGCAGTGCACACTGTTTAAACTTAGTCATAGTAGACTCTGTCAAAGGTGTAACTGATGCTGGAAATTTCTTCTCATTGTTAGAACGATTGTATGTATTCATATCTGGGACTTATGTACATAACAAATGGTTGGAAGTGCAGCGGGAGATGTTTGATGGTGCACCAAGGGAACTCCAACGACTTAGTGATACACGTTGGGCTTGCAGGCACATAGCACGTCGCAATGTTATGGATAGGTTGCCTGCAATTGTACGGGTGCTTGAAGAGATTGCATCTGAGAACCATCCACAAAGAGCTGTAGAAGCCAGAGGGATATTGGTTCAGATTGATCTGAATTTTGTTGGATGCCTTGTACTGTTCCGAAAGGTCTTGAGTGACGGATATGCTCCAGTCTAAAACAGTTGACCATGCTAAGGCTGTTGAGCTAATTGAAGCACTTAAAGAGACATTGGTACATTATCGTAGTGAAGCCTCTTTTGATGAACTGTGGACTGAAACACTTGACACATGTAAAAGAAGTGACATTTCTACAACCCAGCACAACCCAAAGAGGACAATACAGACAACAAGGAGACTTCAAGATTGTCTCATTGCTTCTACCCTTGGACAACATGTAGTACCAGATGGCAAACACAGTTTTCATGTCAATGTGTACTACCCAGTTATTGATAGCATGCTTGGAGAAGTAGAAAGACTATTTTCAAATACCAACTGCAACATCATGAAAGGTGTCCAGGCACTAAATCCTTCAAGCAGTAGTTTTTTGAGAGAGGAGGCTGTTCTCCTATTGGCCAATGCTTATGAGTCAAATATTGAAGATCTTAAACATGAACTTCATCAGACAAGGAGAGTATTAGATCGACTACAAAAGAATGAAAAAGAGAGTCCTACCACTTTGATGGAATTTGCACAATTTTTGGACCCATACCAGGATGTGTTCTATGAGCTGTTCAGGTTGTGCAAAATAGCTGTAATATTACCAGTGAGCAGTGCAGCATGTGAACGGAGCTTTTCAACTCTTAGGATCATAAAGAATTATTTATGGTCTACTATGACAGAGAATAGATTATCAAGTTTGGCTATACTCAGCATTGAATCAAAACGCACTAAAGCTTTGGATCTAAATAAGTTTGTGAGGCGTTTTGCTGAACAACATGGTAATCGCCGTATTCAGCTCTTATAGGGTCATGCCAACTTCAGGCTGCACTGCCCAAAAAGCACTGTAGCCTACTGACAGAGGCACTGATGCAGAATGTATGGACCACTTCTATCAGCCAAAAACTGAAGTGTGTGTGTGTGTTGTGTCCTTTCTATTTGGGCAGGATGATATGGTCAAAGATAATCATATTGCAATTTATTTTTTACAGAAATTCCAACTGGATGGAAGTGAATGGAAATGATAGGCCTGATTTTTGCATCATCATTTTCATGTTCACTATGTTACTCATGTTCATGTTTTTTAATTTATTTTTTGCTTGTACTTGTTAGTTGACGTCACAGTTGTGTATAGTGGAATGCACTTTTTGATATTAATATTGAATATATTGAAATTCATATTGTAGCTGTAGAATAAACTGATTATTGCACTTAAGTTGGTCTAATTATTGACAGCTGATAGGAATAACTCATTATTTCTACAATCGCCTAACAAATACAAATGAGACTTGTTATTTAACAGACCTATTGCAGCAGTCTGCATAGATTTGGTGGCCCCTGCATGTCTAATAGTGCAAAAGACAGTATTTTGTGGTAAGGCAAGTCAGCTTTTTTATATAGTGCATTTCATACACAGATAATTCAATGGGTTTTAGCCATGCTTTGGCCTGGTTTTTAGTCTCTCTTGTTATGGAAAATCATGATGTAAGTGTGCTTTTGATATGCTTAAACTATAAATTGCAATAATATGTATGTATGTGTAGTCTTAGCCAGTGGAAAACCACTGAGCAAGGAATGTGTGTCTGTGTGTTCATTTCCTGTGGCCTGGCTGAAAGTTTGACCTGACTTGACCTTCTTTGATCAAGAAGGTCAAGTCGTAAAGAGTTGGGCCAGAACTCTTATCAAAGGGGAGATAACCCCTTCACGGTCGAGTGATGGGGGATGGCCTTGCATATCTTTATTCATTAGCATTTTACTATGTGTGTCTGTAGTACTAATCATTCATGTGTATAAATGTATCTGTGAAACTGAATTCCTCAGCTCATTCTGCATACACCTCGGTGTGTGTGGTTTGAGCTCTGCTTGCAAGCATTAAAGGCCTAAGAGACGAGGGTCTCTGACGAATATTGTGTTATAGCTTTATTGAGCTGATCTCACCAACTAGACAAAGTGCAATTGACTTAAATTGCCACGACACTCTCTTTCTCTCTCTCTCTCGTAAATTAACGCATATAATTTAATGATCTGCTATGGACAGACAGTATCAGATTGCACATCACCCTGCTGTTTCCTGCTGTTTCCTGTTTGCCGTTCAGCTGTTTCCTGTTTGCCGTTCTCGCCGCCCGGTGTTTTGCAAACAGCTCCGCTAAACTTCGCTCCATCTAAAACTTTAGATCACCGAATCCCACCAGACAACTACAGATTCGGTTTATTTTATTTGTTTTGTCTTTGTTTTGTCTTTGTTTTGTTCTTTTTGCATCCGACCGTGTCAATTTTTCCACCAGCGTATTTTTCGATCTCAGCTGCCGGCTCCCCCATACAACCCGACCTAGTCTCCCAACCATACCAAGGGTAAGCATGGCTTCTTGTTCTCCGTGCCCCTCTTGTGTGCTCGTTTTAGAGAGGTTGTCTCTGTTAGAGAGACGTGTCCGTCAGTTAGAAGCGGATAGGCCGATTACCTTAGACGAGACGGGCACCCCAGACAGCCTAGATACGTGGCCATCTAGCCGGCTCACGAGCGCTAGCAGTAGCCCGAGCATTAGCGAAGATAGTGTAGCTCCATCGGCAGTGGGTGACGAGTTTGTCCCGGTCTCCGGACGTCGGAGAGCCCGCCGGTTACAGCCGCCACTTGTGCGGCCCGATTCGCCACCGGTGCCACCGATGGCTAATCGTTTCACTGTTCTTGCTAGTCCCCGTGGTCGGCGCGTCTCCCCGGCTCCCCGGACCCGCCGACTGTCTCGCACCCTAGTTATCGGCGATTCCATCACCCGTAATGTTAGGCTTGAGTCGCCGGCCGAGGTTTTCTGTTTACCTGGGGCCAGAGCTACCGACATTGAGGCTAACTTAAGGGTGCTGGCGAACAATAGGTTCAGACACAAGGGTAAGAAAGAGGCAAACGGTCCACCCAGTGAGTATAGCAACATCATAGTACACGTCGGCGCCAATGACATTAGGATGAGGCAATCGGAGGTCACCAAGCTCAACATAGCCAGGACATGTGACCTCGCTAGGAAGATGTGTCGGCATCGATTAATTGTCTCTGGCCCCTTACCTTTCGCGAGGGGCAATGATGAGAGTTATAGCAGATTAGTCTCCCTCAACCTCTGGCTGGCGAAGCACTGTGAAGAAAAGGGATTAGTCTTCTTAGATAACTGGCCCTCCTTCTGGGGCAAACCCGGCTTGCTGAAAGCTGACGGCCTCCACCCTAATGGGGTAGGCGCTGCTTTATTATCTAGCAACATAGATAGATGTTTAAGGGAAAGCTGACATCTGTCCGTAGAGCTCGCCGGGATGCAGGTGATTAGAGAACCTGCTAGGCCTAGAAAGGGTGTGGAGTCTGCCAGGTTAGAGCTTACAGCAGAACAGACTGAGACTGTGCCCCCCGCTCGCCATTTTTCCCCCATATCTACCGAGTTTTACCAGTCTGCTTCTACTTTATCCTCTGGCAGCGGCACCTCTCGATTTGAAAATTACAGTACAGTCCTTCCAATTAAGACTGTATCTTTCTCCCACCGCGCCCGTCAAATTTCCTACCGACCCACAGTAAATTACAGCAACTTAATTGAAATTCGACCCACGCATACTGCCATTAACATTGATAAAAACTCTAGCAGTAGTGAACGCCTCACGGTGGGCTACATCAATATAAGATCATTGTCAACAAAAGCGTTACTGATCAATGATTTGATTACTGAACATAATCTAGACATGATGGGTCTCTGTGAAACCTGGCTAAAGCCAAATGAGTTTTTGCCTCTAATTGAAGCTTCTCCCCCAAACTTTCTTAGTTCTCAGGTTGCCCGGGAGACAAAAAAAGGAGGGGGTGTTGCCCTGATATTTAACCCTATCCTTAGTCTTACTCCCAACACTAACAACAAATTTACATCCTTCGAAGTCCTGATTCTGCGCCCTACAGCTACGAATCTCCCATCATTCTACTTAGCAGTACTTTACCGCCCACCTGGGCCCTATTCGCTCTTCTTAGAAGAGTTCTCCAATTTCATTTCGGACTTAGTGACCCGAGCTGATAATATTCTCATTATCGGTGATTTTAACATTCACCTGAATAATTCCACCGATCCTCTCAGTAAGGCCTTCCTAGATCTTATTAATACTTGCGGCCTCACTCAATTTGTTAATGAACCAACCCACCATGGCGGCAACACCCTTGACCTGGTTCTGACCCGTGGCATTCCTGTTTCTGCTTTAGTGGTCTCCTCTTATGTGCCCGCCTTATCTGATCACTATCTCATTAAATTTGAAATCAAATTGATCTTCCCACGCCAAAAATGTGAAGATACTTATATTAGTCGTCGTATTAATGCCACTACGGCCTCGTTACTATCTGAAAAACTGCCCAGCTTTCTCGCATCACTCTCTGGTCATGTTGGCTCACTCGACAATTTTGCCAACGAACTAAACGCTAGCCTTACCAACGCGCTTGACTCAATCGCCCCGTTAGTCACTAGAAAACACCACGCTAGGAAGTTTGCACCGTGGTTTACCCACGACACTCGTGCACTTAAACAAGCCTGTAGAAAACTAGAACGTAAATGGCGATTGACCAAACTCGAAGTCTTCCGGCTTGCCTGGAATGATAGCTTGCTAAATTATAAATGTGCACTCTCGTCAGCCAAAACTGCACACTTCTCTAGGTTAATCAGTGCAAATAAAAACAACCCAAAGTTTCTATTCGACACTGTTGCTAAGCTAACACGGAATCCCTCCCCCTCTGATAGCTTTCTGTTTTCTCCGAATGATTTCATGTCCTTTTTTAGTCAGAAAATCACGCTGATTTCAGATGAGATCACCAGTACACTCTCTACTGGCGGTGCCGTCTCACCCCTGAAAAGTCCACTTGGTGTTCCCCGGGCTGAATGTCTTTTCTCACAGTTTGATTTAGTTTCCTTAGACTCTCTCACCAAGCTAACTCTGTCTTCAAAACCCACGACCTGCATGCTTGACCCTCTACCTGCTAAACTGCTTAAAGAAGTATTCCCTATCCTAGGACCCTCCATTCTCTATATGATCAATCAGTCGCTCTCCACTGGCACGGTGCCCTCCGCCTTTAAAACGGCCGTGATCAAGCCACTACTGAAAAAACCGAACCTTGACCCCGAAGTACTTCAGAACTATAGACCAATCTCAAATCTGCCGTTCCTCTCCAAATTACTTGAACGAACAGTAGCCAGTCAATTTACAGATTTTTTGACAAAAAATAACCTGCTTGATCCCTTTCAATCTGGCTTTAGATCCCTTCACTCGACCGAAACTGCACTTACGAGAGTGGTAAATTATCTTTTGTTAGCTATTGACTCCAATTCAACCTCAGCACTATTGCTACTTGACCTGAGTGCAGCCTTCGACACAATTGATCATGCGATACTCTTGAACCGTCTTGAACATTATATTGGTATCCGGGGATCAGCCCTTTCTTGGTTTAGGTCTTACCTACTTGATAGATCACACCACGTCTTTTACAACAACATGACCTCAGAGTGTTGCAATATGGACTTTGGTGTCCCACAAGGCTCTGTCCTAGGACCACTGCTATTCTCTATCTATATGCTACCACTTGGTGGCATCATTCGCAAATTTGGCATTAACTTCCATTGCTACGCCGATGACACCCAAATTTACATACCAGTCAAACCAACCGATGACACCCAATTCCAAAAAACTAGAGGCCTGCCTATCAGAGGTCAAATATTGGATGTCCCTAAACTTCCTACTCCTTAATGGCAGCAAAACTGAGATGCTGATTGTGGGACCGGCTAGACATAGACACTTATTTGAGAATAGTACTCTTAACTTTGATAGTTGTGTAATCTCCCAGAGCCCATACGTTAAAAACCTTGGGGTAAAATTCGACCCTACCCTCTCATTCGAGTTGCACATTAAGGAGATCACTAAATCAGCGTTTTATCATCTTCGCAATATTGCTAAAATTCGACCTATGCTAACAGAGGCAGACGCAGAAATTTTAGTACATGCCTTTGTATCATCCAGAATCGATTATTGCAATGTCCTTTTCTCGGGCTTATCTACTGGGCTCACTAAAAAACTACAACTGGTCCAGAATGCTGCTGCCAGAATCCTGACCAAAACTAGGAAATTCGACCATATAACTCCCATCCTGTCCTCATTACACTGGCTACCAATTCAGGCCAGGTGTGACTTTAAGGTGCTTTTACTTACATATAAATCATTACATGGGATGGCACCGTCCTATTTATCCGATTTGATTAAACCTTATAAACCGCCACGCGCCCTCAGATCTCAGGACGCTGGCTACCTGTCTATCCCAGCAGTCAAAAAGAAAACTGCAGGTAACAGAGCCTTCTCTTACCGGGCTCCCTATCTATGGAACAGTCTGCCTGCCTCAATCAGAGAGGCAGGCTCTATCGAAGTCTTTAAGTCAAGGCTAAAAACTCATTTATTCTCTCTGTCATTTGACCAGCCTTGAGGGAGTGGCTCAGTCTCTTCTCAGAGTAAGGCTAGACCAGTTAGCTCATCCTAGATCAGGGTCCTGCCGATGGATACTAGCATCCTGCCTACATGTCCTATTCTCCTGGTCTACCTGCTCCTGTCCACTGACGCTGGTCATGTTTGTCTGTGTGAGTGAGAGTGTGTGTATGGGTGTGTGTGGGTGAGTCTCCTATCTGTTCCAGGCCGCAGCCCGGCAGAGTTGGCGTCTGGTTGGTCCCGCCTCCTAGGACGATGCTGACTGAGCGGACGTTGCGTTCTCCTATCTGGGCAGAGTTGGCGTCTGGTTGGTCCCGCCTCCTAGCACGATGCTGACTGAGCGGACGTTGCGTTCTCCTATGTGGGCAGTGTTGGCGCCTGCATGGTCCCCTAGTCCTATGATGACGCTGACTGAGTTGCCGTTGCTGTGATGCCGCCCCATCAGATCTGGATGTCCCACCAAAATAAACTTTCATATATTGTGTATACGCTGCTTGCCCAAACTCGGCATCTATTGCACGCCCAACCGTCCTGGTAGGGGGATCCCTCTCTGAGTAGCCCCTCCCAAGGTTTCTCCCAATTTTCCCAGTGAGGGTTTGTGGGAGTTTTTCCTTGTCCTCTCTGAGGGTCTAAGGCTGGGGGATGTCGTGTACTAACCATTTATTATTTTCACATGTTGGGCACTGTGAAGCCCTTAGAGACTGTAACGGTGATTAAGGGCTATACAAATAAATGTGATTTGATTTGATTTGATTTGATGGGCTTATGTTCAATGAAAAAAGACGTATTTGAAAAATGTCTGAAGATTTGGAAATTAAACTATTTATTTCTAATGCCACCTTTAGATATTTTTATTCAATGCTTTACTCGTGCCATAATAATGTAATATAATGTAATGTTTTGTGAGTTTGGGGGCTTTTCCAAGCAAATATTCATATATGTGATTGTTTGCGATTAAATCCGCATGTATATATATTTCTGCCACCCCTTAAAATCTCCATGCCACCCTCTTGCCACCCCATGAATATTTCTCTAGATCCGCCCCTGGTTAGGTTCACCCGAACCGACTGAATAAATCCTGAAAATAAATGTTTGTATTTCCATAAGTGTCACTGGCAAAATTGTCAGTTAATAATAGTTGGTTTGAGGTGTTCAGATAGATGAGGATTGATGATGGTTAACCGACTGAAAGAGAGCCGTAGCCTAGTAAAGGAAAAACTATCTTCAGTGGTTCATGTCTATATGTAGCAGTCATAGTAGAAAACAGGCAGCAGCTGACGTACTTCAAACTTCTCATCTTTATTATGAACACTGAAAAATAATACAGCAGATCCATTTAGAAATAAAGAGCAAAACCTGAGACTGCAGCGTTCGACATGACGGACCAGATGAAGAGAGGAAGGATGAGGAGAGGAAGATGTAAGTAGTTAATATGACCCGCCTTCTGTCAAAATTTGATTGATGACCTATTGACCCGCCTTCTGTCAAAATTTGATTGATGACCTATTGACCTCCTTTTGATTGACAGCCTGTCAGTAATTTGACAGTTCTGAATGATGACCTGTGTGATGTGTCATGTTGTGACCTTTTAATTATTTAATGATCCTAATGATGAGGTATTTCCGAGTGTGTGGGCGGAGGCGTCATTCATTTGTTTTATAATCCTGAACGGGGTGTATTGACCAAACGTGGGTCATTGGGGGTTGTGTGACAGCTGGAGTGCTATGGGAAAGTGTTTTTGTTTTATGATCCTATTAAGAAGCGTCTGAAAAAAAAAAAAAAAGAGGCGGGATTTTAAAAAAGGTTAAATACGGAGACGGAGACTAATGGCGGCATCATTTGGAAGCTCATTTTGGAAGCAATACCATCCGCTATGGCCGCCTCTCCAACACCCTCACAACCCATCGAGGATCAACCCATGTCGGGTAACTTGAGCTATCAGAGCCCGGACCCTGAGAACCGATACGATGATGTGCCGGTGGTCGCTCCGAATGCGCCCGTCAGAAGAATCAAACCCCGGCGTCTAACTAGCGATGACCCGTGGATATGTTGCAATCAGTTGTTCAACAAGACACTGCCGCAAGATGAGACAGCAAGATGTGGATATGATGATGAAGATAAAGAAAATAAACCGTGGCTGTATGGACATGGCGAATACCTAGGCCGACAGAACCTCACATTCCTCAGAGAAGTGGAAGAAGATATGAACGGGATCGACGTTGCTGAGCAAACAGGTCAAGCGAAGACAGATGTTGGAGGGCCTGCTCAAGACTTGTCCCCGCGTCTACCTTCAGAGGCTATAGATCTTTTAAAGGCCACTACATGCCTATGTATCGAAAAGCTTCTTATTACAAAGCTGGAGCAAGACTGTTGGGGTTGTCAAACAAACCACCCTAGCCAAAGGAGGCATAGCTGTCTATATGGAGTACCAGCCTATTACTTTACTGACAAAGTATGTGATAAGCTATTTACAAAGTCTTTCTTAGAAATATTAATACAAGTTTTAGGGCGCACTCTGAATATATATACAACACCTGACAAGATTCTTGGTGTGGCTGAAACAGTGGCTGTCGAGCTACAAGCAGAGAGCGACATTGACAAGAAGCTGGTTGAGATAAAAGAAAAACTCATCACCCCTGCCAACGAATCTAACATCTGTGAAGCTGTACAGAGCTGGGTGGTGTCCTAGAGAATTGAATGAACGAACGTTGATACAGCTGACTGTGACAACAAGCCACATATCTATTTTTATTATTTTTTATTTCAATAATCATGTAGGGTGTATCGATATTGTGAATAAGATTGGGTGTCTATGTATCTATTTGTACATGTATGTTGATGCATGAGCAAAAACAAAACATGTAAAAATAAAATGACCCATTCCATAACATAAAGACTGTTTGATTCCCATTCTCTTGTCATTTGGTTTACGGCATCACACATGGATAGTACCTTAGAGAAAATGTATTATGACCCTGCAAACCCAGGGTCATTTGGTGTGGAGGGTTAAATGCGACAATATTAAATAAATAAATCATTAAATAAAAGGGGAACAATTAATTAATTAAAATGGGGAATATAATATATTTAATTGTTAATTTCCACATTTATTTAATTATTTCCATATTTAATGATTTCCACATTTAATGATTTATTTAATGATTTATTTATTTCATGGTTGCTGGTCTGTGTGTGCATTTTGAAATGTAAATCTGTCAACTCGTCCATCAAAGCCTGTGGGAGGGCCTTGCGTCTGATTGGTTGGTCAAGTTAAGCCGATTGCTTTTGCCTGCATCCTTCCTTGTTGCTTTGTTTTTATTACAAAAAAATGGCAGATCCTACCCGAGGTCTTAGTTCACTTAGTTAGAAATATGTTAGCATTAGCAGAGAACATAGAGTCTAATATTGCAAACCCTGATTCAGTGGACAGGGTTTCTGTTGAATGTTAATGCTTGCTCAACGACTTGTGGAGTGGACTGTGTGGCCGGAGGTGTGTTTCTCAGGGCCTCTTGGAGCGCCCGTTCTATAGGCTATTTCACTATAGCGCCCAAGAGCGCCCGTCATTTTCCGATCATTAAAAATGCATAAAAAAAACAGAAAATGTGTTTTATATATACTTCAAGTTGTCATCAATTAACCGGAACCGTAAAATGTTGGTTGTACGTTGACAATTTTGTAGTTTTTTCTGGGTTTCATTTTCTTATCGCCGTAGTCCTAAAAATGGCTGCGCCGCCTAAGCATCCCCGGTTTTACAACCTTATAGAAGCTGTCAGGATATGCTGTGAAACAGATTCAGAAACGGCATGTATCATGGAAAGTGACGATGACATTGTGAGTTTCGGTTTTGAATGAAATTGCTTGTTGTTGTTTGATAAAACAAGCCACAAATCAACTTGGAATTACAAGCGAACCTACCAGTCCGCGACTGCCAAGAGGTACACTGTTTCCTGGGAAGCAGTTGCATCGAAGAGTCCGTCGGGAGGACGCCCAGTTTATTGCCGATTTTCTCCTTATAATTTGACGACTCTTGTTGTCTGATCTTATATAGATCTTCTGTATGGGTCGTGTGAAAGTACGGGTTGTTTTCTCTTGTATTTTGACACTGAAAGGAGAAATGTTTGTGGATCATATAACGGTCCGTGTGGGGCAGTAGCGGCGCACAATTAGCGGCGTTACTAGTTTAACTCATTTTCTCAGTAGCGTTGTGTAGCGTCGCTGTTTTCTGAATCAAATAACTTTTCAGTACGAAGCAACACTCCACGCAACAGAGCCCCCGCTCCACCTCCGTCCCACGCGGTTTGCTAGAGGGCGCCGCGCAGCTTCGTGTGTAAGATATACGATGACTCCGCCCACACGGGTCCTTCGCCCGCACGTTTGCGGGAGACAAAAGACTGTCACTGGCCCAACCTCCTGTTATTGTCCTTCACCCTCATTGCACCTCCGTACTCTCTTTCCTTTTATTATTTTATTATTTCCTACTCCGACGACTGGGCAGGGGAAAATTCCCCATCCTATTTTAATTTTAGGGAGTTTAATTTCCCCGCTTGACTTTCGAGTGGCGGGTTGGTCCGAAGACTGCTCGCCACTGCTACGGAGCACACCGCTAACACACGATCCCCCCACACCAACCCCTATTGGGTCCGCGCAGTTTAAACTGAGTGGAGCCGCGCGCCACCGTGTGCCCCCTCGAGGCTCCTGTGCATAGGCCCAAATTGCACCCCGCGAGCCATCGGCAAGCCCCGGCCGGCGCCTGTACTCCCTGTCGTCCCTCCCCTCCGAGTTGAGCTATCCTCCCTTCCCTTTCATTGATAGTTTTTTTCCTTTCCTTTATTATTTTTGGAACACCTCTTCAGTAGTGTGGCCTCAGGATCCCTCGGTGTTTCGGCCTATTCACACTATACACCCTCACCTAAGGATGGCCAGCTATAGGTTGATCATGACCTCAGCTTGTGTTCTGTCACCAATTCCACCTAGCCTGCACACTTTTTATTGATCAAATAGGATGCGGTAATCGTTCACACAAGCTACATTTCCCCAGCATTCCTGAAGCTGAAGCGCAGCGGAGCTTTCCGTTATGTATAAAGTACGTAAACTTTCACTTATTCACCTTAGCAGTCCCACCAAAATCTGTTTCTGAACAAATTTGAGTTTGAAATAAGCATCCAGTTGCTGACGTCGTTATCACTCAATTATTAGATCTACAAGGCCTAATTTAAAAAGAATTTCCGACATTCGTACGTCAACGGCACTACCTGCACTGCCGGTTGCCCACCGCTTTCCTTGGACGATGCTTTCAAGCTAGTGGGGCGACACCGAAACGAAGCAAGCAAGGCCCAAACTACACATGTAAGGTATCGTAGTCCCCTAGGCTACTACTTTATTGTCATCAATTTTTTTATATTAATAATATTACAATAACGCGGATAATGCTTTCATATTTGTATTCAGATAAAACGCGTTTGGTAAATATAATTGCATTTTCGGATCCCGATTGCTAGCCAATTAGCTTACTACAATAATTTCCCATATAAGGTTACGAGTTAGCTAACATAAGCTGCGAATTTACAATGGCGTTATGGTGCATCCCCTCGTACTCCGTACTTACATTTTGTAACATAATTCGGTTTGATTTGTGCTCAAGGTTACAGATAAAAGTTTCTTTACTAGAGTGTGGTACTAACCTACTAACGTTAACGAACTATTCACTGATATTCGCTCGTTTCTCTTTCACTAACATGGCACTGATAGTTCGTCGGATCCGGTCGGTTTATTGTTTTTTTATTGCTGCATAATGTCTCTTGACATTACTGGGATGTTTCTTAAGCTACATAACCTTGATTTTGGTCTCAAGGTCAGGTAGGTGAGGAGAGTATAGAGTACGGTTTACTGTTACTACTCTGGGCTGCTAAGGCTGCTTTAGAAAATGGACAGTAGCGGTCGTATTAGTTAATTTCTGACGTTTGAAGCCGGTTAAAATACCGGATCAACCACACACATTTTACCGTACCGGTTGATTTTAATATCAATATTTTTTGCTGACAGATACACTAAGACTTTTGTGTGTCCCCTCGTGCAAATTGGAAAATGAAAATGAAATCCCACAATAGCGTTTTCATTTTCATGTACTGGTTTGCACATTCACTTACAATTATTAAAATGTTGAAATGAAAAAAACATTTGACCTGCAACAGCCGATGCCTCCTCAGCTGCTGCTCCTCCATAGCTATTATCTCGACCCACCGAGGCTGTGTTCATCATGGTTGACTGATGGTTTCATATATGGGGTACTGTTGGGTGACACAGTGCTAGATCTCCATGGGAAGCAACAACATAGTGTTTGACACTATTACTCCTGAAAATCACACGCATGCTCGAGAACAAGTAGCTTCAAGACTTCCATTGATGGAAGAATGTTTTTCAGGGGCAGCAACCTCTACAGGTGTGTGGATTTTTCTCTGAATCCAGGCTATTATTGAGACGGTCCATCCTCTGCAATCCTGGTTTTGTCTGTCCCTTCGTTGGGGGGGGGCCCCTGCTGGACGGAGTGGAGAATAAGAAGAGAAGAGTGGATTGAAGAGGCTTATGCCATGTCTAACCATAGTGTGAACCCAACAAGTAATACTGTAAAATAATTGTTATTAAACATTTCCATAAGTGTCACTGGTCAAAAGTTCATTGTCAATAGTTGGTTTGAGTTGTTCAGGATATATGAGATATATCATGGTTAACCGACTGAAAGAGAGCCGTAGCCTAGTAAAGGAAAACAATCCTGTCAGTGGTTCAGTCTATATGTAGCAGTTTCGATAGTAGAAAACGCAGCAGCTACGTACTCAAACTTCTCATCTTTATATGAGACACTGAAAAAATAATACAGCAGATCCATTTAGAATAAAAGATGGAAAAACCTTGAGACCTGCAGCGTTCGACATGACGACAGATGATGAGAAGGAAAGATGTAAGTATTTAATATGACCCGCCTTCTTGTCAAAATTGATGACCTATTGACCTGCTTTTGATTGACAGCCTGTCAGTAATTTGACAGTTCTTTGAATGAGACATATGTCATGTTTTTTACCTATTTAATTATTTAATGATCCTAATGATGAGGTTATTTCCGAGTGTGTGGGCGGAGCGTCTTTCAATTTGTTTTATAATCCTGAACGGGGTGTATTGACCAAACATGTGGGTCCATTGGGGGATGTGTGATAGCTGGAGTGCTAGTGGAAAGTGTTTTTTGTTTTATGATCCCCCCCCTTAAATTGTTCAGAAGCGTATTTTTTCGACCGGAAGGTCGAGGAAAAAATAAAAGAGGCGGATTTTAAAAAAGGTTAAATACGAGACGGAGACTAATGGCGTCATCATTGGAATGCTCATTTTGGAAGCAATACCATCCGCTATGGCCGCCTCTCCAACACCCTCACAACCCATCGAGGATCAACCCATGCCGGGTAACTTGAGCTATCAGAGCCCGGACCCTGAGAACCGATACGATGTGCCGGTGGTCGCTCCGAATGCGCCCGTCAGAAGAATCAAACCCCGGCGTCTGACTAGCGATGACCCGTGGATATGTTGCAATCAGTTGTTCAACAAGACACTGCCGCAAGATGAGACAGCAAGATGTGGATATGATGATGAAGATAAAGAAAATAAACCATGGCTGTGTGGACATGACAAATACCTAGGCCGACAGAACCTCACATTCCTCAGAGAAGTGGAAGAAGATATGAACGGGATCGACGTTGCTGAGCAAACAGATCAAGCGAAGACAGATGTTGGAGGGCCTGCTCAAGACTTGTCCCCGCGTCTACCTTCAGAGGCTGTAGATCTTTTAAAGGCCACTACGTGTGTATGTATCGAAAAGCTTCTTAATACAAAGATGGAGCAAGACTGTTGGGGTTGTCAAACAAACCACCCTAGCCAAAGGAGGCATAGCTGTCTATATGGAGTACCAGCCTATTACTTTACTGACAAAGTATGTGATAAGCTATTTACAAAGTCTTTCTTAGAAATATTAATACAAGTTTTAGGGCGGACTCTGAATATATATACAACACCTGACAAGATTCTTGGTGTGGCTGAAACAGTGGCTGTCGAGCTACAAGCAGAGAACGACATTGACAAGAAGCTGGTTGAGATAAAAGAAAAACTCATCACCCCTGCCAATGAATCTAACATCTTTGAAGCTGTACAGAGCTGGGCGGTGTCCTTCTAGAGAATTGAATGAACGAAACGTTGAATACAGCTGACTGTGACAACAAACCATATATCTATTTTTATTATTTTTTATTTCAATAATCATGTATGGTGTATCGATATTGTGAATAAGATTGGGTGTCTATGTATCTATTTGTACATGTATGTTGATGTATGAGCAAAAACAAAACATGTAAAAATAAAATGACCCATTCCATAACATAAAGACTGTTTGACTCCCATTCTCTTCTCATTTGGTTTACGGCATCACACATGGAAAAAATGTATTATGACCCTGCAAACCCAGGGTCATTTGGCGGTATTAGCAAATTACACACAGCTGTAAAAGAAAATATTGGTGTGGCTCCACCTCTTCAAGATATAAAGAAATGGTTATTTAAACAAGATGCTTATACATTACATGCACCGCTATTCAAAAACTTTAAGAGGAATAGGGTTCTAGTTAACGGGATAGATGGACAGTTTCAGGCAGACTTGGTGGAAATGGGCCAGTATTCAGATGCAAACGATGGCGTGCGTTATCTTTTGACAGTCATTGACGTCTTTTCAAAATACGCATGGGTTCGCTGTCTGACTTCTAAGACCGGGAATAATGTGACCAAGGCTTTTCGTGACATTCTAACACATGGCCGTATACCCAAGAAACTACAAACAGACGCCGGAATAGAATTTTATAATAAGTCGTTCCAAGGTCTGATGGAAACATATAATGTCACCTGTGCGAGAATCACTCGCCGCACATTATGATATGTGGAGTGAGGAGGTTGATTGGTGGCCTGCATGCGCGTGTGAATGTGGGTGATTGTGTGAGGGGAGACACCTGTGCTTCCTTCCTAACAGGTAATCAAAGGAGGTACTTGGTACGTTCTGGTTGGCTGCCGGGGGAGATATAGGAGGTGTGTACCTGGCCGCACGGGAGAGTCTACACGCCACCGCAGACAACCACACAAAAACGGAGGAGAAAGAAACCGGCGTCCACGGGTGCAAAGACTGGGGTATTGTTTCCGAGAGGTGCTACAGCCAGAGGACAAGCTTTCATCCATCCAGACGGAGAGGACGCGACGTGGAAGAGAGACGAGACGGTCGTTTCCTGTCATTGACCTGGCCAATTCAGCGTGAATGTAGCAGCTTCTCTCAACTTTACTAACGCCGGGGACACACCGGACGCGGAACGGCGACAAAAGGCGCCGAATGGCAACGAATGCCGAGGAAAATTCTTTCCGCGCCCATGTTAACCAATGTGGCCGTGCACACCGGCCGCGGAAGGGCGCCGAATGGCCGCAGCCTGCAGCGACCGTTTCGGCGTCAGGTCTAAGATTTTCTCGATTCGTGAGCGAATGTGTCAAGCTGGGCAGGAAGTCAGACACAGGAACGGTATAGAGCATCCGGTCAATTTCCAAAATATAAAACATTTCAAAATAAAACACCCTGATTGATGGTATTTCTGAGTTGTGTCTAAACTTTTACCGTCTGTGTCTAAACAGAGAGTGAGAGAGACGAGCAGGCACACGCACACAAGCAGAAAGAGAGAGATGTATATGTATTATGCATGTGCATTTTAATAGACACCATACTACTCAAGTATACATAATGCTTAATAATTTTTCATTCATTGCTGTTCTTACTTGTGTTGCCCTGTTACTTGTGGCATGTACTTTCATATTGTTGTAAATGTTGTTCTTTGTCTGTTCATATACGTTTGCTTTGGCAATATAAGCACTGTTCACTTTTCATGTCACTAAAGCTTCAAATTGAAATTGAAGAGAGCGAGAGAGCGAGAGAGAGAGAGGAAAAGAGACAGACAGATACACAAAGAGAGAGACAGAGGGAGGAAGACAGAGAGAATGGGAGAGAGACAGGGAAAGGGAGAGGTAAAAAGGGAGAGATGGGGAGAGAAAGCAAGAGATAGAGAGAGAGAGAGAGAGAGAGAGACCAAACCCCCACATTGAGAAAACCAGCGGAGATCGGCGCCTTTCGGTGCCGGTGTGAACAACCAAACTCCTTGCTCATTCGGCGCCGATCGCGGCGCTTCCTTTTCTTTCCGCGTCCAGTGTGTCCCCGGCGTAACGCCTGTGTTTGTTTCTCCCTCTATATCGTTCCAGGCGGATACGGCGGAGAGCCTCGCCAATTGACTGTGTTGGCCGACCTGGTATCCAGGGGAACATTCACCTGATTGGACTACCAAACAAACGCGAGTGGATTATAAATTGACTATTTTGGCTAACCTGGTATCCAGTGGAACACTACCCTGACCGGATTACCAGCCGTGAGTGGAACACAAATTGACTGCCCTAGAGACATTATTGACTTTAGCATTTTAGTGGGTTACAAATTATTGCCCTTTGTGACGCTGATTTGGGCCACCGGGAGGGGAGGGGAAACTCCCGGCTCGAGCCCGGACAGCTTGAACAATATTCTCTTCCACTTTTATTCAAGACTGTCCTATTGACTGTTAATTTTATTGGGCGTGAAAAGGGACAGGATGGCAGGGGGAATATTGTCCGCCGACACCTCGGGCCTCGCACCTCGCTGACACCCCAGTTGTCCTCTGATGCCCCCTAGTGGACACGTGTGAAGAGTGGACTTCACCTAGTGAATCACCGCGTGCTGTGTACCCCCAGAGTGGTTAAAGGGCCGGGAAAGGGGAGTTTAGTGTGGGATAGCTTGGCCTGTGTGTGCCGTTTGAGATGTTGATGTGACGTACCCTTTGTGGAGTGACTACGTTAGCTTCCCTGTGTGTAGTGACTAAGTTAGTTCACCTTAAGTGTGCACCCGTTTGATGTGTTAGTGTGACACCCTCCCGACACCGACTGTAGTGAGTTTTATGCCTGAGGTGCTGTCCGTTGATATTCTGGTGTGGCACACACGAGACACTGTCCGCAGTAGACACCTAGCCCTCTCAAGAGTGTGACCGTTGGAGATTGTAGTGTAACCTATCCTAGACACATTTGCAGTGTAGCCTATCCTAGACACGTTTGCAGTGTAGCCTGGGTTAGCAGAGGACGGGGTGGGTGACCAGCTTGGGAGGTAGCCTTAGGGTCCTAGAAAAGTATCCCCCCCGCCATTTTTGTGCCCGCTAGTGCCCTTCTATATGAATTGGTGTATTGTATTTTTATCCAGTTGATTAAATAAAGTTGAGTTTTCTTTTACCCGGTTGCCTGTCTGTTTGTGTGGCCTTGGGGGATTCCTTTGCGAACTGGATACTGGGAGAGGTAGTGTGGAATACCAACTTGGCCTTAGTCTAGCGGCCCACTATTCTCTCAGTATCCCGTGACAATAACATTAAACATTTCTCAACGTCAAACGAGACCAAGGCTAGCGTGGTGGAACGCTTCAACAGGACTCTAAAAACTTGCATGTGGAGATATTTAACGGCGGTTAATTCACATCGTTATGTAGATAAACTGCAGGATATGGTGTTGAGCTACAACAGCACTTATCATAGATCGATCAAAATGGCTCCTGATCAAGTGAATCAAGACAATGAGAAAGACGTGTTTAACAATCTATAAAAAACCAAGCCCGAATCACATGTTGAATTTAAGTTTGATCTGGGCGACACCGTTAGAATTTCAAATCTTCACGGTGCTTTTCGAAAAGGATATGAACAGATGAATATTTTACAATAACACAGCGTTTAGCACGCCGAACCCCCGTCTATATATTAAAAGACTATGCAGGAGATGTGTTACAGGGTACTTTTTATGAGAAAGAGTTGCAACAAGTAATCATCGGTAAAAACAAAGTGTTTAAGATAGAAAAGATATTGGCTAGAAAAAGAGAGGGGCGTAGAAAAATGGTGTTGGTTAAATGGCTAGGATGGCCCAACAAATTCAACTCCTGGGTTTCAGAGAGTCACATATCCAATGCTTAAACACATAAACATCATTCTACATTGTGCAGAGTAGGTGTAAGCACCTACGGAACACCTATGGAACAGTTTTTCAGAGCATGAGGCCAAAGCGAGTATGATCGATATTAAAACGCAAAGGTTAGACACTATATCTATACCAGTGGGACATTATGACGGTATATCCAGGATCCTAGAAGAATTAAATTCGGCTATTACTCAAAACGGAGGCTTTAGAATACAACTACAGTATGACAGCATTAGAAACTATGTGGGTCTATCCGGAGACCAAAATATAGGCATTGCATTTCAGGGACAGCTGGCTCATATTCTTGTGTTCACACCCGGAGTTACTTTCTTTGGGCTACAGACGCCTGGTAAACCGTCTGACGCAGTCTATTACGCGAAACACCCTGCTGATATCCATGGAGGATGTTACAACATGTTTATTTACACAGACATAGTCGATTATCAGATCGTTGGAGATAGCCACGTTCCCCTCCTCCGAAGTATTAATATTACAGACACGCGTAAGAAACACGTCATTCTGATGTTTGACAAGCCACACTACGTGCCTCTCTCCAAATCTACTATCGGCGACATCGAGATCAGTCTAAAGACAGACCAGAACCAACCAATTCCATTCACCTACAGAAAAGTCATCATCAAACTACACTTTAGACCTATTAGACAGAGACTATAGACAGACAAAATGGTATCCAGACCGCGCTATGATGACGACAGATACACAGCGTATTATTTGAATCAAGCTGGAAGTGCTCTTCCGGGATATTACGGAACCAGTACGCAGTATGGAGCAGGGCTTGGCGGCATGTTCCGCAGTCTATTCAGAATGGCACTCCCTCTATTCAAAACAGGGCTGACCATCGCTAAACCTCATCTAAAATCTGCCACGATGTGGTCGCTAATATAGCGAACGCCGCCACAAGACACAGAATGCAACAGCAGGATGGGTTGGGCATGGTCGCCGTCGTTAAAAGACCAATTAAATTCCCGCCACACAGCCGTGGGCGGTCCCATAATGCTAAAAGATGCAAGAAATCAAATAAAGCGTCAGTCACTATAAGAAGAACATCAAACCCTAAAGGTCGTAAGATTACTGCGAAGGATATATTTTAATTTCATTACAAAATGGCCTTACTACACAGTATGTCAGAGGAATGTGTTAAGAGTGAATTGGACCTCTTTACTCTGCCGTTGACACAAATGGCAATAGAAAAATCCACATATCAAGAGATACCTTGAGATACCTATCTGCTTTCAAGACTGCCAGAGTCACCCCCCTTCTGAAGAAACCAACACTTGACCTCTCTGAGGTCAAGAACTACAGACCAGTTTCCCTTCTACCCTTCCTATCAAAAACTCTTGAACGTGCTGTCTTCAATCAACTGTCCTTGTACCTCCACCAGAACAACCTCTTGGATCCCCACCAGTCTGGGTTCAAAGTGGGTCACTCGACCGAGACTGCCCTCCTGGCAGTGACAGTCGCTCCATGCCGCTAGAGCGAACTCTCTCTCCTCTGTCCTGATACTCCTGGACCTGTCTGCAGCGTTTGACACGGTGAACCACCAGATCCTCCTCTCCACCCTTGAGGGGATGGGTGTCTCAGGCTCTGCACTCTCCATGTTTGCATCCTACCTAACGGATCGCTCCTACCAGGTGACGCTGAGAGGGTCTGAGTCAGACCCACACAGGCTCACTACTGGGGTTCCGCAAGGCTCGGTTCTAGGTCCTCTCCTCTTTTCCCTCTACACAACATCTCTTAGTTCTGTTATCCATTCACACGACTTTTCCTACCACTGCTATGCAGATGACACCCAGCTGATCCTGTCATTTCCCCCCTCTGACACACAAGTGGAGGCACGCATTGCTGCATGTCTGGCAGACATCTCGGGGTGGATGTCGATGCACCACCTGAAGCTCAACCTGGACAAGACTGAGCTGATGTTCCTCCCGGGGAAGGGCTGTCCGCACCGAGACCTGGCCGTCACCATTGATAATGCTGTGGTGACGTCAACTCGGACTGCGAGGAATCTGGGTGTGACCCTGGACGACCAACTGTCGTTCTCGGCAAACATCGCATCAGTGACACGCTCCTGCAGATTCCTCCTCTACAACATCAGGAGGATTCGTCCCTTCCTCACTGACAAGGCAGCGCAGGTGCTCATGCAGGCTCTTGTCATCTCCCGCCTGGACTACTGCAACTCCCTCCTTGCTGGTGCCCCGGCGTCTGCCATCAGACCTCTGGAGCTTGTTCAGAAAGCTGCAGCTCGTCTGGTGTTCAACCGCCCCAAGTTCTCCCATACAACTACCCTTCTCCGTTCTCTACACTGGCTCCCTGTAGCAGCTCGCATCCAGTTCAAGACCCTGGTGCTAGCCTATAGGGCAGTGAAAGGAACAGCTCCTTCTTACCTCCAGGCTATGGTCAAGCCTTACACCCCCGCCCGACCACTTCGCTCTGCTGCCTCGAGGCGACTGGTTGCCCCGTCACTCAGAGGTCCCTGCGGCCGATCTACACGGTCACGGCTCTTCTCTGTCCTGGCCCCGCAGTGGTGGAATGAACTCCCCACTGATGTCAGGACAGCAAAGTCGCTGCCCATCTTTCGCCGCAGGCTGAAAACGCACCTCTTCAGGAAACACTACCCTGACCCTTCCTCTTAGCCTTGCCTATTTGTCGTCAATTATGTGTCTGAGCTCTTGTTTATTGGCTCTTGTTTATTTGATACACTTATTTGTCTTAGCTCTTGTTTATTTGGTTCACTTATTTGTCTTAGCTCTTGTTTATTTGATTCTCTTATTTGTCTCATTTGTTTAACACTAGGACCGCCAGGATTATAGCACTACCTTCCAGCGCCACAGCGGTCTCCCAGACCGCTGGGTGTAACGGCATTGATGGCGTTCACAGTTGCAGTAACAAGGCATTTGTTTGATAAAGTTGGGTGTTAATTATCAAAAATAAATAAAAAATAAAAAAATACAATAAGAAATAATCTATAGGGTCTCCTTATATGGTATGGTATATGGTATTATGACAGCCGCTATAGCCGATGCAAGTGTGGAATTCAAGCTATATTTCCTAAACCAATAAACAAGAAATAATAATGCATGACTCTGATGTATTTAGATATATGCATCCAAGGAAACAACACACGCAAAGTCAACTAAAGTGTTAACTTAAGTGTTAAAGTGTCAACTAAAGGCTATAGGCGATATCGACGGGCTTTGCTCTAGGCTTTTTTCACAGTGCGCAGTAGCCTTTCACGGCACGGGCCAAAGCTGAACAGTTTGTAGTATGCTATGTATACAATGCTAAAATAGAATAATTTACACTATTCTATCAGATAGGACAACTATGCATATCAATTCAGGAATTACACAATAAACGAAATAAAA